>JAPDVR010000013.1:19772830-21052830 GCA_026230005.1 Gila orcuttii | reverse complement strand
CTATGGCATATTGACAAATATGTTTACACTGTAGTCTATGCTGGAGGTTCACAATGCAGTGAACATAAATGTGCAGTATTTATTACTAGCTATATTTTGATCTGTCTGCAAATGCCAGAGCTCCCTCTGGCGACTGAAACAATCCACTGCGATTCTCCAGACAGTTTGGCGATAGTTCCATGCGAATACATGGTAAAGCAGCGTCACCTACAGGTCATTTAAAAGATTAATCTACTACTTTTCTAATGGCTTGCGTGTGGTATTCGTGGAAATAAAAGGTTACAGTTTGGATGTGAATGAATGAACATAATTTATGAAATGTAGGCAAACTGTGATTCAGAATAAACTCTTCTGGTTTGGCATTCTCAAGCAAAGAAAGACAAACCAGACTGTTTATTAACAGTTTTTCTGTCTGAATAGCTTAATTTCATTTCTATTAGTCTTGATAGTGGATCAAATAAAGCCCTCCATCATAGCAGTAAACATGAAGGACATCTGAGCTGTGTAGCTGGGCTGGTTTCTATGAACAGGGTCTATAATGATCATCATTAACACCTTTTGTGTTTATTGGGGCTCTTGATTAAAAGGGGTAAAATACAGGACAGTGTTATTGTTGGTTTAATCCTTCTGATCCCTTTTCATATGCAATTAGAAAATGAGAAATACCACTTTCAGTCTAGATCATCTAATTAATTGATGTGCTAGAATTTGCAGCATGGAGAAATCAAAGAAAGTTCATTGTAACACCCCACCCTCCAAAACAACCGTCTATAGGTATAAATAATAGTTTCGCTTAATGAGTCATTGAAAGTTTCAGGTCTAAGATCTTTTGTTATGTGCTGTGTATTCAAAACATTCAACGTCTCATAAAATATCTTACAGGGACAGAAGGTTTAGAATTTACCACTGACAATGTACACTGAAATTAAGTATTTAAAAAAATATATTTTAATATACTGAGACTAAAAATAACTATAATGGTGTACATAACTACGTTATGAAATGTACTCAAACTACTGGGGGAAATTAAGTTGAAACATTTTCAGAAATAAAACAAAAAACTTTATTTTCTTAACAAAATAGTCATTTTTGTCATTCAAAACATGTCAAATTCACAAGAACATTTTTCTGAATGAATGGCATTAAATACATTTGTGTTTATCTGCATGAACACAAAACTTCAATCCTTTAGTCTTTATTCATTTGATGTCAAACTGCTTCTCTCTTTATTCAATGAGGACAGTTTTTTAATGACTTGCAGGTGAACGATTTGACAGAGATGCAATTGTGTAAACACATTAATTTAGCATTTTCTCAAGTCTTTCTGAGCTCTACACATAATTACTTTTTAAATGATTATACCTTTATGTTATTATACCTTATCATCTCAAACTACAACCTGTCAACTGAAGTTTTTAGAAACCTTTTTTTTTTTCAGTTGCCATGCAGCACTTTTATAGGCTACTATGCACAAAAATGAATAAAAAATATATTTGTAGCCCTTTAAATGTATGTTAGAGGAAATGTGTCTTATCTGCAGTGCTATTGACTTCATTTGGAATAATAATAGCCATGTTGATTGTAAACATTGGATTGTACTTGTCTTGCCCATCCTGACAAACAGCGTCAGATAATAACACGATTACCATGAAAACATGGCTGTGTAGCAAGTAAATTTGCTTAGCTGTCTGACGTGACGTGATCCATCATCAGCCGTTCCTGTGCCGTCATTGTCTGACATCCCAGGACAACCTGTGGGCCCAATACACAATACACAGACTGGGGTAAGTTTAGTCCTTCTGTTGGCAGGACAGAAGAGGTCTGATCAGTCCTGCAATAGTAACAGGATAATCACCCCCTTGAGAAAACTCCCTCCAATCCACATCCCCTCAGCTCACTCCTGGATTTACTGCCTGTGTTTGTGGAATAATGGACAGCAGGGGTGGGCATTTCTCAATACACTTCCCTCTCGCCTCTGCCCTGCTGCTTTTACCAAAGATGGTTAAAGCTGGAAAGGAGAAGGGAATGAACTGAAAGAATGTAAATGAATGTAACAAATAACTGAACCATGCACTAAATACATTGACACAATTTTAAAAGTTGTATTAGTTGCATTATAAATAAATAAATTCAATTTTTTATCCACAAAAACACATTCATTATGCATAAGAAATAATAAATTAATGTAATAAAAAAGAAATCATATTGTAAAAATGCTTTGAAAGGTTAAACTGATAAATAAATGTATACATACATAAATATAAATACATGAAGGGACTGATTTAAAAAAGGATGTATGCATAAATATATATATATATATATATATATATATATATATATATATATATATATATATATATATATATATATATATATATGTACACACATACAATGCTAAATAATAATTAAATAAAAAATTAAAACGCAATCATATAAACTGATAAATAAATGTATACATAGGCCTACATAAATATAAATACATGAAGGGACTGATTTAAAAAGTATGTATGCATAAAAAAAAAATATATAAAAATATTTTACAAATACAGTCACTTCATGTATTTATATTTATGTAGGCTACTTATACATTTATGTATCAGTTTAATATGATTGCGTTTTAATTTTTTATTTAATTATTATTTAGCATTGTATGTATATATATATATATATAATGCACTGAACATACTTGAAAAATTTTCTTCACAAAAACACATGAATTCTAGATTTACTAATGTATACATAACTATAGTGTAAATACATGGTAATATATATGTATTAATATATATATATATATATATATATATATATATATAATGTCCTATACATACTTAGGATGAATTTGAAAAAAATAAGTCATGAGCAACAATAGGTGGTCTAAATGGGACATGGCTTTGAAGGGTGTCTTTTTTAGGTTGCCTCCCCTTTGTGGAGGTGCGAAAAGCCAGACAGGGTGGGGGGGGGGGGGGTGTGGGGGGGAACAACTGTATATAAACCCTGAGAAACTCAGTCAGTCAGTCAATCAGGAGAACGACACTGGCATCACTAGATCAAGCATGGCTTTGCTCATCCAGCTGTTCATTTGTGCCGCAGTGATCTCATTCACTGAGGGAGTCCACCATGAGGATATGAAGCAGGCCATGCTCCAAAAACTTGGACTAACGGAACTTCCCAGGATTCAGAAGAGAGATTTGGAAAACCTAGTCGTCCCGGCTCACATCAAGAACAAATATCTGTCCATGCTGAAACTTCATAACAAGCGTAAGAGGAGATCTGTGCCAAGCCTGGCGGGCATTCTTCGAGGCATCCATGGGAGTGCAGGTGGGTCACATTTGACAAATGAAATTGAACTGCTAAAACATTTGAAAAATTGTACTATAGAATTGTATTCTATATTTTAATATTAGTTAATGTATTTGGTATCATGAGCAAACAACAAACAATAATTAATCATGCCAGAAATAACTGGACCATGCACTAATTACATTTACAAATTATTTACAGGATTAACTGATCTTGATTAATGTTAATATGAATATATTATTGTTGCAGCATTAATGTATAAATCTTTTAAAGATAAAAATGTATTACTATGTCAAAATTAACATTAACCAAAATGAATAAATGTTTTTAAAGTATTATTTGAGTTTATATTAACTATTGCATTAACTAATTTACTTTATTGCAAAATCTTACCAATGATTATTTTTAATGAATTGCTTACTTTATGCCTTGATATTTATTTTGGACTACTCTCAATTTACTCTCAATTATCATACCAAATGAAATGAATGAGAAAAAGTTGCTAAAACATAAAGATAAACATTTTACAGTGCATCTCTCATAAACAGTGATCTAACGTTTCCTCTGTTATTCACAGATATCACAGGAGAAATCAAGTACTCGGACACGACCCGTCAGCGTCTCGTGTTTGACATGGAGGCCAGGCTTCAAGAAAACACTGAGGTCACTATGGCTGAGCTAAAACTTTTCCAAACAGCGGCAAAGAATCCAGCCAAACTTGAGCGGAGGAACCACAGACCCATTAACAACGCCAGAGTGAGCATCTACTGGGTGGAAGTACTGGGAGAAGGATCCAACCGAACATCACTCATAGACTCAAGGTATGTCGCATGTCCAAATATAAGAAAATATATCATAAATAATCACAAGCTTTCATTTTGTAATGCATGAATGGAAACTCATTAGTCTATGCTTTTTTAATAGACTGGTTCCTATCCATGAGACTGGCTGGAGGAGCTTTGACGTGACTCAGGCCATTCATTACTGGTCTAAATCCCAGAAGAAGACTTCTCTGCATCTGGAGGTGTGGACTGAGGGAGAGAGACCTGGGAGCTACGCGGCTGAGATGGCCAAAAGAGTGCGCTTCGCCACACAGGACCCGAAGGAGAACACCCTGGAGAAGGATAAGGGTGCACCTGAACTTGTGTTTTACACCTTAAACCTGGATGAATACGGGTGAGTGCTGTTATTAAACTGGTGCTTACGTAGATTGCATGACTTGCATTGAACTTCATACCTGTTTATCATGTATTCATGAACTAAAATCATTAATTTCCATGTCAACAGATCCCAGGGTAACTGTAACTCCAGCCCAAACAGCAGCAAGTGTTGCCGGGAGGAGCACTTCATCAACTTCCGTGAGCTGACCTGGACTCAGTACTGGATCATTGAGCCGGCCGGATACCAGGCGTTCAGATGCGCTGGAGGATGCAAGCAACCCAAGCGCGGTTACTATGGATACGGGCAGAGGACCTGTGCGGTGATGGAGAGCGCGCCGCTGCCCATGATGTACCTGGTCAAAAAAGGAGATTACACTGAAATCGAGGTGGCAGAATTCCCAAACATGATTGTTGAGAAATGCGGCTGCTCCATGGACAAAATCCCCCCCGTCTGAGACTGTCTGTGGTTTGCTCTCAGATGAGAGCGGTGATGGTGTTTTTATTTCAATGTCTCAGTTACTAAACTGAGATCCACATGCTGTCAATCCCCACTGAGCACTTAAAAAAAAAATTATTTATGAATTATTAGTTTATGTGATGCATCAGAAATGGCCTGTTGAGTGATGTGTTTTCTTAAAAAAATAAAATAAGTAAATTTATATCCATCAGTCATGTTTTCATCTCTTTTTTTCATGATTCGAATTAGTATAGGGCTATACATTTACACAACAAATATGATTTACTATTATTTAAAATAACAAAAAATTAATATAAAATTCATAATATAATTGAAATATTTTTACGGGGCAGGAGTGAAGAGTGTGACCGACACCTCTGGTTATTTCATTAAGCGGGTGACAGAGACATCTGGTGGAGAGATGAACGTACTGCACTGAGTGTCACGCTCAATTGACTATTGAATATTAAACCACCCCGCCACTGATTCTTGAGACACGAGACAAAACATGTGCCACAACTTCACCTGCCATTAGATTTTATATTAACAACAATTCCTCTAATCGGAGAATCACTAGATTGTTCTTAACATAAATGATTTTGACCATTTCATATGAGATGATACAAAACAGAAATATACATATGATTTACTGCAAATAAACACTAGGTCTATAGCATACTTTTTAATCATCGACAGTATTTATGACAACATTTTTAAAGATTTTTAACGAATGTATAGGTAAATAAATACAATGCAAATACAAACTGTATGCTACTTTTTCAATCATCTTTGATGTGGTCCTGACTTTACATGATAACAAAAAAACTAATTTGAATTACTTCACATTACTTAATCAAGGAGATTTTATTAAAACAAGAAGTCATTTTTTTATTCTCTAAAAAAGTAACTAAGTGCATTACTTAGTTACTTTTTATGAAAAGTAATGTGTTACATTACTTTTGCGTTACCTTTTCTCACCTGGGCTTGGCTTCCTTGTTTGTTTCTTTATAACAAAAAAAAAAAAAAAATAGTTATATTTTTTGCAAATGTAAAGCCCCTTCAAAAGTAACATGAATAAGCCTCAGGCTGAAAGAAATGCAAATTCACACCTGTACAGTAGAAGGCGCAGTTAAAAAAACAAACTTGAAAAAAGTAATCTGATTATGTAACTCAAGTTACTTGTAAGGCGGTGTTGAAGGATCGGAGTGATATGAGCAGACTTTTTGTTAAATGAAAGTGCACGAGCAGCAGAGTTCTGTTGAAAACATGAAAGCATGGACAAAAGTTTCAGCATCTTTATGGTTAAGAAATGGAGGTATGCAAACAATATTGCAAAGGTGGAAAAAACAAGATTTAACAAGCTGATTGATATGTGGTTTAAATCATAATTTAGAATCAAACAGTACTTACCAGGTCTCCATCAATATGAATGTAGATGTAATTCTGGGAAGAGCCAAGCGATTTGGGGCCAACTAGAATTTCAGTTTTGTCAGTATTCAGTTTAAGGAAGTTTTCTGCCCTCCATTCTTTAAGATCTCAAAGGCAAGAAATGATGGATGGTGGAGGAAAGACTGAATTGGGATGAATAGCTAAATAAATGGGTGTATTGTCAGCATAACGACTCGGTTACTAACGTAACCTCGGTTCCCTGAGAGGAGGGAACGAGTATTGCGTAAGTAGCTTACGCTATGGAAAACTCCTTTTCTCGAGAATATTGAAGTCTTTATGTAAAACGCATTGCAGCTGCACAGCTGACAGCAATGAACGAAGGAGCTCGGTCATTGGCTGTGCTGCGGCAACTTGCTCGAACCAATGACGGGGGGACTCTGAATGCGCGACCAATGAGCGCGCTTCGCGCCCGCGTGCGACAGAGCCCGCCAAGATGGCCGTGGCCAAGCTATATATTGGGCGCCCCGTCATGAGAGTTCTTTAGGTTAAAACGACTGAAGCGAACTAACCAAGCACAAGCACGGCAGCTTACGCAATACTCGTTCCCTCCTCTCAGGGAACCGAGGTTACGTTAGTAACCGAGTCGTTCCCTTTCGAGAGGTCTCTCCTATTGCGTAAGTAGCTTACGCTATGGGAACACCATGCAAAACGCCGTGCGTGCTGAACTTCGCCTTATGATAGCCAGAGGCAGGTGCCTGAGCTAAAAAGCAAAGTTATCATCCAACTAGCCGGCAGAGGCGAGCTTTATATGTGGGAAAAAATACAGAGCGGCTAGAAGGCGCTCAGTGTGACACAAGCACATACATAATCTAGATGCGAACTCGCAGTTCAACTAGCATCATGCTGATAGCACATTGGAATGCAATGTCGGGACCTGTAGGTTGTAGAACCTGATAAATGTGGACGGTGAGGCCCAGCCTGCCGCCGCACAATTATCCTCGATCGGTATCCCGCTCGACCATGCCCAGGAAGAAGCCACACTCCTGGTGGAGTGTGCTTTGACTCCCCAGGGGCATTGAAGTCCCTTAGCTTCGTAAGCCAGCGCTATAGCTTCAACTATCCAGTGAGAGATTCTCTGCTTTGAAACGGCGGAACCTTTCCTACGGCCGCCAAAGCATACAAACAGTTGTTCTGTCTGTCTAAATAGGGCAGAACGCTCCAAATACACTCTGAGAGCCCTAACGGGGTAGAGTAGATTAGCGTCGTGTTCGTCTGCTGGAGACGAAAGCGCAGTTAGGGAGATAACCTGTGCTCTGAAGGGAGTGGTGAGCACTTTAGGAATATACCCCTGTTTCGGCCTAAGGACGACCCTGCAGTCGTTAGGACTGAATTCTAGGCAGGCAGCGCTTGTCGAAAGCGCGTGCAGGTCGCCCACTCTCTTGACCGAGGCGAGTGCCAGCAAGAGCGCAGTCTGACTGAGGAGGTCTGGCCTCAGTGGAATCGGCCGTGGTGCAGATTGCATTTGCATCAGATCTGGAAACCATGTTTGGTTCTTCCAGAGTGGGGCTATCAGCAGCACTGCGTTTTTCTCCTCTCTGACCCGACTGATGACCTGTGGCAGCATCGCGATCGGGGGAAAGGCATATAAGGGGCGGCTCGGCCAGCTCTGGGCGAGCGCGTCCGTGCTTTTCGTGAAGAAAAAAGAGCAGTGCGCGTTCTCCTTGGAGGCGAAGAGGTCGATCTCCACTTTGCCAAAGGTTTTCCATAACCACTGAATCATCAGCGGGTTGAGAGCCCATTCTCCTGGGAGAATCTTGTCTCTGGATAGCATGTCTGCCCCCTGGTTCAGGGCGCCTGGCACATGCGCTGCTCTCAGCGAGCGCAAGTTGTGCTGGGACCATAAAATGAGTCTCCTGGCCATTGAATGCATGGAGCTCGACCTGAGTCCACCCTGGCGATTTATGTACGACACTACCATCATGTTGTCCGTTCGGACCAGGACGTGTTTGTTTTTTTAGATGTGGGAGCAGGGCTCTGAGAGCCAAAGCGACCACTTTCATTTCCAGACAGTTTATGTGTAGGCGCTTCTCCGGGTTTGACCAAAAGCCGGAGACAGGCCTGCCCTCGTAAAGGGCCCGCCAACCTATTTTGGAGGCATCTGTCGTTATCATCTTTCTCCTTGTGTTCACACCCAGACTCACGCCTGACTGGTACCAGTCGGCGGCTTTCCAGTGCGTCAGGGCTTTTATACAGCCGTGGTTCGCTCTGATTAAAAAGTGGCCCGAACGCCACGCGTGAGTAGGGACGCGGCTCTTTGAGCCAGCGTTGGAGAGGGCGCATATGCAACAATCCTAGCTGGAGTACGGCCGATGCTGAGGCCATGAGACCGAGCATCCTCTGAAACCGTTTGACGGGGGCGCGCGCACCCGCCCTGAATGATGTTGCAAGGCGCCGGATGGTAAGCGCGCGCTCTGATGAGAGACGCGCTGTCATTTGCATCGAGTCTAGAACTATTCCCAGGAAAGAAATCCTCTGGCTGGGAGATAGTATGCTTTTTGCAAAATTGATTCTTAGACCCAGGCATTCTAAATGGCTGATAATCCAAGATCTGTGTGTTATTAACTGACTCTCTGATTGTGCTAGAACCAGCCAATCGTCGAGATAATTCAGTATTCGCACTCCCCTTCGTCTTAGGGGGGAAAGTGCTGCATCCATACATTTCGTGAATGTACGGGGAGCCAGGGACAGGCCGAACGGAAGTCCCTCGAAAGCGAATCTCAGAAACGGCCTGTGATGAGGCGTTATTGGAATGTGAAAGTAAGCATCTTTCAGATCCACTGAGAGAAACCAATCTCCTGGGCGTACTTGCGCGAGGATATGCTTGGTTGTTAACATTCTGAACGAGCGAATCATTAGTGCTTTGTTCAGGTGTCTGAGATCTAGGATGGGGCGGAGACCGCCATCCTTTTTCGGGACGAGAAAATAGCGGCTGTAAAAACCTGTCCCGCTCATAGAGGGGGAAAAAAGTTTCCACAGCGCCCTTTTCTATTAGTTTGCGCACCTCGGTGCGTAGAATATGTGAACACTCCTTTCTCACTTTCGTCTCGACCACAGTCGTAAAACGTGGTGGTCTGCGAGCGAACTGGAGCGAGTATCCGTGCTTTACTATATTCAATACCCATTTCGGCATATCTGGAATGTTTTCCCATGCCGCTGCGTGTACAGATATGGGCTGAATACAGGCTAGGGGCGGGCCGCTGTGACGTAGGGACCTGGCCAGCGAATCGCCTGAGCTCGTAGCTCTCAGAGGTGCGGGCGCGTGCTGAGCAGCTGAGTGAATGGGTGCGTGTGTGATTACAACAGCGCGTGCTGTGTTTGTAAAACTCGCAGCCTGAGCTGAGGTTGTGTTTGACACTGTAAGGACAGTGTTTATAAGTGGGGGTGCATAAACAGTGGTAGGCACACGCGTCACCTTTATAATGTTTCCCGCTTTTACTGGGGATGAATTTATAACTGTGTGAACAGTGCTTGTGTGTAGTGGTGCGTACATGACCGTAGGCACGTGATCTACATTCATGGGAAGCGCAGCCTGAGCTGGGAATGAATTTGGCACTGTTTTGACAGTATCTGGGAATGCACACTTTGTGGACATGTTAACCCTTAGTGACGCAGGCAGAAAAAGACTATTTTTTGTGTTTTCTGTGCGTCGCCGTAAAAACGGCGTTTGTTTGCAGGTGAGCGAGCTCTGTGAATGGCCCATTGACTGCTGTATGGACATATCCAGCCGCCTGTAAGGGGACTGGGTAATGTTTGAGCTTTTGCAGAGAGAGTGGTCCGGCTTTTGCGAGACACGCACTCTCTCTTCTCATTTCTGTGGCTAGGGCGGCTTTTGAGAGCGCGAGCGTCAGCCTGAGGCGCGGGCTGAGAGGCGGTGGGAGGTGTTCTAGCCCGCTGCGGCTGTGGCGGTCTCTGTCTGCTCTGCGATGAGCTGGAGCGCTTTGGCAGGAAATGACGCATATCTTGTGAAGCGTTCTGGGCCTCAGTCAAGCGTTCGGCGAAACCTTTAACCGCCGGTCCAAACAGCCCGCTGGTGGAGATAGGCGCGTCGAGAAATGGCGCCTTATCCGCGTCCTTCATCTCAGTCAGAGTCAGCCACAGATGGCGCTCGAGAACAGTCAAATTAGCCATAGCACGGCCAATAGACTGGGCGGTGGCCTTCGTGGCTCGCAGAGCTATATCAGTTGCGCTGCGTAGGTCCCTGAAGGCTTCGGGTTTGGGGCCAGACTCGTCCATAGAGCGGAGAAGCTTGGCTTGGAACACTTGAAGTACCGCCATTGAGTGAAGCGCTGATGCAGCTTGGCCGGCGGCGGCGTAGGCGCGACCGGTAGTGCGGCAGGGCTTCGAGGGGTGGGAAGCTTTGGCTTTCCATCCGGTGGTGGAGGGCGGGCAGAGATGATTGGCCACGGCCTCCTCGAGGGGCGGCGTTCCTTCTTTCCTTCGCGCCGTCCACTGAGGAGAGCGAAGAAGAAAAAGAAGGCTTTAGGCGCGCAGAGTGGGGGGCTTTCCATGACTTGGCGGAGAACACCAATCGAGCCCGAGGTCCTCCACGGCCTTCGAGAGGATGCGGATAATCTCCGTATCCATGGTGGAGCCCGCACTCGTGCTAGCTAGCGTCGACGGGGCGGGGTCGAAAGTGGAGCCCGGCCAGTCGTCAGATGCAGCGTCGATGGACAGGCTGTCATCCACTCCCCCGTCGTCCTCGGACGCGCCGAAAGTCACAAGGCCCACCGCTCTGCTAGAGGGGTGTGGGTCCGGCTGAGTGAACTGAACCGGCGGTGGGGAAGGCAAGAGCGGCGGTGAAGCACGCGGAGACTGGCTCGGCGTGACGTCACTGAGCTCAGGTTCAGGAACCCTCTGTGAGCGGCGCTTTTTTTTTATTTATTTTTTTTTAAAAGCGCGGCTCAAACAGAGTGGTGGTGGCGATGGGCTCGCTCGCGGCGAAAGCGGCGAAGCGAGCCCGCAGTGTGGAGAGACCCAGGTCGTCAAATTCCGGGCATCCGCCCTTGGTCAAAGCAGCTTCTGCGTGGTTCCGGCCCAGGCAGCGAGCGCAGATGATGTGACGATCCCCGTCCGGGAGAAGGTCTCTGCACGACGCGCAGGAAGGCATTTGAAACAACGCCTCAGAAAAATTGCTCTTTTACAAATGTCGCGGGGCGAACAGATGTAAAATACTTGCGTGTGTGGCGCGCCGGATGGCTCAGTAGGATGGTGTTCGAAGGCGGCTGAAGGTGCCGACGTCCTCGTAGCAATCCTATGCTTTTCCACGGCGGCGAAGGCTTTCAATAATCCGGAGGATCCAGCGAAGAAGGTGTTCGCTGAAGGAGATTAAATCTAAAGAACTCTCATGACGGGGCGCCCAATATATAGCTTGGCCACGCCCATCTTGGCGGGCTCTGACGAGCGCGGGCGCGAAGCGCGCTCATTGGTCGCGCATTCAGAGTCGCCCCGTCATTGGTTCGAGCAAGTTGCCGCAGCACAGCCAATGACCGAGCTCCTTCGTTCATTGCTGTCAGCTGTGCAGCTGCAATGCGTTTTACATAAAGACTTCAATATTCTCGAGAAAAGGAGTTTTCCCATAGCGTAAGCTACTTACGCAATAGGAGAGACCTCTCGAAAGGGAACTATGAAAATTAAGACCATGAAGTTTGATGATCTGGTCAAGAGGAAGCATATAAATTAAAAATAGTATTGGACCAAGAACCATAGTTACACTCTAAAAACTGCTGGGTTAAAAACAAAAAAAAAAATTCAACCTAGTGCTGGTTTAAAATTACACCAATCTGGCAGAGGGTTTAAGTTAATGTTTGGGTTGCAGATATATGGCTAGAGTATGCAAGAAAAAAACTGCTGTAAGAAAACAGCCAAATTCTGACAGTAGCCTAACATAGCCTACTGTTTCCCAATAGAAAACAATGTATTCTAGGCAATATTTTCTGTTTCTCATAAAATACTGCAATATTCTGTGAATACTAGTGTTGCATTTTGGGGGTGATTTTAGAATCAACGGCAGAGAGTTATTTCTAGAGGAGACATGTAAAGATGTCATTGTCAGGAACCAATCAGACACCACATCCTTCACCACACAGCGATCACTCTCCCCAGAATATTAATCACCTGCACCTGTTCACAATCAGTAAGCCTCATCAACCCCTGCATAAAAACACTCACCACAGCCTCACTCACCGTCAAGCCTCCAACAGGAACAGACCATTTCCCGTTGTCCTACAAAGCCTCTAAAGAAGTCCAGTTCCAGCCAAGTAAAGTATACTCACCTGTGAATTACTAACCTCTGCATTCCTGTTCCACTGCCTCCAGACATCCTGTCCGAGTCCTTGCTTCCTGAAACCCCATCTGGATCCCTGTCCCCTTAAATCCTGGATCTTCCTGAGTCCCGGTGTTCACGCTGAGTTATCTCTCCCACGACGACATCTGAAAGAGAAAAGACACGTATGAAAGATCTGCAACCGCTTGACATAAAGTAACCTGAAGAGGATCTGCTCACCTGTAATCTGCCCCGCACATAGTGATCCACCTCGTATCTGCACCTGCACTCTGAGAATACTCACCCTTGCACTTGTGTCACATTTAATAAAGCTGTGTTTGGATTCACTTACCTCTGTCTCCTTGCCTGTATCCTGACAGAAGGCTTGACCAACTACCGCTATGGATCCAACACAACGCCAACCGCAGCCATTCCAGGGCAACCAGCAACCGATGCGGCGAGTTCGCTTCCACAGCCCACCTCCACTTCCGCGAACCTCACTTCCACGATGGTATGCATTGCTAGCCCCACGTCCCGACCAGCGCCCTTCTCCGGTCGGGCGGAAGATTGCAATGGCTTCCTGTTGCAGTGTTCGCTCACCTTTGAACAGCAGCCTCATCTGTTTCCCACAGACCGTTCACGAATCTCTTTCATCATTCAGCAGTTATCTGGAACAGCATTAAGATGGGCTGAGTCGCTGTGTGTACAAGAGACTGAGGTTACCAGGTCACTACAAAATTTCATTCACCATTTCAAGGAGGTTTTCGGCCAACCAGTCAGTGATTCCACCATCAGTGATAAGCTAATGCATCTTCGACAGGATAAGAGATCCGTTTCAGAGTATTCCATTGAATTCCGAACTCTAGCTTCAGTGAGTGGTTGGAACGAAAAGGCTCTCCTGGCTGTTTATCGCGGCGGTCTCAATCCTGCACTTCGTCTCCAAATGGCGATCTACGATGACAACCTGGGGCTCGAAAAATTCATACAGCAAACTCTCCGTATTCATCAACGGTCCCAGAGCTGCTATCGAGATACTCGAGTTTCTCACGCCACATCCCCTCACGTCCTCACGAATCGTGAGTCTGAAAAAGCCCCAGAAGAAATGCAAGTTGATACTCACCGGCTCACCCAGGCTGAACGCTCTCGTCGCAGAGAAATGAAGTTATGTCTGTACTGCGGTGTGAAGGGTCATTTTCGACTTGCATGCCCCATTCGGCCACCTCAGATGACGGTAAGCTCCGTTCTGGCTCACCACGCCGTATCGACACCACTCACAATTCCAGTAATCCTGAAAATTCGAACTTTCCATGTATCTGTAGCAGCCATTGTCGATTCCGGATCAGCGGGGAACTTCATATCAGGGCAACTCTGCAAGAAACTTAACCTCAGGAAGGTCGACATCCCAAAGCCATATTCCATTCATGCAGTGACCGGCGAACCCATTAACAAGGGGTATGTTACTTCGCAAATCACACCCATCCAACTGTGTATTGAAAATCTTCACCACGAAATGTTCGAACCTTTCATTCTTCAGAATAGCCAAGCAGACATCATTCTCGGCCGTCCATGGTTAATTCGTCACCAACCTACCATAAATTGGCAGTCCGGTAAGATAACCAGTTGGGGATGTCATTGTCCGCTTAAGCAATGCGCACATTCTGCTCCACCAGCTGCAGAACCCGAGAAAATGCTCACTGTGAGTTTCACCTCCATCGAGAGCCCCACGGAGAATCTGTCTACAAACATTCCCTCTTGCTATTCCTCGTTCTCTGACATGTTCAACCCGGTTACTGCCTCCAACCTGCCACCTCATAGACCCTGGGATTGTGCCATTCAGTGTTGGGCAAGTTACTTTTAAAAAGTAATTAGTTACAGTTACTAGTTACTTCTTCCAAAAAGTAACTAAATTAGTAACTCAGTTACAAATTTTAAAAGTAACTAGTTACTTATGAAAGTAACTATTGCGTTACTTTCAAGTAAATTTAAAATTTAAATTTTAAATGCTCAAATGTGACCGCACCTCTACCCCTCTTTAACGGAACTTAAAATACATGTGCATGTTCAATTATTTATGATAAATCTGAATATTATAATGAAATGGACACTTAATACAATACATTATTAACAGAAACATGACACATTGTACACGCATCTAAAAAAAAAAATGTTGCTGTGGGACAAAGTGAGACTAGCCTCCAATCAAACGCCATGTATGTAGATATTATGTTTATATAGTGGATCAATGCAAATAACACAATAGATGTTTTGGAAATTTTGATATTTATTGCCCCTAAACAGGCCACAACTGGGCAAAATTAAATTAAGCTTGTTAAGCTCGTCGCCATACCTGTCTCTCGTTGACTGACTAGCTTGTGTTGTTCCTTGTGTGTCCTGTCCTGCCCGACTATGCGTTATGATGGGTCGTTCGCAATTCATGAGCGTTAGCCGTTAGTGATGATGGGTCGTTCGCGAATGAGCGTTAGTGATGATGGATCGACTCGTTCGCGAATGAGCTTTTGATGGGTCGTTCGCGATTCGCGAATGAGCCGACTCTAAGAGCCGGCTCTTTTAGGTGAACGTTGGGAGCTGGCTCGCATATCTGAAGAGCCGACTCTATTTTTACAAATTTAGTCTATAGAAATTAAATAATTATGTAATAAAAATTGAAATATTATAGTCAAAGTCATTTAAAGAGCCGTTTGTGAGCCAAAAGAGCCGGCTCTTTTCATTGAGCTGAGTCAAAAGAGCCGAATGCCCATCACTACTATGCGTGCTTTCGAACACCCGCCCAACTCTACCTCTGATTGGCTTACAATGACATTTTACTCTACCTTATAGCCAATCGTCAGCATTTATGCGCTTGTCTCGTGCTCTGCCCACTAACCAAGGAAGAACAGTAAAAAAAGTATTTGCCTCTCGCTCAGAGATCTAGTTGGTCTGATGAAAAAAAAAACAGCTTCATCAGTTATAGTAACGCGCCGCATTTTTTGGCAGTAACGGTAACGGCGTTATTAAGATGAGAAGAGTAATCAATTAGATTACTCGTTACTGGAAAAAGTAATGCCGTTAGTAACGGCGTTATTTATAACGCCGTTATTCCCATCACTGGTGCCATTGACCTGGTCCCCGATGCCTCGATTCCCAAGGGTAAGATTTACTCACTCTCCATTCCTGAACAAGAATCTATGCGGAAGTACATCGAGGAAGCATTACAACAGGGATACATTCGTCCCTCTACATCCCCTGCTGCCGCTAGTTTCTTTTTTGTCGCCAAGAAGGATGGAGGATTAAGACCTTGCATTGATTACAGAGCCCTGAATCAAATCACCGTCAAATTCAGTTACCCGCTGCCTCTCATCCCAACAGCCCTCGAACAGCTCCGAGAAGCCAGGATCTTCACCAAGTTGGATCTGAGAAGTGCCTACAATCTGATCAGAATTAAAGAAGGGGATGAGTGGAAAACAGCTTTCATCACGCCTGCAGGGCACTATGAATACTTGGTCATGCCGTATGGGTTAGTAAACGCTCCTTCCATGTTCCAGAGCTTCATGGACGAGGTACTCCGAGACTACCTGGGGAAATTTGTGTTGGTGTATATTGATGATATTCTGATTTATTCCAAGAACCTTGTTGAACATCAACATCATGTGGCCCTGGTACTCCAACGACTCAGGGAATTCACCCTCTTTCTAAAGGCAGAGAAGTGCACATTTCACCAGACCGATGTCGAATTCCTGGGATACCAACTCAGTGAAAGAGGTGTGGAGATGGACAAACGGAAGACCGAAACCATCATGTCCTGGCCAACCCCACAGTCGGTGAAAGAGCTCCAGAGGTTCCTTGGCTTTGCTAATTTTTACCGACGGTTCATACACCAGTACAGTTTCTTGACTGCTCCTCTTACCTCCCTGTTAAAGGGGAAACCGAAAGTGTTGCTTTGGACCCCAGAAGCTGAGCGTGGCTTTAACGCCCTCAAGGCCGCTTTCACCACTGCACCCTTGCTCCACCATCCAGATCCAGAGAAGGTATTTGTGGTGGAAGTAGATGCCTCCACTACCGGGGTAGGAGGGATTCTGTCCCAGTACTCAGGCTCATCCTCCAAGACCGTACCTTGCGCATTCTTTTCCAAGAAATTATCCACAGCGGAAATCAACTACGACATTGGGAACCGAGAGCTTTTAGCTGTGAAACTTGCCTTGGAGGAATGGAGGCATTGGTTAGAGGGGGCGAAGCATCCATTCTTGGTACTTACGGATCATAAGAACCTCCAATACTTAAGAGATGCGAAAAGACTGAATCCACGTCAGGCGCGATGGGCGTTGTTCTTCACCCGGTTCCATTTCAAGATTTCTTATCGTCCAGGCTCCAAGAATACTAGAGCGGATGCCCTCTCTCGCATCCATGCCCCAGAAATCCCTAAGGAGGAACCCGAGACCATTTTGCCCAAAAAGTTGTTTGTCAATACCATCCAGTGGGAGATCAACGAGCAATTATTGGAACTGTCACGACACCACCTTGAATCCCAGGGTGCCCCCCCGAGAAGATTTACGTCCCAGAGGACTTCCGCAACTCTCTCATTGCTTCAGCTCACTCCTCCGTAGGCACAGGTCATCCCGGAATTAATAAAACGTTCACTACTCTCCAAGTCAAGTACTGGTGGCCCAATATGCAGCATGACATCACGACATTCATACAAGGTTGTATCCCCTGTGCCATGTCCAAGGTTCCCAGAAATCTCCCTGTGGGTAAACTCGTCCCGCTTCCAGTTCCACATAGACCTTGGTCCCACATTGGAGTGGATTTCGTCACGGACCTGCCTGCCTCCGACGGTAACACCTGTATCCTCGTAGCCATTGATCGGTTCTCCAAGGCATGTAGGCTGATTCCTCTGAAAGGGCTCCCCACGGCTTTTGTCACTGCTGAACTTCTGATGGAGCACGTCTTCCGGAACTACGGCATCCCAGAGGACATCGTGTCTGACAGGGGACCCCAATTTATCTCCCGAGTTTGGCGAGCCTTTTTCACCCTCATAAACGTGACCGTAAGCTTGTCATCAGGATACCATCCACAAACAAATGGCCAAACCGAACGTAAAATCCAAGATGTAGGGCGATTCCTGCGTACCTTCTGCCACTCCAACCAAAACATCTGGAGTCGTTACCTCATTTGGGCAGATTACGCACAAAACTCCCTCAGACAGTCATCCACTCAACTGACTCCTTTCCAGTGTGTGCTGGGTTACCAACCCCCACTGTTTCCATGGTCCGGCGAAACTTCAGAAGTACCAGCAGTAAATAAGTGGTTTCAAGAGAGCGAGGGAGTGTGGAACCACACTCATCATCTTCAGCAAGCAGTAAATCGCCAACGACATTTTGCAGATGCTCACCGCCGTCAAACTCCCGAATACCAACCCGGACAGTTAATCTGGCTCTCCACTAAAGACATCCGTCTACGCCAACCTTGCCGCAAACTCAACCCCAGATACATCGGACCGTTCCCCATCGTAAGACAAGTAAACCCAGTCACTTATCAACTTCGCCTACCTCCAGAACATCGGATCCATCCCACGTTTCACGTCTCCCTCCTGAAACCTCACCACCCACCTGTACCCCACTCAGCCACAGAACCGGTCCCTGAGGATAACCCCCCGATACCACCTATTGAACCAGAGCCCATCTATTTGATTAATGAGATTTTGGACTCCCGACGTCGAGGTGGTCAGATTGAATATCTCATAGATTGGGAGGGGTATGGACCAGAGGAAAGATGTTGGGTACCCCGGAACGACGTCCTTGATCCCAATCTGCTCCGAGAGTTTCACGCTCAATATCCAGACAAACCTGCACCACGGCCAAGAGGTAGACCACCACGACGTCGGGGTCCAAGGTCCGCTGGCGCGGACCCTGGAGGGGGGGGTAATGTCAGGAACCAATCAGACACCACATCCTTCACCACACAGCGATCACTCTCCCCAGAATATTAATCACCTGCACCTGTTCACAATCAGTAAGCCTCATCAACCCCTGCATAAAAACACTCACCACAGCCTCACTCACCGTCAAGCCTCCAACAGGAACAGACCATTTCCCGTTGTCCTACAAAGCCTCTAAAGAAGTCCAGTTCCAGCCAAGTAAAGTATACTCACCTGTGAATTACTAACCTCTGCATTCCTGTTCCACTGCCTCCAGACATCCTGTCCGAGTCCTTGCTTCCTGAAACCCCATCTGGATCCCTGTCCCCTTAAATCCTGGATCTTCCTGAGTCCCGGTGTTCACGCTGAGTTATCTCTCCCACGACGACATCTGAAAGAGAAAAGACACGTATGAAAGATCTGCAACCACTTGACATAAAGTAACCTGAAGAGGATCTGCTCACCTGTAATCTGCCCCGCACATAGTGATCCACCTCGTATCTGCACCTGCACTCTGAGAATACTCACCCTTGCACTTGTGTCACATTTAATAAAGCTGTGTTTGGATTCACTTACCTCTGTCTCCTTGCCTGTATCCTGACAGTCATGAAGCCAACTTCAGACGTGTTTTTTCCCCAGGATCATTGGCGTAGAATAGCTACGTGGGGGACGTAGCCTATCCCCCGTACTTTTAATAAAACGTAAATTTGAAATACATTTTATCTTTGCTTACTATCGTCATCTTTAAACTGCGACTAATATAACTAGCTTGCAGTATTCTCATGTTCTCTTGTCATGCTGTGAGATCGCACTGTCAAAGAGTTTGGGAAAATTCGCACAATTTTTAACGTTACACAAGAAAAACATGATATCAGAGTTTTAAAATCCAAAATTTTAAAGAGATCAATACATCATGGTTGTTTAAACCAATGAGCATCAAGATGTGTAGTCAGCAAGTCGTTTCCCATTGTGCTTTTGATCAGCGCAGTCGTTGGAGAGGAACTGCGCTCGACTGCAGAATCCGACATGTCCGCCTTGCGGTCGCGAGAGTTTTTTGACATACGTTAGCATGACATCAGAGCAAGTCGAACATATTTCTAGCCGGCATGCATCTTGCAGTGATTACCGGTAATCGGTTCTGTGCAGATTTTGCTAATCTCAAATGAGCCTCTTCATTGCCCGAGAAACGAAAGGCGCATTTGAATTCCGGACAGCTTTCATGATGGAATCGGCCTTGGACGGTCTTCAGAGGGTGCAGTATTTGAATATGGACAGCTTTCATCGCCCAGCTGTGACGCTTATTCTTAAGCCCTATTCGCACTGGATTAGTATTATCTGGTAACCTTGTGTGATTTAGAAATTACCCCACCACATCTGAATTTTGTGTGGCGCATTCGCATGGGATAAGCGAAGCATGTGATTTTACCCGAATTTACTGACTTATCTCCCGGATATGATGTCAATAGGCTCGCTAAGGCCATCTCCATCTAATCATTATTTTTGTTTTTGCTCTACTGATGGTTTTCAGCTGCTCTTTCTGCAAATTGTAGCTGTATGGTGTATATAGCGATATTACCCAGCACCCAAAATACTATCAAAACACTCGAGAAAGAAAGCGAACATTCTTCGCGAAAGATGGATAAAAAAGCACACGGGAAACAAAAACCTTGAAAAAATTAGCTATATACGACCCCGCCAAATCACAGAGATGCCGATTCGCACGGGACTAATATTATCACAGGACCTCAGTTTTCTGCGAAATATGGTAGGTCATTTGTGGGGGGAATTTTTACTTTACAAATTACAGACATGGCCGATTCGCGCGGGATTAAGATCACAGACAACCTCCGCAATTATTACAAATGACTAGAGGTCACCAGGTAATACTTATCCGGGGCGAATAGGGCTTTAGTCTACTAAATCAGCTTAGGTTGCGCACTATTCCGTTACATGCTGCGCTGATTCTGTGTGCATGATCATGTCTAGTTTTAAATGACAATATCAGTGTTTTGCCAGTAAAAGGATTTATTTAAATAATTTGTTTTCTCATCTCATTCCTCTTGTTATTTGTCTAAGATGGAGTTAAGTAAATTAATTAAACCATTTCTCTGATAACAGAACGAGGCATCTTTACACTCTCTTCTTGTGTTTTGCAAGGTAAGATTGTGCTTAATGTCATATGATGACATTGGGGATGCCTGACTGGTCTTTCATCTGCAGCAGCCATATTACTCTGTAACCCAAGACCCTATGTTGCCCACTGAAGCTAAGCAGGGCTGAGCCAGGTTAGTACCTGGGAGACCTTCTGGGAAAACCAGGTTGCTGCTGGAAGAGGTGTTAGTGAGGCCAGCAGGAGGTGCTCACCCTGTGGTCTGTGTGGGTCCTAACGCCCAGTATAGTGGACACTATACGGTCAAAGAGCACTGTCCTTCGGATGAGACGTTCAACCGAGGTCCTGACTCTCTGTGGTCACAAAAAATCCCAGGATGTCTTTCGAAAGAGTAGGGGTGTAACCCCAGGATCCTGGCCAAATATGCCCAATGGCCTCTGTCCATCATGGCCTCCTAATCATCCCCATATACTAATTGGCTTCATCACTCTGTCTCCTCTCCACCAGTAAGCAGTGGTGGGCGTTCTGGTGCACTATGGCTGGCGTCGCATCATCCAGGTGGATGCTGCACATTGGTGGTGGTTGAGGAGATTCCCCTCTTCCTTATGTAAAGCGCTTTGAGTGCCGAGAAAAGTGTTAAATGTAATGAATTATTTTTATTATTATCTGTCATATAGGAGCTTCTGTGATCTGTCATAGTCAGACACTTCACTATGAAAACAGGGAGGGTTATGCATGTAAATCTTATAGTTCTAGATTCTACAATGTACCAAACTACAAAGATAAATTGCAATCATAATGTGATGACTCTTTCTCTGATTGGCCCTCTAATGCAGAAAAGAGATATTAGCACAAAAATAATGAACATAAAACATTTTAATTTAAGGTACATCACTAAAATTATTCATGTCTTGACTCATACTGAGTGAAAAACAATGAAAAACACATTTTGTGAGAAAACAGGATTGCACTGGTCATTGATTAAAAAAATTACACAAGGTTCTATTGAATATACTTAAAATAAATAAATAATTAGAGGATGAAATATCAGTCCATACTAATGTTGAGCTCAAGACACCAGCTGATCATTGAAAATGTTCAAACTCTCAAACTCTCCTGAATATTGAGTCCCACAAAGACTAAATCAGACATGAGTTTGATCCACATCTTCATCTCTATTGAACAATCAGTTAGACTGTGATTGTGAGAATAAGTGATTACATCAACCTTCCACATGGAGCGTAAGATGAACTAAGGACTGTTTCCTGTGAGCGAGAAACCAAATCTTCTTCCAGGAGGTGCTCAGAGACTAAATGATTAAAAATGACACTGGTTTAAATAGACATTGTGAGTGTATTTCTTTCATTCCAGATGTGTCTGTTTTTCCTCTCAGGAAGCGGTTTAATCTCACACAGAGACACTGAACTATTAACAACAAAAACCCAAAATCCAGCATAGAGAGGTTCAGTGAATGTGGTGTTGAATGTGTGTAAGTGTGTGAGTGTGTGTTTATCAGAGACGCTGTAGAAGGACGGAGTGCCGGCCGACCAGTCCAGATATACTCCTACTCTGTTAGAGCGACGTGAAGGGGCAGGTATGACTGTGATCTTATTATTGTGTCTGACAGTGAAACTGTCATCAATAAAGTTCAGACTCCAAGACTTTGCATTGTATCCAAGCTTACAGTCATCACTCTCCTCTTTCCTGCTGATTCCATTTCCTTTATATGTCACTGATATATAAATGTCCCCGCTCCATTCAGCCTCCCAGTAACAGCGTCCAGTCAGACTCTCTCTACACAAAACCTGATGAAACTCATCAAATCTCTCTGGATGATCAGAATATGGCTGATTCTCTGTCACATGTGTCATCTTTCTGTTCCTCTCAGACAGAGTGAGACGAGTGTTTACAGTGTTTAAATCCAGTGTGAGATCACATGCATCTGAACACAAGAAGAAAGATTATAACATTTATAACACAACAAAACAATTTTAATCTTTTAATCTTTTTTCACACCTGTTAGAGTAGTTTGTGTGTGTCTCTGTGCGTGTGTGTGTGTGTGATCATGTTCTTTATACATTGCATTTGTGCTCTATTACCAGGCCTTCATTTATGTGTGACATTTTTCTATAAAAATGCTCTCTATTGCAGTCACACCTCTCCTCTCTCTCTCTGTATGTATGTATGTATGTGTGTGTGTGTGTGTGATCATGTTCATTCCACATTGCATTGGTGTTCTAGTACCAGGCCTTCATTTATGTCAGAGAATTTTCAGATTTGTGCTGGAATTATTTGCCAGTTTGTATCAAAATACTTTTTAATACAGTCACACCTGTGTGTGCGTGCGTGCATGTGAGTGTGTAAGTTATCATGTTCGTTCCACATTGCATTTGTGCTCTAGTGCCAGTCCTTCATTGTGGTGTGGAATTTTTCAGATCTAGTGATTTTTTTTTGACACATGAAAAATAAAAAAACTTTTTTTTATTCTTCTCCCATTCATTTTCAATGTGGGGATATATTGACCCCAAAGACCCTAAGTGTGGCTTTTTTTTTTAAAAAAAAGAAAAGAAAAAAATTATACATACCTTTAGAACAACTGAATCAAGCCCAGTTTATTTGTGTGTGTATAGATAGATAATGTTTATGATAACGATCATGTTTATTAACAACGGAAAAGTTGATTGGGGTCATATAGACCCCAAAGATTGATTGAGGGTTTGTTAGGATCACAATGAAGGCAATGCAAAGACAATGTTTTCCCACAACTAGGCACTTGAAAACATCTTGCAATCCTCAGAGGCATGGAATCTCTATGGTTTTGTTGCTGGAGTAATCCTGTGTTTGCTCTCTTTCGTATTTACTACTACATGACATGCATGGATAGGTGGGAAGTAGGTATTGATTTGATTCTACAGAGGCAGTCTTTCGTTGCACTATTACATCATAATGTGACAAAATTTCAAAACGAGTCGTTTTGGCAGCTTGTTTTCAATAAAATATGTTTTTTCTCTAATGAGGAAAATAACTTAAAATTAGTTCTGAAATTTACAGGATATTTTTATAGTGTCAAAAGATCAAGGAAATTTTCCTTTTCATTTTCAAGTCCTGCGTCACATTGTTTAAATAGCAAATGCATTTGCGTCCATTTGTGCACCCATGCTGGTCTGAAAAGAAGGTGTGTTCAGGTGCATTGTTGGTGCGTTGCTATTTTGAGGCAACTGAAATAGACTACGCCATTGACCAACTGAAACCTGGTCTAAAGTAAATGGCGCAGTATTTTTTTTGTTATTTTAAGGGTACATCAGTAATATGAGCCTATAGGCGGGTCCACAATGGGTGTACACTCTGCTTATTGCACACACACACAGGGACGCGCAGCAGCACACAAACTAGCCAAATATTAAAAATAAAACGGTTACAATGTAAAAGATTATTATTGTGTACATAAAGATATGGTGGAATCTGGCTCGTCCTGTTGATGGTTTGCTTGCTCGCTTTAACCATGCACACGAGCAGATCCGTTTCCTCTCTGGAGACACGTTCAGTCTTTCCGCTTGCAAATTGCGTCATGTAAATAGCAAATCCGCCATGGTGCGATTGCAACTGGCTTTTAAAGGGAATGGGAGATGAGACTCTGATTGGTTTATTTAACGTCACGACCAAAACACACCCATTACTCATTAAGAGAACAGGGACAACCCTTTTAGACCATGCGCCGGGCGTGCCGACCATTTTTCCCGTTGTTAAACTATAGGAAAAGTGGATTCGGACACGCCCTAAGTGCACTTGTGCCGTGCACTTTAGATCGTTAAAATAGGGCCCTTTGTAGGTACTGCATTTTAATTTAAACTTACTTCATGACCATTACAAAGTATAAAAGTAAAAAGTAAATAGTAGGTGAAATTCATACGTATGACATCCGCCATTTTGTTATTTCTGTCACATGACTATACCAGTATTAGTTGCATCACTTCACTGTCATTCACAAATCGTCTCCTGTGGCCTCATGGAAGTGTAAGGAATCCATCAGATGCACACTTCTGAATCTCGTGGAAGTATTATGTCATCCAGGTACTTTCACCTACTATTTTATGTGTACTGTGAATTCGGACATGCTACTTTTTTTGCGTACTGTTTTTCCCTACTATATAGTATGGAAGTATTCAAATTTTGGATGCAGCGACGGTCTCCACATCACTTCTGATTGTGCTGTGAACTTTTCAATGCAGAGCGCTTCCCTCTGTTGCTTCATTCTGCACCGGTGATGTGCATTGCTTTGTGTCACTTTGTATTGGAGCGTTTTAATCTTTCATGCACACTAAAAGATTATTAAATAGCCTTGTCACATCATATTTTGTTAGCCTGGTTAAAACCAAACCCTTCTCAGTCGTAACTGAGTTAGGGTCTGGGGAAGGTTCATTGACAGCTCACTTCCAAAGGGGCGGGCGCAATTGGATAGACCTTAAAACCAATCAGATCGATCGTCATCTTGTAAAGCCCGCCTCAACGTTTGTGATTGGTGCCTGGATTTGGAAAGATTGGAAATGAGCTTGAATGGGCTCTTCGCCAGACTAACTTGCAGAGCAAATCTAAATTTGCCGGAAGTTCGTCTGGGTTTTCCCAGGCTAATATTTTGTTGCCCCATTAAAAAACCGCATTACACATTTAAAGAAACGTCTTTTAATTATATAGTATAGGCTATATTTATGTCCTAAATGGTCAAAGAAGACTTTAGAGTTTTGCAAAAAAGAGTTTGTGAGATTTGCAAAAGAGATTTGTTCAATGTTTTACAGAAAGAGTGATTTGTTACAGAAATTGGACAAATTTGTTTAGGCTATTGAGAATTTGGTTCAGAGAATGGGATTCAGTGTTTTAGCAATTCAGAAAAACTGTAATTATTTACTGATTCGTGTTATCCTCGCGTGTTGGTTCTTGATTGACGTGGCAACAGTAACCCAGGTAGGCGGGTCTAATCTTGTTGTTGTTGCTGTTGCTGTTGGAAACGGTCGCGCCAGCAATGGCTGCTCACTGAAATCATTCATGGATCCTCTACAGCAGACATGATTTGACTTCTTCGCTACATTTACGTCATATAATGTACGTTTGTTTCACAGACACTCTACACTTAACAGTAGTACATGTAAAATAAGTCGCTGAATTTTCTCGCGAGAATATCATGTGCGCTAGCTAGCAGTGATTTGTGTGCATTGTTTTCAGCTAGCGCGTGAGATGTAAGCCAAGCTACAACATCAACAATCACTTATACAAACATACTCATTTATGCATTTCTGTTATTTTAGAAATTCAGATAACATCAGAGTTGTTTTATTTGCTTTTAAAACAGCTCTGTAGTCGTTTATGTAGCTCATGATAGCGGGAATTTAACGTTAGAGGTGTTGTGTGTTGGCGGTCAAGTTAAATAACATTAAATAATCTGCTTAACAGTAACGTTAGTTCCAGTAAGAGTAATTAAACTAAGTTAAACCTTTTATTGGTGATTGTACCTACATAAGCGAATAAAGACTAAAGGTTGAAACACCAGTTTTTTTATTTTATTCCATTGTATTGTAATGTATGATATTTTCTATTTTAGGATTGTTGTTCCAGAATGAATTTGTCAATAGTTCATCAGAATGCCCGCAGGTGAATAAAGATCACCCATGCTTGATATATAACTAATTTTTTCCCTGTCACTGATTATCATAGATGCTCTTACATGCAGATTTGTCTGTAAATCTCTGTTTGACAGGTCAAAGTGATGTGAGAGCTAAGACGAAAGCTCGCTTTGACGAGGTGTTGAAGAGATACACAAACCCTCCCTCTGAGAAAAAGAAAGCCAAACAGACCGATGACCAGTCCCAGGAAGTTATTGTGGTTAGTAATAGGGAAAGTAATCTTTATTTAATCAAGAAAAATATCATTGATAGAAGATAATTCACTGTGTACACCATCATCTGTTATTTGAACTCCATTCTGTTTTCTTGCAGCTTCAGACCTTGAAGAAGAACCTAGATTTGAGTAAAGACACTGAAGATGATGAAACTATCCTCCATAACACATATGATCCAGCTCAGGGCAGCCCTAGATACACCAAAAACAGGCGAAGAGAGAGAGAGACATCTGAAAAGACCAACATAAACAATGCTGTAAGTGATGAGGAGCCCACGCTGACCAGTGGGAAAAAGAAAAGCAAAAGGAGGCTACCACAACCACCACCACCCCCTGTTCAAGATGAAGACAACAACAACAGGAGGACTGATTCAGAAATCAACGGAAAACATACTAGGAAGTCTAGGAAAGGGAAGGATAAAAGTGGAAATGATGTCAGTCGACAGAAAGAAGAGACAGAGACGGAAGATGATTATCTACAGGCTTACCAACATCAGATCTCACAGGAGGAAGAGACTTCTGGGAAAAAGACAGCACAGAAGAAAGCTGTCCAGAAGTTTACGGAGAGCCAGATGCTAAACAATGAGCTTGAGAAGAAAAAGAAGAAAGTGAAGTCAAGCAAACATGATGGTGATAGAAGGTAAAAGATCACAGTTAATGCTATTCTTGGAAGAATTGTGTTCCAGATTATTTATTCTTTTTGCAATTCTGTTTGGAGATGCAAGAGCTGTAAAAATGAAATTAATTTAAGGTTTAACGTGGCCTTAACCAGGGGTTAAGCATAGTGTGAGATGCCTCTTATAGTAAAATGTTTTTAAGGTAATACGCATGAAGCCTTTTTTCTTAATTTGGTTTGCCTTTTTGTCTGTAGTCAGACTGAAGTGTCCGTGGATAACCAGACAGAAAAAATCCTGGATGATGTTGTGGAGGAGTTCAAGGAGGACACAGTCAAACCAAAAGTGAAGAAGAAAAAGAAACAAAAAGAAGGTATGATATGCTGTCTAAATTTAATCACTATTGAACCAACCAACTTTTTTTGTTCAAACACATAAGTCATATTGTATAGAGTGACGAGTATCTACTCTCTTCAATTTAAAGGGGTAGTTCACCCAAAAATTAAAATTCTGTCATTTACTTTGATTTAGTGACAGTTTCCACAATTTTTCTGAATTCACGTCTAATATGGCTGCAATATCCATGTATTATTTTGCTTGTCACTACCATGGAAACCCAGTAACTCTTGAAAATGTGTGTATATTGTGTTAATTTCATTGTTATTTACATGTGTGATATGTGGGGTCAATTGTGGTTATTAATTTTTGGTTGTAGTGATTGTTGAGGAGGAACGGGCAGAAGAGAAACGAGCCTTTGATGACAGTCTAGTGCTGGGAGTTTATATCCACAGGACAGACATGCTGAAGACAGACTTGATGGTGTCTCACCCTATGGTCAAAGTTCACGTGGTTGATGAGGTCAATGGACAGTATGTCAAGAAGGAGGACAGGTTTGGATTTTACTTGTTTTGTTTTTTACCTAAAACCAAAACCTGCTAGAAGCCATTTGGACGAATATGCTAATTAGCTGCGTCTGAAATCGCATCGACCATTAAAAAAGTATGTTCTATATAGTATGAATGTATATCTGACGTACTAGATCCGCCATGTTGTCACTGTCATGTCACCTACGGCATCAGTTGCGCCCATTCAGAATCTCGGCAGACGTAGTAGGTCATCCGGGTACATTTTGCCTACTGTTTTTTGAATACTGTGTATTCGGGCATACTAATCTGTTGGTGTACTGTTTTTGCATACTGTATAGTAGAGAAGTATCCTATATCAGACGCAGTCATAGTCTTCTTACCAAAGGTAGTCAAATTTATTCCCAGTGATTTGTTCTATTCACAGCCATCGCCATGTTTCATCCTTCTATGAGCAAGAAAACATTGAGCACATCCTCCCCATCATAACTCAACCCTTTGACTTCAAGAAACACAAAATAACAGTTCCAGAGTGGGAGGAACAGATCATCTTCAATGAGCGCTTCGGATATTTCCTACAAGACGATGATGAGAGTCCGCATGTGTTACTGTTTTTTGAGGTTTGTGTCCTTGAATGAGTTTAAAAGTATATTGTCATCCTCTGAGTAAAGAAAGGAATGACTAAAACACTTTATGTGTTATTACAGATTCTGGATTTCATCAGTATGGAGGAGGCACGAACAAACGTCTCCGTTGACCATCATGAGCGGGGTTTCCGGAAGATTGCGTGGGCTTTTTTGAAGGTACCATTACCTCTGGTGTATTTGTTTGGTTATTTTGTTTGTTAGCTCCATCTGTTTTGTTTATTTTATGTAACTATCCTTCATTCCACTGAAATCAAGCTCTTCAATTATTTCCCCAAGCTTGTAGGAACCAATGGTGTTTTGAACGTTGACACCAAACTGCGTCTACAGCTTTACTGCCCTCCTCCGCGGGCAAAGAAACTGCCACAAACAGTTGAAGTGTTTCAGTGGTGGTCAAAGTTCCCAAGGAACAAATACGCCTCAACCCTCTATGTGACAGTGAAAGGCCTTAAACCACCAGAACATGTAGGTTCACTTTTTTAAAACTAAAAAACAGAGAAAATACAAAAAAATGGTGGTCAATGAAGTTCGTTCTGGTTTGGATTTGTTGCACAGGTGGACCCCAGTATCCGCTCCATGATGGCTCTACAGCAGGAACGGGGCAGCACCTCCTACAGTGAGCTCAATACTGAGATGGCCAATAAAACCAGCACCCAAATACAGGAGAGCAAATCAGAAACCATGAAGTGGAGCCGCATGCCTGGACAGGTTTTAGATTTTTGCTTTATTTACGTTAATATTGCCGAGTCAGTACCTGTGTTTGAAATCACCTACTATACCCTCATTCACTATTCCCGACATTAGCATTAACATAGTCCACTTGAAGGAGTGAATAAAAAACGAGTGAGCGAATTTGAACACTGAGTGCGCTATAAGGGCTGTAGCTTTTGCGTAGTTTGTGCTTGCTGTTTATTGGTAGTTCCAGTAGTAATGAAAATATTTATCTTGAACTCTGTCATGGAAACTATGTATAAATCTCGAACAATTAAAAAATGAACGTATACCTGTATGATATTATGCTGTTGCCACATTGGACCAGCGGTTTGAAAAATGGATGGATGGATGGATGGATGGATGATTCAGCTGCGGACCCTCGTACACTCGTTATTGCGGTGCATTGTCGGATTGAATGAGGCAATTCGATAACGTCCACTATGGTTTCAGACACCACTTCAAAATGTCTGTATAGGGGACGATTTCGAACACAGACAGTAATTCATTTAATTTGTCTATTTTTCTTCTTATTGATTGTTTAAACAGGTGTGTCGCATCCCGAATAAGCCAATGCAGTCCTTTCGTGGAGGTCAGATAGGCTGTTTTACTCTGCACTTCTCCCATGATGGACGTGCACTAGCAGCTGCGTGTGCAGATAGAGATTCATTTCCTATCATTAGTAAGTTATTTGTAACTCAGTTTCTTTACATGTTGTCTGTACTTTCTTTTTTATTTTTGCTTACATTTTCTCACAGAAAACATGTACAACTTGGGTAGTTAGTTGACAAAATAGTTTTTTGAAATTGTGACTTGATGTACTTCATTTAAAACTAATTGAAACAGAATTTTGCTAATTAATTTATACATTTTTTCAGTTCTGATCTCATATTAATTTATAGACTACATGGGTAATTTGAAAAATGTGTCACCAAATAGTTCATTACCATTAAAAATAAATTAGTGAAGGCAAAAAACTTGGTGAAAAAAACAAGAAATATATGCATGCATATACAGTAGTGGTTAAAAGTGATTTCCGACTTGGGAAAATTGGCTCCTTTATTTAAACTTTTATTAAATATTTTATATGCATGTTGTAAAGTTGTGCCTGGAGCTTAAAAATAATGTACGCGTTCCACGTCTTAATTGTATTATCTATCTATAAATTACAGGAACGTCTTTCTGTGTGTGTGTGTGTGTGTGTGTGTGTGTGTGTCTGTTATTCGCATATCTCTCGAACCATTAGTCCGATGGATTTCAAACTTTACAGGTGGGGCACGAATAAGTGCAGTGCCAAGTTTGACGTTGTTTGGATTAGAAATGCAAATATATTGTTATAGAAGTAAACGGTAAAAGAAGCACACATTGGCTTTTGCTGCTCTAGCCGCTGGCCACTCTGGCTCACACACACACTGAGTGGCCACTCCCCAAAATAAACATTCTGACATTAGAGGGTTGTGGTTTAAAAATATCTGAATATTTTTTTTTTTTATTCACGGCCATCATTTGTAGTAGCCTATTTGCTCAAGCGTATCGTTTTCTCTGAGTTCACTGTGTAGCTGCTCCCTGAATCATCGTGCTTACTCATTTGTGGATGTTAACTGAATCAGTAAGTCAGCTACACTGTTTAATTCTGAATATTATATTTTATTCTGGTGCGCTTAACGTTATCGTTTTCTCAGAGTTTAGGCTCTTGTGTAATAGTAGCCTAGGCTGTTCAGCAACTCAAAGATACCAAACCAATAATTACTAAAAACATACAAAAACAGGTTTTGCATGGGCATTGCATTAGTTTGTCATGACACAATGAAACAGAATTAATTGTGTAGACGTCATTTTTGGCCAAGTGGTCATACCAGTGTTGCACTCATTATTCCCATCCTATAATTCAATAAATCACTATGTGGCAAGTATTAGCTATATTATTAGATATTATTCTGTTGGTTTTAGTGAAAACTGCCAGATGGAAGAAGCTGTCCTCTGCAACCAATGAGGATACTGTTGAAATGGCTAAATGTGGTCAATCGATTTTGGATATTGCTTGTGTGCTGGATATGAATGGTCACAATGTCCACAGAATTATAACCTCAAAACAGCTTCTAAAAGACCTGGATGAGGCCTCCAACCTCCAATATCACCTTGAACTGTAAGCCAACGGCTATAAGAGTCTGGATTGAGAGGTTGTGTACCAGTAAAGAAACCATTTATTAGTTTTATTTACTGCAAAAAAAAAAACACCTTGCATTTGCCAAAGAACAAGGACTGGAGTGTGGAAGATTGGAGCCGTGTTCTGCAGTCCGACAAGTAAAATTTAACAATTTAGCTATGGATGGTGTCAGGTATGTTCATAGGAAACGACTGGAGTGTTTTAATATCAAATGCATGCGCGACACCATTAAGCATGGAAAGGAAAACGTAATGTATCGATGACGCTTGTCTGCAGCAGGTGTTGGAAGGATCTACAAAGTTACTGGCACTTTGAAAATGGACCAATATCTGCTGAACACAATGTTGCCAAGTAGCATATGCAAAGTTGCACGCCTTGAAAGTGTTCATTCTCAGCATTTTGAAATCTTAAAGTGGCCTCCTCAGTCTCCTGACTGTGAAGCCTTTGAAGTGATCATTTGTAGTCATTGTATGCTTTATTGAGCTTTTTGTTTTTCTATGGCTTTTTTGTATAATACAGTAAAACCCAAATTTCCCTGTCACATTCATATTGATTTTAATCTCTTATTTTTAGTATATGATATTCCATCTGGGAAAGTTCTGGCGTCCTTTAATGGCCATCTGAGTGTGGTGTATGATCTCTGCTGGTCCAGAGATGATAAAGATTTATTAACTGCATCCTCTGATGGAACAGTAAGGTAAATATTGCTTTTTTGCATATACAGAGTTACACTATAATATTAAGCAGCCCATATAATTATGCCACAAATTAGTGAAAGTGTGGACCAAAATGTTTTGTTTTCATCTTTCAGAATGTGGAATGTTGAACGACTGCAGAGTCTTGCACATAAAACTCTTCCTCACCCTTCATTCGTGTACTGCGCCCAGTTCCACCCGCAAGCCCAGAGTCTGGTGGTGACGGGGGGTTACGATGGGGTGCTGCGGGTGTGGAACGTGGACATACAAGATGTGAATGGGCAACTTCTGCAAGAGTTTGACGGACACAAGACTTTCATCAATTCACTGTGTTTTGACCCAGAAGGTACAGAGAAAATTATCGTCATAACTCTCTGGATGTGACATTAAAGCTGGGATTTGAGATGTTAGTGATGTGTTGGTTTTCTCACAGGTAGCAGAATGTTTTCTGCAGACAATTCCGGCCTCATTATTGTGTGGGGAACCAAGGTTGTGCCTGGGTCTCGCCGTGCACTGACCAGTCAATGGAGCATTGAGAGGGTAACAGAGTTCTCAAATACTACCTGGAAGAGCTATATAAATCCCAATTTGAACTAAAGGCTGAAATACACTACAGGACTGTTAAAAACTGATGCGCGTTTTCGACTTTGTAAATTTTAATGGAGAAAAACTGGGAATCCTACACAAAACGACTGAGGATCACACAATAGCAGACTTTCAAGTCGTTCCGAACTCAACAAACTGACACATGACAAGTTAAAAATTATGCGTTCTAAAATCATCTCAAAATATCATACATGTTTGATATCCTCTAATGGGTGGATTTATAATCTGAAGCTAATAAAAATCAGAGTGTGTGCACATCATAGACTATTTCTTTTTCTGCGAAATCTGGCAACTCTGAATGCCAAATATCTAAATTTCGACTACTAGCATAGACTCCTTCAGACGCTAAATCGGGCAAATGTCGAGTAGTGTATTCCAGCCTTAAGGAAATGCCAATTCAGTATTTCTCTACAGGAAATTAAAGAGGCAGATCTGAATGGAATATCCATCAACTCGTTAGAGGTGCATCCAAATGGAAGACGACTTTTAATTCATGCCAAAGACAGTGTTTTAAGAGTCATGGATTTGAGAATGTAAGTATCTATCTGTTTATTAATATTTGAATATTTATTTAATACTATAATGTAATATTATTACATTCTGTTAAAAATCGATTTAAATTTTTTTTTTTTTTTTTATTCAGAATTGATAACGTGCACAGATGCATTGCACAGAGTAAGACTATATATGTGTATTAAGAGTAAACGGGGTCAATTTTAATTTCATGTTGACTTTAAATGTGACTTTAAAAAAAGCCAAGTCAGTGCACATGCTAATAGTTCATGATGCTGTCCTGGTACCAGCATGACAGAAAGTAATAATAGAAACAAAGTGCAAATATATTGAAACAAACAATTGTTTGACCTGTTACAGTTTCGCAGTGAAGAAATACATAGGTGCCACCAACTACAGGGAGAGAATCAACAGCACGTTCACTCCCTGTGGAAGCTTCATCTTTTCCGGCAGTGAAGATGGATTGGCATATGTGTGGAACTCTGAAACAGGTTTGGAAAATTGTTTTGAGGCAATATGGGTCATGTGCAACAAACCGGTTAAGGTCTTGTGTATGTGCTTTGTTTCATATAGAGCTGTTTTACTCTAGATGCTTTTAAAGGAGCTACCAAAGATGAGCATAACCAATATCCAATGCATATGCAGATTGATATCTAAAAGTTTTTTTTATTTTTCTTCTTCTCTCTAACATTCGAATTGTGTAACGATGGCCAGCTAGTAAGAGCTGTGTGAGTAAACCTCCAAATTTTCTCCAACAGCGCAAGCATACATACAGGCCTATAGAATGGTGCATAAATTCATAAATCTGTAAATTATAAATCAGCTCCATAGCGGATTCCAAGTGATCAAGGGCTTAGGCGTTCCATTCAAACCCATTGCAAGGGTTTCGTCAGTAATGGGCACACGTGCAATATAAGCAGTGATGTATATCAGAGTGAACGAGATGGAGGGAAGTTAACGAGGGAAAGACATTAAAAAATAACTTAAACACAGCTCTACTAAGAGCTGTGCGAGTAAACCTCACTCCCCTGGCCTCAAGAGGTGCACTAGCGATGGACGCTAGAGGCTGCAATCAAAGTCAAGTCTTTGTTAGCGTACCCGCCTTCCATGCTGGAAACGCTAAGTTTTAATCCCGCTCGGAGTGGTGCGAGTAGAACCGTTGGGGTTACACTAGGTTAGCCGATTACCTTGAAAGTCCATAGATATCGTCATCAGTTCATACTGCTCTTAACACTTGCCGACAAGCAGATGCGATGAGACCTGTTTTCGTGTTTGTTCATGTGACATTAGTTTGAGCACAGAAAAAAATCCAAGTGGAGGTTGAATTTGAATTTCTCTTGTTCAGGTGACCAGGTCGCTGTTTACTCAGAGCTGTGTTATTCATCTGCAATTCGAGCTGTTGCTTTCCACCCTCATGAGAACATGGTGGCCTTCTGCTCCTTTGGCCAAAACCAGCTCATCCATCTCTATCTGTATGACCATAAGGGTGAGTCGTCCAAATAACTCATTCAGATACAGATACATCACTAGCTATGTTTCCATCCAAAGTTGCGAATTTAACTTATGCGCAAAATTGGAATATCGCATAAAACATTTGTGAATGTTTCCATCCAGCGAGACGAAGAGAACAATATCTTTTTCTTTTTTCAAAGTCTTTGGGTCTTTTTTCGTATACATCATAAATTAATTGCACCTCAGAGCACGCAGACAAAACGCAATAAACGTGGTCATGTTATCTTGTGTTCGGAGGCGGATGCCTGCTGTTTGGAAATGCTGACGTTTAAGAGATAATTATATCGAACCTGATTTTGGCTTAAGGCATTTCAGAATGACCAAAACAACATTTCACATGTTGTGCAATTAGATCCCATTTGAAAGTGAAAGAAAGAAAGTGACACGTGATGGCCAAGTATGGTAACCCATACTTGGAATTTGACCTCTGCATTTAACCCATCCATGTAAGTGCACACACATTAGGAGCAGAGTAGTGAGCAGTGAACACACACACACACACACTGCAAACGTGGATACACACACCCGGAGCAGCGGGCAGCCTTGAGTGGCGCCCGGGGAGCGATTGGGGGTTAGGTGCCTTGCTCAAGGACACCTCAGTCATATTCCTGCCGGTACTGGAATCGAACCAGCAACCTTTGAGTCACCAGTCCAACTCTGTTACCATTAGGCCATGACTGCCCACAATGCGCAGTCACATGACTTTTTTGATGCGCATTGAGGAAGTTTTTTGGTAAATGTGTTTCCATTGTAGTTTATGCTCATGTTTTGTTATCTTATAAAAGATGTGTCCGCCTCAATTGAGCTCATATGTTTTTATGCACATTTTCAGAATTTATGCGCATTTTGACATTTCCATCCAGTGTTTTAAATGCGATATCCCAAAATGCCAAAAAGATGGCTAGTGTTTAGAAACACAAAAGTCACATGATCATTTTCTGTGTAAAGATGAGTGTTTTGTGCTCATACGCAGTGGCTCAGATGGAGGTGGAGAGTTTGAGAGGGATGAGTCGTTCAGAGAATCTGGACAGTAAGACGGGCAGAAATTCATCAGAGGTCACGACCTTTCAGAACACCTCTGCCATCGGCATGGACCGATTCGCCAGCACAGCTCGTGTGTCCCTAAAGATGCAGCGGGTCAAACAGAAACTAGACTCTGTACTGGTAAAAATGTCATTGATTATATTTAATAAATAATTGATTATTATCAGCATTATAATTTAGCCAATAATCAATCAGTAATACTTTTCTTCCATTTTTTTGCAGGAGCCCCATCGTAGTTCCCCTGGTGTGGATATGTATGAAAAAGGCAAGTGAAATTTATGATGTTTATTTGACATTAACCCCTTCAGACCTGATTTTTATTTTATCCACTTAATATTTGCTCTTCTCTAATGTATAAATGAGTCTAAGAAACAAGATTTGTGCCAGCTCATTCTATTAGATTTTTTCATGTCCACTACAATGGACACCAGGACTGAAGCAACAGAAAATTCATCATGTTTAACCATACAGTACCTATGAACTAGAGTTTTAAACACAGTATGTGAACTAGCATTGCAAATTTTTAAAATAACACATACTGTAACAATGAGTAGTGCAATAAGAATGTACAAAAAAAAAAGTTAGTTTCAAGAACTTGTTAGATTCTTGTTGGTTGAATCTGAGTATGTGTGTATATGTCTGTGGGTGTTTGTGTGTACTTGCTGGGTTTTGATAAATATATGATTGTGTGTGTGTGTGTTGCTGTACATTGAAATGGACCTTAAAGTCTAAAGTTCTACAACTTAACTTTGAATATTGGCCCTTGATATGATTAAGATTATAATAGGTGCAAGTTGATGAAGCTACCATTAACATAAATTAGCAAATAAAATGTAGCCATGCCGGTCTTATGAGATAAAGTTATGGCTCATATTTTCATTGTGATTGGTTGATCAGTGACCAGGCAGTACTCAAAGCCACGTGATGTCCAATCCAATGGTCACAGGGTCTGAAGGGGCTGAAAATGAGCATGTGGAATGAATTCTGTTGTAAAATAACATATAAAAATATATATTTATATATATATTTTTTTTAAAGGTGGCATGTCTCACCTGGGAAGAAGCCTAGAGGTAAATATTTGTATTTTTTTTGCACTTGGCTATAAAAGTTATACTAGCAATATAGCTTTTAGAGTTACATCTTAAGACATAAATAGTACTAGTTTTGGCTGTAGTAACATGAGACAAAACACATTTTGCAGTGGGCATGTTTTGTTTGTCTCTTTTGGAGCTTTTGAACTCATTATACAATGATTACAAAATATTTGCAATGAAATTGACAATGAAAATGTTACAAAAAAAAATTGACACCATACCATACAACATGCACCATCCTGTGCCCTATGACACTAATCCTCAATAATAGGCTCTCTTGTTTTTGTGGTTTGTTTCAGGGCCTGACCTCATATCTTCCTCCTCCATCTCTACTGTCCCCTCACTCCAATCTACAGATGTCCACGTCTCTCAGCGCTCAACTCATTCCACAGGCAACACTCCTCTCACACAACAGTACGTTCTCTACATTATCATATTATATAGGATAACTTAAACATGCATCTTCTCGAAGAGCACGGCACACTGTAGAAAAGAATAAAAATTTGAGTATTTAGAAAACATTTTAGTTTGTTTCTAATGTACATTAAAACCCCATTCAATGACATGTCATGAGGTTTTTTTAAGCTTTAAGTATTCATCTCCTTTCACAGGTGGTTACAGTCCTGCTGGGCAGCCCATTAGAAGAGCTCCATCCCTCAAACAACAAAAAGTAAGACACTGTGATCGGTTTTTGTATCACTACCATTCAAAAGTTTTAAAGAAATGAATACTTTGATTCAGGAAAGATGCATTAAATTGATCAGAAGTGACAGTAAAGAATGTTATAATGTTATAATTTATAATGTTACAAAATATTTCTATTTCAAATAAAGTCTTTTTTTCCAACTTTCTATTTATCTAAGAATCCTGAAAAAATGTAGAAGTTTCCACAAAAAATATGAAGCAGCACAACTGTTTTTAACATTGATGGTGATAATTAGGAAATTTACTTGAGTTTCAAATCAGCATATTAGGATGATTTCTGAAGGCTCATGTGACACTGAAGACTGGAGTAATGATGTTAAAAATTTAGCTTTGCCATCACAGGAATAAATTAAAATGTAAAATATATTCACATAGAAAACAGTTATTTAAGATTGTCAAATAAATGCAGTCTTGGCTAGCATAATAGACTTTCTTTCAAAAACATAAAAAATCCCCAAACCTTTGAAAGGTAGTGAATATATATATATTTGTTTTTTGATATTTTTGGGTTGTTTTTTTAGCAGTTTCAGTTAGTTTAAAAAATAGTATTTAGCACTGAAGAATAATCCAATGTTGCTTATGAACTATGGAAGAACTTACTCTATTAAATGAAGATTGCGTTAATGTCCACAGAGTTTACTGGATTATGAATTCTCTCAACAAGAAGAGGCAGACTTTGGGCAAATCTATCAGACGGTAAACTTTAATAAGTTTTATTATTTATATCACAAAATATGTAGAGTTACTTTGTTACTAATTTTTTAGTTTATGATCTCTTGAATGAAATCGTCTCTAGGTTGTGTCATTGTATGAGTACAGAGCCAATCGATCGGACGAGCTGTCGATACGCCGCGGTGACGTGATCCATGTGTTGTACAAAGACAACGACAGCTGGTGGTTTGGGCGACTGGTCAGTGGGCAAGAGGGATATTTCCCAGCATCATATGTGGCTGATGAAGGTACGCAAATGGGGGGTTTGATAACCAAAAGCACATGTACAATGTATCTTGTCTAAATCCAATCCAAATGTATCTCCCATAGGGAATTTTGATGAGGAGCTTTCAAGAGCTTTAAATGCACAACCATCACTGTTAGATCAACATGGAGTTGAGCGTGCAACACCAGTCAAGGTAATGACAAATTATCATTAATCCCTCCCATCAAACAGATGAAAAATTTCTTAAAATCTATAATTATGATGATATACTTTGTCCCTGATGTTCCTTCTGCAGCTGTCTGCAGCCATCAGTGCCTCTGGAGAACTGAAGATCATCTCAGAGCTGGATACTGACCCTGAAGCATCCTCAAACATGTATGAATTAAAGGGGACCTATTATTCCCTTTTACAAAGTCTTGATTTTGATTTTAGGGTCTGCTAAATTAGGTTTTCATGTTTGAATGTTCAATAAATAATTTTTCACATATTTGACATCGTTGCAGCACCTCTCTTCCCAGTCTGTCAGTAACGCTCTGGGGTGCATTTCGCAAAAGTATCGTTAACTAACTATGGTCGCAAGTTCCGTCGTTATCAGCATAGTTCAACAAGTCGGTTTTTCCTGTTTTTCTCTCAAGCTGTCGTTAGAAGCATAGCTTCTTGTTTGCATGACATGTAGACTCAAAAAATCCTTATCTCAAGCAAAATAAGCAAGCTGACTCAGTACAATCTGTATCTTTTATTCAGAATAGATACAAATGTAATTTACGCATTTTAGTTTGTCAAGAGATTTAAAGCGTCGTTAGTGCTGCTATGGGGAAGGTTACTTTTAAAAGTAATCTGTTACAATATTGCATTACTCCCTAAAAAAGTAACTAATTGTGTTACTTAGTTACTTTTTATGGTAAGTACTGTGTTGCGTTACTTTTCCTCACCTGGGCTGGGCTTGCTTGTTTTTAATAACAAAAAAAAACAAGTTATATTTTTGGCAAAAAGTCCTTTCACACCAAAAGTGAAATGAATATGCTTTAGTCTGAAGGAAATGCAAATTCATGGCTGTACAGTAGAGGGTGCAGCTCAAACAAATCTTTCAGCTGTGCTGCTATTCTGGATGGCAGGAAAAAAAGCTATAAAAAAATGTACGTACTTCAGCAATAAAAAAAAAGAAACAAATGTATTTTTATCAAATACATATCATTTGTAAGTTGCTTTGGATAAAAGTATCTGCTAAATTATTAAATGTAAATGTTTAAAGTAATTTTTACTTATTAGGTTGAATTGGATCATCAAAGGTTTATCAACAAAGACAATGGTTCATAAAGTGATATTAAATACATGAAGCATATTTGTGCTCAACATATTTAATTATTGCACGTTTGCGTAATATTCTGCATATTCTTTGCATTTCACTATTTTTATTTATTTTGAGGAATACTAAATCAAGAAAATGCATGCTCACATTTACTGTAGTCTAGAACTACAATAACCATCATGTTTCAAAAGCACACACTCCTGATTTCTCTCAACATGGGGACAGGACAGGTGTCAGTCAATAAATGGGAAAACAATGTAACTGGCATTCCTTATTTGAAAAAGTTACTCAGATATTTTGTTGTAAATGCATTACTTTACTAGTTACTTGAGTAATTATGAATTTATTACTAAAAGTAATCTGATTATGTAACTTGCGTTACTTGTAATGTGTTACCCCAAAACAATGATTGTGATGTGCTCGTTCCCGGAAGAAAATTCAAGACTACCAATCGAAGTCTTTCAGGGAGTTCAGAAACTGATATAGAGAATAACTCCCTTTTGCCTGACTTTGTGCTTTGTAACATTGCAGACCTTTTTCATGCTCAAACAGCATGTTTTTTTTTTTTCCTCAAAATTTTTATTAAAACGCCTCTTCAAAATTTTTATTTTTTTTTGCGATTGGCAGTAGCATGTGCATATTAATCATATTTTCTTCACTCATTTTCTTTATAGAACAAAAAAGAAGAAAAAAAAGGTGAAGCGGAGTGAGGTTCCCTCTGTTCCTTCTCTGGTCCCGTCCTCGGGTCATGAAATGTCTTCTGCATTATCTAGGAGACCCCTCCCCAGACTAGGCCAGGCCAACGGTGCGTTTGAAGCTGAAGGACCGAACTGACGTGACCTGATCTGATTTCTAAGACTTTCCTCTGTTATGAAGGAACACAATAACGTGTTCCCAAACGAGTTTATGTGGATCTATCTTTTGTAGTTGGCCTTATTTTAAAATATATATTTTGTAATTTTGATACTGGTATTTGTTATATGTAGTTTTAGAGGATTGTTTTGTATTGTGTTTATGTAAATACTCAGTTTTTATTTTATTGTTCATGTCATAACTTAACATTTTATTTAAATTAATCTTGAATTTAACAATAACAACTATAATGATAATCATAATGATCTTTTTCAAATAAATGTCTTTTTCACACATCACAAAATTAACTATGCCATTTATTTAGCACCAGAGTTAATGAATACAATTTACTAAATATATTTATGCACTTCTATATGACACATTAATGCAAGATTTTACAACACCAGGCAATTGTGAAGTAAAAGGGTAAACTTCTGCAGTGTTGGATGGATATTAATTGGATACAAATTCAGTTTCATTTATGTATGCTACAGCTCAAAGAGCCCAATGATCTCATTCCTATGAAAATGCTGTAATAAACATTGTAAAAATGTATTTTGTAAAATTGTACATGTTGAAGTCGTTTCCATCAGGCACATGGAAATATGTAAATCTGTAAAAACAGTTGAAGTGGGGAACAGTCGCAAACTACGGTTAGACGGGTAATCTATGTTAAGTAACATAAAAATACAAATCCCACATTCTTGCACTAGTCCAAAAGATTTATGAAACCAAGATCTCAGAAATAATCCATTGTACTGGTCTCAACTCTGTTTGGTGTAAACATCACCTTGTTACAATTATTAATTAAACTTTAATACATATTGTCTCCTCTCTTAAGTCAATCTTCTTACAGGACTTTTAACATTTACTTTGTAAATGTTCACAGATCTCCTGTTTAAAGTTTCAATTGATGTGGGATGGTGTGTCCATCTCAAAATAATACATGTATTGACCACCTCTGCGTTCTTCATTTATCACCCTTCTCTCATATTCCACATCACCTGTATTTAGCAGCAATATGATTTAAGTTTGTTCTCCCATTTAAAATATTTTAGCAGCTTATTTCAGGTGATGTCAACCCTGAGATGACCTGTCTTAGGGAGAAGAGGGGATTTTTCTCCTTGAGATGAAATTTCAACCTTTTTGGCCTTTTGTGACCTGAAACAAATAAAATATGATTATGCATAATCAATGTTTTCAGAGTGTACCACATTTTACCAGCTGAAAAAGTTATGTGAATATTTTAAAGAATGAATAATGATTTAAAAATATATATTTTAATAATATTTGCTGAATAAAGTTAATAATAAAATATACTTACTTGTTTTGTATGTCCTCTATTGCGAAGTATATTAACTGTAGTAAAGCCTAAAGAAAGTTAGGGTACATATATTAGCCAATAAATGAATGACACAATGTACAAAAATGCATACATAACTGAAAAACTTTTCAGATAAGAAAAGATAGGTCTATTTTAAAAATGGTCTTTTATGCATGTATTTGCATATCTTTTGTTCTTACAGCGAGAAAGGCAAATGCGCCTTGAACTCCTGCGCTCCATTCGAAGTTCAGTGTCTGTGTGATGTATCCTCCGATGGTCGGCCCAAAGAACATGCTTCAACATGAAAATGATAATTCAGGTTTAATTACGGAATTATAAAAACTACACTTGAGTAACATGTAAACTTTAATTCAATACATACCCAGCAGACCACACTGCAGAGAACAACCCTGACACCAATCCCAGTGTACTCAAGCTCTCCTCAAAGCCATATTCACTGCAACAACAGGAATGTGTGCATCAAAACATACTATATTACAGGTTTGTATTGTAGCATTTTGTTCAGTTTCAGGTAATGCTGGGAAGTATACCGGTTTCAATTTCGTGTATGATATGCATTTTTCAAATACCGCTATGTCAGCGCCCTAAAGAACAAGTGCTGCATCTATTCAATGGCCACAGAGTGCGCTAAGTGTTGAGAGGGGACGTCTATTAACTACATATCCTTCTTTCTAATGGTTATAACACAACAATACATCCACACAACTATCTTTAATATTGAAAAAATAACATGTAAAGCCCTATGATTTCCACGATGCGGAAAAGGCAAACGTAATCCAATCACAAATGGAACTTACTGTATAAAGAGGAATGTCACAGAATTTTTGGATGAATAAAACAAAAGTAGAGCTGTACAATGAATCAAATTTCAATATGGACTTGTGTCTGTGAATATTAAACATTAAAGAGACTGGTATTGAAATCTTAAGTCTGCATGTTCTGCGTTTGTGAATGAACATCTCAGTTCTTGTTCTTTCCTACTGACTGCCAGAGGCAGTGTAACACTAGTGGTTTATCGCAGAGCCAGCCAGATAGTTCGAGAGAATATACCAACAGTCATGTAGTGACATAGTGCTGAGCCCTGGGGGTTATAAGGGGCTTCCATTTTCTTGCCTGGTTGAGATAGGCAAGTATTTTTTTAAGTAATATTAACGCTGTCAAGTGCAGCTTACAAGAGCAGCGAGATATCGTCTTCACAAGCTGTGTCAGTGAGCTCCTAAACCATTTTCAGCAGGTTTGGAACATTATTTCGTCAGCATTTGGTGAGTTTGTTTTTCATTTGACGGTTTTTCGTCTGTAACACTGTGCCTCTCGGTTCCTACATTATACTCTGTGCCCCTTGGTTCAAACCATTAACCATTGTAAAAATATATTTTTTCTAATTTGTAAGATTTTCGTTGGAATTGCCTGTTGGTTCTACCCGGAGGAATACTATTTATTATTTATTTTCTTGCTTCATTACCATCACTTGACTTAAAACCTTACGGCACTATCCGAAGGGTTGTTTATGAGTGACTATGACTCACAGCTCGATTGCCAGGGGTTTCCCACTGACTTGTAAGCTGTGCCCTAATAATCTTCTCCCGGGCAATGGTCATGATATTTGTCCATCGTGTTTGGGTATTCAACATCTGAGAGAGGCTCTCACGGACCTGTGTCTGTACTGCAGTCTTTTGCCCCTTGTCTAGTTAGACTCGAATTCAACGGTAAAGCTCAGGCAGTTGGATTTAGCCCCTCCACGAGGTCAGAAATGCAGGGCATCTTCAGCAACCGGCGCTCCCATCTAAGAAGAGGGCCACATCGCAAAGTGAAGAACATTCGTGTCCTAAGAAAACTTCACTCTCTAACATGGTTGGTGTGCTTTCTTCAGAGATGGAAGAGATCAAATGTTTGCTTTATTCACCTGTGAAGACAACACAGGAGGATGAGAATGGTCAGAAGCGGGGAGGTGGGGGAAGAGTCCCTTAATTCCCCTTGCTTTTCACATCTTTCTGACTTGGATGTGCTTTCCTCGTGTGCTTTGAATGTGGGTTTTTTTTCATGATCATGGGGTGCTGTAGATGTTACTGCACATCCTTCACCCCAGGATGTTTTCAGCAGCGTCAGTTCAATCATCGAAACAAATAGTCCTTTTCTGATAATACTTCGGCCGTGCTTCGAATGGCAATAGCTCATCTAGGTCTTAATTAGTCACCTGCCCAGCCAAACTTTTTTTTTTCTTTCCAGACAACCCTCAGCTGTGACGTCTTTTGCCATGTCACCATGCTAAGATTGTGTGGGTGAATTTTCAATTGCCCTCACAAGATCTGACATTGCCCTCACAAGATCAACATTGTAAGCGGTGCTCAAAGATTGCTCCTATGGTAGCATCTATGGCCGAGGCGGATTCCATCGGGGTAAGTCGTGCTCCGGAAATAGAGCAGCCTGTTACAGCCTTGGTGATGTCTCCTGACGAGGTAATGTAAGATGTCCCAGTGTGCAATGTGGTCGCATGGATGCACTGCTAAAAAAGGCATATGAGTCTCTCGCCTACATAACTCGGACAGAAAACAACATTTTTTAGCTACTTCTTGCTATGCTGGAAACAACAAATGTTGATCCCTCCATTTCAGAGTTCCTTCAAACGGCTCTTCTGGCAATGGGCCATGTGACCCGTGAGAGGGGTAAACTTACAGCCACACTCTTGGCAGCCCGTCGCCAGGCGTGGCTTGCCCAAACATGAAGGAGCAACGTTTCCACCAGCACGCTTGCAAGGAGGACCCAGTCAGCATCCCCCACTGCCACTAAAAGTCGCACACATAAAGCATGCGGTGCTTGGGCTAGCGGTCGATCGTTTTTCGACTGAGCAGCTTGAGTACTGCAGGAACAACACACCAGACCCCTGGGTTTTTTACGACTCTGAGCAGGGGTTATACTCTGCAGTTTCGACACCCCCCAGATTTTCAAGAATTGTCCCAACTGTTATCAGGGACGTAGTTTGTTTGATGGCTCTCTCTCAGGAAATTTGTTCACTGTTAGAGAAGGGAGCCATAGAAAGAATTCATCCCCTCATTCAGAAGGGGATATTCACATATTTTCTTTTTCTGAGAAGGATGGTGGTTGCCACCCAATTCTCAATTTAAGGCAAATTAATTTGTTTCTAAAGGTCCTTCCTTTTTGAATGATGCGCATAGTTGGCGTTTTTTTCTGTCTGAGGCATGGGATGATTGGTTTGCGAGTATCGACCTGAAAGATGCATACCTTTATGTTCATCACAGAAAGTTTCCAAAATTTCCAAAATCAAACCTTACCAGTTCAAAGTTCTACCTTTTGGGCTGTCCCTTGCTCCTTGCGTTTTCACAAGCTCTGTCTCCTCTTTGGATGAGAGGTATATGTATTCTGTCTTATCTGGACAACTGGCTTTTCTGTGAACGGAAACAAAACAAAAAACTGTCTGATTCCAACACAGACCACGAAATTCATAGGAATGACTGAATTTCCAACTACTGTCTGCCGCCCTCTCTCAGAAACGAGCAGTGAACATTCTGCAACTCTTTACTCGTTTTGGCATGGCTGTGTCTTCGCAGTACAGAGTGGCCCTAAGGCCGATAGGGATGCTAACAGCTGATACAGTGGTGATTCCACTGTGCTTACCTTACCTCAGACCACTCCAGTTATGGAACAATGGTTTGCTGCTGAATCCCACCAGACAATGCCACCAACTGATTGCAATTTTTCCTCATTGCATACATGCATAGAGACGCTTAGAGTTCCTGAAGGCAGAGGTGTCCCTGGGTGTTGTTACCTCTCGGCAGGAGTTGGTCACGACCGATGCTTCCCTCACAGGGTGCTTCAGAGATGAGCACTCACTGTCGCTTATGGTTTGCAAAGACAGAAGCGTCCAGTCACTTGGGCCAGAATGCACTCTCACGACTGGCCAAACTGCCTAGTCTATGGGTTTCCACCAATCCCTCTGTTATGGGAGACGTTACACAGATCTCCCTTATGCAAGCACAGCGTTCTCCTCGTGGCACCATGATGGCCAGCCAGACCATGGTTTCCTTCGTTACTGAAACTTCGGACTGGCAAACATTGGACCCCCAGGAAGGACCCTCTCTCCCAGTTAGAGGGCAGCATCTGGCATCCATATCCACCTCACATATAGCTTTGGTTCTGTCCACTGAGTTGAACCCTTCTCTAGAGCATTGCGACTCTATGGGTCTCCACACCATCTCCAATGCGAGGGCTTCTTCCACACGAAACAGCTATGCTCTGTGTTGGAAGCTGTTTTCTGCATGGTGTCAGGTACATGGGCTCAATCCTGCAACATGTGACATTCCAAGAGTATCAAGGTTTCTTCAACATTTACTGGATGAGGGCAAGGCAGCTTCCACATTGAAGGTGTACGCTACTGATATTTCTGCATATCATGTCCCAGTTGGGGGATCTTTTCTTGGATCTCAAAGTCTTGTCTGCAGTTTTCTGAAGGGTGCATGACGTCTGAAGCCTGCTTGGAATCTGCCACTTGTTGTGTGCCACTTGCATTCCTTGTTTCATCTCAGTTTAAGCCCTTACAGAGCATTGACAATAAATGGATGTCCCTGAAGACTGCTGCTTTTTTTATTTTTTTGGCTATTGCTTCTGCAGAACATGTCAGTGAATTGCATACACAGTCGGTTAGTTGTACTTGCGTTGGTTCCCAGATTGCTCTGGGGTGGTCCTACGACCCAATTCTTCCTCTGAAAGTCCTCCTTCCTCAGTTCATAAATCAGAGCATTGAGCTGGCCTCTTTTCAGACTTCTTCAGGGTCTGATTCGAGTGCTTAACTTTGAGATGTTATGTGAAGACTACCACTCAATTCAGACAGTCAGACCGGTTATTTCTCTGTTATGGTGGTATAAAAAGGGTGCTTCTGCGTCGAAGGAGAGGCTGGCTAAATGGATAGTAGAGACGATTACATTGGCTTAAAAGGCAGCAGGAAAACCATTGCCCAGACATCTACACTGCTGCTACCTGGACATGTCTGTGCACGTTTGCCAGGTTTTATAAGGTCAATGTTGCTGCCCATAATACCATGAGTTGTGTGGTTATTTACACCCCCTTTTTATAGCATCAAATAACTTACTAAAACCAGACCTATTGGAAGAAAGAACACTTGAACATACATCTGCGTGATAAGAATTATCTAAAATGACAGAAACCATCTTTGGAAAATAATTGAAGTGTAATTGGATTTTTTTATTTTGGCTTGTGTGGTGTCCCATTAGATTATGGAATGCAGGGTTTATGACTTATACAGCAGCCAGCCACCTTGTGTGAAACCTCCAGAATATTTAAAAATACCGTGATAGAGAGATTTTTAGTCATACTGCCCAGCACTAGTTTCAGGGTTAACTGTACTTATTCAAACCATTCCAGGAATCAACTCTGACATAACTGGGTGAATTAAAGTCTCACTGTGCACAAGCGATCATCTCAGCGAAGGTGGGGATACAGGTCATACACAGAGAAAAGCCCACCACGACCAGCATGAGGATGGTAAGCCAGAGCTGACTGAACAAACAAAAACATTAAAATTATTAGTAATGGATCAGTGCATTAACAAAACTTAACCCGTTAACAGTTGGTCTCTTTTTAAAGAAGACACTCAGCAGATTATTGCAGAATTGAAAGCAGTTAAAAAATGAGTGTAAAAAAGTCATGGAAGCTTGAGTTTACAGTAAAGCATATGTACTGAACTAAACTTTTTGTATTTCATACAAATGATATATTTTACAAAACAATTTAAACAAAAATTGCAAAAAAATATACTGCATATCATATATCTAACCAAAAATAGAGCACACTAAAAGGTTTTAAAGTCCCGTGTCAGTGTCCAATTTCAAAACAGTTTTCAAAGGATGAATTTTGAGTTTTTAAGCTTTCGAATTAAGAATTTCTGATGTTTACTAAAATATTTGTTTAGGAAAAAAGCACCAATTGTCCTGCTACCTGGACACAGACAGTTAACATGCTATAAAGCAAAAGCTGAGAAATTAACATTCAAAAAATGTGAAAGTAATGTTTTACCTCCTAACATGAAAAACAGGAAGTGGGCCAAGGAAACAGAAGCTCACTGCTGTGGCCATTCCTCCAATCACCATCATCCACTTCCTTATTGACTGAACAGAGCATAACTTTACAGTCAAATTATTTCTTAATTAATCAAATTTAATGTATGCTTATATTTACCTAAAAATCAATTACAAACCAAAACAAATTAAATACTAAATATCTTAAAAAAAATTTTTTTTAAATAAATTGGCAAAAAAGTAGGAAGATAGGTAACAGAATAAACCATCAAATGTCATTTTAGAAATTTTAAACAAATCTTTTTTCTTTTAAGAATATCCAGTCATCACTGTAATCATGTTGATAATTATTGTAAATGTTGACTAACAGGATATTTATCACTGATCACACCAAAGATGGGTGATGCCGCCCCATACGGCAGTGAAAGTCCAATCATGAGCAGCCCCACTGAACCAGCGCTGAGATTAAGCTGTTCACACAAAACATTCACAAAGATGTTTTTGCATTATTATGGGAGAACTTTTAACATTATTACAACTATTTTTTTAAATGAAGAGTTTTAAACATTTCCCTAATTGAAACTATAGTGACTTTACATTAAAAAACATGTAATCTATTTGTTAATGCATAATATATGATAGATAGATAGATAAATAGATAGATAGATAGATAGATAGATATCAATGTACTTTCTAAAGATGAACCTTTTCAATGGCAAATATGGACAGTGTTGCATCCAGGAAGCCAAGTCCGGAGCTCAATGTGAACACCACAAAGCAGATGAGAAGGATCTTTATTCTGGTACACAATCTGAGGAAGGAATTCTGGGAAGGAACAGCGTCTATATAAGAATGAGATAAACAGACATGTCTATCTCTATGGCTGGAGGGTAAACAATAACAAAATCAGTCACATGGCAATCACATCCTTGTGACAAAAGTAGGAGTATGATAAATGGAATAGACTTTAGATTAAATTATTAAAATCATGTGATATTTAACCAGTATGAAATCCGCACTAACCAAAGCTCGGTAAAATCCACATGTTGAGGGGTACTGTTGCAAGCAAAAGACATCCCGTGAAAACAAATGGGATTTCATATCCAAATGACTGATACAGCCAACCACCCAACGGAGGCCCCAATATCAGGCCAAGCCCTGTAAAAATCTCCATGAAGCCCTGTGAACACAAGACATTAATGATTTACCCTTCTGCTTCACTGTAAAGACACGTTTTAAATACATCTATTAAAAACATAAGAATGGTTCCATCATTGTGTATATGCCCCGACCGTGAGAAACTAAACAACCAGACAGACGGAATAACAGAATCTAATGATGATTCTCTTGAGAAACAGCATGTCTTTGTGACATGAGCAATAGTGCAGCCTTTGTCAGTTTACTCCAAAACATTATTACTACACTGAAAAACATGCACTGACCACAGCTCACCAAAACAGTTGCTATGTTGTCGGGGAAAACTTTTGCTGAAACCGCAAAAGACGATGTAACAGCAGCAGAAAAGCCGATTGCATTTATGCTTCGTGTGATAAAACAGAGCACGATGAAAACTGTACCATCAGACACTTGGTCAAGAAACCTGCAGAATAAATTATATTATTCACAAACACAAATATGGACACACCTATGCTATGAGTACAAGGACTGTGTATTTTAAATATGTTACTAAAAAGAAAATATGGAAACACTTATATAGATGGCATAAAATCTAATAGACCTGGACTAAAAGACACAAAACACAGATATACTCACCCGAAAAGCACAGTACATACGCTCGATATGAACAACCCTGCCACAATCATAAACTTAGCTCCTATCTGGACAATCTGAAACAGAGGTCAAATGCACTGATAGAATGTGTAATCCATTATGGAAAACTGTTGAAAATTATCTTCTGAAATTAACATTAACTTACATATTTACCAAGTACCAAAGAGCCCACCAAAGTGCATAATGCATAGATTCCGAATATTAAACCAATCATAGCTTGACTGACACCTTTCTTCTTTGCCTAGAAAACGAATCATGGAAACATTATATTATACTGATGCAGAAGCCTTAAAAACTTTAAATGCACTGAGCAGAGTACATAGAACAATTTCATGTTATAGTTTATTATACAAGTCATGTTATATAAATTACAATCAATGTACCTCATTTGGGAAAAATGGTCCCAGAATGGAATAGCAGATCATTGAACTGAAGTTTATGGAGGCCATTGCAATAAGTGTTAATATCTGTTGTCTGGACATTTTAGTGGCTGGAGTCTCTGGTGGTGGTGAAGAATCACCTATATAAAGTGTACATGCATTCATTGATCAGTAAACACAGTAAACTGTTCGAGAACGAGAATGTTCATTGGCAAACGTGCTAAAGAGTCCGCAAATTCAAAAAAGTTGTGAAAAAAAAAGTTTCAAAATAGTCCAAAAGTTGCTAAATGTTGATCACCCGAAAACAAGTAATCAAATAAATGTATTCACATACCTCTATCTTCTTCATCGATATCCATTGTCAAGTCTCGGAAATCTTGTAACTCTACTACCTCGTGTTCAACCTGTCAGCTGTGAAAATCAACCCAGAATCGTACTATTTTACGGCGGTTGTGATGTCCGATTCTCAAAAGAATCATTATTTTGAACTGATTCTTTTCAATGATTTGGTCTAACCGATTCGCAAATTGCGGAACACTCAGCTGGAACTGTGAAGTGAGTAACAAAATGGGGAATTATTGACATTATTTTTCGTTAAGGAACTTATAAATCAGAATTTCCCAAGGAAATGTTTTAATGATAATATGTTATTTTATGGTGAATTATACTATAGCCAATTTGACGTTTTTTATCGACTCAACAGCTTTGTAGCATCAATAACAATAAAAAATAACCAATGTTTGAACAAAAAAAAAAAAACGCAATAAGATGAATGAAATCATTTAAATAGTTTAACGAGTTTTCTTTAAAAAAATAAAATAAAAAAATTTAAATCCCACATAATGGGGACAATAAGTGAGTCGGTTGCTGAACTGGTTCATCATTGACAGGAACCGATTCGCTAACATGAATCAAACTAAGCACATTGCGAACATAAATCCATTGCGCCATCTAGAGGTCTGTGCAGTAGCCTAAAATCCTCTGCATAAAGCATAAAGACGCATAATCTCATCTGATGAGTTTCACTAATTTCTTTCACTTCAGGCTATGTTTGATTAATCTAGCATGTTTGTTATAGTGGAGACCAGGGATAATCTCAATTTTATCATTTTGAACTCATAGGTCAAAAAATAGCCATTTGCAGTGCAGCTAGGTAGGCAAATTTTGCACTGTGTTCCAACCTAGCTGTGTTGACTTTGCGTTTATAGTGCTCCCTAAACACTGAACAAAATAAAACACATTGATTTGGTTGGCAGCTAATCAAAGCTGAAGCAGATGTAAATTATATATGCAAAAGTCCAGCAACATGCATCATAATTCTTATTAAAAGTGTTAATACAAATATGTTCATAATGAGACTGAGATCATTTCACAATAGCCTATAAATAATCCACAATTTTCATCAAACTAGTTTGATTTTATTTAGTGACTTAAAGCCTACTCTGCACACACATTCTAATGCTTTTTCAAGACATCCTTGAATTACATTTCGTAAATGTACATTAGAATAATTTAGCAATAAAGCACAGTTAAAGCCTCACATTCCACATTATTTAAACTGAGCCTGAATCTCAGTACAAAGTGGCCAGAAATAACTGCAACTGTAAATCATCAAAGCATACAACATCAACAATAATCAAGAAGTGCTTGAAACGTCAACCATATCAACACTACCCCACTCTGAACCACTGTTTGGCTTACAACAAAAAATGTGATTAAAACTGATGAAATTACTGGAAAACATCAGAAACTAAGCAACAACAGAAAAAAAAATCATTTAGCTAATTTGCTGTAAGAAATATTAAATATGATGCAAAATATTAAATATTAATACAGAAAAATAAATATTAAACCGATTAAATAAGATAAAAAGATGTCCCTTCACATAAACCAAACTAAGCAATACTAAGGGTTTGACTATTTAACTTAGGAATGCAAAAACTACATTTCAACTTTCAATTTAATTTAGATTCCATTCATTGCATAATATACAGTGTGTTAAATTTTATTTACCGGTATATTTTGATATAAGACATTTTTGGCTAAATTAATGCATACTATTTAGTTCGTGCTAAAGTGTCATGAACAATATAAGTACAATTTTTAAGTATATCTAACTACAGCACTTTTCTGTCATGTCACTTACATGATAATGACAGTATAATATATTTGAAACTAATTTAAAAAATGTTCAAACTTTGATTTCTGTTACTTACTGTTAACATTTAAAAGCAAAGATTTGTTCAAAAAGGACATTACTGAGATTACTGCAAAAACACAGTGTGCAAATAATGCAATATAACTAATACATTTTGTGAAGAACAAAGTTAAATTGATATTTTTAAACCATAAAAATGCATTCATTATGGCACAACTTGTAAAACATGATTATAACTGGAATATATTCTCTGTTTTCACTTCATGGAAGTGAGTCATGGGATGAATATTCAAACAGTTTTTACTTGAGTTACTTGACACTGAGTTTGTGGTAAACAATAGTTAAAATCCACCACTTTACAATGAGTATACATAGGAAATCAATTTGGCACAAATACATCACAGGAATAAACAAAAGGAAGTGGGGACATCAGGGATAAAAGAAAGAAAGCCCATAATCTAACATCCATCTTAGATTTTAGTAATTACCTTTACATTTAAAATCACACCATTATATACTAATGAAAAAAATCAATAAAATTGAATTAATGAATAAAATAATATTCCATCAATACATAAATACTTAACATTTTTTTCAAATGTGTACCACCTTCGGATTCAGGTGGACTCTTAAATCAGCTTGTACCTCTAATAACAAAAAGGTACCTTAAAGCACTAAATCTATTGTCAGACCACCTGTCTATGTCTCATGTACGTTCTGCCTGAGAGTGACCAGATCTCTCGGCTACTAACAGGCACTGCACAGACATCATGGCAGCAGAGAATGTAACATTTCTCACAATCTGCAGTCAACAATAATCTCTTTTTCAGTCCATCTGTTCTCATGGACAAGATTGCTGGAGAGGTTTTCTATTTAAGTCTCTGAGTGACATTGGCCAAGGCCACAGCAAATGCCTGTACCGCTGAAAATGGATACTGAAAATCCAGGATGTATGCATTGCCATCAATTCTGCCAAACTGCATTACCTGTAACAGTGTAAAAGAAAAATGACTTGTTAAATGCAGGGTAGATGTTTGTTACTCATAAAGTTTTATGTATGGAGCTTGTTTTTTAAAGATGAAGTGTGTAATTTCTTTACCCATAGTGTCACGAAACACAATAGCAAAAATACTGTTTTAAAACTGGTTTCCCATCCATAAATAAATAAATAAAATTGCTTACCTGGCGTCCATCAAGCTCAATCTGAAAGTTTTTGGCTGACTCCTGTGTCACCCGTCCTCCAAAGTCAAGCTGGTAAACCTGGGTGGCTTCGTTCCACAATGGCTGCTTGTTGGCCATGACATAAACAAAGCCTTGGTTGCCAAGACTACGATCCTCTCTCTCGTTAGCTTTGCGGCACTTGATTTCCTCAAGTTCATTTGCCATACGCTGATTGCGTTTGCTCTTCCATCCTTTCTTGCTGCTCTGGCTTTGGTTCATCAACTCGTCACCACTAATGAAGAGCTCAGGCTCACTCTCTGAGCTGTCCTGGAACTCATTTGAGGTCCTGCTCAGTTTCTTGGCCTTGTTCAATGGCTCTTTTTGTCCTTTAGGCTTCTTCTTTTCCCTGCTGCCAAGTCTTGGGCTGGAGATCAGGGAATTGAAGTCAGAGAGAGTGCGACTTTCTTTTTTGGATTTCCCTTCAGAGACTCCGGACATATTGGCCTCTTCTGCCCTACTGTCAAGCCTCTTACGCACCTTTTTGCTGAACCTCTCTGCTCCTTGTGGACTCTCATTGAGAGAGGACTGATCTTGAAAGCTATCCCCAGATTCTGCGACTACCTCTGAGGTGCTCTGGTGGTTCAGGTGTTCAACAGGTGGCGGAGGGGGAGGGAGAGGAGGTGGAGGAGGAGGAGGTGGTGGGGGAGGTGGTGGAGGCGGAGAGAGAACAGGCTTCTCCAGGGACTGATGGGTCTTACTGGGGAGTGTGGCGGAATGGTCTGGCATGGGAGGGCAAGTGCTATATGTGCTCCAAGGATGCAACCTCATTGGATGCAGCTGAAGGTTGTTGCAGGAGCTAGTCCCTGGGTACATGGGTGGCAGAGTGCAACAACCTAGATTGGTCAAATTAGCGGGATAACCTGGGGGTAGGACTAATGTTGGGTCTGGTTGGCTGAAAGTGGTAGTTGTAACCATGTCATTGGGGCCACATGGTTGTGCAGGACTCTGCAAAGTCTGTAGTTGAGGTCCACCATGCCCTACCATTGTTGGGAAGGGTGAAAGGGATAACTGATAGGCTGAAGGGAGGGTCATAGAATTGGGACTGGGGGAAGGCTTTGTTGAAAGGACAAAAGGTAGCCGGGTCATGTCTAAGTGCTGTGGTTGGCTAAGTATAAATGGTGGTGGCTTATGAGGTGGTCCTGGAGGTCCAGGCAATAAATTTTGCTCTTGAGGTATCCAGAGTTGTTCTGTTGCAGGAGAGTCCCATTGGTAAGGCGGAGGTCGTTTGACTGTTAAATTGACATCCCCTAGTGTTAAATGACGTACTGATTTTTCAAGATGGCAATGCTGACTTAGTGTCTCGTCTTCCGTAAAGGCAGAGTTCACATAGACAGTTCTGTCTCTACTGTGGTCAATGGGACTCAGGAGGTTATAGGAGGACTGGGAGGCTAATGGCGATGAACTTTTGGAGTGCACAATTATAGTGCTGTGTTGGGTCCCTTTGCCAGGTGGGAAGTCTTGCCTCACCACAGTTCCTCCAGCAATTCCACTGCTGTTGGTGCCACCACCGGTGACACTTACACTAGTGCTGCTGCTATTACTGCTACACTGAGTGCACGTATACAAAGCCGTGGGTATCCTTGGCTGATAGGAGAGCGTAAGGGAACCGTTCATTTTGGATTTTGTTGGTAGAGTCCTCACTGTGTCCACCATTTGAGAAACCTTCAGGGTCAGTTCCCTTCGATCTCGACGCAAAGTGGCATGAATCAAACTGCTGTCAATCCTCTGTGTAGGACTTCTGATTGTGTTCATCTGGTTGGATGTGTCTGGATATGGTGGTGGGTCTCCGCTTGGTATAGAATATCTAGGCACGGAGAGGCGACTCAGAGTTGCTGAGCTGTATGGCAACTGGACTTTCTTGTTTTCAGACGAAGTTACTTTCAATGTGGCGGAGCTGCCCATTCCTTGAATCCCATAGGAATTTTGGTTCCTTAACAGGCGTCTCCTTGGGCGACACACCTCTTCGACATTTCCGCTGCTGTCAAACGTGGTGATTCTTTCATAGCCTAATGGAGTTGGATACTGAAGCCCAATTGGATGAAGAGAGAATTCGTCCTTAGTTAAACATGGATCTGTTGTCAGCGTAGTGCCATTCTCATTGCTAACAAGAAGACCTGGAGGCACTGTAGTGGGTGTGGCGGCTGCAGCAGATACCACTGTACCTGGGTATGGTGGTGGAGGGTTTACCTTGCGCATCTGGATCTCAAGAGTGTCAGTTTCAATGAATGACTGTGGTCGTGAGGGAACCTTCAAAGGAAGCACTTGTTCTGCTCTATCTGGTGGATGGTCTGGATAAGGAATTGGTGGCATCAGCTGTAACTGATGGAGGGACAGAGTAGCATACCCTGAAGGTGGAGGCTGGATGGTCATTTGCATTTTGAGTTGCTGTTGCATTTGCTGATGCTGTCTTTGCATTTGTTGATGCTGCAGCTGAATTTGTTGATGTTGCTGTTGAAGCTGTTGCTGCTGCTGCCTCATCTCCAGAATTTGCTGTCGAATTTGCTGCTGCTGTTGTTGCATCTGTTGTTGTTGCTGCTGCATTTGCTCATGCTGCAGCTGCAACTGGTGCTGCTGCTGTTGGAATTGTTGTTGATGCTGTTGATGAATTTGTTGTTGATGCTGTTGATGAATTTGTTGTTGATGCTGCTGCACCTGCTGCTGAATTTGTTGCTGCTGCTGTTGCAGTTGCTGTTGTTGCATTTGCTGCTGATGCAATTGCTGCTGATGTTGTTGCAATTGCTGTTGATGCTGCTGTTGTAGTTGTTGATGCTGCTGTTGCAGCTGTTGTTGCAGTTGTTGTTGATGCTGCTGTTGCAGATGTTGCTGATGCTGCTGTTGCAGCTGTTGCTGATGTTGAAGTTGTTGTTGATGCTGCTGCTGTGTTTGCAATTGCTGCTGATTCTGCATGTGTTGCTGCTGCAGCGACTGTTGATGCAGCTGTTGTGACTGATGTTGCAATTTCAGATGATGCTGCTGTGGTTGTAATTGCTGTTGATGCTTTGATTGTTGATGGTCTTGTTGTTGCTGTTGTTGCTGACGTTGTTGGTGGGGTTGTTGTGGCAGATGATTTGGAGGAGGAGGAAGAGTTCCACTCAGGATATTACTCATTTCCAGTCCGCTGAATATAACCTTTCCAGGGTTAGAGTACCTGGTCGGCACAGTGTACTGTGCGGTCACGGTGTCCTGACTGTGCTCTGATACAGTTGCATTAGCTGCTGCTGCTGTTGCTGCTGCGGCTGCAGCTGCCACTGCTGCAGTAGCAGTAGCTGTGGGATTGGTGAGGACATCAAGCTGAATATTCTGATTGGCTAGGAGAGATTGGACAAGGCCTATACTCTGTGTAGGTGACATGGCTTGCGCAGGGCTGTGAATTGGAGCAATGGGAATATTAACTGTGCAAGGAGGATTGTCGGCTGACACTCCAGAAGGTCCCATCACTAGAAATAAGCAAGAATATCTTGCGATGAATTTCTACATTTTATTTACATTTTGTCTTAGTCAAGAGACAAAATGTACACAACGTTCCACTGATTCTTACCAGGTAAATCATCTTCATCTTCACTGAACACATTAGGATTGAAGACTGGGAGACTCATGAAGTCCAAGGAAATTTTACGCACCTCAGGCAAATAGATTGTCATCTGACGAGGTTGCAGGTGCAGCAAACTAGTTTTATAAATAACTGTGACATTATGCATCATTAGTCAAAACATATTTAAAAAAACATTAGGATTATTCTTTAAAATAATTATGTGAAAGTGTTGATTTGTATACAAAACCTGACATACCTGCTCCTAAGTTAGCTGGCAAAAAGGAAGCTAGGCCCACAATCTTAAACTTTGTTCCCCAGATGTTAGAGGTGACCTGAGCTAAGTAATTATGCTACAAAGCAAATTGAGTGATAGTTATAGAAAATATTCAAGGTCAAAGTCGGTTTACTGTAATTTGTTTTTAGCAAAGCAGGAGATTAAAGAAAATAAGCTGTCTACTGAGGTCATGGTGCAGAATATGTTACAAATGCATAGCAGTGTCCAGTAGACACATGCAAGAAATACAAATACTTTTCCTATCAATAGCTAGGTTTCCATCCAAAGGTTTTGTTTGTGAAAAAAGGTTTAGCGCATAAAAACGATTACTAATATAGCTGATGGAAATGACAGTTATCGATAATTTAATAAAACAATTTTATAAATACAATTTATTAATATGTAATATAACTTTAACTCAAACAAATTAGGAAAATAAAGTGGGTTGAATCCAAAAAGCTCTAAACAAATTTTTGAATTATTAAGACATCAGTTAAAGCTGCAGTCTGTAGTTTTTCCTCTTTGTCACCATCTCTGTTCGAAATCTGCAATTGCAGTTATTCGCGGAATTATCAACTTTACGTGGGTTGTGCCTCGGCACGGCACAGCGCGAATGAATCCAATGTTTTGAGGAGAATGTGTCAGTCACCGCGCCGGTGTGGATACTGTCATTCAGAATCACAGATTATGCTTTTTGGAAGTATGACCAACATAACAATTTTCACTGGAAAATGTCATCTGAACAAGTAAGTAACATCCACTTTTGTCCTGACCAACTAAGGGAAAAAAGCATTGCAGTAAATCGCGCAGATTAAATCTAACGATCGCTTATGTCTTACCTGTCCAGCAGAAAAAAAGCTGTCTCTGCGTCCATTTTGAACCGCTTCAAAGTTCACCCTTTCAAAAGCCCTTCTGATATTTAACCTTGTTTTCGCATGGGCCCGGTTGCAGTCTCTTTTTTTCTGTAGACTTCTGAAGTCCGAAGTGTTTTGCATTTTACAACGGGTGAATCTCCAGTTGTCTCTGGTGATTGACGTTTGAACCTTTCTGCATCCGCCATCAAATTGATACGTTTAATTATATCAAGTGCTGTGAGAAAAGGCTATAAATGTCCACCTCCAACATCCTCACACGCAATATAGCCTACTAGCCGAGACACCTTCTTTATGTGTACAGATGTGACGTAATGACGCAAAGACATGGTTGAATTTCTCGCGGAAATCCACCATTACCACTGGAATTAAAAGCATTATTACAAGCTTACGATTTTAAATCAAGTTAAGGCAAGCAGATAGTTTTGAACACTGGCTGGTTATGTACTAGCTCAAAAATTTATTTTGGATAATTTTTAACCCAAAAAAGTTACGGACTGCAGCTTTAAGCAAATAGACCATTTGAAAAAGTTAAATATAGGCCTACACAAATAAAAGCTGCATCTGTCTCTGAAAAAAATTAGCTGAACTCTGACCGAACATTGTACTGCCAACCCTTTTTATGGACCCTAAAATTTTGCATAGGCTACAGGACAAATACTGCCCTGTGTCCCATGGGGTTCGTCACATAAAGGCTGTTACATGCAGTCCTGTCAGACCAGCAGTCTCAATTCCTAATATTTCCTAATTTAGGCTTATTATTTGTGAAACTAGTAAGCAGTAAACTGGCGAATTCCAATTGTCTCATTACTCTCTGCATTTTACAAAAAATTGGGAAGCGAAAGATGCGATATAATTTGCGATAAACACAAAATTATGTACGGAAACGACTCATGGGCAGATTTTTTTTTGCAATACAACAAAACGTATGCGACAACGCGTTTTTTTTAGAGATGTCGTCATTACGCACAGAATTTTATCAGTAAAAGGCCAATTGGATGGAAACAGGCTGGAGACAGCAAATTTCGCAAAATTTTTTTAAACGCATTTTCACTTTGTTGATAACAAAAAAGTGGATGGAAACTTGGCTAATTCTAGGCAAGTAGATTAATATAAAATAATTGCCAAAATTAACTTGCAAATAAGATGTTAAGTACCTCACTAAAGCCATCAACTGAAAATTCCCTCCGAGAAAGACTTGGAGATCGAACTGGAGGCTTCTTTGGTAATCTAGGAGACCTAGACATTTCTTGAGATGTTTGGGCAAGTTTAGGAGACTTTCTTGATTCCATATTTATTCTAGACATAAAAACAAATATGAAAAAAAGACAATTAAATTAAATGTTTTCTTTTATTTATTATGAAGTCAAAAGTCGTTGATTTGTTTAGTAAATATTTGACAGAAATGTGCTGTATTATGTTTTGTAAAGATTGTGATGGAACAAACATTTCTGTTAAGTTTCAGGCACCCTGTAATATTGTGTGAATTTTATATTCAACAGTACCTTATATGTTTAGAGTACCTAGGAAGCTTAGGAGACCTGTTTCCTCTGGAAAGTTTTGGCGACTTTCGTCCAACCCACTCATCGCTCAACTCAATATCGCTTGAATCTGAGCAGTTACAGCTGTCAGTCATATAGGAGATCATGCCATTTACACAGACTTCATCTGAAAGACAAAATTAAATTATTAATAAGTGATTTCGCTATGACCAGAAGTCACTATCTTTTTCTCACGACGAGGGCAAAAAAAAAAATTGTATGGACTTCAAATAGTGACGCCATAGTTACTACAGATATGATACTGTTTACAACTGCTGATTAAGCCTCCGGAGCTGAAACCCGATATGGTGAGGGGGCTTACGGTTCCAACACACTCTAAACGGATGACCAATCACAACAGAATGGGCCAGCTGACCAATCAAAGGAAATTGGGCTTTTTTAGAAAGGTGAGCTTTAAAATAGACAGACATTAAAACAGAGATGCTGCATTCCAATTCACCAACTTCTACTATGCCCTAAAATTATGTATGTTTTTATGAAGAAAAAGTACATACTTTTGTGTGTAGCAGAAAAGTAGACAAACTTTGGGACATATACTTCATCATAACTGTCTTTAATGGATCGCTTTGCCGTTTAGTAATATGCATTCTGTCAGCGTTTCAACTGCCCTGTCAATCATACTGTCACAGTTAAAATCCTCATGTGTTTGCATGATGCATTTAAAAGTTACTAAATGACCAAATGGATCTTTATAAACGTTCACAATACTGTTGCAGATGTAACATTATGTGGATATAACATTGAATAAATATCTTTTCATCAGGTTAGATTAATCACTCAAAACCTTTGTCTAAACCTCTCTACTTAAACACCCCGACTCGCACACCCGCCATGTTTGTAGTTTTTAACACTTTTTATTTGTGTTTGTAGTTCTAAATGAATTCTAGTCCAACGCTCAATGGTTTGTGGGAAATATTAGCCCACTTAGACCATCCGGGTATCTTTGGAATACTCATTTCAACATACTACGATTTAGGACATACTAATTGTAATTTCGAATACTATTAAGGATGGATAGTATGAAAATTGGGACGCAGTAAGAGTTTCAAACAGAGGGTGAAAAGAGGTGCTGCAGCAATGTACAGTATGAGAAAAATAATGCATTTTTTTTACTTTACATCATGAAAATGTATTCTAGCAGACCCCCAAAATAAAATTATAAACTTGTAAATAAGCATAATATGAGCACTTTAAAGAGTCATGATCAGCAATAGTGCATAAATACCTGCTTTACCATCCATTTTTGGGTCCATAATGACAAACTCTGGTCGCAGTTTGCTAATGCGACGGCCCTTGAGAATAGGCACCAGACCTCCCAGGTGTTCCAGATAGAGGGTGTAACAGGGGCCTCCTGCCTCTGGGTTTTCCTCTGAACGTTTCATAGTGCAGTGCAGCCGTTCATTCCCTGCTGTGGGATAGCTCACAAAATCTCTAATGTTGTTCGGATCAGGGATTGGGGGCTTGTGATATGAAAAAGATTATGCATTAATGCATATATTAGCATACATCAAACTGTGAATACTTCACTTGCTGCTTCGGTACCTTGATCGTTGGAATGAATGCAGTGGTAACGTAGGAACAGAGGAGTGAAGGCATGTTGAGTTTTCCCACATCTCTCTCCTCTTTAAGAGCGCTGGCAATGCCCTGCTGACAGAGAAGCTGCAGGCTGGCCACACGGTGCTCCACACGCACTACATACAGGGCTGGTCCACAGGCCAGAAACAGCCGTGAGTCTCTGTGACCCCAGCAAATAGTGGTGATGGGCCTCTAAAACAAAAGATATTTAGATTATATATAGTTTATGTATAGATTATGCAAACATCAATATGTGATTAAAAATAAATTTGATATTGTGTTGTATATACTTGAAGCAAAAGCAGCCGATAACCAGTTTTCTATACATTGCCATACTGTTTATACATACAAATTCACACATAAAAAAAAGGTTTATACAAATAGTAAATATGCATGTTTAAAAAAAAAATTTAATTTTAAAAATATAATTTATTCCTGTGAAGGTGAAGCTGAATTTTCAGCATCTTTACTCTAGTCTTCAGTGTCACACGAACCTTCAGAAATCATTCTGCTCAATAAACATTTTGTTTTATATCAATGTTGAAAACAGTTTTGCTGCTTAATATTTTTGTGAAAACCTTGATAAACTACCTTCAAAAGTTTGGGGTAAACAAGACTTACATTAAAGACATTTATAATATATTTTGTTATTTTTATTTCAGAAAAAAATAAGTTTTCAACATTGATAATAATAAGAATTTAGAAAAATAATTTAATACCAATAATAATTGATAATAACTGAGCAACAAATCAGCCTATTAGAATGATTTCTAAAAAATCTTGTGACACTGAAGACTGGAGTAAAGATGCTGGAAATTCAGCTTTGCCATCACGGGAATAAATTACATTTTAAATATTAAAATAGAAATATTTCACAATATTACTGTTTTTACTGTATATTTGATCAAATAAATACAGCCTTGGTGAGCATAAGAGACCTCTTTAAAAAACAGTTTTAAAAAATCTTGTGTGTATTATATGTTCAGATTGATAAATGATGATTGGTCTGATGACTGGTCACAGCTCACTTGGGCTGGAGTTTCTAAGGTGTATATATGTTCCCCTTGGACATTGTAAAACTTGACAAGGGCGTTCCTCATTAAGGAGGCACAGACTGAATCAGCGGGTAGACCGTGTCTCTCCATCCCGGCCACTGCCAGCAGGTCTCCCTGAGAGCACCACTGTACCTCCACATCTGAAAAACAAAAGTCTGTCCAGTCAGATAACAGCAGGTTATGTAACTCTTTCATAATGAATCAACATTTATGATGTGTCATTAAATGGTTGAAAGGGCCATTGTGGGTTATTTTTACTGAATTACACTTAAGGAGTAACCAGAAGTTCCACAAATAGAACTTTAAAATTATGATTTATGCATTTTTATTATTGCAAGCATTTAATATATGTCCAGCCTGCTGCTAAACCTCCATTATTGGTAAATTTACTATAAATGTTAATAGACAATATTGTCTAGGTAATCAACAGCATGCCATAGATGTTGAAAATAACTAATACTCTGTTAATAATAATCCAGTGGCAGTAATAAAACACGTACTTAGCAATTCATTTATTGCAAGAACAGCAGGGTTTTACCTTTCAGTCCTGAGCGTATGATGTTAGGTGAAAGGTCATCATAATTGTTCATTAGACTAATGTCTCCTGATATGAAGCTGACCGTGAGCAGTGGTTTGAGATTTTGCACTTGAAAGGAAACATAGTTTTACAGTTATTAAACATTTTAAAAAAAGTCAAATACACATTACTGCCTTACAATCATCCATAAAAATGTATAACATTTTCTATAGCTTTAAAAGGTTTGAAGTAGTTTTTTTTTTTATTTGTGGCCATTTAGAAAACAGTCTATGTAGCCTACTGTGCTTGGAAAAACCCAGGAAGGCTTCACTTTCCTTCATTAATGGATGATGTATGCAATACACATGTCTTCAAAACCTATAATGTAATCTCAAAGAGTTTGTAATCTCCAAGAAACTCAAGAACCCTATACAGTGAAAAATGGTTTTTGATACCATGGAATAAGCTTTACTATCTTAGAACCATGGAAGAAGCTTTGATAGTTCACCCAAAAATGAAAATTCTGTTATTAATTACTCCTCATGTCGTTCCAAACCCGTAAAACCTTCGTTCATCTTCAGAACACAAATTAAGATATTTTTTATGAAATCTGAGAGATTTCTGATCCCTCTGTAGACAGCAACATCATTGCAACTTTCAAGGCCAAGAAAGGTAGTAAAAACATTGTTAAAATAGTCCATGTGACTAAGTGGTTCAAATGTAATGCTATAAAGCGACAAGAATATGTTTTGTGCGCAAAAACAAAACAAAAATAATGACTTTTTTCAACAATCTCTTCTCTTCCACGTCATTCTCCAACGCTGTTGACGTAGACTAAACGTCAGAACGCCGGCTCATTATTGGCTAGCTCCTGCGTCAGCATCACACGCATGTGTCGTGGTGCTCAGGTGACCAGCGTCGGCCAATAGTGAGGCGGCATTCTGGCGTAGAACCAGGAAGCGCGCACTGTTTACACTACGCGAATAGCATAGGAGATCTGACACAGAAGAGAAGAAATTGTTGAATAAAGTCATTATTTTTGTTTTGTTTTTGTGCACAAAAATAGTTCTCGTCGCTTTACAACATTACATTTGAACCAGTCACATGGACAATTGTAACGATGTCTTTACTACCTTTCTGGGCCTTGAAAGCTGCAATGCCATTGCTCTCTATAAAGGCATCAGAAAGCTCTCAGATTTCATCAAAAATATATTAATTTGTGTTCCGAAGATGAACGAAGGTCTTAGGGGTTTGGAACGACACGAGGGTGAGTAAATAATGACAGAATGCTAATTTTTGGGTGAACTATCCTTTTAAGAGTATAATGTACCTTGAGCTGGAGTAGAGTCATCAGAGTCAGTATCACTCTCAGTGCTGTCCTCCACCAGGAAGTTCGGACAGTTCCAGGACATGCTGACTATGCCATCTGACTCATGCAGCAGGACATGGGCAAGCATACGGCCGTGACAGTCCATCACTATGACTTGCCCGTCTGCTGTTCCAAAAAGCACCTAGGCAGAATAAACGAATGCAAACACCAAATTAGGGAAATCGGGAATCAGTCCAAGGGAATCGGTCCAAGTCATGTGTTGACAACAAATGCCTTTCAGACCGTTTCCTTCAATTCGATGATGCCAAACCAAAAAATTACCTGCTGGTCATCAGGGGTCCAGATTCCACAGGTGATCTGGCTCTCCAAATTTATCTCAGATGACCAGTGTCTCTGACCACTGACTGATCCCACCAGGACAAAACCATCCCTGTAGGCGATTAAGGCCTGTGTGCCATCATGTGACCAGGTGAAGTCACTCACCTAGACAACAAACCACTAGTTCATTAAGGAGTTCATGTTAGAATAATAGCTGTTTTTTTTCCTATTGCAAAATAATTAGCATTTTTAATTGACAGGAGTTTCATTAAAAGACACAAAATATAATAATCCATTTTAAAACATAATGGGCCATATTATACACCCGGTGCAATGTGAGGCAGGTGCAAGTATTTTTTGCTAGTTTCAGTCCGACGCAGTTATCTTTTTCACGTCCTGCGCCACGTTGTTTAAATAGCAAATGCATTTGCGCCCATTTGTGCGCCCATGGGCGTGCTAGTCTGAAAACGAGGTGTTTTCAGGTGCATTATTGGCGCGTTGCTATTTTGAGGCAACTGAAATTGACTGCGCCATTGACCAACAAAAACCAAAGGCGCAGTATTTTTTTGTTATTTAAAGAGCGTGTTAGTAATGTGCGCCTATAGGCGGGTCCACAACGCGCGTACACTTTGTCCCGTAGATGGTCTGCTTGCACGCTTTAACCTTGCGCACAAGCAGATCCGTTTCCTCGCTAGAGAAGCATTCGGTTTTTATGCTTGCAAATTCCGCCATGGCACAAGCCCAACTGGCTTTTAAAGGGAATGGGAGATGAGACTCTGATTGGTTTATGGTTACGCCCAAAACACACCCATTACTCATTAAGAGACAACCCTTTTAGACCATTTTTACAGTCGTTAAACCAGCAAAAGTAGTTTCGGACACGCCCTAAGTGCACTTGCGCCATGCACTTTAGACCATGCGCTTAGATCGTTAAAATAGGGCCCAATATATATTTATGCATTTACTAAATAACTAGATTTTTTTTCGTAGATTTGTAACGATTTTTCTAACCATGAGTAATTATGGACATCTGCACCCCAATGATGAATGACATAAGAAAATGACATGGGAAAAAAGGAAAAAATAGCAATTAATTGAATTATTATACTAATTTTTATTTACATCGACTTACTTAGTTGGCCTTTTTGTGTCGGTATAATCATGCATTTTTGAACATATTAGTAAGTTAATCAATCTTGACGTATCATAAAAAATACATTTGCACTCTGCGCACAGATGAAAATTAAGCAGTAAATATACATACCTGAGCACCTCTGTCATTCACCAGCTCTACAGACCATCTTCCTTCATACTGGATCCACACAAATATCCCTCCCTCCATGTCGCACGTTGCAAGCTTCTGAAACGGTTCATTCCACCTAACAAGGACAACCTGTACAAGAACAGCAACATGGGAATGAAATTCTAGGAGAAAGAGTGCATGATACTCATTCATAGGATGGAAAATTCAAAACTAGCCTATTTTGATTTATGAAAATAATTATTTCTGAATAAACGTGCATGGTAGGTAAGGAGATAATGAGATAAATTAAGTAGTATTCGGATGGTCAAGTGAGCTCAGTTTACATAGAATAAAACATCTTTTTCTAGTCCACTGGTTTTACTGGATCTAATATGAGTGTACATCATTTTAAACAGATTTATTAAAATATACACTGTAAATTATCGTAATTTTGAAGGTAAAAGACTAAAAATGCTACCTGTTAATTGGTTAACGGTAGGTTACCTTACTCTATGCGATGAAAAGCTACAATACATCTAATGGGACTTTTCAGTAAAATACTGCAGGGCCGTGCAGAGACCTCTGGAGGGGCAGGTGCTCAAAGTATAAAAGGGAGCACATGCGGAACAAGGCTTTAAATAGGGCTGTGCTCAAAATATCAATACAGTAATATATCAATACGGATGATTCTGTATCGATACAGTAGCAAATGCATTGATGCAGTTTTGAAAAAGAAAAGACAAATTTTAAAAGTTAAAAAAAATAATTAATACGCAGTGTGCACCTATTAATAACTCTGGGATTAGAAACTGAAGTATCGACTCGGTTACTAACGTAACCTCGGTTCCCTGAGAGGAGGGAATGAGTATTGCGTAAGTAGCTTACGCTATGGGAAAACTCCTTTTCTCGAGAATATTGAAGTCTTTATGTAAAACGCATTGCAGCTGCACAGCTGACAGCAATGAACGAAGGAGCTCGGTCATTGAATGTGCTGCGGCAACTTGCTCGAACCAATGACGGGGCGACTCTGAATGCGCGACCAATGAACGCGCTTCGAGCCCGCCAAGATGGGCGTGGCCAAGCTATATATTGGGCGCCCCGTCATGAGAGTTCTTTAGGTTAAAACAACTGAAGCGAACTAACCAAGCACAAGCACGGCAGCTTATGCAATACTCGTTCCCTCCTCTCAGGGAACCGAGGTTACGTTAGTAACCGAGTCGTTCCCTTTCGAGAGGTCTCTCCTATTGCGTAAGTAGCTTACGCTATGGGAACACCATGCAAAACGCCGTGCGTGCTGAACTTCGCCTTATGATAGCCAGAGGCAGGTGCCTGAGCTAAAAAGCAAAGTTATCATCCAACTAGCCGGCAGAGGCGAGCTTTATATATGGGAAAAAATACAGAGCGGCTAGAAGGCGCTCAGTGTGACACAAGCACATACATAATCTAGATGCGAACTCGCAGTTCAACTAGCATCATGCTGATAGCACATTGGAATGCAATGTCGGGACCTGTAGGTTGTAGAACCTGATAAATGTGGACGGTGAGGCCCAGCCTGCCGCCGCACAAATATCCTCGATCGGTATCCCGCTCGACCGTGCCCAGGAAGAAGCCACACTCCTGGTGGAGTGTGCTTTGACTCCCCAGGGGCATTGAAGTCCCTTAGCTTCGTAAGCCAGCGCTATAGCTTCAACTATCCAGTGAGAGATTCTCTGCTTTGAAACGGCGGAACCTTTCGTACGGTCGCCAAAGTATACAAACAGTTGTTCTGTCTGTCTGAATAGGGCAGAACGCTCCAAATACACTCTGAGAGCCCTAACGGGGCAGAGTAGATTAGCGTCGTGTTCGTCTCCTGGAGACGAAAGCGCAGTTAGGGAGATAACCTGTGCTCTGAAGGGAGTGGTGAGCACTTTAGGAATATACCCCTGTTTCGGCCTAAGGACGACCCTGCAGTCGTTAGGACTGAATTCTAGGCAGGCAGCGCTTGTCAAAAGCGCGTGCAGGTCGCCCACTCTCTTGACCGAGGCGAGTGCCAGCAAGAGCGCAGTCTTGAGCGAGAGCTGTTTAAGGTGCACGGTTTGGAGTGGTTCGAACGGGGGCCCTTTAAGAGCGTCTAGGACAGTAGCTAGGTCCCAGATCGGCACTGAGGGGGGGCGTGAAGGGTTCATCCTCCTAGCGCCCTTTAGGAAACGAATAATTAGGTCGTTTCTTCCCAATGGACGTTCCATTACAGGGTCGTGTGACGCTGTGATGGTCGCCACATATACTTTGAGCGTGGAGGGGGTGCGGCCCGCCTCCAGAAGCCCTTGTAGAAAAACGAGTACATTCGTAATCTCGCATGTCTCAGGGTTCAGGCCCTTGGCATTACACCAGTCACTGAACACTTTCATTTCTGGGCATATAAGCGTCTCGTGGAGGGCGCCCGCGCCTCAGCGATGGTTTTTAGTGCTCCGCTCGCGAGGTTCCTGGGAACCCGTTGAGGGGCCATGCATGAAGGGCCCACAGATCGGGGCGGGGATGAAATATCATCCCGCTGGCCTGACTGAGGAGGTCTGGCCTCAGTGGAATCGGCCGTGGTGCAGATTGCATTTGCATCAGATCTGGAAACCATGTTTGGTTCTTCCAGAGTGGGGCTATCAGCAGCACTGCGTTTTTCTCCTCTCTGACCCGACTGATGACCTGTGGCAGCATCGCGATCGGGGGAAAGGCATATAAGGGGCGGCTCGGCCAGCTCTGGGCGAGCGCGTCCGTGCTTTTCGTGAAGAAAAAAGAGCAGTGCGCGTTCTCCTTGGAGGCGAAGAGGTCGATCTCCGCTTTGCCAAAGGTTTTCCATAACCACTGAATCGTCAGCGGGTTGAGAGCCCATTCTCCTGGGAGAATCTTGTCTCTGGATAGCATGTCTGCCCCCTGGTTCAGGGCGCCTGGCACATGCGCTGCTCTCAGCGAGCGCGAGTTGTGCTGGGACCATAAAATGAGTCTCCTGGCCATTGAATGCATGGAGCTCGACCTGAGTCCACCCTGGCGATTTATGTACGACACTACCGTCATGTTGTCCGTTCGGACCAGGACGTGTTCGTTTTTAGATGTGGGAGCAGGGCTCTGAGAGCCAAAGCGACCGCTTTCATTTCCAGACAGTTTATGTGTAGGCGCTTCTCCGGGTTTGACCAAAAGCCGGAGACAGGCCTGCCCTCGTAAAGGGCCCGCCAACCTATTTTGGAGGCATCTGTCATTATCATCTTTCTCCTTGTGTTCACACCCAGACTCACGCCTGACTGGTACCAGTCGGCGGCTTTCCAGTGCGTCAGGGCTTTTATACAGCCGTGGTTCGCTCTGATTAAAAAGTGGCCCGAACGCCACGCGTGAGTAGGGACGCGGCTCTTTGAGCCAGCGTTGGAGAGGGCGCATATGCAACAATCCTAGCTGGAGTACGGCCGATGCTGAGGCCATGAGACCGAGCATCCTCTGAAACCGTTTCACGGGGGCACGCGCGCCCGCGCTGAATGATGTTGCAAGGCGCCGGATGGTAAGCGCGCGCTCTGATGAGAGACGCGCTGTCATTTGCATCGAGTCTAGAACTATTCCCAGGAAAGAAATCCTCTGGCTGGGAGATAGTATGCTTTTTGCAAAATTGATTCTTAGACCCAGGCATTCTAAATGGCTGATAATCCAAGATCTGTGTGTTATTAACTGACTCTCTGATTGTGCTAGAACCAGCCAATCGTCGAGATAATTCAGTATTCGCACTCCCCTTCGTCTTAGGGGGGAAAGTGCTGCATCCATACATTTCGTGAATGTACGGGGAGCCAGGGACAGGCCGAACGGAAGTACTGTGTACTGGTATGACTGTCCCTCGAAAGCGAATCTCAGAAACGGCCTGTGATGAGGCGTTATTGGAATGTGAAAGTAAGCATCTTTCAGATCCACTGAGAGAAACCAATCTCCTGGGCGTACTTGCGCGAGGATATGCTTGGTTGTTAACATTCTGAACGAGCGAATCATTAGTGCTCTGTTCAGGTGTCTGAGATCTAGGATGGGGCGGAGACCGCCATCCTTTTTCGGGACGAGAAAATAGCGGCTGTAAAAACCTGTCCCGCTCAGAGAGGGGGAAAACAGTTTCCACAGCGCCCTTTTCTATTAGTTTGCGCACCTCGGTGCGTAGAACATGTGAACACTCCTTTCTCACTTTTGTCTCGACCATAGTCGTAAAACGTGGTGGTCTGCGAGCGAACTGGAGCGAGTATCCGTGCTTTACTATATTCAATACCCATTTCGGCATATCTGGAATGTTTTCCCATGCCGCTGCGTGTACAGATATGGGCTGAATACAGGCTAGGGGCGGGCCGCTGTGACGTAGGGACCTGGCCAGCGAATCGCCTGAGCTCGTAGCTCTCAGAGGCGCGGGCACGCGCTGAGCAGCTGAGTGAATGGGCGCGTGTGTGATTACAACAGCGCGCGCTGTGTTTGTAAAACTCGCAGCCTGAGCGGAGGTTGTGTTTGACACTGTAAGGACAGTGTTTATAAGTGGGGGTGCATAAACAGTGTTAGGCACACGCGTCACCTTTATAATGTTTCCCGCTTTTACTGGGGATGAATTTATAACTGTGTGAACAGTGCTTGTGTGTAGTGGTGCGTACATGACCGTAGGCACGTGATCTACATTCATGGGAAGCGCAGCCTGAGCTGGGAATGAATTTGGCACTGTTTTGACAGTATCTGGGAATGCACACTTTGTGGATATGTTAACCCTTAGTGACGCAGGCAGAAAAGACTATTTTTTTGTTTTCTGTGCGTCGCCGTAAAAACGGTGTTTGTTTGCAGATGAGCGAGCTCTGTGACTGGCCCATTGACTGCTGTATGGACATATCCAGCCGCCTGTAAGGGGACTGGGTAATGTTTGAGCTTTTGCAGAGAGAGTGGTCCGGCTTTTGCGAGACACGCACTCTCTCTTCTCATTTCTGTGGCTAGGACGGCTTTTGAGAGCGCGAGCGGCGTCGAGCGTCAGCCTGAGGCGCGGGCTGAGAGGCGGTGGGAGCTGTTCTAGCCCGCTGCGGCTGTGGCGGTCTCTGTCTGCTCTGCGATGAGCTGGAGCGCTTTGGCAGGAAATGACGCATAGCTTGTGAAGCGTTCTGGGCCTCAGTGAAGCGTTCGGCGAAACCTTTAACCGCCGGTCCAAACAGCCCGCTGGTGGAGATAGGCGCGTCGAGAAATGGCGCCTTATCCGCGTCCTTCATCTTAGTCACAGTCAGCCACAGATGGTGCTCGAGAACAGTCAAATTAGCCATAGCACGGCCAATAGACTGGGCGGTGGCCTTCGTGGCTCGCAGAGCTATCAGTTGCGCTGCGTAGGTCCCTGAAGGCTTCGGGTTCGGGGCCAGACTCGTCCATAGAGCGGAGAAGCTTGGCTTGGAACACTTGAAGTACCGCCATTGAGTGAAGCGCTGATGCAGCTTGGCCAGCGGCGGCGTAGGCGCGACCGGCGAGAGCAGAGGTAGTGCGGCAGGGCTTCGAGGGGTGGGAAGCTTTGGCTTTCCATCCGGTGGTGGAGGGTGGGCAGAGATGATTGGCCACGACCTCCTCGAGGGGCGGCGTTCCCTCGTAGCCTCTTTCCTTCGCGCCGTCCACTGAGGAGAGCGAAGAAGAAAAAGAAGGCTTTAGGCTCGCAGAGTGGGGGGCTTTCCATGACTTGGCGGAGAACACCAATCGAGGCCGAGGTCCTCCACGGCCTTCGAGAGGATGCGGATAATCTCCGTATCCATGGTGGAGCCCGCACTCGTGCTAGCTAGCGTCGACGGGGCGGGGTCGAAAGTGGAGCCCGGCCAGTCGTCAGATGCAGCGTCGATGGACAGGCTGTCATCCACTCCCCCGTCGTCCTCGGACGCGCCGAAAGTCACAAGGCCCACCGCTCTGCTAGAGGGGTGTGGGTCCGGCTGAGTGAACTGAACCGGCGGTGGGGAAGGCAAGAGCGGCGGTGAAGCACGCGGAGACTGGCTCGGCGTGACGTCACTGAGCTCAGGTTCAGGAAGCCTCTGTGAGCTGCGTTTTTTTTTTTTTTTTTTTTTTAAACGCGGCTCAAACAGAGGGGTGGCGGCGATGGGATCGCTTGCGGCGAAAGCGGCGAAGCGAGCCCGCAGTGTGGAGAGACCCAGGTCGTCACATTCCGGGCATCCGCCCTTGGTCAAAGCAGCTTCTGCGTGGTTCCGGCCCAGGCAGCGAGCGCAGATGATGTGACGATCCCCGTCCGGGAGAAGGTCTCTGCACGACGCGCAGGAAGGCATTTGAAACAACGCCTCAGAAAAATTGCTCTTTTACAAATGTCGCGGGCCGAACAGATGTAAAATACTTGCGTGTGTGGCGCGCCGGATGGCTCAGTAGGATGGTGTTCGAAGGCGGCTGAAGGTGCCGACGTCCTCGTAGCAATCCCGCTGGTATGCTTTTCCACGGCGGCGAAGGCTTTCAATAATCCGGAGGATCCATCGAAGAAGGTGTTCGCTGAAGGAGATTAAATCTAAAGAACTCTCATGACGGGGCGCCCAATATATAGCTTGGCCACGCCCATCTTGGCGGGCTCTGACGCGCGCGGGCGCGAAGCGCGTTCATTGGTCGCGCATTCAGAGTCGCCCCATCATTGGTTCGAGCAAGTTGCCGCAGCACAGCCAATGACCGAGCTCCTTCGTTTATTGCTGTCAGCTGTGCAGCTGCAATGCGTTTTACATAAAGACTTCAATATTCTCGAGAAAAGGAGTTTTCCCATAGCGTAAGCTACTTACGCAATAGGAGAGACCTCTCGAAAGGGAACTTAAGTTGTCCCAACCTGGTGACTTTTTCTTCTCTGTTATACAGAATAATAAAGAACAGCTGTTATAGTAAACTGTGTAGGACAAAATCAACGTGGCCCATGTTTCATACAGTATAGTTTTATTTAATGCCATATCAGCATCTATGGCTATTTTCATGGCAAAAACTGATTTACAAAAATACAAGAGTTACATTTATACAATGAACATAAAAACAAAGCAAACAGAAACAGCAATTAATACTTTACAAGATTTTTAACATTAATGTGATACCTGTTCTGGTACATTCTTACTAAAGTCCTTAAGTGAGTTTGCTGCCTTTGCTTTTGTTGTTACTGCTGCTGCTGCTGCTGATACTGCTGGAGCTGATCTGAGACTGTAGACATTAAAACAAACATATTGAGATATATTAGCTGATTAAATCGTGACCATGACAAGATGTAAAGATTGCTGACAGTGTTTGGAACCTTCACTAGCTCACTGACCTGCTGTAAAGCTGCAGATTCTGCCCAGGCTGCTATTATATAATAATATAATAATAATAGTATATAATAGTATATAATAGTACTAGGGGAGATGTTCACAGACGCTTCTGCACACAAAACGACTCGGTTACTAACGTAACCTCGGTTCCCTGAGAGGAGGGAACGAGTATTGCGTAAGTAGCTTACGCTATGGGGAAAACTCCTTTTCTCGAGAATATTGAAGTCTTTATGTAAAACGCATTGCAGCTGCACAGCTGACAGCAATGAACGAAGGAGCTCGGTCATTGGCTGTGCTGCGGCAACTTGCTCGAACCAATGACGGGGCGACTCTGAATGCGCGACCAATGAACGCGCTTCGCGCCCGCGCGCGTCAGAGCCCGCCAAGATGGGCGTGGCCAAGCTATATATTGGGCGCCCCGTCATGAGAGTTCTTTAGGTTAAAACGACTGAAGCGAACTAACCAAGCACAAGCACGGCAGCTTACGCAATACTCGTTCCCTCCTCTCAGGGAACCGAGGTTACGTTAGTAACCGAGTCGTTCCCTTTCGAGAGGTCTCTCCTATTGCGTAAGTAGCTTACGCTATGGGAACACCATGCAAAACGCCGTGCGTGCTGAACTTCGCCTTATGATAGCCAGAGGCAGGTGCCTGAGCTAAAAAGCAAAGTTATCATCCAACTAGCCGGCAGAGGCGAGCTTTATATATGGGAAAACATACAGAGCGGCTAGAAGGCGCTCAGTGTGACACAAGCACATACATAATCTAGATGCGAACTCGCAGTTCAACTAGCATCATGCTGATAGCACATTGGAATGCAATGTCGGGACCTGTAGGTTGTAGAACCTGATAAATGTGGACGGTGAGGCCCAGCCTGCCGCCGCACAAATATCCTCGATCGGTATCCCGCTCGACCGTGCCCAGGAAGAAGCCACACTCCTGGTGGAGTGTGCTTTGACTCCCCAGGGGCATTGAAGTCCCTTAGCTTCGTAAGCCAGCGCTACAGCTTCAACTATCTTGACCGAGGCGAGTGCCAGCAAGAGCGCAGTCTTGAGCGAGAGCTGTTTAAGGTGCACGGTTCGGAGTGGTTCGAACGGGGGCCCTTTAAGAGCGTCTAGGACAGTAGCTAGGTCCCAGATCGGCACTGAGGGGGGGCGTGAAGGGTTCATCCTCCTAGCGCCCTTTAGGAAACGAATAATTAGGTTGTTTCTTCCCAATGGACGTTCCATTACAGGGTCGTGTGACGCTGTGATGGTCGCCACATATACTTTGAGCGTGGAGGGGGTGCGGCCCGCCTCCAGAAGCCCTTGTAGAAAAACGAGTACATTCGTAATCTCGCATGTCTCAGGGTTCAGGCCCTTGGCATTACACCAGTCACTGAACACTTACATTTCTGGGCATATAAGCGTCCCGTGGAGGGCGCCCGCGCCTCAGCGATGGTTTTTAGTGCTCCGCTCGCGAGGTTCCTGGGAACCCGTTGAGGGGCCATGCATGAAGGGCCCACAGATCGGGGCGGGGATGAAATATCATCCCGCTGGCCTGACTGAGGAGGTCTGGCCTCAGTGGAATCGGCCGTGGTGCAGATTGCATTTGCATCAAATCTGGAAACCATGTTTGGTTCTTCCAGAGTGGGGCTATCAGCAGCACTGCGTTTTTCTCCTCTCTGACCCGACTGATGACCTGTGGCAGCATCGCGATCGGGGGAAAGGCATATAAGGGGCGGCTCAGCCAGCTCTGGGCGAGCGCGTCCGTGCTTTTCGTGAAGAAAAAAGAGCAGTGCGCGTTCTCCTTGGAGGCGAAGAGGTCGATCTCCGCTTTGCCAAAGGTTTTCCATAACCACTGAATCGTCAGCGGGTTGAGAGCCCATTCTCCTGGGAGAATCTTGTCTCTGGATAGCATGTCTGCCCCCTGGTTCAGGGCGCCTGGCACATGCGCTGCTCTCAGCGAGCGCGAGTTGTGCTGGGACCATAAAATGAGTCTCCTGGCCATTGAATGCATGGAGCTCGACCTGAGTCCACCCTGGCGATTTATGTACGACACTACCGTCATGTTGTCCGTTCGGACCAGGACGTGTTCGTTTTTAGATGTGGGAGCAGGGCTCTGAGAGCCAAAGCGACCGCTTTCATTTCCAGACAGTTTATGTGTAGGCGCTTCTCCGGGTTTGACCAAAAGCCGGAGACAGGCCTGCCCTCGTAAAGGGCCCGCCAACCTATTTTGGAGGCATCTGTCATTATCATCTTTCTCCTTGTGTTCACACCCAGACTCACGCCTGACTGGTACCAGTCGGCGGCTTTCCAGTGCATCAGGGCTTTTATACAGCCGTGGTTCGCTCTGATTAAAAAGTGGCCCGAACGCCACGCGTGAGTAGGGACGCGGCTCTTTGAGCCAGCGTTGGAGAGGGCGCATATGCAACAATCCTAGCTGGAGTACGGCCGATGCTGAGGCCATGAGACCGAGCATCCTCTGAAACCGTTTGACGGGGGCACGCGCGCCCGCCCTGAATGATGTTGCACGGCGCCGGATGGTAAGCGCGCGCTCTGATGAGAGACGCTCATTTGCATCGAGTCTAGAACTATTCCCAGGAAAGAAATCCTCTGGCTGGGAGATAGTATGCTTTTTGCAAAATTGATTCTTAGACCCAGGCATTCTAAATGGCTGATAATCCAAGATCTGTGTGTTATTAACTGACTCTCTGATTGTGCTAGAACCAGCCAATCGTCGAGATGATTCAGTATTCGCACTCCCCTTCGTCTTAGGGGGGAAAGTGCTGCATCCATACATTTCGTGAATGTACGGGGAGCCAGGGACAGGCCGAACGGAAGTACTGTGTACTGGTATGACTGTCCCTCGAAAGCGAATCTCAGAAACGGCCTGTGATGAGGCGTTATTGGAATGTGAAAGTAAGCATCTTTCAGATCCACTGAGAGAAACCAATCTCCTGGGCGTACTTGCGCTAGGATATGCTTGGTTGTTAACATTCTGAACGAGCGAATCATTAGTGCTCTGTTCAGGTGTCTGAGATCTAGGATGGGGCGGAGACCGCCATCCTTTTTCGGGACGAGAAAATAGCGGTTGTAAAAACCTGTCCCGCTCAGAGAGGGGGAAAAACAGTTTCCACAGCGCCCTTCTCTATTAGTTTGCGCACCTCGGTGCGTAGAACATGTGAACACTCCTTTCTCACTTTTGTCTCGACCATAGTCGTAAAACGTGGTGGTCTGCGAGCGAACTGGAGCGAGTATCCGTGCTTTACTATATTCAATACCCATTTCGGCATATCTGGAATGTTTTCCCATGCCGCTGCGTGTACAGATATGGGCTGAATACAGGCTAGGGGCGGGCCGCTGTGACGTAGGGACCTGGCCAGCGAATCGCCTGAGCTCGTAGCTCTCAGAGGCGCGGGCACGCGCTGAGCAGCTGAGTGAATGGGCGCGTGTGTGATTACAACAGCGCGCGCTGTGTTTGTAAAACTCGCAGCCTGAGCGGAGGTTGTGTTTGACACTGTAAGGACAGTGTTTATAAGTGGGGGTGCATAAACAGTGTTAGGCACACGCGTCACCTTTATAATGTTTCCCGCTTTTACTGGGGATGAATTTATAACTGTGTGAACAGTGCTTGTGTGTAGTGGTGCGTACATGACCGTAGGCACGTGATCTACATTCATGGGAAGCGCAGCCTGAGCTGGGAATGAATTTGGCACTGTTTTGACAGTATCTGGGAATGCACACTTTGTGGACATGTTAACCCTTAGTGACGCAGGCAGAAAAATACTTTTTTTTTTTTTTTTTGTGCGTCGCCGTAAAAACGGTGTTTGTTTGCAGATGAGCGAGCTCTGTGACTGGCCCATTGACTGCTGTATGGACATATCCAGCCGCCTGTAAGGGGACTGGGTAATGTTTGAGCTTTTGCAGAGAGAGTGGTCCGGCTTTTGCGAGACACGCACTCTATCTTCTCATTTCTGTGGCTAGGACGGCTTTTGAGAGCGCGAGCGGCGTCAGCCTGAGGCGCGGGCTGAGAGGCGGTGGGAGCTGTTCTAGCCCGCTGCGGCTGTGGCGGTCTCTGTCTGCTCTGCGATGAGCTGGAGCGCTTTGGCAGGAAATGACGCATAGCTTGTGAAGCGTTCTGGGCCTCAGTGAAGCGTTCGGCGAAACCTTTAACCGCCGGTCCAAACAGCCCGCTGGTGGAGATAGGCGCGTCGAGAAATGGCGCCTTATCCGCGTCCTTCATCTCAGTCACAGTCAGCCACAGATGGTGCTCGAGAACAGTCAAATTAGCCATAGCACGGCCAATAGACTGGGCGGTGGCCTTCGTGGCTCGCAGAGCTATCAGTTGCGCTGCGTAGGTCCCTGAAGGCTTCGGGTTCGGGGCCAGACTCGTCCATAGAGTGGAGAAGCTTGGCTTGGAACACTTGAAGTACCGCCATTGAGTGAAGCGCTGATGCAGCTTGGCCGGCGGCGGCGTAGGCGCGACCGGCGAGAGCAGAGGTAGTGCGGCAGGGTTTCGAGGGGTGGGAAGCTTTGGCTTTCCATCCGGTGGTGGAGGGCGGGCAGAGATGATTGGCCACGACCTCCTCGAGGGGCGGCGTTCCCTCGTAGCCTCTTTCCTTCGCGCCGTCCACTGAGGAGAGCGAAGAAGAAAAAGAAGGCTTTAGGCTCGCAGAGTGGGGGGCTTTCCATGACTTGGCGGAGAACACCAATCGAGCCCGAGGTCCTCCACGGCCTTCGAGAGGATGCGGATAATCTCCGTATCCATGGTGGAGCCCGCACTCGTGCTAGCTAGCGTCGACGGGGCGGGGTCGAAAGTGGAGCCCGGCCAGTCGTCAGATGCAGCGTCAATGGACAGGCTGTCATCCACTCCCCCGTCGTCCTCGGACATAAACAACATCTCAGCATGCTCTTCACGTCGTTCTTGTAAAATAATAATAATAAGTAAATAAACATCAAAATCACTTCGCTGAGAATAAAACACCACTTACCAGCAGCCGCAGAGTTGAAGATATCCCCTGGTAACGCGCGTAGCTGCGCGAAATAAAAAAATGCGCGTGCAGCGTGAGGAATCCTTCCGGATGAGTTCGTCAGGTGAAAGGTCATCATGTGGGTCATTTTATTTACGGCTAAATTATTATTCATTAATTTTACTAATAGTTAGATTGGGCAGGCATCCACAAAAGGGCCTTTAATTACAAAAAAAGGAGAGGAAATTTTGCCTTGACAAAAGGGCAGGTGCTCGAGCACCCAAAGCCCCCCCCCTCTGCACGTGCCTGAAATACTGTAAAGTGAAAAAGAACAAGTCATCTTATAATTTACAGTAAAAAAGAAACATAAATTGACATTCCCAGAATTATCTGTGTGACAGCACATTGATGATTTTTCTTGTTATATGGTTTCTTCTTAGTATGTTGTTAAATTAATATTTATTGCATTATTTTAGTGTTACCATGATAGTGTTTTGTGTTTGTGTGCATGGCACTGTGTGCACTTTCTATACATTAGTATTTACCTCAGCTTGTGGAAAAGCTACTTGTGATGAACTTTGACTCATCATGTGGCTTTTAAGGTGGTTGTCAAGAGTAAAAACAGATTTTTAGTAATTTGATATATTAACATTATTTCAGTTAATGAAATATAAATTTATGGTAAAAAAACAAAGTACAGTAAGTTAAAATTTAAAATAAGGTAAAGTTCTGGCAACCATAGTTGCTGCTTTTTTCCCAGTAAATTTCCAGTAATTTTTTTATTTATTTATTTGCTTAGTTTTAAAGTGTAAAACATTACTTATTACACCTTTAAAGCTCGCAATTCAAACATTTAAACCAAAAGAGAGCAGTTTTTTGGCAAAACAAAAATCTGAAGGAGAGGGGAACTCCCACCTCACTGTTATGACCTCGTAAATTGAAGTTGATTCTTTGTGGGGTATTCCTGTCTCTTCTACAGTGACTAGACGTGAACGTCACACCCACAACACCCCTGGCGTTCCCAGTGGCCAGCCAGCCCTCCTCATAGTAGCGTCTCCTGCACACCGGCTTCTCCTTCTCACTCTTGGGAACTCGCCCTTTCCATGAGAGGCAGAGGATGTTGGAGTCACTGCAGAGGACCGGACCATGTTCCACCGCAGCCAACATCCCTACAGACTGACCAGGCTACAGGTGTAGAGGGAGAGGCGATTAATAATTACATTATTTAAAACACTTGTATAATCTGCGATGCCATTTTTAATGCTCACTAATATTAAACTACATTACAAAATGTGCATTTCCATTCTGTATAGATGGGTTGTTAGGCAAGGCAAGATTATTTAATTTTCAGCACATCAGTATTTTCACCCAAAAAAAGTTTTAATCCAGTAATTTATATCTTTTGCTATAATGTGTCAGCAGAAAATATCAGTTTACATTTCCAAACATTCCTTTTGCCATTAATCCAGAGCTTTTTGAATCCACAACAGCCGGTATGACCTGATCTCATAATCACTGAGTCTGTCTGTGAATACATGAAGAAACAGAAAAAACTGAGACAGATTAAATCCAGAAGAACAATGTCTCCAAGACGCCTATAGAAACCTTCCTGCAAAGCTATTTGAAAAACTATGTGCAAGTGTACCTGGACGAAAGCTGTTTTAAACGCAAAGGGTGGTCACACCAAATATTGAAGTTAATTAATCAATAAAATCTATTTATGATAGTATTTTTTGAAAGCATCTGTGTCTAAAAACCTTTCACAGTAATGTAGCTTTGAAGGCAGGTTTCTTCAAGTGTCTAGTAGATGTTGTCGCAGTTCTTCTGGATTTAGTCTGTCTCAGTTTTTTCATATAATCACAGACGGACTCGATGATGATGAGATCAGATCATACCGTCAGACTCCTTGTGCATACACAAATCTCACTGGATTATTACAATTGATTAATGTTTGAAAATGTAAACTGATATTTCTAATAAAATAATAGAGTTATATATATTTTTATATATAACGCTCTTATATATTTTTTATATTTCTGTCAGGACCACTATAGTCAAATACGATTGACAATTAGCATACAGTTAGGATTGGCGGGTATGGTTCCGTTCTGGGCAAGAACTGCCTGTGCATCCATGCAGCCTAGCATGGATAATACCAGGGAGAGCAACAATAACCCCCCTTAGGGTAAACAGAGCAGAACCAACATGAATGTATGCAGATATCATTCATTCAAGATTTTAAAGTACAAAATAATTCGAGAATTAATTCTGATTCAAGGGGAATCAAAATGCCAAATCCTGACTGAAGAGAGGAGGAGCTGGGGATGGAGGAGGGTAATTAGCTCCTGAGAAACGTGATAGCTGCTGATAATACTGAAGGAGCTTATATATGTATACAGTGATAGGCGTCATATTCCTATAGATAGAGGTGGATCAGCTGAGAGTCAGCTGATGCGAGCTTGACTAACGTAACCTGCCAGAACTGACGCTACACTTGATATTTTGCACTTGTTGTAATGTTGTAACTGGTCAACATTGTAAATAGGTCTTTAGGTTTTTGCAGTTCACTTAACATGCAAAGAGAAATGTAAGACCTTATAGGTCGATTTGAAAATTATCAGCCATTTTGAAAATTATATATTTTTTTCAATTCACATTAGTGATACTAGTGGCACAGAAATCACACACTTTACCTTTAAATAACCCTGTGGTGGGACAAATACATTTTTAAAGGTACAAACATTCCTTGTATTTTCTCAAATAATACAATAAAACTGCCTAAACATGCATAATAACTATAAAAGAATTAGAAAAATGTTGTTTATAATAGTTTCAGGTGGAATGTGACTTGATAATGTAACAACTGACTACTGTATTTGACATTATGTGTCTCTAAACTAAAATACAACTGTATGAAAGAACATTATACTTTTTCAATGCAGTAGAAAATATTATCATGGAATGCATGAAAATCTTATTTTTCTGGAGGTACTCACCTCTTCATAGTCCCTGGACATTATTAGTCCGAATTCCGTCTTTGAAGGAGTGCTCCATTTTGCTTGCTTATTCAAAAAAATGTGCAGTACAACCTGAGAATGCTTAACTGCAGATGTGTCTTAAGAAAGAGTGTGACTGAAATCAGGCCATTATAGTCTGTGACTAATGCACATCATGAGGAAATCCAATTCATTCTATTTCTGTTCAACAAAGTGATGTAAATTTGATTTAAATCAAGTCAAGGCCTATTGCAGTTTATCTTCATTATACAAAACCAGTTTTCAGCCTTTGGTATTCCAGGATTTCTATGCAAAGAGAAAACACACACACACACACACACACACACACACACACACACACACACACACACACACACACACACACACACACACACACACACACACACACAAATGTAGTGAGAAAGAATAAATCACAAAAACAATAAAACAGATTATATCATTTTCAGATTGAAGAGCAAGAACAAGCCACCTACGAGACAAGCGCTGCATGCAGAATCATTTAAAGACATTTCATTTCTCTGTCTGCACCCACACTTGAGTTGACATTGGTCCCTCATTACGTCACGGGATGTTTAAAGCCCCTGCAATTCAGGTTTATACTAAGAATAATGCTACAGAAATTATGCATCGAAGCATCAGTACAAAAAGGCCGAGCAAACGCGCAAAAAACATACAGAAAAATCATGCACAACTAAGGATGAGGCAGCTCGCAGGCGTCATGGCAACAGGGATGTGATGATGGCTGAATTTCAATGACACACAGCCTAAGACTTCATAACTGCATTTATTCTCATTTCAAATAGAAATTTTCATTTATAGAATGCGTTTCTCCCAGGCTAATTAAGATGTATGAAATTTCGTTTACAACATAATCTCAATGTTAATTGCTATAGAATAAAAATAAAAATAAACATTTAGGGCTTCCAGATCATAACTGGCTCAGTTTCACACATCTGATTAAATAAGAATTAAGCTGGATGCAGTTTAAAATAAATCCATCAACTAGGGTTGCCACCTACACTCGTGATATAATTACACAACGATCAAGGATACAACATTGACTATTATTGTGACATTCCAAATCAATTAAATGAGAACAATGTGAACCAAAAAGAAAACAATTCATTCGAGAAATAAATTAAGAATTCTGCATTCATTTCTACCAGCAAACTCACCTCTACCAACTCGTTCTCAATGCGTCTAAATGCTTGCCAGATGCTCATGCTGGATTTTACCCCAAAGCACATTAAAGTCATGCAGTGAGACGCAGTGCATTGGCGCAAAAGAAAGCTTGAATGAGGGATTTTTCGACGTGCGAAGGCAACCCGCGCTCGACGGAATGGTGCTTTGATCACATGACTGCCAACCCCATCCAGATAGTGTTGTCTACAAATGCGGTGCAGGAGCAAATCAGACTGATATAAATCACCACTCTTCATTCTTATTTCGTCATACGTATTAAGATTCAGGAATTTGCGAATAATATTAAGCTTCATTGAGAAAATAAAGCACGAATTTCAAAGACTGTTCAATTAAAGCACGTAGCCTAATTATGCTAACGATTCAAAACGCCGTCTTTCCTTTCAACGCCCAAAAGTGATTTTGCGATCTCTTTTCAAGTTACTTTGCTCAATATACTGTTTTCTCACGCATTTTCTATGAAACATATTTAAAAAACCTCTATAAAAAGTTGCTATGGATACTGTACACCACGGTTTGTTCAGTTTTTTTGTTCGTTTTAGGCCAAAAGTTGGCAACAGACAGGTGTTTTAAAGGAGTCATTGAATCAATCACTCAAATGCCTCGTTAAAACACCGACCTTTTTCACGACCAAAAAACGCAATTTACCCATAAATTACATTAAACAGATCTATCTAGACTTTCTACATGAATATTCTCCAATTCTGGACATGACTTTCATCAAGTCGTTGTGTAAAAACACAACAACTGCCTCAATGAGATAATGTTCAGTTGGTTCACGAATGAAATGTAGGCTACAGTACAGGCTCAAAACTTCAAAACACAGATTCGTTCAGTGAAAGGGGCGTATCGGTTCAAAACAGATTCGTTCTAAAGACCAACCGTTGAACCAAACTAACCGAAACAAGTGTCCTACATATACAAGACCGTGCACTTAAAGGTTCTAATTTTTGCAATAACATGCATAAGTCCCTACAACCTGACAGATGACAATGAAATTGAGGTGTTCAGACCGTCTTTTACAGACCTTGTAAGCCAATAGCACAGACCATTTACCTCAGAGCTCATAAAAAGTTTATCCTGAAAGTTTATTTGTTATTAGCCTACCAAAAAATTCTTGAAACCTTTCTTCTGAAACCCATCTGTTGTGCATGTACTGATTCTGTTTTCTATTAGTGAAAATCATTTTACTAACACTTATTTCCTTTGCTCAGGCAGTCTGCAACAAGGCTCAGGACTCAGGAGAGACACTTCACTTTCGTCTCAGGAAAGACAGAACAATACCACATTGAAGAGATTCCCAGGAGGCGCTCTGCTGTTTCTGCTGTTCCTAGTGTATGGTTTACTTTAGTAGACAAAAATAAGCATGTTCCAATGTTCCTTCACTTTTGTATGTAGATGTATTTTGGAGTAGGCCTACCATGTACTTACTATGGTAGGCTATATGAATACGGGAATCATTCAGTACATGGTCTATGTCAAAGTACACATAGTTTTAGACAGCTATGTTTCACATTGACCAACAATGTTGAATAGTGGGTGTCACTCACTACACTTTACAGTAAGGTTACTTTCTTTAACATTAAAGTCACCATGAAATCAAAATGGACAGGGTTTTTTTTCTTTTCAGTATTTATTATACACAATATACATCATTATTTTTAAATTCATGTTTACTCGTAATCTCTTATCAAAATAACTTCCCTTCCCTCTTGGAGCGAAATCTCTTCTCTTCTCTGATGATGCGTTTACTGGCCCTAAAGGGGGGACAACCTGTCACTCACATGAGATCGACCAATAGCAAACCACATCCATCCAATCAATTACCCATGACAAAATGATGTCCCACACTACATTGCTTCTGAGAATGCATTAACTTACATTAACTAATAGGACCTTATTGTAAAGTGTTTCTGGTCAGTATAGCATAAATCAGATCTCTTCTCAAATCAGAGCAAGGCTTGAGTTCATGTTTTGGGATTTATGTACAATCCTTAGTCTTTTGTCACAGTGCAGTCAGGGACAGGGCTCTTGAAAGATGTGAATGACGCTGTCATATGCAGGTGGTGGAGTCGGTCTGGGTAGAAATCCTCTTAGACTGCCCTTCCCCAGCCAGAAACACTCTGCTGGTTCTGTACTAAATGGATCGGTGATGTTAGGAATTAATGCAGCTTGGTTTTCATCCTCTGTTTCATCACTAGTCTTGTTAGTCTTTTTTGGTGGCCGAAAAGTGGAGTTCAGAAAGCTGGGGCTTCTGCCCAACAGCTCATTGGGGTCTACGGAGGTCTGTCTGTGGAGGTTTAAAGTCGTTCTTCCCGCATATTCACTGTTCTTGTCAAAACCGTGACTCTTGTAGTGTCTGAGGTGGCAGCGTTGATTACGCGAGCCTTCAGATTCTGAAGACTGGTTTTGACGTCTGGTGATCCTGACCAAAGCTCTCCGTCTTGACATCCATGTAAGGAGAAGGAAAATCAAGATCCCGATGAGCAGACCCATCAGTATTGACAAGCAGAACGCCAGGATGACCTCCTCTGCATGGAAAGGTAATTGAATTTTGAGTATGTTATATCAAAAATAATTTTGAACAGTTGAAGGGTTTACAATATACTATTTTCATATGGAAAATATCTCATATTGACAGTTTAAATTGATATACTAATATAAGCCAGCTTAAGCAAGGCTACAATGATAGTAAAACAAATGCACAGCAATTCTTACCAAAATCAATAGGTTTAAGTATTTCCCAAATCGCATTAGTTTCATTTGAAGCCATAATAGTTAGCAGAAGCATGTCAACATGCAAGCCAAACTGAATCCAAGCCCACAAGGACAGTTCACTGTATTTCTCAGGGAATAAAAGGGAAGTTTGCATAAAGGGAAACATTGTCGTCATTCTTCCTGCCTCTTTACTTGTAAAATTAGCAAGTGCTCGGCTTATCTGTTCAGGACAGAAATCCAGGGGAACAGAGCTGTTTCCTCTTGCATCATTTCCTTCGTTTCAATGGATACAATACAATGGCATCTTCACCCCATTATATTATAATTGACCAACTTACACCCTTTTGTAGACCTTTCAGCACTTTAAATTTCCTCCTTTTGCAGTAAAGTTGTTTTGAGATTGAGTGAGGATAAAAGGAAAATACTTAAGTAAAAACAAAAAACAAAAACTGAACAATGCATCTATCGAGATAGCTTTGATTTGACACAGTTCCCATAGGAAAATGAAAACGCCCATGCAAGGTGATAAGGTCTCAGTTGTCAGAGGGGATTTCCTTACTGCCTTAGTATCTGTGCCTTTTGGCCTATCACTGTATGTTTCATGATCATAGAACCAAATAATAATACTCTTAAAAATACCCACCTAAAACTACTAACTATATAATTTTTGCTAAATGTCTGAAAATGCATGTCCTCTCGGAAGAAACATGTCGATGAAATGCATTCAACTGAATTCAACCGAATTCCCAGTCTCTGTTATCTCCTGGTGTACTGGCTTTTACAAATATTGCAGTGGAAGGACATTTTTAGAAAACAATAGCAGGACAGCCTTGCTCTGAGTTTAGAGTTTATTGCAAAAACATGAATGGCCAGCAGATGTCATTATTGAACCACGTTGTTCTTGATGGAGATACTGGGTATCTATCTATCTATCTATCTATCTATCTATCTATCTATCTATCTATCTATCTATCTATCTATCTATCTATCTATCTATCTATCTATCTATCTATCTATCTATCTATCTATCTATCTATCTATCTATCTATCTATCTATCTATCTATCTATCTATCTATCTATCTATCTATCTATCTATCTTCATTGCACTCTGTCAAACGCTTTTGAACGCAAGAACGCGCCCCGTGTAAACAATATTTAACACCGATAGGTGGCGGTAAAGGTCACATGAAGGAAATAACGCGGCCTTGTAACATTGTTTAAAGGTTTCCAAAGCAACCCGTCTAACAGATCTTCACCACCATCATCACATGAGACTCAAGAGCCCTGAGGGGAAGGAAGCGTCTTCTGACTGCTCACGGTAATACACACATACTACTATACAAATGAAACACATGTATTCTGATGAATTAGAATTGGTGTTCTTGGCGATTTGCGCAATAATATTTCCTGTTTAATCTCCAAGCATGCTTTTAGACTCGCGACAAGCTGTTTGTGCTGATATTTATCTTGTGTTGCTGAGTTTCTGTTGTCTTCACTTAGTTACTTGCATAACTTTGGCTGATTTGCATGCAAAGTCCATGATGCGTTTCATGTGGAATAAACATGTAAGATGAAAAGCTATCCCTGGTGGGCAAAGACTTTAAATTATGGATGAGCTCTATAACTAAAGCTCTTTTCCATATAATAGAAATCAGTCAAAAAGTCCACAGATTATTATTATTACTATTATCAAACTGACAATAAATAAATAAATAAATATTAAATAAATAACAGCAATTTATGTGATATAAAAGGAACCTGGTCTGAGCAAACATATGCATGTACATCATGACTACAGTGTAGTACTACAGTACAATTGCACTGTAAAAAGTGAAAATGTACAGTTTTCTACCTGATATTAAAAATATATTTTGTACGTGTAACCTTATTTATTTAACTGATTTAGTCACAATTTAAATTAATGATGTTTTTGTTTTTTTAAAACTTAAGTTACACTAGTTAGTATGCTACCTCATCTAAATCTTTTTACATCCATGCTGTTAATTTTTCTTCTTGGTTCACTAGATAGAAGAGGACTTGTGATTGGTCGACTACCTGGTTGGGCACCTAAATGAAACCTGCTTTTCTATTGGATCGTATCAAGTTCCTGGAGTTTCTGCATCAGAGTGAGAGAGAGAGAGAGAGAGAGAGAGAGAGAGAGAGCAAGAGGAGGAAAGAGAGTTGTAGGAGGGGCAGATGGGGATGCCCCCTAAGAAAGTAGTGCAGTGTCTGCTGTCTAATGTGGCGACTGCATGAGTGATCCGGTGTCAGAGGAGCACAGGACTGTAGAGAGGGACCATGGCTTCCCTAAGCCCTTTCGGACGGTCCACCAAGGACATTATGAATGTGATGCAGAGGCTGCAAGGTAGGTGATGCTGTATTTCTGTTCTCCCAGCTCCCATGACCGTCCTCTGGCTCTATGAGTCAGGAGGAAATTTGCTGATTCAGTGCCTTCACACAGAGAGTTTGCCAGATCCCTCTTGTTGCACAAATGCACCATATTTGATAGCACAGGAACTTACCCACTTGAGAAATCAATATTGATGCTTTACATAATGGCTATGCGTGTCCATCCATTTATCTTTTAACTAATGTTGTCATCAAATACAGCTTATGGCAGTGTTGCAAACAGAAATGTTTGTGCATTTGAACTGTCCCGAGGGAATCATGTACTATGCATTATGATGGTTTACGGACGCCTTGCTTTATCAGCTGGGGGTTCTAATGGACTGGTTTTGTGCTGCAGTACTTTAGGAAAGATCAGGTTTTCAAATAGAGGATCTATTTGTGTCGTGATGCTTTCTGTGTATTTCTGGTCATAATTGTGTCTGCTTGGTGCTGACATAAATTGGTAATTTAATTTAAATCACATAGATGGCATGTAATCTAACTACAAAGAGCTGTATTGTTAAATTGCCCTAGTCATGGCTTTTTTCCCCACAAAGAAAACTGATAAAAGATTGAGCATTTGGGGTAATCCATTGGGGATTAGATTTGTGTTTAAAATAAGTTAAGCCCATGAAGGTCATCATTGTCTTTTTCTTACGGGAAGTTGGCCTTGACAAAAGGCCCTTATCAAAAACTTGTGTTGCTGCTATAGAGAGAATAGTTTTGTTTGACCTTTCATGCTTGAATGATATTTACATTCTTTATGATAAGGTTGTTTTAGTTTACTGGAATGCTATGTCATGTCATATCAAATGCATTCGAGACACATTTCTGCCAATATGGTACCTGCCAGTATAACGAGTATGGCTTTTTAGGTGCATGGCAGGAAAGCTTATATGTTTTGCAATCATTTTTGGAGGAAGTCAAAATATAAAACCACCCTAAAGAAAAACATAGAAGCGTTGATTGCTGTTCTGGGAGTAAGTGATGACGTTGGGATGCAGGGGCTCATGCTGGTAGGAAAATGTTTCCATAATCCACCTGTTTTGCTGGGCAGATAAAATATCAACACCAAATCCACATGATTAAAGTGATAGTTCACCCAGAAATGAAAATGTTGTCATCATCTACTCCCTTATGTCATTCCAAATCTATGATCTTTTATTTCTTCTATGACAGTGCTGTTATTGTTAAATAAAATTGTTATAAAGTTGAAATGAAATGCATTATAAATATTATATGAATAACTTACAAAAATACAAAATTTTTAACTAAAATGACAATGAAAATATTATAAAAACTCGGAATAAAATAGGAATAAATACTATAATACTATGGTGAATAACACTAAAAGAACACTGTTCAGTTGTCTCATTGTTGTACAATGAAAATCAAAGGGCTCCTATGTTGTTTGGTTCACAAAAGTATTCAAAAAAATGTTTTGTCTTCCACAGTAATAAGAAAGTCAAAATGTTTAATGTCATAAAAGTGCATAAATGATGACAAAATACATTTTTTTAGTTGTGGATCCTTTGAAAGGTGCATTAAAGTATTTCTAAGAAATATTTCTAAAAATATTTATAATATTCGAAAACAACCCAAACAAACACACTAGCACACCAACTTTCATTGCTCCGCATGTCTCTTTATCATAGCTGAAGCAAAGCAAAATAATTATTTGCAAAAAATGAAGCGAAGATGATGGACGGACCAACAACAAAGAAAAACAAAAAATTAACATACAATACACAAGAGTGTATAAGAGTTGGTTGTTAGTCGCCAGCAGCACAGCAGCTCCAGACAAACAATGACTTTCAAAACTGTCCTGTTACTACAGCTAACTTTACAACAACAGTATATCTTGGTTCTGTGAAATGTATCAAAACCACCGTTACTCACATACAGAGCAGAAACAACTCAACGGCGGCCATTTTCAGGCCTTCCCGCTTTGGTCTTTCCAGTGCTGGAAAGCTTTTCTAATATAAACGCTGGTCCTAAAGCTCTTGCCTGATCAGAACCCTTCTTTTTCCACCGATATTCCTCAGACCTTTTCTATTTTGTAATGTCTCTCAGCCATCTCTCTTTCTACAGTCTTTCTTCAAATCTCCCTCTTGCTCACTCTCTCTCCTCCCCCATCATGAGTGGACACGCCCCCCAATTGCTGATTGGCTACAAGTGTGTTGTGCTGCTCGGTCCGATCCACTCTCAACAGCGTTTCACAGAAATCACTTACTGCACCTTTAAGCTTGCATCTCTATTACTTTTGCTTGCAGTTTGAACAAACCCAAGAAAGGTTAAAACTCTAGATTATAATAAAACACCCAGACTAATATGCTGGATGGCCATATATTGTTCAGTGTTTTTGTCTAAGAGCTGGACAGGGTCTCTAGAGGAGTAGGTGGTGTGTGTGGGAACAGGTAGAACCTGACACCTCTTTGGAAGATGTCCTGTCCTTGGAAGATGGAACAGATCGATATTTGGACTCTCTGGCGTTGTGTGCCCCTACTTATTGACTGATGGCTGTTACTCAGTGTTGGCAGTGGACAGGGGCAAGTCTATAAAAATGACAAACTAGCTGTATTTAGTTCTGTGCCCATCTACATGGTTTGATGGCAACCCGCTGGTCGAGTACAGCGAGACCTTTGAGAGCGTAAATCTCGTGACTAAGTGAAAGCAGATGTTTCGCTGTGGGCTTTCATGGAAGATTAGCTAATATCGGCATCAGGCTGGGACAATTTTCTGCTCAATAATTGATTTAAGAATGATTTCAACAACTCTTATGACAATAAGCAGAGCAGGAGTATATGGAAAGAGCGATAATACAAGCGTAAGTGTTGTTAAGTTCTAACTTCCCTTTTAAACTTAATAACCAGGCATGCTGGGTAACATAATAATAATCTATAGCAGGTGACTGACTGTGACCTATCTGGATTTACAGATGTAAGTACAAAAAAAAAGGTTTCTTTTTAGTTCAGGTACAATTGATTATCTAATTTAATTCATTTAAAATAAGCATGAAACATTTTGCTTTCCTAATATGATATTTTGAGAAAGAATGTATGATGGGACTTGATTTTATTAATCAAATCATTTGGATTGGATGGTAAAAAGTGTCTGTATGGGATGTGGTTGTAAGAAAGGGGGATTTTTTTCTTAAAAATAACACACACTGATATATAATGCATAAATAAGACCATGAAGGTGTTGTAAGAAAGTAAATATAGTGTCAGGTTGACATTAAGGTTTATCTGTTTATTACTATTTGAGGTTTTGTTTTCACAAAAACCAACTCAAACTGACAATCCTGTTCTGAACAACTCATAAAGTTCATAAAAAAACACTCTTCATGAATACTTAAAGATGCTCAGGGATGAAAGTGTGTGGTGCATGTGCCTTTTCCAAACCTAATGCATTTCCTATGTAACCTAGAAGATATTGTGCTACTGTACTTCTTAGAGGATTTATGTTTATTGCTGATCACCATGGCAATGGCCACATGCTCATAGTCTTCAGGGCGAAACAAGAAGTGTGAATCAAGCTGCAGAGAGGAACTTATTATTCAGACACTCCAGGAAGGAAGTTGCATATGCACGATAACTGGCACTTCTGTTTTTACCGCCAAAATTTCAAGAGTCACATATGCATTTAGTGCAGGAAGTCTGAGTTTAGAATAAATTATGATCTTTTTTTAGATGGAAGATGTACCTACTTAACCCACCTGCTTATAAACCCACTTTAGCAACATAGCAACGCCCTAGCAACCATCCGAAATACACTAGCAACGTGACGATAAATCTTGACAAGCATCATTTACATATATTTAAAAAAGGTATAAAAATTATTTATAGTGCATGTTAAGTTTCCGAGTCTACATTTTCTTATGCGCAGTAGATTTGGCATTTGATGTTGGCACAGCAGTTGCATTTTTGGCGAATTCAGTTGAATTATGTTCATGCATGCCATGTGGTCAAATGTTTTTTGCATCTGAAGAGGTGTGTGCTCGTTACCATGGCACATCAACAGAGAATAAGGCGATGTGTGGTTTATGTGACAGAAGGTCTGTGGTTTCTGTTTTCAGAGTAACTTCTTTTGGTTTCCCCCTCATTGGTGACTGGCGCATGCCTATTCAGAGCGTGTGGTAAAAGCATGTGTCGTCTTCCCTTCATTGGCACGAATGATTTTTATACAGTAGCCATTTCCTTTAGACTGAAAACTCTCCAACGAAGAAGGCTCTTGTTGTTTATTGAGAAAGTTTGTATAAGAATTTTGTTGTCTTGATTGAATTGTAAATCTGTTAGTGTTTAAATATATTGTTAAAACAATGAGAGACGTGATCACGTGTTTGGTCTGCAACGCTCAAATCTGACTCTTATCTGATGTTCTCTCTAATTAAAGACATTGCTATCATCACATTGAACAAAATACATTGTTATATACAGTATTGCAATATAAATGTAGGTAATTTAATGCGGACAGAGACTGTTTTAAAAGGACACTAGAGGGCAGTATTTCGGTGTTCAGTATTTTTTCTAAATATTTAAATGATTATTAATTCATCCTATAAAATCAACATTAGCATTTTTCCCTAGCGGCCAGTTGAAACTGCAGCAGTGATGTGAAGAGTGTTAAAGACATTCTCCATTCAGCAGATGACGGCAACATCTGACCTGTTTCCCATGATATCTGTCCCGAGTTTGTGTTAAATTTCAGATGCTCCTCACACTTGTTTCTCTTATGTGTAGACTGAAAGTGACTGTATGTTCATCAATACTATAATTAACTGTAATTCTTAATGCTGGCAATGAGTGCAAGTGAACAACACTAGACATTAGAAGACAATTATAATCAATAATACATCTGAATTGATCATGTGCACACTGCACACTTTTTGAGTATAGTGGGGATGATCCAGTTTGTCATGTTGCAACACTAGCTTTGACTGTAAAACAGTAATGATCATTTATTGATTGCTGATGGAGAACTGTGAGGCTTTTGCAAATTGTATTTGCATTCTGCACTAGTATAAATTTGTTCTAGCCTTTTTTAAACTCAATATTGTTTCCTGAAAAGCTTTACATTACCCTGCGCTCACATTTCAGAACTGGACAGCTCCATAAAATACATGGATACAGTGTTGGGTGTAATACAGTACTAAGTAATTAATTACTGTAATTGAAAAAAACACTGTTCTTGAAAAAGTAAAGCAAGGGATTACTCTTAATTTTTCTGTAATTACAGTTACTTCTGATGTAATTGCATTAGATACAGTATAGACTATAGAACAATTTTATATATGCAAAACAATAGTGGATTGAAACCTCAAAATTTAACATCTAATGTTAAAATTATGTAGCCATGTGTCTTTAAATAAGGAGAAGAACAATTTCAAGAATAATTTATGCAATTTTATTTTATTAATTTGAAATAATTAAAAGAGCAGTTTCATGACTATCCTTGCATTGTTCAACTGGCCGAGGTTGATATGGGATTTAGAAAGTAAGTATTTAGAAAGTAATTGCTCTTTTTATAGAGAGCAATTCTAACAGTAATCTATTTACACTTTTGAAAATGTAATTAGCAACTAGTAATTGATTACTTTTTTAGAGTAACTTACCCAACACTATATATATATATGTATATATGTGTGTGTGTGTGTGTGTGTGTGTGTGTGTTAGATATAATAAATAAGTAGCCTTTTCTTACCTTATTCTAGTCTGCACACTGTCAGGTCTTTTTAACCTGTTTTAAAGAACATTGAGCTGTAACCCTGTTAACTAATAGAATCAAATTGTTTGTGACTCATTAAATGAGCATGTGTCATGTGATAGCACGTTTTTCACGAATTTCATTATCTTCTGTGACTGAGACAGTTTGAGGTATATTCCTCAATCTTTAACACAAAAGGCTTTTTGAGATATTAATACCTGAGATATAAATACCTGAGCTATTCTACTGTGAGTGAGCGGAGAATGGATTTTTTCCTCTAAGTGGATTTGTGAAGGAACAATTATATTTTATAAATGCACTTATGTTTCAATGCACCAAGACATGAGATTGAATTAAGTAATTTAATAAAGGGTGTTTTATTTAACAAAACACAACACAAAGCAATGCATGCCTGGAAGACTTAACATTGGGGGTGTCCATTTATGGTTATAAGATGGTCTTATATTTGCACCATTAAATATATATCAGGACACAATAAATATGTTGTCAGGTGGATTGGGTTTGTGTGACTGATGGTCAGGAATAGATTGATGTCACTGACTGCACCGTAGCAGGTGGCAGATGCATTTGCTCTAGCTGTGACATAAATGATTCAATACTTTGAGTGCAGTTGGTTCCCAGTTGCCTTATAGCCATTTGTAAATAATGCATGTATTATTTAGTATGATTATATTCATGTTGTGAATGAATTTTGCCATAGACACGTACAGAATCAAAAAAACTTAAAGGATTTAAAGTCAACATAAGTGAAATAGAATATTAAATGAGAAAATAGTTATCCATTGGGACTTTATTTTACTTATTAAAGGGGCATTCGGCAACTCTAGCTATTTCTTCGCTGATTTTCACTTTTGTTGTCGCATGTTTTCTCAACGAGCTCCCCCTACAGCTGTGAGGCGTATAAAAAAAACTCACTTGTGGCACCTCCTCCCTTTTTCTACCGCTGCTCATGTGCATTTGTTATTATCGGAGCCGGCCAACTTTATCGTGTGGAGCTATGTCTACCGAGGTGGGTAATACATCATACACATTGAGGGCGGCGTGTGTGTTTACGTCGAATTGCCATAAAGCAGTTTGTGTTTCTCGCTCATTCTCGCTTCTCACGAGACTTCATTTTCTAATATACCGGGACGTTAATCCTCATGTTGCAAGGTTGGTTTCCCGCATAGGAAAGTCACCATTCTCACCAGAACAGGTTATTAAACCATCCAAATGATTTCTAAACGGTTTTATTAAGCTGAAATAGTTGCCGAATGCCCCTTTAACTTGATATACAAATATTCAAAAGTTGAAAGTTGGTAAGATTTTTTAATGTTTTTGAAGAAGCATCTTATGCTCACCAAAGCTGCATTTATTTGATCAGAAATATAGAACAATTGTGAAATTATGAATATTATTACAATTTAAAATAAGTGAATTTATTTTAAATGTAATTTATTACTATTATACAGTTATTACTCTAGTCTTCAGTGTCACATGATCCTTCACAAATCATTCTAATATGCTGATTTGATTTATTTGTATTATACATTTTGAAAATAGTTGTGGTGCTTAATATATTTGCGGAAACCATGATACATTTTTTTTTTAGAATTGTTACAGAGGTTTTCTGGGTGGTTGCCAGGGTGTTGCTAGGTGGTTACTAAATGATTGTCCAAGTCAAAAGTCCACTTCGAGGTCTCTTTATTCCTCCTTCAGTGTAAGTCAATGGACACACATGACACGTGATTTGAAGTATCATTTATGTCTGTAGCACAACTGTTGTAGGATAAATTACTTGCCAAAGTTTAGTACTTAGTGTTAGTAGTTTGTTGAATCACTTTTACTAAGCCACATTAAAAGTAATAGTTGCGTCATCAAACACTCCAATAATGTTTAATTAATAAATTAATAAATTAGGCACAATTTTGATTTCTCATTGTAAAGACAAAAAAAAGTCACTTTCTATTTGCTTTGCATCTTACACATGCAAACTCATACACACTCACAGTAATTATGTTATGTACCCAATAAGTCCCTGGTTGTACAGCATTCTGGACTGCAATGAATCTGATTATTTGCTAAGCCATTCTTGCATTAGGGTGTCTGCAGTGCTTGTAGTGGAGGCCCCGGTGGAGTTCAAGCTGTGTAGCGTGAGTGCTGACCCCCACCCACCCATATAAATCAGGACAACACCAGCTGCCCGGTGACATCACAGCCCCCCGCGTGCTGATTGGATGATCAGTGCCATAGCCGGTTAGTATGGCTGCAGCTGTGGGATGCTGCTAGAACTAGAACAGACCTGAACGGAGCATCCACACAACAGCACGACTCCCCAGCTCCGCTAACAACAGGAAGTCGCCTGGCTCATAAAAACTGCCCCCGATTATCAGCCTATCCACAGCGGAGGAGGAGAGAGAGGGAGACAACAGGAGGAGGGGGAGGTTCCATCATCTAGCACTCAGTCGCACTGTGTTTTCACACGGAAAGCTCCTGCTTCCCGGAGGAAATAAAGGATAGCTGATCTGGTTTTCCTCCCTGAATGACACGCACACAATATCACACATGAAGGACACAAAGAAACGGAGGGAATGCAGAGTGCACAATGGCTCAATTTAAGGACATAGCTGTGAAAAAGACCACGTCTCTGAATCTGGTGACGGGATTCTTTCAGTATCTCCGCGGTAAGTGGGACATCGATGTCTCCTCTCATCTGACTGGATATTTCAGGAGTGTAGGAGCCACTAGCTCAGATTCACATGTAGTCTGTGCTTCACTGAATGTAGGTGAAACAGATGCATGATCCAGATATGCAGTGACACGGCTCACTAGACATTATTGGGCAGCTGAGGTCTTCCTCGTCTTCGTCCTCGGGAGAGGTAATCACCGTGTTGGCACGGGTCACGGCTGCACACGAGTGCTGATGTTAACCTCTTTACAGCTCCGCATGTTGGATTATAATGGCTGTGGCATGCCATGTGTGCTACAGTACATGGATGCTTCTTAAACTTGCTCTGTGCATTGCATTAGAACATGCATGCAAACATAGGATGTTGTCTCTTGTCAATATCGCTGATCCGTCTGAGCCCATCATGCATAAATATGTCTGGTGGGTGTTTGTTGGTGACCTGGATGAGTTTTCTGTATCTCGAAATGCTCTGCAAGATGTGTATATTGTGTTAGCAGATGTCACACACTTCCATTACTGCTGTTTTGCTAAGTCAAACATCCCTAATGCTATTGCTCATATTTAGGGTTAATGATCTGAGCAGTAGTAAATAGTTACAGTATTAAACTTTTTCCTCCTGGCAGATGATAAAAAAATAACAGCAACACCCTGAACACCCTAGGTATCACTCAGAACATCTTTATAGCTGCATAGCAACCTCATAGCAACACCCTTGAAACCACTTGCCTTGGCATTTGGCAATGCCCTGTCAACCTCTCAGAACATCTTTATAGTGGCAGAGCAATGCTTTGGAAACCACTCAGAACTCCTTTGCAAATGCATAGCAACACCCTGGCAACTGCCCAGATCATCCTACTGAAGCAACTTCATAGCAATGCCCTTGTAACCACCCAGAACATCCTAGCAACCACTCATAACATCTTCATAACTGCATAGAAAGTTTCTAGCAGCTGCTTAACAACACCCTGGCAACCACCCAGAACATCTTAACAACTCCTTAGCAGTGCCCTGACAGCCACTCAGAAATGCCAGGCTGCATAGCAACAGCCTGGCAACCACCAGAACATTTTTGCAGTCACTTTGCAATGCCCTGGCAACTACACAGAGCATCCTAACAATTGCTTGACAACACACTGGCAACTACTCAGAACATCTTTATGGCTGCATAGCAATGCCCTGACAACCACTCAGAACATCTTTATGGCTGTATCGCAACCACATAGCACATAGCACCACCTTTTCAATGCCTTGGCAACCATCTAAAACATCATAGCAACTGCATAGCAATGCCCTAACAACCACTCAGAACATCTTTATGGCTGCATAACAGTGGCCTGGCAACCACTCAGAACTCCTTTGCACATGCATAGCAACACCCTGGCAGCCTCTCAGATCATCCTACTGTAGTAACTTCATAGCAATGCCTTGGCAACCACCCAGAACATCATAGCAACCACTCAGAACATCTTCATGGCTGCATTGAAACTTTGTAGCAGACGCTTAGCAACAGCTTGGCAACCAGTCAGAACATCTTAACTACTCGATAGTAGTGTCCTGACAGCCACTCAGAAAGTCTTTTAAGCTGCATAGCAACAACCTGGCAACCACCTTTGCAGTCAATTTACAATACCCTAGCAACCACACAGAACATCCTAACAACTGTTTGACAATACCCTGGCAACTGCTCAGAACATCTTTATGGCTGCATAGCAATGGCCTGGCAACAACGCAGAATACCTTTGCAACTACAAAGCAAAAGGCTGTCTGCCGTCCAGAACACACTAATAAATTGCATAACAACAACCTGGCAACCACCCAGAACATCCTAGCAACTGCATAGAAATGCATTAACAACCATCCCATAACACCACAGCACTGTGGCGATGGCACAGGCAAGAGCTATTCACATTTTTTTTCGGGAAATGTAAAAATCTAGTTAAATGAAGTGTTCTTAAGAGCTTGTGATTTGCAAGATAAGGAGCATATCTTTGTTACTTTTTAAAGTATGAATTTATGTAGTTAATGTTGAGTATATACTATGGGCCAGATTTACCAACAGCTTGTACTAGCACAAACCCTCTCTTTGGCGTTAAAAAACTAATGTCAGGATTTACTAAAGACACACAGTGAAAAGCTAGCGCTTAAAAAGTCCTGAACAGGCCTGAGTTTCCCTTTCAGACACAACATTTATGGGAGGAGACTATTTAAATGTATCATGCAAGGTGATTTACTAAGGTTTGTACTAGTCTATCTGCTTGTATTTGCGCCATTATTTAACACCCTAAACAAGCATGTTTTACACCAGACGCTAATTTGGTAGATTGCATTGGTCATTATGGAAATGATCCGGATGCGTCTGTGTTCTTAAATTTGCGCATCGTCCGTAGATTACATGCAGAACTTTCCACTCCCATCTGCACTTTTATGTGATTGCGCTCTAATGCTAATTTAGTAAATCTGGCCCTAGATCTAATGGGAATATTGCCCCATGTTTCTGATATCATGTCAATGTTTTTGCCTATGCCACATGTGGACTCTCTGCTCTCCTGTGCTGGTAAAAATCTCCTCTCTCGCTTTGAACGCAGGCTTAATGAAACTGTACAATATTCAATATTAAATCCTCTTGAATGGATTTTTTTTCTCACAAAGATAACAAAATAACCAGGTAAGTCATGATGGTTGTGAGCAGAATGAAGAAGACAGGAATGACAGAATCACTGTTTTGAACAGTAAAACTTATCTAATCACTTATGATGTTATTGTGTCTCTCTCTTCTGCAGATGAACAGGAGTCGGTGCAGAAAAGAACTTTTACAAAGTGGATTAATTCACACTTGGCCAAGGTAAGATGTTTTGCAATCTTTTTCATCTGAATGCCCCAATGTTTTGCTTCTAGTACTATTTACACTGGATTACAATACAACAGTGACTCCAAACAGTTCTGGGGCATTACATTTTTGTAGTGAGTTTTAATCCTGGTGTGGCAATAATTTTTAGTAGATCTGTGATTTTCTTTCCTCAGATTGACAAAAAAAAATCTTAATTTTGAAAAGTAGTTACACTACTGTTCAAAAGTTTGTGGTCAGTAAGATCATAGAAAGAAATTAATACTTTTATTTAGCAAGAATGCATTAAATTGATCAAAAGTTCTTGAGCCGAAACTGCGATACTGAAAATTCAGCTTTGCCATCACATGAATAAATTACATTTTAAAATATATTGAAATAGATAACAGTTATTACAGTTATATTATATTACAGTTTTTACTGTATTTTCCATCGAATAAATGCAGCATTGGTCAGCATAAGAAGTTTAAGTAGCTTTTTTGTGCCAGTATATATCATAATAGACAGTAGGGCTACACGATACAGTATATCGTTTTAGCATCGATATTGCAGGATGTGCGATATCAAGTATAGGGATCGTATTGTTGATCTGTATGGACCCGTCCCCACGGTTCGAAGTGCACGTGATTCTTGGATTTGTTGCAAAATTCAACCACCATAGAGTAAAAGTTTATCATTTGCATGCGTTTTAGGTCCTATCAGTTTAAACATTCAAGCAATTTTAAGCCATTTGAGTTAGAGATGCGCGGTTGGAGGTTACAGCCGGGTGGGTGGCGGGCGGTTGAACCAATCAAATGAAAAATATATATACATTGTTAAATATTGTTATCTTTGTCCCTGCGCGCCGATGGGAGACGGAATTCACTGCTGATATTCTGAGAGCTTTCTAGTCTCGCGGCTGTTATCAGCAGCTCCTTGTATCGCCCAATCAGCGGATGCGGGTGCGGTTTTGAAAATTGGTCAAAAACGTTGATGCGGATGGATGGCGGACGGATGATGAGTTTTGTGATGCGGTTGCGGATGAAATAATAGCCCATCCGCGCATCTCTAATTTGAGTTCAAGAAGATGCAAAAGAGATCCCAATTCGGATCTCGAGCACTGTTTTCTGTGCGCACACACAGAGCTGAGCAGACGCGAACACTGAATTCCGGATGCGTATCATTATATTGGATCCGTGCATTAGTTCTTAAAGTGCTTAATAAACCTGCTGCTGTCTGTGTATATCTGTGTATGTCTGTGCATATCTCATAGTCACACATGTCTTGAATTGTTAAACAAGTATAACATGGATGGGAATATGCATGCAAATGATATGCAGATGACGTTATGCATAGTAAAACTAGGCTTTGTAAGCTCCATTTGTGATTATTTCGGGAAGGAGTCAGGGTGGAGAAGCATTTATGCACAATCTTCCGCTGAGTTTTATAAAGGGAATTTTGCGCAGGTTCTGGCTAGTGCTGCACGATTAATCATATCGCAATAATGATGTCAAGCAGGCCTATGCGATTATATGACGCAAAATGCTGTGATTTTATATGAAATAGCCTAAACAAATTAGGGCTATTAACGCAATTAACACAGCATCTGTTAATTTTTGTCATCATTTGGCTAGTTACATGATCCCACTCTTATTCATGCAAATGCTTTTAAACCATTCATGCGCGACAAGACAAAAAAGAGCGCGCTGCCGGTGAATATCCTGACTGTGACTCACAGAAAGACGCGCGCCAGTATCATGCGTGCGCACAAGACAGCACGCCAGAATACAGTTCTCTTTCGCGCTTGAACGAACAATAACACACAATTATGCCAAAATGTCTTTTTGTCGAGCATCTTCATAACATAAGAGCAGTCTTATGATGAACGTAAAGAGTTGTGACTCGTGAGAGAATGAGGCGCGCGTGAGATCCGCATCTCTGTCAGCAGCGGCTGGTCTTAAAGGGACAGTACACAGTAGTTACTAATTATCTCTGTCGTTAAAGTTAATCAAAGAACAAAGGGAACAGAGGAAACACTCACTGCTCTTGACTAAAGAACTTTTGTAACTTTAATAAGGATTAGTCTATATATAATTTAAAATTTATGCAGCACAGACTGTTTGATAACTTTATTCAATTTCTGTATATGTCCTACCTGTCAGACAGGAAGTTGTTATATTTTTTGAAGCCTATAAATGTTAAAAAAAAATTGATAGCTTTCAATTGTAATGACGGAATCACTGTAGATGGCTATAATTAATGTTCATTTTTATCCAGACATCAATGGCTTATTGATCATTATAGGTGTTATATCAATCATTTAGTTGTTGCTAGTTTGAGTTGAGAAATACACATTTCAGCATGATCACTAATCTGTGTGTACATTTTCATTGAGAACCAAGCAAGTTGACTCATGAAACCATTTGTTTATTATATCGCAATTGCAATATTGACCTCAATAATCGCAATATGACATTTTCTTCAAATCGTGCGGCCCTAGTTCTGGCGTATAAATTTGTGCGTACACAAAATCTAGTTTTTGTGCGGACGCACACTTTTAGGATGAAATATACGGAAAGTTTTATACATGAGGCCCCAGGTGAAATTGTTTTCATGTTGCAACATACTGTATATAGCAGAAAAACAAAATATCACAATATAATTTTTTTTCCAATATCGTGCAGTCCGACTGTCACTAACTGAGTATATAATGCTAAACAGCTGATGCTGATTTTACTCTGAGGGAACACACCAGCATCTTAAGCAGTGATGGCTGTGTTACCGTTCTCCTCCTGTCTTCCTGACCCATCATCCTTGAACAGCGAATGGTCCATGTGATTAGCTTTTTAGCCTAATGTCATAATGACTCTAAAGGGCAAATGTCTGTGTAACTGAGTAAAGCTCAGATGATTAAAGGCTGTTCGTTGTCTGGACAGTAAACAGTGAGTGAGGGGGCGTAATTCTGTAATACTCTAATAAAAATCATGAAGGGCACTGTTTGTGCTGTGTGCTTTGAGCATGAATGCTGTGTTGTGATGGAGTCCAACTGCCATGGCCAAGGCGAATGGCTGATCTTGTGTTAGTGAAATGAAATGCTGACATATAGTTGATTATTATGCATATATGGAAGCCCATTTCCTCCACATAAAAAAACATGCTTTGGTAAATCATATTTATAGCAATGTTTATAATGCCATAGTTATGACATCAAAAGATGAAATTGACATAATTATGTCACCTAGAATATAAAAGTTTAATTACTAAAAATATATGACCACTTTTAGGGAGGATGCAGGTCTTTTTGTTTGTTTGCTACTTTTTGTCAGAGTCCGCTTCTTCTGTTTACAAGTCAGATAATCTGTGTTGACATGTTGTGTCTCTTGTCTTGTTAAGGTTTTGGCGTGGGACAGACTTATGTCTGACAGGTGAAAGCGTTTTAACTGGACAGAGACATTCTATTGTACTTTGTTACATTCGACATTGTTGAGATATTTCCCCTGAACACAACTTGCGTTATGTGTAAATGTGAATTGAAGTGTGTTTCTGGGAAGTCTTGGACACTGTAGGTATGTGCAGATGGTCGTTGAGAGGGGCTGGAACAATTCTCAGTGGGAAGAAGCATGCTTCGCTCCTGAGGTCTTTGACACGTGTGCCCGGTATTTTCAGATGGTGTGATTTTACATTTTGAGAAAGTGATTAATTTGAAAAAGTTGTTAATTTCAAATCTGTCAGATAACTGATTTCTTTAAAGTTAACATGCAATGCATTTGCTACCCAATGTACTGCCATAATGTGAATTATTTTAGGGTCCATTTACATGATATAATACATAATATATTGGGTTAAAATTATGCTTAGAGAAATATTGAGGATGACCATTTTACAGACTAATTTGACATTTCTACAAATGTCCATTTTTCAATAATTAATAGTTACTATACAAAATCAGAATAACTTTTATGTTCATCCCCTACTGACAAAAATAAACATAACAAACCAGATGAATTAATGTTTGATAATTTTTTAAAAGGAAACTATGGAATAGTTTTTTTTATGAGGGATACTTAAACAACTTTTATTATGTCAATCTAAACCTAAAAATATGCATTTACAAAACTAAAGACATAAGACTAGCCTTTATTTTAAAATGTCTTTAACAAAGTACATTTGCTAATGCAGTGAAGAGAAGTTAGAAGTTGTTGATATGGTAGCGGAAAGGCCTTTAATTGCACATAGTAAATTATGACATCAGCAATCCATTGTTGAAGTCACATGGTTTTGTATAAATGACCCACATCTTAGAAAGTAAAAGCGGAGCTGTTGTGAGATGCTGTAAGTGTTGTTGCCCCTCCCTCTCTCCTCATTATGTGTGATTAGTTGCTTTGGTGACGTGGCACTTTGCAGCACACAAAGAGAGGATAATCTGACATAAATGGTGGGTTTAAGTATTCCAGTCATTGCAGATTGCACTGAGGGGCCTTTTGTTCCACACAATCTGCTGCACAACAGTTCAAAGCACGGCTATGAAGAGCTTGAAGAATCCCAGTAATGTGTGCAGCGAGTGGGTCCACTGCAGTCCATGCTGTACAGAAAGCACACGCTCAGTGCATACTAACTGAGCTGCAGAATATGCTATGTAATGCTTCATGCCTGCAATGCAGATTCACATCACTGCCTGTGCGTGTGGGTCCGTCTGCTTGTTGGCCTGTCTGTCCAGCTATTTTTTAAAAATGTTTTATTTAATATTTTTGCATTTGTTTAACAAAAATAAATCTAGATTTACATCTCTTGCTTCCTTTATTTTCTCATTAGTCAGCATGGCCAAAGCAAATGTGTTTGCACATTACTTTCATGATGGAAAGTTTTGTCTATTTTTTTTTTACCTCTGACTTCTCTGTTATTTTTTCCTATGGGTGTCCATTTCCTTTACTATTTTAAAGCAGATTTGCACTTTTTACGAATTTTGTACAGGAGCAGCTGATTAGGGATTTTCAATCTAAACTCCTGTCTGAATCATGTCTATATACTTAAGTATAGTGCTAGCCCTTACAAATAAGGTACAGTAGCAGTATGATGATGTGGTTATTAAATAGTTTGGGGTAGGAAAGATTTTTGTTAATGTTTTTAAAAGAAGCCTCTTCTGCATTTATTTGAACAGAAATACAATAAATACAACAACATTGTTAAATATGTGTAAATTTGAGAGTAACTGTTTTCTATTTGAATATATTTTAAAATTGAATTTAATCTCCGTGATGCAAAGCTGAATTTTCAGCATCATTACTCCAGTCTTATGTCACATGATCCTTCAGAAATCATTCTAATGATTAATATGCTGCTCAAGAAACATTTACTATTATTATCAATATTAGTATAAACAGTTGTGCTGCTTCATATTTTTGTTGAATCTGTGATAAAAAAAAAATCAGGATTCATTGAGGAATAGAAAGTTCAAAAGAACAGCATTTATTTGAAATAGAAATCTTTAGTAACATTATAAATGTTTTTTCTGTCACTTGTTTGATCAATTTAGTGTGTCTTTCCTGAATAAATCAATTTGTTAAAAACACTTTATTTTACAGTGTCTTTGTTACACACGTTACAGATGTAATTACTATAAATTGTGCTAAATTACATACATCTAACCTCAGAAATCCTAACCCTAACCCTAACCCTATAGTAAGTACATGTAACTAATTATTATTACTCAATACACTGTAACATGGACACCTTAAAATAAAGTGTAACCAAAAAATCTTACTGACCCCAAATGTTTGAACGCTACGTATATGATATTGAAAAATAAATTTGCATGTGCTTTTAAAATAAAGTTTATTTGTGTGTGTGTGTTTGTAGTTTCATCTGCCTGCACAGCTTGTAGTTTCAGTCTTTGTGTTTCCGGATGCATGACAAGTTTGGTTAAAGCGTGATGTGAGAGGGAAAAATAAAAGAGTGTGTTTCAGTATTCATGAAGAGATAAAGACCCCTCATAAACCGACACTTTACCTACTCTTGTTTGAACATCTCAACATGAACCTAACACTTCTTCATTTGATCTGAGCAGCTATCCACATTCGTTTTTTTACCTCTACACTATCAATAATTCATTCAACCGCATCTATTTTTATTTCTCCAAAGGATTTTTTTTGAGAAATATCTGTGACAACTTGTTATACTTTGTGAATGCTGAGCTACTGTATGAAATAGTATCTTCTGAGCAATAAACTTGAATTCCTCTGGGAATGAAGAGGGACTGACCTAAAAGCATTCATATGTATTTATTCAGCAGATGATCTAAAATGACTTATAAAGTAGAAAAATAATAAAATAGAATGAGACTAAAAAGTAGAATAAATCATAGTGAGAACACCATAGCACAATGGCATAAAGCGTCCAACACATTTGTATTCAAAGAGTTCATTAAGTTAATCTTTATTTCCCCTCTTCTTTTTGTCCTTTTCCAGCACAAACCTCCGTTTGAAGTCAACGACCTCTTTGAGGACATCAAGGATGGGGTGAAACTGCTGGCTCTGTTAGAGGTGCTGTCTGGACAGAGATTAGTAAGTGATGCAATATCTGCAGATTATCCCTTTGTGAAACCTCTGCATTCAGCACAGGAGCAGCTGGCGCGTGTCAGCCTACAATGTCTGTTTAATGCCGAGATGATGGGCTCATTTCTGCTCCTGATAAACCTCTCTTTATTTCCCCGCAGCCATGCGAACAGGGCCGCCAACTCAAAAGGATCCACTGGGTGTCCAACATCGGCACAGCTCTTAAGTTCCTGGAGGGAAGGAAGGTAGGTGACCCTATGAACACGGGTGATCTCATCTGATATTCTGTGTAAGACTCCCAGCCGAGTCATTCCTGTTCTGCAGCACCTTTCAAACTCTGTCTTTTAAAAATTAATTTGCTTGTGCATTAATTTAAAGAAGTATTACTATAAAATGATATACCAGAAATATGCTCTGGTCAAAATCAGGCAAGGACAATAATTGAAAAGGATGGTAATAAAGAGCTAAAGTTAGTTATTGCTGGATGAGGAATTGACAGAATCTTTTGAAATGTTGACATCAAACTGATTTGTGCAATTTGATCAATCACGGTAAATATTTTAAGCCCCTTTCACATATGATAATGTTTGATTTTGGTTCAGGATGTGACATGTAATGTCTCCGTAGCGTCTTAAGTTCGCTTATGATCTGCAAAACCACGCTTTTTTTTTTTATTCGATCGTAAATTAGCGCATCACGCACCGTTCCACTAAGCCGGCGAACGGTCTCAGCTTCAGCGTTATCACTTCGACACACCCCTTATGTCATTGGTCCTGATCCCGGCAATGTTACTAGGTCCCCATGTTTGCTTTCACACAGAAGGCACTCTAGCAATTTTATAGCAATTTTCTGGGATCAACGCTCTGTGTGGAAGGGGCTTTATTGTGACACAAATCAACTAACACCCCAAAACATCTTAGAATCCATCAAATCCATTGACAATACTGCATTTTTGTGTTTTTGTTTGTCACTTCCATGTAATTAAGGCTTTTTTCTGATAAAGGGATTTTTTATAAGAGATTATACCATAGAAGAAAAATGTATGAATTAATTGACATTTAAAATATTATTTTATATGTAATATATATTTTGATTTTAAATATTTTCCTTTTTGATGATGGCAACATCCTCTCAAAAAAATAAAATAGTGAAATTATTTCAAATGTTACCCTTTTTTCACTTCATTGTGATATAAGAAAAACTAATATGATTTAAATCTTTGAGTTTTTTTGGTTTAAATATTTTAAACCTACTGTTCAAAAGTTTGGGGTTTGTAATATTTAAAAAATGTTTTTGCAAGAAGTCTCTTATGCTTTTTAAGGCTGCATTTATTTGATTAAAAATAAACTAAAACAGTAAGATTGTGAAATATTATTTCACATGATCCTTCAGAAATCATTCTAATATGCTGATTTGCTGCTCAAGAAACATTTCTTATTGTTATCAATGTTCTAAACAGTTGTGCACTTTAATATTTTTGTGAAACCGTGATCTTTTATGAATAAAAAGTTCAAAAGAACAGCATTTATTTGAAATAGAATTTTAAATGTCTTTATTGTTAATTTTGATTGATTTATGCATGCTATAATATAAATTGAAAAAAAAATTACTGACCCGAAACTGTTGAATGGTGGAAGTGTTGAACTGCACAGTAGGAACAATCCAGCCTAATCCTCAGTCATATCTGATCATTGAATATGTCCATATGTCCCAGTCCGGTATTTGTCATCATAGTGTTTTCCTAACTGTGTCCTCTCTCTTATCATGTCTCGTCTCAGTCTGTGTACCGAGGGTCTCCGGTCAGTACTTCTCCTAGTCACAGTTCTCACAAACACCTGCTCTAGTTACGCATACCTGCATTTGATGATGCGTACCGTATGCAGTGAGCAGCTTCATTATGTACCGATCTCTGCTGTAGGTGCTACTGGCTGAAAGAGCTGCAATTATTTTTAGAAAGCTTGTTTTTTCTACAGCATCTCTTATGATGTCCATGACTGGCTGCCCATGAGCAAATTGCAGTTTTCTCTATTCACTCACATTTTCCTCATATTCCCTGTGCATTCACATTGGCTTATTCCTCAAGAAAGGAATAAGTATGGCTGCTTGATTTTATTAAAGTTAATATCAAAATGGAGCCTATTTACTTTTCTTAATGCACGTTCCTGGTTTTATCCTGCACGATTCATCAGCAGGTAGTCCTGGTCTAGACTGGCTTGTTTGCCTGACCTCAGATCTGTGGATTATGTGTATATGCTGCATTGGTATCTTTAAATGATTTAGTCAGAGTTTCTAACCTGATAAATACTTATTTTACAGATCAAACTAGTCAATATAAATGCCACTGACATTGCTGATGGACGCCCATCCATTGTCTTGGGGCTGATATGGACCATTATCCTCTATTTCCAGGTAATGTTTGCCAATTATGATCGTAGGATCTGGAAAATTGTCAAGCGTCTATGTATATCTGTATTTTAAGGGTTTGTCTTCGCAAACTTTTGCAGATTGAGGAGTTGACCAGTAATCTTCAAGCCCTTCAGGCTTTATCCAGCAGTGCGTCTTCGGTGGACAGCATGGCCAGCTCAGAGACGGGCAGCCCACCGATGAAACGCAAGGTCACCAAGTTTCAAGGCAATGCCAAAAAAGCCATGCTCAGATGGGTCCAAAACACAGCGACCAAGTATGCCATTTTTCGTCAATTGAAGGAATATTTCAGAATAAATACAAAGCAAACTGATCATTTGTAATGGATATGTCAACCAACGAGAACGGTGTATAAAAATAGGTCTAATTGTTAATAAGGCCCCTAATAAGTCGTTATTTCTTCTTGCAAGGCGTCTTGGGATTGAAGTTAAAGACTTTGGTCCTAGTTGGCGGAGTGGTGTGGCCTTCCATTCTGTTATTTATGCCATTCGACCAGAGCTCGTGGATATGGACGTCGTGAGAAAGAGAAGTAATCGTGAGAATCTGGAAGAGGCGTTCAGTATTGCGGAGAACGATCTGGGAATACCACGTTTACTAGATCCTGAAGGTACAGATACAACTTATTTTTCTCCAAATTCTCCAATTTCTTTTCAGATAGACAATGTCCACCTACAAAATTGTACCATGGTCTTTGGACATGGAAATACCATTTTTTTTAGATGATGTATAATGTTAAATTAAATTTAAATTACGTTGGAGTACCATGCAAATACCATGGTATATTAATATGGGAATCATTCATTACTATGATATATACAGGGTTATTATAGTTACGGAGTGTCTATTTATACTAAGTGCAAATAGCCGTCCTTGTTGGCAGAGGCTATTTACGCTAACTCTGCCCACTGACGTCTGGATGGGCCAGACAAAATAATGGATAATGCTGAATTGTCAACAGTAGCAATAGTGTAGGGGTAAAGTAACGTGATTTCATAACAATAATAATGTAGATTCAGTCAATGATCTGTTGTGCTGTTGAAGAGCCACTTATTAGTTTTGAGTTTGATGTGAATAGACACTGCATAATTATACTGGGGATCCGTCATCATCAGGCCTTATTACAGACAGACGCTGTTATAGTTTCTTATATAGGTCATGCTGCTATTCAAGCATTACATCAGGCCTGATCAGATGCTGAATAGCATGACATCATGGCAGAATGCCTTTAAAGAGGCTATAAAAAGCCTCATTTGGCTCTTCAGGTCAATGGATCGTCTAATATGCACCTGATGATTCACTTTGTTTTTTGAACCAGTGAATTACCTTTATAATCAATGCAAAGACTAACAATGTTCTATATCAACGGTGCATTTTTTTCTGTAACTTTTACACAATGGCACAATAAAACATTGCTATTTTTAACTAGATTTTTTTTCAAAAATATTTGTTGAATGTTTTTGTTAGTTTTGTTGAATGTTAGCTTGAGGAAAGCATTTTCTGAAAGATTAAAGCAGCTTAAAAAGTCTTATGCAGTTTGTAGTTTGAAAACTTGAGCAGATTTGATGTTTGAACGTTCTTCCATTACTAAGCCATTGCTATGGTTTTCTGATTCTTGCAATGCCCTAGTAACCCTCATTCTGGGCGGTTTCTAGGGCATTGTAAGAGTTTTGAGAATTGATGGAGATGATTGAGAACTAATTTACTATTATTATTACTTATTATTTACTATGACATTTTTTCTTTTGTCATACACTCAGCAAAAGTTTGGGGTCGGTAAGATTTGTCTCTTCTGCTCACCACGGCTGCAATTATTTGATTAAAAGTACAGTAAAAACAGTAAAATTGTAAAATATTATTACAGTTTAAAATAACTGTTTTCTGTTGTAATAAATTTTAAAATGTTTTTTTTTTTCTGTGGCAAAGCTGAATTTTCAGCATCATTACTCCATTCTTCAGTGTCACATGATCCTTCAGAAATCATTCAAGCTGTCATGTATTTTTTCTGAATTCTTTGATGAATACTGAATAAAGTTCAAAAGAACAGCATTTATTCGAAATAGAAATCTTTTGTACCATTATAAATGTCTTTAATGTTACTTTTGATCAATTTAATACGTCTTTGGGGAATAAAATAATTAATTTCTTTAAAAAAAATCCCCCAATTTTTTTGAACAGTAATGTGTATATTTTTGTTTTGATATTTTCCTCAACTTATGTACGTACATTGGTTTGCACTATTTTTGGTAAGCTCCAAATCCTGTAAGAAAGAATACCAATCTACAATACAAATTTACATTTGAAGTGCCAGTAAAGCACAGTAAAACTAAAACTAGCTGCATGCATATGGATAGATAATTAGCACAATGGTAATACCTCAAGCATTTCCCCTTGTGTGGTTCAAACCTCCAACTTTGTGTTTGTTTTTCTTGCAGATGTGGATGTGGACAAGCCTGATGAGAAATCCATAATGACATATGTAGCTCAGTTCCTGAAGCACTACCCAGATCCCCACCAGTCCGAGACAGATGGACAGCAAGAGGAGGTACAATTTAGTGCTTATGCACAAGCTAAAAATACACTAGCCGCTTGCTGTTGTTATTTAATGCAGTCACTGCTGTAGTGCTTGCTCATTAGTCACTAACCATTTACTGTAGTCAATCACAATGTGGAATCCATTCAAGGAGCCTTTGACTCTCGCATCACACCCATAATGCATTGCTCCATGTGCTCACTCTGTCTCTCTGTCTGTGTCACTCACCGTGCACATTTGTAGCTGGTTCGTTCCATTCCTACATTCGCTCTCTCTATCCCAGCTCTACAGGTAAGAGCCGATTTCGTCTCACCTGCATGAGGTTAATTTAGTGTATGGGACATTCTCAAGAAATGATGCCATATGTGCTATAAAATTATAGGAAATATAATTACAACCATACCACAAAGTTATTACGTTTCAAGAGTTTAAATACTAATAATTTTAAATAGATAATTGAGTAAAAAAAAAAAACACATTACAGTGTGCCTTCCCCAACATAAAAACAACATGAATTTCACAAGTGCAAAAACACATGTGGTCACACTTGAAACAGATACTTTGCACATGGGAAACATGTGGTTTTGGATCAGTTTCCATGTGAAATCCACATGATCACATGTGGGAAACATGGGAAATTCATGTTTTTAAGGGCTATGAATCACACATTAAAACTAGGAATAAAATGAATAACTCTCAAAACATACTTTTTGCTAGCACTCTTAAAACATTTTTAGGGTTGAATAATAAAAAGATCAGTGCACAAAAATTGTAATAATGGCCTTAGCACCACATCTTTTGCTTTTAGTATTCTGGTGCTTTTTCTGTAAAATACTGAAATTTTTTATATATAATCTTACAAAAATTATTATAATATAACACTGAACAGAATTAAATTACCAAATAAGTTCAGATTCATGTTAATTATATGAGTTGTAAGAATTGGATAAACATACAACACACAAATGTCACTGTTTCCTGAGAATGGCCTTTCTGCGGTGGATGGATGCTCTCTGCTTCTTTCCTCTCTTTCTCTGGCTTTTATCTTGCTAACGTCTTGACTGTGTTGTGTTTGCATCTCTTGATGTGCCTTTGCTCTCCTGGACAGTATGATCCACAAGATATTGAGCTAATGCTTGAGGTATGTGGTATTAATAAATAGGGTCATAATAGCTCTGTATTGTGTGTTACAAAATAATACAAAATATTTGAAGATCTTCCCTCTTCTTTGGGATTGGACTCTCTCCTGTTTTTCACTGTTTCACACTGCTGTGTTACTTGCTGTGGGTCTCTTGCTGAATACCTGCTAAACGAGTGATAAATTGTCGTTTCTTTCTGTCTGATGTGCACAGAAAGAGGAACGCAAGGTACTGAGGGAGGTGAAGATCTGGCTGGATCAGCTAGAGAGAGATATTCTGCGTGCACAGGGATCTGAAGAGAGTCTCACTGACAAATATCAGGTAAAGCTGATAGTTTTACTTCTATGATCTTTAGAATTAAACAGGCTGTTTTAGAACCTCTAGATGTAAATAAGTTCTAATATGATTGGCTTAACTCTTTGTATTTGAAATGAGTTGTGAGTTTGCTGTCAGTTCAGATGTATTTAGAACTGCCCCATCCTTCTTGTTTTGACTGCAGGCCTTTAAGAGCTTCCGTGTGCAGTATGAGATGAGAAAGAAACAGATTGAGTCCTTCCTGCAGCCGGTAAACAGGGACGGCAAACTGTCAGTGGATCAGGCCGTGGTCAAACAGTCCTGGGATCATGTGTCTGTCAGGGTACGTGCTTTGCCAAATGTAATTAAAGAGTTCATAATTTCATAATGTCATAATTTACTCAACGTTTTTCAATGGAATACAAAAGGAGATGTTTAGCTTTATGTTCATGCCACATGTTATACAATGAAAATGAATTGGCACAGACACTGTGGTGCACCAAAAATGACAAAAAAGCACCATAAAAGTAGTCTGAAGTTTTACAATTGCTTTGTGTGACGAACAAACTTTTTTGTCAGATTTTAAGAAAACACTTACAGCTCTGGTATTCACTCGTATGGACTATTGTAACTCCCTGTTTTATGGAATTGAGGCGAGATCTCTAGCCCGCCTTCAGAAAGTCCAAAATGCTGTGGCTAGGATGATCAAGTCTGCAAAAAAGTACGACTCTGTTACACCACTTTTAATTTCCTTGAAATGGCTGCCCGTATGATTCCGAATTATGTATAAGATTCTCATACTTGTTTTTAAGCCTCTTCACAATCAGACACCTATGTACAGGTCCTTCTCAAAAAATTTGCATATTGTGATAAAGTTCATTATTTCCCATAATGTAATGATAAAAATTAAACTTTCATATATTTTAGATTCATTGCACACCAACTGAAATATTTCAGGTCTTTTATTGTTTTAATACTGATGATTTTGCCATACAGCTCATGAAAACCCCAAATTCCTGTCTCAAAAAATTTGCATATCATGAAAAGGGTCTCTAAACGAGCTATTAACCTAATCATCTGAATCAACTAATTAACTCTAAACACCTGCAAAAGATTCCTGAGGCTTTTAAAAACTCCCAGCCTGTTTCATTATTCAAAACCGCAATCATGGGTAAGACTGCCGACCTGACTGCTGTCCAGAAGGCCATCATTGACACCCTCAAGCAAGAGGGTAAGACAGAAAGAAATTTCTGAACAAATAGGCTGTTCCCAGAGTGCTGTATCAAGGCACCTCAGTGGGAAGTCTGTGGGAAGGAAAAAGTGTGGCAAAAAACGCTGCACAACGAGAAGAGGTGACCGGACCCTGAGGAAGATTGTGGAGAAGGACCGATTCCAAGACCTTGGGGGACCTGCGGAAGCAGTGGACTGAGTCTGGAGTAGAAACATCCAGAGCCACCGCGCACAGGCGTGTGCAGGAAATGGCCTACAGGTGCCGCATTCCCCAGGTCAAGCCACTTTTGAACCAGAAACAGCGGCAGAAGCGCCTGACCTGGGCTACAGAGAAGCAGCACTGGACTATTGCTCAGTTTTGCATGTCATTCGGAAATCAAGGTGCCAGAGTCTGGAGGAAGACTGGGGAGAAGGAAATGCCAAAATGCCTGAAGTCCAGTGTCAAGTACCCACAGTCAGTGATGGTCTGGGGTGCCATGTCAGCTGCTGGTGTTGGTCCACTGTGTTTTATCAAGGGCAGGGTCAATGCAGCTAGCTATCAGGAGATTTTGGAGCACTTCATGCTTCCATCTGCTGAAAAGCTTTATGGAGATGAAGATTTCATTTTTCAGCACGACCTGGCACCTGCTCACAGTGCCTAAACCACTGGTAAATGGTTTACTGACCATGGTATTACTGTGCTCAATTGGCCTGCCAACTCTCCTGACCTGAACCCCATAGAGAATCTGTGGGATATTGTGAAGAGAAAGTTGAGAGACGCAAGACCCAACACTCTGGATGAGCTTAAGGCCACTATTGAAGCATCCTGGGCCTCCATAACACCTCAGCAGTGCCACAGGCTGATTGCCTCCATGCCACGCCGCATTGAAGCAGTCATTTCTGCAAAAGGATTCCCGACCAAGTATTGACTATTGAGTGCATAACTGAACATAACTTTTTTTTTGTATTAAAAACACTTCTTTTATTGGTTGGATGAAATATGCTAATTTTTTGAGACAGGAATTTTGTGTTTTCATGAGCTGTATGCCAAAATCATCAGTATTAAAACAATAAAAGACCTGAAATATTTCAGTTGGTGTGCAATGAATCTAAAATATATGAAAGTTTAATTTTTATCATTACATTATGGAAAATAATTAACTTTATCACAATATGCAAATTTTTTGAGAAGGACCTGTATATGTCCAATATGCTCTCATTATATGCTCCACCCAGATCCTTGAGATTGGATAATCATCATCTTTTATGTGTGCGTAGGACAAAATACAAACATAAGGGGGACAGAGCATTTTCACGAGCGGGTCCAAAACTGTGGAATGATCTCCCCTTTGCAATGGATTTCCGCGGTAAATTCGAGCATGTCTTTGCGTCATTACGTCACATCTGTACACATAAAGAAGGTGTCTCGGCTAGTAGGCTATATTGCGTGTGAGGATGTTGGAGGTGGAGATTTATAGCCTTTTCTCACAGCACTTGATATAATTAAACTTATCAATCTGATGGCGGATCCAGAAAGGTTCATACGACAATCATCAGTGACAACTGGAGATTCACCCGTTGTAAAATGCAAAAGACTTCGTTTGGACTCCGGAGAGGCTACAGAAAAAAAAGAGACTGCAACCGGGCCCATGCGAAAACAAGGATAAATACCGGAAGGGCATTAAATGTAGTCACGCAATGCTGAAATTGTTAACATTAACAATTTGAGAACAAAGTAAAATTTGCACTGTTTGACGTGATATGATAAGCGATCGTTACATTTAATAGCGCAATTTATTGCAATGCTTTTTTTCCCTTAGTTGGTCAGAACAAAAGTGGATGTTACTTACTTGTTCAGATGACATTTTACAGTGAAAATTCTTATGTTGGTCACAGAATTACAGTATCCACACCGGCACGGTGACTGACAGCCGCACATTCTCCTCAAAACGTTGGAATTGTCCACGCTGTACCGTGCCGAGGCACAACCCACGTAAAGTTGAGAATTCTGCGAATAACTGCAATTGCAGATTTCGAACAGACATGGCGACAAAGAGGAAAAACTACGGACTGCAGCTTTAAGCTGGAGATTGTAAATGTTAACTCTATAAATAATAAATTCTGTAAGATTTTGATTATGTCTGAAAATAGTTTTTTACTTAAATTCTGAACTGTTGCTGCTGTGAGAATAAATGAGTGTGCACTTGTCTAGTTGTCATTAGCTGTAATTAAGTGTGAATTGGACCGTAGACCGTGGATGCGGGGTTCATTACTGAAGAAAGAGGACAGACACACAGAGACTGTTTTGTTCAAAGGAACAGAGAAGTCCATAGAGTGGATACAGCAATCTGGCAATACTCTTGACAGTTTGAAGGGTCCTCACAAACAGTGAGCGGCATTAAAAACAGATCTCTCCTTTTGATTTTTGCTATGCATTTTTATGGTTTGTGCAGCTCTTAGACTGGCACATCCATCTGGACAAGTCTTTGCCGGGCCCTCTGGGAGTGATCGGAGCCTGGCTGCATCGGGCAGAACTTTCCCTGAGAGAGGACGTACCGATTCAACAGGCCCATGAAGAGACAGCCAACATCATCCACAGAAAACTAGAACAGCACATGGTAGGTGCAAGAACTTATTTTTATTTCTTGAGGGACTTGCTCCGATCAATGTTCTCCTAAAATTAGAATTGGTGTGTTTTCTGTATAGGAGGTGTTGAAGAATTTGGAGGGACACAGACAGACATTTCAACAGATTCACAGAGACCGATCAGTAAACGGCGTCCCGGTTCCACCAGAGCAGCTTCAGGACATGGCGGAAAGGTTAACTTTTGCAACAGCATTTGCAATGCATTTAATGTCCATTATGTGATGTAGAGAGCTTTAGAGCTCAGAACATCAAATAGACTTTGACTTTAGCCACCTAGCAACCACCCAGAACAACCTAGCAACTACATAGAGCATCCCTAGCAACCTAATAGCAATGTGTTCACAACCATTTAGAACATGTGGAACAACTCTGCAGCTATACAGCAACACCCTAGCAACCACATAGTATCCTAAGTAACCACATAGCAATGTGCTCACGACCACTCAGAACATGTGGAACAACTCTGCAGCCACATAGCAATGCCGTAGCAATCACATAGTACCACATAGCAATGTGCTCACAACCACTCAGAACATGTGGAACAACTCTGCAGCAACATAGAAACACCCTAGCAACCACATAGCAATGTGCTCAACATGTGGAACAACTCTGCAACCAAATGGCAATGCCCTAGCAACCACATAATACCCCTACTAGCCAAATAGCAATGTGCTCACAACCACTCAGAACATGTGGAACAACTCTGAAACCACATAGCAACGCCCTGGCAACCACCCAGGGGACCCCTCGCAATAACATAGCAATTTGCTCACAACCGCACAGAACACCACTCAGAACATCAGCCAGAGAATCCCTAGCAACCACATAGCAATTCCCCTGCAACCACCCAAAGTCCATCTAGTAACCACATAACAATGCCCTAGCAACCACCCAAAGTCCATCTAGCAACCACCCAGAACACTCTAGCAGCATGCTAGCGAGTTTTATAAAACGACACATGTAACTTTTGTTACATTCAAGTACAAGTCTTTTCAGAGGTGAAAAATGTCATCACATTTTGAGGACAACAAACTAATAATGAATAATGCACAATAAGACCAGCAACGTTTATTAATAAATTATAATTTTTTTGTTTCATTTTGACTTTAAATTCTAAGGTCTTAAATCCCATTGATTACTGCTATATTTACTGCTATTTCATGTTTTCACAGGTTTAATTTTGTTTCCACATCATCTCACGTCCATCTAATTAAATTTGAATTCTGGGAGATGAAGTATCGTCTCATGGCTTTTCTTATGCTGGCGGAGTCAAAGCTCAAATCCTGGATCATTAAATACGGCCGACGGGACTCAGTGGAGCTTCTTCTGCAAAATTATATTGTACGCCCTCGAGCTTACTTAATAAACTCTTTTAAATCTGCTTTATAAAAAAGATTCAGCTAACATATCACATTCCCTGATTTACTCACAGGTTTTCATTGAAGGCCATAAGTTCTTTGAGCAATATGAAACCACGTTTCGGACTCTGAAACAAGCTGCAGACACCTACTTGAAATCCGGGGCTTCAGGTAAGACGCATCTCACTTTCATCCATTTTCCCCTGAGGCTGGAGATTCATGCAGCTTTTTATAATCATTGCCTGGCAGCAATTCTGAACTCTAGCAGCCAAAATGAGCCTCTTGCTTTGTGATCTGGCAGCCTCATTCTGTCAAGCATCCTTGAAACCATAATTTCAGTGACAAAACAAGTGCTCTGGACTAATAATTATTTTTCACTCAAAATTACACTTGACGCTCATTTGTCACAAATGAATGTTTAGGTCATATTTCATCCCAAAATCAAGAGTGAAAAAAAGTTAAATTTTGCATAATGAAAACAAAGCCTATTTTTAGACCCGTTACAGTTTTTTTTGGATTGTCACATTATTTTCAGCATAAGAGATTTCTTTCAGAAACATAAAAAAAAAATCTTACTAATCCCAAACTTTAGAACTTTATATGGTATGTATGTGTGTGTGTATATATACAGTAGTGGCCAGTGTAAACGTTTATGTTAGATGCGGTTAATCGTGAATAATTGATTTGACCGCACTAATATATATTTAAAAACGTTTATGTTAGATGCGATTAATCGCAATTATATGTATACATCAAAATGTATATAACAAAATTTAATTTCTTCATTTTATTCTTTTGAAAATGGCAAGAAACATGCCCTGGATATGTTTGTGACTGTTTCAAAAACAGATTCACTTTGAATACAAAGGTACCATTTCAGTAATGTGGCCTAACTATTTTCATATTCTAGGGTGTAAAATCATCAAGAGAGGTGTCTTTAGAGGAACCAGAGTATTCTGTAACATAGTGACTACTTAAATAATGTGATCTAGACTGACTGTACACAAGTGTTTAACCTCACATTACAGTGATTTCACTTCTAGTAACAGCTACTGGCAGTTCACTTGAATTAGCTGATGCTCTAATCCGCAACAGAGCACATCTTCTTGACTCTAGGGATTGATTTGCACTTCTTGTATAACTCAAAAATCTGAAATCCATTAGTTTTAATGCTTTATTATTATTAATCAAGTTTTTTTTTATTCATAATGTGATTTTCATTCAGCTGAAGAGGTAGAAGGGGTGAATAAGTTTCTGAGCGACGCAACAGCGCAATGGAAGAACCTGTCAGTGGAGGTGCGCAGCGTCCGAAGCATGCTGGAGGAAGTGATCTGCAACTGGGAGAAATACAGCAGCACAGTGGCCAGTCTGCAGGCCTGGCTGGAGGACGCCGAGAAGATGCTCAACCAGTCAGAGAGCGACAAACGGGTGTGTGGTCAACGTTTGTGACTTTCAGATTAAATGAGTTGGGATAAACGTCAAACAGCTATTGCGTATTTAAACAGTGTGAATTCTTCTATAGGAGTTTTTCCGCAATCTTCCACACTGGATTCAGCAACACATGGACATGAACGATGCTGGAAACTTCCTGATTGAGACATGCGATGAGACTGTGTCCCGAGAACTCAAACAGCAGCTGCTCCTTCTCAACGGCAGATGGAGAGAGCTGTTTGTCAAAGTCAAACATGTAAGACAAGCGGCATCACATTTAAGGATTTCTGATCATAAGCGTCTATTTATATGCTTCAAGTAATGGTTTCATGACAGTTTTCCTAACAGTCATCACTGACTGTCTGTTGCATCTGCATCTTTTAAGAAATAATGTAGATGTTCATGTTGGTGTAAACTTAATTCTGATGACATATTTTTCTTAGTATGCAAGAGCAGATGAGGTGGACAAACTGAGGAAGGATTATGACGATGGGATTGACGCTTTAAAAGCGTTTATTGACACGGCCAATGAGAGGATGAACACACCAGTTCAAGTTTCGTTTCTGAACATAAGGACACATCTTCAAGACGTTGAGGTAATCCGAGTTCACAAAGCTTACTACCTGGCTCTCTGAAATACTAGATTCTGATTGGTCAATTACAGAATAGACCCCTTTAAAATGATAAAATCTCTCTTTTTTTGACATTTGACCAGCTGACTGTACATTGATTTATGTACAATACTGTTCAAAAGTTTGGGATTGGTAAGATTTGATGATTACAGTTTAAAATAACTGTTTTCTAGTTTAATATATTTTAAAATGAAATCTTTTCTAGTTTAATATATTTTAAAATGAAATCTGTGATGGCAAAACTGAATTTTCAATCTTCAGTGTCACATGATCCTTCAGAAATCATTCTAGTATGATGATTTGCTGCTCAAGAAATATAATTTTTTATTATCAATGTTGAAAACAGTTGTGCTGTTTAATATCTTAATGGAAACCGTGATTCTCTGATAAATAAAAAGTTCAAAAGAACAGCATTTATTTGGAATAGATTTTTTTTTTGTAACAGTCTAAAATTGAAAAATGTAATTTAATGCATCCTTGCTGAAATAGTTTTTTTTAAATGTTACTGGCCCAAACTTTTGAATAACTATTTGAATAATACTTTTTGTTAGTGCACATAATACATGAATAATGTTAGAGCACATAATACATGAATTTTATGCAGTTTATATCACAAAGATTAATGCTGTTTGCTGCAGTATCATTGGAGCTAGAGATTATATAAATATCAACTCATTTCTCGTAGGACATCAAGCACAAAGTGCCGTCCATGGAGGCGGCGTACAAGTCGGCCACGCGTAACGCGCAGCAGCTGACCAAAGACATCACAGAGGAAGAGATCGCTCAGATGCTGGCTAACATGGCAAGCATCAAGGATGAGCTCAGCAAGGTGCCTGCCCTGTATTTCCCCATGAACTGCCACATTAAACCATAATCACACCGTCTCACATTATACCTCAATGTCTGGTTTAGATAAGGGAGAGTATTCTGCCCCTGCTGAGGGACTCCCAGGCCATGCTGCCTCCATTAGAGGAGATGGAGAAACATATCACTGGGTTCTACCAGTCGTTGGAGAAGGCGAGCCGCATCACTTCCTCCCGGGACTCCGAGGCTCCAGGAGACTTCAAGCAGAAGTGTCAGGTGACTAAATACCTATGGGTTGCACGGGCCATTATACTGCTTGCACTACCTTAAAGCCCTGTAATACTGTCTGCACCACCTTAAAGGCCTGTTTACATTTAAAAAATGAATTGCAAGATTTTAAACAAAAGTATAAAAAAACATTATTTGTTACTTGAAATAAGATAAACGTTAGCCGAAATAAAATAAAATCTAAAAAAAACTTTAGTTTAGCTTGATGTACTAAAATAACTCAAATTAAAACTGAAATAAAAATGATTAAAAACTAAATTACTTTAAAATTAAAATGGAAAATTTAAAAAAATAATTCAATATATTAATAAATACTGATAAAAATAACTATGGTAAAAACTGTGTAATAAGAAATAAAATATTTTGCCCAACATTGACTCTAGTCCAGGGGTCACCAACCCTGCTCCTGGAGAGCTACTGTCCTGCAGATTTTAGCTCCAACCCCAATCAAACACACCTGGACCAGCTAATCAAGCTGTTCAGGGTTACTTGATAATTACATGTATGTGTGTTGGAACAGGGTTGGAACTGAAGTCTGCAGGACAGTAGCTCTCCAGGAGCAGGGTTGGTGATCCCTGCTCTAGTCAAACAATTTATTTTAGAGTCCACATTATTTAGAAAATGAAGAAAATTGTCCGTTAAATAGTTTTGTTTAAAAAATGGTGGATTTTGTGCCTTTGTGTCCTTTATTTGCATCCAAATTGGTGTGGACGGGCATTAAGATTTTTAAAGCACTTAATATATTAAAATGTATTTGCCATTAAATCTCTCTCTTTGTATTTTCTCTGTTTATACAATTATCAGGAGCTGGTGACCTACCAGCAGAGCTGTAAAAAGTGTCTGTCAGTGATTGATAAAAACCATCAGGTCATTCTGAAATCATTGGACACCAGTAAGAACCTAAAACACCTGGACACTTCATTGCTGGAGAGGAGAATCACCGAGCTTCAGGCCTCTTCACAGGTGGGAACTGCACCGATGGAAGAAGAACATCATGTCTTATGCACAAGAATGGCTATTGATTGCAAACTTTGGTAGCTTGGTAAATCTGAGCATAGTTTGAGATCTTTTTTATTCTGAACGAAAATCTGAGGATCAAGTGAATTAGGCAGAAGTCATCCATTTGAGAGAAACAATTGATGTTTCAATTGTGCCTATATGTGTTTTTGTATGCTTTATCTCAAAAAGGGCATGGTAAAAGAAACCACAGAATGGAAGCGACACGTGGAGGCGAACAGCAGCCTGATGAAGAGATTTGAGGAGTCTCGTGTGGAGCTGGAGAAGGTTCTGAAAATAGCTCGCAGCTCCATGACTGAGAGAGGAAACCCAGAGGACCTTCTGAAAAAGCACACTGTGAGAAATTAATCCCAACAGTCTATTCTAGTCCTCGGCAAATAGGCCGAAAGCGGAGTTTGAACATAATTTGGTCTCTAGAAGGAAATGAGCAGAGAAATTTTAAAGCTGACATGATTTCATAATGCTTCTATTGAATGTCCTGCAGGAGTTCTTTGGGCAGCTGGATCAGAGAATCCTCAATGCGTTTCTTAAAGCCTGCGATGAACTCACAGATATTCTACCAGAGCAAGAACAACAGAATCTACAGGAAACAGTCAGGAAACTGCACAAACAGTGGAAGGTTAGATATCTATCTATCTATCTATCTATCTATCTATCTATCTATCTATCTATCTATCTATCTATCTATCTATCTATCTATCTATCTATCTATCTATCTATCTATCTATCTATCTATCTATCTATCTATCTATCTATCTATCTATCTATCTATCTATCTATCTATCTATCTATCTATCTATCTATCTATCTGTCTGTCTGTCTGTCTGTCATCTACTGAACTGTTTTTATTAAATATATTTTATAAATGGATCAGTTATAGTTGCATAACAACATTTACATACAATAATAATATTAATAATAATTATAGCGGCAAGCATCAATAATAATTAATAAATAGTAATAAATAAACCTGACAACAATAAGGCGGCGATAGGTATTGGCATTATAATCCGAATTCAAACTTTTAAAAAAGTTAATAAGGAAAATAATTAAATTAAATTAAATATATGCTGCAATTATACTTCAAAGAATGCACTAAATTATGTTACTTTATCTGCAGGATTCATACATTAAAGCTATTTTCCTTTAAGTAAATGTTTCGATTGGTGGCCTATATATTGATAATATGGTTGCTATTATGGGCTTTTCACACCTGAAGGGGTTAACCAATGGTCATATTTAACCCAGAATTATTGTAAAACATGCTCATCTTTTATAAATGTATGCTAACCCTCTTTCAAATGATCAAACATTCAAAATGGCTTTATTTGGATCAATAAGGTTTTTTAAGTGGTCTGATGTGGCTATAAACTATAGCTTGAAAGTATAAGAAAAAAAAAAAAAAAGTTGAATTGAATTGGACCCACAATATGAAAATGCATGTTTTCTACAGGATGTCCAAACAGAGATTCCCTATCACCTGCTGCACCTGAAGGTGGAACTGGAGAAGAGTCGTCTGATGACATCACTGCAGGAGTGTCAGGCTGAACTGGCCCGTGAGAACCGCAGTTTGCCCAGCATGGGCAGCGAGAGGTTAATCAAAGAGCACAGGGTGAGAGCCACCTGCATTAAACCCTATATAAGTACTGGTTTTATCCATCGAAATAGGGAACGCTTATGTTGGATATTGTTATGTAGATGTTTTTTAAGGAAAAGGGTCCCCAGGCTCTTTGTGAGAAGCGGTTACAGCATATGGAGGAACTTATCATGAAGCTTCCAGAGAGCGAACAAGCCCGGCAAACTTTAGAGAACTCTGGGACAGCGTTTGCGGAGGTCAAAGAGGACATCGATGGCACTCTTCAGAAACTAATGCAGCACCCTGATAAATGGAAGGAGTTTAATACCAGGTGAACCTTCGGTCTTCTCTAATGAACACTATTTATTGGTTTAAAAGACAATTAATGTTCAGTAATGTTTGGATGAGAAACAAAATTTGAACTGAATTGAGCTGGATAATGACACTACTGTCTTGCTGTTATTGAACCGAATTAATTGAACATTTAAATGACTTGAGCAGACTAATGAAACCATTGCCTTCTGTAGAGCTGCTTATAGCTCGCTCAATCAATCAATCAATCGATCGATCAATCAATCAATCAATCAATCAGAGTTTATTTGTATAGAGCTTTTTCAAAAAAAATCAATGCAGTTCAAAGTGCTTTACATGCAAGAACAAGCAATTGACACTAGAATTGAAAATAAATGAAAATAGACCCCCAAATAGATTCTAACAATAGCATAAAAAAAGTAAATCAATAATGATAAAACAACTGTATGCGAATGAAAATTAAAATAAGCAAATACTAAAAGCATGAGATTTGAGGTTTCTGTGTTACAGTATATTGAACTTTGCAACATTGATACAATTATTGAACTGAATCGAAAAAACATTTAACTAAAATTAGCTAAATAACGACAATATTATCTTCTGTAGAGCTGCTTTACAGTTTCATATTTGATTGATTTAGCAACATTAGGACTTTAAGGCTTTGCAACAATCTGTATTGTGTAAAGTGCCATTTAAATAAATGCATACATAAAAAAAAAACATGGCTTGACTATTATACTGTCTGTTTTTTTTATCAAATCACTGCTGAATGATATAGATACATTTTAATTTATACTATATTAATGCTATCATTAATTTGTATCGTTAATTATTAATAATTACTTTGTGTTTGCAGGTACTCTGAACTCTCTGCTTGGGTTATGTCGAAGGAAAGTCAACTCAGATTACTGCGAAACAGGGCTGGAGACCCCAGCAAGTTCGGTCAGGTCAAATCCACAATTGAGGTGAGAAATAAAGATGGAAAAGAAGTGGAAAGAAAAGTGTGACAGCTGTGTGAAATGTTGACCAATTGTCCCTTCATGAATGTCAGAGTCTGAGAAACGATGCTGAACTGCAGGAGGGGAACGTGAGCTGGTTGAGGACGCGATTGGCCGCTCTGATAGAGGTTTGCACAGAGAGTGACGCCCAGAGGCAGGCAGCCGCCCTCAGCAAACTCTCCACTGACTTTAAGGGTCTCCTCACCTCCCTTTCTGAGGTAATACATACTCATTTTAAGAACCATATATCAAAATCATCTGCTATAGAAGAAAATATCAGCGTAAATCAGCTGTTAGCTGCTATTAAATCAGTCAGATTTAGTCAGTCTCTAAATTCAGTGTTTTCTAAAGTGTTTTACAGCTTTTACCAAAAACCTGAGAAATACAACAACCGATCTAAAATTTTAATCAGAGAGCAATAAAAAAAAAAAAATAAAAACAAGTTAATATATAAAAATTTCGCCGCCTTAGAGTCAAACTGGATTTTGTGCTAATGTACCTTTAAGATGTCTAATTGAAAAAGAAAAGTCCTGTTTTCCAAGTTATGATGCATTTATTGATGCAAATATTTAAATAAAAACAGATGATTGTATGTGTGTGCTGCAATAGTCAGAGAAGGTCGTGCTGGCGGTGAGTGACTGTGCGCAGTTCAGAGAGGAGGTGAAAACTACACTGGATGAGTTGAAGCAGGGTCAGCAGGATCTACAGTCAGAGATCGGCAAGATTTTGAACTCCGAGTCTGTCAGAGAAGCTCAACAACTGCTGATGCTTTATCAGGTACCATTCTCACTGAATCAATCACAACCCTGATATAATGAAGCGGAAAATCATATTTATATCTAACATCATGTGCTTTCCTAATGTGCAGCAACAACTGAAGCGTCTCCGACTGAAGAGGAAGGAAATGCAAGAGCAGATAAACCGTGGAAAGCTGCTCCAGATGGAGGAGAGCCTGGAGGAGAGCTTACAGGAAGATCTGCAGAAACTAGAGACCACCTTAAGCAAAATGAATCAAAGCACAGAGTCACAGGAAAAGAACCTGGAAGTGAGGATGTTCAAGTCAAAAAAAAAAAAAAAAAAAAAAAAAATATATATATATATATATATATATAAAACCTATATATTTTATATTATAATATTGCTGGCACTTTATTTTACAGTCCGGTTCCCCATATACATACTATGTACTTATTATAGTAATTGTAATAACTGGGTAATAATAACCCTGAACCTACCCCTAAACCCATGTAGTTATCTTAAATTACCAGTACTTTCTTAGGTTAAGTACATTAAAGTGCACATACAGTAAAATAAAGTGCAACCATAATATTGTAATTATATATAGAACATATAAATTATGTAAACAATGTTGGGGTACCGCATTACAAGTAAAGTGAGTTATGTAATCAGATTACTTGTTTCAAGTGACAAAGTAATTTTAAATTTACAGCAAAACATTTTACTTTAGTAATGCAAGTTATTTTATGTTCTGTATATTTTATAGATTGTTAAATAAGGATGTTAAGGACAAATGATATAAAATGTATTCATTTTACGCTAACTATTTTCCAATGATTATTCAGTTTCAGTTCAGAATCAGAATCAGAAGAAAGAGCTTTATTGCCAAGTGTGCTTGCACACACAAGGAATTTGTTTTGGTACTGAGGCTTCCAGTGGACATATAGAAATACAACAAGAAACATAATACTACAAATTATAAGAATAAAGATATAAAAATATAAATATATGGGAATAAAAGTATCACAGTTGGGAAATCATATTACATTCAAAGTTAAATGTGTTGTGAATGCGGTTGCATTTTGACTTTTTTTAGTTGAGCAAATATTTTGTGCCTGAAACAATGTTGATGAGTGTTGCTCTGTGTTGTCAGGTGACCTTAGCTGCTTGGCAGGAGTTTGACAGTCAGCAGGCAGCAGTGAGGGAGTTTGTGGGTAAGGTGCGATCAGTCACAGAGAGAGAGATGAACTTCAGCAGTCCAGACAGTCTCAGCACAGAGCTGGAGCAGACCAAGGTGAGAACAACACCTGGTGTCCATGGGCTCAGTGTAATGCATCACCTTTAATTAAACATGAGCATCTTTAGTTTCAACACAGAAGAGCTGCTAGAGTTTTACATCCCAAATCCTCATTAGAAAATGGTCTAGCAATAAAAATCTGATTGAAAAAAATCTCACTACTGGATATTGTAACATAGCCAGTGTGCACTCAAATGTAACCTAATAAACTAAAGTCTTTAATTTCAAAATTGTTTATTGTGATTATATGGTGTATTCTATCTCACAGAAACAAAACAGTGTCACAGAAATATTCTCTTCACCTGTTGCTGTTATTCCTGTAGGATCTTTTGAAACAGTGTGAAACGGAGGCCAGACAGGTGAACACTCTTCTTAAGAGGGCCGCAGAGATCCAACTGGGCCCCAAAAATCAGTCTCTCCTTCAGGATCAAGCACGGGCTCTGAGCGAACAAGTGGACAAAGTTGAGACTGGACTCAAACGAGAGTAATACCCTACTTTTTTTATATTGATTTAATTTCATAGACATATGCATTAAGAGTTATCTATTGATGCATAATGAAACTATAATATGGTTACTGTCTGATTTTTCAGTGTGAAGACTTTGGAGGGAATGAAAGATCAGTGGGATTCTTTTGGGAGTGAGTTTGAAGCTTTTTCCACATGGATAACAGAGAGAGAAAGAGAAATGGATGCCTTGAAAAGCTCCAGCGCACCTTTGGACCAGCAGATCTGTACCATAAAGGTGCAATAATAAATATATTATAAAATAAATGAACAAAGTGTATTTTAAAATGCTTGAAATGACTGCATGGCTTCTGTATAGAAAAACTTTTATACTTAAAAAATAATTTGAATTCATTATATTCTATATATTTGATTGCATATTTATGGTGGGCAGACGATCAGAGAAGGTCTGCAGGAGAGGTCAGCGGTCCTGTCCAATCTGGAGGAGAAGTCTCAAACGCTGGTCCAGTTTATGTCCTCTGGCGAGTCTGCACGAATCAAAGCCCGTCTGACACAGATTGGCAGATACTGGGAGGAGCTTAAGGAGAGTGTGGAACACCTGGATGGACAGTTGGAAGAGAGCTCCTCCCACCAGACAAAGTTTAATGCCAATCTTCAGCAGGTATGTTTGAACATGCTATTTAGTTCAGTCGCACTAAACTCTTATGTTTTCTAATGACATTTCATCCTTTTAAAAGGTTCAATCTGAGGTTGAAGATATCCAGAAGAAACTTGACAGCCCTGTCACTTCTTGTGTGTCTTCATCGGAGACCTACAAAACTCTACAGAGTCACATGGTATGATACCTTTATGTTATTGTGAACATTTCTGATTAAGGGAGTGTTCACACTTGTAGTTTGGTTCTCTTGGTTCTTTTGGTCTGGACCAAAAAAAGAAAATCATACATATAGTTCAGTTCACACTGTCACTTTTAACACCGAACTACAGATACAAAACAGTACGTTTTGTGAGAGAACTTACCGAACATCCAAATCTGTGTGCTTGGCTTAATGCGCTCGTTGTCACGAAATGGTAAAGTAGTGAAGCGAGGATTCAAGTGCAGGAATAAGGATATTTATTAAGTAATAAAGAAACAAAACAAAAACTCCCTGTGGGGGAAAACGAGACAGGCATCTGGCAAAAAAACAGGAAACACAAGGGGACAACAAACCAGCATAGGACTGCAAACACAGGGAGACTAAATAGGGAAGCAAACAAAAGAGGGTAACGAGGAAGGTATGTGGGGCAAATTAATCAATCAGACAACAAGATGGGTGGGGCTAGACAATTGACAGGAGAGCACATGGCACAAGGAAATGCATGACAAGCCATGTGCTCACAACAAACCAGACTATACACACACATGACAAAGTGTCAGAGCTCTGTCACCAAACCAAGATATAAACCAGACAGAAGTGACAGAACCCTGACACTCGTTGTATGTGCGTACATATGCTGTTTTCTCACAAATAGCTTATTAAATGTGTAAAGGAGTTTACAAAAAAAGCACCAGGAATTATTATGTTGCCCATAAACGAAGCTCTTCTGCAAGAAGACGGCGGTTTTGATGCCTGTACCGATCTGTGATGGGCAACGTAGCTCCTATGATGAGAAAAAACAGGCATGCTTTGGTGGGTCTCGGTCCACTTGTTTGGTGCACACCAGGGTTCAGATGGCACTTATTCTAATGAACCGCACTAACAGAGCAATCGCACTAGAGATCGTTTTACTCAAACCAAACCTGTCAAGTGTGAACAGACCCTTATTTGCACCAGTTCAGTCTGAATAAGTGATTTGTTTGGTTTTCAGGATATGTTCCAGTCTCTGGAAAAGCTGAAGGCCACCCTGCTGTCTCTGTGTGCTGGTGCCCGCAGGCTCAGTGAGAGGGAGAAGACAGAGAAAGCTGTGGCAGCCCTACAGCAAAGTTATGAGCAGTGTTTAAAACAGGCCAAGGGGAAACAGAACCAAATGGAGAGCCTTCTGTCACATTGGCAAAAGTATGATTATTTTCACTGTTGGTATCTAATTTCATTACATCTTAAATCCTAAAAATCCCTTTGTATGAGAAGATATTCCTTTAATAAGAGTTATTTATTGAAATCATTTGCTCATTTTGATTATTTCAGATATGAAAAGGATTGGTCTGCCCTGCAGTCATGCCTGGAGAGATGTGAATCCGTATCCAGCTCTGATACTCAGTTCCTCACGGTTGACAAACAAAAGCTCAATGGAGAACTGCTGGAATTGAAAGTAATAAACTAGAGCTACATTATGAAACAGCATTCGCAATGCATTTTACTTCAATTGTGTGACATATTTCTATGTGCAACAGAATATTTAGCAAGAAATAATAAAAGGCAGGGCTTAATTTTATCCATAGGGATTTCATTGAATTGTGAAATGTAGGCTTATTAATGGTTAATGTTATTTTTTTGTTTCTGCCTTATTGAAAACAAGCGTTTTTTTTGTGGAAAATGTCATATACTGATGAAGACTAGGGAGATTGAAGAGTTGATGTTCAACTTTCTTTGGTGTGTAATGTTGCTGTTTGAGCATGAAAAAGTTACAAAGGACAAAGTCCCTCCAAAGGGAGTTATTCTCTATATCAGTGTGCACTGTTTCTGAACTTCCTGAAATGCATTGATTGTAGGAGTTTTCTTCCTGGGAACAATCACGCTTCAATATTCCTCATTTAAATAATTCCCGCCCAAGGCATACGCAAAATAACATAGTGAGGCCTGGTTGAGTTGCGTTAGTAGTGTGTTGAAACTCATGGTTATGGTAAGACACGTGACATTTCCCAAACATGCTCGAAACGGTTGAACAATCGCAATACACTGCGCCATTGCGCTTTTCGTAAGCACGGGCTTCATAGAGATGGGAACTAAATACAGCGTTACTGACAGACTGAGAAGAAAGGCTGCAATAATGTAAAATATGGGGCAAATAATGTGTTTTTTGACATTTAAGCATGAAGACCTATTCTAGTAAACCCCAAAAACAAAATCTAAACTTTGTAAAAGGGCATAACATGGCTTTTTTTTTGTTTCTTAAATTTCTTAAATATTGTTTTTTTTAAAGCACCTACAGAGTGAACTTCAGTCTCTGGAGTCAGTTTACAACAGGCTGGAGGCCCAAACACCAACCCTTTACACCACTGCATCAGAAGAACATGTGAAAACACTCAAAGAAGCCCATGAACAGCTTGAGAAAAGATGGAAGTGTCAGACCACAGCTATACCTAACAGGTCAGTCATAAGTACTTGTTTAAGTATTTGCAGGCTAAAATCTACACTTTGATTCTGTTTTACAGTTTATTTTACATGTTCTTTTATAATGGTTTCTTGAAATTATGAATGTTAGAGTATGTCTAACATAGTACATTAAACTGTTACAGAATCCAAGTTCTTCAGGAGCACCGTTCTCAGGTGGAACAATTTGATCAGGCCCTACAGAAGTTCTTCAAATGGGGAGAGTCTTTCCTCTCATCTTTAAATTCGTCCTCTCACATTGATGTCACTGATCTTCAACCTTCCACCAGTGATATCAAGGTACGTTCCATTATGAGAGCCTCCATTCAATGAAGAACAATATCAGACATCTTTCATCTTAATTATGGACATTCTCAAACTCAAATTATTTATTGAAAACTGTTTTATGATCAATGTTCACTACATTGTTACTTTTACATTGTTACAAAATATTTATTTTAATCTATTTTAAATAAATCTTGTTCTTTTAAACCTTCTGAATGTTCTCCTGAACATTAAGCACCACAACTGTTTTCAACATTGATATGAATAAAAATCGTTTCCAGATCAGCATATTAGTATGATTTTTTTAAGGATTATGTGACACTGAAGACTGGAGAAATGATTTTGGAAATTTGAATCATAGGAAAAATTACATTTTAAAATGTATAAAATGAAATAATTGTTATTTTAAATTCTAATAATATTTCACAATATTACTCTCTTTTAATGTAGCCTTGGTGAGCATAAGAAACCTTTTCATAAAAATCTTACTAACCACAAACTTTTGAACAGTTGTATGTAAATCTTATGTAAATATTTCGGATGTCATTATAACATTATGAGAGACGCCAGAGACGGTTCACGAATAACATTTTTAATCCAATTAATTACACAATTTAAAAATGAATTGCAAATATTAATATTTGATGAGAAAATTCACAGACATTACTGTGACAGATAAAGGTGTTGATTATAGGCAATAACAAAAAAGTTTATTGTTTTTAAAAACAATTGTTTAATGTGTTAAATTGAGAACCCAAGTAAATATAAAATGAGGACAAAGAATATGTTATTTATCGGCAGTAAGAGAGATTGCAGATTTTAAAAGTAATGTTTCATAATTTTTCCCACCAGGAGAGGAGAGATGACCTGCAGAAGCAAAGCAGTATAAGACAGAGTCTTCAACAGCAAACAAAGGTCTTGTGTGATGTTTGTGAGCCTGCTGAGGTTCAGCAGCTTCAGGGAAAGTGGGAAAGCTCCTTGCAGCCGTACCTGGAGGCCCATCAGCTGGTTGATCTACGAGGTGAGAGTCTGGAGAAGCTAGAGGCCTTCCTACACACCCACAGTGTTGCGGCCGGCGTCCTTCAGGGCCTCAGACAGACTGTGGAGAGCGCTGGAAGTTGGGATAAAAGCCGTGTGGACGAGCTGCAGAGAGACCTGGAAGCCATCGTTCCCGATATCGGCCGCCTTGAGACGCTTGCCGTGAACCTGGACGGCACCCTCTGTAAGGCTCATCTCCACCTGATCAATGGGAAGGAGACACGCTCCTCGTGCCGCTCATTGGCCGACTCCTTGAGTGTTGAGCTTGATGCCGTGAGGAACCTACTGGGCTCGAAGCAAAGCGAAGCTGAGGCTCTTGGTGCTCTTTGGAGCTCGTTCAGACAGCGTAAAGAACAACTGCTAAAAACGGTCGAGGATATCGAAGAGAAGGCAGATCAACAGGGCCTGAAAGAGCCTAATGTACATACTCTACAGCAGAGGTATAGATTGCCCTTTTCAAAAGGGTAGTTTGGACGTCTGTGGCTGTGTTTATTGAACTGCATCTTCTTTGTGATGTGTGTAGGCTTCGGTTCTTCAATCAGCTGGAGGATGAGCTCCAGTCCCACCAGCAAGAGGAGCAGTGGCTCAGGGATAAAGGTCAACAGCTGGCTCAGAGAGATGCAGAGTTGGGTGGTGAAGTACTGAGGGAGATCAGCCTTCTTCAGACCACCTGGGAAGACACCAAGAAGCTCATCACTGAAAGGTGGGCCACCAGGAACGACCTATTGTATTTTTTTGTTATATTTTATTGGTATTTGCCACTCAATCAATCAGTCAATCATGTCCTAACAATATTATGGACCTGGACAGAAAACAAACAATTGCATTTAATGTTTAAAAATTAAAAAAAACACTGGTCTTTAATGGGCACATGGTGACTGTTTTCTTAGTTTTGCAAAGGTGCAAATTTTCAGTATCTAGCTGACGTTGCTGCGTGATTTTGTTCCAGGCAAGAGCAGAGCAGCGCTTTGGTAGACCTCATGAAAGACTACCAGAGTCTGAAGTCTTCAATAAACACGATATTGGAGAGCGCTGATGCCATAGCCGACATTAAAGCCGTCCTAAAAGACCAAGAGGACACACGGAGATCCTTGTTAAAGGTAAAACCTACCAGTCTGCAGGCAGAATGCAAAATAGCAGCTAAAAAGAGTTACTAGCTTTTACCATCCAAGATAAACTTTAATGTTGAGCTTTAATTATATTCCTCTCTGTAGCATGAAGCTGTAAAAACAGAGATGGCCAGTAACCAGGATGTGCTAGAGCGATTCTCCAGTAAAGGAAAGATGCTTTTAAGTGAATTAAACAAGATCCCGGAAGTCGACACCCAGATAGTGAAGACCGAAATCGATGCCACAGTGGACCAGTGGCTAGATGTGAGTTTGTCCAATTGGCCAATTATTAAATCTAAATTAAAAAAAAATCTCATACAACAGAATCTAAGAGCCATTATTCTTCATATCAACACACAGGTTTCAGAGAAAATCGAGGACAATCTGGAAAGTCTCAAGAGGAGCTCTGCTTTGTGGGTGGAAATCTATGATATCAGTGGAGAAATTGAAAGCTGGTCCAACAGCTCGGTTATGGATCTTACAGATGGACTCAATAACTTCAACGATAGCCAGAAAACCGCAAACAAACTCTCGGAAGTCAAGGCACGTCCCAAACGGTGTTATTAAACACTGTTATGAAACCAGTTGTGTAATATGTTATTCATTTTTCTGTGTAGGTGGATGTTGGCCTGAAAGAAAAGAAGATTGATTCTTTACAAGAAAAAGTTTCAGAGCTGAAACAGCTTTGTGGTGGCCACGACGTTCCTGTTAAACTGCAGGTAAGGGCAAGCTGTATTTCTCACACTACACAACAAGGTTTCTTGTCATATGTTGTTGTCTTGTCATAGCAGTACGCATAATACACAACACTCCGCTGACGAGGTGCACAAACTACAAGACAATTGCTCAAAAGGCAGTCTCGACCAACAGTAAAAAAAATATGTTTTCTTACATAAATTTATAGAGTAATTATGAGATTTTTACGTTTAAAGCATCTGCACTGTGTTTGGCTGGATTAGTTCCACCTTATCGTTGCATTGCACACACTACAAGATCACGTGACAATAATATCAATCTCGACCCGGTGGTTTTGTGCACACCTTGGAAATCTGTATGTGACAGAAAAGTCCAGCCAAAAGTCATGTAGTGTGAGCTTGCCTTGAGTTTGATCTCCATTTGATCTTTGTTCTCCATTGGATTCATTACCTGTACGCCATCTTCAAACCTTGGATATCTTCCAGGTCATGGAGACGGACCTCAGAAGGAAAATTAGTAGCATCGAAGAGTTATGTGATCAAGCCAAGAGCAACCTCCAAGATTTTTGCTCTCAGAAGAAGCAGCTAGAAGATTTCCTCACCCAGATGTCTGAGTGGCTGACGAAAGTTGAGAGATCTTTGGTGGATTCACCCTGTGGAACAGCTCCTGAAGAGATTTGCAGAGTAAAGGTACAAAACGTGTGATTTCTTTTAATTTAAATGATACATATCACGATTAGCATCAATCTTCAGTCATTTCATATAGAAGTTTTAAGATCTCTTGGCAGGGCTCGAAAATAAGGACTGGCCAATGACCCAAGGCAAGCGTGAAAGACGCTTGGGACAGAATTGACTGCAAAAACACACACACTTTTTTTTTTGTCATTATCCTTGAAAGCACAGTCTTCAATGAGTTACAGAATATAAAATGAACATAAACAGTCGAATAGATTTGTGCGTCAGGTCTTAACCCTCTGGGGTCCAAGGTGTTTTCTGGGTCCTGGAGGTGTTCTGACATGATCTGACATGTGTGCTTTTTTCAGTTATTTATAAACATGTTAATGACAAAGGTGTAAATTCACTCTATATAGCACAAACAGGGCTAGCATAATATGTGAGCAAGATGTATGTACATGTTTGTATTTTTGAGAGAATATTGTTTATGCATGGTTATTGAAAAAACTAAAACTTAAAGTGTCTGAAATAAGGCCACAAAACACATACTAAATATGTGTCCACAAGACTTTTGACTAATGGGCGTTGTTGCCTAGAGTTTTTGCTTCAAAATGATCTGAAAATCATCCTGCCTAATCATTTACACAAAACAATACATTGATTTAAATTTTATAAGACACCTTTTGTTTGGAAAGGCAATATGCGTGGAGGCGTGTTCACACCTGAGAAGACAAAGGCCGGATAATGTGCCACATACATAATGAGCTGCATATTAATTAGCCTGGCTTTCACACAGGAGTGTCACAGGGTCCCAAAGAATGCAAGGACAAAATAAATTATCTATATATACATATTTTACAATTAGAATTTGTAACCAATTACAAATAGGTTACAATTACAACAACAATTACAATTTTAACCAAAATATTTCAAGTGTACTCTTTCTTTGTAAAAAGTATACATTTGATCATACGTATTAAAAAAGGTAAGGATTAGGTAAGGTAAGGTAAGGATTAGTTTGAATATTGGAACAAACACTATAATAACATCTTAGTTGATAATTCAATATACCTACTTTATTTTTGACAAAACATCATACTATAGTATATTTAACATATGAGCAGAAACTTTATAATCTATCCAAAACTAATCACAAAATCTTGTCTAAACATTCATATTTAGTCTATAACATATTGTGTATGATATATTAGCATATACATGTTAATTTGCAGTTTGTTGCTTATACAGACATTTTATTTCAACATATTTCAGTCTATTTTTACTCATCTTAGTAGGCTATAGCAATATAGTTTGGATGTGTTCATGTAAAAATAACGTTTACTAATGTAGATGCGAGAGTGAATGAACGGCACAGACACGCGCTGTATAACTGTAGTAAACAAAGCGTGCGCGCCTGTGCTGTTCATTCATCATTTAGCCTACACACAGACATGCAATTCATATTTAAACAGCCTTTTTGCGGTTTACAGACACTATCCAATGATCGCGATTAGAACACAGCACTTAAGAATAAATAACTTACTACATCAGCTGGATCCGTTGCTCCTCGAAATTAAACTACCAGAACTTCTGGTACATTTTCCAGGGTTATTAGATAGTATTATTCCTCACAGGTAGCAAGACGAGGTAAAGTACAAGTTTTTATCAAACATGATGTATTTTATAAACCAGCTGGTGGGCGTTGGCATGTTTGAATGGCTTGCCTTAGATCATTTGCGTTTGAATACCGCGCGTTCTCCGTGGGCGTGTCACATTAGCAGAATAATGAGCTCAGAGAAAGATAATGAGATCGGCTGACACCTTTCTCTTTTTTTATAGATTACATAAACAGAGAATATTTATTTTAGTTTTGAATTAGATATTTTAATAGTACAAACTTAAATGATCATAAAGATATATTGCTCATGCTTGTGTGAATAGTATTCGCTGAGCTTTGTTTAAGTTTAGAGACGTGCTCCAGAAAAAAAGTTAACGGAGACTGAGAGACAGAAAGCACACCCTGTTTATTTTCTTCATTTTACAAAAGCACACGGTTTTGATGTTAATGTGAGTGTACACAAAAAAAAGAAGACTCTCTATAGTTTATAATCATGTATTGATTTTATTTATATGACCAAAAAAGACGGAGTATTTTAAGTCTATGTTGCTGCTATGTGGAAAAAAAACAGCAAAACGCGCCAGCGCGTTTCTGGACCCCAGAGGGTTAAAGTGACAGCAGCCTAATAAACCTGCTGCTGTCTGTGTCAATAATGTTAATCAAACAACAAAAGAAAAATCACTCACTACTCTTGACTAAAAACATCTGTTGCTTTAAAAAGGATTTATTTATATTTAATTTATACAGTGAAGACTAAGCAGTGTTATTTTACATTTTTTTTTTTTTTTTTATTTCTGTAGTATTTCTTACATGAATATACTGTTAATCTTAAAGCACTATTTATTTAATTTGTAACTTTTCAATTGTATGTTTTTGTGCTATTACTTGTCATTTAAATTTACTTGTATTTTCTTATTGATTGTTTACTTGTTTTTAAAAATGTTTGATGTTTATATGAGTTAGGCTAGTAGTTGTTGTGGTATAAAATTTTGAAATCGAGATTTGTGAATTTTCACTGGTATCTAAAATTTTGGTGTCATGACAACCTAATTTATTAAAATACAAGGTTACATAAAAAAAACAACTAAAACAATATATTATAAAAACAATATAATATTTTTTTGTGATGGTGGTGGGGCCAGTGAAAATTTTGGGAGTGCTAGTAAAAATCTGAAACACACTAGAAAAATCCTTACCGTTGAGCTCTGTCTAGGGATCAGAGAGAGAATGGAAAATGGTCAGATAATACTAAAAAGCTTATGACTGTTTTGCTATAAGAAATCTTGACCAGCATTATAAATGCACTAAAAGAGAAAAAATAAAAGGTTTTCTATGCATACAATTCATAGGAAATCCAGAAGGAGCTTCAAAACCAGCAGACTAGTATTGACTCAGCCCGAGAAAGTTTGAACACACTTTGCAGAAAATACCCCTCAGAGGAACTAGCTGGTTTAGGTTCCTCTCTGACTGACCTCATCAAGAAATATGATACGGTCAATCAGCTCTGTGTTAAGAAGCTTGGGTCCATGCAACACGGCCTCCAGCAGAACTTCAATGGTGAGAATCAGTCTTCCTGAATTAAAATGATCCTTCCATTGATTCAAGGACAGACATTGCAGTACGCTTAATTACTGTCCTCTTTGTCTTCTTCTTTTCTCAGATCTTGTGAAGGAGTTTCATTCATGGCTCTCTGGACAGAAAGACATTGTGAGAGAATGTGCCGACCATTCTGGTGACATGAGCGTGGTCGAACGCAAACTGCAGAAATTGAAGGTACACCTCATCCTACATGTGGCCTTAGAGTGTCAAGTAATCTTTTTGACCTCATTGAAAAGCAAAATGCTATGTAAAATGGCAAAATCGCAGCCAATAAAATAGCCATATTTGGTGATAAATATACAGCGATTTTGAGTGCGATTTGGACCAGTGTGGGCGGCCCTAAAAATAGATACCAAGCAATTGTTAAAATGTCTTAAAACAACACTATTGATGATTGTGACTGGGCAGAAAAAAACATGGAAGAGTTAACTGGAAAATATGTCATTTGTTATATGAGCTGTAGTGACCTATTATAAAGTACTATTTTTAAATGATCTTTCTAATGATTCTTAGAAGTATTTTTATTAATAGTTGTGCTTTCCCAGTGCAAAGCTTGCCCTCATGATTCTATATATTGTTGTAGGTGGTTGTCGGGCATTGCTATGCAGTTTATAGTTGTTAGGATGTTCTCTGCGGCTTCTAATGAAAGAATCCTCTAATGTTTACCAAGACTGTTTATTTGATCAAAAATACAGTAAAAATTGTGAAATATTATTACAATTTGAAATTACATTTTATGAAATATATTTACATAGAAAACAGTTATTGATTTCTGTGATGGCAAAGCTGAATCATTACTCCAGTCTTCAGTGTCTATAATCCTTCAGAAACCATTCTATTATGTTGATTTGCTGCTCTAGAAAAATGTCTGATTATTATCAATGTTGAAAACAGTTGCTGCTTCATATTTTTGTGGAAACCGTGATACATTTTTTTCAGGATTCTTTATTAGGGTTAGTTCACCTCTGTCACGGAACACACACAGGAGGCGGAAAAATCCAAGTGCAGTAATTTATTAAATAAAGGGTAATCCAAACTCGTAGTAATTCAGGCATAGGGTCAAAATCCAAATGCAATGAACTTATGAGTGACAGTGACAGACAGAATGCTGGGAATTGAAGTCAAATGTGAAGGACACCATGAGAACGAGGACCTCTAGTGATAAACAAGGGAACACAACCAGACACTGTGACATAACCCCCCCTCTACGGAGCGGCTACCAGACGCTCCACGACAACACGACACAAGAGTTCAGGAGGGAGGTGGAACGGTGGAGGATCAGGGGGAGGGATGGTGGGCCAGGTCCGTGAAGGGAGACAGGAACAAGGGGTGAGGGTTTAATCGGCAGCCATGGTGAAACAGACAGTCAATCGGGCGGCCAGGGCGAAGCAGACAGTCCATCGGGCGGCCAGGGCGAAGCAGACAGTCCATCGGGCGGCCAGGGCGAAGCAGAGAGTCCATCGGGCGGCCAGGGCGAAGCAGACAGTCCATCGGGCGGCCAGGGAGAAGCAGACAGTCCATCGGGCGACCAGGGCGAAGCAGACAGTCCATCGGGCGGCCAGGGAGAAGCAGACGACCCATCGGGCGGCCAGGGCGAAGCAGACAGTCCATCGGGCGGCCAGGGAGAAGCAGACGACCCATCGGGCGGCCAGGGAGAAGCAGACGACCCATCGGGCGGCCAGGGCGAAGCAGACGACCCATCGTGCGGCCAGGGCGAAGCAGACGACCCATCGTGCGGCCAGGGCGAAGCAGACGACCCATCGTGCGGCCAGGGCGAAGCAGACGACCCATCGTGCGGCCAGGGCGAAGCAGACGACCCATCGTGCGGCCAGGGCGAAGCAGACGACCCATCGTGCGGCCAGGGCGAAGCAGACGACCCATCGTGCGGCCAGGGCGAAGCAGACGACCCATCGTGCGGCCAGGGCGAAGCAGACGACCCCTCGGGCGGCCAGGGCGAAGCAGACGACCCCTCGGGCGGCCAGGGCGGTGAGGACCCCTCGGGCGGCCAGGGCGGTGAGGACCCCTCGGGCGGCCAGGGCGGTGAGGACCCCTCGGGCGGCCAGGGCGGTGAGGACCCCTCGGGCGGCCAGGGCGGTGAGGACCCCTCGGGCGGCCACGGCACAGGAACAGAAACCGTCTCAGGAACAGAACCCGGCTCAGGAACAGAACCCGGTTCAGGAACAGAACCCGGCTCAGGAACAGAACCCGGCTCAGGAACAGACACCCGGCTCAGGAACAGACACCCGGCTCAGGAACAGACACCCGGCTCAGGAACAGACACCCGGCTCAGGAACAGACACCCGGCTCAGGAACAGACACCCGGCTCAGGAACAGACACCCGGCTCAGGAACAGACACCCGGCTCAGGAACAGACACCCGGCTCAGGAACAGACACCCGGCTCAGGAACAGACACCCGGCTCAGGAACAGACACCCGGCTCAGGAACAGACACCCGGCTCAGGAACAGACACCCGGCTCAGGAACAGACACCCGGCTCAGGAACAGACACCGGCTCAGGAACAGACACCAGAACTGTAACAACCACAAGAACAGACACAAACACAGAAACAAACACTGGCTCTGGCACAGACACTGGCTCTGGAACAGACACAGACACCGGCTCAGGAACAGGCACTGGTTCTGCCTCCGGCTCTGGAACAGGCATAGGCTCTGGAACAGGCCTTGGCTCTGCCTCCGGCTCTGGAACGGGCAATGGCTTTGCCTCCGGCTCATGAACGGGCACTGGCTCTGCCTCCGGCTCTGGAACAGCAGACACTGGCTCTGGCTCTGCAACAGCAGACACGGGCATGTCCAGGATCCGAGCCAGACGCTCCAGATAGTCCAGATCCAAGAAGGCAGATGGCACTGGCTCTAGCTCAGGAACGGGTACTGGCTCTGCCTCCGGCTCTGGAACAGGCATTGGCTCTGGGCAGACGGGACGTGAACGGTCTCTGACTGGGCAGACGGGACGTGAACAGTCTCTGACTGGGCAGACGGGACGTGAACAGTCTCTGACTGGGCAGACGGGACGTGAACAGTCTCTGACTGGGCAGACGGGACGTGAACAGTCTCTGACTGGGCAGACGGGACGTGAACAGTCTCTGACTGGGCAGACGGGACGTGAACAGTCTCTGACTGGGCAGACGGGACGTGAACAGTCTCTGACTGGGCAGACGGGACGTGAACAGTCTCTGACTGGGCAGACGGGACGTGAACAGTCTCTGACTGGGCAGACGGGACGTGAACAGTCTCTGACTGGGCAGACGGGACGTGAACAGTCTCTGACTGGGCAGACGGGACGTGAACAGTCTCTGACTTGGCAGACGGGACGTGAACAGTCTCTGACTGGGCAGACGTGACGTGAACAGTCTCTGACTGGGCAGACAGAGGTCTCCTTCTCCTCCTCCTCCGTCCCTTCAGACGGATTTCTGCCGCCTTTGAACTGGACAAAACCATCGACGGAGTCCCAGCGCTCGATGAGACCAGTGGTGAAGCCTCAACTGCCCTGATCTCCTCATGCCTTCGTGCACATCTAGAAAAATATTCCAGTAACGAGATGCCATTCTCTCTCTCTGCGGGATTCTCTTCTCGCTACGTGGAATCCACATGGTGACTGGGGACGAGATCTTCCAAAAAAAAAAAAAAGAAAACTGAAAATTACTGCTGGATTTCTGAGGACGGAGTCGTTCTGTCACGGAACACACACAGGAGGCAGAAAATCCAAGAGCAGTAGTCTTTTTAATTAAAGGGCAATCCCCGCTGGATTTCTGAGGACGGAGTCGTTCTGTCACGGAACACACACAGGAGGCGGAAAAATCCAAGTGCAGTAATTTATTAAATAAAGGATAATCCAAACTCGTAGTAATTCAGGCATAGGGTCAAAATCCAAATAGGCAATTCAAAGCACAAGACAAAACAAGAACGGGCAGATACAGACTGGAAGTGTGGACAAAAAAAAACAACGACTCCGTACACATACTAACACAGACAGGGAATATATACACATATCTAACAAGACTAACACAGAACAGCTGGGAACAATGATTACGGGAAACAGCTGAGTGCAATGAACTGATGAGTGACAGTGACAGACAGAATGCTGGGAATTGAAGTCAAATGTGAAGGACACCGTGAGAACGAGGACCTCTAGTGATAAACAAGGGAACACAACCAGACACTGTGACAACCCCAAAATAAAAATTACTCCATGAATTACTCACCCTCAAGCCTTCCTAGGTGTAAATGACTTTCTTCTTTCAGATGAATACAATCAGAGTTATATATATATATATATATATATATATATATATATATATATATATATATATATATATATATATAAAAAGGTAGTGAATGGTAAATGAGATTTTGAAGCCCAAAAAAGAACATTTATGGATTTTTATAACCCATCCATGATAAAAGTAATCCACACGGCTCCAGGGGGTTAATAAAGGCCTCCTGAAGCGAAGAGATGGATTTGTGTAATAATATTATCAACCAAAATAACTTATTTACTTACTTAAATTATGCGTCGGGTCAAGGGTTACTCTTTCGCTGTAAATCGTTGCTTACGGCCGTCTGTCGGAAGCTAGTTATTTTAGTTTGAGTTATGTTTTTAAATATGGATATTTTTCTTACACAGACGCATTGCTTCGCTTCAGAAGGCCTTTATTAACGCCTTGGAGCCATGTGGATTACTTTTATCATGGATGGATGCGCTTTTTTGGGCTTCAAAATTTCGTTCACTACCATTATAAAGCTTGTAAGAGCCAGGATATTTTTTTTTAATAACTCCAATTGTGTTCCTTCTTGTAAGTCTTTGGGATTTTGCATCTTTTACCTATGGTACAAACAAAGCAGGACGGCTTGTGTATGTTTAACACTTAGCACTCATTGTGGAGTCACTTCTCTGTCGTACAGGGAGCTCTGGAGCGGGTGGATGACGGAGACAGCCGTCTAACACTGGTGTGTACAGAGGGCGAGAAGCTTCTTCTACACCTCCCCAAAGCCAGCGCTGGCCAGGTCCAGCAGAACCTCTCCTCTATCCAGCAGGACTGGGACAGCTACGTGGAGCAGTGTAAACAGAACCAGCAGAACCTGGAAGACAGCGCCAGTCTGCTCAGCGGGTGAGAACTGAACAGCGGCTTCACAGTTCACACTGCTGCTTGCTGGGTTCAATATTACAGCGGCAGATTGTTTGAAATAATTCCTGCAGATAAACGGCTTTGCTGTGGAAGCGAGGACATGCTCTCGGCTCTAAAGTTGGCCGGGGTTTATTTGGCCCAAACGCTCTGAATTGAAATCTGTTCTGTGCCTTTCTAGCTTTGAGAGCTGTCTGCAGAGGTTGACACGCTGGCTAGAGCGTATGGATGTGAGGATGAGCACAGAGCTGCCCGAGGGGAGACACAGCGATCAGGAGAAAGTGACGCTGGAGCGTGTGGAAGAATTCCAACATGAAGTGCTTAAAGAGAGGTTAGAATATGTTAAACTGACAAATATCAAACTGATTGGTAAATAAACAGCCCTTTTTTTTGCACCAGCAAAATATAAGGTAACACTTTACAATAAGGTTCACAAGGTTCATACATTAATGTATTAACTAACATGAACTAGCTATTAGCAATACATTTATTACAGTATTTATTCATCTTTGTTAATGTTAGTTATTAAAAATCCAGCTGTTCATTGTTTGTTCATGTTAGTTCACAGTGCATTAACTAATGCTAACAAATACAATCTTTGATTTTAATAATGTATTAGTCAATGTTGAAATTAATATTAACTAAGAATAAATGAATAAATGCTGTAGAAGTATTGTTCATTCTTAGTTCATGTTAACTAAGGTAGTTAACTAATGAACCTTATTGTAAAGTGTTACCAAATATTAAAATTTTTAAGCATGTATACCAATTTGTGAAAGATCCTATCCGAAACATTTAATATATGCAAAATACACACATTTAAATGAATGAATAAATAAATTGTATTAATTATTAAATGACCATTTATTTATTTATTTATTTATTCAAATGTTTGTATTTTATTTTATTTTGCAGGGAAATATGACCTAAATTGATATGTGTAGGAAATGTGACCTGGGCATGTTTTTGTGATATTTACTCATATTTACAGCTCTATTATGGACATTTGATAATATTTAAGTACTTATAATGTATTGATTGTTTTTTTAAATGCAAATAATTTTCCATCCTCTTCTCCTGCAGGGACTCGTTTGAGAGTCTGTGTCAGGAGGCTCAGGCTCTGAGTGAGGGGGGTCACGGCAGTGGGGCGGAGGTGCGGGCGTCTGCACAGCTCCAGCTGCAGCATCAGGCGCTTCTCAAGGCGGCGAGGGAGAGACTGCGCGTGTGTCAGCTCAGTCAGCAGGAGCAGCAGAACTTCGAGGAGACGCTGCAGAGCACCTGGGGATGGCTCAGCGGCGTACAGGAGCGCCTCAATACACTCAACAGCACCAGCGGGAATAAAGAGACCCTGGAGAAGAGATTGGGCTTGGTTCAGGTCAGAAAACAGAGTCATGACACCCATATGAGGATTCCCAGATTATTTTCTATTTGTAATAGAGCGCACTAGGCAGCACTTAAAAAAAAAAAAATCCTTATACTATAAATATTATTACTTTTTTTAAATGATTAATATTATTAAACTTAAACTCTTTGTCAATTATTATTATATATATATATTAATGATATTATATAAAATATATAATTATACTATTGATAAAAATATAACATCCAAGCCCTTTGTTTTAATTTTTAATTTCAATTCAATTTTAATTAATAATACACAATTTTTTTTTAAGATTCTCAAAAATCATATATAATCATTGATATTTTGATGATATTGTTTCAGGACATCTTGCTAATGAAGGGTGAAGGGGAAGTGAAGCTCAACATGACCGTAGGGAAGGGAGAACAGATGCTGAAGAATTGCAGTAGGGATAAACAGGAAGTTATCCGCTCTCAGCTCAAGAGTCTGAAGGATTCCTGGGCCAATATCCTCATGACCGCAATGAGCTGTCACAGGTGAGAGTTCCTGTCTCCTCTTATGAAACCTAACTTTGTAGAATTATATAATAATCATCTGTGCGTGTGTGATGCAGTCGTCTGGAGTGGACCGTAGCTCAGTGGGGCTGTTTTCTGGAGAGTAAAGCTCAGCTGCAGCAGTGGATGGAGATGGTGGAGCAGGAGGCTGGAGTGGCTCTGCCCCAGCAGCCCGGGCTGAAAGAGAAGGCCTCGCTGCTGGAACGCCTACGGGCCATTCAGGCTGATGTGGAGGTCCATTCCTCAGCACTGACCCGCCTGAATGAGAAAGCCTCAGAGATGCATGAGAAAACAGGAGACCCGGCATTCGCAGAAGGACCAAAATCTGAGTTTAACACACAGTTTACCAACATCACAAGTGTCATTAAGGTAAAAATATGTCATACAAACAATTCAAAACACCTCCTGTAAGTCACTTTGGATAATCCGGTGCGTCCGAAATCGCATATTGTCTGAGCAGGAACTACATTTAAGTTTGAATTTACTTTGCGACCGGTAAAAAAGTATGTTCTATATAGTTTGAATATGGGTAGTATGAATGAAATTCAGATGGACTACATCTGAATGGACTGTTATTACTGTCACATGACCTACAAGCGTCAGTTGTGTCGCTTCATTGTTATTCATAAATCCTCTCTTTTCAGACATTCTACTCTTTTTTGCCTACTATATAGTAGGGAAATATTCGATTTCGAACGCAGGAATAATATCTGCTAATGCCTTAAAAAGAACACGAAGCGCATTTATGAGAAAAACTAAATATTTAGTGGGAAAAAAATGTAGGATGAGAGTTAATTTCATCCTAGCTTTTTATTTGGTCAAGAAAAGTAAGCAATATTATTGCTTTAAAATATGTATTTTACAAAAGCTGTCTTTGAGGTAGAGAAAATTATGTTATGATAAAAGACTATGAAAATAAAATATATTTATTATATAATAATAATAATCTGCACTCATGATTTATTCGCAAAATACCAGGAACATTTATTAAAAAATGAAACAGTATCAGTTTTCTTTCTTCTGATGTGTTGTATATACTGTCTTGTGCTGTAGAGTAAAGTCCAACAGATGGAGGAGATGGTCATAGAGCATGAGCAGTACGTGGAGTCGGTGCGTGACCTGAACGACTGGCTCACCTCGGCTAAAGAAGAGCTCCAGCGCTGGTCAGATATGTCTGGTGACGCAGCTTCTGTTCAAAGGAAACTCTCTAAAGTCAGGGTACGTTTATTTGTGTTTACTATACTGACATACACTACCGTTTAAAAGTTTTTTAAAAGAAATTAAAGCATTTATTCAGCAAGGATGCGTTTAATTAATCAAAAGTGACGGTAAAGAATTTTACATTGTTAAAAAATATAATTTTTTCAAATTGTTTCAAATAAATGCTGTTCTTTTGAACTTTCTATTCGTCACAGAATCCTGAAAAAAAAATATATATATATATATATATATATATTTACAATATATACATGCACAAAAGCAGCACAACTGTTTTCAACATTGATAATAATAAGAGATGTTTCTTAAGCAGCAAATCAGCATATTGGTTTCTGATGACACTGAAGACTGGAGTAATGATGCTGAAAACAGCTTTGCCATCACAGGAATAAATAAAAATTTAGAATATATTCAACTCAATAAAAGTTATTTTAAATTGTAATAATATTTCACAATATTACTGTTCTGTAACTGTACTGTTACTGATCTAATAAATAAAGCCTTGGTGAGCAGAAGAGGCTTCTTTCAAATATATAAAAAAATTTACAGACCCCAAACTTTTGAACGGTTGTAAAAAATGCCTGTAAAAAATAAGTTTTTTGTAACGATAGATATTTTCAGCTGAGCTCTCCTATAAAAGATCTTGATATTATAGAATACCATACTGTAACCATGTTAACATGTCCAAAAAAACTCGGTAATCCAGTGATAATTTTTAAAGTGGTATTTATAGCGTATTTTTTTAAAAATGGGACATTATCTGTTATTCTTGTTCATTGTAAATTAAGTTTACCCTGAAAAGTGTGTTATACACCACACCAAAAACTATTTGGTGAATGATTTACATGAATTTATGGTAGGGATGCTCCGATTGATCGGATGCCGATCATGATCGGCCGATATTGGCTAAAAATAGATTGATCGGCGAACCCCAAAAGCGCCGATCAAAAAAGCCGATCACGTGACGTAAATTACTCGCGCGACTTTTTCCCACCTGCATGCGTGGCGCACGGGCACACAACAGCAGAGTGGAGCTTGGCAGTGGCAACATGAGTTCTCCTTCACCGGAACGAATAGGGAGTCGCCCAACGGATTGAAGCGTGCGTCTGAGTGAAGACCGTGCACCGCGCGAGCCACAAGAGAACACAGTATCCGTGCCACTGATCGCTGCGGCAACGAGCACTTTGATCACTTGATAAAAAAAAAAAAACATTTCAGCGCTAGATCACCTCTTATTTAACAAATGAACAAAATGAATGCTCTGAGTTAACTGGAGATGTTTTTATTTTTTTGTATTGGTAAATTCGTGCCGCGAGATGTTTCAAAAGTGGTGGTGGTATTTTTTTTTTTTTGATCTGACGTAGTTGGTTCCTCAACTACATCAGATTCAGATTATTTTATTTAATGCCATGTCAGCATTCAAAGCAATTTTCATGACAAAAATTCAATTATAAAAATACAAATATCATATAAATACAATAAAACGAAACAAATATAAACAAGAAGTCATTTTATACAATATATATTTTTAAATGAACATATGATAAAAAATCCAAAACCTTTTCAGGAATAATCTCATTAAATATGTCCTTTAATGAAGTAACTTCATAAAAGAGCATTCTGCTCAACTACATCAGACGTTCATAATAATAACAGAAAAAAACTTGCCATAGTTTTGTCCTTTTATCAGTAGCCAGTTTTGGTGTAACAGGTTGTACATTTTGTTGACAATTAGTAAATGTAGTGGGTGTATTAAGAGGCTACAATTTCCAAATATGCCTAAGTGTAACTTGATCCCCTCCCATTAGGCTGATCTGATGTGTGTTGGTCTGCCTGACCCCTCTTTGTTTGGAATAATTTAATGTTACTCTGCCTTATTTGGGAAAGCTGGCCTACAGTAGCCTTAAGACATCTCATTTTCTAAATACAATTAAATAAACACATTTCTACAAATGGTGCAAACTCTGCTAGATTATAGATAAAAGATTCCCATTCCCCTGCCATTCTGTGATCGGCAGTGATCGGCAATCGGCAGATCATGATTTTGGTGATCGGTAATCGGTGATCGGCCCCAAAAATGCTGATCGGAGCATCTCTAATTTATGGATTTTAACTCCAAATCTGCTTGTAAATTTCATGAATAATTACATAGAAAGCAAATAAAGATATTGAATTAAACATGAAATTTTGAAGTAGAAATATTAAAATACAATTAGTTATTTTCTTGTATAAAACATGCTCCATTTTTTTTTTTTTGCCATATGCTCTGATATCTTATCATGCACAACAACAACCAGAAACTTTTATAAAGGAAGTAAACTGGGTCAGTTTTGATTTCATGTTGACTTAAAAGCATTGCAATTTAATTTTAGGGGCTGTTAGACTCCAAGAATCAAGGACGTGAGCGCCTGACCCGTGTGCAGAGTTGTGGTGCCGCCACACGGGACCACACTTCCACGGTGGGCTGTGAGGTTCTGGAGAGGGAGGAGTCCGGCATGCTCTCGGCCTGGGAAAATTGGGAGCGCGGAGCCAAACACGTGTGCGCTGGTCTGGAGGGCGTTCTATCTCAGATGGCCAACTCAGAGCAGGAGTTCAACAGCTTAGCTGCACAGCTGGAGCAGGACCTGCAGGAGTTCAGCAGCAAGCTGCAAGAGTGGCGCATCAAACTGCACCAGGTGGAGGAAATGACCTCAGGGGAAGAGGCTGTGCAGGGCTGGCAGATAGCGAAGGTAAAGCCTACAGAGCAAAATAATAAAAGCTATATATATACATGTGTATGTGTGTGTGTGTGTGTGTGTGTGTGTGTTCTTTTAAGCTTACTGTGCTTAATGTTTTTATGTCTCAGGACACCCTGGAAGCACTGTTAAATGTGGAGCCCATGTCTGACAATTTGAAGTGTCAGCTCAATGACTTGTGCCGGTTCTCCAGAGATCTGGGCGCTCAATCTGAAAGAGTGTCCACCCTCATTAAAGAATACAACAGGTATGAGAGCTAATGAACAACATTTCTAGGTTTCACACAGAGATTTTTGTTATTGTTAACTAAAAATAAAATGATGAACTATAATTTTTGTTCATTTAAAATAATGCTGAAGTAAAATAAAATATAAACTATAGATAAAACATTGTTTTTTAGCTGAAGTACTAAAATTACGGAAACTAAAACTGAAGTAAAAGAACTTAAAGTAAATATATATATATATATATATATATATATATATATATATATATATATATATATATATATATATATATATATATATATATATATATATATATATAAAGCAAATAACAACATTTCTAAAACTTAAACCAAAAGAAAACTGAAAATATAAAAATAAAAGCTACTTCAAAATATGAATTAAAGCAATAATAGTATATGAATAATACTCAAATAAAATGGACAGACTGACCGATAATCACCCAATCTCTGATTGACATTTAAAACCACCAATAACCAATAGTTTGTTTTTCAGGGGTGGGCAAATTGAACATTGACGAAAATCGATCATAATAATAGACCAGCATGCAAGACAGTATTAGTAAGTTGTGGCAACGATTTGTTAATTCGTGGCCACAATATACATATTTTTGCCCCATGTCATGTGTGGGGCTACGTACAAATTAGTAGCACGGTTGTGCTACTTTGAAGTTACTCGTTCTTATTCAGAAGTCCTCATTTTTGCAACCCCGATTGGTCAGAAATTGGTCTGGACGATAGGAGTGTTAGAGCTCTGTCACCAAACAAAGAATAAACCAGACCGAAGTGACAGCATCCGAGAGTCTGCAAATGGTAGATGTGCCATCTAAGACTGAGACTGCATATTATCAGTGAAATCTTTTTCTTCAGCACTGTCGTTTGCATCTTTCTTCTGCACTGTAGCCTCAGTCTCCAGGCGTCCCGGGAGTGTCAGGGCAAGGAGAAGCTCCTGGAGCAGCGGTTCCGTGCTGCTTTTCGAGACTTCCAGCAGTGGCTGGTCAATGCGAAAATCAATACAGCCAAATGTTTTGATGTGCCTCAGAACCTGGCGGAAGCATCGTCCAGTCTGCAGAAGATCCAGGTAAAATTGTATTGATTTATTACGAGTTTTTTAATGAATTCCGTTCCAGCTTGGAACACGAAATATAATTCATCGCATTAATGAGAGTACATTTTTCTTATTGCAGGAGTTTCTAAGTGACCGTGAGCAAGGCCACGGCAAACTAAACACGGTGGCAGCCAGCGGAGAGCTTCTGATGAGTATCATTGCCAAAGACAGAGTGGAGTCAGTCAGAGCCAAAATAAACACAACCAGAGAAGACTGGAAAACACTCATGACAAATCTGCACCAGAGAGAGACCGCCTTACAGGTGTCCGACGCTATGAGAGATCATTTGATCATAAAAAAATTCACAAGCATCTGTTAATCTAGTGACATCTGTTGAGTCTGAGACTCTTCATTTGGGCCAGTAAACTACCACTCAAAACTATGGAAGCTTGTTTCCGCCAGGGAATAAAAAAACGAAAAGGTAATTACGACTTTTTATCTCACAATTTTGACTTTAACTCGTAATAGTGAGTCAGAATTGTGAGATAAAAAGTGCAAACAACCTTTATTATTTTTTTATTCCGTGGCGGAAAAAAAAGATTCCATACAAAACAGCCATTGCTTAACACAATAGCGACTACCTGCAACATCTAAACATCTAGCTACATTTATTATTCATGTTATTCAATATTTCTTGCAATCTCAAGTTGTACTTAAGTAAATAATTTAGATCATAGGACATCAGCCGACAATAAACATCGTAAATTCCTGATCTAGCTAATCAATCGTTCTCTCTTTAAATGTAGCATCATTGACTATTTTGTTCCAGAATCTTCAGTCTCAGATGCGGGACTTTGAAACGAGTGTGGAGCCGCTCCAGGATTGGCTGAATGAAACCGAAGAAGCCGTACGGGAGAGCAGCAGTCGGCTACATGACCTCACAGCCAAGAAACAGGAACTGCACAGGTTACAGGTGTAGTACAACGTAATCAATACCACCTTTATTCACAGCCATTACCAGAAGAGCCATTCACAAGCATCATTCTAGTTGATCGGAGTAGTTACACTTTATGGCATTGCTGCTGAACATGAAATAGCATTCACAACTCATTTCATTTCCATAATGTGACGTATTTCTCTGTCAAATTGGAAATTCAATGAGAAAAATATGTATACTTTATAATATAGTTGTAAAAATATGTAGGGCAGAGATTTTATGCATCATAAGTTATTTGGCTTATGTAAAGAAGGCTAAGTTAAATAGCTATTTGGCTGTTGGTTAACATTATGAAATAGCTTGCATGGTCTTGGTGACATCATTCGAAAAGCAACGTTGTTTTAAAGGCCAGCCAAGTTATTTTATTTTGATAAAAGATTATAAAGACAGTTATAAAGATTTGTGCTAGTGTTATTTTAGTGTTATTTATTTATTAATATTTTTTATATTTTTTAGTTTTTGTAATTTTATGTGCTGTTTAAAAAATATATTAACTTAATATATATTAATTTTATTTTTATTTTAGTTTTAGTAATTTAGGTTCTTCAACATTTATTTCAGTTAGTTTTTAAATTTCCATTTAGTTTCCATTTAATGTTTATATTTATTTCAGGTTATTTCAATTAACAAAAAGTTTTAGTTTTAAGTAACAATAATTACAACACTGATGTGTGTGCAATAAAACAAGGGATGTGTATTTACAAAGTAAGCAGGGTCATTTGACTTTAATGTCAGAATGTATGTATAGAAAATGATCAGTGCATGTGATCAACAGGTGTAGAAAACAGCTGCTTTCATGTCATGCTTTAATCTGCTTCTCTGTCATGCACATTTTCACATCGCTTATCCCCAGTCTTAATGTCTGTGCTGTTCATGTGCTGCCATGTTGCTTTATTAATCATCTGACTAACACAGGACTGTGTGCGATGCTTTTGTGTGCTAACGTGCCTGTGCTTTCACAGTCTCTGCTAGAGGAATTAGCCTCTAAGGAGTCTCAGCTGCACAGGTTGAGGGAGAAGGCCCAGCAGCTGTGGGACGGACACACGGCCGGAAAGGGCTTTGTGCACCGTGTCTCGCAGCTCTCAGCTCAGTACCTAGCTTTAAGCAACCTGACCAAGGTAACGTCCCATCTGTCTGCCGGATGGCTACCCGTCCCCAGTGCTGCAGGTGTTGACAGACTGTGTGCGCACATGGGACTGTGTCCGAAACCTTAAAAATGCGGTTTTATCTGGTATCAAATAAAGATTGGAAGGCATCAAGACACATACAAATCCAATGTTTATGTAAAGTTCTGTCAACATTAAAATGGTGTCTGATGGAGCAGTAAATTAATTTATAAGTTTAAAAGAGCCTTTTGTTTTAGAGTAACAAAAAAAATCTGTCTATCTGTCTGTCTATCTATCTGTCTATCTGTCTGTCTGTCTGTCTGTCTATCTATCTGTCTGTCTGTCTGTCTATCTGTCTATCTATCTGTCTGTCTGTCTGTCTGTCTATCTGTCTGTCTGTCTGTCTATCTATCTATCTGTCTGTCTGTCTATCTGTCTGTCTGTCTATCCATCCCATCCATCCACTTTACATTTTTAAATTTCAAACATGATTAAAAAAAAAAATCTAAATTTATTTATTTATTTATTTCAACCAAGAAATAAGGATTGTGAAATAAGCATGAAATGTTTGCTTGGATATCTAAATGATATTTAATAATATCAAAACTTGATATTGTGATATCTGAAACAATTTTTCTTAATATGTGCTTTTAAATGTTTAAGTCAGTGACTTTGGGTTTTGGACACAGCCCACGTGTTTCTATTTAGGGTGGAGAACACATTTTATCTGAAAACGTTGTGTGGAGTAATTAAGCTCATGAACAGTTATTACACTTCAAAAAGTATTGTTTTTGATGTTATATTCACTTGTATTTAGGTTCTCAATTAAGTACTCAATAGTTGCACAAAAAGGATGCATTTCGGGTAGTGTAAGTATTGTTATGGCTTACAGTAAATACAAAAAAAACAAAAAAACAACAACAACAAAACAAATCATATGGAATAATCATCCAGACCTATAAGTATTCAACATGACTAAAAAGTGCTGTTGCTTTCCTTTTAACACAATGACTATTTCTAATAAGAAGCTACCCCTACCAAATAATTGTTATTAACTGTATGTTATGATCATGTGTGGATCACGGACATATTATCCTAAGCAAATTATTCACTTTATCTTTGAGAAGTGATTATTTATCCGATTATGTTGTGCCTGTCTGACAGGAAAAAGCATCTCGAATCGACCGCATTGTGTCCGAGCACCAGCTGTTCTCGCAGGGCCTGAAAGAGCTGCAGAACTGGGTGGCTGATACCAGTCACATGCTGCAAACCTACTGCACTCCCACCGCAGACAAAAACGTGCTGGACAGCAGGATGATCAAACTCGAGGTGAAGAACACAGCCGAGAATATATGTCACCATAATAACCATATTTACTTCCAAAATGATAACTGGATGCCACATAAATCAAACATAAAGTAGAGTGAGGTCATGCAACATTAATGTAGCATACTGAATTCTATACTACTGAAATGTTTATTGTTGAATATTGCATACTATTTCGTATACTACTTTTGTAGTGGGCAATATATACTGTGCAATATTCAGTGAGCACAGGAGTTCGGAGTTTGAATTCTGAACATTTGATCTAAAGTATGTGACTTTGATTGTTTATGGGCATTTGATTTCATGGCCCTTATCATGTATTTTACTTGTAATGAGAGGTTTTTGCATACGTTACCCAGGCTTTACTGACGGCACGTCAAGAAAAGGAAATACAGCTGAAAATGCTGCTAACAAGAGGAGAGTCTGTTCAGAGGAACACCTCCGCTGAGGGTGTGCATCTGGTCCGCCAACAAATCGAGGACCTCAAGGACTCCTGGGATGGACTGCTGTCAGCATCTATTCAGTGCAAAAGGTTAATGTGGTCTTATTAAAATCAGTGCAAAAGCTTAACATAAAAATACACTTGTTTCGTTGATAATTACATTTGCATTTGACGGATGTCATAAAAAAGTATATACACTAATATGTCATGGTAAAGTAATTTTATGTGGTTGCAGAGAGTAGTTTATTTTTTTATTGTATATATATATATATATATATAATCTGCACACACACATTATTATATGTTATAATAATAAAAAGTTCCTTTCATTCGTAAAATTTAATTGCCATAACATTTTCAAAATTATAAAAAAATTTTAGAACATTTAAAAAAACTAGACGTTTTAGACATTCAGAGAACATTCAGAAATAACGTTTTCATATTTTAAAGGGATAGTTCACCCAAAAGTTAAAATTCTATCATCCTTTACTCACCCTCATGTTGTTCCAAACCTGTATGAGGTTCTTTCTTCTGCTGATCACAAAAGCAGATATTTTGAATGTCAGAAACCAGTTGATGGGCCTCATTTACTTCCATAGTATTTTATTTCCCATACTATGGAAGGCAGTAGGAAAATGGTTAACCATATTCTTCAAAATATCTTTTTTTGTGTTCAGCAGAAGAAGAAATTCATACAGGTTGGAACAAATTTTTGGGTGAACTACCCCGTTTAAAGGGAATGTTAGCAAAACGTTTGTTGAACACATTTTTGTTAGCTTGGCAAGAGGTCTGACTCCTCTTCCTAACAAATGAAAAATAATCTGAAATCATTGCAAAACAGCTTCTCATTGAGATTAAAATAGAAGACTCAAAACTAGTATATAGCGAACTCTAGAACCTTGTACAGACAAAAAATGGTTGTTAATAAAAAGAGTGTTCTTTGCTGAAGTTGAATTAGTTACTATAAAAAAGGGTGTTATGTTTGGGTTCGAACAGTCAACTGGAGGGCGCTCTGTCACAGTGGACCAGTTACCAGGAGGACGTGCGTCAGTTTGTGAGCTGGATGGAGACTGTAGAAGAGACTTTAAACTCAGCAGACAAACAGTGTTCTGAGATGAGAGGCAAAACCACCAACCTGGGCAAAGCCAAAGTACGGTGTTATTGTCAATGCTTTGAGTCTCTGAATAATTTGTAATTGTATTCAGTCCTGCTTTACAAACACTCTCCTCATTTCAGTTGCTCTCAGAAGATGTTTTAAGTCACAGCAGTGTTCTGGACGTCATATCCATGAAGGGATCCAACATGGCCGAGCACTATGTCACCCAGCTAGAGATTCAAGACTTGCAAGAGCGCTATAACATTGTCAAAAATAAAGCCCAGGTATAATGCATCCCTCATTGGTCACCATATTGAATATTCAGCATGTGTTGATGCACTCACATGTTTCTGCCACAGTGTGCAGTTGCCAAAGCAGAGGAGCTGGTTTCAGCCCATCAGGTGTACCAGCACAGTCTGCATGAGTTTAAAGACTGGCTGGAGCAACAGCAGGAGAGACTGAGCTGCTACACACAGCTGGAGGGAGACGTCGAGACTCTAGAGGACACGCTACGCAAACTACAGGTCAGAAGACGTCTTGAAGTAGTTATTGTGAGGGACATTATATGCTGAGAAAGTTTGACACCTTATTTGTTAATTTTATCTTTCTTAACTTTGAAACATCATTTTTATTTGTAATACTTTTTTTCTTTTAATGACTAATGCTTTATATATTTAGTTATATTTTGAAAAAGATTCTGCCAAATAATTGAATATGTCATTAACAAACATAGTGCTTAAGATAAAATAAGTACAGTAGTACATGACACGCACTGTATATTCAAATGTAATTATGACAAAATATTATTCAAATTTTAGAGTGTCTAACTGTTGAAAATGATATTTTGTTATATATATATATATATATATACTTACAGTGCTGGTCAGAATTATTTGCCCCCTTGGTAAATATGATTAAAGATGGTTGTAAAAATCTGCATTGTTTATCCTTTTGATATTTAATTTTTTTTTAAATGTACAAATCTAACCTTTTATTGAAGTAAAAGAATTGAAAGTGGGGGGAAAATCACATTATGAAATAAATGTTTTTCTCCAAAACACATTGGGAACAATTATTTGTCCCCTTTTATTAAATACTTTTTGCAACCTCCTTTTTCCAAGATAACAGCTCTGTTTTCTCCTATAATGCCTGATGAGTTTGGAGAACAACTCACAGGAGATCAGAGACCATTCCTCCATACAGAATCTCTTCAGATCTTCTCTTAAAGGGATAGTTCATCCAAAAATGAAAATTCTGTCAGTATTTACTCATCCTCATGTTGTTCCAACCCCGTAAGACCTTTGTTCATCTTCGGAACACGAATTAAGATATTTTTTAAGAAATCTGAGAGGCTTCTAAGGGATTGAAACTTGCCAGCCCCGAAAAGTCATTAAAGACATCGTTAAAATAGTCCAAGTGACTACAGTGGCTCAATCTTAAGTTTATCAAGCGACGAGAATACTTTTTGTGCGCAAAAACAAACAAAAATAACGACTTTATTTCAACTATTCATTTCCTTCTCTGTGGGCCTCTAGTCAGTTAATGTAGTGTGATTGCGTAGAGCTACGTCACACGTAGGCTCACTATTGGACCACAGAGAAGGAAATGAATAGTTGAAATAAAGTCGTTATTTCTGTTTTTTTTGCGCACAAAAAGTATTCTCGTCGCTTGATAAACTTAGGATTGAGCCACTGTAGTCACTTGGACTATTTTAACGATGTCATTAATAACTTTACGGTGAACAAGTTTCAATCCCTTAAGAAGCCTATGGAGGAGTGATCCAGCTCTCAGATTTAATCAAAAATATCTTAATTCGTGTTCCGAAGATAAACGAAGGTCTTATGGGGTTGGAACAACATGAGGGTGAGTAAATACTGACAGAATTTTCATTTTTGGGTGAACTATCCCTTTAAGTTCAGCCCACTCATTTTCTATAGGGTTCAGGTCAGGGACTGGGATGGCCATTGCAGATGCTAGGTTTTGTGTTCAATGACCCATTTTTGTTTTCATTTTGATGTTTGTTTTTGGATCATTGTCCTGTTGGAAGATCCAAGCATGGCCCATTATAAGATTTCTAGCACAAGCTGTCAGGTTTTGATTTTTTTATCTGTTGGTATTTGATCGAATCCATGATGCCATGTATCTGAATACATGTCCAGGACCTTTGGCAGAAAATTAGGCCCACAGCATTAAAGATAGAGCAGAGTATTTCATTTTACACATGGGGTACTTTTTTATCCCTGTATGAACCAAACCCATATTAAGTGTTTGCTTTTTTTTTGTTTGTTTCATCTGTCCATAGAACGTTTGAAAAGTAACTGACACTACCGGAACTTCAAACGGGACGGGTTCTATGGTCAGATGAAACAAAAAAATTAGCTTTTTTGGCAGCAAATACTTAATGTGATTTTGGTGCACACAGGGATAAAAAAGTACCCCATGTGTAAAATGAAATACTATCTTTAATACTGTGGGCCTAATTTTCTGCCAGAGGTCCTGGACATCTTGTTCAGATACATGGCATCATGGATTCGATCAAATACCAATATAAAAAAATCAAAACCTGACATTTTTGTTTGGATCTTCCAACAGGACAGTGATCCAAAAACAAACATCAAAATCAAAACAAAAATGGGTCACTGAGCACAAAATCAAGCATCTGTCCCTGACCTGAACCCTATAGAAAATGAGTAGGCTAAACTGAAGAGAAGAAGCGCCAACATGGATCAGGGAATATGAAGGATCTGGAGAGATTCTGTATGGAGGAATGGTCTCTGATCTCTTGTCAGTTGTTCTCCAAACTCATCAGGCATTATAGGAGAAAACTCAGAGCTGTTATCTTGGAAAAAGGAGGTTGCAAAAAGTATTTAATAAAAGGGGACAAATAATTGTTCCCAACGTGTTTTGGAAAAAAAACATTTATTTCATAATGTGATTTTCCTCCCAATTTCAATTCTTTTACTTCAATAAAAGGTTAGATTTTTGCATTTAAAAAAATATATATCAAAAGGATAAACAATGCAGATTTTTACAGCCATCTTTGATCATATTTACCAAGGGGGCAAATAATTCTGACCAGCACTGCATTTATTTTTCAGATTTACAATTTAATATTAATAATTAGGGATGCACCGATATAGACATTTTGGTTAATTCGGAGAATCGATTATGTTTTAATTGTAAAGTCTGATATTATGATCTCTTAATGTTTTTATCTATTGCTTAAAAACATGATCATAATAAAGTTAAAATGTGAAATGTTATACATTTAGAATATGTAAATATCAGACATCAAAACATAATATAAGGTAGAAAGATGCATAATGGCTTCTACAGACAGACAATACTTTCTGAAGTACAAAATATTATTTTATATGATATATTTATATTATATTTATATTTTAAATGTATATTCTTTATTATATTTGAGAAACTAGTAGTGTTCATAATTTAAATGATGTAATTCTGTTATTCTGTAATTCTATGTTCTTCATTAAAGGAAATCATGATTATATAGTTTTTTTTTAGTTTTTTAATTAAGTTAGATTGTTTTAATATATTCATATTAATAATTAATTATATATTACTTATATATAATTTTTATCTATTTTATATTTTTAATAATTAAAAAATATATATGTATATATAATTTTTTTTATTATTATATAATTTTAATTATATTTAAATTATTTTAAGCCATCCTTTAGTCCCCCTTTGGAAGCCCCCCTTGTGGACCCGGCCATCTGGTTTAAAATGACTGATGTGCCATTAAAAATTAGAAATGCCATTATTAGCCAATACCAATGTGATCTACACTATATATATATATATATATATATATATATATATATATATATATATATATATATATATATATATATACATATATATATTTGTTTTTTGTTTGTAATTATCTGCTGAATATTTTTATCACTTGGTATTTTAATATAAATATGCATTAGAGAAATAACTAATATCCATCTCCAGGAGCTGCAGGTGCACTGCACAGAAGGTCATGCTCTGCTCAACACGCTGCTCGTGACCCGAGAGCAGGTGATTCCCTGGGGCGTCCCGCAGTTAGAGGACCGATGCTTGGAGACGGTCCAGCAGGAGTGGGGCTCGTATCAGGCCCGGCTGGGTGAGACCAGATCTCACCTCAACAGCGCTCTTGCCAAACTCCGGCAGATTGAGCAGAAGTTCCAGCGGCTGGATAACTGGCTCAAGGGGATGGAAACTAAAGGACAGCTACGCTCCGGCCGTCGCTCTGACAGAGGAACAAAGGAGGCACAGCTACATCTCCTGAAGGTTGGATTCACTGAAAAAAAGATTACAATTTTCTTGTAAAATGCACACCAGCAATCTGTTTTATTCACAAGTTTGAATTTAGTTTTTTTTACATCGTAGTTACCGTAAATCTTGATTGGTACGCTAAAGGTTATAGGTTCAAACCCAGGATGAGGTTATTCATGTAACCTACAGTTGCTCCAAGAGAACTGTTCCAGTAGAATATGTCAGTGATATATTGTTGTGATTGTTTCTTCAGGGTTGGCATGAGGAGGTTCTGGCCTATCAGGAGGAGATTGAGGGTCTCAGTGTCCTGGCCCAACAGGTTTTAGAAGAGATGCCCATAAGCAGCAGAGTCAGTGCTAGAGCCACACAACTGACGTCCCGCTATCATGCCCTTCTGCTACACCTGCAGGTACACTTTAAACACACCTTTACCTAGCCAATAAATGAAGACATACCATAAACCTTCTATAAAGTGTTTATAAATCTAATTGTAATCACCTCAGACTAATTCTAACCCTAATAAACAGTATTTATTCTATTTATGAATAATCTTTCCAAGAGGGGTTCTGTGAGATTTAGCTCCACGTAACTTCTTAAGGCAGTTTTGTACCCAAAGTATAGATAAGTAAACCCACAAAAAACATTAAAATGGCATCTAACATCTAAATGGGGGTATATCATATAATTATTTTGTTTTTAAATAAACCCATTTTTAATTGTGAAAGACTAACCTTAACTCAAACCTTGCCCCTAAAAGACAACCTAAGGCATTTTTAGAATAAAAAAATATATAATTTACTTACATTATTTAGCAGTTTCCTTCAAGGATATTTTCTCACAATGAAGTCAGATTTAACTCGTTTTTTGGGATATTTGGCCTTGTAATGATTTGAAACACACATACTATAAATACAGCACAAGAGTTACAATGCTGAATTGAACTATTCATTTTATATGTGTTTACAGGACACTATCAAGCAGCTGAAGGAGGAAATGTCCGTTATTGAAGAGTCCCAGAGTGTCTTTAGCACCTTCTCTGATTGGTTGTGCACAGCGCAAAAGAACTTCAGTAGTGTGACCACTACTACCATTGATGTGGTCGATCGTGTTTCCATGGAGAAAAAGATGAAAAAATTAGAGGTTTGACAAATATGTTATTTTATTATTAAGATAAAGCAGCTTTATACTTTAACGTGTGCAATTTTACACTTTTTTTTTAAATGTGCAGTGATGCAGTCAATACATTTTTTTTGTTGACAAAATGAATACTTTTATTCAGTAAGGTTGCATTAAATTGATCAAAAGGGACAGTAAAGACATTCATAATGTTACAAAATATTTCTATTTTTTTTAAAATGCTGTTATTTTCTATTCATCAAAGAATCCTGAAAAAATTAATCATGGTTTCCACAAAAATATCAAGTAGCACAACTGATTTCAACATTGATGATAATAATAAGAAATATTTCTTGAGCATCAAATCAGCATATTAGAATGATTTCTGAAGGATCATGTGACACTGAAGACTAGAGTAATGATTCAGCTTTGCAACACAGGAATAATAATTTTTTTTAAATATTACTGCCCTATTTTTGATCAAATAAATGCATCCTACTCACAAGAGACTTTTTAAAAATATATTAAAAAATCTCACAAACCCCAAAGACGTTAGTGCATATCCTCATATGAAGTTCTTTTTTTATGTCTCAGGCTCTGCAGGGTGATATGGAGCTGGGTCACACCTTCCTGAAGACCATGCGTGAAAAGACTGATCGTGCCATGATGTTCCTGGAGGAACCTGAGGCAGAGCAGCTCAAGGAGGAAGTCGACACCCGACTCTCCCAGCTGGAGGCGTTGATCAGAGCTCTGCGGTCAGAGCTTAGTGCCACAGAGAAATCGATACAGCTCTCCAAAGACTTCCTGGACAAATACAAGACTCAATCACAATGGCTTACAGAGACAAAATCACTGCTGGCGTCCCCTGTGGAGCCAAAGGCTGAACTTTACCAAAAAAAGGCTCAGCTAGCCAAATATAAGGTGAGCGAAACAGATTTTTTGTGAGAAATGAATACAATTGTAGAGAATTCATTATAATGTTTTATAAGGAGTTTTGTTTGATCCAAGTGGCCATTAATAGCAACATTCAGAGAGTGAGGAATAAACAGGAACAACATGATAAATCATTTTTGTATGAGCATGAACAATTATGCATAGCTTCTAATACAGCCGTCTTCAGAGAGTCATGTAAACCCTTTTCTATGTCAAATGCTTCCTTTGTCCGCTTCTAGACAATCCAGCAGACCATCCAGTCCCATGAGTCAGCTGTCAAATCGGTTATAGAGAAGGGAGATGCACTCCTTGAAACGATTCGGGACCCGTCTGTCAGCGAGAACATTGGCAAGTTGAAAGCCGACTATCAAGAGTTATGCAAGGATGCCAAGGTACTGTCATGCATAATACAAGACCCTTTGAAAACCTGTCTCTGCTACCTGTGTTCCATGCGTTTTGCTGGTGTGTTGTAGGTTCATGTTCAGAGTTTGACGGAGAGCGTGAGAGAGCATGAGGACTATAACAGTGAACTACAAGAAGTAGAGAAATGGCTGTTACAGATGTCTAGCAGGCTGGTCACTTCTGATTCCACGCAAAGTGGCAATTTAGAGACGGCCACACAACAGCTAGCCAGACACAAGGTGTGTGCACTGCTTTTATATCTATTATTTATATCTTACAGATATCCCATGAACAATAGCTTTGCAGCAACTTGCAAGCCATAAAACTACCATAAAAATAAGTAACAATCCATGCAGAAGTCACATAAACAAAATCATAGTCTGTTTCCTTTTGTATCGCCTGGCATATTGCACTGTTTTTTTTTATTTACATATTTATATTTTTAGATACATATGAATAAACGTATTTTGTTTGCAACTACTGACTTTTCTTAGCTTAATTTGTGTCAATTCTATTTCTGATTTGGCCTGTTTCTTCTCAGGCAATAATGGAGGAGATAGCTGGTTTTGAGGAGCGTTTGACCAGCCTGAAGGACAAAGGCGAACGTCTCACCAGTAGCTGCACAGAACAAGTGCAGGCCAAGATCAGTCAGCAGATCCAGGCACACCAGCAGGGAACCAGAGACAGTTATTCAGCTATCTGCAGCACTGCTCAGCGTGTGAGCACTCCTGATAATAAAGGATTGCATTATCAGAAATGTTGCCTTATTTATTTAATAGTCTAATGTTCATTGTTTGGCATCATCAGGTGTATCAGAGTCTTGACCGTGAGCTCCAGAAGCACGTCAGCCATCAGGACACCCTGCAGCAGTGTCAGATGTGGCTGTCCACCGTTAAAGAGGAGATCCAGCTGCAGACGCAGACTCCTTATGGCCTTCAGGAGGCTCTGAAACAGGTAGATGCCACTGAGCAGGAGAGTGATTCTGTGCTAACTGTTACAAACCAGTTTAGAAGGTGTCTGAACAAATTTAGACAAATATCATATAGATTACAGTAACAATTATAGCATTAAGGTTTTAACATATATATGTGTTTTTCATTAATATATATATAATTTTATTAAAAAGGGAATTGTATAGACATTGTTTACAGCACTTCTAGAGCTATTGTATTTATGTTGTTGTTATTATCATTTTTTGCACATATATGTTTAAATGATATTTAGTTACATTTTGAATACTTACTCCACAGGTGAAGCACTTCAGGGCCCTACAGGAGCAGGCCAGTACATATCTTGATCTGGTTTGTTCAGTGTGTGATTTATCTGATGAGTCTGTAAGGGCTACAGCTGCCAAAATACAGCAAACCAAAACAATGGTGAGTTTGATCACGCAGACTTAACTAACGCTGTTTTGGGATGTCAAATTAATCTAGTTAATAATAATATGATTGATATTGTCAATTCTACAGATTGAGGAGAGGATGACCATTTCTCAAGAGCTGTCAGATAGCTGGAGGGAGATTAAAGAGCAGAAACAGGAACTCGCAACACTTTTCCAGGACATGGAACAGCAATTGCAAAGTCTCTCCAGGAGACCTGCGGAACTGGAGCCCAAGATTGCTCAAAACATGCTAGATCAAGCCAAAGTAAATATATGTGTCTGATCTCGATTCATGTAATGTTTCTATATATTTTAATTTAATTTAATTTTAAAATAAAAAAATATTATATTATATATCTATATTAGGAATATACTGTATATATTGGTAAATTTAACGTGGGTTGAGAAAAAAAAGTTGGCTATGATTTTATTGCTTAATATTATTTTTTACCTGGCCTGGCCTTGATTACATCAGCAAAACGGGGACAAAAGCTAAATCTTTAAAATGTGGAGAAAGTTCTTACATTTTAATGACAGATTATGACAACAGGCATTTTTATTTTTAGAATAATGTGTACCTTTGAATTCTGCACAAAAATACCAGGGAGATTTATTTATAACGTAAAAGAGTCATTTTCATTTCTCATCTTGTCTCTCTTTTTATGCTTGTCTTTTCTTCTGTGCTCATGTTGCCTGTAGGAATTTGGTCAGCACCTTCAAAGCAGACAAAGCACTCTGACTAAAATGACAGAGCTTGTGAGTAAGCTGACAGAAGGGAAGGAGTCTCCTGAGCATACAGAGATTGGTCGATTGAGTCATGCATGGCTGGAACTGTGTCATCAGGCTAACAAACTGCATGCTCAGAGAGAGGAAGATCTAAAAAGGACTAATGAGTATCATGACTGCATCAGTGCCATGGAAGCCCTCTTTGAACAGGTGTCCAAGGAATGGGATAACCTGGCCAGGTAAACCTATTATTCAGGATTTAGTGTAAATGTATTCGTATGACACTTTTAATTAGTGCTACATTGAAAGTGTCATTTGAGACTTACATTATTCTTTCATGATTTTGTAGAACTGATGCTGAGAGTTCATCTAATCATTTGGAGGCTCTTCGGAAACTCTCGGTTGTTCTTAAAGAAAAGATAAACACACTTGATGACCTCAAAGAACAGAAGCAAAAAGTAATGTACCACTTAAACCTGGATGACAAAGAGCTGGTGAAGGAGCAGATCGGCCACTTTGAGCAACGATGGGCCCATCTAGAGAGCCTCATTGAGAGGAAGATCCAAGACTCCATTGTGACCCTTGAAGACATGGGCCAAGTTGAGGCCCGTTTGAGGGAAGCTCGCGAATGGGCAGAGGAGCAGCAGCCTGCCCTGTCTGAAGCCATGAAGATGAGTCCTCCACCTGAGCTAGCACAGAGTTTCCTCTTTGACCATCTCACCATATGCAGTGAACTGGAAGTCAAGCAGCTTCTGCTGGCCCAGGCTATGAGCGATGCAGATAGGGTTTTAGCACATCTTGGGCTAAACGAAAGGCAAAGACTGCAGCAGCTCATCTCTGAAACTCAAGCAGAAGTGGAGTCCTTAAGCATCAAAGTGTCTCAACGTAGGAAACACCTAAGCAAAGCCTTCACTGAGAGAACCCAGTTCCTGTTGGCTGTGAATCAAGCTATCACCTGGGTCCAACAGAACGAGAAGAAAGCACAAGCAGAGGATTATATAGCCCTACTTCCCGATGACCTATCTAAGCAGGTGAGGACATGCAGGAACATCCAGAGTAGCTTGAGGGCCTACCAGAGTGAGCTGACCTCCCTATGGTCCCAAGGTAGGGATTTGATGAAAGATGCCTCTGAAGAAGAGAAATCAGAGATGTTAAACAAGCTCCAAGAGCTGCAGAATACCTTCGAGGTTGCCCTACAGAAGTGTAGCCAGAGGCTTCAGGAGCTGGAAAAGGTATTGGTGACTAGAAAATATTTCAAGGTAGATCTCGAGAAGATATGCCAGTGGTTGAAGCAAGCTGATATTGTGACCTTCCCAGAGATCAACCTCATGAATGGAGATGCTGAATTAAGCTCGCAACTTACAAAATACCAACAAATATTGGATCAAGCCATGGAATATGAGAACCTTCTGCTAACTGTGCAAAGAACGGGTCAAGAAATACTTCCCACTCTGAATGAAGTCGACCATTGCTACTTAGATGAGAAACTGATTGCTCTTCCTCAGCAGTACAATAATATTTTAGGACTAACCAAAGAGAAACAAGAGAAAATACAGCAAGCTATTCTTGCCCGACAGGAATATGCCTCCTTTATTGATATCACCCACAAAGCACTTAAAGAACTTGAGGAACAGTTCTACAATTTGGGGACGCAGTCTGTCAGCCTTAAGACTGAGGAAGTTGTCAGTCTTCTGGCAGATTATAAAGCCCTCCTAGAGGAGTTGACCAATCTCGGACAAGCCGTCAGTGAGCTTAACCAGAAGAAAGAGGGATTTCGAAGCACTGGTCAACCTTGGAGACCTGAAGAAATGACTCAACTTGTTAGCCTTTACAACGGACTCAAAAGATTGATTGAGCAGAGGGTAGAACATCTCGACGACACTCTGGAATCTTTTGAGGACCATCAAGCCATGGCTATGCAGGTTGATTCTGAGCTAAAGGCCACCAAAGAGCAACTGGTGAAAGTTAATGCGGAGACACAGTCAGCTGAGGAGAGATTGAAAAACTATCATGCCCTGGCTGCTAGTCTTCAAGGTGCCAGCTCTCACCTCACTCGACTCATGGAGCAGATGGATAACCTGGTATCCCACATGGATACCGCTGCACACGAGGCTTCAAAGCAGCGGGTGACCTCTTGGCAGGAAGAGCTTCAGTCATTACAGTCAGCTGTTGGAGAACTAATTGTGGAGTGTGAGAACAGGTTTGTGCAGAGTAAAGACTTTGAGACCGAAGTCAATCGGACCTTAACTTGGCTCCAGCAAATCAAAGATGAACTTGGCTCTGAGGTGGTGGTAGACGTCAAGATTGAGAAAGTCCAGGAGGAAATCAGGAAGCAACAGATAATGCAAGAGGAAGTGCAGTCGAGGCTGAGGATAGTGGCAGCTCTTAGCACCAGAGAGAAGCAGAAGTACACCAGTGCCAATGAGCTCGTTCCCGCTCACGTGGACTCAAGTCTACAAGAGATGGCCAAGCTGGAGGCTGATGTTCAACGTGCCCTGAGCTCTAAACAGGCAAGTTCTATTGAAACCATCAATTTAACCAAGACTATTAAAGCACAAAATCCTTGCATATATCTTCACCGTTGTGTTATGTTTTAGATACTGTGCCCCAACATGGGATTCTGGTGTGCCTACCAGGCCTCTTAATAAGCTAAGCCAGCAAGAGTTCCTTAGTCAACCAATGGTTACCCTACACTCTTAAAAATAAAGGTTCTTTATTGGCATATATGGTTCCATGAAGAACCTTAAATGTCCATGGATCCTTTCCATTGTTCAAAAGGTTCTGTATAGTGGAAAAAGTACTTCACACTTCGAAAAAAATGTTATTTTAAGAATTGTTCCTTGAACGGTTCTTGGGGGAATGGTCCTTCTATGGCATATAAAACCTTTTGAAACCTTAATTTTTAATAGTGTAGCTTACTATTAACTAATGAATCCAAATGTTTATCTTATAGATTACATTAGAACAAGCTCTTGGCTTGTGTCAGAAGTATCACTCCAGAATGCAAACAGCATGTGAGTGGCTGGAGGACGCTGTGGGCTTCTTGCAACAGGCCAGTCTCGGGGTGGACGTGGAGAACTACGAGGAGTGTTTAAGGCAACAAGAAGATATCATGGCCACTGAACAGGAGTTTCTGGGTGTTCTTGAGGAGCTGGAATCGTTGCCACCTCAACTTGAAAACCTGGTCAACCCTACATCCAAAGAGCAGCTTCGACTTAGTGTGGAGTCTGCACAGCAGAGAGGTGTGGAGGTCAGAGACCAGCTGCAGTGCCACCAAGACATTTTAAACAGGTACAGAACAGTTTTCCAGAACATTTGAGCTCTTAGATATATTAAGGGTTTGTTATTTTAAATTGACCCAAGTTTTGATGCCAATAAAGACTACTTATTGTAGTTATAATGTGACCTTTTCAGCTGTGTTGCCCAGTGGAATTCATATCAGGAGGCCAGACAGACAGTCATTGAGCTGATGAATGAGGCAGAGAAGAAGCTAACAGAGTTTTCCACAGCCAAGGCTGCAACGGGCCAGGAAGCTGAAGAGAAACTCAGGAGTCATAAGGTGAGCTAAGTATGCCATATTGACTCTCTTTCTTGAGAAAATAAACTTATTCAACTGTCTACATGATGATAAACCAATTCAAAATGTCTTCATCTTTGGCTTGCAGTCATTAGTATCCATGGTGAACAGTTTCCAAGAAAAGTTGACTGGTCTGGAAGAGCAAGCGTCCCAGTTAGAGCTGATTGGAAGTGACGCCAGTAAAGCCACCATAAGTCGATCCATGACCACAGTATGGCAGCGCTGGACCAGGTTACGCAGTGTAGCACGAGGCCAAGAGAGGGTGCTGGAGGATACGGCTCATGAATGGAGAACTTTCAGGGAAAAGGTGCAGTTTCACTTGTGGCCAAATATTGTTGGACTCCCCATTTGAATGTTATGATGCTCTGTCCCTACACAAATTAAGAAAATGTTAAAATAAAATTTGAAATGGTATATTGAACATATATCAAATATAATGGTACAAGCACTTGGGTTAACAGGTTAATGTCACAAAGAATGAAATAGTTTTTTTAACAAGACAACTATGTTTTTCAGATGATGAAGGTTAGAGCTGTAACAGAAGAGCTGAAGGGCCGTGTTCCTGATTGCACTGCTGAAAAAGCCTCCAAAGCCACATTGCAGTCACATCTGGACCAATACGAGCTGGTTGGTCAGGACTTAGAGAGGGAGCAGTCTTCTCTAACTCTCCTAAGACAGTATGCTCTCAGCCTGCTACATGATGTGGAGGTGTCTGTGCCAACGGCTGATCATGAGCAATTACCAAGTCTAAAGGAGATCAAAGCCGTGCAAGATAAGCTAGAGAGGTGTGTAATCTTTCTCCAAACCAATATGAAATCCAGCACCAAAATATTATGTACAGTGCAAAATATGCTAATCTGTTTAGTACTTTTGAAACCTGTCAAAGAAAAGAGTACACTGTTTTTTTCTGTTTTTCAGGCATCACTAAGATTTGCTAATACCAATATGATGACATATATTTTGTACAATTTTAGTTAAACTATTAATTCAACTGTCTTAAGTAACCAATGTATTTGTAGCTTGTGCAAATGGTAAAAAGTGATTGATTGCTAACCAGTTTAATGTCAGTGTAGTTTTGCTTCCAATTAATTGCTTGAACAGAACAATGCTGATAATTAGCCTGTACCAGTAATATTGACTGAAGGCTAATTTGTACAATATGTGTCTCTCGTAGTTTCCTGCAGAAGGCCAGGACAGGAAAGACTCGGGTCCAGCAGGAATTATCGGACAGGGAAGGTGTGGAGAGAGGACTGAGTCTGGTCAAGAGCTGGATCCAGGACTCCAGGGAGCTCCTGCTGAACCCCACATCTGATCTGGATATTCTCACACAAGAATTGGAGGTGAACAAAAAATTAAACCGTATTTAGTATCCAACAATATTTTTTTCAAATTTCAGTATGCTACACTGTTGACACAATTTTGCATGTTTAATTAAGTGAAGTTGAGCTCATTGCATTATGGGATGCAGTACCAAATGCCATATTTCTAGATACTATGAATTTGAGCAAATGTAGTGTGTCATCCTGGTTTTGCATGCATATAGAAGATTTACATATTGTTCACAGTATACATACTATAGTAGAAGTATGTAAGTAGAATGGTAGAATGAATTTGCCTGTCTCAATTGTATTTTAAATTTGTGCAGGTGATGCATGGAGAGCTGATCACTCATCGTCAGAACGTGGACAAGCTTGCAGAGCAGCAGCAAAGTAAATACTTGGACCTGTACACTATTTTACCATCCGAGATCTCAATGCAGCTGGCTGAAGTGTCCCTGGCACTGGGATCCATTGAGGACCAGGTACATAATTACCCTTTTTTATTGTTTTCATCGTGTATTAATTGGCAGTTTCTTACTAAATCATAGGAGACCATGTTCTGAACAATATTACCCTTTTTTACTAACACTTCATAATATAAGATACAAATGAATTAATCCATACCTTTAGGTTCAAGCCAAGGAGAGAGACATTCAGAAGACCAGAGTTATCAAAGAAGAGTTCAACTCCAGAATTCATGATGTGTCTGAAAAGTTGAAGGCCATCTCTAGCACTCTGAAGGAAAAGGCCACTGATATTGACCAGGCCAAAGATGAGGCCAGAGTAAGTGTTGCGTCCTAATAATCTTTATATTGTTAACATTTTAATGTGTTTTCTATAAACAAATGTTCACTGCCTTAAATGGCTATAAAGTACTTGAACTCCTTGCTGTATTTCTAGCGTCACTGTGATGAACTGGACGGCTGCGGAAGAAATCTCGCTGAGCTAGAAGCCGCAGTGCAGGACTTTGGTCGCCGTAACCCTCTGATAGCCAGACAGCTAGCTGATTCAATTGCCAAATTACGAGAGATCCATCATCACACTCTTCGACTGGCTGAATATAAGACTATATGGTTGAAGAAGGTAAGATACATTATGTTTTACTAATAGACTAAATGAACATTCAGCTAATAAGACAGAATCTCACTGAAAATGAACCTACTTCCTACATGCTCATTTATTACTTTTGTATTAGAGTCTTTCAAACATTGTATGTGATGTGATGCATTTTTTCTCATAAGGCGGATGCACATTTAGATGAGTACAACGAGATGTTTGAGTTCATAGTGAAGTGGACAGACAGAGCCAAGAGCCTGGTGAAGGCCAACATCATCTGGAACTCCTCCTCGCACCTGCAAGAACAGATCAGGATGTATCAGGTGAACTACAACGCACACAAATCAAATGTGTATATAACATTTAAAGGTGCTCTAAGCGATGTCACGCGTTTTTTAGGCCAAAACTTTTTTTGTCACATACAGCAAACATCTCCTCACTATCCGCTAACTGCCTGTCCCCTGAACACACTGTAAAAAAACGCAGTCTCTGCAGACACCCCAGGCTCCAAAAACCGCAACAAAAACAAACTGGGCTAACCCGCACCACAAAACATAACAAACTGTTCCAGCCAATAACCGACAAGAAGGATTTGAGGGGTTAGTGTGCAGATGAGGAGGAGGGAGAGTCTAGCTACTGTAGCCTCCGTTTTGTTTGACAATACTTCGAACGTCAACAAGATGTGACGTCACCCAACATCGCTTAGAGAGCACCTTTAAGTGCATTTTGGTGCAATCATCTGTTGTCTACAGTAAGAATTAATAATCTGTGCTTTTGACCCTGCAGTCTGTTCTGCGTGAGTCGCGTGAGCTCCATGGTGACATGGAGGCCATGCAGGAGAAGGTGGAGATACTGTCTGAGACGCTGCAGGTGGAGGCCATGGGACAGCAGGTGTCAGAACTGAGCCGTCACACTGAGGAACTGGAGCAGAGCATCAGATCACGACTGCAGAGTCTACAGGACGCAGCGAAGGTTTGAGCACCTCAACACGCCTAAAACGATTTCCTCCTTCCTCAGATTTAAATATAATTATTATATTCTGTTAACTACAGTAGCTCAGCATGACTGACTTTATTTCTTTTAGGATATGGAGAGGTTTGAGAATGAAGTGAAGGCCCTGCATGTGTCTCTGGAGCAGGTTCAAGCCACTCTCACGTCTCCTGAACTGGCCCGACTCAGTCTAAAAGAACAACTGACTCAAAGACAGGTACATTTATCTGCTTTGATCCTGAATATATCATTTATTTGAGCCCTATTATTCCATGCACAGCCTACTTGACTGCATTATAGATGTGTTCTTGATATGGGTAATACAATAAAATTTAAGTTTAAATTTAGTTATGGAGCAGTAGCTTAGTAGTCTGGCTATAATGTACATTGCTGAAGATCTGGTAACAGAAAAGTTCTTCTGCTTAATTTTTGAGTGCTTTCTGTGAACCTGGTTTTTGTTACATAAATACATTATTCTAGTGTGGAAAGAAAGGAAACAATTTTTGTTCTTAAAATGGATTTTGTTTTTTTTGTTTTTCAGCGTTTGCTGGCAGACATGGAGAGCTTCAAGCAGCAGGTAGAGGACGTGCAGGAGTGTCATAGCGCTCTAAGAGTCCCTGAGGAAGTGGTGACCAGTTTGTCCATCTGTCGCACTGCTCTGAATCTGCAACAAGAGGCCAGTCAGCTGCAGCACACCGCCATCCAGCAGTGCAACATCCTGCAGGCAAGTCAGAAAACGCATCCAGGCAAGCATTCGTTGTGCTTGCTCTTTCGGAATACAAACAGTACTTTGGAGAGATAATGCTGGAGAATGATGTCCACAGATAGAGGTTGGATAGTACTGTATGCACCACAAATTTATTGAGACACAGACAAACAGAAGTGCTAATGAAAAATATATTACTACGGTTTCACTGTTGTTTCACTATGGAACACACCATAAATTATCCTGAATCCTGAGCGCTTATAGCTTATTAGGCACAAATGCTGTCTTTGTTTTATGATCTGTAAGGATTATAAATTTGGGATGTATTCAGAGGGTTATTTTTTAGAATGGGTCAGGTTTTGCTATATTAAATGTCCCCACAAACACCAGGCTAAAATCTTTAAGTCTACATGATGTCACAGCTTCGTAAAGGAACTAAATAGTGTATTAATTTACATTTAAATATTTCAAAGGTGTCTGAAAGAGGTTAGTTAAGGGGTAAGGTTAGGGTGTAGTAATCAACCCAATTTAAGAACAATAGAAGTCCAGTAGGACTCATCATGATACAAAAATAAATGTGTATGATATCTGTCTTAGGAGGCAGTGGTGCAGTATGAACAGTATGAACAGGAAGTCAGAAACCTGCAGGCCATGATTGAAGATGCTCACCGGGTCATTCAGGACCAACCTGTGAACACCAGCAACATCCAAGAGCTGCAGGCACAAATTCATCATCATGAGGTGCAGTGATATTTTAATATTATTTATACTATTATAGTATTTACTAATATTACTGTTATAGTGTTTATTAATATTTTTAAATATTAGATTTTTTTTTTTAAGTTTAATTAATCATTCATGTTTCTATATAGCTTTATTTTTATTTCAGTTTTAGTTTAGGTCATTTTAGTACTTACAACCTACACACATTTCTGTTTATTTCAGTCAAGGCAAAATTTCTAATTTTCATTTAAGTTTAGGTTTTTCATCTAATATTTATATATATATATATATATATATTTTTTAATAGTTTTAGTTAACAATAGCAACACTGATGAGGTGTCACGTATATTCACCTCAGTGATGCCACACTAGCTATATTTCCATCCACCGATCTTTATAAAAAGATGTGCATAAATTCTAAAAATGCACATAAAAAATGTATGCGCCCAATTTAGGATTATCATTTTTTAATCCGATAAGAAGATATGCACAATAACTTTGAAAGCAAGATAGTATAACCGTATTTGTTGCGTTTCATCTGCGCGCTCTGAAGCGCAAGTCAGTTATGATGAAAAAGAGAAATTGTAGCAACTTTCGTTTATATTAAAGATATTTTACGCCAATTTCCCAGGAAGTGATGATTTAGTTCTCTTGAACACATGGGGTGGAAACGTTGCTTTATTATATATTATATATTATATATTAAAGTTTTGCATACAAGTTAAATTGGCGACTTTGGATGGAAACATAGCTACTGTCCTCAAATCTGATCTTTCCTGTTTTTTGCATTAACCTAAAGGGCAGCTAAATAACATCTTTTGTCATTGTGTTTATTTTTATCTAAACAGGAACTGGCCCTGAAAATTAAGGGCTACCAGGAGCAGATTGCATCTCTGAATTCCAAGTGTAAGATGCTGACGGTGAAAGCTAAACACGCCACCACTCTCCTGACAGTGAGTGATGCAGAGGGTTTAACCGAGAGTCTGGAGGAACTGGACGGTGATGCTATTAAAAGAAAGACCCAGTCACAAGTCTCGGTACGTTATTCTGAACGTGGGCGTGCCAGTATAATCGTGGGATAAGCAAACAAACTAGAGTAGTAAATGTCTTAAAAAGTGATTGCTATTTGTTCTCGTATTCTAAATAATTGTGTGCACTACAAAAGCCATTTTTTAATCATATTTAATCATTTAATCAGAATATTTGTCTTGTATTAAAAATATAGAATCATCCTTAAAACAAGGTCAATTTACTTGAGAAACAAATAACATAAGATATTAAGACTTTTAAGAAAAAGTGGATCTTTAATATCTTTAGTTTCTATTTTATATTTTAATGACTATAATAAGTACAGTTTTCGCCACGAAAATAGCCAAATAATCTGGCATTGCTTAAAAAAACAAACATATATATATATATATAACATAAACGTCTTACCCCTTTAGCATTTCTTGTTTTAAGCATAAATCTAACCAAATTTAGGTCTAAAACAAGAAGAAAAAAAAATTCTGTGAATATATTCCTTGAAAACAAAGCATGCATTATTTTACAAAGTATTGCTTTTAATAATATATTTATTAAATGTAAATGTAACTTATTTGAGATATTTTTGCATGAAAACCACTTAAGTACTGGGGGGAAAAAAGAACCAAAATAAAAGATTAAAAACTGACCCTCTTACCTGAACGGTCTTTATTTACTCATCTCTCAGTGCTCTTTGCATGTCATAATCACTGAACGTTACAGCTCTGTGAACTGACTGACTAATTGTGACTGATTGTGATGCTGTCAGATGTCGGCTGGTCGCTGTCAGTCTCTCCTGTCTCCTGTGACAGAGGAGTCTGGGGAGGAGGGCACCAGCAGTGAGATCTGCTCTCCTGCTTTCTGTCGATCTCCCTCTCCTGTCACTGAAGCAGCCATTAGTAAGGTAATGCCAAAGCATTTGGTGCTTGATCTTATTTCTCGCAGACTTTTCCTTTGCTGCCCTTTTGCCATTGTCAGTTTCACCTTAATCTGTGACAGACAGCAGTGTAGTGACTTTTTTTTGCACATTAACATGATGTATTTTATTTTGCATTGTTTTTACTTGGACTGTCCTAAATGTAGATGTCCATGGGAAGAGCCACTCTCACCAGAGCTCCCCTCCAGGAGCTGTACAATCCCACGCTGGAGTCTGTAGCCAGTTTAGATGATCTTCAGCGTTCATGGGAGACCCTGAAAAATGTTGTACGTTGGTCTTTTGTGTTCAACAGTCAGATGCGCCAGTATTTAAAATCTGGTCTTTGAGTTGTGATTATCTTCGTGTTTTGCAGATAAGTGAAAAGCAGAAGACGCTCTACGAGGCTCTGGAGAAGCAACAGCGCTATCAGGGATCTGTACAGTCCATCTCTACTAAGATGGAGTCCATCGAGACCAGATTAAACGAGCCCCCTATGCATGATCTCAGTCCTGACAGACAAATGGTCCTATATCAGGTGAGCCAATTGTAGAATTGAAGTTCTGAAGGATTTTCTCGGTTGCCTTTGCTCCAGCTGTAGACTATAGGAGCTTTATAAGAATATGGATGCAGAACAAAAACAAAATCATCATACTTCCATATTCCTCCAGAATCAGATGGAGGAAATCGTCAGACTGCAGGATGATATAGATGGGCTTCAGTCCAGCTTGACAGAAGAGCTGATGTCTGATGTCGTGGACTCTGACTCTTCGGATCAATTGGCCATGCAGTCCACACTCACTGTGCTGGCGGAGAGGATGGCCACCATACACATGAAGGCTTCAGGAAAACGCCAACTTCTTGAGGTCTGTCTATCTATCTATCTATCTATCTATCTATCTATCTATCTATCTATCTATCTATCTATCTATCTATATATATATATATATATATATATATATATATATATATATATATATATATATATGACATTTTGTTTTAGTGAGCAATTAAGCTTGGTTTACATTCTTGGTTTACATTCTTGGTTTAAATTTAATCACTTAAACTACACAATATACAAAGAAATAAGGTTATAATGTAAAATAATATATAAGTTATTTAACAAATAATAAATATACATTTTATAATAACACAACTGTTCAGAACTGTTCAGAAGTTTGGGTTGCTAAGATTTAATATTTTTGAAAGCACCCTCTTACAGTATTTTCACCAAGGCTGGTGAACATCGAAAATACAGTAAAAAAAAATATGAAATATGATTACGACGATTTAAATAATCTTTTTCTATTTTAATATTTTGAAATGTAAATAATTCCTGTGATGGCAACAGGTGAGGCTTAGACTAATGCAAAGAAAACGAGGGGGTGGGGCAAAGACATGACAAACAAAGGAGCACATGGCGAACATAACAAACATCAACCACAAAACACAAAAGCACAGAAAAGACAGACCCGGCTGGTCAGCCGAGAGTCCTGACAGATGCCCATAGATATTCATAGATGTTTATGGTGATGTGTATAGGAGCGACAGAGTGAACGAGTGGAAAAGCAGCAGCAGGCGCAGGCTTTACACAGCTACCTGAACCAGGCAGACCAGCTGGACCAATGGCTGCGGAGCACTCGTGGTAACATCACTTCCTGCTCTCAGGACTCGAAAGACATGGAAGAGCAACTCCGAGACTGTCAGGTTAGAGCGCCCTCTACTGCCGATTACTAAAATAAGTAAATTATTTATGATTTACTGTTTAATCTAAAAAAGAAAATGTATTATTTTGTGTTCCCCTGTGAAGGCCTCCTTCCCTTTCCTTTACCTCTGTACAGATAAAACGTTATCAGAATGATTCCAGTTCGCATGGATACGCGAAAACGACAAAACATTCTGTATTATGCAGGCCAGACAAGTAATTTGTCAATGTCAATTTGTAAAGAAAGACTACGTGCCTGCGCACATATATATTCAAATGCGCATAGCTATAGACTAAACACATAATATGCAAGTGCATGCATTCACCGTTTTCACAGATTCAAGGTTTTGAAGTTTACACAGAGATGATAAAGTTTTTCAACATTTTTCAAAACTTGTACTTTGGAACCTATTTCAAAGTTTGCGTTCTCGAGCCACTAAACACTCTTGTCCTGCAAATGAACGGCCAAAACACATTAAAAGTTTTATGTTTTCAGTTAAAACAGTGTCGTGCAAGCGGCCCCTAAGTTAATAACTAATGATCGTTGCGACAGAAGTCAATCAATCAAATCTAACTTTAGCTGGACAATAACTTTATTCTAGAGCTGCTGTAAAGCCAAAACAATCTCTGTTACTTTAATTTCCTATTATCACTGTAAAGCTGCTTTGAAACAATCTATATTGTTAAAAGCGCTATATAAATGAAGGTGACTTGACTTGTTATCTATCGAAATTAAGGCCTGCTTTGTGTTTTTAAATGAATGAGTTTTTGTTAATTCAGAGAACAGGATACTTTGTTATCCGTAAACAGCAGTATTAAAAGGCCTCTGAGCATTCAGATGGATTGATTCTTAAGCGTCTGTGGCACGAGCCATAATCAGATTATGCAAATGTATCAGCGTAACACTGTTCACAGTTGGCTTTGGGGATATTAGAGGATTCCTGTGAGATGACTGGTGCTCACTTCAAATCTGTTCCACCTCTTATTGCATATTCATGAGGGTGACTGCAGCATTAGTGCTGAAAGGGGTGGGGCTTCGTCTTTCTACATAAATGCAAACTGGCAGATGTCCCAATGTGGAACACCTTGACTTTTTTTAGTTGTATATGCACTGTGTTGACAAATTTCAAGTGAATTTTGGATATAATTTGAAGTACTTTTATACATTCTTGTTGTTATCCTCAAGAATGCATGTTTACTGTGAGCATGGCACGTGAGGGATTACGGATAATGTACAGCGCTGTAGGTGTTGGTAAGGTTCTGGGATGAGAGCTGCAGAACCATGTTTGAGCTGGCCTCTCTTCTGTTGCTTCTGCAGAACATGCTTCTGGAGATCGAGAAGAAGGTGCTGGCTCTCTCCGAGCTCTCCAGACACAGCGAGAATCTTCTTCTGGAGGGCCGACCGGAGAACAGGGAGGACGCGGAGCAGCTCGCCAGGAAGTTGCGTACGCTGAAAGGCAGCCTGCTAGAGCTGCAGAGGATGCTGCAAGACAAGCAGGTCAACATTCAGGTGAGACTGGACCTCTGAATCAAGGCTGGAAACTTTGACATGTTTGTTCTAGAGGTTCATTTGGAAACCCTAAAAAAGTACTCAGGCGGGATGTTAGCGCTATTACTTCGATATATATGTCATGATACTGAACGAATTCTGTATATACTAAATATCATTGTATTAAATGGTGCTCCAAATCCCTTCAAGTTCCATGGCCAAAACATTATAATGGTACATAATAGTAATAATAATAATAATAGTAATAGATTTTATTTGTATAGCATCTTTCATAGAATAATAATAATAATTGTTATTATTATTATTATAAAATATTTTATCCACTATTAACACCATCTCTGACAGTGAGGAGGAATGAAACAAAACCATTAATTTGTATTATACAATCTTATATTAAATCAATTGTAATATATTTATAAAGTTTTTAAAAACTGCAGAAACTTAAACTATTTTTCTACAACAAAAAAAATGTATGTTAAAGTAAACAAGGTCATTTTTTTGAAAGTACAGGATTAAAGTAAAATCCATGTTAATAAAACAAAATAAAAAAAGATTTTGGTAACACTTTACAATAAGATTTCATTTGTTAACATTAGTTAATGTATTAACTAACATGAACTAACCCATGAACTAACCATGAGCAATACATTTGTTACTGCATTTATCAATCTTTGTTAACATTAGTTAATAAAATATACATATGTTCATTGTTTGTTCATGTTACTTCAGTGCATCAACTAATGTTAAGAAATGCGACTTTTTATTTTAACAATGTATTAGTAAATGTTGAAATTAGCATGAACAAAGGATAATAAATGCTGTAAAAGTGCAGTTTATTATTATGTTAACTAATGTAGTTAACTAATGTCAACTAATGTTAACCAATTAATGTTAACCAATAATCCCTTAATGTAAATTATTTTATTATAATAAAGGTTTTATTTTAATAAAATTACATTAAATATTAAAATAAAATAATAGGTTTTATTCAAATAAAATATATATTTTATAATAAATTTGAATATAATTCTGATAATTTCTTTCCGAGTCAAATTTAGAGAGAATTTTTTGTGAGATTCTCTAAAAGTTTTGTCTTTTATTTCCTGCAGGCGACTTTAATTTGGGAGGAGTTGAAAGGCCTTCAAACATCATGTGTAATAATGATATATTACATCATAGTTTTTTTCCTTGTCACTCCGTGTGCAGAATAATTCAGCAGCACTGGGTTCTGGGTCTGAATACCACAATCTCATGCATGGCTTCCTCTTTTCCTACTGTTATGCACAAGAATATTGCAGAATATGAGAATGATGACTGATTATTTGATTCATGATTGTATGATGTTTTGATTTGATTGTAATTCAGTTCAAACAAGGTATTTACGGTATTCAAGACTATTAATCCATTGTAAGTACTCATGTTTGCATTGTCCCTCTCCCGCAGGATTCCCTTCAGGAACCATCAGACTCCAGTGAATCAGACTCCAGTCTGTCCCAGAGTCCAAACATGCAGGACTGGCTGGCCCAGGCCCGTTCCACACGCAGCCTACAGCACCAGGACACCCTCCAGAAACAGAAGGTACATACCATTTCACAAGAAGAAGAGTGATCAAAATATCTGGAACTATCAACATTATGTCCTCCAGTGGGACTGAACCTGTAGTAGGTTGTTTTAAATAAGAAAGCATCTACTAAATGAAGAATGAAAACAAAATATATTATGTTCATTCAGGAGCTCGAAGAGCAACTTGCAGAGCAAAAGAAACTATTGAAATCTCTAGCAAGTCGTGGAGAGGAAATACTCACCCAACAAGCATCGCCCGTCAGAGCCAGGTACCATTAACCTGCATTTCTCTCTCCCTGCTGCTCACTGTTTCCTATCATTTTTCTCTTTACAATTCTGTCTGTCAAATCTTCTGCAGTGCGACGGAGACCCTGTCCCCTGATATAGAGCTGGAGGGAGACAGTCAGGCTGTGAAAAAGCAGAGGAGAAAGAGATGGGAAAGTCTGAAAAAAGATATGGTCACTAAACTACAGCTCCTCATGAACACCCTGGAACAAGACAGCAAACAACCGGTACACTGACTTCTTTACAGTATCCACATCGCTCAAATGTAGAGTATTTGACCAAGACATTAAACATTTCTGGCCTAAAATATGCATTTTTATCTAAAATCTTAATCACCTTTCAACTTTTTTGCAGATTACCTGATTAGCTATAAAGTGTGACAAGTGAATTTCTGAAAGTGAATACATTCAATGCAGTCTCTCAACTAATGAGAATACAACTATTAGGGGTGTGAATATTTAGGCAGTCAAGGTCCGATTCCGATTCTGGGAGTCACGATCTGATTCCAAGACAAATCTTGATCTGCTTTTTTTTTCTTATTAATTAGTTTACAACTTGGAAATCTCAAAACCTCTATTTATTTTTTTATTACATATGTAATGATAAGTACTTTTCAAAATAATTACAAATTAAAAAATGTAATTAAACAATTGTATGCTAAGAATTTTAAATATATAAACTAATAAAGCTTCAAAACGTAAAACAAGTAGTAGCCTAAATAATTAAGAGGAACAAAGAAACATATTGCAAGCAATAAACAAAGAATGCTTTCAGTAGAGTTTCTGAACGTTTTCCATTCAAGGGCAGTGAGTGATTTTACTCTTTCTCAGCTTTATTGTTGTTTGATTATTAATGATGACATCATAGACAGAGGGGGGATCTAATAAGCTGCATTCACACTAAGTGCGAGACCGCACTCTGCAAGCGTATAACATCAAGCAAAGCCCTCATTTCTCACAACACACATCCTGTGCATCGAAGTCCGAGAATGTCCTTGTAATTCGCTTCAATCTTTCCGAACTTTATGAAAGATTATTTTATGTATGGTTTGTGTGGTGTGTGTGTGAGGAATTGGAAGCAAGCAGAAACGGGTGTTTCTAAAGCACACTCAGCGTCATCGCACATCTGCGGTTAAAAACTATACTCAGAATCAATCCTGAATCATTGGAGAGAGAATCGTGATGCATCTATTTTTTTTTCTCCCAACCCTAACGACTATACATTTACAATGTATACTTGTATACAGTTAGTATACATTACATTTACAATAATGCAATTGGCAGATGCTTTTATCAATAGCAACTTAAATTGCATTTAAGGCATCAATTTGATTAATTTCCTGGAAATCAAACCTTGGCATTCATCTCATAAATCTTTTTATCAATCTATGTTGCATAATACTATCAGTCTCTCTTTCCCTTTTTCTGCATTTGGGTTCTCAACTATCATTTTACTTTAAACTTTAGCACTATTCTTTTTGTGGCCTAGCTGCCTTCAGGGAATGCACAAATTCTTGCATAACTGGAGCACAGTTGTAACACTCGGAAACTCTCTCTGTTGGTGGAGGATTTCGTAAATGTTTTATTTTTTCTAAAAGTTTTACTCCAGAACTGCTTGTGTGAAGACTGCCGCCCCAGTTTATAAGAGAGAGACTCACGTCCAGGACAAGTCCAGCCTGATGTCTCTGCACAATGGATTCAGTCAGACAATAAAGGAAATAACCCCTCAGGTAGACACATTTATATAAAACAGTTCTGGTGCTTTGATGCATGCAGTTGTGATAACACAACAATTGAGTGTTGAATTGAATTTTATTAATGCACCTAGTTCCTTAACAGCTTTAACACTTAGGCTAAAGAACTGTAGTACTTGTTATGAATGTTTACACACCTTAACCATGATAAAATCACTATAATGCACAACCTATTGCTTAACTTGACAGCTTATCATATCAGCATGTGCGTGTCGTGTGTGTCCTAAACAGTGTATAATGTGTTATTGTTTCTACAGGCCACAGAGCGCGAGGTCATTCTGATGGAGCAGCAGCTTTATTCAGCAGTCACAGCCTCTTCCTCTTGGGTGGATGATGTGGAGAACACACTGTTCTCTGGCCCTGCGCTGCTGATGGAGAACGCTGAGACACAACTGTCCAATTATGAGGTCTAAACTTTGAGCAACAAATTTTGCTAGATAATATCTGATTCCTATCTGAGTCTCTTATGCTCTCCAAGGCTGCATTTATTCGATAAAAAAAAAAACAGTTATATTGCTAAATATTATTACAATTTAAAATAACTGTTTTCTATTTGAATATATTTTAAAATGTAATTTATTCCTATGATGCAAAGGTGAATTTTCAGCATCATTACTCCAGTCTTCAGTGTCACATGATCTTTCAGAAATCATTCTAATATGATGATTTGCTGCTCAAGAAACGTTTATTATTATTATCATCAATGTTGAAAACAGTTTTGTACAAAACATTTTTATACTTTGAAAGTTCATATTTTGAATTATCTTTTATTTTTTCGATTTTCATTGTCATGTTAGTTTTAGTTTTAGTAAATTTAGTACTTCAACTTATTTATTTGAGTTTGTTGCCAAGGGAGCATTTCTCATTTAAGTTTTTTAACAACACTTGCCAACTGTGAAAAGTAAAACTATACATGTAGATAGAGCTGTAGAATTAACTGAAACACATCTATAAATATTTTATCTATATTTTTTGCTTGCCTCACAGACATTGGGAAAAGAAGTGATGGAGGTGACCAGGGTGGCCAGCCAAAGCCAGGGCCTGATCGCCAGCTCTGTGGGTCTCTCTGAGGAAGAGCAGAGCCTGATGAAGGACACTCTGGACTGTCTGACGCGACGCCTGGGAGCCCTGGACTCGGCTCTGGTCCGTCGCTGTGACACCATGCGGAGCAGAATGCTGGAGCTCACGGCTTTCCAGGTGGGAATCAGGCCTGATGGGCACCATTCAGTTCGGTACATGAATGCAACGCTGCGACATCATCTCAATTCCTGTTTCTTTTCAGACGGAGTTGCAGCATCTCTTTACAGCGATTAGTGAAAGCAAGTTCCAGGTTATCCAGAAAATGGCAGGAGTTCTTGACCACACAACAACTAAACAGCTTGAAGTAAGACATTTTTTTGATTATTAATTAATGCATTGGATTAACAGTGATTTTAGTTGTATATCAGTGTCATTTTAGTTATTTATGTTATTCATATACCATTATAGTATTCATTAATATTGAATTAGCTTTCGTTTTTATTTTTTCAATTTTATTTTGATGTTAGTTTAAGTTATGGTCATTTTGTAAAGTGCTGTTGTCAATTTTAGTTTTTTTTTTTTTTTTTTATAATTCTGTTTAGCTTGAATTTATTTTAATTTCAGTTTCATTTTATTTTTTCAGTTTTAGTAATTTACTTTTGAAGTAATTTTATTACCTCAAATTAAAGGCAGAGTTCACCCAATTTTTTTTAATTCTGTCATCATTTACTCACCCTCAAGTTGTTCCAAACCTGCATGAATTCCTTTCTTCTGCTGAACACAAAAGATATTTTGAAAAACAGTTGATGGACCCCATTGACTTCCATAGTAATTTTTGAGTAAACGATGACACAATTGTCATTTTTGGGTGAACGAGCCCTTTAAGCTAATTTCAAAGTTTTTTATTTATTTTTTATGTTTTATTTTAGCTTTATTTCAATTTACAAAAATGATTGGTAATAGTTTGTTTTAATTAACAATAACAACAAAAATAGCACAATTATTGCTGTGAACTCATTTTTGTTCTGACAGACTATTGCAGAGGTAGAAGAGACGCTGAAAGACTTTGAGCACAGAATAACAGAGCTGAAAGCCAGAGGGGCGGAGCTACACCCGGACCAGTTCTCCACCAATGAGCTGCTGAAGCTACAGGTACACGACCAATCATTGGCATCAACATGGGCAAAAATATACACTTTTATTATTACATTCACTTTTGTGCACTATATTATTATAAAAAAGAGAAGCAGACAATATTGTCCTAAAATATAATAGTTAAGACCTGAAATACCTGGGTCTTCTCAAAGTTGTCCATGTGTGTGCTGGACAGGATGCTTATGAGGAGCTGGTGATGACGGTGGGCTCTCGACGGAGCGGGCTGAATCAGAATATGGCACTGAAGAATCAGTATGAACGAGTTCTGCAAGATCTTATTGATCTGGTTGACACGGCCCAGGATAAGATGACCGCTGACCAGAAGATGATTGCCAGCTCAGTAGAGGACGTGCACAGCCTTCTTGAAAAACACAAGGTACACCAAACTCCTAAACACATCTTGTGTGTGTGTGTGAAAAATATGTATATAACCTTACTTCATCATGTGTCCCTAAATGCTTAATTTCCAGGAATTTTTCCAAGGCTTGGAGTGGCACATGGTCCTCACTGAGACATTCTACAAGAAAATTAGTGCCTTTGTTTTGCCACGTGAGCGTCAGACTCTGGAGGAGACGCTAGCTCGCGCTCAGGATGTGCTCAAGCAGGCGCACAAAAAAGGAGTTGAGCTGGAGTGCATCTCAGAGGTAACATGATTTTTATTCTGTATATATATATACACACTGTTGTTCAGAAGTTTGGGGTTTCAGTAAGGTTTTTAAAAAAAGTTAAATTTTTAATTGTAATCATATTTCACAGTATTACAGTTTTTACTGTTTAGATGAGCATACGAGACTTCCTTCAAAAACAATAAAAAATCTTACCATCCACAAACTTTTGTATTTGTGTGTGTACATATATATATATGTGTATGCGGCTTCGGGCACATCCCAAATATTTTTAAATATATGCATAGTAGCATTTATATTTTGAAGTATGCGACTGTTTCCTACATACTTATCTGTTTGTATGTTTGTGACTTTATCAGACATGGAGTCGTCTAGTTTTGGACTATCAGACCCTGCACCGTTTGCTAGAGGCTGTGGAGGGCAGTCTGCCGAGGGTCGGCCTGGTGGAGGAGACAGATGAGAGACTGAAGGAAAGAATAGAGCTCTATCAGGTACATAATAAAAGTAATGAATCTTCAGGCATTTAAAATGAGATATCTGGAGTAACTTGCCAACATGGGTATGATTAGTGTATTAGGATAGATAATCTAATAATACCAGACTAACTGTATGTGATCAACTTTCCAAATTGACCTTCCACGATCTTCACCTAAGGGCCTGAAGGCGAGTCTGATGGAGAACCAAAATAAGCTGCATCAGGTGCTGGAGGAAGGGAAGCATCTTCTGTCAGATGTGAGCTGCCTTAGCCTGGAGAACCAGCTCACTCTTTTGGGCGAGCACTGGCTCAACAACTCCACCAAGATTAACAAAGAGCTACACAACCTGGACTCCATCCTAAAGCACTCAACCAGGTCAAGAGCTAAGTTTTAGACTGAAATTCATTGTTTTATTGATTTTATTCTATAATCTTCATGGTGATGTGTGCTTGTTATTTGTCACAGGTATAAGCATGAGTCTGTTGAGTTGAGTCGCTGGCTACAGGAAGCTCTGGAACGCTTGGAGTTCTGGAACACACAGACTGTTGCTGGTCCTCAGGAGCTGGAGACTGTTAAAGACCAGCTATCGGCTTTTCTGGTTAGTTAGGCTTTCTTAATTTTAATAAATCACAAACATTGGATGTTTTTGGGATGTTGATGCATTTGGTAAACCAATTTCACCAGAACAACCATACTGGCCCACGCATTGGTGAACAGAATGCTGAAATATTGACGAACAGAATGCTGCCTCGGACATATTTTATTTTTTTATTTGTTTTATTTAGTTTGTTTTTTATTTTTTATTTAGTTTAGTTTTTAATTTGTATTTAATTTTGCATTTTTATTTTTTATTTGTTTTTATTTATTTATTTATTTAATATATATATATATATATATATATTATTTTTATTTTTTATTTTTTATTTTTTTATTTTTTATTTTTGTCCTGTGTACGGTTCTGGGGATGCTGGAGCCTATTTATTTATTTGTTCATTTATTCATTTTTTTTTCCATCCAACCACCAATCTATCCATTTATTAATGTATTCATTCTTCAAACCGTCCTGTTGGTGGCTAACCTAACATCTTGGGCCATATTTATAATAATATTATATTATTATTTTTTATTATATAATAATATTCCCAATTTAATGTTTTTTTGCCAATGATAAAATAGTTCCAATAGAAGCTTTAATTAATAATTATTAATAATTAAATATTTATTATTTGTGTAATTATTTAAATCCCTGCATCTCCATTATGGAAGTAATTCTGAAAACCACAACATACATGTGTTGTCTTCTCTTCTGTTCAGGAGTTCAGTAAGGAGGTGGAGACTCGCTCCAGTCTAAAGGCCTCAGTGCTGAACGAGGGAAACCAGCTGCTCAGACTGAAGAAGATGGACACCGTGTCTCTGCGGTCAGAACTCACCCGTCTGGACTCTCAGTGGTCTGAACTGCTCACCCGCATTCCCATTGTTCAAGAGAAGCTCCACCAGGTACAGACCAGCACTTCTGCGTTTGCCGCTTTCTAAACAGGCTAATCTGCTCCAACAAATAGGATTAGTTTCATTTATGAGGTTCCTAGTACCTGTCTGATCTTTCTTAGTCTATTGTCTTATAAAGTTATGTTGTTGATTTGTTTTAGTCTCAGATGGATAAGCTGGCATCCTGTCATGCTATCACTGAGCTTGTGAACTGGATTTCATTGATGGAGAGAGTGATAGAAGAGGATGAGGAAAATCTCAAAGGGGCTGTTGGGTCAAAGGTCATCCAGGAGTACCTGCAGCGATACAAGGTGACATCATTTTTCAGTTTTACCCTTGTTAGATTCATCAAATGAGAAGTGATGTGTTCCATACTCGGAATTTGTGCTCTGCATTAGACCGGATTTTATGACTATAGTCAGAAGACTAATTACAAATGACTAGCCTAATTTGTGTGGAGTGTATGTTTTTACATACTGTTGTTTTTCTCTACTTCTTGTAGGGCTTCAGAGTGGACGTCAACTGCAAACAGCTCACTGTGGACTTTGTGAATCAGTCAGTGCTCCAGATCAGCGGTGCAGATGTGGAGAGCAAACGCAGCGATAAGGCTGACTTCGCTGAGAAACTGGGCGCCATGAACTGCCACTGGCAGATACTGCAGACACACATCACAGAGAGAGTGAGATTATACTTCTACACACTTCTCAAACAGACTTTTTCTAGATCATTTCATTCTGAAATTTTTACAAACTGTTTGTATACTTTAAAAAAATTGAAGATTCAAAATTTTAAATCTCGCATTGCTTTACACTGATTAAATGTTTGTCATTCATTATCACCCATAAAAAGAGTTTGTAGCTGTATCATATTTACACCACATTACTACGAGATACTTTGAAGTATATTACCAAAAAAATTAATGGCTATATGTACACATCTATATAATGTATTAAAATCAATACTAATAGAGCAATGGTTCTCAACCTTTTTGATTTGAAGGCTCCTCCAATATTCAAATGCTCCTACATAATATTGTTGACATAATTAATAATAGGTAGGTAGATAAATTAGATAAAGTAATACATAAATAGGAAAGTTGATAGGTAAATAATTTACCTATCAACGCTCCCATACCAACTCTCTGTCAGGTTAATACAGTGTATAAATATTAAATTCATTTTTTGATTGTATACGTGGAATCACAAAATGAATTGTGGTTAATACAGTATATATATTTTTAACCTCAATAGCTATAATTTTTTATTGAAGAACATACAGTTCTTGAAACTTATGGAATCGCAAAATGAATTGTTGTTAATAGTGTGTGTGTGTGTGTGTGCGTATATATATATATATATATATATATATATATATATATATATATATATATATATATATATATATATATATATATATATATATTACATATAAATATATATGTGTATATAATAAATTATTAATACATTATATAACTTAATTAAAATGCAAAAAAAATCAAGATGTAAACTAAAATAATATTTTTTCAACACTCAATTACTATTGCTTCTATTGAAGAACTGTATGTTCTTCAATAAAAACAATAGTTATTGAGGGGTGAACAAGTATGATTTACTTTTTTAGCATTTTAATTAATTCATTAATAATACATTATTATTTTGTTAGTTATTATATTAATATGAATTATGAATTATATAATAATGTATTTATTATTTTAATACATGATTAGAGTAATTATATAAATAATAGAATACATAATTTTAAGTCATCTTGGTTGAGAACCACTGTATAAAAGTGGCACTTTTTTGCATACTAAATTGTGATTATATACTGATTTATAATTTACTGTTTTAGTTATTGTTTGGTATATGATAGTTATTCTGTAAAATAGCATGAATGTGTCATTTGTTACATTTAATCTTTGCTGTTTCAGATGCAATATCTGGAAGGCTTGTTGGCATCCTGGGTTGATTATGAGGGTAAAGTTCAGGGTCTTCAGGCGTGGCTGAACGCTCAGGAGGACCGACTCAAGAGAAAACACAGGATTGAGAATTTATCCTCCGTACAGAACGCACTCAAAGACTGTCAGGTTTGTCTGTTTGACCAGACACACAGTCTTATTTTATTCAACATGACCTCTATGAGGTGGCTTTCCCCACCACTGGAAAACAGACTGTTTGCTGTTTTATCTTATATGTAACAGGAGATGGAGGAGATGGTGAAAGAGAAGGAGAGAGAGCTGGAGAGAGTGGAGGAACAAGCCTGTGCTCTTGTCCAAAACAAGACAGATGAGGCTTGTGCTGTTGTCATGGAGTCCCTACAAGCCTTGAATAACACATGGGCCAATCTGGACCACCTGGTATTACTATTTATTTCATTTGTATTTCATTTTAATTACACCATAATTTAATGCTGCCTTAGAGTTTGGTTAGAATGAAGTAAATTAAGGTTTTGAACAGAACTTTATTGATTTATTTATGTTTTTGTTTGTCTCAGATCGGACAGCTCAAGATCAGCCTGAAGTCGTTCCAGGACAAGTGGAGTCAGTACAAACAAGCGTCTGAAGAGATCAACGGCTACCTGACGGAGGGACGCTACTCTGTGTCCCGGTACCGTCTGCTCACGGGATCTCTGGAGGCTTCACGGCTGCAGGTGGACAGTTTACAGGTAAATCAAGTTCCTGTTCGTCTATTACTTTGCAAATTATGAATCTGAAGGGGAAAATGACTCCTATTCTTTCTTCTGTCATCTTTAGAACCTGCAGGAGGAGCTTGAGAAACAAGAGAGCAGCCTGAGAAAGTTTGGATCAGTTACACATCAGCTTCTGGAGGAGTGTCACCCGTCTGTGTCTGACACTCTCAATAACACACTAAAAGACATCAACGCCAGGTGCATGTGGTGCTAAATTTGATGCTTCATCAGTGTTTTTTTATTTTTATTATTTCATTCTTTTCTATCAATGCAATAACTTCAATAATAATTTATTCAATAATAAATAACAATAATCTCTCTCTCTCTCTCATATATACTAGTCAAAAGTTTAAAATATATATTTTTTGTATGTTTCGTCTCATCAGCTTACCAAGGCTGAATTTATTTGAACTAAAATATAGTATAAACAGTAATACTGTGAAATAGTATTACAGTTTAAAATAACTCTTTTATACATTTTTAAAAATGTAAATTATTCCTGTGATGGCAAAGCTGAATTTTCAGCATCATTACTCCAGTCTTCAGTGTCACATGATCCTTCAGAAATCATTCTAATATGCTTATTTGCCTCTCATGAAACATTTCTGATTATTAATATTCTTTGATTAATAGAAAGGTCATAAGAACAGCATTTCTTTGAAATAGAAATCTTTTGTTACATTATAAATGTCTTTATTGTCACTTTTTATCTAAAAAGTACCAAAAGGACAATTCAGTTGACAATTTTTGAACATTAATCATGGTAGTACTTTGGTATTTTTGAAAGGATCATGTAGAAACATGTAAATAGCATGGCATACTAATATGGTCATCTTTAAATGAAGTTAAACCTGTCATGTCAATGTTTTCTGTGTGTTTTGTGGTATGCAGGTGGAACAGTCTACAGGAGGAGATCGTGGAGCGTCTGAAGAGCAGTAAGGGGCTCCTGCAGCTTTGGCAGAGCTATAAGGACCTTTATGGACAGAGTGATTCCAGCGTCCAGACACTCGAGGAGAGAGCAAACCAGATGCTGAAGACAGCCAGCCACAAAGACATCACTGAGGAGGAAGTGTCCACCTGGATTCAAGACTGTGCTGTGAGTGAAACTCAGATTGCCTGTCTGTGTGTGCATGAGTATGTGGTTACACTTTACAATAAGGTTGCATTAGTTAACATGAACTAAGAATGAACAATACTTCTACATAATGTATTATTTTAGGTCAAGTTAATTTCAACATTTACTACAACATTTTGGATCAAGGCCTGGTTTCACAGACATGGTTTGGATTAAGCCAGGATTAGGCCTTAGTTCAACACGTCTATAAAAGTAGCTTTTATAAACTTGTCATATAATGGTGAGCTTCTTGAGACAAAACAATAGCACTGACATATTATAAGATATGCCAGTGCAAGTTGCTTTTAGTTTAAACATCTTAAACATACATTTTAGTCTGGGAGTAGGCTTAAGCCTGGTCTGTGAAACCAGGGATATTGTGTCTGTTAGCTCTAAGTCTACCACTGTAGAATTCAGAAATGGTCTTTAAAGTGTGTACTAATGCACTGATCTAGTGCACTAATCATGAATTCTGAACAGCAACTACTCCTGTAAAGTTTTTTGTTTTATATTCACCCTGATTAAGAATGTAGAATAATTTTCCTCTCATGTTCCCTCAGGAGCTGCTGCGCTCTCAGGCTCCCATCCAGGCGTCTCTGCAGGTTTTATTAGAGCTGGGAGAACAGCTCAAACAGCAGGTGGACACATCGGCTGTGGCCTCCATCCAGTCTGACCACCTGTCTCTCACCCAACGCCTCAGTGCCGTGGAGCAGAGCCTGAGCAGACAGCAGGTGGCGCTGCAGGTGAGTGGAGAGGATCAAATACCAGAGCGCTTCAGTGCCGTATGAGAGTGTTTTAGTGTCCGGTACTGAGGGTTTTTGTTGTTTTTTTCTCCCCAGGCTGGAGTTCGGGACTATGAGACATTTAACGAACAGCTGGACTCTCTGTCCCGCTGGATCGTGGAAGGTGAGGAGGTTTTGAAAGGCCAGGATCCCAACGGTTCCTCTGACTTGTCACTGATCTGGAACCGCATGGAGGAACTCAAGGTATCTCATAAATTATGCTAATATGTCGAGATCAGGGCAGAGTGTTGTGATTGTTAATTAAAACTATTAAAATCATTTTTGTTAATCTGAAATAAAATATAAATATTTAATGAAAAATGTAAATAGCTGGTAACTAAATAAAATAAAACAAGTTGAAGTTGAAGTACTAAAATTAATCAAACTGAAATAAAAATAAAGCTAAACAAATATTAAAAAATAATAAAAAGGACTAAAGCTAATAAAAATACTAAAATGTAAACTAAAATAAAAGCTCAATTAAAATATCAATAAATACTATAGTAGTATATAAATAATACTAAAATAACCCAGGGTCAGGGTGGTCCAAGACAAAATATTGGATGAAATTGACTCTATTTGTTGTTATGTTAAAGACCTTTTGATCTGAATGCTTAAATACTCCATATTCTACATTTGTCACTAATTATAATACTTCCATTTGTGTTGCATTTTATAGTTTAGACTTTACTGTTATTCTAAAATGTTGAAAATAGTAATAATAAGAAATGTGTATGTCCACACTTTTTACTTTATAATAACATAAATATGTAGTGTACATAATAATTGATTTATAGCAAATGATATGCACAAAGAAATTGAAAGTTTTACACAATATTTCTTCAAAAAAATACCCTCAAAATAACAGAAAATCAGAAAATGGAAAGTGTGCAATCTCTTAAATTGACCTGGCCAATACATTGATTGACCACCAATGTGTTTTTGCTGCGTTTTTGTGCAGAAACAAATGCTGAAGTTCAGCAGTATGTCTCCTGATCTGGAGAGACTGAGTGAACTGGGTTACAGACTCCCTCTCAACGACTCTGAGATCAAACGCATGCAGAACCTCAACAGAAGCTGGTCCACCACCTCAGCTCAGACCACTGAGAGGTTCAGGTTAGCTCCAGCTCATTATAAAGAGCACTTCCTTCTCATAACCCGTTCTTAACCCTGTAAATCCTGATGTACTAAATAATAGTCAGAAAAATATATATGTTTTAAATGAAATTTAAATAATTTATTGAACCTTTAGACAAGCTCTAAAATAATCATACTTGATACATCAGGCAAAAATTATACAATTTGATGCAGTTACTGATATTTATATGACTATATTTATATGATATTGAAATTCTGATTGCTTGTAATGTAAATCAATGAGATCTTTATAACAGTATAGCAGACTACTGAAATAAAATGCATATAAATATCAATTCTCACTATATCTCCCAATAATGTTTAAGAAAGATAATATTTAATTGTTTAGGTTTTTTTTTTATTTCTTTCTTTCTTTTGTCACAGGTAATTAATGCAGTTCTATGGAGCCCTGGAAGTCACCTATAGGAGAGAAAAAAACAAGTCCCGTAAATCCGTGGCCACAGCTTTGCAATTCGTCCCCTCAGTTTATAAAGCGTATTCACAGATTCTTAAATTGTTCCCTCGGTTTAATAAATCGCACCTACGGATTAATAAACCGTACCCACAATCCATGCGCTCCGATTTGTAAACCGTACCTTTGTTTTTTCAGTCCGTACCCACAAATTCATAATCCGTACCCACGCTTTCGCAATCCGTTCCCAAAATTTGTGGTTTGTCCCTCGTGCCGACTGATCCAACTATGGCTCACCGATTGGTCACATTGACTGCTTTTGCAGTAGATTTAAAAGATAATGTGGTAAAATAATAATAGGCTAATAATAATAATGATCATAGGTGCCAAATTATGTTTCTGCTGGTGGGTGCCCACATTCCATACTATTAATTATACTTTGTGTTCATTTTTCAAGAGTTCTGCTGTTTTTTTTCCGTGCGATGGTGTGCTTTATGAATTAATTTGCACAAAAGTTATTTATGTCTCGTGAAGAGAAACATGCGGACAGCAAATACATTTCCAATCAAACAAAAACACATATTAGTTCCATGTTTTTCGGATTGCTAAACCATGGGTACGGATTATAAATTTGTGGGTATGGATTGAAAAACCGAAGGTACGGTTTACATATATGAGCGCACGGATTTGAAATTTGTGGGTACGGTTTATTAACCTGTGGGCTCGATTTGTTAAAAGCAAGGGAACAAATAAATGTTCCTCAAAAGCCTAATGTATCATATTTGATACATTTTAACATGATTGTTTTTAAAATTATATAAAAGTTGCTAAGTTGCTTAAGTCCAGTAAAAGTTCTTGAAATATTACCAACAATGTAAAAGTTATCCTTACATTTACTTCATAAAAACAGTAAATATTTCACAGCAAAAAGACCCGTGTATCACAACCTGAAAGTGGACGCTTTTACAATTATACTGAAAGACCTTTTTTTACTTTATAAAAGTATAAACTATCAATCAGACAACAAAATGCATGTAGTAGATTGTGTACAACATGGTTTGATCATGTTTAACATTTAGAGGCCTTAGAAATTTGTGTATTAAATATGATAAAGACTTTATAGGGTTAAGTCCCCCTCTTTATATAAAGACCTTCATGGGAATATACAATATATTGTCAAGAAGAAGATAATGTCAAGTGTCTGTTGACCTTCTAAAGTATGTCAATTCTCTTTTCAGTAAACTTCAGGCCCTCATACTACAACAGCAGACATTTCTGGAGAAGTGTGAGACGTGGATGGAGTTCCTGGAGCAGACGGAGGAGAAACTTACCGTGGAGATTTCTGGAAACTTCCAGAGCCTGATGGAGCAACAGAGAGCTCATGAGGTGAGCTGTAAACTGAGACATACAAAAGCAATTTAGTTGTTTCAAATCTTGTCTAGATACTAATAAATGACCAATATGAATAAACAAAGCTGTGTTTGTTTGTTCTAGCTGTTTCAGGCAGAGATGTTCAGCAGACAGCAGATCCTTCACTCCATCATCAGCGATGGACAGCGAATGCTGGAGCAGGGACAGGTGGACGACAGGTGAGGGACATCATCATCCGAAATGTGCTTATGCAAGATATCAGCATACTTCATTTGAAACTCACAGTGAGCGTATTTTCAGAGATGAGTTCAAGCTGAAGCTGGCTCTGCTCAGTAACCAGTGGCAGGGGGTGGTGAGACGCGCACAGCAGCGACGGGGCATCATAGACAGTCTCCTGCGTCAGTGGCAGCGCTACAGGGAGATGGGGGAGAAGCTTCGGAAGTGTTTGGTGGAAGTGTCCCATCAGGCCGTGACCTTGCAGGCGGGCGCACCTGTCCCACTACAGCAGGCACGAGCCATGCTGGACGCAGTTCAGGTAAATATCCTTTGACCTCTGAGAACCTCCTCTGAGAAGTCTCCTACACACCACACAACTAACACTTTTTTATAAAAATAAATAAATAAGACGGCGCAAATTAGCCTCGTGGGCAGCGCGCCGACATATCGCGCAGTTACACTTCGGTTGTCCCGAGTTCGAGTCCCTTTCCCGCTCGTGGACCTTTCCCGATCCTGTCCCCCTCTTTCTCTCCAACTTCGCTTCCTGTCAGCATACTGTCCTATCATAATAAAACGCAAAAATGTTTTATTTTATTTTACGTAATAAAAAATTATTACAAATAATAATAAATAAATAAATAATAATTTTATATACTAACATATACTACTATTTTTAATAGATATTTTTTATATAAAAAAATAATAGTGTTATTTTGCTATCATTGATATAATTAATATTTTAAATTCGTTTTAATTTTTTATAGTTTTCATTTTAAAGTCTTTATAGTTTTTATTCATTTTTATTTAATTTTTATTTTTTTATCAAATTAAACTACATGAAAATGCTGCCTTTGCAACTAGCTGATATAGATATATATTATATATATAGATATAATATATAAATTACATTTTATAAATGCAACAAATTATTATTATTATGTGTACGCCAAATGAAGAGCGTTTTATTTTAATTAATGTTTATATTATTTCAAGTAACACAATTTTTTTTTTTTAAATGGAGTTAGACTTAGTTTTACTTAACTATAATAACCCTGCTGCCTATTTATCTTATCAATTTTATAAATTATATTGACTTAATTGAATTACTGGTACATGAGTGCCAAAACTCATCATTTTTGAAAATGTGAAGATAAATAGGCAGCAGGGATATTATGGTTAACAAACTAAAACCATAAAAACATTTTCATTAATTGAAATAAAATAAAATATAAAAAACTAATCTTGTTTTATTTTAGTTAGTTGCCAAAGCAAATTTTCTCATTTTCATTTAGCTTAACTTGATGTAGAAAAATAACTAAATCTAAAACTGAAATAAAAATTCACAAAACCTATATAGACATTTTTTTTTAAAGAGAGAAAACGTAATAAAAATGACAAAAACACAACAAAATTACTAAAATGTTAATTAAAAATGGAAAAAAGCATTAAAAATATTTTTTTAAAACTATAATAGTATCTCAATGATGCTAAAATAATGCATTAATAAAATTATATGCGCAAATGAGCTGCGCAAACAGGCCATGCCTTCCGCACATACGTTTGTTTGATAATGAGTGCCGTGCTCCTAAATAATGAAGAGATATTTGTGGCCATTCTGTAAGCGAAATTGAATGGCTTTGAATCACTTTGCGCTTGAATTAAAAATAATCTGCAATTTATTAAGAGGAATGAATTTAGAAACATTTTTGCGCATACAGATGTTTTTTAAATCGTTCATAGGAACATATCAGATGTACGTACACATTTAGGATCATTATACGCATACCTTTCTGAACGAGGCCCCAGGTTCAGGTTTTGTGATGTCTGATGCTCTGTTGTTCTGAAGCTGAGAGAGAAGGTTCTGCTGAGACAGCAGGGCAGTTATATCCTGACGGTGGAGGCGGGACGACAGCTGCTTCTGTCTGCTGACTCACGGGCCGAAGCGGCTCTACAGGACGAGCTTCTCAACATACAGGAGTGCTGGAGACACGCCAACATCTGCCTGGAGGAGCAAAAGAAAGAGCTGGCCGTCCTGCTCAGGGTAAAGCTCTTTATGTCATTGCAACACCTGTTGACTTCATTTGCAGTCATTATTGTCTGGATCATTTTAGTGATTTTTTTACTTTTAAGAAGATTCTTCCAAAATTGTATTCATTTTAGTCATCCATGCTACGATCATGAAAAACCAGGGAGTTTTTTACTTGTAATTTCCAAGTCTGGAAATAAAATCCTAAAAAAGACTTTTCCATAGTACATATACTCATCCAATTATCAGTTATGTATAATAATAATTATTTATCACAGTCATCATTTATTGTTCATAATACCCCTGAATATTACACAATAGTGTTCCTAGAAGTTCTTGCAGTTATTTTTTTGTGTTATTGTTTGTGCCTAAGAAAATATATAGTTACTAAATAATATAAAATGATTATAATAACTATATAAATTTAAGTATTATAAATGATTCTATAAATAAAAATGTGTATATGAATATTAGTTAAATTATAACAATAATAATCTATAATACCAACAATAATAATCTTAATAATAATAATAAAATATTTAAAATAATATTTAAATAGTACTATATTTCACTATTATTAGTTAAATAAAAAAATGTTAGTTTATTGTAAAGATAATTGGTGTTATATGCTGTCACACTAATTTAGTCAAATATTGCTTTATTATAGTTCCATATCATACACCCTTTAATTTTGCTCTAAAACAAATGTCACATTTATTGTTTAGTGCTGTACCAAAGAATTGAGTTTTACCAAATCATTGCATAGAATCGGTTCACAAGAATGATTTGTTTGTAAATCAGACGTCACTACATTAGTTGAGGGCGTCTTTTCAAATGATAGTGTACTGCATGAAACTATAATTGTTCAGAATGCATGAAACTATAATTGTTCAGAATGTGATATATGTACCCAGAAAGCATTTTGACTGGATTCAAACTCTGTGTAGGATTGGGAGAGATGTGAAAAAGGTATCGGAGGATCTCTGGAGAAACTGAGAGCATTTAAACGACAGCTTTCCCAGACGCTCCCAGATCGCCACGAGGAGCTGCAGTCTGAACAACTGCGCTGCAAGGTATGCAAAGTTCACATTCATGTGGAACTGAATAACAATGAAATGAGGGTAAATTAACTTGACATTCCTTTCAGGATCTGGAGAGCAAGTTTGACGGCTGGAAGGAGGATTTGACCCATCTGACTGTGTTGAGAGAGTCTCTGTGCAGTTACATTAGTCCAGAGGATCTGCGTGTGCTGCAGGAACGCACTGAGCTCCTGCACCGGCAGTGGGAGGAGATCTGTCACCAGGTACACAGGCCTTTAGGTGGTGCTGTTTTACTACATATGCCCGTTATTGTTGGTGCAGATTTTCAAATCATGAAGGGCAACTCTCCTGGACATCATAGGCACCTGCCGTTTGCTATCTGCTCCATAGGAAGCTCATTGGGTTTTAAAACGCATCCACAGATAGTCTTCAAAAACACATTCTTATAATTAAATATTGGGCAAATAGAGTAGATATTTGCTGTGCAGCTTTAGTTACATTTCCTTTTTAGAAACATTACTGCATCATAGTGTATATATATATATATATATTACTTTTGTTAGTAGAGAGTAATGCAAAGCACCAAGCACCAGCATTTGGCTGAAAGTGAAACTCAAATGCAAAGCAAGTATGTTTTATTTGTGTATGCTCTTTGTGGCATCCGGTGCGTGAGCTGAGACACCACAGGATGTGAATGTACGTTTGATATCTCAGTAGACAGCGTTAACTGTAGATTCATACAGACCGTCAGAAACTCTTCTCTCATGCTGTATTTTTTAATGTTGCTCTGGTCTGATATTTTCCTTTTTCTTTAAAGTAGTTTTGGGCATGTGTAACAGTGCGTTTATTTACACTTTAGTTTAGCACATTATGAAGATACAGAAAGACGCTGTGGCTAAATATTTGATTTAAACTGGTTGATTTAAACCTAAATTAAGCTTAAATGCTCAGTCATCTTGTAATTACTGAAGGCCTATGTTTTTGTGTATTTGTCTGCGCAGTTGTGTCTGCGCAGACAGCAGGTGAGTGAGAAGCTGAATGAATGGGCCATCTTCAATGATAAATACAAGGAGCTGTGTGAATGGCTGACAAATATGGAAAGCAAAGTATCCCAGAATGGAGAAGTCAGCATCGAAGAGATGATTGAGAAACTACGAAAGGTAACAGTTTAATCAAATCTTTGCCTTCATTATGCTCATCACTAAAAAAATTATTGATTTTTATATTATATATATTTTAAATCATATATTTTTTAATAAATAAGTAATTATATTATGTATAATTATATAATATAATTTTGTTTATTTATTATAAATTATACATTCTTTTATTTCATATTATATGTACAGTTTGTTAAATTACATATAATGTATAATACATTTTATATATATTATATAATATACACTGCTCTGCCAAAAAAAAAGTCTGTTTGGATTTAAATAGGCAAATGTTTAAGAGTCTATGACTGGATCATTATTGCAGTGATTATTAGGTTTCTAGCATGTTATTTGTTCGGCTAAATAGACTTTATAGAGTTCTTGACCAAAAACGGATGCACCTCTTGATGGAAATAAATGTTGTGATGTTATTTCCATCAAGAGGTGCATCAATTTTTGGTCAAGATCTTGTATTGACAATCCAAGAGTCAAGAACTCTGTAAAGTCTCCTCCAGCACATCCCAAAGACTTTCAATGAATTTAAGGTCTGAACTCAGAGGTGAAGATTCATGTGTGAAAATGATCCTTCATTCTCCTTCCCAACCATTCTTTCACAATTTGAGCCTGATGAATCTTGACATTGTCATCCTGGAATATGGCCATGATGTGTCTTCCTCCTACATGGTTGTTTAAGAAATGAGAAGCTACACGCTCCATCAATAAGGGTTAGAAGAACTGTTGCTAAACATATAACATGCTAGAAACATAATCACAGCAACAGTGATCCAATCATAGACTCTTAAGCATTTACTTATTCAAATCCAAACTGACTTTTTCTTTTGACCAGGCAGTGTATACTTTATTTTATAAGTTGTTATGTTTTTTTGAAATGATAATATTTAGAATAAATGATATAATTATATTATATATAAGTTTATTTTATTTAATTTTACTTTATTGTTTTAAGAAAGTTAGGGTTGCCTAATACTTAATATAGTATTTACAACAAATGTAGCTCATATGGTGTGTTTTGGAGGAAACTCCATTGTTACCCCTTTTTTTGTTTGAGGTGTTTGTAACAGCATAACGATAGCCACTCCTTCAAAAGCAACTAGAATTTAACTGAATTTGATTAACTATAACTATAGTAACTTTAAGAATGCTTGTCCATGTCTCTGTCTAACTGCAGCACTGTCTCTCTGTCTCTCAGGACTATCAGGAGGAGGTGGCGGTGGCTCAGGAGAATAAACATGAGCTCACGCAGCTGGGTGAACGTTTAGCTCAGGCCAGTCACGAGAGCAAAGCCTCTGACATAGAACACAAACTCAGTAAAGTCAACGAACGCTGGCAGCACCTGCTCGACCTCGTAGGGGCCAGGTAACACACACCGCATTGTAGCTCGGTTGGCATTATCCTCATTATTTTTCACAATATTTACTCAAAATGACTTTAAAATGTTGGAGAGCACCTGTCCAGTCACGTTGAGCCATGATGCTCAGGTTTAAATCTGCATTGTGTGCGATTACTGTACATTTCCTCTCCCTTCCTCATAAGTCTCCTGTTTTTAAAATGATATGTAATATACGTTTGAATATTAAAAGACTTTTAGTTTAAAGTAGTATGCTGTATATAGATGTTGAACAAGGAGAACATTTCTGTCTATACAGAGCGAAGAAGCTACGGGAGACTTTAGTGGCCATTCAGCAGTTGGATAAGAACATGAATAGTCTGCGCACGTGGCTCGCCCACATTGAGACCGAACTGTCCCGTCCCATCGTCTACGACACCTGCGACTACCAGGAGATCCAGAGGAAACTGGATCTGCAGCAGGTACAAAAACACATGATGCATTCAAAAATTAACCCATTAAGTTTATGCGCTTACTTCGGATAAAACATTGTTTTTGTTGTTCATCCAGGAGCTACAGAGAGACATCGAGAAGCACAGCACAGGTGTGGCGTCTGTGCTGAACCTGTGTGAGGTTTTGCTGCACGACTGTGATGCCTGTGCCACGGATGCTGAGTGTGACTCCATCCAGCAGGCCACGCGCAGCCTGGACCGGCGCTGGAGGAGCATCTGTGCCATGTCCATGGAGAGGAGACTCAAGTATGACCAGCTGATGAAGCTCATACACATGTCCTGCATCCCAATTTGCATAATATCCGTCCTAAATAGAATTAGAAATTAGAATTAGTGTCCCAAATCATAGTATGCTGAAATGAGTATTCCAAAGATGTCCGGGTGGTCTACTTTTTCCAGTTAGAATCTGAAGTGCAGATTCATACACACTCTAACAGCTAATATTGCCCACAACCCATTGTGTGTTGGACGAGGATTCGATTAGAACTACAAACACGAATAGCAAGTGTTAAAAAAACTAGAAACATGGTGGATGTGCACGTCCAACCGTTAAGTAGAGAGGTTTAGATAAAGGGGTTTGAGTGAATAATTATCAGTATATAACCGGACGAAAATATATTTATTCAATGTTATCCACATTATATTTAATCTTAAACAGCATTGTGAACTTTTGTAAAAATACTTTTGGTCATTAACTTGCATCAATATGTTGTTAATAATTAATAATAATTGTTAAATGTGGAGGATTTTAACTGGTACAGGATGATTGACAGGGCAGTTTAAACGCTGACAGGATGCGTGTAATTAAGCGACATCTGTTTGTTAAAGACGCAATTATGATGAAGCAGTATGTCCCAAAGCTAGCCTACTCTTCTGCTACACACTCAAAAGTGTGTACTTTTTCTTCACAAAAACAGTACATCCTTTTAGGGCATTTGAGCGCATTGCTTTGTGGGATAGTGTGCAGTATACAAGTGAGCATGATGTATCCTTTTTTGCTTTTATTTTTATATTTTCAGTTTTCATTTTCATTTTAGTAATTTTATGTATTTTTTTTTTAGCGTTTTAAATATTTGTATTAACGTTGATTCATTTTTAGTTTAGTTTGTTTTAGTAATTTTTAGTACTTCAACTTTTTTTTTTTTTCAGTTAGTTGCCAAAGCAGCATTTCTAATTTTCGTTTAAGCTTTTTAAGTTTTTATTTTATTAAAAAATATTGCGATAATTGCACTGCTGAATATGTGTTATGTATCTGCTAAATGACAATTAACCTAAACCTAAACCATGCTCTTTTGAAAGGATTGAGGAGACGTGGCGTCTCTGGCAGAAGTTTCTCGATGACTACGCTCATTTTGAGGAGTGGCTCATGGTGTCGGAGAAGACAGCCGCACTGCCAAACTCTTCAGGTGTCCTTTACACTGTTGCCAAAGAGGAGCTCAAGAAATTTGAGGTGAGATTCATCCAGACTGAATGAATGTAGTATTAGTGAACAGATTTATGATATTAACACTCATTTATGTGCTTTTACAGACATTCCAGCGGCAAGTGCATGAAAGTTTGACGCAGCTGGAGCTGATCAATAAACAGTATCAGCGACTGGCACGTGAGAATCGCACTGACGCGTCCTGTAGTCTGCGAGAAATGGCCCACGATGCCAACCAGCGCTGGGATAACCTACAGAGAAGAGTGCCCTCGGTCCTACGCAGGTTAAAGGTACAGAGACATTTGATTCGTTTTAACCAACATTTATACAAATATAATAGTCATCATCACTACATATTATAATAAAACAAATCTGTGAAAAGAACTTATTTTGTTTTCATGCTAATACAACATTTATTTCATGCCTATTAACTGCTCATTGAAATTAGACTAAGTTAAAGTTAAATTAAAGTTAATTTATCAAATGCATAACTGTATCCAGCACTAACTGTAACCATTTTTTTAACTGAAACTATAGACATGAACAAATGAAAGCTAAGCTTTAAAAGTTAAATATTTTGTATTGAAATATAAAACAGCTAAAGAGAAAAAAATTACCATGATGGTACATATATAAGGTGGATTATTATTTAAATGAATATTATATTAATATTATATACATAATAATATAATTATTAATAAATATATTATTTAAAACTTAAAAATAAGTTAAAAACTTAAAAATATATAAAATATATATATATATATATATATATATTATTATTATTATTATTAATAAAATATAATATTATTTAAAGCATATTTTAAATGATTTATTGTTAGTATTATTTTGTAAATGAACCTTGCAGTCCATTTGGGTAAAGAGTCTTTTTGATCGGAAAACATTTTTAATGTCCACCACAGCACTTTATATGTCAGAGGGAGGAGTTTGAGACGGCGCGAGACTGTATCCTGGTCTGGCTGACTGAGATGGACCTGCAATTAACCAACATTGAGCATTTCTCAGAATGTGACGTCCAGGCCAAAATCAAACAGCTAAGGGTACGTATCTGACTTTTAGCCCTGCACATATTCTCCTGTGTCATTCTCTTATGGAGGTTTTCTGCCCCATCCAGGCGTTCCAGCAGGAGATCACTCTGAACACAGGCAAGATTGACCACATATTTCAGCAAGGTGAAGCTCTTCTAGAAAAGAGTGAGCCGATAGATGCTGCTGTGATCGAGGAAGAGCTTGAAGAACTGCAGCGTTACTGCCAGGAAGTGTTTGGACGTGTGGAACGCTACTACAAGAAACTTATACGATTACCGGTACATTGAATACATCAGATGCCTTTTTCTGACTGATATTCATTTGCAGTCTTTCTTTTTACATTTATTTTATTTCCATATTTATTTATAATTACCTTTTTATTTTAGATTTAGATTTTTTATGCTTAGGTTGTTAATTTATTCTTCATTCATTTATTTTATATGCATTTTTCACATTTTATTTCATCCACTAAATAAATGTAGTCAATGTTTAGTTAAGTTTCAGTCACCAATGATCATAACTTCTATATCCAGCTCACAGACGATGAGCATGACGTCTCGTACTCGGACCGGGAGTTTGATCTGGACGAGCCTGGTGACGTGTCCAGCTTTCCCTGGAGCGAGCGCCTGGGTGACGGTTTTCTGTCCCCTCTGCCCTCCTCCAGTCGGTCTGCATCGCTGGCACCTCCTCTACGGGCCGAACGGTCGGGTCGAGACACTCCGGCCAGTGTGGACTCCATCCCTCTAGAGTGGGACCATGATTATGACCTGAGCCGGGGTTTGGAGAGCGCCAGCAGAGCCTTGTCCTCCGAACCAGGAGATCAAGGAGAGGATGGATACCTGCAGGGCTCAGCATCTGCCCTCTCAGGTCAGTGTGAACTCTTTAGTCCAATAAACACATAAGAGAAAATAAGTAAGGGATAATGTACATCCATCCGGCAGAGCTGTACGATTAATCGTTAAAAATCACACAATCACATTCCAACGATCCATCCGTGGCCCTGTCCCAAATGGCACCCTAATCTCTCGCAGTCTTCCTCTGAGTACACACTTCCGTGACGTAACGCCGCTTTGATTGTTGGGAAGAAGTCTGTTGCTGAGCTCGCATCAGTGCCGGCTCTGCAAAAGTGCGCATCGAGGGCGCATATTGACCACAAAGCATCCTTCTGACACCTAAATAATACACTAATCACAGATCTACTGGAATAAAAGTTTATAGTTCGGATATAAACACTGATGTTTACAGTAGCGATCAAAATAGAGCAAATCACCTTTTGAAAATAACTTCAAATAACGATTGTATCAATGACATTGTTACCTCATTAGGTGGTGACAAGCGACTGTTAAAAAATGTATTTGTTGTTGAATCATTCATTCAAGAGATTTGTTTAGAAACGCTGATTCATCCAGTAATGAAACAAGCAAATTATTGAATCATTAATTTAAACCAATTTTTACAAATACTTATATATACTTATATATTACTTATATAAACATTTTCAATAGACTGCAGCAATTAACATTGTCAGAACTTCTAGTAAATGACATGTTATTTTGTTTTAGTTGTCTTTAGAATCGTGATCTCTATTTGAAACAAAAAAATTGTGATTCTCCATTTGTTCTGAATCATTATAAAAAAAACTGATAGAGTGATCAGGACTCAGACACAAAGCTTATTACAACAAAGTTTATTACATGGCTGCTTGCCACATAAGTAAATAATGAGACACAAACCATTGATTTGAAATATTTTATTAGCTCATTAAATGCAAAGCTTCCACAAAGAGAAACATTTCCTAGCAAGCAAATTTGAGCCTAGATGAATAAACAAGTTTGAACAAGACAAGACATTTAAGGCATAATGTAGTTTTAATAATGTAGTCGTTTTGCCAGCTTGATTTCAATAAAAACTCACAAGGATTCATGGACTCACAAGGAAGTTTTGAGTTCTGAAACTCAGAAAAAATCAGGATGTTTTTATTGTACAATGACATCTTATGTTAATGACCCCTTTATACTTTCAATTTACAATAAATACAGTCAATAACTGAGACACAGTAACTAGAAATAACTGTAACTAGAAAGAACGCGTCCTCATTGTGACACAAGAGACGCGAAAGAAGTGTCAGCCTCAAATACCAGGATGAGCCCTCTTTGCTATTGACGACGGTCATTGTTGGGGAATGCTGTGACTGACCAATCAGAATCAAGCATTTCAGAGACCCAAGTAATATAAATAGTAATAGCCAAGAGAATATAAATGAATCCTGTGAGATTTTAAATTGACCTGAACATTTTTTTAGTGTGTTTCAGCATTCATTCATGTGTTGCACTGTATGCATGTATATGTTTCTTTCAGATGTAGTGATTCCAGAGAGTCCTGAGGCATTTCTAAAACTTACTGAGCAAACTCTGAGGTCCAGCGCTGGTAGGCAACAGCAGTCTCAGAAATCTGGGACTCACTCTCTAGTCTGTTGCCCGATCTTTAGTTTCTACTCACAAGCCGAATCAAAGCACAGAGCCTCGTGCTGCGACCATCGGCTGCATTTTCTAACCCTTCTCTATTGATTTGTGTTTTCACACAGTATTTCATCAGTTTTCCAGTGTTTGCATGTAGTGTCACAGGTTGATGCACACTGAGTTCACTCTGGTGTTTGTCCTTGGTTTCTAATTCTAATTTCCAAATCAACAGCATTACTCACAGTATTTTACAATCAGAGCAGACTGTGATTTACAAAAAATGCAAATAAACTATTGTTTATCATCTAATCTATTGAAATCAATTGTTTACTCTTTGAGTATTAGTGGTCAACTGGGGTTTTTTTATGCATGTTTTTTGTAATTAGATTCTCATTCTTATTTTTTCACTGTATTACACTAAATACAGTAATACAAGGAATGTTGTTTAAATTAGTGTTATTTTAATATTATCTAAACACTTTTATAGTATTTATTAACATTTTGAATTAGCTTTTTTGTTTTCATTTTAGTAGCTTAAGTTGTAGTCATTTTGTTGTGTTTTTATAATTTGCGTTAGCTTTTTTAAAATATTTCTATTTAACTTTAGTTTATTTAAATTATTTATTTAATTTTATTACTTTCAACTTATTTTATTTCAGTTAGTTGCCAAGGCATCACGTTTTTAAGTTTAAGTTTTTCCATCTAATATATATACTTTATTTTGTTTCAGATTAATTTCAATAAAATATATTTTTAATAATTTTACTTACCAATAACAACACTAGTTTAAACAAGAGATTTATAAATACTACACAATTTAAAGAATGTTTTTTTTGCATTACAGTAATAATAAGATTGTATATATATATATTATTTTATTATTACGCAAATGACAATTCTGTGGGAAAATGTGTTTAATTGCCTTGAAAATATGATCATAAGCTTGATGTCAACAGATGCCAAATATCAGCCAATCAGTCGGTCCATAACTATCAAATCTCCATTATGCCAAGCCGTCATTGTAAATAAGAAAATATTTCTTAATTGACTTCCCCAGATAAATAATGCTGAACAAACAAACAAACATGCAATCTTATATTAATATTGAAATGCAGTATTCACTCTGATTGTAAACTGCTTTGACTAATGATCAATTTGATTAGAAGCTCCTAGTATGTTTGACTAATGAGAAAGCAATGTTGTGATGTCTTGTCTCTTGATCATGCACTGCATCAGGCCTGAGAATGACAACACAGTTCCACTGTGCAGTTCAATGCGACTTCCTGTTGTTCCTGTAATAGTGAGTGTTTTGGTGTTCCTCTACAGGTGACACTGGCTCACTGGAGACTCACATCAGACAACTGGATAAAGCTCTTAACACCAGCTGCTTCCATCTGCAGCAGACGGAGAACATCATACGCAGCCGAACTCCCACTGGCCCGGAGCTGGATGCCACATACATGGGTTATGTGAGTGAAAATCATATAGGACTATATCAGGGGAACTGTCACTGTAGTAAAAATGTGCTTTGAATTAGAAATCATTTGCTCGATGAATACAATGACTTGTTTGTTATATTTAATTTTCTCAGATGCGTCTTCTTGAAGAATGTCGTGGCAGTATAGATGCAGTAAAGCGAGTGGGATTTGAGCTGAAAGACGAGGATGACAAGACATCAGGCTTTGTCAACCCCAACAGCTCTGAGTCCCAAACCTCAGGTACAAAACCATATCATACACTGTGCCTGGCACATAAACACATGTATTCTTCTCATTAAAACTAATGCTGGTAGTATCCTATATAGGTAATAGAGCAGAGGGAAATGTAACATTATAAATGTAACAAAGTTCATTGATAAGGGAAGAAGGAGGCTGGAACCGGCGAACGTTCAACACACTTTAACCCTCATCCCTCCCTTGCAAAATTACCTGAAGCCCTAAAATTAAACTTTTTTTTTTTGTCCAGAAAGATTATTTTATTTCATTTTGATAATATTTTTTTTATTTGATTTACCTTTAAATTACTAGATTTGATCAATACATAATAAATAAATGAATAGTAATTTAGTAACTTAAGCACATTCCTCACATTCTTTCAACTTAAATTCAAAATAACTCAATTTCATTCATAAACCTTTAAATTCAGCTTAAAATATCTTACAATGGGTGTCTTTGCCGACCTCTTGTGGATTTTTTTTTATATAACATGATATTTCACGACTAGCCATTCTTATAGCTTATAGCTATAATATTAGATTATTATAGCTCTATTTAGAGCAAATGAGCTGTTCCGCTGGGTCCTAAAGTCACTTTTCTCTTCAGTATGCATTCAGATACACATGTAGACATTATAAAAAAAAATGTTTGGTTAAGTTTTAGCATTTTAAGTTAGCATTTTGAGCATTTTTAGGTTTATGTATGTGTACTGAAGCATTCCTCGTATTCCATTAATTCCTATGGGGGTCGAGGGAAGGATTTGTTACTTTTTTAAATTTCAACCACAAAACTCCTCGAATCCATTACATTTTTTTGTGTGTGTATTCGTGGTTCAAGTGTGACAAAAGTCCTGAGGTCTTGGACTAAATGAAAGTAGTTCCCCCACCAATGAACACTCAATTTTTTTTTTTTTTTTTTTTTTAATATTTTCCGGGTCAAGTGGACCTGAGGGAAACATTTTTTTGGGATTTTGATTTCCTTTGTCTGATGCATCATATAATGTAATAATGTTTGTCAGTGTTATTAAATATTATTGTTACTATAAAGTGTAACCCAGATGACATACAGTATGCAGTGATGCAGAGCTCTTAACAGATGTTGTGTTGTGCAGGTGTGATCGAGCGCTGGGAGCTGCTGCAGGCTCAGGCTCTCAGTAAAGAGATGCGCATGAAGCAGAACATGCAGCAGTGGCAGCAGTTCAACACAGATCTGAACAGCGTCTGCAGATGGATGGACCAGACAGAAGAAGAGCTGGAGCAGCAGCGGGGACTGGACCTCAGCACAGACATACACACCATCGAGCTACGCATCAAGAAACTCAAGGTTGGACACTCACAGACACAGCTATTCTTGTTCTTAACTAGAAGTATTATTTTATAAAACTGAAGTACATAAATATTAGATGAAAAACTAACTGAAATACATTGGTAACACTTTACGATAAGGTTTTGTTTGTTAACATGAGTTAACAATGTTAGTTAAATGAACAATGACCAATACTTGTACCACATTTATTAATCTATTTACTAATAAATGTTAAAGATCAACGTTGTGTCTGCTAACCTTATTTAATGTACTGTGAACTAGACTAAACAAACATTTTTATAAGTAACTTTAATATAAAATTTTAAATTTAATTAATGCTGCAAAAATATATTCATTCGTTAGTTAATGCATTTATTAATGTTAACAAATAAAACCTTATTGTAAAGTGTTACCAATACTTTTAAGTACTAAATTTACTAAAACTGAAAAAACCTATATAGAAATATAGACATGACAAAAGCACAAACTAAAATGTAACCCTGTAAGGCCTGACAAATTAAATAGTTAAACTTAAATTTTTTAAACTGAACAGTTTATTTAACCTTTAGACAAAATCTGAAAAATAAAATCTAAAAAAATTGTGTATATGTGGAGGAAAGGCACCTCAAAACTGATTTGGTATAGTGGCTGATATTTATATGGTCAAAAGCAAAAAGACACGTGAACCATGACTTGAAAGTACAATTATTGTACAAGGCTTTTTACTTGCTAAAAAAGTATAAACTACAAATCAGATGCAAGAAGGCATGTAGTAAATTGTGTACAACTGGGTTTTTATAAAAGTTTTGAGCATGTTGATCATTAAAATGAAAATATAACAATAAAAGCTAACTCAAAATTATAATACTAAAATATCACTAATGCCATATTCTTTGAAAGGGTTATCTTTTTTGTTTTTGTCCAGCTTGTTCATTATTGACACTTTTTCTCTGTTGACCTGTGACCCCACACAGGAGCTGCAGAAGGCTCTGGATAAGCGTAAGGCCATCGTGCTGTCCATTAACCTCTGCAGCGCTGAGTTTGTGCAGTCGGACAGCGAGGAGGCACGAGACCTGCAGCGACGGCTGAAGGAGATGAATAACCGCTGGGAACGTCTGAGCGGCTCTCTGGATGAGTGGAGGAATGCTCTCCAGCACGCTCTCATGCAGTGCCAGGCAAGAAACACATCTTGAAGCTGTTATAAGAAGATGTACACTTTCAGATGACATTCATAACGTCTGCTTTCATATCAACCATGCATCTTGAAAAAATTCTGCTGATTTGCAGGAAATATATCTAATATTACCTAATTTGATGGTGCTAAGTTTAAAAACATAAGTAAAAAAAAATCACTTCCCATCACGTAGTTTTTTCTCTCACAAAATAACAATGAAGATTTTTTAAATTATATATCAGCTTTCAGTTTTAATGACTAAAAGTAGGATTCAAAATGTATCATTTAACTTGTAATCTGCAAAGAAGTGGAAAAATGTTCAAATATTCAATTTAATGTCAAATAGCGTTACAAAACGTTTTTTCACTGCTCTCAGCCGTCAGCCCCTCCTTGCTTGCCACCAGGGGCGTGTCTAGAAGGGGGGCACGGGGTGGCACTGGCCCCCCCTGGAATATGATTGGCCCCCCCTGGTGCCCCCCCAACATCACTGGGCTTGATTTACTGTCAACCTGACAATGCCCAACGCCATTGGATCAGAGCGCTGTCAATCACAGCTTGATTTACGATCCGCAAAGCGAAATCACAGGGTCCAAGTTTTTCAAGCAGTAGGAGAGAGAGACACCTCGATACGTCACTGTTTATGGTATATACACACTCAATTACGGTATATATTTTGAAATATCGCACCGTATGTTAGTCTTTTTACTTTCATGTGTGACTGATCAAGCCAGTAACTTTAGATTAGCTAACGTAACTTCGGCAGACTCTATAGAGATGACTTGTCAGTGTTATTCCTTGGCAGCGCACACGACCACATAAATTTAAAATAGATAAATATTACTTTATCTGTTGATTTAAAGATTAAAGGCACAATAATCTTTTTCCAAAAATGTTGTGCCGTGGTAAACATTCAAATGTGAGAACGTTAACTAACACCATAGCTACATGCAACTGTGTAATTTAGATACTTAATGGGTTTTTGTTTATTTTTACACAGCAACAGGACATCAAAGGTTTCTTTAAGAAACCATTTTAGAGACAGATTTCATGCAGAGAACGTTCGCCCACACACACACACACACACACACACACACACACACACACACACACACACATTCAATGTTTGTGTTGAGGATAAAGCATGTTAAATTACTAATTAATGCCTAGGTGATGTTTTTTATATTTATTAGAACAAAACTGTGTGGTCCAATCCATGTAAAATACAAAATGATTTTCAGGCTCTTGTTCAGTGCCATATTTAATACCATCTATATTAGGGCACTGGGCATTGCAAAGATTTTTTAAATCGTGCTTAATATTTTCTGAACAAGTATTTATTTCTAGTTGAATTTTCTAAAAATGTTCTTGAAAAGTATGATGTGCTAGAGTGTTTTTGAAATCAGCTTCCAAAAATGAATAAGAAACAAGTATTTGGATTTCATTTAGCAAGTGTGATGCAGGGCAGTGTAAATGTTTAGATGCTAAAAACGTCTCGGTTACGTGTGTAACCCTCGTTCCCTGAGTAGGGAACGGAGACGTCTCGTCGGAGGAGTTTCCAACGAATTGGGATCACGCTAGGGAGACCAACTGCCTTCGAGTGAACTAAAACGAGCCAATAAACATTGGCATGCAAGATTTGCATTCCGCGCGCCGCCTACCAGTGCGGGTATAAAAGCGGAAGCAAACGCACGCATCTTTGCTTTTCGCTGAGGAGCCGGACGGTGTCCAGTCCTCCGCGAAGGTGCAGCAGCATGGCGAGGGGATGAGACGTCTCCGTTCCCTACTCAGGGAACGAGGGTTACATACGTAACCGAGACGTTCCCTTTCGTGGGAACTCCTACGTCTCGTCGGAGGAGTTTCCAACGAATTGGGATCCCTAACAAAACGCCATGGTGCTGGCCCCTTTCAGCGCCCAGCTTAGCTACCCGCCGGAGCAGTTTCTTATCGTCTTGGCGGGAGCTAGCTAGGAGAATCACACTGCTGTTCTGCAAGACCCTCTCAGTGGATATGGATAACACTGGGAAAGCGTGCCCAACCTGTAGGAGGGGACGCTGCGGAAGCCCCTGCCCGCCCGAAGGGAGGCACTGGAATACACATGTGTACTAACCCGTGGGGTAGTGAAACACATGGCAGTCCTTGAGGTAGTCCCAGCCCAAGGGGTGGGAGCGTACTCAGCAAGGATGACAGAAGGGTCTGTCGAGGGGAAGACACGACGCTAGCCCGGAGGGTAGCAGGACCGTGGAGAAAATGGGTCGCCGAAGGGACAACTGGGGGACACCCAGTCTACACACAACTCCACGAGAGGTAATAGACCTGGCGCCGGGCGATCCGCCTCGCCTGGTGCCGAAGGGGTGATGGAGGAACTCACGAGGTTAACCGTATGTTGGGGCACCAACGGAGCAAGAAGACGCACGTATCCGGCCAAGAGGCGGGAATGGCGTAGCAAGCCGACATAACCTAATTCCTCGCGTTACTGGCCGTAGCGAGTACACGGAGGCTATAGAATCTAGCGAACGTGTTAGGTGTCGCCCAGCCCGCAGCTCTACAGATGTCTGTCAGCGAGGTCCCTTGCGCCAAAGCCCAGGAGGAGGCAACACTCCTAGTAGAGTGTGCCCTCAACCTAGGTGGGCAAGGCACGTCCTGGGAATCATAAGCCCGGACGATAGCATCCACTATCCAGTGGGCTAACCTCTGCTTGGAGACAGCCTTCCCCTTCTGCTGGCCTCCGTAACAGACGAAGAGCTGATCTGAGGTCCTGAAGCTTTGCGTTCTGTCCACGTAACAACGCAGGGCGCGGACAGGACAGAGAAAAGCAAGGGCTGGGTCTGCCTCCTCCAGGGGCAGCGCTTGCAGGTTCACTACCTGATCTACAAATGGAGTGGTAGGAACCTTGGGCACATATCCGAGCCGGGGTCTCAGAACAACGTGAGAAAGGCCCGGCCCGAACTCAAGGCACAATTCGTCGACCGAAAAAGCCTGCAGATCCCCTACCCTCTTAAAGGAGGCCAAAGCCACCAGGAGAGCTGTCTTAGTAGACAGGATATTTAACTCAACTGTTTGCAAAGGCTCAAAGGGAGTGCTCTGAGCACTAGAGTTAAGTCCCAAGAGGGTACGGGGTGCGGATTACGAGGCGGATTTAGCCTTCTGGCACCCCTAAGGAATCTGATGACCAGGTCGTGCTTTCCTAATGACTTACCTTCTACTGCATCGTGATGTGCGGCAATTTCGGCAACATACACTTTGAGGGTGGAGGGAGACAGCCTTCTCTCCAACCCATCTTGCAGGAAGGAAAGCACGACCCCGATCGGGCAAGTTCGGGGGTCTTCCCGGTGGGAAGAACACCAAGCGACGAACAGGTTCCACTTCAACGCATAGAGGCACCTCGTAGAGGGGGCTCTAGCGGAAGTGATGGTGTCTACCACAGCCTGTGGTAGGCCACCTAGAACCTCCGCGTCCCGTCCAGGGACCAGACATGAAGATTCCAGAGGTCTGGACGCGGGTGCCATAGGGTGCCCCTTCTCTGAGAAAGTAGATCCCTCCTCAGAGGAATGGGCCAAGGAGGGGCTGTCGCGAGGAGCATGAGTTCCACGAACCAAGTCCGTTTGGGCCAATACGGTTCATCAAGCAGGACCTGCTCCTCGTCCTCCCTGACCTTGCACAAAGTCTGTGCGAGAAGGCTCACTGGGGGAAACGCATATTTGCGAAGGCCCCGGGGCCAGCAGTGTGCCAGTGCATCCGTGCCGAGAGATCCTTCGGACAGGGAATAAAACAGCCGGCAATGGGTCGTGTCCGGAGAGGCAAACAGATCTATCTGAGCGGCTCCGAAGATTCCCCATATCCGCTGGACCACCTGGGGATGGAGTCGCCATTCTCCCGGAAGAGGCGGCCGCCGTGAGAGCTCATCGGCTACACGGTTGAGCGCACCAGGGATGTGAATGGCCCGAAGCGACCTCAGATGCTTCTGACTCCATAGGAGGAGATGGCGGGCGAGTCGCGACATACGACGGGAGCGTAGACCACCTTGACGGTTGATGTACGCAACGGTCGCAGTGCTGTCCGTACGAACCAGTACATGCTTGTGCAGAAGCAGCCCCTTGAGGCGGCACAAGGCTAAACGTACTGCTTGCAACTCTAGGCAGTTGATGTGCCAATGCAGTTGAGGCCCCGTCCACAGACCTGAAACTGCATGCCCGTTGTACGTTGCCCCCCCACCCGTTGGAAGAGGCATCGGTGAACACTACAGCATGCCTGGACACCTGGACTAGGGGAACTCCGGCCCGTAGAAACGCAGGGTCCGACCAAGGAGTGAAGGTTTGGCGACAGTGCGGGGTAATGTTGACCCGGAACGTGCCGCTCTGCCACGCCCATCTCGGGACTCGGTCGTGAAGCCAGCGCTGAAGCGGTCTCATATGAAGCAGGCCGAGCGGCGTTACTGCGGCTGCCATATGCCCCAGGAGCCTCTGAAACTGTTTCAGTGGGACCGCAGACCTGCCTTGAAAAGACTTGAGGCAATTGAGCACTGACTGGACGCGCTCCTCGGTGAGGCGCGCGGTCTGGCCGACCGAGTCCAACTCCATACCGAGATAAGGTATGATCAGCGGGTGGTCAGCGGCAGAACAGAAAGAAAAGGAAAACAAAGATTCTCCACCCGGCCCTCCTCCGGGGGAAGGAGAGGAACAGAGGTTCCCTCCTGGCGAGCAGCCACTGCGTCCTCTGGGTCGCCCGTCTCAGGGTCGCTTACCTCTCCTCTTCCCGGGGGGCTTGGACGACTCCTGAGCGGGCTGGGCAGCTCTCTTGCGGCCGGCACCCTGCTGCTTACGGGGCTGCTCCCTAGGCTGGGCAGGGGCAGAGGCGGCGGCAGGAGGGCGCCCTCTGCGACGAGCAGCCGGAGGCGCAGGCGACGGGGACGGGGCAGCAGCGGGCCGTCTCCGAGGCATGATGTTCTTAATCACCTCCGACTGCTTCTGGGCGGCAGAGAACTGTTGGGCATAGCTCTCCACCGCGTCGCCGAAGAGGCCACCCTGGGATATGGGGGAGTTCAGGAACCTACTTTTGTCCGACTCGCGCATATCGGCCAGGGTGAGCCAGAGGTGTCGCTCCTGGACCACCAGCGTGGACATCGCCCGACCCAGGGAGCGTGCAGTGACCTTCGTCGCCCGGAGGGTGAGATCAGTCGCCGCATGCAGCTCTTGGAGCACCCCTGGATCGGTACCACCCTCCTGCATGCCAGAGAGCGCTTTGGCCTGGTGGACCTGGTGGCATGCAGGGCAGAAGCAGCTTCTCCGCACGCACTGTAGGCCTTTCCAGTCAGACTGGAAGAGAACCTACAGGCGCGAGAGGGGAGCGTGGGGTTACCCCGCCAGGTGGACGCGGTCTTAGGACATAGCTGCATCGCTACTGACCGTTCCACTGGGGGGATGTCCACGTATCCCTTCACTGCGCCGCCATCGAGAGTGGTGAGGGAGGAGGAGGGAGTCGACCTGTGTCTGGCCACCAGAGGGGCCAACCACGATCTCGTCACCTCATCATGCACCTCCGGAAAGAAAGGAACCGGGGCGGGGCGCTGAGAACCAGCACGAGCCGCCCCGAGATACCAATCGTCGAGCCGCGAGGGTTCGGGACGCGGTGGAGGATTCCACTCGAGCCCGACACTCGCGGCCGCCCGGGAAAGCATAGCGGCCATTTCCGGATCCGGCTCGGCTAACGTTGCCACACCCGATGGGGGCAACACAGTCGGGTCGTCATCTCCAGAAGATGACCGCACTCCCTCCGATGCAGCAATCGACATCTGGTCCTCCAGCGGAGCCCCGTAGGAAACGACTGGGACCACACGAGGTGGTCCAGCTCGCTCCTCCGGAGACTCCAATGGCAGCGATGCAGAGGAGTGAGGGGCCTGCGGGGGTCTTTCACCCGGCTGGACATTCCTCACTGTGACCCTCAGACCACCAATGGGATTAGCCGAAGTAGCCTTTTTCTGAAATGAACCAGAAGAAGAACTAGATCGGGGAATCTCCAAAGGGACTCCCCCTCGTTTGAGGGATCTTAGTCTCGATCTAAGCACCGCGACGGTCATGTTCCCGCAATGAGGACATGACTCGTTCACGAACGCTGCCTCAGCGTGCGCGAGGCCCAAGCACGAGAGACAGCGATCGTGACCATCAACCGGGGGAATAAATCCAATGGGTAGTCCAAACAAGAACAGAGCAACATACAGTACAACACATCCACTAAAGACGACACGTGACACTATAACATATATACAGGCGATGATATGGTGATGAATGAATGCACAGCTGAACATAATTTGTGTCCGTGACAACAAATGAATGATTAATGCAGACTATGACGAAACACAAACAAACGTGATTGTGACAATCATCTGATTTTTGTTTTTCTTACTGCTCAGGACTTCCACGAGATGAGTCACGGTCTCCTTCTGTGGTTGGAGAATATCGATCGCAGAAGGAATGAGATTGTCCCGCTTGACCACACTCAGGACAGCGATACACTTCAGGAGCATCACAAAACGCTTCTGGTAAATGATTTCTCTTTTCTGTTTATACAGCATATTTTGGCTACAACTTTCTATGCTTGTTTTGATTAAACACGATTGTTCCACAGCAAATCCGTCGAGAGTTGCTGGACACGCAGCTGAAGGTGGCGTCCCTGCAGGACATGTCCCTTCAGCTGCTGGTCCACTCGGAAGGCAGTGACTGTCTGGAGGCCAAAGAGAAGGTGCATGTGATCGGGAACCGACTCAAGCTGTTGCTGAAGGAGGTGACACGAGACATTAGAGAGCTGCAGAAGACCCTGGACATCACCAGCAGTCAGCAGGTTAGTTACCAACATTGCCACAAAAACATAGATGTCACCAGTTTGCCGGTTTTTAACCAAAATAATATTAGTGTCTGGAAATTAATTAACTCTTTCCCCGCCACTGACGAAATTTTCCGGGCATGTTTCACTATTATTATATGGTAGGGGGGTGTTATTACGCAACTTTAAAAAACGCTGGGAAAGCATTAAATTAATCAAATTCAATTGGTTGCACAATGAACCGGAGTGCCGAGGCTCAGCAAACATCCAACGACACAGAATGACTTAAAATGATTTAAATTGTAATTAATAATATAAATAATATTAGTAGTAGTAATATATTAAAACAATCTAACTTCATTTAAAAAACCTAGAACATACGTTATTTAAACTTTATATGAATTGTGGTTAACTAATTTACCTTATTGATTACACATAACCTATGTTGATTAATAAATAAGTATATACATTATATTACCGGTAAATTTATTTTAATATTATATTATATAGTATAGGGGCATTCGAATTTTGTGTTGGAAGCCTTCAAGTCAAAAATGTTGAGAATCAATGCTCTAAATGAATATTTGATGTGCAGCAGTGTTATATTATTACCATTGATACTCTATTATAGTTTTAATTAATATTGTGAACTTTTTTAGTTTTTATTTGTATTTATTCCATTTTGTTTTAATTTTGGTTAAAGTTTTAGTCATTTTGTTGTGTTTTTACCATTTTTTTATGTCTATATATTTTTCATTCATTTTATTTCCATTTTAGTTTTAGTTATTTTAAAACATCAAGTTAAAATTGATGCAAGTACCTTGGCAAGCAGCTTAAATAAAATATGTTTTTTTAATATATATATATTTATTTATTTTTATTTTTTTTATTTAAAGGGATAGTTCACCCCAAAATGAAAATTCTGTCATCATTTACTCTCCCTCAAGTTGTTCCAAACCTGTATAAATTTCTTTCTTCTGCTGAACACAAAAGATAATTTGGGGCACCATTAACTTCCATAGTCCCCTCCCCCCCAACCCACACACACACCCATACTATGCAAGTCAATGGTGCTTAAAAACTGTTTGGTTACAAACATTCTTCAAAATATATTACTTTGTATTTAGAAGAAGAAAAAAATTCATACAAGTTTGGAACAACCTGAGGGTGAGTAAATGATGACAGAATTCTCATTTTTGGGTGTACTATCCCTTTAAAGATTATTTTATTTAAAGTGACAAAATAGTTTTTATGGTTTTAGTTTTCTATAATAACCCTGATGTGCAGTAATAAACTTAATCCAGTTTTTATGTCTAGTTTAAGTTTTCTCACACTCTTTTTCCAACCCTCAACACACACACACACACTCTCTGTAGGACCTGTCATCGTGGTCGTCTGCTGATGAGTTGGATACTTCGGGTTCCCTGAGCCCCGTGTCTGGACGCAGCACTCCCAGTCGCCAGCGATCGGTAACACATCACCCTCATGTTCTGTTGGGCCCTTCAAAGATCAGTGTTTGCTTGTCACGTTGAGGCGGTAGTTTGACACTTGAATGTCCCTGAAACTTGGTTTCCAAATACACACTTGACACCTTATTAGCATATTGCTCAGAGTTCCTCCAAAACTCAGAACCTTTCCCAGCATGCTCTCCTCTAATGCAAGAGCCGCATCAAGACTGGAGATGTGATTTATCTCTGTTGTGTTTCCACATCCCGTTGATTGATCCAAGTGCGTTTTACATCCTTAAAACAACTAGTCACACCTGTATCACACCCCTTAATTCTGGTTTGGTTGGTTCCTCTATTCATTTTCCCACATTCATGTTTATTCTAGATTCCCACACTTTAGTCTTCAAGGAATACTGGTTCTATAAAAAAAATAAAATGTCCAGGTCATATTTAACCTCAAAATAAAAAAAAGAAGGTGTGAAATTATATTTAGCATGAAGAATATTATGCCTTTTTTGGACAATTCTTTTTGCATTGCAACATTATTTTCATGACTTTTCATTGTCAAGATGTTTTACTTTATTTTTATTTATAAGAATTCATGTCAGATTCTCATCACAGTAATACAATGATTTTTAATTACATAAATCAACAAAAATTATTACTGTAATGTAAGAATATTTTAATAAATAATATTTAATAATAATATAATATTGTATATATTATAATATAATATTCCATTTTATGCTATTTCATTTTTTTTTTTTTTTGCATTATAATGTACATACTGTATAATGAATATAATATAATGAATGATTTTGGGCACACTTTAGATTAGGCTCCAATTCTCAATATTAAATAACTTTTAACTTTTTCCTCAGTAGATGAATGCCTCCTAATTACTACTTATTAATAGTTAGTAAGGTAGTTGTTAAGTTTAGGTATTGGGAAGGATTAAGGGATTTAGAAAATGGTCATGCAGAATAAGGCATTAATATGTGCTTTATAAGAAGTAATAAACAGCCAATATACTAGTAATATGCATGATAAAAAACTAGTTAATAGTGAGAATTGGACCCTAAACTAAAGTGTTACCGAATATTTGGGGGTAAAATACGCTTGCTTATCAAAATAACATCGAAATGCAAAAAAAATCTTAATGGTGGACTCATCATGATCTTTATGAAATTCATAACTTCCTGGGTGAAATATGACCTTTGACATGCAGATTTTGTGAGAGTCACTCTCAGAAAACAAGCTATTTGTCCTGTGAAGAAATGCATGAAATGAGCTTAAAAAGTCTTTTGGATCGCTTGTTGGCAAGGTCATTTTTTCTGAGAACAGTGTCATGAAGAACCAGTTTCTTTGTCACCATAGAGGTGCTGTCACCCCCATCATTTGATTTTGTTGGTGCTCTTCTTTTTTGGGTTCTTTCATCAGTAGCTTTGTCTTTATTTGCCTGGACTGAAACATTCTTTCTTTCTTTTACCCCCCTGTTCATTGCAAACAGCCACGGGGCAAAAGTAGTCTGTCACAGCCCGGAGCCTGTGTGAGCAGTCCACTTCACAGGTACCTTTCTCCTGGTTTCTAGAACACTCGGAAGATAATGGAACTCAACCCATGACCTGACCGCAGGCCCCTAGCCCTAATGGGTCTGGGTTGACCCCTAAATGGACAGTGTCCTACAAACCTGTCAGACCACCCTTGCAGTGGCCCAGCGATTGAGCTTGATATGCATGCAGAAAGGCTCATGCTGATGACTTCCATCATCTTCTGTGATTCTAGACACTGCTCAGGTTAGGGAGCTGAGATAGACACTACGAAGGGAGCTCGTGCACCAGGCACAACACCTTTAAAAAAAACATGCTTGTTTTATGTATTTTTCATCTGATACTTGGCTGTAAATATGGATACGCTAGGCTGCTTTTGCTGCTGAGCCGTTCATTTTCTTGTCTATTCAGCAAGCGTCTGCAATGAACAATCTTGGCTACAGTTTCTCTTTTTTTCTCTCTCTGGTGTGTTACATCCGCTCTTTCACCGACTAATCAATCATCTTCTCCCTCCTCCGATCTGCCGTCCGTGCAGTTTGATGAGACTAGAGAAACATCACTGTGCCGCACATAGACTCAATGTCAGAACACAATAACATATTCCAGTGGTTCTCAGCTGCTGGGACAGTTCTGAAAGGAGTGACAAAGCCCCGTTTCCCATAAAATGTCAGCATTAAAGGTGGTTAGTCACAAACTGATGTTTTGTATTCAGGCATGGTGAAATTTCAAGATTTTTTGCATTATAAAATGTTTAAAGATCATTAAAAGAAGCGAAAATCTGGTTTCCTATTATATGCCAGCATTGAAAATGGTTAGTCACTCACAAATAGTTGTTTTGTTGTGGGTCATGGTGAAACTACAGATTTGTTTTTATTATAAAATAATTGTTTATAATTAAGATTTAGATTGTCCCATTAATATAAACATAATCCCATCAAATCCCCTTTAAAGATGCATATTCACAATGAAATGACCACATTGTTATAATAAAAATATTTTTATTATAGGATGTTTTAAAAAAAAATATTATAAGACTATTATCCCATTAATATGAGATGTAATCTCATTATATCCCCTTTAAAGATGGATATTCACAATGAAATTGCAACATTTTGTTTTCATTTATATATTTAGTAAAAGATAATTATTAAACAGAGAAAAAGAAAGCCTTTCAGTGTTGGAACATGAATGAATTTTAATTTTTTGGGGGAACTATGCCTTGAATATTTTTTACAATAAGATAACAGTTATTTTAAGATCGTTGCAGGATTATTATATAAAATTAAGAAATATCAAACTCAGTACAATATTCAAAATCATATAAAGAAAAATGAGTTCGCGCAGAATGATAGATAATGAAATAATATTCTATATTTTGGAGACTTTTCTCAGATCAATGCAACATTGAACTGCAGGATTCAACTATTTGAAGAGGTATTTGCATTTCTAGTCACTTTCTACTAGGGATTAGTGTTTCAAGGAAGTCTAAATTAACATTATTTCAGTCATTTGTATCTAAATCAACTTGTTATTACAGTCAGTTTGTCTGCTGTAACCGAGATATAAGTATCTTGCTCAGAGTTGGTGATCATTCATGGATTGCACCTTGTTGGGTTCAAACATAAAACATTTAGTTTCATCCAGAATATTTCTTTAACCATTAGGCCACAGCACCCGCACACAGATATTAAAGGCATAGTACACCCAAAAATGAAAATTCATCATTTACTCACCCAGAAGTTGTTTCAACCCTGTATGAATTTCTTTCTTCTGCTGAACACAAAAGAAAATATTTTGAAGAATGTTGTAACCAGACAGTTGATGGACCCCAATGACTTCCATAGTAGGGGGAAAAATACCATGGAAGTCAATGGGGCCCATCAACTGTTTGGTTGATGGAAAGAAACTCATACAGGTTTGAAACAACTCGAGGGTGAGTAAATGATGACAGAATTTTTATTTTTGGGTGAACTATATATTTAAGGAAATCTCTTTGTCTTAAACTGAAAATTGTTGAGCTGTGCTTTTTTTCTGTTAGCATTCCGTCTGTTTAACAACGCTTTGACAAAAAGGCATATTTATAAAGAATAAAATGTCCCTTTTGCTTTTAAATGCTACTGAAGATTTCAAACTAACTCTATCTGTGTCAAGCTTGGGCAGCTAATGTGTTTCCAAATATCATATAACAGACAGAGATAAATATGCATGGAGAAATGATTATCCATCCAATAAATATGAAAGCCTATTTAGGGAGGAACTATAGATGTGAATCTACACAAAAATACGTTAACAGTTTTAGAAATAGCTACACAACAAATGTCATTTCTCTTATTTACCTAGTTTTGCATCTGAGCATTTCCACCTCTTTGTGCCGTCTTATGTTTAGCAGGTCTCGCAACGCCGCTGGATCCGTTTCCTCCCATTCTGAGGAGGAAGAACCACCGTCCTGGTGCAGAACCTTCCTGAAGCGTGTCCTGTGGGCCGCTCTACCCCTGCAGATCATCCTGCTGCTGGTGGTGGTCGTGGCCTGTCTCGTGCCTACGTCTGAGGAAGACTACAGCTGTGCCCAACTCAACAACTTCGCCCGCTCCTTCCACCCCATGCTCAGCTACACCAACGGGCCTCCGCCCATATGAAGTAAAAACGCCAGCTCAACATTGGGTTTCTCCCTAAATTGGCAAATGACATTATTAAGAGTTTGGCAGCCAAAGTGAATTATTATCGTGTCCTTGTACAGCTGCTAATTTTACAGTACGTCACTGAGTCTCGTGTAGATGTTTGAACAAAGCCTATTGCACTGGAAACTGCTGTCAGGTGTTGTTAGTGCTACTGATGTTCTTCCATATTTGACCTGCGGGAGGAAAATAGAGCGTAGGATATTAACTCAACACTGGGACTGTCGGAAGAGTTAATCAGGTCTAAAGGCCTTTTTTTAATCATGGGAAGATCGAGTTTATTGGAAAAAAAAATGAAATGTGTAATTGCTTGTATCAAATGAATAACTTGTAAAAAAAAAAGAGAGAAGATAAAAAATTTATTAACTCTATATTGCAATTATTTTTTATATGTATTTTTGGCATGTGGTCATCCTTTGGTTTTAAAACGATCATTGATTTCATTGAATTTGTTGTTGATTTTTGTTTTGATTTTTGATCTTAACTTACCTGCTCTAATATTCAAGTTAACTGTCATGAATATGCTTTACTATATGTTAACTACTGATATCAAAGAAAAAGATATTTATGTATGTACAGTTTGCTAAGGCCTGAGAAACCTTCGCAATGAAAACACACATATGATATACACATATACTGCTGATTAGTATTTTTCATTAAAATAAAAGATAAATGACAGTAATCTAATTGTGAATCATAATTATTTTCTTACCAAAAGAAATTTCTGCTTAAACATTTAACTGATTTGCACATAATATTCACAGGGTTGTATTAAACACTGCCATCAATTGTCAGCATACTTCCATTAGGTGGTAGGAGTTATATTGTTCACAACAAACATGGTAAAACATTTCATTTAGCCCTTTTGTCAAAATACACAGTTACTTTTGAATGTTTATATATATATATATATATATATATATATATATATATATATATATATATATATATATATAAACACTTTTTGTTCCCAGAAAGGTAAAGTTAACAAATCTACTAGCAGGTGTTAACTGGCACATGCTTGCCAGCTAAAACTGGAAATATTTATTAACCTTCTGAAACATCCATCTTAGACCAGCTGGTTTGGTGCTGGTCTAGCTGATGGACTTGTGTAGCCATGTTGTTAATCATATCTTGCTAAAGCTTTTTAACCAAGGAAATTGAGCAGGTTAGCCTAGTTAAGAAGCGTGTTCGAGATACCAGAACATCAGAATCCAATCCACATCATATGCAGGCTGTGCAGCTACAGTAGGATGAACATGAATCTAGAATTGGAGGTTATTATCACCGTGGGGCGCTGGTCTCTCAGATGATGTGCTAGAGGGAGCTGGCAGAGCCTGGGGTTTGAACTCGTGAGAATGAGCAACATTTATGGAGGAAACTGGACTTTCCCAGATGCGAGGCGTGTGATGCTGGTGTAGATGAGCAGTACAGTGACAGTGACGTGATTGGATCAGAACCTCCAGCCTTCTGAGAACTTCATAGTTTGGCACGCATCCTGTGCAGTCAACACCCAACATCTGAGACACCACCGTGTAGAAGTCCAGCAACTGTAATGTACAAGCATACTTGTTACTTTTAAAAATGTTAATGCATTCCCATGCGTTCAGATATACATATACAGTGTGTGTGTGTGTGTATGTATTTATCTATATAAACTCAGCAAAAAAGAAACGTCCCCTTTTTCAGGATACTGTATTTTAAAGATAATTTTTTCAAATCCAAATAAGCGTTACAGATCTTTATTGGAAATGGTTTAAACAATGTTTTTCATGCTGGAACCATAAACCATTATTGCACATGCACCTGTGGAACAGTCCTTAAGACACAACACAATTAGACAATTAAAGTCACAGTTTCAATAACTTAGCACACTAAAGAGACCTTTCTAGTGACTAAGTGAAAAACATCAGGAGAAAGATGCCCTACAACTTAATACATTTTTCTGGGGGGGGGGGGGGGGGGGGTTAGGATATGTGCAGATATGTGGTCACACTCAGTACCTGTTTCTGACTGTGAGAAAGATCTGCTATGGCACTAGACTGCGTGTCCAGGAGTCTTTGGGCTTGTTGGATCTCATCTCTGGCTCTGAGTTCCTGGTTTTGCAGCTCTGACTTGATGGTGGTCAGCTTCTTCTCAGTCTTTACCTTGTTCTTCTCAAGCTTTCCCAGATTCTTACTCTGCTCCTCTAGGGTTTGGTTTTGTTCCATCACTTTGATCTTGTTGCACCAAAGACAGCAGAAACTGAGCATTTATAAGCATTGCTACTCTACACAATTCACCCAGTCTATTTTCTAAATGCATGTTATTGAACTTATTGTGAACAGTTCATCCATGCATTGTTTCATCTTTTAACCTGATGAATCTGAATCAAAATGTCATAACTCAATCTTCAAGTGAAAGATATACTGTGTTTCTTTTTCAATAATCCAATTCTCTCAATTGTATGTCACCATATGGAAGAAAAGATCTGTTGCACTTCTATTCTTTTGTGATTTTTATACATAAAGGATTGATTTAGAACATATACATTTATGGATTTGGCAGATGATTTAATCCAAAGCAATTTGCATTGTATTCAAAGCACATCGTTTCAGTAAATAAATTCTAAACTAAACTAAAACACTGATCTGAAGAACCTATAGTGCTATATTGAAACATGAGCATTTCTAATCTCTAAACAAACGTTTAGTCAAATCAAGAACCCTATACAGAGTTGGTCATTTGATGCCCTCAAAGCATTCTTAAGATAAACAGTTTTGTATATTTACAGATTCACTTTTGTATAATTAAAAATGGTCTTATTTTTTGTATTTTATGCTGAAATGACTCTGTGTGGTGAGGGTCTGTGGGCCAGGGCTCTTCCCTGTACCTTGAGCTCATTGGTGTGGGACAGCTGGGCTTTCAGCTCAGTGTTGGAGAAGCGTAAGGTGCTCAGCTCCGCCTGCAGTCGATCCACCCGCTTCTGGAGCTTCTTACAGGCCAGAGCACAATCATCTTTCTCCACCGCCAGAGCTGAGCGGCTCCTCTTCTCCTCCTCCAGCTGAACCACCTTCCTCCTCAGCAGCTCCAGGTGAAGCTCTTTACTTCCTGAACGCTCCTTCTGTTCTTTAAACTGTAGCCATGGATGGAAAGATAGCCAATTGTAATAAATAATCAAATAATATTAGGAATGCTGCATGGTTAATATTTAAAAATTAGATCAAGATTTATATTTAAGATTTACATTTCTGTCATAACTTTTATACTGTTTGCCATGAAAATGGATATGACAATGTTGCTATATTTGGTCTTGGAATAGATCTGCTATGCTGCTGCTGCTGTACAATGTAGCATACATGAATTGGCCATAGCAGATCTATACAGGTGGAGCTGGGGAAGGTGGAGGGTTTCTGAAAGCGTACTGCAAATGCTAACCAAGTATTGAAGGTTGAGCAACAAGCTCATTGGCTACTGATACAGCAGGAACCAATCAGATGTGCTCTATATAGAATGATGTGATTGCAAGCAGATTCAGTTAAAGACCAATCAGCCTGTGCCATATAGTTTCATGACAGAACTTTGTATTTTGATTTTACATTTAAACTTAAAAGTTATATATATAACTTTTTTTCTTAATAAAAAAATAAGATTTTATATTTATATATTTATAAGATATAAGAAAATAAAAATTATAATATACTTTTTTAGAATTTTCCTTTTGACTGAATGTTATTATGGTATTTATATTTAAAATTAAATGCTAATGGTTTTTAAAAAAATCAATTGCTATTTTTTGTTTTGATTAAACCATAAATATTACAAAACTAGACATTTGAAAATTTCACAAATTATTATTTTTATTTTACTTTTTAAATGTTTGTTAAGGTAAATACATTTTAAGTTAGTAAAATTGTTCAGTAATTTGTAACATGTTTTATTATTCCTCAGAACCCCCAAATTTATGCACCAAAACATTGAACTAAATTATTGTTTGTTAGGCTCATTACTGCCCTCTTTGACATGTCTGCACCTTTCTCTGAAGGCTGTAGATTTGTGTCTTGCTCTCCAGTAACGCCGTCCCTTCCTGCCTGGTCAGCTGTTGTGCTCGTGTAAGAATGGCCTCAAGTCTCATATCAAATCCCAGATCTGCAGCAACATGATCCACTTTTAACTTCTCTGAGAGCTGCTCCACAAACCGGAGGTACTACAGAGGAAGAAGACCAATGACATTACTGAGAGGTCATTTTAGGACATTTATGATGCATTCTGATTATGATTAAATTCCAATTGATATCCATCTTAGTTTTAACATGACAGCGGGCACTGCCATTTGTAACTTAATTGTGCAAGGCTTCCGGTGTCGTTTGCTTAAAGTTATTTTTTAGCTGTACACAACAGCATGTTGTGTGGCTGATATTACAAACTGGTATTTCTTATAATTTTATAATTCATTTCAACTAGCAGTCCTTAGAGTATTAGTAGACTGTCTGCTTAATATCTGCTAATACTTTATTTTGATGCTCCAGTCCCCAACCCAGACAGCAACATAGTGTCGGCCCAGATCCCGGTCACATCTGGTATACGTGGATTCAAGGCGTACCAGATGTGGGCCGGATCTGGGCCGACACTATGTTGCTGTCTGGGAACAGATATTCTACTCACTAGAAGTAACTTTGCAACTACTGTACATGTCAACTTATTCTACTAATCCGAACCCTAACAACTAACAGTCTACTAATACTCTACGACTGCTAGTCGAAAGCATGTAGTTGCAAAGTTACTTATAGTTAGTAGAATGTCTAATGTGGACTATCGAAAAAAAGTGTAACCCATTAATTTAATATATTGTTATAAAAACACAGGTTTGTAGTGCAGTTACTTTTACTGTTTACTGCACTGTTCTTCTAGTTATTTAACTATAGTTGCTAATTAACTGGAAGGGCCCTATTATAACGATCTAAGCACATTGTCGGGCGTGTCCAAATCCACTTTTGCTAGTTTAACGACGAGAAAAATGGTTGGCGCATGGTCTAAAAGAGTTGTTCATATTCTCTTAATGAGTAATGGGTGTGTTTTGGGCATTACATGCATTAAACCAATCAGAGTCTCATCTCCCATTCCCTTTAAAAGCCAGTTGCGCTCGCGTCATGGCGGATTCGTTATTTACATGGCGGAATTTGCATGCGGAAAAACTGAACGTGTCTCCAGAGAGGAAACGGATCTGCTCGTGTGCGAGGTTAAAGCACGCAAGCAGACCATCAACAGGACAAGCGGGATTCCACCATATCTTTTTGTACACAATAATAATCTTTTACATTGTAATCCTTTTATTTTTAATATTTGGCTAGTTTGTGTGCTGCTGCGCGTCCCTGTGTGTGTGTTATAAGCAGAGTGTACACGCGTTGTGGACCCGCCTATAGGCTCACATTATTGATGTGCCCTTTAACCCTTTGGGGTCGACAAACGCGCCGGCGCGTTTTGCTGGATTTTCTTCACATAGTAGCACAATAGACTTAAATGACAAAAAAAAAAAACTGCACCATTGACTTTAGACCAGGTTTTTGTTGGTCAATGGCGCAGTCTTTTTCAGTTACCTCAAAATAGCAACATGCCTACAATGCGCCTGAACATACCAAATTTTCAGGCCACCACGCCCATGGGTGAACAGATGGGCACAAATGCATATGCCATTTAAACAACGTGGCGCAGGAAGTGAAAATGATAACTGCGTGTGGCTGAAACTAGAAAAAAACACTCGCGTCGCACCTGGCGCTGCATTGCCCCGGGTGTATGATAGAGCCCGAAGTCTCCCACATTTAAAAACAACATTCTCGTTACAAAATAAGGTTGGTACAGTGGCCAGAAAAGTTTTACAATGTAAGCTCAAGCTTTGGCGGTATGAATCTACTTCCTCACATGCTGTTTGTCCTGATTCATTCCATCTTTGCTAACTCCAGAAGTCAGCAGCTCATCCTCTAGACTCTGTATTCTGTCCAACAGCTCCTGTTTTCTCTGTTCAGAGCCGTTCTGATGCTCTTTGAGACTGGACAGCTGCTCTGTCACCTCCGCCAGCCTGGCTTCCATTTCCATCTGAGACTAGAGCACGCAGAAAGCACTGGTTGAAAAATAAGAATGCAATCTGTTTTATAATAGTGTGGAATGCAAATGACCTTTCGTGCACTTTTCTCTCTGGTACAAAGAGCTGTAAGTGCCTTCAATATGTCGTTCTCTGTGTGTGGAACAGGAAGAGACTGATGGTCCAGCAGGGCTTCCACATTCTTCATGAAGACCTCGTGGTGACTATGAGACGCCTGAGCTTCGTTCTGGCAGCCGTGGAGTTTATTTTCCAGATCTTGAGACAGATTGTCATAGTGGCGGCAGCACTGCTGTGCAGACGCCAGCGATAGTTCAGTCTCCTGCAGGGAGTTCTTAAGGATCTGGTTCTCCCGCTCTAAACTTAGTTTCTTCAGGGAGATTAGATCCAATTCCTGAGAAAACATACAGTATATTTTGCAGATATATTCTCACTGATTTTGCTTTACAGGAAATATACTTAAAAAAGAAAATTCCTTTGTTCAAAATATATTTACTTCTTATGGAGTAAAATAAGCTACTGGTCAAAAGTTTGGAGTAATTAAGTTTTTTAATAAATCATTTTAATGATTTCTAAATGATCCCAGCTAACATTCTCAGAACTGTTAATAAGAACGAAAGAACATTCTTCCAGTAACATTAATAGAATGTTCGTTCAAAGTTATCTGGCCTTAAATAATGTTTTTAAAATGTTAGCACAAAAACGTTATTTTTTTAACGTTATTTTTTTCTGAAACGTTTCTTTTTTTAAATGTTACTGCTTTTTTTGGAATATTCAGACATTCAAAAGTAACATTCACAAAATGTGTACAAAATTATAAAATTGAACGCACCCTTAATGTTTGTAAAACTAAGAATTTCTTTTTTTTATATATATATTTAAATAAACTACACATTTTGAACGTTCAGAGAACCTAACGGGAATGTTAGAAAAATTATCTTATAACATATTTTTGTTAGCTGGGATCATGTGACACTTAAAGACTGGAGTAATAACTTCTGAAAATTCAGCTTTGCCATCATAGGAATAATAATTATTATTTTAAATTGTACTATTGTTCCCAATATTTCCAATCAAATAAATGCAGTCTTGATGATTCCAAACTTGTTTTGACCGATAGTGTATAATAATAACCCAGACATATTCTGCACAGGTTTTGTCAGATTCACCCTAAAATATGCTTGTGTTGCTACAGTTGTGTGTTTAATTGCATTATTGATCTGAATGATACCTGTCTGTTAGAGTTCAGCTCATTTGCTCTGGAGGCTGAGAGTGTCTGTTCACGGTCTACATCAGTCACCAGTCTCTTTACTGTTTCTCTGCTGGCTTTACACTCCACCTCATACAACTTCACACTCTCCTCTAAAGAACAATTGCAACTCTTCAGCCGATCTCTGTCCTTGAAGCACGCATCCACCTTATCATAGAGAGATATGTTAGAGATCAGGAGAATATTAAAGTAGTGGCAGAAAGCATATGCCTAAAACACTCACCACGGATACAATATAATCCATAGGATCCACCTTTCCTGCCACATTTACAGAGGCTTTGTTTGCTAATGTTGATATAAACTCATCACATCTTCTCTGGGTCTCAGTGGCTTCCTGTTTTGCCTTGTTGCATTCTGAAAAATATTGTCTGAAAATTTGTACAGTGATTATTAAAAGAAAATGACCCATGGAATAAAATCAAATACCGATGATGCTATAATTGATCTAGGTAGGCGGTGCCTAAAGGGAAATGGTGATGGATACGTGAATTCGATTGTCTGGAAATATTACATTAAATGAACATAGTTTCATAAGTGAACTATTCATATATACAAAGCCATTTGTATATATCAAACACATTGATTGTATATCATACAATTAATGCAGCATTCATTTTTTTTCCATAATCTTTTGGCTAGCGTTACAATATATGATCACGCTCTTATTCAAGCAAATGCTTTTAAACCATTCATGCACGGTAAGACAAAATAGAAGACTGTAAATCTCCTCTCTGTGTGACACATACACACTTGTGCGCACCAGAAAGCGCTTTAGACAGCACTTGCACTGAAAAAAACACAAAAATATGCCAAAATGGCCGTTTTGTCAAGTATCCTCGCAAGTTTTCTTACATGTATGTAAAGAGTTTTGCGTCAGATCCGCGTCATGTGTGGCAGTTCTTAAAGTGACAGCAGTCTAACAAACCTGCTGCTTGATGTCAGTCATTAATGTTAATTACAAAGAACAAAAGACAGAGAAAACAATAACTTTTTGTGCAGTTTGACTGGGCAAGTAAAAATCTGAACAGGTCTGACTGGGCCAATAGAAAACATTGAGCCCTGCTATATTGTAGGGCGCAGGTTAAATGTGGCATTTATTATAATGGGTTTATATAATGATTGTTTTAAGTTCACTTGAATTAAATGTTGTTATATTATTTAAATACTAATACATGTTAAGAAAATTATAGCTTTCAATTATACTGTAATGCTGAATGCCTATAATTAATGGCTAAAATTGAGGGAAAAAAATCTATTTCCTATAGACATCAGTAGTTGGTGTTACGAAGCAGCAAGGATGAAACGGAGAGTGAATCCAATCGCAAGCACATTTAATTAAACAAATACAAACAGGAAATCCAGGGAACTCAGAACAAGACAGAAGTAACATTAAACAACAACTGACAGCCAACAACTGAAACACAGGGGTTTAAATACAGACAAACAAGCTAAACAAGATAACAAGGGGGCGTGGTTAATTAGAAACACCTGGGGAGACTAACAAACATGGAGGAGGAACACCTGTGGACACTGAGCAACAACAAACAAAAGACAAGACACATGGCAGGGTCACATGACAAACAAGGAATCACGTGATATACAAGACACAACAAAAACCCACACGTAACATAGCCCCCCCCCCCATGGGCGGCTCCCGACGCCCCGGAGACGACCCCTCGGGCGGCCAGGGCGGAGACGACCCCTCGGGCGGCCAGGGCGGAGACGACCCCTCGGGCGGCCAGGGCGGAGACGACACCGGCTCGGGAACAGCAGACACCGGCTCGGGAACAGCAGACACCGGCTCGGGAACAGCAGACACCGGCTCGGGAACAGCAGACACCGGCTCGGGAACAGCAGACATTGGCTCGGGAACAGACAACACAGACTCTGGCTCGGGAGCAGACATCACACACACTGGCTCGGGAACAGACATCACACACACTGGCTCGGGAACAGACATCACACACACTGGCTCGGGAACAGACATCACAGACTCTGGCTCGGGAACAGGAACAGACGGAACAGACTCTGGCTCGGGAACAGGGACAGACTCTGGCTCGGGAACAGGGACAGACTCTGGCTCGGGAACAGGGACAGACTCTGGCTCGGGAACAGGGACAGACTCTGGCTCGGGAACAGGGACAGACTCTGGCTCGGGAACAGGGACAGACTCTGGCTCGGGAACAGGGACAGACTCTGGCTCGGGAACAGGGACAGACTCTGGCTCGGGAACAGGGACAGACTCTGGCTCGGGGGGAACAGGGACAGACTCTGGCTCGGGAACAGGAACAGACTCTGGCTCGGGAACAGGAACAGACTCTGGCTCGGGAACAGGAACAGACTCTGGCTCGGGAACAGGAACAGACTCTGGCTCGGGAACAGGAACAGACTCTGGGCCGGCCATCTTGTCCGTAGACACTGGCTCGAAGGCGGCCATCTTGTCCGTAGAAACTGGCTCGGAGGCGGCCATCTTGTCCGTAGACACTGGCTTGGAGGCGGCAATCTTGTCCGTAGACACTGGCTCGGAGGAAGTGACGTGAACAGTCTCTGGATCAGCAGAAGTGACGTGAACAGTCTCTGGTTCGGCCATCTTGTCCGTAGACACTGGCTCGGAGGAAGTGACGTGAACAGTCTCTGGATCGGCCATCTTGTCCGTAGACACTGGCTCGAAGGTGGCCATCTTGTCCGTAGACACTGGCTCGGAGGAAGTGACGTGAACCGACTCTGGATCGGCCATCTTGTCTGTAGACACTGGCTCTGTAGAAGTGATGTGAAGCGTCTCTGGCTTGGCAGAAGTGACGTGAACAGTCTCTGACTCGGCCATCTTGTCCGTAGACACTGGCTCGGAGGAAGTGACGTGAACAGGCTCTGACTGGGCAGACGTGACGTGAACAGTCTCTCGCTGGGCAGACGTGACGTGAACAGTCTCTCGCTGGGCAGACGTGACGTGAACAGTCTCTCGCTGGGCAGACGTGACGTGAACGGTCTCTCGCTGGGCAGACGTGACGTGAACAGTCTCTGGACTGGACGGGACCAGCGGCGAGGGCTCTGGGCTGACAGGAAGTACAGGAAGGACTTCCAGGCATTGCGGGACGCGGGAAGTCCTCTTCCTCCTCCGTCTCCGAGAGCGAGAGGGCGCTGGGCTGGACGGGACCAGCGGTGAGGGCCCTGGGCTGGACGGGACCAGCGGTGAGGGCGCTGGACTGGACGGGACCAGCGGTGAGGGCTCTGGGCTGGACGGGACCGGGACCAGCGGTGAAGGCTCTGGGCTGGACGGGACCAGTGGTGAAGGCTCTGGGCTGGACAGGACCAGCGGTGAGGGCGCTGGGCTGGACGGGACCAGCGGTGAAGGCTCTGTGCTGGACGGGACCAGCGGTGAAGGCTCTGTGCTGGACGGGACCAGTGGTGAAGGCTCTGTGCTGGACGGGACCAGCGGTGAAGGGTCTGGGCTGGACGGGACCAGCGGTGAAGGGTCTGGCTGGACGTGGCTGACGTGAAGCTCTGGCTGGACGTGGCTGACGTGAAGCTCTGGCTGGACGTGAAAATCCAGCTGGGCGTGGAGGTCAGATGATGACCTGGCGTACCGTGGGAGGAAGCTCTCCAGACATCGGGAGAGTGCCTCTCTCCAGTCCAGACCGGAGATATTGGGAAGCTCCCTCGGGTTGACCTCCTTAGCCCCCAGCCGGTAACACAATTTAATTGCCTCGTCTCCGAGGGAGCAGGAAGTAGCGAGAGGAATAAATCCCCACGTGAACTGTAATAAATCAGGGCTATCCAGAGCCAAGGCTGCGATCTGACCCGCAAATTCCCGGCTCATACTGGGGAGATCAGACGAGGTCCGTGCTGCTGGCTTCATTTGTAGGTCGGTTGTTCTGTTACGAAGCAGCAAGGATGAAACGGAGAGTGAATCCAATCGCAAGCACATTTAATTAAACAAATACAAACAGGAAATCCAGGGAACTCAGAACAAGACAGAAGTAACATTAAACAACAACCGACAGCCAACAACTGAAACACAGGGGTTTAAATACACAGACAAACAAGCTAAACAAGATAACAAGGGGGCGTGGTTAATAAGAAACACCTGGGGAGACAAACAAACATGGACGAGGAACACCTGTGGACACTGAGCAACAACAAACAAAAGACAAGACATATGGCAGGGTCACATGACAAGCAAGGAATCACGTGATATACAAGACACAACAAAAACCCACACGTAACAGTTGGTATGGTGATACTGGCCTTCATTTATAAAAAGATGCCATTAAACAAATATTTAAAATATAGGCTGTCTTTATGCAGTGTCTACATTCATTTGGAGATTAAATGTGAAATTATTACAATATAATAATACATTTATACTGAAAAATATTAGGTTTTATTAATCACAAGTTATTTTTTTTTCTATTGACATCACTAATATATATAAAAAGCATCCCAGAATCCACCTTATGACTTTGAAGAGATACAAACTACTAAACTGTTATTCTAAAATGTAGAAAATAGAAATAAAAAAAGAAAGGTGTGTGCAAACTTTTGACAGTGTACTGTAAATGCTCACTTTGACTTGATATCGAGTTCCATTATTTTCTCCTTGATTTTCTCGTTCTCCTTCGTAAGTGTCTGTATTCTCATGTCCATGATGCTTTTGGAGGAGGTGACGGAGATCATCTCTTGCTCTGTGTTGTAGTTGCGTTCTCTGAGCGAGCTGACGAGAGACTCCTGTCTTGCCTCTTTCTCTTTATGTCTATCCATAGCATCCTTTAAGCTCTTCAAAGTCTCTTCCTGAGATGCAACTTTGGATTGGCTTTCCAAGAACTGTTAAAATGAAATGTGTTATTATTTCACAAAGAGAATGTCCATCCAAAACACCCTGAATTGCCAGTGAATATATAAACCTGTGACTGGAGGTTGCTGTATTTGGCCTGCAGGACGGCCAGCTCCTCACGGGCCGTCTCAGTGGCCTCTTTATAGTGTGTGAGGTGCTGCTGGATCACAGACTCCTCCATTGCGAAAACACTGTCAATCAAACCTGAATGTTGACAGACAGAACCTGATGTCTCCATAGCAATAGTAGCATTCACATTGAATATTCATAATAACTTTTTATAATAGTAATAAATCAGAGAGGGGATCTGGGGATATTATTTAACTCTGAATTACAAACAATGCTGTGCTACTTCATTAAATCCCCAAGGGGCAATTTGATTATGAATTAACAACAAAAGCACCTCTATTACTAGATGATCACAAAAGATACGTTGAAACATCACATTTGAATCAGTTGTGACTAAGTTAGTCCTTGTTTGCATGTTTTTAGTCTGCTTTATGACAAGTCCCTGAATATGTTACAGCATTTTATTGATCCTGATCCAGACAAAAATCAAATGATATATGGTTATAGCAGTAGGCAGTGAAGTCAACGACTCTTTTATGAAGAAAATAATTATGAGTATGTATCATTCTATAAATTGGCACAATGTACAAAAACTCACTTGTCTTTGTTGCTCCACGTCGATATATCAAACCATCTCTGACTAATGTGTTTTGTAGATTATGTCGCTGTAGTTTATCAAGTATCCAAGCAACACAACAACATTTAACGTATTAACCGATAGGGGGCGCAAAATCAAATGTTAGGTCAATACCTTAGGCCGGGTTAAAACACGTGTATTTTACATTCACACGCATTTGTCAGATGCTTTAATCCTAACGACGTACAATGCGTCAGTTTAGTTTGATCTTTAACTCATTTTTATCGATTTTAATTTACTGGCTTTATGGATTTGAAGCACCTTATGACAAATAACAAAGTCTCCTATCTACCTCCTAGTCTTGATAAATATGTGCTATTTAATACAATTCAAAGAAGCATTACAATGCTCCTCACTTAAGCTTTTTTAACTTTGACTAGTCAATTAAAACATGATATGTGTTACATAAAAGCTGAATGAAAGGACACAAACAAATTATAAGCAAAAAATGAAATGACCGCACTTTCGAATCCTAATCTTAGATTATATTCTCTTTATGGTGTGAAATATGACCTAATTTCGAGTTCTTATTTTCCCTATATTTAAGAGAACAAACCTAACAAATTTGGTTATATATTGCAACATGCTTTAGATTTGCTGTTATTTGCATGGAAATGACCAAATATTAAAATAAAATTCACAAACTCAAAATTTGTAGTAGGCTACGTCTCTACAGGGGCAGGGCAACATTACGTCTGAAGTTGACGTCACCAAAATACAGGAAATGGCCGCATCTCTCGTGCTGTTCGAACTGTCAAATAAACTTTATGTGAATCTGTGACAATGTTGCGACATATGTATCGACAGTGTTACAGTTTTTGTCACCGAACGTTCTAATATCTGGCGAGAACTGGGACGGTACGCGGCAGGTACGCTGAGGGTTAAGACGACTGAATTACCGTGAATTATTAGAATCAAGTTAGTGTGCAGCTTGTGTTGACAGTAGTGTCAGAAAGATATTCACGGCTCAACTGCTTTATGTCAGCTGATCAGAAAGAAGCAGATGCGTGTTCTGTCTTTCTTTGCATTTTCTTCTATGTACAATTTAAATTGAACCATAAATAGGGTTAGATATGACCAATGCAGTTGACATGCTTGTCATTCAAGGTCAGTTGAAATAGGCCTCTTTGGCCACTAAAAGTAGTGGTACTTTCTGGTCAGAAACAGACCTAATTTAACAGTGTTTTAAAGCTGAAACTGTTTGATTCTTACAGGCATGTCTCTCAAGATTCTATGGAGGTTACATCAACCTTTGAAATGGACACAAGCCCCTGGATCTGCTCTCAGAACAGTAAATGGATTAAACCGTGTCAGCAGGACCATAAGGTTAAACTGCTCAAAACTGGCATCCAGTGCACATACACAAAACATTCTTAAAGTCCAGAGCAGCTGTCACATCAGCTTACATCACCAGAGATGCTTATTGCAAAGAGGAATGTTTCAAAGACCACACTTTGAAATGCTGACTCCATTAAATGTAATATCCAAAACATGGAGTATACAAATGAGATTGCAGTCCACAACAACCGCAACCAAATCAGTGCTGAAACAAGGAGGTGTGCCTGGAAAAAGGACCTTCAAGGGACCAAGAACCAAACAGCCATCACGGACCACTCAGCCCAGTCTGGAGGAGGTGTGTGACTATTGTGTGTTATGATCAAATCATTAATGACACATATAAATAACCGTTTATGTATTTAATTACATTTTTCAGGACATGATGCAGTGCATTGCATACGCAACTGCAGATCAGTACCATTTACCAACACTCTGTCACGATCTTATAGCTAATGGCTTCAGTGAAATCAAAGAATTTCCCAGAGGTCAGTTCATCTTCATCACTTTTTAAAGTTTCTGAGCTGGCATAAAAAAGAATGCATTGCGTGCTTGTTTGAACACGGTCTCTTTTAATGTTGTGGGTTTCAGACGCTTCTAACGTTTTGGTGATGGGAACAGAGAATGCTGCAAAAACAAATGACAGTGGCACAATATTCTTCTTCAGGTATGTTGAATGATTTTTGTCACTTGAATTTCTGGGTTTTGATTTCTGATTTGTAGTTATTTTTTGTGTTTACCATTTTAGAGAAGGCTCAGTGGTATTCTGGAATGTTGAGGAGAAAACAGTAAGTATTAATATAACAACACTCTGAAGCAATGGCAGATGTTCTGATTGACAACTTTCAATTGGAAACTAGTCAAAAGCTGTATTAATTTATTTGAATAAGGTTGGAAGCTGTATTAAGGACAAATGTTGGTAAAACCCCTAAAAATGATAGTTCACCCAAAAAGGAAAATTCTGTCATTAACTACATTAAGATCTTTTTGATGAAATCTGAGAGCTTCTGTCCCTCCATTGGCAGCTTCGCAACTGACACTCTAACGCTTTAAAAAGTATATATATGCCACGTGAATCTGAATCAGGTGTTTGGCAAATATTAAAAGGCTAATTCACAAAATTAAAAATCATGCTACAAATCATGCCCTACTGGTGTATTTTATATTCAGGTAAAGGCAGTGATGAGGATACTGGAGCAGCATGAAATTCAACCCTATGAAGTCGCTCTGATCCACTGGGAAAATGAAGAAATCAATTATACAGTAGGAGAGTCAGTCACAAATCTTTAATTTCTTAATGCAAAATGTGCAAAAACTGTTGAAATCATGTAATACTCCTTGAAAGTTGATGATGGTACTACTTTAAGATGTAGCCATGCTTTTATTTTTGTTTGTTTGTTTATTTATTTGTTCATGTTGGTTCAGGGGTCATTCAAAGCTCCATCATGGAATATTCTTGTTTAACGGAGAGCTGGATTATGAGCAGGTTGTTCTGGAGAAGTTTGCATTTTCCAATGCTTTATCTCTGTCAGGTGGGATTATGTTTGCATTTTCACACATTTTTATCAAACTTTGTGAGACTAATTATATTTTGATGCTTGCAATAAGTCATTGCTTTTTACTTCAGTAAAACTAGCGATATGGGAGGTTTCTCTCGACAACTTTGTTGAGTCCATCCAGTCAATTCCTGAGGTAGATCCACTTATGTACTCTTTCATAGGTAATACCAGCATTTGCTGCTTTTTGAAAGTTGAAATAGTTTTGTATATTGAATGTGAATATGTTTTTCTGAAATTGCAAATATATACTCCTATTTGAAATGAGGGCATTATAGCCATGAACCTTTCTAAACAGATGCTGAAGTCTGGACAACGAGTAAAACTGTCCAGGGCTGAAGTTATGCAGAAGATAGGGGAGCTCTTTTCCCTGAGGTCAGGATCCATATGCAGGACTTTATCTGGTTTATATTGTATGAGATAATCTACTGCTTTGTTTAATTCTCACAATATCATTACACTTTTACAGGCACTGCATAAACCTCAGCTCTGACTTACTGATCACACCTGATTTTTACTGGGACAGAGAAGATCTTGAGCAGCTCTATGATAAGACCTGTCAGTTCCTCAATATTAACAGGAGAGTCAAGGTTAGTGAAAGTACTTGCAAAAATATGAATAGATTTGACATAAATATCCTGATCAAAGGATGGAATAATGCTGCATTGATCCTATGCGCTGATTGTTTTCTAGGTTGTGAACGAGAAGTTACAGCACTGCACTGAACTAACAGACCTGATGAGGAATCACCTCAGTGAGAAACACAGTCTCAGACTGGAGTGGATGATCGTCGTGCTGATCACCATTGAGGTTAGAAAATACTGATTGCTCACTTATTTAATATCATCCAGCCATCTTACTTTCATTTTGAATAACAGTTTAAATAATAGACAGCTGCACTGTCCAAAAACTGCCTTGTTTTTTTTTAAATGTCTGTATCATATTATGTATATATGTTTTGCAATGCTACGTAAAAACATTTATTTTCTTCTGTCTAAAGGTGATGTTTGAACTTGCTCGTGTAATCTTCTGAGGACACACAGATATAGTCTTTCAAGAGGACTTACATATTTTTTTTTTTAAACCAACAAATTTTTTTTCTGTTAATTAAGTTGAAGTACTCATTGATGTCTTGTTATTCTTAATGTGAATTTGAGACCTGAAATAAAGTTTTTTTCAAGGACCTACATATAGTGGCTCATTTGGCTTCTGTTCTGTCTCCTTTAAAAACTCTGTGGACAAATTTACTCAGATCTGTTTATTCACATGCTACCATATCTGATTTTTAGAGAGTTATTGGATTTAATTCACTGTTGAATCTATGTCCTGAAATCAAATTACTTCTGCTGGAAAATCCAGATTTAGCTGACTGCTGTGTTTTGGAACATGCTGGTTTTGAGGTGGTCATTAGCTAGTCAACCACCTTGAAACAGCAGTTCAATAAAGCCTGGTTTAACAGACAGGGCTTAGATTAAGCAAGGATTAGGCCTTAGTTCAATAAGGACATTTAAGTAGCTTTTATAAACATGCCTTAGAAAAAACATTACTGGTGTGCATCTTGAGACAAAACAATGGCACTGACATATTTTAAGATATGCTGTATGTGTGTGTGTTACAATGCAGTAGCGCATTAGTTTAGAACGGCGATTAACTTACGTGCACAATAAGCTGTTTAAAAAGTGCATTCACCCGATCAATTTTGAGCATCCAAATATCAAACATGTCTTGTTGTGCGCTCTCAGAGTATGTGTTTATTTGTCATTTTAACTGTTGGAAATGGAGCATAAAAGTGGACTTCAAAAATGTCTTATCCTGTTGTGCCCTCTTATAGGCCATGAATGATCAGCGACTAGTCGACTTAAAGCGCCATGACAGCATTAAAGTCGATTTTAGTCGACAAGTCTGTGCAACCCTGGTGCAACCCCTGTCGTGCACATTATTGTGAGCTTGGAGGGGGAATCTGTTACTTCTCTTTATTCTTAAATATGTGCATCTATTATCATCAACTTTCCTACTTACTGTACACACAACACACAAAATACGAATATTGTTCACCAAATTTATTCAGATTCTAATCTCATCTGATTCTCATTTTCTAGAGGTTTTATTAGTTTATGACCATGTCTAGATGGAAAATCATCAGGAAAGTGACACTGATAGCCCTCCTCAGGAAATGCCTTTATATACAAGCTTAAGTTATATTTAAATAGCCCTGAAATGTGCACAAATCTTCAGATGCTGCCTTGTTGCCAATGGCATGGAACTTGGTATCATAATGGGGTTGTACTTTCGTCATCTCCAATACTGATAAAATTTCTCCACTGATTTTTACTTCACAAAAAGCTGCGATAAACTTTCTAATGTGGTCAAGCTGGTTTTTTGGAACATTGCAACACAGATAGGCCTGCCATCATAAACTGGATTTTCCAGCTGGGTGTTTTATATTTCAGACATTTTTAATCACCATTTACTTAACTAGTTAATGCTGTTCGGATTTAACTGCTGACAAATACACCATGATGTGACGTCATGTGATGTTCTAATGCAGCTGACTGATCAGCCTCCTGTGATTGACAGCCGTTCGATCCGGCGCGCGCTCGTGTCATGTGATTCAAACTCTCCGGAAAACAGCAGCGGATCACGACTGACTTGACTCGTACTGCTTCGGCGAAGAAGCTTCCTCCGTTTTTCAGCCAACAAACCAATCTGAATAAGGCAATATATTTCTTGAAAGAACGGTAAGTGACGCCTCAATGGTCTTATTTGAAACAAGTGTTTAATAAACCGGTTGTCGGCGTTTTTACCCTAGTTACGATGAGCACTATTGATTACTCACGGATCTTATCTGAAAATGATTAATAATTTGACCGTTTTCTTCTTTACGTGGCTTTCGTTATCGGAAAACGAACCATTTTTAATCCCTATGTTTATTTTCGCTCACTAATATGATGAACGTCATTTTATTGGCTTCATTGCTCGAGCGCGTGTTTCCTATTTGTCCGAGGAAACTTTTGTACTCGGAATTCACCAACATGGGCGGGGCCTCAACAGTCAACACACAGACACACACACATACTCACATAGTAGCCTCAAAACCTATTTAGACACTTAAGTCACACTTCTGCCAATTCAACATGTAAAATAGGACATTTATGTAGTCCTCATTGGATATTTTTACATTTTAAATATTTTGCATGTGAGGAATGTCCTACTAAATGTAGTTTTGGTGACTAAAATGTAATCAAATATTTAATGAGGAGCAAGATGAATTGATTGATCAGGAAAAATCTTTTGAAATCCTGATTTTTTTTATTATTTTTTTTAATGTGTTTAGGTGGGAAAAAATGGACTTGGCACATCATGGTCTTGTGCTTCTGAAGCGTCTCAATGCTCAGAGAGAATTTGGTTTCCTCTGTGACTGTACTGTGGCCATCGGGGATATACTTTTCAAAGCCCATAAAGCCGTTCTTGCTGCCTTCTCAAACTACTTCCGTATGCTGTTCATCCATCAAGACAGGTAACGTGAACTTGATTGCAAAAAAGTTCTAGTACATTAATTGCATTATTTCAGAGGAGACCTGGATTTAAATGACTCTTTCTGCTTCTCTTTTGTAGTGACTGTGTTCGACTGAAGCCTTCAGACATACAAGCAGATATCTTCAGCTACCTGCTTAACCTAATGTACACTGGAAAATTTACCACACAGCCCATTGACCCCCTTCGCCTTGAGCAGGGTGTAAAATTCCTGCATGCTTACCCCTTATTACAAGAGGCAAGTCTTCTTATGAATCCAGAGTCCCAGTATGTACCTTTGACAAACTCACTTTATGGTATTCAGATACCTGATCAGACATGCAGCCGACCCAAAATAAAATCCAAGGTGGATGTTTATGCTAAAAACTGTGAAATCGCCGGCCAAGAATTTTCTGAAATTTCTGATATGGATTATAGATCTCCACAACCTGTCGGCATAGAGTCACCCACCCAGAACCCTGCAGCCTCAGTCGTCCAACACCTCACATATGGCATAATGAGTAGAAGTTCTTCCTCCAGAAAGAATTACGGCTGCAATTATTGTGGAATCCGTTTTAACCTGAGGTCCAAGTTAAAGGAGCATCTACTTGTCCACACCAGCCAAGCAACTGAGCCACAGATGTCGTTCATGCAAAATGGTCACACTATTGAGCTTGAAGGTCAGGAAATGGAGGAGGAGCTTTTGCATGCTGACAGTGATGTTATTAGTGATACTGATCAACAGGTGTGGATGGAAGACACCCCACCACCCTCTGAGATTGCTGAGATAGACAACCTGGATGGCACCGAGATGGGTCGTGAAATGAAACGCAGAAAATTTGAGTGTCCGACCTGTGCTCGCAAGTTTATTCAGAAGAGCCACTGGCGTGAGCACATGTACATTCACACAGGAAAGCCGTATAAGTGCAGTGCTTGTGGAAAGAACTTTTGTAGAGCGAACCAAGCGTCTCGACATGTTTGTTTGAGTCAGGATGCAGATTCATACATTATGGTCAACAAACAGAGTTTGGTTCTGTGTGGTGGAGAAGACAACAGTCAGGTGGAAGCTCTCTTCCAGTCTTCAGAAAGACCCTATAAATGTAGCATGTGTACAGCTCCTTTTGCAAGTCCTTCAGAGGTTCCCAAACATCAGTGTTTGCCTGAGAGTGAAGCTGTACCATTGGCAGAAAATTTAATGGGGGGAAATCAAAATAAGGACTTAGAAACAACTACTCCTGAAGTGACCAGTCCTTCTTAAAATGTCATACTAAAGCAGTATTAGTCTGTTTCAGTGCCAATATTTAACTTTTTTTTGTTTAAATATCCACTGCATTTTTCTTTCATGCTTATTTTTTTTAATTTTTTTGTTACTAAAATGTTGTTTGTGAATTTATTTGAAACTAATAAAATGCCAAAACTATATTTACTGTTTCCCATCAAGAACAATTCTGAGTTGCTCCATCCTGTTTCACAAAGTTGAAAAACAATCCAGCGTTTTATCAAGTTGTCTTCTAATAAATCATAAGCCAAACATTGGTGAAGTATATTTTTTTTATAAAAACTTGAAATATAATTTGTATTAAACCATACATTTTGAAATGTCTCAAAATACAAGAACAATACCATACTCCTGTATTTAGTTGATTGTTATTATTACAACTTTTTCGAAGATGCATAGCCTGTATAGTCAGTCTGTAATTGCAACATTAGGTTGCATGCTTTTGATGCTAACAATAATCACACTTTCTTGAATTGGTCGTTTCTGTAAATTAAACATAATTTGTAACAATGGCATATCACAATATGGACAACAAAAATAAAAAATGAGTTTGTGAAATGACAAATTAAGTGACTGATTCTGACTGAATATTGTCTAAATCTCTCTTTGATGGAACGTGATTGTGAAGTTTAAAATTTCAGTGCTTATTATAGCTTTGGTAAAGTGTACATCATATTTAGAATGTCATAGAAATTCCTCCCAGAGGTATGAGGAGGCATATAAAGGTTCAAAAATTAATTAACCTTTGACCTCTTTATTATTTAATTAGTACATATCTTAACACACCAGGCAACTGCATTTGCCTTCAACAATGACACTAATTTTCCTAAACTAAACATGCCAAACTTTCAAATCTATAGGATGTAATGCATGTGTACAAATGTTTTACATTTTATATAAAAACTTTTCGTTTTAGATATGCAATACAACGTGATATTATGTTTGATAAGCTTACTCTAATGTAAGAATCAGCATATAAATAATACATTGGCAAATATCCTTAGTATGAATATGACAAAATAGCTGCTTTTCAAGGGTTTCATATGTTGACATATTTTCTGTCAAAGAAAATAGAAATAAAAAAGTAGTGATTGATCAAAGAACAGCCTATCTACTGAACAGCTAAACTTAATGGAATTTTAATGATGCAATTTTATTTCTCAGTGGTTTGGTCATTTCTTTGTTGTGAGAAATGTGAGTCCCTGGTGAGCACACATCCTTTTCCAAGTGTAAAAAGTTATTATCTTTCCTTGTTAAATTTCCACCTGAAATCATAAAATCATTGTCATTAAAATTATTCAAAGAAAAAAATAAATTACTGGCAACTAAATGCAATATAATGAAATCACTTACTAGCTCATTAAAATCTTTCATTTGGTTTAGCATGCCACTCTCAAATTTCAGCATCAGATGCTTGTTTAGCAGTCGTATCTTGGGGTCTACCATCTGTGTGTGTCACTAGACCCCGGGAATCTCCAATATTATCTACAGCATCCTCCCACACATCATCCTCCACCTCTGATTGAGGTTCTGTTGAAGTAACAGGCTCGTACTGCAAGGAACCCTTGGCATTTTCTTCAGGTAAAATTGGTGTCTTTACCTCTTTTGCTGCCACAAGTGGTGGTTCAATATCTTCAGACACAACTGAAGGCCCTGTCTTTGCTTCCTTTTCCCCCTGTTTAACCACCTGCAACATTGCTTCCTTTACCTCTGGTGTCATAACAAAAAGCGCTGCAGCTGGTACCCCTACAACTGGGCCAATAGCTGGTGTCACCATCACAGGAGCTAAAGCAGATGTCTGTGTTGCTGGTGTTTCTTCAAAAGTAGTCACAGGAGGTGTTTCTATCACAGTCACAACTGGTGTCGCTTTTACCAAAGGCACAACTGGAGTTGTTGGTGTCTGTACTATCTGCTCTACAACCGGTGTCTGCACGGCTGGGGTCACAGCAGGTGCTTCTGCTACTGGAACTACAGGCACTGGTGTCTCTGCCACGGACACTGTTGGCTTTACTGCTAGAGTTTCTACTATTGGGCTCACAACTGATGTTTCTGCTGCTGCAGTCACTGTTGGTAGAACTACTGGAGGTGCAGCTTCTTTTACAGTCACTGAAACCAGAGCTGGTGTCTGTACCAGCGGGATCGTAACAGGTCTCTCTACTACTGTAATTGCAGTTGGTGCTCCTACTATAGTTTCTTGTACTAGGCTCACAACTGGCCTTTCTGCTATTGGAGTCACAGTTGATGTCATCATCACTGGGGTCTCAACTGGTGTCTCTGCCAGTGCAACTGAAGTTGGTTTTACTACAGGAGTTTCAACTACTGGGATCACAGCGGACGTTTCTGCTGCTGAAGTTCCTGCGGGTAAAACTAGAGTTGCTGCTTCTGTTACAATTAATGAAATCTGAGCTGGTATTTCTACCACTACTGATGTCTCTGCCACTGCAATCGAAGATATGGTTTCTGCTACTGGAACTACAGGCACTGGTGTCTCTGCCACGGACACTGTTGGCTTTACTGCTAGAGTTTCTACTATTGGGCTCACAACTGATGTTTCTGATGCTGCAGTCACTGCTGGTAGAACTACTGGAGGTGCAGCTTCTTTTACAGTCACTGAAACCAGAGCTGGTGTCTGTACCACCGGGATCATAACAGGTCTCTCTACTACTGTAATTGCAGTTGGTGCTCCTACTATAGTTTCTTGTACTAGGCTCACAACTGGCCTTTCTGCTATTGGAGTCACAGTTGATGTCATCATCACTGGGGTCTCAACTGGTGTCTCTGCCAGTGCAACTGAAGTTGGTTTTACTACAGGAGTTTCAACTACTGGGATTACAGCTGACGTTTCTGCTGCTGAAGTTCCTGCTGGTGTAACTGGAGTTGCTGCTTCTGTTACAATTACTGAAATCTGAGCTGGTATTTCTACCACTAGTGATGTCTCTTCCACTGCAATCGAAGATACGGCTGGAGTTTCTACTACTAGGGTCACATTTTGTTCTGATGCTACTAGAGTTACAGCTGATGTAGCTACTACAGAAGATACAGTCTCTGGTACTGTCTCTGGAATTATAGCTGGTATCTCACCGACTGGTGTCTGTGTCACTGCAGCTACAGTTGGTTTTACTGGTGTGATGGAAGCCACAGGAGTTTTGATTACTTGGCTCACTGTTGTTTCTGCAAACGGGGTCACATCTAGTGTAACTTCTTCTGGAGGTACAGTTTCTGTCATTGAAGTAACAGCTGGTGTCTCCGCCACAGATGTTACAGCAAATGACATTATCACTGGACCTACAGTTTGTGACTGTGCTGCTGGGATCTCTACTACAGGGGGCACATTCGTTTTCTCTATCACAGCTGCCACTAGAAATGGAGTTGATTTTACAGCTGTGAAAGAAACAATTGGTGTTTCTACATCTGTGCTCACAATTGCTGCTTCTGCAGTCACAACTGCTGAGCTGAATACTGAAGATGCAGCCACTGTCACTATTACTGAACCAAGATCTGGTGTTACTACCACTGGAATCACATTCTGTATATCTACTACTGGGGCCACAGCAGTCCTCACAATCACTGATTCAACATTTGGTGTTTCTGCTGCTACAGTCATAACTGGTGTGTATTCCACTGGTGCTACAACCATTGACTCTTTGCCTAGAGTTACAAATTGTGTTACTTCATCTATAGGTGTAGCTGGTGTCACTACCACAGAAATAACAGTAGGCATCTCCTCCACCTGTGACGTGTCAGTGTCTATGTTCTGTGAAGTTACAACAGAATTGAGAGTATCAGTCGTCTTTGCCATAGATGTAACCACTGGCGTTTCTACTTCAAGTTCTGTAACCACTGATGTGGCAATAGGTTTCTCCACTTCCAGCTCAGTTACAACAGCTGTCTCTACTTTAACTTCTGTTACCACTGGCATTTCAACCTTCGGTTCTGTCACTTCAATTGTTGCAGCTCTGAGTTCACTCACTACTTGTGTTTGTATCTCAGAAACAGAAATGTCTGGCATTTCTGCTGTAACTTCAGAGCTCAATGGTGGTACCTGTGCTATGGCCGTTGCTTCCGTTACTGCAGGAATTTCATCTTTAATTTCTGCCTTGTCTAACTGTAACTCATTTAACAGTGTCGTTTCTATCAACTGTTCAAGAGGTTCACATTTTAGCCTACCATCTTCATCTGCGTTATTCATGTGTTCACTCACATTACTAACTTCCATTTGTGTAGCAGTATCGTTTTGTGCCAGCACTGTGGTTGCAGCCACTTCAATCACAGTCCGCCCTGAGTCATACCTTTCTGGATCTGATTTGGGAGCAACAGCCATCGTAACCTTCTCTTCTGGAACTGCTGTTTCTTTCATTAATGTTGATGTCATTGCTGAGGCCTGGTCACCATCTATTGCTTCAGCATGAACTACAGTAATTTCAGATGCATCGCCCTCTTGTTCTGTTGCCTTCGGTAGCTCTGATATTGCGAGTGCCTGTGCTACTGGTTCAACCACTGTAAGTTTCTCTTTCCCTGACTGTTTTGTTGTGTTCTCAATAATGGCAACCATCTCTAAAACTTTACCAGTCTTAATATTCTCAGTTGTCACTGGTTGTTCATTCTCTTTGGGCGGTTCTGGACTATGTTTGGTGTCTTCACTGCACTCCTCTGTTTGAGAACCCACTATTTCTATTGGTACAGGTCTTGCTTCAACTTCTGGCAATGCTGTCTCTGTCAGTATTACTTCACAACTAGTTTCGAGCTCTGCTGGTGTTTCTGTGTGCTCAGATACATCTTTTGAAAACCTAGGAACAACTGTGTGTTCTCTAATTTCATGAACCGTCTCTCCATTTTCAGTATCCGCATCAACTGTTATTTCAGGAGATTCATCAGTAGTATTTGTATGAGCAGAAACATCTTGATTGTCTGTTTCATTGCTTTCAGTATTTGCTAAAAGTTGCCCTTCTTTTACAGAAAGTCCCTCTACCTCTTTCACAAAAATCCTGTCCATTCTGTCACTTGCACTGTCATCCACTTTGTTATTATCCATATCTGTATCAATGTCTTTTTTATAGATCTCTTCAGCCTGCTCAACTAATACCGATTCTGGAAGTGACACCTCCTTGGCTGGCATCTGTTCTCTGGCTAATGATTCATCTACAGCTTCTGGAATGTTTTCTGCCATTTTCTCACTGATTTCCTCTACAGTCACTGCTGAATCACCTGCTAAAAAGACTGCATCTTTTGCGCCAACTTGTATTTCACAGACATCAACTTGTATTGAAACAACTTCTACTTCTAAATTGTCTTCTAACTCCAGTGTCTCTGCCACTATGTGATCTGAACTTAGAATACTCTCTTTGCTTTCCAGACACTCCACCGAGGCAATTATTTCAATTTCTTCCTCAGGGACATCTGAGGCTTTACTTGTAGTAGTGTCAGAAATGTTGTCTACAATGCCATTTGTCAAAGTTTCAACTACTTCAGTGAGTGCAGCTTGCTCAAACTCAGCAGGTGACAATTCAACATCTGGTAGCTTCAGCTCTTTTTCAGGTTTAGCAGCTAATTGTTGTTCATACACAGGTTCCTCTAACTCTGGATACAATGGACACTCTGTTTCAGGACCATGGATGTAGTCTGACATAACCTGGTCCAGCCCAGCTTCACTTTGCATTATATCAATCATTTGTCCGAGTGCAATACCAGTTGTAGATTCCTCTGTTTTGCCCTCAATATGAGTCTCCTCTGATTCTTCCACTAAAGGCTCTTCTACTAATTTGATGACTTGCTCTACGTCCAGCTGAGTTTCAGGGGCAGATTCTTCTTCATTCACAATTATTTCCTGATACTCAGTCTTCACATCCTTGATTTCAGCTTCATAGACCTCATCTGTCTCATGTCCTGCAGCTTCAGGTTCATCTGTACAATTATCAGAAACTAATTCAGTTGGGACAGCATTGCTCACTTCAGGTATTGCCTCCACTATGTGTGCAGGGAGATGCTCTTCAACAGACTCTATTTCTTGAGTTACTAGACCTGTACATATTGCTGTTGCCTCTGTTTTCTTATGTGCAACCAAAACCTTTGTTTCCTCTGGTGTGTATGATTGTACAATATAAGGTGAATATGACATGGCCAGAGATTCTTGTCTTTCATCTTTTGTAGTTACTGATTGAACAATTTGAGTCATGCAAATAGATTGAATAGCTTCCTGTAGGATCACATCTGATGTCTGTACACCATATTCAGCCGACACTGGTGTAACATGTCCAGATGTCCAGGGTGATTCAGTTAGTTGCGAGACTGCCGAGACCATTTCAGTAGTGTCATCCCCAATTAATTGTTCACTTGCTGGTTCTGGGGCAGTGACTGCATCAGCTGTCAACTCAACAATGTCCTCAGATAAGGTGTCATCCTGTGTTGTCCACTCAGCAGATGATACTGGTGTTACAATGCTTTCCTCAATGATGCCTTCCTCTGGTATATCACTCAGTTGTTGATGTTTACTCACAAAGTCTGTGAGTTCTTCAAAGTCCTCTGATAGAACATGTATGACTGTTGGTCCAGTGTTACATGAAATTTTAGCTGCAATTTTGGGCACTAAGTCATTGGATGTGTCCTTTTCTAACACTTGTAATGTCATCTCTGGCTTCTCATGTTCTATTGTTATTTCAACTCGTTGTTCATTCACCTCCTTCAGACTCTCAGGCTCAATTATTTCATACTCAGACAGGGGAATGATAGCTGGGGTTTCATCATCTTCATCACCTGTTTCATTATCCTTAGCAGCCTCATCGGAGGACGTTTGTTCTTGCCTTGCTTCAGATTTTCTTTTTTTATGCCCTGGAATAAGTTTCTTCATAGAAAATGAATCGTCTTTGTTCATCTCACTGTCTGAAGGTATCTGCTCAGGGGTACTACTTTCACCAGTTCTGACCTTTCTCTTTGGGGTGACCATTTTTTTAAATATTTTCCATGTGGATCCCATTTCTCCCTCTGCAGGACTTCCTGTTTGTTCATTAGATGATGTGAGATGATCATAATCACCCTCAAAGGAACTTCCAAGTGGAGAGTCAGTTGTTTTCTCATTTTCTTCTCCTTTGTCTGCCGTTTCATCCTCATTTGTTTTTCTAGCCCTTTTTTTAGAGGAGCCACCACAAATCAGTGCCTCCCAGGAAACGGTGGTGTCAGATTTCTTTTTGGACTCTTGAGGGCTTACATCAGAAACCAGCTCCTCTTCAGCAGGTTTTGGTTCCCCAATCACTGGTTCCTCCACTTTCCCTTGCTCTATCAATTCCAAGAATGGCTTTGGCTGTTCAGAGACTTGTTCTTCTGCCTCGATCACCTTTTCTGCAGCTTTACTTTCTCTCTGCTTTCTTGTGGAAAATTTCCTAAAAAGTCTTTTAAGTGGACTTCCTTGTACCTTTTCTTTCTCTAGAAAATTCAGATGCTCTCCTTCAGGTAACAACGTGTCATCAGCTTTCTCCACTGCATCTTTTTCGTCCTCTGATAAAATATAAGGGATATCAAGACACATGCATTTACTGTTCTCACGTTCAGCCTCCTCTGCATCAATTTTCTCGATTCTTTTGAGTTCCTCTTCCTTACTCTCTTTCTGTATTTCCTCTTCTTTCTTTCTTTTTCTTAAACTGGCAAAGATACCCTGTGTAAAGAATTGCTTGATTGGTGACATTTGTTCCTCTGGCTCAGGACTTTCTTTTGCCAATTCTTTATCAGGTGTGTCCTTCACACGATGTTCCACTAACTTTATGTCTGGATCCAGCTCCATTTCATTGTCTGTTTGTTGAGAGGGTTCTGCTGCATCAGGCTGGGAAAACACCTCACTTTTGTAAATCTCTTCAGTCGTGTTTTCATTTGCTGCCACTGCACTGTTCTCTTGAGTGTCATTGGAGTCCTCTGAGGGACTTGCAACTCTTTCTTCTTGGTCATTTGCTTCAGTCTTTTCACATGTGTCTTTTTTTAGGGTAAACTTAAATCCAACAAATCTGAAGATTTTTTTGAAGCCAACTTCATTGATATCATTCACTTGGTTGTCCTCCTTAGGTTCTTCACCATCAGCATTAACCATCTCTGTGCTCTCATTCTTAATGTTTGGTTGAAGAGCATCCATTTCCTGAAGGTCTTCAGTTGTTTCTGTGCCATCTTCTTTCAGAGTGACAAACCCTGAGCCAACTAACAAAAAAGAAAAAAAGAAAGAAAGTTCAAGCAAGTTGAGTATGTATGCTATATATATATATATATATATATAGCATAGATACTCATGTGTGTGTGTGTGTGTGTGTGTGTGTGTGTGTGTGTGTGTGTGTGTGTGTGTGTGTGTGTGTGTGTGTGTGTGTGTGTGTGTGTGTGTGTGTATAAAGTATTTGTGTTTGGATATTTACTACTATATAAGCGCTGTTTTCATTTCAAATTGGAAACAATGAGGGAGAATAGCAATAACATAGTACCACCTACCATCTGCAAGTAGTCTCTCCTCCTCAAAGTGGCCATTTAATTCATCTGCATGGCTCCTTGTCTTTACATTCAAATTGGAGATCTGTCCATTTTTCTGTAACAACTAAGCAAAAAAGACAAAAAGGAGTGACCAACAAGGTAAACAATGGATTTAGCTATCTGTCCTTATGACTCATAAAGGAACAATAAATAATGTTAATTTGAATTGTACAAACATTACACAAACTAAAATAATACAAAATTATGCTATAAAAATGTATTAATGTCTATTGTCTCAAAGTATATTTTAAGATAATGAATAATGAACAACAACATACTCAAAAGGTTATGGTCAAAATCAGATGGCTCAGTCAGGCCAAAATATAAATAAATAGTGTAGTTTAAGTATATGGTGACAGATTGAAGTTAAGAAATTCCCCAACATTTTTGAAAGGTTATCACAATATCATTTGACTACATTTGCTTAATGTGAACCACCTAATCACAATGTAGTTTGAAGGAGAGGTCCCTTGTGATAACTAACAAAACAAAATAAATGAACACATTAATGGAATCCGAGTAGCTCTCCTTTGACTAAAAGCCATCTCACAGACTTCCTGTTAAACCATGGCTGACCTCATCATGTTTAACATGGAAAGTCAATGCACCCAGTACAGTAAGGAAAAATTCCATCAATCCTTTGGGAATGAGAGCACTACAAATATCCCTGCTATCTAATATTTTCCCCAAATGTGCACACATTAGTACAAAACAACTGACAACCCCAAAACAACTGACAACCCCAAACAGAGTTTTTTATTTGTTAAAATAAACCGTCTTTCAAAAAACAAAAGGAAATTGCATTTTAAATGCTTAACCTACACATTTAATACAATACAATAATTCAGATGAACAAGAAAACAAACATCAAAGGCCAAACAAGTAATTCAATCCACATGATAAGAAGCAGTGTAGTAGTGATGAAACACTTTTAAATCTAATTTAAAGTTTAGAGTCCGGGTGTAAAAGAATATACCATACCTTTTGCCAGCCATTGGGGATGCATCAATTATTAGGGTTACTGTATTATTCTTGGCACTTGGCAGATGATTTGTACATGTGTGTGATTTTACCCAAATATGTCTACTCCTGCAGTTCTCAAGATGACACAGATTCTTCCTCAATGTCTTTCTTGAAAGTAAAGAACCAGCCAAAATAAAGAAAATGTTACATAGAATTTTCTTGAATTCACCACAGAGAGATTTAAAACAAATATTTATGATTTTAACATAAAATGAATGCAAATCTCAATAATTTTCTCTCTTAAAAACTAAGATAAACTATCTAATCTGAACTACCATGACCTAATGCTAAATTTTTTCACTAAAGTGTATTTAAGCCAAACACCTATAAATTTAACTTATTTCAGAGGGCTACATCTGAAAATCTGTGAGCTGCTTCCCCGTAAGAAAGATTATCTTATATTTAGTATGTATGTGTGTGTATGTATATATATATATATATATATATATATATATATATATATATATATATATATATATATATATATATATATATATATGTATATATATGCTATCAGACATTTTTTTCTAAACAGCAATAAGATTGAGATCAAATGGAAATGATAGCTTTAGTCTCAAAAATTTCTTATGAGAAAAGCAATGTCACATGTGTCTACTCTACAGTTTCAGAATAGATGTCAACAATGTCTCAAACTGTGCTCAAATTTGCCAAAACATCAAAGTCTGCAATCAAAACTCATATATGAAGTCACATTTCTCATTGAATAATCAAGACTAAATTAACTGCTATCTCCATTAATTTTATGACTCTATACATTTACTGTCACCAAATGTCTAATTTGAGTGTATTTGATATATCACTCAAGGAGAAACAAGGATAAAACATAACTGAGAAATCTCTTCTCCCGAGCTAAAAAAGAGCAAGCACTGAGCAATAATTTGATCCTCTGTTTACCTATCAAACATTCTTAATATCATATGCATGTTCTGCATTACCTCGAAAATGCTATCTAGGCAGCTCGCTATGTTTTGAGATGCAGCCCGTGCGTTTCCTTAGATTCAGAGATCGTGCCTTTGAAAGTTTGTGAAGCATTTCTCTACAAGCAGGAGACTGATTTCATGTATTCTACCTTGTCATCGGCACTGCCGTCATCCTGAGCCTCGCTCGCTGCTGCAGTGACAGTGAGTTCCTCCGCCTCGTCCTCCTCGCATCTGCTGCTGGATGATGCTGTAGCTCCCATTTCACAATCCTTCTCTCCTACTCTTCACTTTCTTCACTTTCACCCAATGTAACTGCAAAGCGAAAGGGAGGATATCCAAAGATGAGTGCTGAGCGGTGGTCGGACTCAGAAGTGATGCAGTTTGGCTCGATACAAACTCTTTTAGGATGCATCCTTCCTGCATCACATGAACACACTGGCACGCCTCGACTGATCAATGGAGAGAGAACTAGAGTCCTGGGATGACCGAGGGACAACCACTACAATGAATGTATTTATCTCGTAATTATCCTTCTCTTTCTTCTCGGGTGTTTTTATGTATAGTCCAATGATTGCATTAAGACGAACTAAAAGCTTGTAAAAACAACTCATGGCGTATGTAGAATAACTATAGCCAAATGCTTTTTTTTTTAAATAAGACAAACATTAAGTTATTTCAAAGTTGAAAAAAAAAGTAGTTCTCATGTGACCCTTTGAGGAAAAAAACACTTCCTACATACAAATGTTTTTTTTTTTGTGTGTGTGTGTGATATCATTTGTTTTTAAAGCAATTAAACTGCCAAGAAATATTTTAATGTCAAATGTCTTAATATTAAATCCAGTTAAGTAGGCTAATTAAGAAGAGAACTAAAGCAATCGAAGGTCAAGCCAGAAATTCAATTCACATGGCCCACTCATTCAAATGAAATGGCAAAAAGTATGTGGACACTCCCTAATTATCAGGTTTGTCTATTCCAGTAATCCCAGTGAAACACATATTAATGCATTGCTACAATATAATTATATGCTTCTGATTTTGTTGTAATTTTCTGTTGTGAATGACAATGAGTGAATGACAAAGTTAGGTTATTTCCATGTAGAAATTAGGGCTGTAAAGGTTCAAATTAGCCTACTCATGGTTCAGTTTTATCACGGTTTCGGTACAATTTGGAATGTGCTGTGTTCAGGGAATAAATTGGACTAGGCTACTGTCAAATAATAATAATAAAAAAAAATAAATAAGAACAAATAATCCAACTATAAGCAACAGCACAAATAAATACAATAGTTTTCAGGTAGGTCAGTCATAGTTTTCAGGCACATAAATTGAATGAAGCAATCAAATGTAAAACAACATTGCATATAATCTTCACTGTATAAATTAATAAAGATTATTCATTATTATAGTTACAAAAGCTATTCAGTCAAGAGCAGTGAATGATTTTCTTGTTCTTTTGTTGTTTAACATTAAAAACGACTCGGTTACTAACGTAACCTCGGTTCCCTGAGAGGAGGGAACGAGTATTGCGTAAGTAGCTTACGCTATGGGAAAACTCCTTTTCTCGAGAATATTGAAGTCTTTATATAAAACGCATTGCAGCTGCACAGCTGACAGCAATGAACGAAGGAGCTCGGTCATTGGCTGTGCTGCGGCAACTTGCTCGAACCAATGACGGGGCGACTCTGAATGCGCGACCAATGAGCGCGCTTCTCGCCCGCGCGCGTCAGAGCCCGCCAAGATGGGCGTGGCCAAGCTATATATTGGGCGCCCCGTCATGAGAGTTCTTTAGGTTAAAACGACTGAAGCGAACTAACCAAGCACAAGCACGGCAGCTTACGCAATACTCGTTCCCTCCTCTCAGGGAACCGAGGTTACGTTAGTAACCGAGTCGTTCCCTTTCGAGAGGTCTCTCCTATTGCGTAAGTAGCTTACGCTATGGGAACACCATGCAAAACGCCGTGCGTGCTGAACTTCGCCTTATGATAGCCAGAGGCAGGTGCCTGAGCTAAAAAGCAAAGTTATCATCCAACTAGCCGGCAGAGGCGAGCTTTATATGTGGGAAAAAATACTAGAAGTGTGTACTCAGTGTGACACAAGCACATACATAATCTAGATGCGAACTCGCAGTTCAACTAGCATCATGCTGATAGCACATTGGAATGCAATGTCGGGACCTGTAGGTTGTAGAACCTGATAAATGTGGACGGTGAGGCCCAGCCTGCCGCCGCACAAATATCCTCGATCGGTATCCCGCTCGACCATGCCCAGGAAGAAGCCACACTCCTGGTGGAGTGTGCTTTGACTCCCCAGGGGCATTGAAGTCCCTTAGCTTCGTAAGCCAGCGCTATAGCTTCAACTATCCAGTGAGAGATTCTCTGCTTTGAAACGGCGGAACCTTTCGTACGGCAGCCAAAGCATACAAACAGTTGTTCTGTCTGTCTGAATAGGGCAGAACGCTCCAAATACACTCTGAGAGCCCTAACGGGGCAGAGTAGATTAGCGTCGTGTTCGTCTGCTGGAGACGAAAGATCTGCATCAGATCTGGAAACCATGTTTGGTTCTTCCAGAGTGGGGCTATCAGCAGCACTGCGTTTTTCTCCTCTCTGACCCGACTGATGACCTGTGGCAGCATCGCGATCGGGGGAAAGGCATATAAGGGGCGGCTCGGCCAGCTCTGGGCGAGCGCGTCCGTGCTTTTCGTGAAGAAAAAAAAAAAGAGCAGTGCGCGTTCTCCTTGGAGGCGAAGAGGTCGATCTCCGCTTTGCCAAAGGTTTTCCATAACCACTGAATCGTCAGCGGGTTGAGAGCCCATTCTCCTGGGAGAATCTTGTCTCTGGATAGCATGTCTGCCCCCTGGTTCAGGGCGCCTGGCACATGCGCTGCTCTCAGCGAGCGCAAGTTGTGCTGGGACCATAAAATGAGTCTCCTGGCCATTGAATGCATGGAGCTCGACCTGAGTCCACCCTGGCGATTTATGTACTACACTACCGTCATGTTGTCCGTTCGGACCAGGACGTGTTCGTTTTTTTAGATGTGGGAGCAGGGCTCTGAGAGCCAAAGCGACCGCTTTAATTTCCAGACAGTTTATGTGTAGGCGCTTCTCCGGGTTTGACCAAAAGCCGGAGACAGGCCTGCCCTCGTAAAGGGCCCGCCAACCTATTTTGGAGGCATCTGTCGTTATCATCTTTCTCCTTGTGTTCACACCCAGACTCACGCCTGACTGGTACCAGTCGGCGGCTTTCCAGTGCGTCAGGGCTTTTATACAGCCGTGGTTCGCTCTGATTAAAAAGTGGCCCGAACGCCACGCGTGAGTAGGGACGCGGCTCTTTGAGCCAGCGTTGGAGAGGGCGCATATGCAACAATCCTAGCTGGAGTACGGCCGATGCTGAGGCCATGAGACCGAGCATCCTCTGAAACCGTTTGACGGGGGCGCGCGCGCCCGCCCTGAATGATGTTGCAAGGCGCCGGATGGTAAGCACGCGCTCTGATGAGAGACGCGCTGTCATTTGCATCGAGTCTAGAACTATTCCCAGGAAAGAAATCCTCTGGCTGGGAGATAGTATGCTTTTTGCAAAATTGATTCTTAGACCCAGGCATTCTAAATGGCTGATAATCCAAGATCCGTGTGTTATTAACTGACTCTCTGATTGTGCTAGAACCAGCCAATCGTCGAGATAATTCAGTATTCGCACTCCCCTTCGTCTTAGGGGGGAAAGTGCTGCATCCATACATTTCGTGAATGTAAGGGGAGCCAGGGACAGGCCGAACGGAAGTACTGTGTACTGGTATGACTGTCCCTCGAAAGCGAATCTCAGAAACGGCCTGTGATGAGGCGTTATTGGAATGTGAAAGTAAGCATCTTTCAGATCCACTGAGAGAAACCAATCTCCTGGGCGTACTTGCGCGAGGATATGCTTGGTTGTTAACATTCTGAACGAGCGAATCATTAGTGCTTTGTTCAGGTGTCTGAGATCTAGGATGGGGCGGAGACCGCCATCCTTTTTCGGGACGAGAAAATAGCGGCTGTAAAAACCTGTCCCGCTCAGAGAGGGGGAAAACAGTTTCCACAGCGCCCTTTTCTATTAGTTTGCGCACCTCGGTGCGTAGAACATGTGAACACTCCTTTCTCACTTTCGTCTCGACCACAGTCGTAAAACGTGGTGGTCTGCGAGCGAACTGGAGCGAGTATCCGTGCTTTACTATATTCAATACCCATTTCGGCATATCTGGAATGTTTTCCCATGCCGCTGCGTGTACAGATATGGGCTGAATACAGGCTAGGGGCGGGCCGCTGTGACGTAGGGACCTGGCCAGCGCATCGCCTGAGCTCGTAGCTCTCAGAGGCGCGGGCGCGCGCTGAGCAGCTGAGTGAATGGGCGCGTGTTTGATTACAACAGCGCGCGCTGTGTTTGTAAAACTCGCAGCCTGAGCTGAGGTTGTGTTTGATACTGTAAGGACAGTGTTTATAAGTGGGGGTGCATAAACAGTGGTAGGCACACGCGTCACCTTTATAATGTTTCCCGCTTTTACTGGGGATGAATTTATAACTGTGTGAACAGTGCTTGTGTGTAGTGGTGCGTACATGACCGTAGGCACGTGATCTACATTCATGGGAAGCGCAGCCTGAGCTGGGAATGAATTTGGCACTGTTTTGACAGTATCTGGGAATGCACACTTTGTGGACATGTTAACCCTTAGTGACGCAGGCAGAAAAAGACAATTTTTTGTGTTTTCTGTGCGTCGCCGTAAAAACGGCGTTTGTTTGCAGGTGAGCGAGCTCTGTGACTGGCCCATTGACTGCTGTATGGACATATCCAGCCGCCTGTAAGGGGACTGGGTAATGTTTTAGCTTTTGCAGAGAGAGTGGTCCGGCTTTTGCGAGACACAGTTTTTTTGAGCCTCTCTTCTCATTTCTGTGGCTAGGACGGCTTTTGAGAGCGCGAGCGGCGTCGAGCGTCAGCCTGAGGCGCGGGCTGAGAGGCGGTGGGAGCTGTTCTAGCCCGCTGCGGCTGTGGCGGTCTCTGTCTGCTCTGCGATGAGCTGGAGCGCTTTGGCAGGAAATGACGCATAGCTTGTGAAGCGTTCTGGGCCTCAGTGAAGCGTTCGGCGAAACCTTTAACCGCCGGTCCAAACAGCCCGCTGGTGGAGATAGGCGCGTCGAGAAATGGTGCCTTATCCGCGTCCTTCATCTCAGTCAGAGTCAGCCACAGATGGCGCTCGAGAACAGTCAAATTAGCCATAGCACGGCCAATAGACTGGGCGGTGGCCTTCGTGGCTCGCAGAGCTATATCAGTTGCGCTGCGTAGGTCCCTGAAGGCTTCGGGTTCGGGGCCAGACTCGTCCATAGAGCGGAGAAGCTTGGCTTGGAACACTTGAAGTACCGCCATTGAGTGAAGCGCTGATGCAGCTTGGCCGGCGGCGGCGTAGGCGCGACCGGCGAGAGCAGAGGTAGTGCGGCAGGGCTTCGAGGGGTGGGAAGCTTTGGCTTTCCATCCGGTGGTGGAGGGCGGGCAGAGATGATTGGCCACGGCCTCCTCGAGGGGCGGCGTTCCCTCGTAGCCTCTTTCCTTCGCGCCGTCCACTGAGGAGAGCGAAGAAGAAAAAGAAGGCTTTAGGCGCGCAGAGTGGGGGGCTTTCCATGACTTGGCGGAGAACACCAATCGAGCCCGAGGTCCTCCATGGCCTTCGAGAGGATGCGGATAATCCCCGTATCCATGGTGGAGCCCGCACTCGTGCTAGCTAGCGTCGACGGGGCGGGGTCGAAAGTGGAGCCCGGCTAGTCGTCAGATGCAGCGTCGATGGACAGGCTGTCATCCACTCCCCCGTTGTCCTCGGATCCGCCGAAAGTCACAAGCCCCACCGCTCTGCTAGAGGGGTGTGGGTCCGGCTGAGTGAACTGAACCGGCGGTGGGGAAGGCAAGAGCGGCGGTGAAGCACGCGGAGACTGGCTCGGCGTGACGTCACTGAGCTCAGGTTCAGGAAGCCTCTGTGAGCGGCGTTTTTTTTTTTTTTAAAGTGCGATTCAAACAGAGGGGTGGCGGCGATGGGCTCGCTCGCGGCGAAAGCGGCGAAGCAAGCCCGCAGTGTGGAGAGACCCAGGTCGTCACATTCCGGGCATCCGCCCTTGGTCAAAGCAGCTTCTGCGTGGTTCCGGCCCAGGCAGCGAGCGCAGATGATGTGACGATCAGTGTCTTCTCCCGTCCGGGAGAAGGTCTCTGCACGACGCGCAGGAAGGCATTTGAAACAACGCCTCAGAAAAATTGCTCTTTTACAAATGTCGCGGGGCGAACAGATGTAAAATACTTGCGTGTGTGGCGCGCCGGATGGCTCAGTAGGATGGTGTTCGAAGGCGGCTGAAGGTGCCGACGTCCTCGTAGCAATCCCGCTGGTATGCTTTTCCACGGCGGCGAAGGCTTTCAATAATCCGGAGGATCCAGCGAAGAAGGTGTTCGCTGAAGGAGATTAAATCTAAAGAACTCTCATGACGGGGCGCCCAATATATAGCTTGGCCACGCCCATCTTGGCGGGCTCTGACGCGCGCGGGCGCGAAGCGCGCTCATTGGTCGCGCATTCAGAGTCGCCCCGTCATTGGTTCGAGCAAGTTGCCGCAGCACAGCCAATGACCGAGCTCCTTCGTTCATTGCTGTCAGCTGTGCAGCTGCAATGCGTTTTACATAAAGACTTCAATATTCTCGAGAAAAGGAGTTTTCCCATAGCGTAAGCTACTTACGCAATAGGAGAGACCTCTCGAAAGGGAACTCAACATTTGAACGCTTTCTGTGTTCGTGCTTTGGATTAGTGCACACACAAATCTTCTCATAGCGTGCACGCGTGTCTGTTTCGTGTCTTGCGCTTGAATGTTTAAATTGGCAGATGGGAAGTTTAAACACAGATAGCAACGTGTGCTGTTCAGGTTTCATCTACGTTTGTCAGATTTGAAATGAACCGTGGTGCAGGTGCGTGCAGAACCGTGGGAGGAGAATGGTACGGTTAGATTTTTTACAGAGAACCGTTACACCCAGGGGCGGTTTCTTCATTAGGGCGATTGGGCGACGCACCACCAAAGTGTGAAAGGGACTTTTTCAATCACATTCACAATCTCATTCACCACAGAGTTATGCTAGCCGTAACTGTGCCTCTGGATATAATCCAATCAGCGTCATGTCACGTTCTGTAGAGTACCGCCTCTTTTTGGGCGATTTCACTCTGGCTGAGAATCGCCCCGAGTGTTCCCATAGCATAGACTTACATTCAAAGATGTTTTTTTTTTCGAACTGCAGGCACTGCAATGCATTCTCTATGGGTTCCGGGAGGGCTCGCACTAACAGGCTTACGTCATCATACGTATCCTTAACTTGTGCAGCGATTGGTGGGAACAAACATACACTATTAAAAATCTTTAAGATTAAGTGACAAATAATATTTGAAAACAATTTTGAATTTGAACAAGAAAAAATGAAACACTACTTTAATATCTTTATCAAATGTGATTTTAAAAATAAAAAAGAGAACGAGAGCGAGAGAGACTGTTGGGACATCTCGCGAGTTGAGGCCAGTTGAACTTGAACAACATCATGGCGAACGCAGTTAATTCTATCGTGTCATTAAAAGAAATACCATTCAGCCGTCGTAGTAATTAGGACCAGAGCTCATTTCAGGAGCAGGAGCAAGTAACAAGTTAGCAACAGGAACAACAAGATCTAGGAGGGCCTTGGGAGAAGAAAGACAAGCAGAGGAGGTATTTATTGCTGACCATTTAAATACTCGAGTGTTGGAAAATCTCACTTTTTTTTTTACAATCAGTTTCGGAAAGGATGGTAGCAGTCTTTTTTACTCCTAGCATTGTACTTTGAAATTTGTACATTCCATTCGAACACCAACACAATCTTTATCCTACACGTCAACGATTCAGTCAACAATATTATCTTTCGCCACCTAAAGTTAGTGGAATCTTTAATAAAATAAACTATATGAGTGGTTTGAAAATGCATTTACTGGTCAAAAACCCTTGTCAAACTCCATTTGAGCTTGAATTTTGGTAAAATGTTAATTAACGTAACACACACACACACACACACAAATCATCGCTGTCGGATGGAAGCCTTGTCCAAAACTGTTACTTTTCAGGAAACGAAAGAAAACCTGTTTTAAGTTGATTCCTGCACATCTCAAACCCTAAAGTTAAATCTATTAAAAAGTCTGCATGCGATAAAGTTGATTGAAACATTTGCCCCCTCTGAGAGATTTTGCAGGAGCCGCCACTGGTTACACCCCTAGTATAAATTTCTTGTCGAACATTTTAAAAGCATGCAAAAAGCATGAATATCTCCCTTCGCTGCTATAAAAGTTTAAACTCTCCTTGGAATGCCTTCCACTTGATCTTGAAATTGGATGCAGGGATTTGATCCCATTTAGACTCAAAAGCATAAATTAAGGGACCTGATTTGCAGTTGGAGTTTCAAATGATCCTGATCTCATGAAAGTGCGTATCTATACAACGAATGTTATTTCTTGGGCCATTTATACGCCAAAAATAAGTTTTGTGTGCATATGCTACGCAGTTTTCGCGTGCATATGATACGCACTTTATGGCGTGTAATACGCACGCACTCCCGAGTCCCCACCCTACCCAAGGGGTTTTTAGTGCGTAGAATATGCTCGCTAAAACCATTTTTGGTGTCTAATTGGCACGAGAATTAACATTTGTGGTATAGATCCGCACTTTCATGAGATTGTGTTGGTTCAGCAGGGTTCAGGTCTGAGCTGTGCAGGCCAGTTCCTCTACCATAAAGCATTTCTATTACTGCCATGCTGGGACAGAAACGGGCCTTCCATACTCTAATATTATATGATATATAGCATTAAGATATGTCCTCACAGAAATGTCTTGAATAATCAAACTGCTCATTATAAGGGGTATCCATATACTTTTCACTACATACTGTATGTGGCTCAAATCTATAATAATATTATTTTTCTTTTTTATAGCACCTTTCAAGAACCCAAGGTCGCTTCACAAAATAATACAAACAGTTGATAGATACAAAGAGACAAGCGATCTGCTTATTAACAATCAAACAAGCAGAAAAGCAGATGGAGACAACCAATTACTACAAATAATTAACATGAGAAGTTATAGAATCAAAGAAAACATTGATTTCAATAAAGTAAACTTGAAAAAGTGGAAGACAGAGAAATAGAGGAAAATACTTATTTACTGAGCATGGTGAATAGATGAGTTTTAAGTTGAGATTTGAAGGACTGGAGGTTAGGGGTGGCACGAAGAATAGGGGGGCAGCTTACTCCATAGCTTAGGGCCTATAACACAAAAAGCCCTACCACCCACAGTAGAGAGTTTATACTTGGGTACGACAAGCAAATTGTCATTGCAAGATCTGAGGGTCTGGGCAGGAACATATGGTTGCAGGTGTGAGGCCATGACAGGCTTTATAAACTAAAACTAAAAGTTTAAACTGGATTGACCACAGGAAGCCAGTGAAGTTGGTAAAGTATGGGAGTGATATGTGCAGATTTTTTATTATATTTAAGGGCTCGAGAAGCAGAGTTTTGAAGGCGATGTATAGCTTTGGTGGGAAAGCCGCTTTATAAGGAATTACAGTAGTCCAATCTGGAGGCCTACTACAAATCTAATAGGCCTACTACTCGCCTTTCAAAGAACAACTTACTAGTAGAGAAGTATGATGGTTGAAAACAACATGGTGCTGAGCTGCTTTCCATCAGCAGAGTCCGGACAGCTTGTAAAATTGATGGCGCACCATGTACAGAACATCTACAACAGAAAACCCTTCTTCTGAATCCTGAGAATGGAAGTTTGGGAGAAAGTTATTTCAGTAATCCCAAACACAAGGTAAAATAAACATTGGTGTGGCTCAAAAACAATGAAGGTGAATGTCTTACAAAAGCCCATTCAAAGTCCTGATCTTAATCTAATTGGAAATCCATGCAGCACTATTTAAGGATGTAGGAATTATAACTCAGTGAAATGAGAAAATGAAATAAAGGTGAATTATTGATCATATATATATATGATCAATAATTCATGGCAACATATGTTTTTACATTACTTTAACTTTAAAATAATTTCAACAATTTCAACTTTTTTTTATATATTATATTTTATAGTTATATGAAATTCAACTGTATTTTCCAAGTCAATTGAATTTAATATAATTTAAGATTACATAACCTGTACAGCCAATTTTATTATACAACTATGATGATAGACTATTATATAACTTAAAATATAACTATAATTTTAAGTTGAAATATTTTTTAAGTGAAAGCATCCAGTAATCCATCAGAAAGCAATGCTTTTTGTGAATGCAAATTACTAAGAGTTATGTGCTAAACTGAGTTTAACCGTTACCATAATATGTCTGTTCTCATATGTTGCGTCCTTGTGGTTGTGCGTGGATGTTTCTCTCTCTCTCTCTCGCTCTCTCGCTGTCTTTCTCTTCACTAATTAGTGAAGTTCTTTGGCTTCACTAATTACGTCCTTTTTCCTCTTGGGTTATCTATTTTTCTGATATCTTTTGATCTGTAAATATTTTGCTTATTTTTCTTTGCTTATATTACATTACACTACATTATTATTATTATACATTTTGTCGTATAATTATTTCACTTCTGTTAAATAAATTATATTTCTTCCGTATTATTTTGTTACTTCTTGTCTCTTGCCACTCTCAATCACACCCTTGTCACAACCTCAATGTTACCTCTTTTGACCCTAGGTCATAAGAGTTCGTAACACATAGAGAAGATATTATGTTTTTTTATGCACAAGGATGATAGAAATGATTAAGAATTATCAATATTATTACCTCAGCCAGTGTGAATATATTGAAATGTAGGCACAGTGAAAGAAGATTCTGTGTTCTGATGTGGTCAAACAGGGTTGAAATAACTTACAGCTGTTGTAAATGGATTATATAATAGTAAGAGAAAAGCCTGTTAATTTGGGAGCAATGGAAGTAAAGATAAAAATATAGATTTTCCAGCCATTTTAGGCAGCACATACCCAAAAGCGATAAAGCGGAAAGTCTGGGCAGAGGTTGAATTAAAATCAACTGACTGGTCAAATGTTATTCTGAAGAAGAACAGTCTTTATCATAATGCAATTTGAGATTAAGCATGGCTATGTGAACTCAAACATCACGAGTGTGACAAACAACCCCAAATAAAACACTCTGCAATGGTTCTCTCAAAGATTTCCCTCTGAAGGCATGTTCATTAATTTCAAAGGAAAGTTTGACCTTTCACGAAAGTAGGATAATTTAAATTTCCTAAAGGAAAGACCAAAAAGACCTGTGTTGTTTAGTACCATAACATGAATTTTTACAACTTTTAAAAGAGTAGGTCACCCAAAAAGCATTTACCCACTCTTGTGTAATTTTAATACCCATATGAGCATCACAAAAGGATAACGTTTATGATTCTCTATTTTTATAAAACATAAGCTGTCAAGCTCCAAAAAGGACAGAAAAGGACAGGAAAAGTTTCATAACAAAGTTCATGTTGCACACATCCAAAAACCTGGCACAGTCACAAAGCACATGAGAACCAATGGTGTGTGGCGTCATGTCATTATGCATCAGGTTCATATTTACTTTTATGCATTTATGCAAAGAGACATTGTACCTCATGGTATGCATTTTATCAGTTCATGCATTCCTTCAAAACACTGAGGGTAAGTAAATTATGATAATATTTTCATGTTTGAGTGAAATACTCAAACATACGAGAATGAACCTCATTGGTTCTTGCAGAAGCTCAAACCTGCTGCGTAATACGAGAATGAAAATCATTGGTTCTTACTGAAGCTCAAACGTGCTGCGTAACACGAGAATGAACCTCATTGGTTCTTGCTGAAGCTCAAACCTGCTGCGTAACACGAGAATGTTCCACATTGGTTCTTGCAGAAGCTCAAACGTGCTGCGTAACATGAGAATGAACCTCATTGGTTCTTGCTGAAGCTCAAACCTGCTGCGTAACACGAGAATTAACCTCATTGGTTCTTGCAGAAGCTCAAACGTGCTGTGTAACATGAGAATGAACCTCATTGGTTCTTGCTGAAGCTCAAACGTGCTGCGTAACACGAGAATGAAACTCATTGGTTCTTGCTGAAGCTCAAACGTGCTGTGTAACATGAGAATGAACCTCATTGGTTCTTGCAGAAGCTCAAACGTGCTGCGTAACATGAGAATGAAACTCATTGGTTCTTGCTGAAGCTCAAACGTGCTGCGTAACATGAGAATGAACCTCATTGGTTCTTGCGGAAGCTCAAACGTGCTGCGTAACACGAGAATGTTCCTCATTGGTTCTTGCAGAAGCTGTAACACGAGAATGTTCCTCATTGGTTCTTGCAGAAGCTGTAACACGAGAATGAACCTCATTGGTTCTTGCAGAAGCTCAAACGTGCTGCGTAACACGAGAATGAACCTCATTGGTTCTTGTGGAACCTCATTGTTTCTCTTACGTCAAGCGAACATGTTTGAGCTTCTGTTTACCACAACTGATGTGTGAGTTAATGAATGTTTACATGTGTTTACATAATGACATGTTAATGTGTTTATCATATAAAGCGATCGTGTCTCTTCAGAAAATTTGGACTAAACCACTCAATTCATATGGATTAGTTTTACGATCTCTTTATGAACCTTTTGAAGCATCTGTGATATTTGCATAGATGTAAATGGAGGGACAGAAATCTCTCAGCTTTCATTAAAAAGATCTTCATTTGTGATGAACGAAAGTCTGACAAGAGGGTGAGTAATTAATGAAAGAATTTTCATTTTTGGGTGAACTATCCCTTGAACAGCACTGGATCATAAAACAAAATTTGCTGTGATGCCTTTTTTTTTTTTTACTTCTGTTATTTAAAGAGAAATTGTGATCAATCCCAAACAAAAATGCAACCTATATGAGATGCTCAACTGGGCCACATTGTTTTAAGCAACAGTGTGAGTTTGAGGTGGAACTCAAACAGGGACACACACTTCATTAGCAACATAATGAACACCAACATGAATTACTGTTAGGCCTGAAGACCAAGATAATGCATAAATCAGAAAACTAACACATCAAGGGCAGAATAAATGTTCGTCTAGAAGCTCATTTTCTGGTGCATAAATGCTATGGATCAGTCTTTGGTCATCTTTTGGAGAGAGAATTACATGTCGGTGGTCTGATCCCATCGAACCCAAAGGTATTGAACCCAAATCTCACAGGAAACTTGTGTCTTTCTACAGAGCAGGAAGCGACAGTCCTGTTCAAGCTGTTCAATAACCTTTTGACTTAATCACATTCCATATTCATGTATTTTAAAACTAAGAGTCTTTACAAAAATCCATAAACATAAGTTTCAACGTAAGTTGGCTGATTTATATGATTACTTTGTTCTTAAATTGTGGGAGCAACATGGAAGAGTATTTTTTTAAAAAGAGCTGATCAGCCAGCGGACAAAAACAGACAACTTGACCATGAAGAATAGCATACAGTCATTGAAAAACACCTTAGAAACCATTCAGCAACACCCTGGCAATCACTCAAAACACTGAGCATTGTGATGGCGAGTTTTGCCCATGCAAATGCCATTAACATTTTCTTAAAAAAGAATTAAAATCTTGTTAAAAAAATGAAAAAAAATTCTTTCAGTGTTTCCAGGGAACTTCTGGATGTAGTTTGATGTGTCATTGTTCATTTGAATTGACTAATCAGAGAGCTGTTATTATAGCTGAGAAATAACAAATTATCTATGTTTTTGTTTCTTTATAACTGAAATGGACAGCAATTATTGAGCCAAGAAAGATGTCCAAACACATGACAAACATGAAGGCTAATTCAATCAAAGGTCCTGAAACACTGGAACTGCTGTGGAGATTCTCATACTAAGTTAACAGGATCAGTTAATTTGAGTCACAGCCTGGCTAACCAAAACCAGCTGATGTTTTCTTCAGGCATTATATAGTTTAAAAGTCCCTGGAAAGGATGTGAATAAACTACAGGCATGCATTTCTCTCTCATAGTTAGATTTTGTTTGTCTGTTTATGCAACCATGTTTTGCAACCTATTTGTTTGTTCAGTGTCGCCAATCACAGATTGAACATGTCATGTTTAAAAGACATACATTATATTTGCATAAGTACAGGCAAGCTGAAGAAATGGAATGGAAATTTCCCAGCTTACAGGATGTTTGATTGCATAATTGTGTGTTGTGGTTCCTTGCTCTGTAATGGTAAGTTAATTACAGGTATCTTATTTGGTGTAATTGAATGCAAAATTATAGAAGGGCTGAGAGCCAGAGGACCTTTAAGAAAAGGATCCATTTGTATTTTTTTAATGTGACCGGTGCTGCAACCTAAAGTATTGTTTGAGATACTACATGATCCTTTTTCTAATAAACCTTGATGCAAGAATATTTCAGATGAACAGGAATTCAGTTGACAAATTATTATCTACAAAAACAATAGTCTAAAATGGTAAAATGAGTATTTCTTAAGATGAGTAGCAAAATATTGCATATTATTATACAGAGTGTATAATGTCTGTCGGGTAACAAACACTTATGTGGTGTCATCTAAAATGTTACATATTTTTTGATCCCGGAATAACATTGCTGTCTGAAAATTTTATCTTAACCTTATCCCTATCACTAAACCTAACCCTACTCATAACTTATCCTTAAAATCAGAGGGAAATTATAGGTGAATAACACTGGTGATGTAGAAGCACCTTACCCTGGTTTAAAGCTTAAACAATACACTGTAAATTTCTCCCTGAAATCTGATTCGTTGATTGGAATGTTGTTTCAGGATCAACAAAGATGTTGATCCAGGAGCAAGTTGTACTTGGTGAAATCAAGTTTACCAATACCTTTTATATCACAAAGTGACAACTTTCATTTCAATTATGGCTCAAGCTAAATGAAAGTAAGAGCAAAATTACAATTGTGGTTTGTTCAAAAGTTGATCAGTTAATCATTATATACGAGTGTAAAACTGTTTGGTTTCCCTGTAATGTCCACACACACAGTTAACAAAGTCCATATCCCATTCACAAAACTTGCAAGTCATTACAGAAGCAGCTGTGCAAGTATGATGATTAGGATTGGAACATGCAACTGTGATCTGCCTAATTAACTTTTTCTAATATGCTCAAATCTTGGACCCGTTCAGATAGGTCATGAACTCTATTGCTTGTCTTTTTTTACTAAAGTGATTTAATATTCTAATTTAATGAAAAAAATTACATTCTGACCGTATAATTCCTTTTGGAAATACTCTCTTTATACAATATCATTGTTTACTGTGCAGAAACACTAATCTCACATAGAGACAGGTAGAACTTCAGGCTGAAGGGTGTAATTTAATTAGATGCATAAACAAATTGAGCATACAGTGAAAGTCTTTACCTAAACTGTTTAATAGCATTCATAGGGCACAAAACCGTAACCCCAGAAACAAAAATTCCATCATTTTGAATGCAGTGGGATTTGAAAACACACCAACAACATCAAGCTTCAAGAAACTTTGTGCATCAAGCTTTGACAGACATTGTGATGAAATAATTAAAATGCATAAATACAACCAGGTGTACTTATTGTTTGTTTTATTGTTTTGTTTTTTTAATTATTGAGAAAAGATTGAGATTGAAACTCATGCAGCCATTCCCATGGAATGTTTTGAAATAAACTGGCATTCCTGTTGTGTCTTTAAGGTTACTATTGGTAGGACATCCAGTAGCTGTAAGACAAAAGTTAGATTTTTCTGGATCATGGCTAAATATGAAAGGAAATATTTTTGCAATTCATTTCTATTTGTGTATCTTGACAGAGGGTTGAAGCTGGAGTCAAGTTGCATTCTTTAAAAAGTGACAAAATAAAATAAAATTCATAAAAGTCACAATTTAAATATGGGTGTGTTTACTTGTATCATATCAGAAAAGAGAACAAACAATATCCCTGAACTCTAATACCGGTTTATAGAGAGCTTAATCAATATTCTGATCACTGTCATCTGACTGCACTAGAGGTAATCATATTTGAATTACAACGTTTCTTTGCATGTTTGTAACTAATGTCAGAAGTTGCCTCATGTGATGTTCTCACTGTTGCATATAATCAGTTTGATATATGGTTTCGATTCCGAACATCAACAGCAAAATTGAAATCTAACAAATTATCATGATATGACCAGGCAAATCTATTAATACTGTACTTCACGTATGCAGTAAAACAGTAAGCACAAGTGCAAAGTAAATAACGGGCTGTATAATCTTCTTATCTTAAATCTTGATATAATATTTGAAAAAGTTATATTTCCTAAAGGTAAAAATACTATAGATGCTTCTGTAATAGTTGCTTTTCCTAATGGACAAAGGTCAATTTGGACGTAATTACTCATGTGCATCAACCACAAAGAATAATATAAATCATTGTAATAAAACAATAAAAACACTTACACAGTACTAACACAAATATGACGAAACAAAATAACAGTGTGCAAGCTAGAATGCATCAGTACCGTTTCGGAAGTAAACCCTCATTAATTTTCTCCGTAGGAAAATATATATTTTAAGACAGACCAACCATCAGCTTTGAGGTCAATCGATGGTGTATGTTTCTGTGTAGATTTCTCGTAAACACAATACGATTACGCGATAGCGAAAACTACCCACAATCCTGCAGAAAATTTCGCCAATCGCTAGTTTGTTACCATTGAAACGGGAATCCTTCACTTACTTGGATTTTCAGATTCGTTTCTACAAATTATTATTTTTTTTTATTACTTTGGCCATTTCCTTCTAGGAAACTTAGGCTATGCCATTAATGCAGTGTAAAATCGACTAAAATTATTAACATTTAAATTAACATTTAAATTACATTTTCATGAAAATGGTAACTAAATAAATAAACACAAAAACAAATAACACCTTGATCAGGCAGAAAGTATGTTTTTGCATTTTTGCATCAGTTTTAGGCCTACACAGCCATAATGCATGCACAAAGTTTCAGCAGAAAGCAAAAAATTGTACTCCGTTATTAACGTAACCTCGGCTCCCTGAGAGATAAGGGAAAGAGTATTGCGTAGCTTTACGTCGTTATGGGAAAACTCCTTTCCTCAAGAATATTGAAGCCTTTATTTTTAAAAGCAGTGCAGCTGCACAGCAAGCTGTCACCAGTCGGTGTCTTGCCAAGGGGCCAGGGCTTTGGTACAGCCATGGTTTACCCTGATGCGGAGGCGGCCTGACCGCCAAGCATGAGCTGGGACTCGGGGCTTCAGCCAAAGCTGCAGAGGGCGCACATGCAGAAGACATAATTGAAGTACTGACGATGCGGAAGCCATAAGGCCCAAAGCCCTTTGAAACATTCTGAGGGGGAGGTAAGAACCCGCTGTGAACGACGCATCTAGCTGTTGAATGGAGAGAGCGCGGTCTGGCGTGAGAGCCAAGCTCTCATTTGAACAGAGTCGAGAACTGTTCCCAGGAAGGTTATACGCTGGCTGAGGGACAGTACACTCTTGGCTGTAGAAGCCTGACTCGCTCTGTGAAGGGAGAACTGTCTCGACAGCCCCCTTTGCTAGCAGGCAAGCGAATTGGTGCGAGTAACCTCATTTTATTGTGTTCAGTACCCATTTTGACACATCGAGGATGGCTTCCCAGGCCTTGGCCCGAGTGACTAGGGCCTGAATAAAGTCTGGGGGCGGGCCGCTGTGTGTCAGGGACCCGGCTGCCCAGATATTTTGAAGAGGAAAAGTGCTCTTTTTCTGAGAATTTTTGTGCTTTATTTTTCGGTGCGTTCTTTGGGCGACCTGAAGCCGAACTGGAGCGTTTAGGCAGGAAGTGTTGCATGGCCTGCGAAAGACTTCTGTGCTTCAGTGAAACGATCAGCGAAGCCCTTCACCGCGGGACCGAAGAGGCCGGTGGTCCAGACTCGTACATGGAGCAGAGGAGTTTTGGCTGGAACACTTGGTGGACCGCCATAGTGTGCAGGGCTGAAGCAGCTTGACCAGCGGAAGTATAGGCTCGGCAAACGAGAACTGAAGTCGTTCTGCACGGTTTGGATGGATGAGCCACTTTAGAACTCCATCCAACGGCAGTGGGCGTGGAGAGATGTGCGGCCACCACTTCCTCTAGGGTGGGCAGTTTTTCGTATCCCTTCTCCTCGGCGCCGTCAAGAGTTGAGAGCGCTGCAGAGGCGGAAGTGCGTAGACAGGCCGAGTAGGGGGCGCGAACTTGTGTGTCATGAACTTCAGGGAAAAACGGCGCTGGTCTTTGACGAGGGGCCTGTTGGCGCCCCGGCAGCCACCATTCGTCTGGGCGGCTTTTAGTGGGCTCTTTCGATGAAGACCAGTCGAGGCCGAGGATTGGTCGGGCAGAGTCATTAACCCTGCCCCACGTCTCAGTCTAGCAAAAGTGACGCCAGGGTGAGCACAGACGCCTAGACTGAGACGTAGGGCGGGGTCAATGACTGTGCCCGACCAATCCTCGCCCTCAGAGGCCGCCAATGACAGGCTGTCATCGTGGAGGTCTTCCTCTGATTCACCAAAAGAGACGAGGCACCGAAAGAGGGGCGCTGGTCTGCTTTGGTGAAGAGCACCGGAAAAATCTCTCTCTGTGGAGGAACGCTCGTTAAACGGCGAATCAGATGGCGTCGAGTCAGAAGCGCTGCGTTCTGCTGCTGGGCTCTTTCGACATCGAGAAGGATTTCAAGCTAGAGAGAATCAGCGAAAAGGTGAGTCGTAGCTGAAGGAGAATAAATCTGATTCCTATGGCGAAATGGGCTGGTTATATAGTCAGCAGCCTCGTCCATTCTGGCGTGCTTCGGCGCGCGGGAGGTGGGAAGCGCCATGATAGGTTTGCACGTCCTCGCTGCTTCGCCATAGGTTTGTGCAGTTTAGACAGCCTGCACTGTTTTAAAATAATGGCTTCAATTTTCTTGAGAAAAGGAGTTTTCCCATAGCGTATAGCTACGCAATAGGAGTGAACCGTTCTCGAAAGGGAACCCTGAGACCCTGCGAGTAAGGAAGGAACCATGGTACAAACAGGAAACCCACACTGATCTGGGGTGCATTTCTTGAAGTCAACTATGGTCACAAGTTTCGTTGTCTTTACCAACACAATTCAACAAAAGTAGTTGGCTAACAATGCTTTTGGGAAACCCAACTCTGGGCAGCATCCGAAATCACTTACTTCCCTACTATATAGTAGGTGAAAAATAGCATGTGACAAAAGACCCTCCCAATTTACAGTACTCATAAAAGAGTAGTTGCAAAGTACCCTGATTACCTAATTCTTCTGCCGAGATTCTAAATTGTGCATATGATGGACACTTTACTATCCCATGAGGCCATGAGAGGATTTAGGAATGGCAGTGAAGTGGCATACAGTAACTGACGCTGGTAGGTCACATGATAATGACAACATGGCCAATGTAGTACATACAGATTATATTAATACTACACACACTCATACTATGTAGAACATACTTTTTTAGTAGTCGTGAAGTAATTAGCCTACTTATTCAAAATAAGTACCTAATCAATAGAGTTTGCCATTTCGGACGCAGCCCTGGTCTACCTAGATTTACATAGAAGGCACAGGAAACAAAAAGAAGCAGTTATGCTCAAACAAGTGTTAACAAAAATATACAGTCCCAAAACCCCCATTACCTAATACAGATTTCAAACTTCAGTGACTGCTTCAGGGAGGAAAAGGTCACAAGGTTCTGAGAATCATTATTCGGGCTCTACTGCCATCATGTGGTGAGTGCATGGACCAAAAAGAGCCAATTCCCTTCACATAGACTAAGATTAAAGAGATACATGTCTGATCTGATAGATCTTATGTAAAGTATTTTCTTCTGCATATGCAAACGCCTTTAGGTTTAGTTGGGCTATCAAGTTGTGCAGAAAATATTTTTGCTGTTTCACTTCTGCTTTTGCACTCACATGATTATTGTGACTCATCTGGCTTAGGCTACTATTTGTTCCAGAAGTAGTTTTAGAACAAATGTAAGCCAATCAACAGAGTTAGAACACTTTACCTCGCTTTTCCGAGCAACAACACCTTTTTATTCTGCTAGACATAATTGTGTATAATTTCTGATTTTCTAAATTAGCAATTCACTGAAAAAGAATGGGAAGTGAAATTTGTATTTTGACCAGTATCTCTAAAATCCCCTCTCAAACAAACAGAATGGCAGAGGTTTGATTAAGCTATAATTTAACCAGGCCTATAGATCCTCTCTAAAAGGACAATTGTTGTAAGGCTTAGCCTACCTATAAATTGCCTATCCTCATACCTCAGAGGACAACCGGTTTGGGTAGTAGGCTATCTTGTTAGGAGAGAACCCTCAAATTATTAAGAATAAATGGGTAGGCTAAGGAATTCGTTCAACTGTTTGTCTTATACAGTAGGCTAGGTTGTCAGTCAAGGGTAAACAAAGCAACATTAAATGACAGAATTGTTTGGACTCAGGCAACCGTTTATTCTAATAATAAAAAATAATAAGATTTTTATTGACAGTTAGGCTCCAGCACGGTACAATTATAAATTGATTGTTTTTGACATGCCCTTTGGTAAGAACAGAGGTGATCGATTTTGCACTAGGGAATCTTCCACTGGATCTGCAACGTGAATATTGAAAACGTGTGAGTAAAAAAATGGTGTGAAGGGATTTTAAACATTGGCTAATGTAATAATGAGCGGAAAATGTGGCATTTTAGGGTTTAGTGAATGTAACGTGTGGAAATTCTGTATTTTAAACTTGAGTAACCACGAGTTAACGTTCGTGTTTTGACTTGTCGGAAACTCCCACCACCAGTCAGACTCAGTCAGTCATTCGACTGCAACGTTATTTCCTGCAGCGATGCGACATGAGGTTATGCGCGTTAGGAAACCTTAAAAGCTCGAGTTTATAGCGTTTCAATTGAACAAAGGGACATGAAATAAGGTAACGTAACAGTTGATGAATCATTTCAACTTGTTCAATTTGATTTACACATAAAAAAAAAGTTTGTCGCGAAGCTGTTTAACGTGGAACGTCAAATCAAGCGATTAATATGAATTAAACCAGGAACTTGAAATTACAGCACAACTGCAGTCTATGTCCTTCTATCGTTTTAACTACTTTTTTTATTATTGTGGTTACTGTTAAGAGATCTGGCTTACTTGATGTTTTGAGGAAGTCATTTATTTATTAACTGAATTAAGAGACTGAATCAGTGTTCACTGAAAAATAGCCTACAGTTAAGCTTTTTACAGTCGAGTTTTTTTTGTAACTGCACTACCCTATGAAATTTTATGTACATTGATATATTTCATTAGTGCACAATGTTGACTTTACATCCGGGAATAGACTTGATGGTCTTAGATCAGATTATTGTTTTGTTCACATGTGCTTGAGGTTTGTATGTTCATAACGAGTTTACTCCAGGATTTTAGATTTAAGTACTTAAGTCACTTATTTGCTCTTATTGCCTCATGGTGTTCAACAGAGGATTAAAGGGAAGTCCCCACCCTTTTTATTCTACATGGTGGTGACCATATCTGGTGGGAAATGTGCAGCATCTTTGCCATTGCGGTGATGACTATATGACACACTTCTGGTCTTATAAATAGTTTAGCTTTATAGTAAATTGTTGCCAGTGAACTAAAACCATTTATGAGAGGCCAAAAACACGCTATCAAGCTTGCATTTTGAACTGTGTCTGGCTTTATATTCCTCCAGTTGAATATCATACTGTGCAATGAAGGTCTCATACATGTTTGTAGAGTCAAAGCTTGTCAGGTGGGCCAAAAAGTCTAACAATCTGAATTTCCCTCCCAGGAAAGATGAGAGACAGGCTGACTGAACTGGGAGGTGTTGCCACCAAAGTCCACAGCGAGGAGGAAGAGCAAGTGGATAGCAGAGAAGATGTGGACAATGGTGAATTTGAACAGCATGTAGTGGTGTTCCAGGGCGAGGACATCATGGAGGACACCTTCAGAGAAGCCCAATCCATCCAGAAAGAGATCGCCCAACTCAGGATGGAGGTCAAGAGACTGGGTAAACAGAACACACGCTTTCTTACCTCTGTCAGACGCATTAGCAGCATCAAACGTGACTCGAACACGATTGCACGCAGCATCAAGACGAAAGGGGAAAACTTGTATGCTCGGATAAAGAAGCTGGATGCACTTTGTAAAGAGTTGGAGGAGAAACACGGAGCCCATTCAGCTTTGGTGCGCATGATACATGGCCAGTTCGTCTCTATAACGGGTTCTTTTCATGAGGCTATGAATGAATACAACAACGCCGAAATGGCACAGAGGGACAACTGCAAGACTCGTATCCAAAGGCAAGCGGGGATCATGGGTAAAGAAGTGAGTGGAGATCAAATCGAAGAAATGATTGAGACCGGCAAGTGGAACGTTTTTTCCGACGACTTGCTCACAGACGGGCGAACCGCTCGCTCGGCGCTCACTGAGATCGAAAATCGCCACAAGGAGCTTTTGGAGTTGGAAAGTCGCATCCGAGACATCCATGATCTGTTTTTCCAGCTGGCTTTGCTGGTGGAGGAACAAGGGCCCATGGTGGACAACATTGAGGCAAATGTATATGCCACCCAAGACTATGTGGCCAAAGCTACAGCTCAGATAAAGAAGGCTGTCAAATACAAGAAGAAAAACCCTTGTCGACAGATCTTCTGTTGCTGTTTTCCATGTTGCAATAAATGATCTCAGAGTTAAAGCCTTCCGATTTCACATACGCCATAGCATATTAAACGAACAACAGTCTTTCATTCTAGTGTTAACCATGTCATGTGATTTACTTAGTAGAGAACAACCAATGCCCAGTGCCTGCGCTTAATGGTTGCCATTGCAAAAAAGCTTTGTGACTTCTTGTAAACCACAGGAGCTGCATTGCAATTGAGCTGAAGTGATACTGCAATGTCACTGCTACCCTTCTGTAAGTGTCACAGGACATTCACTTGATGTGTAAAAGATATTAAAAAGGAAACCACAAGTGTTTTACACCCATGTACAGTGCAAGCAAACATTATACAGAAACATGTTTTATTACTGCTTTATTTTAAGATACATTTGTGTGTCTGATTGTTGTGTTAATTTAATAAATATTTTATCTCTGAATGTCTTTATGACTGTTTGATCACCATATTGTTCTACAGTTAATTATTGTAACATTTATGCAATACATTGTATTGCATCAGTGTTGGTTTCCCAACTAGGAAAGTTACTTCAGCAATATGACTTGCAAAAGGAGTTGTGTAAAAGGGTTTAGTGGTTTGGAAATAAAGCCCAACAATTCTATTAATTTGAACAAACATTGAGACGAATCAGCATGTTCTTTCTTTATTGATGGTTGCATTTGCATCTGAATCAGTTTAAGAAATCTGTCAGCTTCGTTTTGAGAACCATACTTACTTTCAAAGTAGCATTACAACATGATATTCCATTTAAAACTACCAGGAGTGGGGCTTGAATCCATGACGATATTTGTCCATCGGATCTTAAGTCCAATGCCTTAACCACTTAGCCATCCTGGCGGATAAAAATTTCAAGTGACCTCAATTTTTTTTTATTTTTTTTATTTTTTTATAGAGGAAATGTATTCTGTTGCTTCGAATGACCACATCTATCCACAGATGTATTCTCAGTTCAGACTGTAATGTGACTGTCAAAAGTCTGTTATACTGCATTAGTTCCAGCTTTGGTCTTTCCTTCTGTGTATTTTGCATGTGATGAGGCCTACAGACAATCTGATATTTTGTGTTGTAATTGTAACTGCAGTTGGCATGGTATCTGTTTGTGACAGGCCTATAACTTTAATGCATTGGCATGAATGCCTTTGTAATGTCTTTATCAGCAAGCACACACAAACTATCTGGCGTAATCAAAGTGTTTTAGGACTCTTGTAAGTTTAAAGGTTAGTTGTGTGCAGGGAGGCAACAAGTAATGATACTCTAAATATTTTCCCAATAATAAAGTAAATAAAAAAATAATATTTATTTAGAAATATTCAAAGTCTATTTGAAGTCACATTTTCCCCATCAAGTTCAAGTGATTCTTAACAACACTGGAGATGTGCTGCCATGTTACACCATTAGATGTCAGAATTGAACTTTTTAGGTCTCAACAGAAAGTCTCTTGTCTGTTAAATGATGTTCAAGTAACTGGAGTAAATGAATACTCTAGAATACTTAATGGTTTTACAGACAAGGCTTAAGTCTAGTCCCAGACTAAAATGCATTATTGAGCTGTTTTAACCGAAAGCAACTTGAACTGAACATGTCTTGAACTTGAACGTATCTTAAAATATGTCTGCCATTGTTTAGTCTCAAGGTGCACATTTATAAAAGGCACATTTATAAAAACATGTCCTAATTAACTGAATTAAGTCTAAGCCTAATTGAACTAAGGCTTAACCCTGGCTTAATCTAAGCCTTGTCTGTGAAACCAGGCCTGACTATAAGCAACTGGATAAAGTATTTGGTATAGGAGCTGGTAATACATTATTAGTGTGTATTTAATTAAACATTCTGTAGTTGCTTCACATAATAAAACACATTTGACTGTTCCATCTTTTGATAATTGTAATTATTTAGCAGAATAAATTAATGGAGAATACAGAGAACAATTAACTTAGGGTGTTAATACAACAACTATGTACTAAAAACTGAAAAAAATTTCCTTTGCGTTTTTGCGTGTAGACGAGAGCTTTGTCAAAACGATCCCCGTTCACACGGATCCACGAAAACAACTAAAAATGCTGTATTATTCATGCCAGTAGTTCAAGATGTCACTTTGTAAAGAATACGTGCCTATAGACTGAACGTAATATGCATAAGTTTATACATTAATTTGTCCTTGTCTACAGTAATTATTATAATTAGGCTATATGTTGAAGTGTACGTCCTCTGTTTATGTAGTCTTGTTTTGTAGTCATTACTGTCTTCTTTTCTGTCGTCATTCTCTGTCGTCCTTACTGTAGTCTTGTTTTGTTGTCTTCACTGTAGTCTTGATCTCATATGAAGAGAACTGTGAAATACCCCATATATCTCTGAAGAGGACTGTTTTCAGTTTTCAAAGTTTCTATGTGGTAACCTGGGAACTGCCACGTATATTTCTGCTGTTCCATAAGCGCCACCTACTGTCAGAGAGTGAATTTGCATTTTTATTATTACCGTATCCTGTTTTTGTTCCGACAATGCCTGTAATATATATATATATATATATATATATATATATATATATATATATATATATATATATATATATATATACATATATATGACGCCAGTAAAGACAACAGAACAAGTACAATTAGGACGACAGAGAAAGAAGACAGAAGGCAACAGAGAAAGATGACTGAAGAAGATGGCAGAACAATATGACATAACCAGAGAACATAGCCTACACATCAACTTATACAAATTTATCTGAACAAGTAGGCAATGACTGTAGACAAGGACAAGTGTATAGTTTAAAGCCCAAAGCAGTCGACTCATTTTGGCACAAATGTAAACTTTCATAAAAAAAATGCAAACTTTTGAAAACAGGTTTCAAAGTGCATGTTTTTGAAAAGAGACCATGTAAACTACAAAAACATGAATTTGTGAAAACAGTGACGTCATGCGCATGCATATTATATGTTCAACTTCAGTCTATAGCACATGGTGTCTCCTAGACGTAGACATCACCACCTATACTGGCCTGGCAGCAAAATACAGCATTTTAATTGTTTTTGTGGATAGTTTCGACAACATTGTCGTCTGTATGTGAAAACAGCAAAGGCAAAACTTTTCTTTTTTAATTAAATCATTGTAGTGAAAACATATCCTTAGTTTGTTGGTTTCAGGACCACCTCTCAGAAACCTGTTTACTGACAGCAACACAAACCTGTAAACATCAAATTAGTCCAATTAAAGTTGGCTTGCTTCTACCCGAAGTGGGGTTTGAACCCACAAGGACATTTGTCCATTGGATCTTAACTCCAATGCCTTAACCACTCGGCCATCCTGGTTACTGAGTAAGGATGTGCTACTCAAATACACAACATTTTGCATATATCAAAAGTGGCTCAATTCTCTTTTGCAGAGCAGTTGTGTAGGCTTAAACCCTTTAAGTTCCTATCAATTTATTAATCACCTAAATGTGTTATTGACTTAAGAGCTTCTTCGTCATACCACATTTACCCACAAAGAGTAGGTTTGGAGATTTGGAGATTCTATTAGGAATGGAATTCAAACACACAAGAATCTTAAGTGCAATTCAGCCATCTTTTAGTTCAGTGTTCAGATTTATTTAATACAACTGTTGCTTGTGTATTCTCCAATAGTTAAATATGCCTGTGTAATTCGTAATTATAACTAAAGAAGCCCAGACATTTTTCTAGGTCACTTTATCAAATAAAGTGACTTTGATTATGTGACTCTTTGTACAGACAGTCAGATGTTATTGCTTCCTGTGAAGCTCAAGATGAATCATTCTCATTCTGTAAATAAGACCAATCAAATTAGACCTTCTGAAATCCATGCAATGTTTATTTAATAAAATTTACAATTAAAAAATGTTTAATTTTGATTGAATGAGACTGTATTGTGCAATGTTGTGTTGTGTATACTGTGTGCTCTCCCTAAATCTCTCTCTTTCTCTCTGCCACTCACTCAGAGTCTGGTTCTCTCGCTCAGCATCGTCTCATCCAGACAGGGAGTTTTTGCTGACAAGGAAACAAGCCTTTTCACCATAGCTCAACTTTCCGTTTTCAAGGCTCTGAATCACTCCTCTCTTCATTGTTCAGTATCCCTTTGAAGATTAAAGTACAAAGACAGGCTGAAGACAGGACATCTCTTGGGTCGGATCTTTGTGCTGGCTTTGTTTGCTGCTTTGGAGAGCCGTTTTCTCTTCTTCACACTTGCAAATGAGCTCTTAAGTGGTTGGACAAGCTGTTGGAGTATTTGGATGCACTTTCAAAGCCTAGATGATGTGCTAACTGTGCAAACATTACGACTGGCAATCCTATAGGATGAGAATCTTACACAAGCCCAGCAGTCTGAAGATAATGGCTATGGTGAGATCTTCACTGCAGAAAGTGATGCTTTTTCTACAGCACATCCAAAGAATCTCTGTCACGTCACCACGTTATCAGAAACTGTGCAAGGTAAAAGAGCACTTTGTGTAAAATTACTTTGTTTACACTATGGAGTTGCAATTTATTCAGATCTGTTTGTGATGTGTATTTGTGGTCGCAGATAGTCAGTGATGTTTTGGGAGGTTCAGTGGCACCACAAGAAACGTACAATAACCAAGTTTTAACATTAAGTGATATTGCAAAAGAGGGATGAGTAATCTGGGGCTAAACTCAGGTTGAAAATATGCTGTTTCAGGAATCTTGCACACAAAGGCACAGTTGTTTATTCTCTGGTAGCCTAATGGTACAATCCCAAAGCACTGTATTTTTCATGAATATAAAGAAATTTGCATAACAATTTCACGAAAGGTGTGCTTTTGCATAAGCTTTTTAAAATAACAGATCATTACCAGGAGAGGGGTTCAAACCCACAAGTAATTTTGTTCATTGTATATTAAGTTCAACACCTTAACCACTCAGCCATCCTGGTGGATGTGGAGAGGAAATTACCTCAAATTGAGGAAATTGATTAAGTTGTTTCTTTGTTTCAAAAGACCACATCTACCCGCAGACAGCCTTTTTTTAAACTAGGTAGTATGGCGTGTTTCTTTACAAAGTTACATAGCCATCCGCCTGGCATACATAATACAGCGTTCTTAGTTGTTTTCGTAGATCTGTATTATGTTTAAAGGTTATAAAGTTCTACCAGGAGTGGGGTTCGAACCCCCAAGGGCATTTGGCCATTGGATCTCAAGTCCAACACCTTAACTACTGGTCCTGGTGGTAATGGGGGCTAAATCATCTTAAATTGTGTAAATAGATTTAATTGTTTCTTTGTTTCGAATGAAAACATACCCACAGAGTAGTTTTTTTTTTATTAAAATGCATCACATTAAACTAGGTAGTAAGACATGTGTCTTTCAGTTTTGATTGTAGTTTAGTTGTATTTAAGGTCACAAGTTTTACATTTGCATCTTGAAGCTTTTTCATAGTTCTGAAAAAAGAATTTAATAGAACATTTATAATGTCTAAACAGTACAACAACACTAACAAATTAAATGTAATGATGTGTATACCTGTGAAAAATATGTAGTTATATGCAGGTGCTTTTGGTATAAAGTAACTTTTATTTTTAATATTTGGCATGTTTGTGTGCTGCTGCGCATGTGTGTAATAAGCAGAATGGTGTTGTACTTCTTTACAAAGTGACATCGCCAACTACTGGCCTGGCATGAATAATTTTTTGTCGTTTTCACAAATCCGTGTGAACGGGGATCGTTTAAACAACATTTCAAACTTTTCAAGAATGCAAAGGAAAACTTTTTATTTTTTAGTACCTTGTTGTCGTGTAAACGTTCCCTAAGCTTGTTAATGATTTAATAGGCCACTTAACAAAGTTCACCTTGTTGTTGTTTGCATCTACATTTTCTAACAAAGTGGAACACTTATATTGCATGCATTATGTTTAAAAGGCATGAAGTTCTACCAGGAGTGGGGTTTGAAACCACAAGGACATTTCTCCATTGGATTTTAAGTCCCACACACCTTTAACACCAAGTGTTAAGCTTTAATATCTTTGCTTCTCAGCAAGATGTTGCATCATGTAACGCCATGCAGTTGGCGTCGTATCTGAGATGCCAGAAACAGTAATGTATTGATATTTATGAACTTCTTGATGTCTTAAAACAATGTGCCAATCTCAGATTTTCCAGACTAAAAGCAAACACACTTTTACTGCCTATCTGAAAGATGTTTAAGCCAAGTTTCATTACTCTTTTCAGAGATTTGGTATAGGACATACAACTTGTTAAGCATGTTCTTATTTTAGATTATTAGATTTGTACTTTATAAAGCTGCTGCTTGTGTTAAATCTAAGAGCATAGATTAAGACAAATGCAGACGATGCACTTTGCACTTAAACGCAGAGTTTTATCAATTACACATAAATTAGTGACACTAATTAATCACATGTTTGGCTCCTCAGATGCACTTGGATAAGTCAGTTTATGATTGCCACAACAACCCAGCATCAATTGATTTAATTGAAAATTTGTGCAGCTTTAAAAGGAATGGGGCTCAAACCCATGTGGGCATTTGTTAACCACAAATCCTTAACCACTGGTAAAAGTTCCTCTAGTCTGAGTTGCACCCTTCCTCTATTCTTCTTTTTTTCAGAGAAATGTTGTATTATGCACAAACTACAGTTGGCGGCATATCTATGAGATGGAAAGAACATTAATGCATTGACATTTATAAACCTCTTTTTAATGTCTTCCTCACCACAAGGGTGCCAATCTGTGATTTCTCAGACTAAAAGCAAGCAAACCTTTACTGCTTATCTCATAGATCTGTTTATTATATAAAGTGATTTTGTCTCTTCAGAAAATTTAGACTCTGCTCTATTAATATGATTAGTTTTACAATCTCTTTATTAACCTTTTTATGCGACAAAGTGGTAGTTATATGGACTGTCAATGGAGGGACATAAATCTCTCAAATTTTAATTAAATTATCTTCATTTGTGTTTCGAAGATGAGAACGTAAATAAGTGTTTGGAACGACATGAGGGTGAGTAAATGATGACAGAATTTTCACCTTTTATGCTGGGTATCCGCTAAATCTGAAAGTTAGTATATTTCTGCAACCAAACCGTATGAGTTAGTTTGGTCAACATTTCAGTTAATTTGCAATTAACATTTGTGTAGTACAAAATCAAAAAATGTAAGTTCTTCTAACTTAATTTGGGCGTTTGTTAACTTATTGAGGCAACTTTTTAGGGTTTACAGTGTATCTATCCACTTACAGTATGTTATTGAGTTGTTCAGTTTATTGTCCTAACATCCAGAAAAGACTATATGCTTTGTTCCATGCGCAGACGGTGTGATCAGAGCAGGCTTACAGGCTTTCCTGGTTAAAATCAGTCTGTGAATTTTGACGGTTATTGATATTGCTCAGTTTCACATCAGATTGCTTCTTCATTTGCTGTGTCATTGTTGTCCTGCTCATAAATAATTTGGTGAATGCTCAAAAATTTGGTGAATGCTCTAATGTGAAAACATAGATGATTCAGTTACGTTGAACCAAGGAAATTGTAGTGTATTTTTTTCTATCCAACAGCCCAAACTTTTGAATTATTTTATTATACTTGTGTAAATTCATTTTTATCTCAACCTCATTATAATGTGTGCAAAGAGCACACAAGATTATGATAATTTATTTAAACATCTTTGGCATTAATAATGATGGCAAATGTAATTTTGTTTTGTCTTTCCCAGTTCGACTTATTAGCAGTATAGATAACGGTATTGGCATTTTAATGGGTTCCAGCATAATAAGCAAAGACTGTCTGATATGTCTCTACTTGATGTCTTTCTTTGGTTGTATATCATCACTGCAGCCCTAAACGAGAGGGCTACATTTCCTCTAATATAAACCAACCAGTCATTATATGTCTGTGGAGGCTTTAAGGCGACTGCCACCATAAATGAAAGTTTTATAGGTAGGAATTACAGCAGACTGCTAAAGGCAGGTGAGATGTCTGCTGTTTGAGGTAATACTTTATTTTGCAAGTAGGTGTGTTCTGTCAACCACAGAGGTTTAGGATTGTTTGTCACTCGTTTTCCAGATTTTGTCTTCCTTCATTAGTCTCATTTAACATCTATTGAAGCAGTGCTATTTACGCTTCACTTTAATTCTATTTATAGGCGACAGAACAAGGAGAAGATCACTTAATCAGAGTCCATTGAGATCCGTTTGAATTGGTGCAGTTTAACTTCTGCATGCTGTTATGTCTCCTCAGGACATTCAGACAGATGTTGATACCCAGACTGATCTTTCTAAAAGGGCTTTAAGAGGTCAGATCCCAAATACCAAGGCACAAGAGCTTGATAAGTTCAGAGATGTGGACCACATTCATATAGCCTCCAGAAGGTCTGTGCAATATCCAACAATATAAACAAACAAACAAACAAACAAACAAACAAACAGATATCTCAAAAACAGAACATATCGTCCTTCAAATTGTCATGTGCTCTTAGAGAGTGTTTGGAGGCCGGTGCAGAGAAATGGACCGGACTAATAGCCATCCTTGAAGAGCTTTGGTTCTGGGTAAAGCTGAAAGATGAGGAGCTGACACAGCAAAGGCCGGTGGGAGAGGACGTACGTACTTTACTGCAGCAGCAAGGCTACTGTACGGTCAGTCACACTGTGTGCATGTTCACACATTAAACCAAACAAAACAGACGCTTGAAGGCATTTCTGATTGTAAGGACCATTAAATCTCAGTAGAAGGAGAGTTAAACACCTACAGTCCATTATGAGTGATGTTGTATTATTTTTTATAAATAATGTTTTATAATTTACCACTTTGTACCAGCACCCCCTACCCGCATGTACTGATTACATTGCCTTTTTAAACAGGTGTCGCGTCTTGCAGTCCTCAGATATTATGTTTAATAATAAGATTCAATACAAAATAATTAAACCCCTTGATTACTTTTCCCTCAAGCAGAAGCTGTGAATTGATTTTATTTGTTATTGCACTGCTGAATTATTGATGTCCTAGATGTTTTATCATTGCAGTTTATTGCATTTACTGCATTAAAACATTGCATTATTTACATCAGTTGCAGTAAAGCTGTCTTCACAAACAGAACTCAAATATTTATAGCTGTGAACAACATTATGAAGTATTATTTTATATATAACGATTGAATTAATCAGTATTTTACAGAGAAAAAAAAAACGTTGTCTGCCAGTCTGCACCTCATTTTCCCCAGATATTCATTTTTATCTCATTATTATAGTCGGTGGCTCATTATTACATGTGATTTGATGATATTGTCTTGCTTCATCAGTTCAAACCATGAAGAATTAATCAAAAGTTTTCCTTCTGATATCGACCACAACACATCTTCCCTCTGTTTCAACAATATTGTTCCACAATTTGTCACATTAGCTCAGCTAATGTTTGGGTTTCTGCTTTGTTTTCTGATTGCTTTTCGAGTAATTATATCTCCAATTTCACCCCCTCTAATGTGTTCAGAATGAGATGTAATGAATGTCTAAATTAGTTTAAATGTCACACCTCTGCATCTTTAATGAGCTGTTCGACACAGGCCTTGCACAGAGAGTTGATTGGACAGGATGTAGACGGCACTCTGAATCAGGTGTGTCTGTCCCTGGCTGTCCAACCTACAACAATGGAGGTCCAGAGCAGGACAGAGACGGCTGCAGGTGAGAGACCGTTTTTGACTGTTTTGAAATCCTCCCAGAGGAACATTTTGTTTTGTTTTTTAGAGGTTTTTTATTTATAGCACAAAAGTTATCAGTTATGTTTCATATCAAGAAAAGCATCGAAAATGTGATAAGAAATTCCATATTGAAAAGTTCATATTAAAATATTTTGATTGCAGGCTTTGGTGTTGCAGGCTCAGCAGATAGTTTGATAAGTTTTAGACATTGTTGAGATCCCCTCTGAAACTCTGGAGGGGACAGATGATCTTTTTCTTAGGAGAGACATCTGAGAAGCAGGAGACTTCAACAAAAATTAATTTACTCAAATTCCTGTGTAGGAGAGAAAAATAAGGTCTCCTATCTTATTTGTGATATTTATTTATTTGTATGTTTTTTTAAATGTTTTTTTTTTATACAATATGAGATGCTCAATATTTTACACATATATGCACGCATGTACGCTACTGTTCAAATGGCTGGGGTCTGTAAGATTTTTTTAAATGTTTTTTTAAAGAAGACTTCTATGCTCACCAAGACTGCATTTATTTGATCAAAATTACTCTTAAAAACAATAATTCTATGAAATATTTTTACAATTTAAAAATAACTGTTTTCTACTTGAATTTTTTTTTAAAGTAATTTATTCCTGTGCTGGCAAAGCTGAATTTTGAGCATCATTACTCTAGTTCTCAGTCAGTGTCACATGATCCTTCAGAAATCATTTTAATATGCTGATTCCTTTTTAATAAGAAAAATATGCTGAATATACTGAACATTTCTTCTTATTTTCAATGCATCACCTTAACTGTTAAACACACTTTATTACAGTGATAGATTTCACCTAGCAATCTTGTCTTGTCCTCAATTGTCTGTTTCTATTAAAGATGCCACCAAGTGTCAAATTTTATGTGTATTGTCTTTCTGATGTAAATGGTCGTCTCCTGGATTCAAACACAAATTTTTTATTACACTTTTCATTTCTGGAGGTCATAGTTTTAGTCTATAGCGTTGTTGCTGATTGATTTTTGTGTCTCTGAAATGGCTCAGTGGAGACAATAAACCTTATAGGACAAAGTGAAAAGTGAGAGAGTGCTGAAGGGTACGGATGTAAATCTGATCACAGAGGAAAGATCCTAAACTATTCAGTCCTGGATAACCCCAAATGCCTCTGGCATATTTAACAAATAAATATGTACGGATACTCTTTTTAAAGTACTTTGTCCTTTTTAAAGTATTGTTATATTGGAGCTACTTAAGGGGACAATAGCTTTATTACCAAATAATTTAACTAATTTATCAATTATATAATTTGTAATATAATCAGAACTTTAGTTTTCTAACATAATCAATAAACAAATCCAATTAGGATGACATAATATCAAACATTTATATAGCAAAGGCATGATAAACTAAATTATCAAAATAAAATTTAAATGCCACGTAGAGACTCAAATAGGTGCTTTGGTATCTGTTCGTTCCCTTTCGATACGGTTCACACACATTGCGTAAACTGCTGCCGCTTTAGGGAAAACTCCTTTTCTCTACAATGTTGAAGCCTGATTGAATTGCATCTGTGCACTTGCACAGACAAATGGCATTTCAGGGTGCCCAAATGGGTGGGGCAATTTGCCTATATAAGTCGGCACTGAATGCCATTTCATCAGAATTTTTCTCATTCAAGTGCGAAGATCATAACCTTGCTGGTTCTGAAGAAGAAGAAGAAGAACACGAGAAGCCTTTCTGCTTGCCATGGAAGAGCAGCAGAGTGATGATGCTGACAGCACTGCAGCTGAGAGACAGCACTTCTCTGCGGCTATCCGGCGAGACTAAATGAGCATATTTCACTCTAAAAGAGCATACTTTCTGCTGCATTTGCTCCAAAATGTCGCACCACTAGTGTGGCACATGAAGGGCACCCCTGCACCTCTCAGATGAGCACTCTAAGTGCGTTGCCTGCCTGGGCCGCACCCATGCCGAGGTCGCGCTCATCAAGATGGATTGCTCTCATTGCAAGAGCACGAGTCTCGCCTCGCTGCGCTTGTGGATCGCTTTCTTCTAAGATCCGCGATTCCAAAAAAAGCAATCCCACCCCTCGCACTCCCTCGTTCTCTTCCTCTCGGAGGAAGAAACAGTGGAGTTGCGGGGCTGAGCAAGTGGGACCAAGTGAGCTCACGTCAGCCCAGATCCCGTGTGCCTTACCCTCCCCTCAGCGAGAGGATTCCCTGGTGCTCTTCTCCTGCGAAGACCAGCGGCCCTCATCTGGTGTAAGCAGCTTGGTCTCTTTTGGGGGTTCTGATGTGGAATTTGCCAATGACACCATGTCATTGGCAGTTTCTGATGCAGAGTATTGGTCAGACTCCACCCTCAGCTGCCTAGGGAGCCATATGATGTCAGTCCAGGTCTGGACGCAAACTTATCCATGTCCTTACCAAGGCTGTTGAAGAGCTTGGCTTGGAGGGGTCAGCCCCAGAAGAGCCCGCCCACAGCTGTCTTGACGAGTGGTCCTTAAGCCGGGGCACCGCCAGCGAGCTCCCTGCCAGAGATCTGCCTCGTTCTTTCTGGTCCACTACAGCCAGGCCAACTTCCAGTCGTCATGATGTGCATCCCGGAACGTAGACCCTTTATTTTGTGACGTTGCATCAAACTTGTCCTTCCTGCAGGAGTTGCTGGATGAGGGGTGCACCCCATCCATGTTCAAAGTATATGTGGCAACTATTGTAGCATACCCCACCCCTATCACTGGCCAGTCGGTTGGAAGGAACAGCTTAATAGTGAAATTCTCTTAGGGGGGCTAGAAGCCTGAATCCGCCTCGCCCCCACATGGTTCCGACCTGGGGACCTGTCCACAGCCCTCTTGGCTCTCCAAAACTCTTCCAGCTGCTACAGACGGCTACACTGCAGCCCCTTTTGCTTTAGACCACCCTCCTGCTGGCTTTAGCAGGAGATCAAGCAAGTTGGCAACCTGCAGGCACTCTCGGTGAGTGCATCCTGCGCAGATTGTCCTTAGGCAGAGGCATGGCTATGTGCCTAAGGTGTTCTCCACTACGTTCAGGGCACAGGTCATAGGGTACTCTCTTTGCTCTCCCCACTTTGGAGGATGAGCAGTTTTCTTAAGCCGGGACACACAAAACCAACGCCAAAGTACTAGCGCTGATGAAAGCCGACTGTGTTGTCGCCTCGCGTTGCCTGCATCAGGGGAAAAAGCTGCACTTGAACACACCGAGAGAACTACAGGCGACTGTCGGCTAGAATGCGCGTTCTGCGCCTGCGTGTAAATATGACAACTGTCTATTTCTGCAGATATATTCATCTATATTTGTCATTCAAAAAGGGTAACAGATGCTGCAGACTGCAGATACACAAACCATAAACCAAGCAGTGCATGCTTACCGTTTTTCATATCAATCCTGCTAAACACTTTCTTTATTCCTCTCCGCTCATGTTAATATTGAAATATTCGCCAAGGAACACTCAGGTAAGGTGACGTAACATTAGAACAGCCTTCTATCTGTACCGTTTTGACTTCTTTGCTCGCTCTTTTGCTGTTATTCTCATGCACTGACTCGTTCACTTAGCTGAACAGCAAATAAGAGTTCCAACTTTCACCGATGGCCATGTTGAATCGGCCCAGAAAAACCTGACGGTGTCAGACTAGAGCTGACGGTGCGGAACATACCGGGAAGACTACGCCGGCCGACGCTACAAAAACGGTCAGACGTTGCCCAACGGCCGATCGTCGGCTTGGTGTGTCCTGGGCGTTACACCTACTCTGCCCGGTCCGGTCCCTCAGAGTATATGTTGAACGCTCTAGCCAATTCTGGCAATCAGACCAGCTTTTTTCTTCAGAGGTCGCACCAAGGGGCTACCGGTTAAGGACCAAAGACTATCCCGATAGATGGTGGACACAATAATGCTTGCCTACACTTCCTTGGGCTTGTTATGTCCAATTGGAGTGAGGGCCCAGTCCACTAGGGGAATGGCCTCCTTCTGGGTGTAGCCAAGTGGAGTGTCCATTGGTGACATCTGCGCAACGTTTTGACGTAGATGGAGCTTGGATCTTGCCTGCTTAAAGGAGATATCAGATTAAATTTTTACTTAAAAAAATAAAATAAATAAATAAATATATATATTATATATATATATACATATATTTTAGCTTTTTTGCATTTAGTTAGGTTTCTGGGATGTCTGACAGCTCAGAAAAGCTGAAAAGAAAATACTCAGCCAGTTTGTTATGGTCTGCCTGAGTCTGAAACTGTGTCATCCAGTGAGTTGTTTTAATTTGCAGCCGGTTTCTACGTAGATAGCTAGCTATTTGAATAAGACCACCCACGACTGCTGACAGACTCTGCCGTATTAGCATAGACCCTGCTCTGAGAGAGCTGTACACTGTCTGCCATTTTCTCTAGGCTGGAGCAGCTGTGGCGACAAGAATGTCTCGTAAGCAACTCCTGTGTTTTGTTGGTGGATGTAAGAGGGAACATAACAGACTTCATGTACTCCCAACATCAGAGCCGCTGATGCATTGGATTTTATTTTTGAAGGGAATGCGCCCCCATATACCTAAATTTGTTTATGTCTGAATTAATCATTTTGTACTGCTTGCTTTGTGAACGAGGGTCAATAAGATGCTAAATCTTTTCTGTGATATACAATAAATAAAAAAAAATGAATCAGTACAATTTTGGCCATCATTCGGACGGGGTCTGCTACAACAGGCTTGTGCTAATAGTGGATAAAAGCAAGATGACAACATGAGCTTTAACCGTAATTAAACTACACTATACCTGTTCTATCTCTATGCAGCACATATTCTCTGGCTCTGGCCTCGTAGGCCCGAGCCAAACTATATTGGCGAATTCTTGCTTTGCCTCCAGGTATCTACACCCTAGTGTTGGTCGAAGAAAACCTGTTAAGGGCCCTTAACCTTGGCGGGTCTTCCGTTCTCTGCTCGTAACACGGCGCTGTTGGATTAGGTTTCCCAAAGCCTCAGCAACTGATGCAATGCGTGTGAACCGTATGAAAAGGGAACGTTTCCGTTATCCCAGGGAACCAAGGTTTCGTTAGTAACTGAAATGTTTACAAGAACCATTCGAACAAACTGATTTCCTGGAAAGAATCGAACTTTCCAAAGCAGAGAGTGAACCGATTAGGACAAACTGATTCACTAGACTAGATATGGAAGCTTTAGCATAAGTTCTGCCGGGAAGACTCAATTGCTACATCACTTATTACGTTCTCGTCTATCCAATCGTGTTTCAATACTCGTGGTATAAAGAGATGGTACTTACACATGTCTGAGTTCGCAGATGCTGACGCTTCCATTCACCTCCATTCTCCCTACCACCACCAAGACGGTTCCTTCCCCTCCATCCTCCCCACCACCACCAGGATGGTCCCTTCCCCTCCATCCTTCCCACCACCACCAGGATGGTCCCTTCCTCTCCATCCTCCCCACCACCACCAGGATGGTCCCTTCCCCTCCATCCTCCCCACCACCACCAGGATGGTCCCTTCCTCTCCATCCTCCCCACCACCACCAGGATGGTCCCTTCCTATACCTCCCAGGGGGTCGGCTGCGTCCCTGTCTTCGTCTTCAGGCAGGAAATGCAGAGACCGGACCCTCGGGTTGCGAGCTATGGACGGGGCCTACGCCAAAGAACTTTATATTATAATATTGCTTGCTGGGCTGTCAATAAATGTATAATTGTTACAGTGTTTATTCTCCCGAGTCTTTCTGGTAGAACTGAGTTTTCAGAGCTATATGAGAGGACCAGTTAGGACGAACCGACTCAGTATACTAAATCGGACTTTCCAAAGTTACATATAAGAGAGAGGAACAGTTAGGATGAATCGGACTTTCCAAAGCTATAAGAGAGAGGACAGAGTGTTTGTTTACATCAGATTGCAGTTCCATGCAATACAAATGTGACAGCGATCTGTTTGCGCTACAGCGCTAATTCTAGCTTAAATTACTTTTAAGTGGCTGGAGTGTTACTGTAATAATGTTAAGGATGTCACATATTCATATACCTCACTTTAATATCAGTGTCATTATAAGTTTTTACCCACAGATCGCAAAACATTGTTATTCTTACTGTGGGAGAAATAATCACTCTAAATGATGACAAAGAACATCTCGTTTGAGGTCATTTGACTGAAAGCTGATTTTAACTTCCAGCAGAGACAGCACAGGAAGAGAAGATTTGTCAGCTGGCTCAAGCGGTTCAGGATCAGGCCTTTGAGGTTCAGCAGCACTGGGAGCGGTTCAGTGCTCAGGCCGCCAGCTGGCAGCACCAGGTTGACTGGGCTCTGAGGAAACTTCAGGACCTCCAGGATGCCATGAACCAACTGGAGCTCAGCCATCTTGGGATGGAGAATGAAAACTGGCACTCTGAGGAACGCAGCATGGTCAACTGTGTGCTGGAGAACGAGGAAAATATTGTGAGTTCAAATAGATAATTACAGTAGTCGTGTACAATAAGGTCCCATTAGCCAATGGTAGTAAATGCAATAAATAAAATTAACTAACAATGGTCAATTCATTCATTAGAGTGTTTATTAATCTTTGTTAACATTACTACTAAAATACTATTCATGGCATATCATGTCCATTAAATAACACTGACAGATACAACTTTTGATTTTAACAATGTATTAGTAATTGAAAGTAACTGTCACAGTTATGTTCAGTTTGTTTAGTTATCATGGACTTTTAATTTGCATTCACTAGTTTCTGTCTTCCTTTGTTCATTTTTCCGCCACTCCTTGGTTGTCAGGGTTTCTGTCATTATGAACCTCTTTGTATCAGCTGTGCATGATTAATTTCCTCGTTTGTATTCACTACTTCAGTTAAGTTAGCTTAAGTAGCTAATGTCTATTCGCCTACCTGTTGGAATAGTATTATTAAACTTTGTGTTGGAACTTATTCTTCATCTTCGTGCCTTCTTCTGTGACAACCGGTGACAGTAACATTAACTAAGATTAATAAATGCTTCAGAATTATTTTTTTATTTTAAATATTAAGGACATGTTAAATTTAGTTTGTTCTAAAACCGTAGCCTACACTTTTTCTTTTCCAGGTTTCAAAATTGTTTCAAAATATTTTAATACATGATTTCAATTTAAGCTTATACAATTCTAGATGAAATTTGTTCTAAAAACAGGCAAAACACTGGTGATTTATATTATTGACCAACTTTGTGGTTATTTACCATAACATAAAATTATCACATTTCGATATAAGTCAGAATTTGTATATCTTTCTTATCAGTCTTTATTAGGAACTCTTTATTATAAACTCTGTTATTATTTTAATGACATGATTTAATATGCAAGGTGTCTTTTATTTAGGATTAGGTATATGGTATCTATTTGAGAGTATTAAATATGAAATATTATTATCAGTGTTTATTGAGAGAAGGGGGAAAATGTACTCTTGTACTACAGATGTCAGCACGTTCACTGCCTGGTCTTCAGTTTATTCCAGTTTGACCTCCATATCCTCAGAACTCTATTATATACTTGGCTATGTCACAGGTAGCTCATCCCTGAGCTGTGTCTCATATCTCATGTGATGACCAAATATGAAATATTTGATGTAAGTTTAGCCTTGAATGGAATAAGGCGGGAGCCTGGCGCAGATTTGGCATTACAAGGGCATTTCAATAAATAAGTTAACAAGACCTGTTATGTGAGTACATGCATCTGTTTGATTGAAATATCTTGCCTGGTCAGATTAGGTTGAGTTTTATACATACGGAACTTGCCTTCAGACCATGCCACCTATTGGTCACACAACGTCAAACATCAGGGTCATGATGGACTTATTGGTAAGATGTGCTGTAATGGGCATGCCACCATCTGGAATACATTGCTGTTGAAAATTAGCTCTAAATAAATATTAATAATAAATCATAACTTGTAATAATTAATTATGAATATTTGGATCAGTTAATAGAATTAATTTAATGTATTAAAATGAATAGTACAATCACTTAAACTGTTTGTCCCGTGAACACTCAGTGTTAATTGTTTATTAATTCTAAGAAATGTTCATTTCCGGGGTGAGGGAAATGTCTTTCATACTGTACAGTACCACTAGTCAAATTCAACTTTATTGCAAGCAAAGAATCAGAAGCAAACATATATTGTGCATGTCATGATTCCTGTCTTGTGTTCCCCTTGTCTTGTGTGAACATTTATTATTTCCTATTTTGTGCCATGTTTTTGTAGTCCTTTGTAGTTTTTCCTGTTGATTAGTTAATGATTGTTCCCAGGTGTATATTGTTTCCTAATTACTTGGTTAAGCTTGTTTGTCCCTGTGTATTTATAGCCATTGTGTTTCACTTGTTACTTTGTCAGTTGTTGTACGCGTAATGGTTGCCTCTGTGATCCCCCTGGTTTTGTTCCTTTGTTCTTCGAGTTCTGTGTTCACTGTTTTACGTGTTACTTTATTAAATAACCTTGCGTTTAGATCCTCGTCTTCGCCTGCTTTCATCAGCTCGTGACAGTGCACAAGTTTTATTAACTAGATCACAAACATAACTAATCTAAACACACATACACAAAATCACACATACATGGGTAAAATGATAAGTGACAGAATGAATCCGGAAGCAGGAAATGGAATCCATTTAGTATTGGAATGGAATGGAAAAACCATCAGCTTATTATTTTCAAAGCACCTCATTAAATGTATACTTACATGGCCTTTGCAGTGAAAGCATTTCGTGAAGTTCCCGAAAAAGGATTTTGATGGTTCCACGAATCTCAATCGATTTCTTCTGCAGTAAATGAAGAAATGGCGATGAACTGGCATGGTTTGTTTGACTCTGTTTTGGTGGTTGAAAGTTCTCTCTCTCTCTCTCTCCATGAGCACATGGCTGGAGTGCAGATTGTGGCCTGCCGGCCCTGGGCCGGAGAGGCCACGCAGAGCAGCCAGGAGAAGGGAGGAAGTCGGAAGAGCTGATGGTTGGAGTTGCGATTGACTTCTGCATTGAATGAAGAAATTGTGCCAAACTCCTGATGCTGTCCTTGATTCTGTATCAAAAGACATTACACAAGACAGTAAATCATTCACACAGTGTCCTGGGGTGCATGTTCATTTATAGATCAGTTTGTCTATAAATCAATGCAGGAAAGTCTGTTTTAAGGGCCGTGTGTCTTTTCTATGGCCTCTGCTTTTTCCATGTGACCACATTTTTTAGAGCAATAAACCTTCTTATCAGTTAGGAGTCATGGTAACTGAGGCCCTTCTTGCCCTAGATGGGGGATGGGTCCGTAGAGCCCAGAGTGAGTTAAGGGTTTTTTTACACCTAGTTCGTTTGAACCCTCCAAATGCTCTTGGAGGGGTTCAGCGTGTATATGTGAACAAACCAAGTGATCTCAGATCCCCCTAAAGGGACCAAAAAGCGAACCATACTCAGACCACCTCAGGGGGTGGTCTGAGTACGGTTCGTTTGTGGGTCCGTTTGTGGTTCGATTTCTTTGTGATATGTGTAAGCGATGACGTCCCGGTCCACTTTGCGTTTCGTTTCAACATAAGTACTGCTTTTGAAGAAATATCGCACTATCAGTGGTGGAAAAGGTACTGAAACAACATACTCAAGTAAAAGTACCATTACATTCCAAAAAATGTAGTGTGAGTAGAGTAAAACGTACTTGTCCAAAAAACTTGAGTAAGAGTAAAAAAGTAGCTTATTTAAAAGAACTCATGAGTAGTGAGTAGTGAGTACTGAGCTGCGGATTCTACCCCTTATAATAAACACTGTGCACTACAATTTATAAATTGTACATACTGTAATTCACATTATATTTTGTTCTTTGTCAGAAAGATTGAAGAATATCTATGATCCATCTTTTTAAAATGCATCAAATCAGTACACTCATCACCATTTAAATCATATTATTTTGGGGAAAAAAGCATTTAAAATTAGGCGAAAGGCCACTGGGCCTGAACATGCTATTGTTGCACATAAAATATCAATAGTCATAACTGTGCAAAGAATTCAAAAACCTTTAGAAACTCATGATAGTTCAGCATCACACACCATGAGATGGGTTAAATAGAGAGATTAAAAAATACCCAATTTCTCTCCAAAACGGTACCAATGTTAGTGTTTTGATAAATGAGAATCACTAATATTATCAGATTACCTCACCTAATGCACTGAAAAAGGCTAAGATAGTGAGCTAACACTAATTAAACACTTTAATTCCATGCTATTAAATATGTTACTATTTAAACGTAAATGCACATTGTTCTAGAAGGGTGGCATCATCCCTTACATTTTACACGGCTACATTTACTCACATTGTAATGCTGATAATATAATTTGTAAGGAAAATTGTGCATTAAATAGGGAAGTTATATCCAGGAAACTTTTACAAAAGAAACAAACAAACACACACACACACACACACAAATGCATGTCTCTTTGTAGTCTCGGCGAAGCTGTTTTGTCAGCAGCATCCACACACAAAAAAACAAAAGTTGAACATGAAAAATGTTTTTGCGCAAGTGCACTTGCCAAATGAAGACGGATTGTTTAATGGATCAATCAAAAAAAAAAACGTTGTTTATTACGTTGTTTATTATAACGAGCTGTAGTCACGCACTGACAGAAATGCAGTTCAAGTTAACGCCATGGTTCATAGAGTGCACTGATTCTGAATCTGGCGGCATGGCGAGCGCGAGACGCGTCAGTGCACAGATCGTGACGCGCGTCACTCTATAATGTGATTGTGAAGTAAATGGGAGCGGGAATTCACCGCATTATGAACTCGTCACGCAATACCCCCAACCTCAGACCAAATGTTAGGCCCTGTAGACAGGCCAGCCTATATAAATATCATATTAAGCAGAAATGTGAAATGTACCTTAGCATATAGAGGAAGACCCTGCTATCTGGATTGAATTGATGCGTGAAGAATGCACTTCCACAGCAGTCACGAGTAACAGCAGGAATAGGCAGTTAAAGTTTTCTATGCTTAATTTGATTTGATGACAGTCACGAGACCGATTACTCGATCCAATCACGCTGATGGATAAAAATAAAATGAAATTAAAACAAGCATGTAAGGAGTAACGACCACAAACAGAAGGAAAATAGCGGAGAAAAAGTACCGATACATAACTTAAAATGTACTCAAGCAAAAGTAAAATTACACAATTTTTAAACTACTCAAAAAAGTACAATTTCTGAAAAAAAACCTACTTAATTACAGTAACGTGAGTATTTGTAATTCGTTACTTCACACCCCTGCGTACTATCGTGCTACAGTGTAGACTATTCTATGCAGATCTGGTGCCTCCGTCCCAACATACTGTACAATACGAAATACATTCATTTCACATGTTAACACAGCAGTTTTACGCTCACGTGACACTGCAGTTATTCGCAGTCATGAACGTGTATAATTTGCATGCGTAAATAAATGCATAACATAGGCTAATGTTGCATAACATTTCATCCTGTGCTGTTCTGAGCGCGCACACACGAAGCGCGCACACTCCAGAAGCTTGCAGCACGTGAGTACTGAGCTAAGTTATCTTTCGGATCTTGTTGGGCTTAAACTGCCAAAACACACACAAAAAAAAAAATAATAAAAAAATATATAAACATAAACACAGTCAGTTCAGTCAAAAGTGAAAGTCGAAAGTTGGAATATAAACGGATGTGTGTCTTTATCCGTGCTGCTTGAGCTCTTAAAGTGGCAGCAACTAAATAATACACATGCTGCCGCTAGTCCTTAATTAATACAACAAAAAAGAAAATCACTCACTGATCTTCACTGAAAAACTTCAGTAGCTTAAATAAGAATCACTGTATAATTTTTACAGTGAAGTCTATATAGCATTTTATTTTTACATGGTTTATTCAATTTCGTGTTTGAATGGTGCTGTTATAGGCTACTGTGAAGCCTACTATAGCCTACTGTGTCTGAAAAAATAAAGCACTCTTTATTTTAGGGATGGCCCGATACCATTTTTTTTTCAAACCGATACGAGTACGAGTATTTACATTTGTGTACTTGCCGATACCGAGTACCGATACCGATATTTCTACCGCAAAAGTAACTATAGGCTCCCAGAAAAGAAGACAGAAGACTATTTTAGAACACAGGTTAGAAGACTGTTTTTATTTTCTTCTCTGCTTGTTTTAACAAGTCTAAAAATAAATAATAATGAGTAAAATAATAAATGTATAAACACACAAACCACTGTTAATTTAACATAAAAGCAAGCAGGCTACTGCGTGCATGGTCTGGAATGACTGAATGCGCGCAAAGTGCGCTCCCTTAATAGCCTAATTCCTAAAAAGCTGACAGTTCATAGCGATCTCACACATCTCTGTTATTATCAATTAAGCTGACTGCACAATGAATCTTTCATAATATCCACACACTGTTATAATTAGAGGATTTGCCAGCATACAGAATTCAGCACTGAACAAAAAAGTTTTGAGCAGTGAGGGGAGTCTATCTTAAATGCTTCTGGTTGGCCATTGCGTTCAAGAAATCAACACATATGTCTGTGATTGGCTACATCGCTCAACGCTGCAAACATGTTATGAATAGAAACTCTGGCCTGTAAATCGTTTCTATTTTGTTTTAGTAGTTATTCTTGCTTTTCTGCAACAGATGAATAAAAATCTATTATTTTTCATATGTTTTATTCATAGATATTTCTAGTTTGCGGGAGTCCCGCGAATCGTTTTATTCTCCCGCAACCCGCATACACAGAGTGAGTGCATTACCGCCCGTGCCCGCGCTCGCACTCGGCCATCAGATCTAGTGCCGCGCCGCACTCTATTGCGTTGGGAGTGCACGTCCCTATGCCTCAGTTCACCTCGAAAAAGCACTCGCGGCGGCCAGTTTCGTTTCGCAAAATGTACGTGGTATCGGCGAATTTTTATGAGTAGGCCTACGAGTACGAGTATATGAGGACAGTATCGACCCGATCCCCGATGCCAGTATCGGTATCGGGCCATCCCTACTTTATTTCATGTGTATAGTATGTTTTGTATTTGTAATGTGCAGCTTTCTTCTTATTTTTAATAATAAGATTTTTATCTTCGCCCTCTATAGCCTACATGGTCTTACATTTTTCTGTTATATTTTGTTACCTTGCAAGGCTTAGTTTTTAAATAGGGACATAAGTGTGGTTGTAATGCACAAAATAGTAAAAACATGAAAAGAATCGTGATAAAATCATGAATCATGATTATGGAAATCGTGAAATTATATTTTTTGCCATATCGCCCACCCCTAAAACAGGGTATAACAGAAGAACAGCGTTACAATGCCACGTAAAAGTAAAACATAAAACAAAACAAAAATGACAGAAGTACATGAGCACCCATGACTACAAGCGTTTAAAATTAAGAAATTAAGGATTCCTGTGCCTTCTACGACAACCTGCATGAAATATTGGGTGCAAGCGCTTGTGCTTGTCTGACAGATGTTGTTGAAGGTGGAAGTGTGCACGTGCAACATGCACAAAAAACTGAGTTCTTTTGAGGTTGAGGTGTGATAAAGAAAGGGTCTGAGATCACTTCAATGCAGAAGAGAATAAAAAAAGAAACCGGGTTCTCTTTGGAGGCCACTATATCGTGAACACCAAAAGGACTGAGGTCACTTTCGGCTGGTTCGCTTTCTGGTTCACTTTAAGTGAACTGTGTTTGGTTCTTTTAAAACGAACTATATGTGAAAACACTGTTAAGGATTATTTGTTAAATATAACAAATAATTGTGTCTGATTTGTCTCAGTCATTAATTGCTTTTGGATTATTTCAGTCTTCAGGTTTAGAATAGTTTTTACTAGCCCATATAATTGTTATAAATATACCAATTTAAGCTGGCTGGCATCCTTCACTGATCTGTTCATAAGATTTATTCAAACCCCAGCATTTACCTTGAAGAATTGATTATTTTTAATCTCGCTTTAGGATCACTCAGACCACGCGGAGCCCAGTTTGTTTTTGTTTGCTCCCTTTATCCCGAGGCTTGACGAGTGTGTGACTGTCATGTTGTTTTGAGGATCCTGTGGGCAGAAATATTGACCTTCCATATCGACCTGGGAAGCTGGAGAACATAGATAATTAATCTGCTACCCACCCAATGACACTCTTGGGCCTTGTTTCACCAATGCTCCCCATCAAACCACAGTCAGACAGCTGCTAGCTAACTCATTTTTGGAGCTCAAACAACAATATTTGTCACCCCAAGTGAGCATCTTGGGATTTGATGTAATAGTTATATTAAAATAACTGAAAGAGTTGCACCATTTGTGCTTTTGGGATGTGGCATTGTGGCATCACATAAAATTAAAAGGACACTCATTATATTTAGCCAGAGATGTGTCTCCACAGGCTCTTGAAGACAGGCATGTTGGATAATGAGCATCTGCATTTCAGAAGTGAAGTACCAGAGACTTCTTTCTCATATTCCCAGAACAATGTCTTTATTTTTTCCAGACTGCCCCCTGCTTAGTCTTCTCTTTGGATGAAAAGCCTTTAAAGCTCTGTAATTTCCCTCTGATCTGAGCAACTATTATGTCTCGGTTGGGGTCTTGGAGAGGTCTATTTCAGTGCATTATGGTCTGACAGCACAGTAAGATGTTAGGCATCATTTTTTATCTTGCCATCTGTTGTAGTCAATTCGTTCAATCTTGATTGTTTGAGAACATTTTTCTTTTTCAAAATCTTACCAGGGGACTATGGGTAATCAGCAACGGCAGTTGCAATGCTCTCAAATGGATAGGAGACATTTGTCCCATGACTTCTTGTCTGGTAAGTTGGGCGGAATGTTTTTTAAACATTTTTCAGCATTCCCATAATCATGGAAAACATTTAGCATTTAGAAATTGTGATTTCCAGGCCCGGGAAACTTACTGTACACTACCATTTAAAAGTTTGGGGTCAGTCAGATTTCAAATCAGTAAGCATACATAAAACTGAGGAAGAATTTTACATTAAGGCTGTTCTTTTGAACTTTCTATTCCTCAAAGAATAAAAATGTATTACCGTTTTCACAAAAATATTAAGCAGCATAACTGTTTTCAACATTGATAATTAATAAGAAATGCAAATCTGCATATTAGAATGATTTCTTAAGGATCATGTGACACTGAAGACTGGAGCAATGGTGCTGAAAATTTTCATCACAGGAATAAATTATTTAAAAATGTAATAATATTTCACAATATTACTGTTTTACTCTATTTTTTTTAAATGCAGCCTTGGTGAGCATAAGAGACTTCTTTCAAAAACATAAACAAATCTTGCTGACCTCAAACATTTGAATGGTAGTTTACATAGTTATACTCAACTCTGAAGTATTTCACTGGCTAGAAATTGGTCTTTTGGAACACAATTCCTAAAAGAAAAAGAAAAAAACATCCCCCCTTTATCAATCCTTATCAAGTCAGCTTGAACCAGCTGAACAAGCCATACAATTGGTCAAAAAGCGGGGAAACCCTAATTTGTCTCAAATACTATTTCTTTTTTCCAATATAGAATATAAAACTGTATTGTTTGAAAGTTATTCAAGTGTAATGACTTTATCTTTGAAACCTTGTCTCCCCAACCAGTTTCCGTTCAGTTCCCGTGGCAGAGAGCTGTTTTTCATAATGGCGTCCCTTATTATATCAAGTGAGTTTTGCTTCATACATTCTCATCTCCGCTATGACACTTCATGCACTTCATGTGATTTCCCATGTGTTCAGTTTTGCATCAGAATAAAGTTAGTCCACAAATTTAAATCTAGTTGCACAGTCACCCTTGTTAAAATGTATTACATTTACCATAGGTCTCCCAAATACTTACCATTCAAAGGTTTGGGTTCTGTAAGATTTTTAAAAAATGTTTTTAAAGAAGTCTCTTATGCTCACCAAGGCTGCATACTGTGCAGAACACAGTAAAAACATTAATTTTGTGAAATTTTATTGTAGTTTAAAAAATGGTTTTCTATTTGAATATATTTTAAAATGTAATTTATTTGAGGCAAAGCTGAATATTTCAGTATCATTACTCCAGTCTTCAGTGTCACATGATCCTTCAGAAATCATTTTAATATGCTGATTTTCTGCTCAAGAAACATTTCTCATTATTATCAATGTTAAAGACAGTTGTGCTGCTTTATATTTTTGAGGAAACTGTTGCAGGTTTTTTTCAGGATTCTTGATGAATACAAATTTATTTGAAATAGAAAAGGCATTAATAATGTGACAAAAGATTTCTGTCACTTTTTATCAATTTCATGCATCCTTGCTGAATAAAAGTATTTAAATAATCTTACTGAGCCCAAACCTTTGAACAGTAGTATATAATTACTAATAATTCCACATAGTGTTCATTAACAAATGAATGTTTAAATTAATGTGATCTCCTTCAAATACGTGTGAAAAAAAAAAACCATTCCAAATCTTTATATCATTTCCATGCTTCCATTTGACAGAATCCAAACCAGGGAATTGATGTTGATGATTAATTATGTTTCAGTCACGAGCAGCAGACCACCTCGTGGGATCATCCAAAGATGACCCAACTATTTCAGTCAATGGGTCTGTCCTTTAACCTGTCAATCAATGCCAAGTGTTCTGTCATTCTCTCTGTGTAGTTCACTACTTTATATAAGTACAAAATGCAGATTTCTCACATGATATATTGCTCAGTATTTGTTTGAAAATAAAACTTTTCTGGTGAACTTTCCTAATTCACCCTAATGTTTTACGCTCTGTGCAGCTGATCTGAGTCATGTGCGTTTCTCCGCTTACCGCACAGCTATGAAGAGCCGCAGGCTACAGAAGGCCCTCTGCTGTGAGTTATACGATACCTTATCATTTACGTCTTATACTTATTACTTCACTAACAAAATCATGGTACTTCTGTGGGGGATTTTGTACCATTGCAATATCATATTTTTTGGTACATTTATCATTACATTGCAAATCTCTGTCAGTGTGAACTCCCCTCTTCACTGCACACTCAAAATGACTGGAGGAAATACAAAGGGAAAAACTGATTACAGCAAAAGACAAAGACAATTTTAAACATGAAATCTGCTAATTTTGTCAGGCACTATTGGGATGTTTACGGTACACTAAGGAGTCTTTGATCTTCAAATTGCAGTAGGATTTTTGAAAGCATTAGAGCCAGCAAGCAACCTGCTAATAATGCAAGGCTGAAGCCAAGTCTGGACTCAGAGAAGGGCTACTCTCTGAGAAAACAGAGGACTTTTCTGGAAACTAGCATTAACACTCTCACTTCAACATTAGAATCCTCATCCTAGACGCAATCACACGTCCAAGTCTATCACACATCTGTATCGTCTTTATCTACATTTCCTTCCTTTCACCCCCTCTTCCCTCTCTCTTCTCTCCACATGCTGAGATCACTAACTGCTTGACTTTAAAAAAGTTGTTATTCAGTTGCATTCACTGTAGGGGGCTAGAAAAAAATACTACTGAAATAATAGCAAGGATGGGGTGGCATATTTCATGGTACAAGCCATAACCTCTGGTTATTGTCTCAGCTTTATTCTTGTTGTTATATTATTAACTATAGGGGGCTAGACAAAAATACTCTTGACATAATTGCAAGCATGGGGGGACATTACTTCATACTAGTACTAGCCATAACCTCTGATTATTGTTTGAGCTTTAACTAAGTTGTTATATAGACGACAAACAGAACTACTATCCCAGACAGCAACATACTGTCGGCCCAGATCCGGCCCATATCTGGTACGCATTGAATCCACATGTACCAGATGTGGCCCGGATCTGGGCCAACACTTTGCTGTCTGTGATATAAATAATGGCAAGCATGGACAGCCTATTAAATAGTATTAGCCATAACCTCTGTCTATAATGATCAGACTGACGAGTTTGTGACCATGGGATCCTCGTAAAAGAACGGCCAGCGCGAGACCCTGAGCGGCATTGGTATCTGAATAGAATAATCAAGTGTCTACATAAATTATAATACAAATGGTCAATAATCCATTGGCATTCCAACCTAATTTGAGGTTGAGATGAAATGGAGTCAGATAAAAGTTTAATTGGAATTAAACTATTTTGCTCCACTGAAAAGACAGAATGCACATGTATCCTTCCCCCACTTTATTGGAAACTCTATACATTAACAAGCTGATCAGAAATAGCCTACAGTCAGGTTGGTTGGATAGTGTTTTTGGTAAAAGACAGCAGCTGCGTTTTGCTTCATATCTTTGGATGTGGGTAATATTGAGAAAGGGTAGTTGTTGAAACGTACAATTGGTTGCAAATCTGATGAATGCTGATAAGAAATATAATTTTTTGCTGCCTTTTCACCAGGGAATGTTCATTACACGCCAACGGATGAGTTACGCTCTGGTGACTTTCATTAAAATACACTGAATGGAATTCATTGTGGACACAGAAATGAGTGGAGATGAAATCGTATGTGAATACCGTCTGTCTGTTTCAGTGGACCTTTTGAAGCTCAGCAGAGCCCAGAGCGTCTTTGATCAACACAAACTCACTCATAATGAGCAGCTACTGGAGATTCCATGCATCATAAACTGTCTCTGCACAATCTACCATGAACTTCAGCAGGTGCATCCAGATCTGGTTAATGTCCCTCTGTGTGTGGATCTGTGTCTCAACTGGCTTCTAAAAGTCTATGACAGGTCGGTATGGGTCTTATCTTTAATAGAGTGGCCATAAACGTATTTAGTCACATTTAAAAATGAGTGAATGTTGCATTAAATAACAAAATATCAGGCATTTGTTAAGAGAAGTAAATAAAGTGATATTTATTTGAAAGAATGACAGCATTAGTAGACCTACACACAAGCATGAGTATTTTTTTCATAAAAGTTTATTTGGTGTGATAAAACAATATATACTGTTTAAAATTAAGGTAAAAAAAAAAAAGTAAGACCTTGCAGTTGTGTCCATAGTTCTGAAAAAAGCTTTTTTTTTATCTGTCTAACAATGCAATGATATTTATACATGTTTAAGTCTGACTAAATTGTCCAAGTACATTTTAGTGCCACTGTAAATATTCTCATAAAAAAACAATAAACCTGTGACCTCTAAACTATTGCAGATAATCTCCTCCTTAATGGTGGCTCTCATACATTTTTGATTTTAATGTTTTATGTTCATTTCTTTTGCAGTCCTACATCAATAATTGTATTTTTGCCAAGAAGACAAGCTGACACAAAACTGTTTAGTAAAGACATAACCAATACCTGTGGTTGTTACTCACCAAGATATTTACCGGACATTCAAAAGATAATACGTGTGTAATTTCTGTGGCACATCTATCTCTCTGTTTTCTGTTAATAGTGGCAGAAGCGGAAAAGTTCAAGTGCTGTCTATTAAGATCGGCTTGTTTTCTCTTTCAAAAGGACCCATAAAGGACAAGTACAAATGCAAGTATTTTGATATGAAATATGTATTCTATATGTTTAGTTAATTCTCAATTTATAAATGAGATGAATTAAGTTATGTGCGAGACACTGGCTTCTTTCTTTCACTTTAATATTTGTGCACAATTTCACTGGAAACTTTGATTTCAGTGTCTTTAAAGGTCTCAGACCTACTGGGAGTGGAATGCAACACTGTCCTTGCTGTGACCACTACAAGGACATTTATAAATTGGATCTTAAATCTAAAACCTTACCCAATCACCCTCCTAGTCTGATAATGTGATGTTCTTTGAGTTTGGCTCGTGTTGTCCTCCACAGACCTGTTCGCTCAGGTGGCCAGCGCTGCAGGGCTCTGTAACCAGAGGCAGCTGGCATTACTGTTACACAACGGCATCCGAATCCCACATCAGCTCGGGGAGGCGGCTGCTTTCGGAGGGAGTAACATGGAGCCCAGTGTCCGGAGCTGCTTTCAATATGTGAGTTAACACTGCCTGTCGGCTACAGAAAGATTATGAGATCTTTTTATGTCAGTTGTTTTAATTCTCTTTTTATATCAGTTGTTAATCCTAGACAGCAATGAGATTGAATCAAGGTGAAATGGAGATTTGTGAGCCAGATTTTTCTCCTGAGAACCAGTGTTATATTAGTTAGTTACTACTATCTTAGTTTTATAAAAGTGCCCCTCTTATGCTGTTTTAAAGGTTCCTAATTTTGTTTTGGACGTCTCCTACAATAGGTTTACATGCATCCAAGATAAAAAAAACCCCACAATTTTCTCAAAATATACATTGCAGCATCACCTCTTTTCTCACAGTGTTTGAATGGTTCAATAAAGGATTCAGACTCTCTAAACCCTTCCTTTCCTAGAGCCTCCTGTGATCTGATTGGTCAGATGGCTCAGTTTGTTGTGATTGGTCGCTTAAAGCATGTTTCGAAATTAAACGCCTATTACCATTTCTGAATTCCAGAGGCTTCCTCAGCGTTGGATACACACAGTGATAGGAACAGTAACGGTAACAGTTTGACTGTATCAATAAAGATTATAGGCTGGCATTATGCAAATGTATTACAAACCTATGTAGGTTCGTGCAGGAAGTAAGACTTGAATTACTGACGACTCATTTTAGGTTGTTCAGAATCTGTTCTTTCTTTTGGAAAACAATAACTACATTTGTCTTGCACTTTGATCATTGAAACTTTGCAGACCTTTTACAGCTACAGTTAATTACACACTACATGAAAAGCGATATCAGGCGATTCTTTTTTTAATTTTAGTTAAATTTTTAGTAATTAGATCATGTGCTTTTGTAAATTTTCTTAGTTTTTTTTTAGTATGACTGATTTAATTTACTTTTAAGTTATGTTTTAGTTTTTATTTAAAGGAGCATTGCGGAAGTTCTGAAATTTCTAACCGTTACTGACACCAGTGGCCGTTAGAGAAACTGCAGCCAGTCTCATGCTCGTTCTCGGTGCGCACGCTTGTTGGCCACACTATATAAGGCTCTTTTTTCTTTTTTTAACTTACGAGTTTTACATAAATGTACAAATGAAAAAACCTTAAAGTAAAAACCTACACATAGCCCCTTTAATTCCAGTTTTTATTTAATTCCAGAATTTTAGTGCTTCAATTTAAACGTAATTCAGTCATCTAATTTCTTCCCTAGTGAAAAAAAAGTATGCTAAGTATACTTGCAGCCAGACTAATTGTCAGTATACTTCAAGTGTATTAATGATTAGTTAACTTGAAGTGTGCTATTTTGGATAATTTTTTTTGTACTAAGTGTATTTTAGTTATAATTAAATTATACTAAAGTATAACTTTAAGTGTATTTAGTGTACTTTTTGATGCTAAATTGAGACAATTTCAAGTATACTTAGTACACTTTAAGTACATGCATATTTTCATGCTTAAAGTGTACTTTATTTGTGTTACAAGTACATTACAAATTCATTATGAGTGCCTTCGAAACATATTTGTACTATATTTTAATATACTAAATTATGCTAAAATGGAACCACTTCCAGTACATTTAAGTGTATTTCTTTGCAGTTCATTAAAAATATACTTTCATATGTCTTAAACTAGTTATAATATATGTGAAGCATAATTTTAATGTACTTAAGAACATTTAAATAGTATTAAAAGTGTATTAGCATTACACTAATAGCTTATTATAAAGCGGTTTTATTCAGTATTTAAAATGGTATATAAAAGGGCAAAAATAATTAAATATAAACATTAAGACATGCACAGACTTTGAAAATCAAGAAAACTTTAATATAGTATCTTGTGTAAATTACATAAGAGTAAAAAAAGAAATAAAAGTAAATTAAAAAGATCAGTGAAATGCTGCAGAGCTATATTTATAATTTTTTTGTAGAACATTTCAGTTATAAATGTATTACGTAAAAGTACACTATGAATTTTACATCACTAAATAAGCATCACAATGAAATTTTCTGAAGAAAAAAAAAAGTTTCAGAAAAATAATGTGCAGAAGTGAATAATGCATTATTTACAAACTTAGGCCTACAAATGTCTGAACCAAAGAAACAGAAGAGTTTGAATGTCACATCTTCATCTTCAAGTAGACGATCACTTCTCTGAGTACGACTCATTTTCTGCAACTGGGGCTTGTAGTATTTGAAGACTGCTTTATCAGAGGATCTTTGAAAGGGAAGAAGAATTAATATAAAATTAACCAATGATTAACATGTATCCATGTTTCAATATATGTATAATAATTTGCATAGAAATGCATTAGAATTCTGTTGACTTCTCAGTTTACCTTTAAAAGCTTTGGCTATATCCTTCTCATCAAGCTTTATCCTCTTGTCTGTCGTCACTGTACAGCACTCGAGTTACATTGAACATGAGATTAGAAGAAGTCCAACACAGTTTACAGTGAGCAAAGTTCAATCAAAAAGTTACAGATATAGTTATTTGCAGCAATAAAGCAACCTGTGAGTATTAGAGGATATGTTTTATATTGATAATTTTGGTTTATTTAAAACCTAGGGTATTTCCCATGAACCTGTCCATTGTAAAGAAAGATCTAAAGATTTAAGGAAATTAGAAGTTGTTAAAAATATTGTATGCAAGGACAACTAGGACAAGTGACTTACAGCTTTACTAAAAAACACAATTAAATAAACAGATTTTTACATGAATGACTCAAAGGCAGCACAAATTAGACACCTGAAATGGACACGTTGCTAACATTTTCCTAACTGTCGACCACCTTTCAATGGGCCGGATTCAAATATCTCTATAACAGAGGTGATATGAGATCAAACCATACTTACTACTCTCTTCTTCGCTTGTCTCTGCACTCAGATTTCAGTTGTTCTTCTATAGCAGCTGGTCTGAAAAACAACAAATACTAATATGAAAAAAAAGAAAAGAATTATATATGCATACATATGGCAATAATGTTGTCAAGCTTGAACTAAAAAATTATTTTTTCATAGTTCTATTCTGTAACTAATTTGAATATAAATCATACACTGTCAGAATAAAAAGGTTGCATTTTATGGGTGCAACAGCCAGTCACTGGTAGTCCCCTATGAAAATTAACATTAAAATGATCATAGTTCAACTAGGCCTATAATATTTTGTAGATTTCCATGGTTACCACTACAAGTAAACATTGTAACCACGTGTAAATAAAAATATAATCTAATAAATTCCAATTAAGGCATATTGATTGTTAAAATGCCTTTAAAATAGAATGTTAAGTCGGTATCATTACCCATTTTAATCTTAGTAATTCAATAATTTAAGAAATTTTCAAATTTAAAAGTTCCGTTTAGAAGTATCGGTATCGATATCGGCGATACTGGCCTTGAAAGTATCGGTATCGTATTGAAAACAAAATAAGTGGTATCGCCCATCCCTACAATGTACTTCTAGTGCACTTGTTAGAAATATATTAAAAGTATACTTGTGTTTAGCATATTTCTTAAAAGTGTAACAAAGCATATATTTTTAACCAATGTACTTATAGTGGACTTTTTAGAAATATGTTAAAAGTATGCTTGTTTTTCAATATACTATATACTATATACTATATAAGTACAATTATTTTAAAGTGTGTTAAAAGTTGTATTGTAAAAATAGGTAAAAAGGATGATGCTAAAATACTTTTAATATATTTAAAGATAGTACTTTTTTGTTAGTATATTTGCAATGTACTATTGAAAAAGGGAATATATTTCAAAGACAATAAAGTATACTTTTTTTCCACTTGGGTTATTATCTTTTAGAAGTTTTTCCATCTAATATTTGTATTTTATTTAAGCTTTGTCAATTAGCAAAAAATGTTTTAATAGTTTTTGTTAATGAAAGGAAAATATATTTTTGAAGAGATGTCAACAATGTTTCAAAATAAGTGCACTTGAAAAACAGAGATCTCAATATGAACTCAAATATTTCTTATCAATTTTTTCCGAGGCCAAATGATCTACATTTAGCCACATTTGTTTTAGGCTTAATGGGATGCCTGTAACCAGTGAATTAGTGCTAAGAAAGCATAAACAAACACATTTTCAGTATAAATCTGAGAAGCATCTGATCAATTAGATGTTCCTCTGGGTGATGTCCATAATTTGAACCTCATTATATAAACATAGCAAAATAAAATTAATTACTGAGGTAGTGAAAAAACTTGTGCATATATTAATAATTGACAATCTTTAACAAAAAGGTTTATTGATGCAAATCAAATGAACGAGATTCTATGATAGATTATTCAGGTGTGTGGGACATTATATATTCCTAAAGGGAGCTGCTGAACGGATGCTCAGACTTGTTTATGTGGGTATAGGGGCTCATCATTACACATCAGTGAGTTTTGACATATAAATAAATGATGAGCTCTGTTATAAGAGTGGCAGGCCTGCCCGGGGATTTACACCGCCACTTTCAGACAGTTAGCGGTCGGTGTGACAGCTGATGCACAAGCTACTGAGAGATATTTAAATGAAATCCACTTGATTTGTGTGCATGCATTCCCCATAATATCACATGATGGAGTGCTTTATGAAGTGAACCACATCCGCTGGTATAATGGAGTATTTATAAATCCGTTCAGCTCTCCTGAAAGCCACCCTGGACGGGGCCTCCAATACTTCACTCTTTTACTTGAGTCACAGTGGAGCTCTTTTCATTTAATGTTCCATGTAATGAAAGACTCTTGATAGTCTTGCCTTAACTGGCCTGCTGTAATTGATTCATAACAGTAGTAGCAGTTTTAATGCCATGGGGAGACACAAATGACCACAATTGGCCCCATCTGCTTCACTTCAAAATTACTAATGGATCCCTTGCCCCCAGGCTAATAAGGTTGTGATGGGATGTTATAGGTTTTGGGTTGTAGATGAATACGCTTCTGAAATGATAAATAGACCATCGGAGTGCTTTTAGACTCAGACAGCTCCATTATAGTATGTCATGCAGTGCATTGCAGTAATGAATGAGGGGTTTGTCTGTGCTGGTGGGTTTCAGGTGGGCCGTGATGATGTCATCGAGCTGCAACAGTTTGTGGACTGGATGCATTTGGAGCCGCAGTCCATGGTGTGGTTGCCTGTACTTCACAGAGTCGCCGCCGCAGAAACGGCCAAACACCAGGCCAGATGTAACATCTGTAAAGAGTGTCCCATGGTGGGCTTCAGGTAAAACAAAAGTGAATAATGGTGAAATTTGTTTTAGGGTGGAAGTGCAGAGTTGTGCCAGTGCTGTGGACTAAATAGGGTTGGAAACTCTTCAAATTCAAGTTTCTTTTTCTTCTTCAGCAAAAGAGGTGCATGACCTTCAGATAATGTTGTTCGTCCACCTCAGAAGGTCAAACTAAATATTATTATAGCTATATATTACTATTATTTTTACTATTATTTTTAAATGATCATCTTTATGCAAATGGAACAGTTTAAAACCTTGATATTTGTGATTTCATTATTTTTAGCATTAAACATTAAATAAAGATGACAATTAAATAAATAAAATAAACATTATTAAAAAAAAATGTAATAATAATAATAATAATAATTTGATGCATAACTGGCAACATGGTTGCACTTTTTCCCCTTAAATTGAGCTGTCATGCATATCATATCTAACAGTTCTCATCACAAAAAACATGATATTTGTGCTTTTATTGTTGTAAAAAATAAGTAATGAGCAATGGTTCACCAGTTTGTCTTACTTGTGCCACAAGTCAAGTCACATTTATTTATAATACTATTATGCAATACAGATTGTATCAGAGAAGCTTTACAGTAAATGGGGAAATAAAAGTATTGATGTTACATAATTCTTCAATTATGAATCAAATTCAATTTCAGCTGTATGAGCAGCTCTACAGAAGGCAATAGTGTCATTTATTCAGCTAAATTTAGTTTTTTTTTCATCTAGTATCAGTCAAGAGGCACATATATGAATGTTCTTAACAAAACATTGCAATAACCAGGGGCGGTTCTAGACCTTTTTAGGGGGGATTAAGCTCCCCTATCTCTGTCGTCTCATCCCCCTAAAACTAATCTCCCATCTGAATGATTGGTCCAGTGCTGCTTCCTCAAGAAAGTTTATAATTTTTTTTATAAAGTTTTTTTTAAGTCTTGTCAGTTTAAACATTCAAGAGATTTTAAGCCATTCAAACTTAAAAATGCTGCAAAAGAGAAACTAAATGCGATACTATTTACCAATTTGAAGTGTACTGCAGAAAGACTGGTATCATTACACCAATGGTACCATGGTACCAATTTAAGCTATTTTGACTTATTATATAGTGGTGCCTAATTTAAAGAGGCGCAACTTAGGCAATGGTCTCTTGCTACACATTCTCACTGAGAGCTAAACCCCCCTGAGGAAGAAATCCTCGAACTGCCCCTGGCTATAACAGATTATATTAGCTGGCCTGTGGAACATCTGTTTGTCCTTTAGGTATCGAAGTCTAAAGCATTTCAACTACAACGTGTGTCAGATGTGTTTTTTCTCGCGAAGGATTACCAAGGACCATCATCTCAGCTATCCCATGGTGGAGTACTGCACCCCTGTGAGCATCTCGATCTCTTTATGCTTTTATTTCAACAAAAAAGAAAAAAACGATGGTTGTGTTTTTTAAATGGTTCACTGTGGACAAAAAATTAGGGACGATAAAAGGGTGGGTGTTACACAACCCTGAACTACTCAACTAATACTCTAATGAGAGTTAGTAGACATGTAGGTGCAACGTTACTTATAGTCAATAGAATGTATTAAAGGGACCATCAAAATAAAGTGAAACCATTATACTCATTTACACACACACACACACACACACACACACACACACACACACACACACACACACACACACACACACACACACACACACACACACACACACACACACACACGCACACACGCACACACGCACACACGCACACACGCACACACAGGTCCTTCTCAAAAAATTTGCATATTGTGATAAAGTTAATTATTTTCCATAATGTAATGATAAAAATTAAACTTTCATATATTTTAGATTCAATGCACACCAACTGAAATATTTCAGGTCTTTTATTGTTTTAATACTGATGATTTTGGCATACAGCTCATGAAAACCCAAAATTCCTATCTCAAAACATTAGCATATTTCATCCGACCTATAAAAGAAGTGTTTTTAATACAAAAAAAGTCAACCTTCAAATAATTATGTTCAGTTATGCACTCAATACTTGGTCGGGAATCTTTTTGCAGAAATGACTGCTTCAATGCGGCGTGGCATGGAGGCAATCGGCCTGTGGCACTGCTGAGGTGTTATGGAGGCCCAGGATGCTTCGATAGCGGCCTTATGCTCATCCAGAGTGTTGGGTCTTGCGTCTCTCAACTTTCTCTTCACAATATCCCACAGATTCTCTATGGGGTTCAGGTCAGGAGAGTTGGCAGGCCAATTGAGCACAGTAATACCATGGTCAGAAAACCATTTACCAGTGGTTTTGGCACTGTGAGCAGGTGCCAGGTCGTGCTGAAAAATGAAATCAGATGGAAGCATGAAGTGCTCCAAAATCTCCTGATAGCTAGCTGCATTGACCCTGCGCTTGATAAAACACAGTGGACCAACACCAGCAGCTGACATGGCACCCCAGACCATCACTGACTGTGGGTACTTGACACTGGACTTCAGGCATTTTGGCATTTCCTTCTCCCCAGTCTTCCTCCAGACTCTGGCACCTTGATTTCCGAATGACATGAAAAATTTGCTTTCATCCGAAAAAAGTACTTTGGACCACTGAGCAACAGTCCAGTGCTGCTTCTCTGTAGCCCAGGTCAGGCGCTTCTGCGGCTGTTTCTGGTTCAAAAGTGGCTTGACCTGGGGAATGCGGCACCTGTAGCCCATTTCCTGCACACGCCTGTGCACGGTGGCTCTGGATGTTTCTACTCCAGACTCAGTCCACTGCTTCCGCAGGTCCCCCAAGGTCTGGAATCGGTCCTTCTCCACAATCTTCCTCAGGGTCCGGTCACCTCTTCTCGTTGTGCAGCGTTTTTTGCCACACTTTTTCCTTCCCACAGACTTCCCAATGAGGTGCCTTGATACAGCACTCTGGGAACAGCCTATTTGTTCAGAAATTTCTTTCTGTGTCTTACCCTCTTGCTTGAGGGTGTCAATGATGGCCTTCTCGACAGCAGTCAGGTCGGCAGTCTTACCCATGATTGCGGTTTTGAGTAATGAAACAGGCTGGGAGATTTTAAAAGCCTTATGAATCTTTTGCAGGTGTTTAGAGTTAATTAGTTGATTCAGATGATTAGGTTAATAGCTTGTTTAGAGAACCTTTTCATGATATTCTAATTTTTTGAGATAGGAATTTTGGGTTTTCATGAGCTGTATGCCAAAATCATCAGTATTAAAACAATTAAAGACCTGAAATATTTCAGTTGGTGTGCAATGAATCAAAAATATATGAAAGTTAAATTTTTATCATTACATTATGGAAAATAATGAACTTTATCACAATATGTAAATTTTTTGAGAAGGACCTGTATATACATATATATATATAAATATATACTGTAGTCAACATTTAAAGTGGATCAAAAAAGTATATCAAAAGTTGTCCTAAGACAAGAACGGGTATTGTTCAAAATTAATGTAAAACTTTGATGAAAGGTTTTGATCCATTTCAAATGTTGACTACTGTATATTACACACACACACATATATACATATTTATAAATTATTATAATTATATTAATTTGAAAAAATATTATAAATGTATATCTTTTTTTAAATTCATAAATATTTTTGTATTCTTATTTTTATATATTTTTTTCTTTCTGATTTTTCCAAAAACTAAACACACTCCATCCAGACCCTGTCACTGTAATTCTTCATGCACAACAGAACATTTCCCTACAGCCTCTCTGTTACAGACAACCTCTGGAGAAGATGTGCGTGACTTCACCAAGGTGCTGAAAAACAAGTTCCGCTCAAAGAAGTACTTCACCAAACACCCTCGGCTCGGCTACCTGCCCGTGCAGACCATCCTCGAGGAAGAGCATTTGGAGACGTGAGTTTTCCTAGTGGAAATATTCAAGGTGCATCTTTCCGGATTACACCTTATTGAGATCTCCAGATTTTTAATCAGTTTGTGATTCTTGTTTAAACAGTGTAGCAATATCATCCTTCCTGGTAATTTGACTAGAAGATGCCATATCTCTGTCTATTGAAGTAATGACTTCCTGTCATCACTCAGCCTCATGGGAAACATGCTTGTTTTTCTGAGTTCCTGATTTACTAAAGGTCTATTTATGTGCTATTTTTGTGCTGGAACAAATTAAAGGCCGTTCATGAATGTAATTCCAAAGCTGCCACTTTAACATCAACAAACAAAATGCTGCTTCCCTCTCCTGGATATGAATTTAATTACAAAAGCAATCAGGTGTCTGTTTAGTGTGATTGTGGGGGAAATGAAGAGACAGGACATTTATCATGTTCACGGCAGTCTTTAAGTAAAACCAGCTGTTCACATTGGCTGGTGTAATGTCAGACCACAGACAATCGTACAATTTTTTTAAGTTCATTGTCATTATTAGGTGTCCTTATTCATTATATGAGATACTGAGTATTTGGGTGTTTTGTCAAATACTGCTTTTGTCTCTCTAAAAAGATTTAAACATTTCAACTTTTAAAACTCAAAAATTTGTAATTAAATTTGCTTTCATCATTTATTTTTGCTATTTTTTAGGTTATTTTTTTCATGTTTTGCTATAATTTTATTGACCCAGACCAAAATGTTTAATCTTTTATATATATATATATATATATATATACCGTCGTTGGCATCCTTCCGTCTACAGGAGACGATGGTGTAGCTATCGCGAGTGGCTATAGAGCCCGACTCTAGAAATAGAATGGCAATGGTCCTGCCAGTGGATGCACAAAATACGCTGCAGGCACCTCAAGTGAAAGCTGTTGAGTTCTCTTTCATCATCTCGTGTCCGAGATCTACCTATGGGAAGGGCATCTGTACCTGACCTCTGTAGAAGCATCCAATTGCACCAAGTCTGGCTAGACAGACAGAAGCGCACAGCCAATGCCAGGTAAGGCCCCATCCCCTTACCTGAAGGCATATAACGCCTGCAAGCGCTGCTGTTCTTCAGTTGACATTCGCTTCTCGTGATCTCTGCACTTACACAGTTTGGTTGGATTTATGCTGCTCAATTTACGTGTCTGTAAGAGGAAAAATCGCCAGATCAGCCTCTGCTAGGCTTGACAGTGTGTTTCTACCAGTTAGCGGTGTCCCGCCACAGATTTTTCTGAGTTTTTTTCCGGTATGTCGCTCTCTAAATCTGCCGGGAACAGCCTATCACTGGCCTGCCCGGCCACCCGTTCTGTGTGGTCTGCTTGGGCTTTAAGCACGCTTTGGAGAACCCGGAGAACTGCAGTCATTGCCTGATGCTGCCGGAAAAACTCCTGCGACGCCGTCTTAAAGTTGCCGTGACCCAGTGTGTCGAGCTCGGCCTTTCGGACTAATGGGGGACACGGTGACGACGACGCGCTACTGGGGGCCTCCCGGGGCGCGACTTCTCTCATCTGGGCTGACAGCCCAATCCTGGGTTCCTCGTGGGCAACCTCCCGCTCATCGATGAACCGGCCGGTTCGGGTGATGATGACAACGCGGGCTTTCGTGGGGTCTCAGAGGACAAGGAGGCCATTCCGCCCTCTGGTGTTCCCCAGGCCAATGCCCTCGCGGCCTTGCCTCAGTCCATCCTCCTGGAAGTGTGTGAGTGAACGGCCGCTCGCCTCAACTTTGAGTGGGCAGCTCTACAAGAGCGCCACCGACCAGGAGAGGGACATTTATGACGGGAAAGTGGTGGGACCCCCCTCCCCGTCCGAGAAAACAACTCTTCCCCATCCTCCCAGCGTGCGCGAAGCACATGAGGCACTACTGGAGCGACCCGCTCGATCTCAAACACGGTCTTGCGGGTCTAGAGGTGAGGGATATGGCGGCTCTCGACATGGGTGATCCCCCCGCTATTGAGCCACCCATCGCCAGGCACCTCAACCCAGTCCAGGGCGGGCTGCTCGATCCCCCTAAGCCGGTCTTGCCTAACAAAATGGACTGTTTTTCTGCCTCGGTGCAACAGGCCACGTATAGATCCTCGGCCTTGGCTGTCAGGGACCTGAATGTCTCCTCCCTCCTCTCCGCGTACCAGGAGGAGATTTTGGACGACTTAGGCCAACAGCTGGAAAAGGGATCCCCCTCACCCGCGCTATGGAAGGAGATCATTACTGTTAATGACCTCTTCCTACGTAACGCTCGTCAGGCCGTCCAAACCTGCAGGCGCTCCATGGTGCTTTCTGTGGTGGGAAAGCGCGCGCTCTGGCTGAACCTGACGGGCCTTTCTGACAGTGAGAAGAGGCGCATCGCGGGCGCCCCGGTAGAGCCTGGCCAGGCTCTCTTTGGCCCCGCCGTCGCATTAATGCAGCAACGATGCAACGACAAGAACCGTCTCGGAACGTAATTTCCATCAGGGTAAGGAAAATCCCCGCAACAAACCCCAGCCACGACAGAGTAATCCACCCTCTGCTAAGCCCTGGGGGAAAACGACTCCTGCAATGGGAGGAAAACCCTCGAACACTACCCCCAGCGACTTGAAACGCAAGCGGCCTGCCTGATGTTCAGCCGATGGGGGCATCGAGTCCGCGTTCACGAGCCGCTAGCTCTTTGGACTCTCTTCCTGCCCCAGAGCCCCTGTTCAAGAGACGGACGGTTTCTTATGGAGGGGTCGGCCACCCCCCTCTCGAGGCTGTCCAGCCCATGTGTTCAGTGGACATTGTGTGTTGTCCCCCCACGTTCAGGGGGTCTGTTGTGAGGAAAAGTGCGAAAGCAGAGACAACACACCACAGATACTGTGTTCCCCTCACCCAGTTAATAAAGGCTTCGGCCCCAGTGTTCCCCAACACTAAAAACATACAAAACACAAAAAACACATTAAAACAAATGAATCAAATGAATTTGTTACAGAGAGAGCACCTCTCTCGACAGAGATAAATCTTCCTGCAGAGAGAGGAAATCTCTTTGAACCCCTGCATGTTGCCCCTAGTTCGTCCACTAGAGGGTGCCATTGCATCACAAATAAGCCAGCTGGGTATACACAGCACCGCTTTGGGTCGGGTGGGAACACTCGCGAGACACAAATTGGCTTGGCAAACTGTTTCGGCTCCCGAATTGGAGACGCGTACAATAATGCAGGGTTTTGCCACAGGGACTCCTGAGAATGAGAGCGTTCATGAAATGGGTTTTGTCACTACATTTCAGCCCGATACGCGATCTTTGCTGCTCCGTAACAGTGATGCGCGACTGCTCGGAAGCCTTGCGCCACTGGAAGAGCGTGGACTTTTACACACAGGGAACCCCTCTGGGGACAGTTATGATGCGGAAAGATGTGACGACAGACGCGTTCCTAACAGGCTGGGGTGCCACCCAGGAGGGCGGAACGGTGAACGGTTTGTGGCCGAGCAGACTACATTCAGCGCACATAAATTATTTAGAGCTTATGACCATATGGAAAGCTCTGAATTATTTTCTGCCTCGTCTGCAGGGACATCATGTGCTCGTACACTGCAACAATACCACAGCAGTGGCTTACATCAACCGTCATGGCGGCGTGCGCTCGTCAAAACTTCACACTTTAGCTCACAAGCTTTTGGTGTGGAGCAGGTCCCAGGCATTCTGAACAGAGGCGCGGACCTGCTATCAAGGGGGAACCCAATTTATGGAGATTGGCGCCTGGGTATGATATGGATGAGATTCGGACAGGCAACCATAGATATATTCGCCTTGCACGAAAACCACCATTGTCCTACATTCTTCTCGCTAAAGGACGTGGACGCGCACCTAAGGGTGGACGCACTGGCCCACCCATGGCCCAAAGTGCTGCTGTATGTTTTTCCTCCCCTGTGCCTGGTAATTCCCACACTGGCCAGGGTGAGAGAGCAGGGCCTGGCTCTCATTCTGATAGCACCCAGATGGCCCAAAGCACCATGGCTGGTGGAGATAATCCCTCTTTTATACGCCCAGCCGTGGCGCCTCCCCTCCGCACAGACCTATTGTCCCAAGCAAACGGGGAGATTTATCACCCACACTCGGACAGGTTGGCTCTCTGGGCCTGGCCTGTGAGAGGACGAACCTAAGCGCACTAGGGCTTCCCCCGCATATGGTTGCTACTATACAGAACGCCAGGGCCATTTCTACGCGGTCCTTATACGGCTGTAAGTGGCAAGTGTTCGAAGGGTGGTGTGATGGGCGTGGTCTCACATCTTATCCATGTGCAGTTCCTGATATTTTGTGTTTCCTTCAAGACCTCATGGATAAGGGTAGGTCCTTTTCCACGATTAAGGTCTAGCTGATTGCGATTTCTGCTTGTCATGTGGGTTTTGAGGGCTCAACAGTTGGGCAGCATCCTCTAATCTGCAGATTTATGAAGGGTGCCTGTCACATTGGAGGTGTTAGAGCTGTCTGCTTTTCACCCTCCACCTTTTTCCTCTGCAGAGGATCAAAGGCTGAATGCCCTGTGTCCTATTCGTGCCTTACGGACTTATTTGGCTAGGACCAGTGCTTTTTGGAAGAGTGACCAGCTCTTTATTTCATGGGCACCCCCTCGCAAGGGGAATCCCATATTATCTAAGCAACGCCTCTCACATTGGTTTGTGGATAATATCATTTTGGGGGGTTTATGGGGGGGGGGGTATAATTATGGGGGGGGCGGGTGTTTTGTTTGGTTTTGTTGACGGGGGGGCGGGGGTGTCGGGGTCTTACATGTGCTTCATGAGGCACACACACACATTTGCACACACACGCAAGGTCTCTCGCTCTCTCCATCTCTGCCGTGCGCGCGCTACATGGTTTGGAGCTTGCAAGCTCTAGATTCCGGGAGATTTGAACTAATTTGCAGTATTTTATTCCGGGAGGATTTGGGTATAAATATATCTTAATGTACCCTATACTGATACTGAAGCAATATTCTGATCAGTGTTCAATCAGCTTTTACATACTTAAATCTGCATATTTGTTATTTTTACCCCAGGGCATTATTTACCTTTATTAATGCGCTGATTTTTATTTTTACCTTATTAAATGTATGCATCATCTTTCATGTCAAATTCTTACATTTGATCAATAAATTCAGTTATAATAGCCTGATTGAACAGGGCTGTTACCAATAAAATTTAATAATTTAGTCTTTACACTGCAATAAATAGCCTAATATTATGAGATTAATGTTTTAAATGTTTAAATATACAAGAAAGAAATTCAATAATACTTTTAAACATGAAACTAAACCACCAGTAGGTGGCGGCAAGTGGCCGTCTAAGTGAGACATTCGTTCAAACGATTCAAAACGCTGAATCATAATCATTCAGTAACAAAACACTGTGCTGATTGTTGTTTTCCTTTGGAACTATTTTCGTCTGTGAAATACGACTAAAACAGTCAATGATGTGTATAAAATGTAAGTAACTTAATATATACCGGTAGGCTACTTGTTTATGATAATAAACATTTATGATAATTAAATAGGCTATTTCGTGATAATATTTAGCAAAACAGCTCGTGTTAAGCCTGGGTCACACGGGACGTTTTTAAAATTGTCGGCTGATTTTCCAAACCTGAGAGACCCCACACACGGCGATAAAGAATCACGGGTCTAACAGTTTTGGTCGTACAGTGTGTGATGCGCAGCCACACAGCAAAATCAACACATCACACACGAACCGATTTGACTCCCGAGGTCTGAATGGAACCCATTACCCATGAACATTAATACATAGAGGCAGGAAACAGTACTTTAGAAACCAGCCTTTATTAATTATTATTAGATGGGGTTTGGGGCTGGGTCAGTGGGACTGTTTCTGGGGGATAAATCTGAGGGAAGAACAGGAGACATGGATAAGGACTCGGAGAATGCAGAAGACAAAATATAGGTAAAATAAAAAGTGTCTGGATCAAAAAATCTAGTTACGTAAACAATGCACTCAATGCCCAAACCCCATCTCTGCAATAATAATTAATAAAGGCTGGTTTCTAAAGTACTTCTTCCTGCTTCTATGTATTAATGTTCATGAGTAGCCTATGTGTTCCATTCAGACCTTAACATTAAGTGTTTTACTGTTATATGTCAACAAGATTCAACAAGACATTTTCACCTGCTATACCCAATGTTTAGATTTGTTGTGGTATTTATGAAAATTAGCACATATGTAATTAGATTATGCACCGCTTGTCCATGTTAACAAACAATTTTAAAAAACTTGTAATACATTTTTTGTTTGTCTTGATGTAAGTAATCAACTCAGTAATTTTCATGGTGATATTTAAAGGTTAAAACTTTTACCCTATTCACGTGAGAAAAATAATGAATAGGCGAATGAATAGACTATATTTGGGTCTTTTTCGAAACTTTCCCCTAATGGGATTCTTCTGGGCTTTTTTTTTCCTTACTCAGGACATATTGAGGATACAAAATCAGTTGACTTTGCTTCAGTTGCAATTTGTTCAACCTTTTTTCATAAAATGACTGGACTATTGGGTGATTCCGGGGAGCAGAATTTGAGGTAGCATTGTTTTGACCCTAATTACAAGTTTCCAGCAGCTTGTTGACCGGGTTGTCCACCCAGATTGTGATCCTCAGACATCATAGATTTCATTTTTATATGACAGCCTTTTACAGCAGCCCATGTCTGATTTCCTAAAAAACAGGTGTTTTGCCCCCTGGGTATTCAGATTATTTTACGCTAATCGGAGCATCCTTAAGATTGTCGGAAGGGGTAAATCGGGGCTAAAATCGGCCTAATTATCCTGCCGTGTGAACCAGGCTTTATGTAACTAGCCTATATACGTTATTAAAAAAAATTTAAACTCAACATTTTTCATTTTTACCTCAGTATGTTTCTTCTGTGAGATTATTGTGTACTGTTGCGCTCATTTGTTTCAATTTCTCCACGAAAGAAAGTCTCTCTCACAAAGAGACCGGCGTGCTGACCTTGTTACCAGAAATAGGCCTAACGTCCAATAGAATCTGTCTGCAGCCTGCAAGAATTCCAGTTACGCCCCTTCAGTTTACGCCCCATTTCAAGTTACACCCACTTCAAGTTGCTCACTGTTTTTTTCGACTTAAAACAGCGCTGCACAGACTGGTCGGTGTATGATATCAAAGTACGGCGAGAGCGATTAGAGCAAGCAGACAGTTCTGTATGCTTTTGAATCGCTCTCGCATGATTTTAACATAAACTGAACATACTAGAATTGATTAAACAGACTCTTAACTGTTCAAGAACCGAAATGCTTGTTTTGGTATATAGTAAAGCAAGCTGCAATCTGTAAGCTGCAAAGCAGTAAAGTACTGATGATGTATTGGAAGAAACCATATTGCAATGTATTGTTTTATCAATTATTTGTCCCACCTCAACTAAAGTGTGGAGCAATCACTAATAAATCCTTTTGGAATTGGGCTTTATTTTTTTTATTGTATGCCTGATGTGCTGATGATCAATTTTTTTTTTGGACAAGGTGGCTTGCCAAGGGAAAGACACATGCTCAGAGAGGCTTACAGTGGAAATACACATGTGGGGGGTCGCCCAGTGGGGGGACCATGCACACGGAAGGCACCTAGCCAACGCGCAGGCAATAGACACTGGCGTCGACGTCAGCAGTGCTGGAGGAACTCAGGGCTTGCGGGGAAGCTCATCTGGGGAAATATCGCACGTATCCAGTCCGTGGAGTGGAATGGCGAGCAAGTGAAGACACCTGAGCGGGTCCTAGTACTGGCTGATTGAAGCGACTACATGAGAGGACACTGGCTCCACTCGGAGATTGTAGAATCTGGCGAATGTGTTGGGTGTCGCCCAGCCTGCAGCTCTGCAGATGTCTGTTAGCGAGGCGCCATGCGCTAGAGCCCAAGAGGAAGCCACACTCCTTCTGGAGTGGGCTGTCACACCAAGGGGGCATGATCGACCTTGCTGCTGGTAAGCCAAGCAATGGTGTCCACATCCCGTGAGACAACCTATGCTTGGAGAAGCCTTTCCCTTCAGCTTCCCACCATAACAGACGAAGAGCTGGTCTGAGGTCCAGAAACACTGCGTTCTGTCTACGTAGGCAGGAGTGCGTGCTAAACAGAGCAGTGCCAAGGCTGGATCTGCCTCCTCCAAGGGCAGCGCTTGCAGGTTCACCACCAGGGTGGGAACCTTGGGCACATATCCAGGCCGGGGTCTCAGGATCACGTGAGAGTAAGCCTGCCCGAATACCAGGCACGCTTCGTCAACGGAAATGCGTGCAGGTCCCCTACCCTCTTGAAGGACATCAATGCAACCAGGAGCGCTGACTTAATTGACAGGAACTTAAGCTTGACTGATTGCAGAGGCTCAAGGGGAGGACTCTGCAGGGCAGTTAGAACCACTGAGAGGTCCCAAGAGGGAACGAGAGGAGGGCGAGGAGGATTTAGTCTCCTAGCTCCTCTCAGGAACCTGACGATCAGGTCGTGCTTTCCCACGGACTTACCTTCAACTGCGTCACGGTGTGCAGCGATAGTGACAGCGAATTGCACTGTAGGGGCTAGGGATGGGAATTGAAAACCGGTTCCACTCGAGAACCGGTTCTAAGTTTCACGAACCATCGATATTGTATGCCCTCGACGTTAACGATTCCTCTTATCGATGCTCCTGCTCCGAGTCCCAGCCATAATATACAGACCGTGAACTCACAACTTTCCCTTTTGTCCTCTATCTGGCACCATAGCGCGATGTCTTATACGCATCTGTGCGTCATTCATGATGTCAAAGCGATTTGAGCAGAGGAGGTAAATATAATGTGTGTTATTGTGTGAGTATAATATATAAACAATGATCTAAACGTAGTGAAATAATTATAAACCAATATTTCTTGTGTGATTTATTTTATTTTATTTTATTTTGAAAATGATCACTATCCCTCAGTTAAGGTATCATTTCCACCACAATCAACAATTTTGCCATTCATAAAGTTCTTTAAAAATTAGCGTACTTGTTTATCTTTTCAATATAGGCAGCATTTGAGATGTTTTGCAAATTGTATTAATTCATTTATTCAAACAAAATTAGATTTATTTCTTGTGACGGATGTACACCTTTGGACCCTTTTAAGTGGACTCTGAGTAGTGCAAGTGTGTTTTGGGGGCGTTTATTTTTAAAAGTTCAAAAGTTGAAATGCCAGTATGTGATTAATGCTCACCAGGTCTTCTTGTTGACAGCTATGATATTTGCTTACTCTGCTGTCTGTATTTTATTGCAGCCCAGTTGCATTTCTAAGCATATGTCCAGAGGAGTATGAGTGAGTATCTAAAGCCTCTCCTCTCGTTCTGTGATCTTGTTTGAATCTCTTCTACTCCTTTATCCACCCTCATCCACTTCAGAACCATTAAATGACCTCAGGGAATTCAAGCTGTGTATTTGCTCTTAGTATGTAGTGGCCACAATTAAATTGTAGAAATGTTTTTTTTATTACATACAAAATGTCAAACCACTTCGCAGCTTTACTCAAATGCTGCACTGATTTTGCTGAAACGCTCAAAAGCTTTTCTCATTTCCCCCCCAATTTGTCTGAGTGATTTTTAGTGGATGCATAAAGTTCAAGCTTAAAAAGACGTGTTTATACTATTTTTCTTTTAAATAAATAATATTTGAACTAATGCAATGGCATTCAGACGTTTTAAGTGTGTGTCTGGATTCATGTTGACACACTATAGATGCTGAAAAAGAGTCTTCACACAGCAGTAAAGGTATTCTTAATTGGCAACATTGAAAAGGTTTCCATTGCAGTCTGCATCCTCTAATAAACAGGCTTTTAATATAAAGCGTCTCCTTTTCTCATCCTATTACAAGTGTCCGAGGACTGCTTAAAATGTTGTGCTTTAAGCCGAAATGTTTTGCCTGTTTCCTTAACAAGCTGTTTTGCTGACTGTTTGACAGCCGCAGTAGTAATTATGATATTTCATGTGTCAAAATGATTGATGACCGTATAATTGATTAACCTCTTGACCTTGCCCCTCCCCTTGCCCTAGCGATGACCTTGGGTATCCTCCGTCGATTGTGTGTATGATCTTGTGAGTAGAATATGTTTATTGATTAATTTTTGAACTTTGACACAATGAAAGTCATGAGGGTTATTTTTGAGCTCTGACATCAGGTTGTGTCACATGCAGCTCCCTCCCACCCAGCACAGGAGGATTGCTGGTGATAGTGGAAGTGATAAAAATTGGATTTCTAATAATGAAATTAAAAATTTAACATACGAGTATGAATCACACACACTGTGGTATATTGAAATACATGTATGAACAGTAGGTGTCACTAAGGTACCAGTTGCCTAGTTGGACATAAAATGCCACGAAGAAGTGTGAAAAGTCTAGAATGTTGTAATAAAAGTATATAGATCAACGGCGAGTTCTCTCAAGTTTATTACTGTGAAATATACAACATATTGGCGACGAGGATGGCTCTACTTGCTCTCTCGCCCCCTCCTGCATTTTTTGGAAACTCCGGGTGAGCCGACGATACCGTTTAATTCATGGATTCGTATGTTTGATAACTACGTGATTGCACTGTCGGCAGAGGACATACCGGAGAAGAGAAAGTATGCTTTGCTTATTCATTGCTTGGGTACGGAGGGACAGAGAATTTTTTATACACTCACTGTGGCGGATGATAGTTATGAGACTGCGCTGATTGCTTTACGAGCATTTTTTGTTCAGAAAGTGAACGTGGTTGCTGAGAGGAATAAATTTCGCCAGCGCGTTTATCGCCGGTCAAATTGAGTCTGCAGTAGCGGAAGCTAAAGCTATGGAGCGCACTGAAGCTTCAGTAAAAGTGGTGCATAAAGGCTCACGTGACTGTGCAAAACCGCGGTGGCGACAGATATCTACTCCCCGTAAGTCCACAATGTCTCATCCGATGCCATCAAATGAGTCACAGAAAAAGATGATGCAAAAACATGCTTATGTTGTGGAGTTACTTCACATCTTGCAAACTACCCCAAATGCCCAGCTAAACAGTCTAAATGCAGACAGTGTGGTAAAGTTGGACATTTTGCCAGAGTTTGTCGCAGTTCTGCATCCACGTGCAATGTACAAGAAGTTTCTGCACCTGACTTAACTGTCTTGAGCATTGACACGCCACTGCCGATGAAACGGAAACAAAATCTTACATGTAATGTTTCTTTGCACACTAAGTGTGGGAAATCAGTCGATGTTGAATTACTGGTGGATACGGGGCTCAGCTGTTTCCATCCTCCCAGAACATCTGTACTGCCAACACTTTGCAGATCTCTCCCTTGCTGTGCCTAATGTTCGTTTGGTGACGTATTTGAAAAAGACTATTCCAGTTTTAGGGTGCCTTGCCATTACAGTTAGATATGAGAGTCATCATACGCAGGCTTCTTTCTACATTGTACCAGGCAGAACACCATCACTTGGCATGTATCTCTTTAATGCTTTGCAACTTGAGATAAGGAATGGATCTATTGTATCTTTCGCAGAGGACGGTCAAACTACTGTTAACTTCACTGAGCCATTGGATGTGGCTGCTGGTTTTGTACATAAAGTAAATGTGCGTTCAGATGTGCCGCCAGTACAACAGAAATTGCGCAGATTGCCATTTGCAGTGAGAAATGCAGTCTCGCGAGAGCTACAGAGAATAGAATCTGAAGGGATCATTGAAAAAGTGGCGTCATCACATTGGGTGTCGCCGCTGGTGGTCATTCAAAAGAGATCTTGAGGAATTCGACTTTGTGTTGATTTAAGAGAGCCAAACAAAGCTGTCGTCATAGACAGTCACCCTTTGTCACATATTGAGGAAGTTTTTACAGAACTATGTGGGGCTTCTATGTTCTCTACAATAGATCTCCAGAATGCATACCACCAAGTGACTTTGCATCAAGATAGTAGGGATCTAACAGCTTTCGTTACCCATCATGGACTCGATCACTTCACACTGGTCCCTTACGGTCTGGCCTCAGCACCAAGTGCTTTTCAAAGAATGATGTCTCAAAATTTGGCTTGTCAGGATGGTGTGCAATGTTATTTAGATGACATCATTGTCTATGGTGAGAATCCGGAAGTACATGAGAAAGGACTTCAAGCTGTACTTCAGCGTTTGCAAAGCAGTAGGTTGAAGCTTAATGAGGAAAAGTGGCACTTCAGGAAAACTGAGTTACCTTTTCTTGGCCATGTTATTTCAGCTTCAGGCTTGCATCCAAATCCAGATCATATTCTGGCTATACAACAAGCACCAAGCTCCTCATGATGCACAGTCTTTGCGTTCTTTTTTAGGTCTTGCAGGCTGGTATTCCAAATTCATTCCCAATTTTGCAACATTGGTGGAAACTCTCCGCACTGCTCCGAAGGTCTACTGGCTTGTGCTGGAAAGAGGAGGCTCAGGAACATTTTAGCCGTGTGAAAAATCTTATCACTGCTAGCCCAGCCCTTGCATTATTTGATCCTTCTTTACCGACGACAGTCACAACGGATGCTTCAGATTATGGCATTGGTGCTGTGCTTACCCAGTGTCATGGCAGTACTGAAAGAACAGCTGCTTTTGCATCTAGAACATTGTCTGACTGTGAAAGGAAGTATTCGACAACAGAAAAAGAGGCTTTGGCATGTGTTTGGGCGACAGAAAAATGGCACACCCATCTATGGGGCCGCCATTTCACTCTTTGGACTGACCACAGCCCCTTATCTACACTGCTTTCCACAAAAGGCCTTGGACGAGCAGGTATGAGAATTGCCCGATGGTCTGCACGTCTTCTGCGGTTTACTTACAGCATGTAATACAAACCTGGCCGAGACAATGTCACAGCTGATTGTTTGTCCAGACTTCCACTTCCATCAACAGAAGACAGCCAATACCAAGAGCCTGAAATGGTGGCTCTACTGTCTCCTGAATTTGTTACTGTACAGGAGCTGAGGTCTACTTGTGATGCCTGTCCTGTCCTTAAACGGGTAAAGACCTGCATTGAAAAGGGGTGGCCTCAAAGTGCAAAAAGCTTGAATTCTGCTATAGCTCCATATCATCATATCAGGAATGAGCTGGCTGTACAAGATGGATATGTAATTCGTGGTACACACCGAGAGATCATTCCGGAAGCTTTGCAATCAAAGTTAATCCAGCTGGCGCATGCCACTCATCAAGGGATGGTGCGCACAAAGCAGAGACTGAGGGACTTGTATTGGAGGCCTGGCATGGACTGTCAAGTGGAAAATGCCATCAAATCCTGTTCCACCTGTCTCCAGCATAACAAGACTGCTATTACCCATGCACCTCCACTCTGTCCTGTGCCTAATCCAACAACTGCTTGGGAGAAACTGGCTATTGATGTAGTTGGGCCTTTGAATAATGCTCCCCAAGGTTGTCATTTTGCAATGACACTCATTGATTACTACAGTAAATGGCCAAAGATTGCGTTTGCACCTGATGTTACTTCTGCGACTGTTGTGAAGTTTCTGTCTGCTGTGTTTAGCCGTAAAGGAAATCCGCTTGAACTTGTGACTGATAATGGTTCACAATTTGTTTCGGCTGAGTTTGAGGTATTCCTTGCAGACAGAGATATTAAACACTACCGTAGCTCTGTCTATTATCCACAAACGAATGGTGAGATTGAATGATTCAATTGAGTGTTCAAAGACTGTTTGCAGACTGCTAGCATTGAAGGTAAAGAGTGGAAAGCTTTTGTGACAGAGTTTCTACATACATACAGAGCAACTCCTGATGCTGTGACAAAACTGTCACCTGCTGAACTTTTGCATGGCCGTCAAATTAAGACAAAATTGCATGTGTCTGGTCTTCCATTTGTGGGCCCGCCAAAGGTCCAAAAGAACTTGAAACAAATCACCCGACAGTCACAAAACAAAATGAAAGGGTACACAGATCGGCAACGCAGTGCACAATCTCCAAAGATTCAAGTTGGTTCGTTTGTGCGCATTAGGAGGCATGGAATCGTCAAGAAAGGACATTCCAAGTTTTCTCAGCCTTTTAAGGTTGTAGCTCAGAAAGGCCCTGCAACATCTCCTCTCCGATGGAAAAGTTTGGAATGCTATTCACCTGGCTCCGTCTTCATCTTGTGTTACCACTTCTGGTACACCACCTCTAGCAGAAGACTCCTTTAGGCCTTTTCAAGCACCCCAGACATCTCAAATGTCAATTTCTCCACCTGGTACTTCACGTCCTCGTAGAGTGTGTTGTGTCCCAGTGTGGGTTAAGGACTACAGTACACAAAGGTACTCAGTAATTAGAAAAAAGGGGGAAAGATACAAGCTATTGAATATTGATCATAGTCTAGAAAAGGTATTTGAGACATTTATGTTGTTAAATTTTGTTTTTATGTGGCATGGAAAAAAAAGAAAAGAAATAAGAGTGATAATACTTGTTCACCCTTTTCCACAGACTGGAAGCAGGTTAAACATTTGAGTTATTTAATTGCATACTTTTTGAAATATTCAGTGATATAATGCTATGCATGTTGTTGACATTCAGAACTGTTGGTTCTGTTGGAGTTATGTGCTTTGTTATTATTATTTTTGTTTAATGCAAATCTTGTTCTTTAACAAAAGGGGAATATGTGGTATATTTAAATACATGTATGAACAGTAGGTGTCACTAAGGTACCAGTTGCCTAGTTGGACTTAAAATGCCACGAAGAAGTGTTGCTAGAATGTTGTAATAAAAGTATATAGATCAACTTAGATTTCACACTACCTGCAGTTGAAAAAGTTTAAAAAACATTCTGCTTCTTTAAAAGAATATAAATGAAATGATTATAAAAAATATCTTACAAAAAATCTACTGAACCAATTATTTTAGTTTAGATAAACAAAAAAATCATCTTACATTTTTAGAGTTGAAGAAGTAGCTCCTAACATATAGTCGTCCATACATCGTAAGTTGGTGTTTTAAACATCCAGGATGAGACACTGCGAATGTTTTGTTTTTATTAAGACTTTAAATTAAAGTATATTTTTTATTTATCAGGAGAAATGTAAAATAATTCGAAATTTGAAGTGTCACAAGTCATCTCACCCATGTGAAATGTTCAATAATTCCTTAAGTTGTATCTGTAAAAAAAATCACCACATAGGCCTATCTTCAGAGAGAGCTGACACACTGAAAACATTTGGAAAGTGTGAAGCCTCATGCGGTCACCATTGATAAGCTGATTATAAGATCCTTCTAATAGCCACCACATCTTATGAGAAAGAAGTTACTTGACAATTATGTGTGCTTCAGGATATAGGGTGACAGACCAGATGAGACTATGCATCATGTCACAGCATATGTAACGTTAGTCTGCTAATGCCTTTTCAGAGCGAAAGTTTTGTTCGTACTCAATTTTATTTCAAAGTTTAATCGTAAAAGTTTAAATATGACCTTTTAAAATGAAAAGATTGTTTAAATTAAATCTTTAAAGTTAATACATTCGTATCTTCTATTTATCTTTTATAAGATTACTGTAATGATTTTGTTTAATGGTGACCTAAATTATCATTTTTATTAAACGTCTGTTCAAACACTTTAGATTGTTGAAAATTTTAAAGAAAAAAACGTACTTAGTCTTCTTAAATCTCATTTATATGAAAATATTCAATCAGCATTTTTGTCCATGTTGGGTTCCAATTTTTATGGGGGGCTTTCCATAGCCATAATGATTTTTGTACTGTAACTGCATATTCTATCCCGTACACCTAAACACGATCATCACAGAAAATATCTCAGTTACGTTTGTAACCCTCGTTCCCTGAGTAGGGAACGGAGACGTTACGTCGTGACGACGAATGGGGTTTCGCTTAGAAAGCCTATCCACTTTGAGAATATAAAACAAGCCAATGGCAAGAAAATGCCATGGGTCTGCGGAATTTGCATAGCGTAACTCCGCCCTCCTCGTGGGTGTATAAGGAAGGACGCTGGCAACATGCAGTTATGTTTTCGCTTCGGAGCCAAGTGTATTCTTCACTTCACAAGCCATTCTGAGATCATCTCTCTTCACTCTTAAAGATGAGCTTCTCTCTAGGTGTTGGTTTGATGGCGATTCAAGATGGCGCAAGATTGATACATGAGGCCCCAGGTGGTGAACCTGCAAGCGCTGCCCCTGGAGGAGGCAGACCCAGCCTTGGCACTGCTCTGTCCAGTACGCATCCTCCGTGCTTACGTAGACAGAACGCAGTGTTTCCAGCTCTTTGTCTGTAATGGTGGGAAGCTGAAGGGAAAGGCTCTCTCCAAGCAAAGGCTGCCTCACTGGATAGTGGACACCATTGCTTTGGCATACTAGCAGCAAGGTCGATCATGCCCCCTTGGTGTGAAGGACCACTCCACTCGGAGTGTGTCTTCCTCTTGGGCTCTAGCGCATGGCGCCTCGCTAACAGACATCTGCAGAGCTGCAGGCTGGGCGACACCCAACACATTCGCAAGATTCTACAATCTCCGAGTGGAGCCAGTGTCATCTCAGGTACCTGCCCCCAGTGGCTGGTAACAGGAGCCGCTCTGTGTCATCGCTTGCTCGCCATTCCACTCCTCAGACAGGATACGTGCGATATTCTCCTCAGGGTGAGTTTCCCGAGAAGCCCTGAATTCCTCCAGTACTGCTCACATCAATGCCAGAGTCTATGCCTGCGGCAGCTTTCGCATTGGCTAGGTGCCTCCATGTGCATGGTTCCCCCCATGGGAGACCCCCACGTGTGTATTTCCACTGTAAGCCTCTCTGAGCATGTGTCTTTCCCTTGGCAAGCAACCTTGCCACCCCTGGAGTTATCCCCTCTCGGGCCATATGTTTATTCCTAAGTCCTCCCTTCGGTTAGGCATTGTGTTGCATATCTCCACTGAGATATGCTTCCCAGTGTACCTTGGTATTCCTGTGTTAAGTAGGAGTCCTTCGTCCGTGCTAGTCTCACGACAGGGAGCTCAGACTTATGCAGGGCACTGGAAGACAGCCGAGGTGGCGTGATTAGACTGGGAACCCCATTCGTCATCACGACGTAACTCGTAGTGACTATGAAAGGGAACGTCTCGGTTACATATGTAACCCTCGTTCCCTGAGAAGGGAACAGAGACAATACGTCTCCCTGCCACTTCCGCTGTACCGCAGGAACCCCTGAGTTCAGTCTCGGCTCCTCAGCATTAAAACATAACTGCATGTTGCCAGCGTCCTTCCTTATATACCCATGAGGTGGGGCGGAGTTACGCTATGCAAATTCCGCAGACCCATGGCATTTTCTTGCCATTGGCTAATTTTATATTCTCGAAGTGGATAGGCTTTCTAAGCGAAAACCCATTCGTCGTCAAGACGTAATGTCTCCGTTCCCTATTCAGGGAACGAGGGTTACATACGTAACTGAGACGTTTTCTGTGATGGTCGTGTTTTGGTGTACGGGATAGAATATGCAGTTACAGTACAAAAATCAGTATGGCTATGGAAAGCCCCTACCCATAAAAATTGAAACCCAACATGGACAAAAATGCTGATTGAATATTTTCATATAAATGAGATTTTAGAAGACCAAGTACATTTTTTTCTTTAAAATTTTCAGCAATCTAAAGTTTTTGAACAGACGTTTAATAAAAATTATACTTTAGGTCACCGTTAAACAAAATCATTACAGTAATCTTATAAAAGATAAATAGAAGATACAAACGTATTAAAACTTTAAAGATTTAATTTACAATCTTTTCATTTTAAAAGGTCATATTTAAACTTTTACGATTAAGCTTTGAAATAAAATTTAGTATATCCTGAAGCACACATAATTGTCAAGTAACTTCTTTCTCAAAAGATGTGGTGGCTATTAGAAGGACCTTATAATCAGCTTATCAATGGTGACCGCATGAGGCTTCACACTTTCTAAATGTTTTCAGTGTGTCAGCTCTCTCTGAAGATAGGCCTATGTGGTGATTTTTCTTACAACTTACTGAACATTTCACATGGGTGAGATGATTTGACACTTCAAATTATTTTACATATCACCTGAAAAATAAAAAATATACTTTAATTTAAAGTCTTAATAAAAACCAAACATTCGCACTGTCTCATCCTGGACGCTTAACACACCTGAAACACTCTAGGATCTTTTGCATTTAAATTATTTCATTTTTGTAAACCCCATTCATACGATGTATGGACAACTATATGTTAGGAACTACTTCAACTCTCTAAAGATGATTTTTTTATCTAAACTAAAATAATTGGTTCAGTAGATTTTTAGTAAGATATTTATTTCATTTATATTCTTTTAAAGAAGCAGAATGTTTTTTCAACTTTTTCAACTGCAGGTAGTGTGAAATCTTTTGAAATATACGTGTACGTGTGTGTGTTTCATACTCATATGTTAAATTTTTAATTTCATTATTAGAAAACCTTTTTTTTATCACTTCCACTATCCCCAGCAATCCCCCTGTGCTGGGTGAGAGGGAGCTGCATGTGACACAACCTGATGTCAGCACAAAAATAACCCTCATGACTTTCATTGTGTCAAAGTTCAAAGACTAATCAATAGACATTCTACTCTGTGATCATACACATTAGCCATTTTCATCCCCGGAGGATACCCAAGGTCATCACTAGGGCACGGGGTAAGGTCATCGCTAGGGCAAGGGGAGGGGCAAGGTCAAGAGGTTAATCAATTATACGGTCATCAATCATTTTGACACATGGCATATCATAATCACTACTAGTCGCAAAGAAAAAAATATCATCAGATATATCCCCATTATTTTACAGTTGGATACCTGCATCACACGGAACTTTCTTTCACACATCTGTCCACTTTCAGGTCGACACAGAGAGATGGAGAATCTAGAGCCATCTTCCCTGTACCAGAAGAATACCTGTCAACAGGAAAAATGTGAGTCGCACGTGATAGTTTCGCTCATGTGCACAACGCTTTGTCATTCTGTCATTCACTGTGACACCTGAAACTAACAGACTGATGAGTTATCATTTGATTTGACCTCACTCTGACCAGCACAAATAAATCTGTTTCAGCCATCAGGACTAATTCAATACAGGCACATAATGGCAGTGTTTAATCAGTGATCCTGAGAATAATTATGCAAATCTTTGTATAAGCATTGCCATAGATCTGTGCAGCAATGTTATTTTAGTATCAGTGATATACTATTACAGTTTTATTTTTTTTTCTTTATATTTTCTGTTCTGTTTTTGTTGCATGGTTGTCATTTTTATTAGTTTTGGGTTTTAAAAAAATATACATCTAAATATTTTTTTAAATTAATTTTGTATTTCAGTATGCATGTAAATCGAACTAAATGAAAATGAGAAATGTTGCCTTGACAAATAGCTGAAATAAAATACATTTTTAAAAAAAATATTTTTTTATTTTCATTTTGATAAGTTGTAGTAATTTTGTAATTTTTATTATTTAAAAAAAAAAAAGTCTATAGTTTTTTTTGATAATTACCACTTAAGTTTAAGATATTTTAGTACATCAAGTTCAACTGAATGAATATGAGAAATGCTGTCTTGGCAGCTAGCTGAAATAAAAGAAGTTTAAGGTTTTAATATTTTATTTTTATTTTAGTTATTTCAAGTAACTAAAGTTGTTTTATGAATTTAGTTTTTGTTTCAGTTAACTATAATATTCCTGCTTTGACGTTAATTACATGGCCAGATTTAAAAAATATTTGATCGCTGATCTTCAATTAATTTGGCTTTATTATACACAATATTTTTTTTAATTTTGTCTGTCCACATGCCACTGATTAATCCCCATACAAGTCTTTTTTTTTTCTGCATAAAAGTTTAATAAATAAATAACCGTAAACTTAATCTCTACTTAAAATTACAGAAGAATGGGCTAAACCATTTAGCTTTAAGTCAAATTTAAAAATGTGTCTCAACTTATAAAGCTAATCTATTTTTTGGGAATAAAGGTTTCTTAATCCTTAACCATAAATATGAGAAATAAAAATCACAGCTTTCCTTTGAGAACACAGACAATTCATTACACATAATCTGTGATGCAAAATGCAATATTATACGAAAAATGATTTATGCCATCTTTAATGGCAGGAGTGAAGAGGACATCCACACTCAGATTCACGATGGACCAGCTACATATGTTCATCAGAGCACAGCCAACACTGAGATGATGATGAATGAGCTGGAACGTTCTCTGCAGTCTGGAGGCGGACAGGTACCACTGATGTGTTTCTGATGCCTCTGGTGGCCTGATGCCTTATGAATGCTAGCAAACAACTTCATCCCACGTTTTAACAGACAAGGTTTAAAGGGATAGTTCACCCAAAAAGGACAATTATACCATTATTTACTCACCCTTAAGCCATCCGAGGTGTATATGACGATCTTCTTTCAGACGAATACAATCGGAGCTATATTTAAAAATATCCTGGCTCTTCCAAGCTTTATAATGGTAGTGAATGGGGGGTGAGATTTTAAAGCCCCAAAAAGTGCATCCATCCATCATAAAAAAAAATAATCCATACATCTCTAGGTGTCACGGGAATGGTGTTTGTAGAGAAAGACAAGGAGTCCAGAATTCCAATACAAGAACTTTTAATAATAATAATGTAAACTTACAAGGATGTACACAGGCAGCCGGACAGAGGATACACACACCAAAATACCACGTAGAACCAACAAGGACTAACTGAACAGAAGGGAACTAAATACAGACACAAATGAACAATAATGAGGTGAGCACAGGTGACACAGATGATGATAATGACAGGCAGGTGCGGGTAAATGAGGGAGTGAGTGCAGGTGTGAAGGCAAGAGGGATGCTGGGAAGTGTAGTGCAGACGATGACAGTATAGTGCAGACGATAACTGTGACACCAGGGGGTTAATAAAGGCCTTCTGAAGCAAAGCAATAGGTTTTTGTAAGAAAAATATCAATATTTTAAACTTTTTTTAGCTATAATAACTATAGCTCCCGGCAGACGGCCGTACGCAGTGTTTTACAGCGAAAGAGTAAACCTTGACCTGACACATGACGAACACGGAAGCGCAGAGGATAGAGCAAAACAAAACACTGGTCACGAATTATAAGTCTAAAATTAGAGATTTTAAAGAGAAATGTCGGAGAATTTCGATATAAGAGAAGAGGAGCTTGAGTTTGTTGCACAGCCCTGTTTGTTTGAACTGCGAGAGATGTCCAAGTTACTCCTACATACATCCTACGTCATACATCGCGTCAGGGGTTACTCTTGTGGTGCAAGTCGACTTGTACGCACAGTATGCGTATGGTCATCTGCCGGAAGCTAGTTATCATAATAAAATTTTAAATATCGATTTTTTTTCTTACACAAATGCATTGCTTTACTTCAGAAGGCCTTTATTAACCCCCTGGATCCGTATGGATTACTTTTATAATGGATGGTAGCATTTTTTGGGGCTTCAAAATCTCACCCTCCATTCACTCCAGGATATTTTTAAATATATATCTGATTGTAATCGTCTGAAAGAAGAAAGTCATATACACCAAGGATGGCTTGAGGGTGAGTAAATTTTCATTTTTGGGTTAACTAACCCTTTAAGCATAGTCCCAGAATAAAATGTCTTCACTGAAAGCAACTTGCACTGAAATATCTATAAAATATGTCACTGCCATTGTTTGATCTCAAGATGCATACGAGTAATGTTTTTTCCTAGGTCACATTTATAAAAGCCACTTCAATGTCCTAATTGAACTAAGGCTTAATCCTGGCTTAATCTAAGCCCTGTCTGTGAAACTAGGCCAATATTGCCTACTATGGCTGCATCCGAAATAACATACTTCCCTATTATATATTTCACAAAAAAACGTGAAAAGAGTAGTGTGTCCAAATTCACAGTATTCATAAAAAGGTAGACAAAAAGCACTACATATTTCCGATGAGATTCTGAAGTGTGCATCCAATTAACACTTTACAATCACATGAGGCCACGGGAGAAGATTTGTGAATAACTGACACTGATAGATCACATGACAACAAGTAACTGAAAAGTACCCTGAAAAGTACCCGGATGACTTACTACTTCCAGCAAGGTTCTGAAGTATAAAGGCCCTGTCCCAAATGGCACACTTCATATGCACTTTCGGACTTACAATGGCTGCCGCGTGCGGGTGTCCGTTAAGTCCATGAGACCATAGAGTGCCCCATTTGTCATTTTAGGTTTCAGGAGTGTGCTCGCGAGCGCCCCCTTTGCGGTCAATATACGCCCTCGATGCACACTTTTGCCGAGCCCGCACTGATGCGAGCTCCGCCGCAGACTTCTTCCCGACAATCAAAGTGGTGTTACGTCATTAAAGTGCGGACTCGTAGGAAGACGCTTAGTGCTTAGGGTGCCATTTGGGACAGGGAAAAATTTGATGGACACTTTACTTTCCCATGAGGCCACGGGAGAGGATTTATGAATGGAAGTGAAGCGATGCAACTGATGATTATTTCATTCATACTACACACACTCATGCTATATAGAACATACTTTTTAACAGTCACAAAGTTTAAAACCAAATTTAGAACCTACTGTAAGTGATGGTAAAAAAAATAAATTACGACAATTGCTGAAGCTTTTAACACGGTATACGGTATTATCACGATATTTAAATACGTTGTACAAAAAAGTCCTATAAAACAACAGGATTAATAGCTTTTTCTTAAAAAAACTAAACATTTAAATACAATAAAACAATACAAAAAATTTATATAAATAAACATGTTTCAAACTGATTTATGTGCAAAAGAATTTTTTTTACAAAAGCCATTCTTTGTTAACGTTAGCTCTAGATTTTATAAGTGTTTTTCATTAATGAATAAACTAATGTTAACTAACGGAGACATATTGTAAAGTGTTACCGAACAATAATAAAGAATCCAAACATTTTCAATCATAATCTGTTACAAATAGTGAGTTAGTTTGTTCTTAGTTTCATTTTCATGGACTTTTAGTTAATTTTCATCTGTCACATGTTCCTTTGTTTGAATTTCCACCACTTCTTTGTCTCTATGGTTACTAACATGATTAGTTTGTTGTTTTCAGTTTAATTTGTGTTCCCAAAACACACATTAAAATACCATACTCTATTCTTAATTCATACATTATGTATAATAAGTACCCTCTCCTCCAGGCCTGAACAGTTCAGTAGCTTAATGGCCAGTCATAAATTAATATTTAGTTCTTTTTGTCCTGCTTGCAGGCACTCTAAAACGACGTCCTGATTGCAACGCATGGAACTCAGTTCCATGGATGGTTAACAGTACAAAGAATAACCTGGGCATTCTTGAAAAATGTCAGAAGGACCAGTCTGATCAATGCCAATGTTCTTCTGCTACCTTTACATGGCTACTTATACGGTGGCCGAGAGAGCTCAACGCGCGGCAACTGAAGAAAACACATGCAAAAATAGCAAAACACCTGCAAATTAAGAAAACATCTTCATCAGTTTCACAACACGTGTGCTCCAAATACTCACAACACAACCAAATACAGAAACGCACTACAAATGTTCACAACACACAACCAAATACAGAAATGCGCTGCAAAAGTTCACAACACAACCAAATACAGAAAGTCAGCAACGCGCTGGAAATAGCGGACCCAGCGGACCCCAATAATAAGTGACGAACCCAGCTGGGACATGCTTATAACTCGTGAGCATCCCTATGCCCTACTCCCTGTGGAGTTGTGTTGTGAACTTTTGCAGCATACATGTGTTGTAAAACTGAAGATGTTTTCTTAATTTGCGGGTGTTTTTTCTATTTGCATGTGTTTTCTTCAGTTGCAGCGCGTTGAGTTCTCTCGGCCACCAAACTTAGAGTTCCCTTTCGTTCAGTCAATGCAAGTTACGTCAGTGAATGACGAAATGGGGGTTTCGTTTAGAAGCCTATCACCTTCGAGTTTTAGAAAACGAGCCAATGGCATGAAAAAGCCCTGGGTCTGCGTAATTTGCATGCCACGACTCCCGCCCGGCCCCAGCAGCAGCCTTCAACCGGGCTGCGCCGTGGAGGTGGCTGCAGGAAGGCGCCCCAGTTTGCTCCTGCCCCACAGCCTGCCAAACACCAGGTGAAATGGCGCTCCTGAGATGGGCTGCTCAGAGATGGTACTCATTTCTTTACAGGAGGTGGTAGCAGGACCACTCCTTCCCCCGGTGGAGGGCCGGGGGAGAATCTTTTGTTCTCCACTCCCCGCCTCACGGCGGGCAGCACCCTAATGTGGTTAAAGAAAGAACTGACACCCCCATCTCTGAGCCCCCAGAGGAGGTGGATGGCAGTGTGCTACGCTCCGTCACGCCACTCTCGTCCCCCTCTGTCGCCGGACCCCTGGCAGAGCAGGCCCCCGTGGAACGCTGGTCCTTCCCTGGCCTCCTCTGTTAGGATGCGGCAAATGACCGTGCTACGCCTCCCACGTCTGGGCCGGTCATTTCGCCCCGCTGCCCCATTGAGGGTACGTCTGTGGTTCGCATTACCCCCCTGGTTCAGTTCCTGGGAGCTTGGTTAGAGCTTCCCAACCTGTCCCGCTGGATCGCGAGAACCATCAGGCTCGGCTATGCAATTCGGTGGCAATGCCCCTGTCATGCGTTTGGAGGTCGCCACCCTACTGGGAAGGGTGTGATCGAGACTGTCCCTCCAGCCGAAATGAAGTCTGGCTTCTACAGCCCCTACTTAATTGTACCCAAGAAAACCGATGGGTTACGGCCAATCCTGGACCTGCGCGTCTTGAACTGATCCCTTCACAGGCTTCCGTTCAAGATGTTGACAGCGAAACGCATGCGTTCGTCCGTTGGATTGGTTTGCAGCGATCGCCAAGAAGGACGCCTTCTTTCATGTCTCCATTCTTCCTCGACACAGACCGTTTCTACGGTTTTCTTTTGGTCAGGCATATCAGTACACGTTTCTCCCATTCGGGTTAGCCCTGTTTCCTCGCGTCTTCAAGAAAGTCATCGAGGCAGCCCTTGTGCCACTCCGGCAACATGGGGTTCGCATCCTGAACTATCTCGACGACTGGCTGATTCTAGCTCACTCTCGAGACCAGGTTTGCAAACACAGGGACCTGGTGCCCCGGCACCTCGCCCGTCTGGGCCTTCGGGTCAACTGGGAAAAGAGCAAACTCTCCCCCGTGCAGAGGATCTCTTTTCTCGGTATGGAGATTGACTCGGTCGTCATGTGCGCACATCTTACAAGCGAAGTCACTGCTGACTTGCCTGAGACAATTCGAGGGCAAGAGTGCGGTTCCACTGAAGTTATTTTAGAGGCTGCTGGGGCATATGGTGTCCGCAGCGCCTTCAGCACTGGCTTCGCGATCGAGTCCCGAGGTGGGCATGGCAACCAGGCACGCTCCAAGTACCAGTTACTCCGGCCTGCCGTCAGATCTTCACCCCGTGGACGAACCTTTCTACGGGCCGGAGTGCCCTTAGAACGAGTTTCCAGGCATGTTGTTGTGTCAACAGATGCCTCCACCACGGGCTGGGGTGCCATGTGCAATGGACATGCTGCCGCGGGCTCCTGGACATGACCTATGGCATGTCAATTGCCTCGAGTTGCTGGCAGTACGTTTGGCTCTGCACCGCTTCCGAGTGTTTCTTAAGGATCAACACGTACTAGTCCGTTCAGACAACACAGCGACAGTAGCGTACATCAACTGACAAGGTGGTCTGCGTTCCCGCCGTATGTCGCAACTTGCTCACCACCTCCTCCTATGGAGTCTCTGAGGTCGCTTTGAGCAATTCACATCCCAGCAGAGCTGAACCGTGCAGCTGACGAGCTCTCATGGTTTCAGCCACTTCCTGGGGAATGGAGACTCCATCCCCAGACGGTTCAGCTGATTTGGGAACAGTTCAGCGACGCACAGGTAGATCTGTTTGCCTCCCACGACTCCTATCGCAGCTTGTTTTATTCCCTGATCGAGGGCACGCTCTGCACGGATGCACTGGTGCACAGCTGGCCGCGTGACCTCTGCAAGTATGCATTTCCCCTAGTAAGCCTTCTTGCACAAGTCCTGTGAAAGATCAGGGAGGACGAGGAGCAGATCCTTTTGGTTGCGCCTCGTTGGCCCACCCGAACTTGGTTCTCCGAACTGGTGCTCCTCGCGACAGTCCCTCCCTGGCCAATTCCTGTGAGGACCTCCTTTCTCAGAAACGGGACACCCTCTGGCACCCACGTCCCGATCTATGGAACCTGCATGTATGGCTCCTGGACGGGACGCGGCAGGTTTGAGTACCCTACCACCTCCGGTGGTGGCTACTATTATCACTTCAGCTTGAGCCTTGTCCACGAGACATGCCTATACTCTGAAGTGGAACCTCTTCGTCACCTGGTGCTCTTCTCGCCAAGAAGACCCCAGAAAATGCCTGATCAGTGTCGTGCTTTCCTTCCTGCAAGATGTGTTGGAGCCAAGGCTGTCTCCCTCCACCCTCAAAGTGTATGTTGCCGCTATCACCGCACATAACAATGCAGTTGAAGGTAAGTCTTTGGGAAAGCATGACCTGGTCATCAGGTTCCTTAGAGGAGCGAGGAGACTAAATCTTCCTCTCTCTCCTCTTGTACCCTCTTGGGACCTTGCAGTGGTGTTATCTGGCCTGCAGAGAGCTCCCTTTGAGCTATTGCGGTCAGTGGAGCTTAAGTTCCTGTCCATGAAGACAGCGCTCCTGAACACTTTGGCCTCCATCAAGAGGGTAGGGGACCTGCAGGCATTTTCGGTTGACGAAGCGTGCCTGGAATTAGGGCCGGCTAACCCTCTCGTGATCCTGAGACCCCGGGCTGGATACGTGCCCAAGGTTCCCACCACTTCGTTCAGAGTTCAGGTGGTGAACCTGCAAGCGCTGCCCTCGGAGGAGGCAGACCCAGACTTGGCACTGCTCTGTCCAGTACGCGCCGTGCATTACGTAGACAGAACACAGTGTTTCAGGACCTCAGACCAGCTCGTTGTCTGTTATGGTGGGAAGCTGAAGGGAAAGGCTTCTCCAAGCAAATTTTGTCTCACTGGATAGATAGCCATTGTCTTGGCTTACCAGATGCAGTGTCGACCATGCCCCCTTGGTGTGAAGGCACACTCCACTCGGAGTGTGGCTTCCTCTTGGGCTCTAGCGCATGGCACCTCACTGACAGACATCTGCAGAGCTGCAGGCTGGGCGACACCCAACACATTTGTGAGATTCTACAATCTCCGAGTGGAGCCAGTGTCCTATCATGTACTCGCCCCCAGTGGCCGGTAAAAGGACCACTCTGTGTCATCGCTTGCTGCGCCATTCCACTCCAAGGACTGGATATGTGCGCTATTTCACTCAGATGAGTTCTTCTTCCCAAGACCCTGAGATCCTCCTACACTGATAATGCCGTCACCAGAGTGCATGCCCGGTCGGTCAGCCCTCATGATTGGCTAGGTGCCTCAATGTGCATGGTTCCCCCGTTGGGCTGGATACCTCTGAGTCTTCCATATGCATCCCGTACGCGGGTCATATGTGTATTTTAAGTCCTCTCTACGGGTAGGTATTGTGCTACACGTTCCTCCTGGGATATGCTACACAGTGTACCTTGGTGTTCCTGGGTTAAGCATAGCCCTTCGTCCGTGCTAGTCTTACGACAGGGAGCTCAGTCTTGAGCAGGGCACTGGAAGACAGCCGCTGTGGCGTGATTAAATTGAGACCCCCATTTCATCAGTCACTGACGTAACTCAGAGTGACTGAACGAAAGGAAACGTCTCGGTTACGTATGTAACCCTCGTTCCCTGAGGAGGGAATGGAGACGTTACGTACCCCGCCACAACTGCTGTACCGATGGAACAGCCTGGAGTTCAGTCTCGGCTCCTCAGCATAACATAATGCGAGATTGCCTCGACACAATTGACTCTGACACACTGAGGACGTTCTAATAAAAAATTCAAAATCCCCCCTACAATATTGAGAGCTGAGTTAAAAAGAGAAATACGCCTCTCTGCCAACAAATGTATTAAATGCCAAAGAAAAATCAATAAATAGTAGTCTAGCATGGGTGTTTGGCTTTTCCAAGTGTCTGAAGAAACAATTTAAAGTAAGGTTAGCTTAGACTATCTTTAGACTGCTGTAAAATTTCTCCCTTCACTACTTTTTAAAAACACTTCATAACTATTGAAGAGCTGTCGGCCTAAAATCATTGAGTTCCCTTGGAGCCCTATTCTTAGCTACAGGAATTATTATAAACTCTCCGTTTTGAAACTTTACCTTCCTCTTCATCGTCTATCTGTGCAACATGTTGCTGACGATATCTAGGGCATGTTGAAGTCCGGATTAAAATGTAAAAATGTGATCTATCGTATTACCTTATATTGGCATGTTTAACTATAGGCCTAAAGTATGCGATTTTGGACCCAGCAAATTACAACATTAAGTATGTAGTGCATCTGGATTGCATTAAACACATTCATTTTATAGTAGGATATATACACCCGAAAAAAAAATTGTAAATAAATTTTACAAGGACTATTTAATTTTTTTAACCTTATTTTACTATTTCACATTTAATTCAATTTCACATTTAAGTCAGTGTAATTCAATGTGAAGTTTACTTGCAGTTTCTAAAGGAAAATTGTTTCAACACCAAATATTTTTCAGAGTAGAACATACTTTTAATGGTTGCAAAGTAATTACTCAAAAGAAGTACATATTCAGAGAGAATGCGATTTTATGATGTCAAAATACTTTTTTTGTTTTGTTTTTAAACGGTGTTCAAATTTAAGATTTAATCTAGAATCTACCCTCTTTCCTTTAGGTCTGAGGATGTTTTTCTTGACTACACTTGGCCTTCAATCAGATGAAATAGTGGAGGCCTGGGATCTGAAGTTTGAGTTCTTTTTATACGATTTCATCTCACACCCCACACCAAGATGACTGTGTGACATGACTTTCATCATCGCTGTCTTCTGCTTCTCAAAATGATAAGAGCTGGAGTCGACCGCAGTGCAGATGTGTTTGTTTATCCATGAGCTGTTCGTTAGAGGATGACCGTACAGATCAGACCCCACGCCATTCCTCCCACAGAGACTGCCGTCATGCTTTAACGCCACTGATAAAAATGTACACAAACATGACAATCACTTCTGAGCAATGCAAAGTCTGCTTTGTACCGTGTGTACCGTGGAAGGATTCTCAAAGATTTTAGCTTGCATTCATTTTTTTTTAATGATATTTCTTTCTTGCTGTGTTTGACATTGCACTGTTTTTCCATCTAGGGCAAAAGCAACAAGAATTAGAAAAAGAACCACCAAGTGGAGTGTCTCTTCCAATTCCATTGATATTGGATATGTAATAGATGTTTTCCATCTTTGTTCTGTAATATGATGACTGAAAAAATATAATGTTATACATTTGTTTACTTACATATGATGCTATATTTCTATGCATCTCGTGCGTTTCGTTGTTGCAACAAATATTTACTATTATATTGGAAATGCACTTGTTTGCTATTGGTCTATTGCGATTGTGAAAATCTTCTGTCACCATTAAACTAAATTGGATTTGACTGGAAAATCTGCATTGTAATAAATATATTTGTCTCGGACATTCCTTCTGTGTTTTCAATCAAATTTTGATCATTTAAATCATATTTAGGCCTCATTTAATTAAAAGATTTCTAATAAACAGTCTCAAACTCAACTGAATATCAATAATAAATGATTATTTAGGGATGTTTTGAACGGGATGATTTTAATCTCCGTTTGTTTGATTAGACTGCAGTTGCAAGGCTACAAACATTTCTAAAACCAGGATGCCATTAAAGCTGCTCCATATCTAAAGATAACATTTAATGTTCTGTTTTGTTTTAGCCTACTTTTAGGAGACAATGGAAGATTTGTAATGCCAGTTTAATGGACAATGGTTTGAGGAACCCTCATTCATTATGTAATTGGTAATTACTGTAGCCTATTACATAACAGGCAAATTATAATGCACAGCAGATGTTGTTAACAAAAAAGATCACTTCTTACAGGATTAAACAGCTTCAAAGGCTAAAAAAACGGAGTTTTGTCAAATATATTAATACTCTCATCACATTGCTGCTTCCAAAATGTTAACGTTACATGCTTCTTTGTTTAGCTAAAGAAACATGGAGACGGTTGTGGTTGTATTACCTGCCTGTTTAAAAACCCTCCTGATATCTTTGCTGTAAAAGACAATTTCCATTCGGTTACTGAAGCAGATGAGCCCCCTCAGACCTGGATAAATGGACTACATTTATATAGCGCTTTCACAGACCCAATGGCCACCAAAGCGCTTTACATATTGCCTCACATTCACCCATTCACTCACTCATTCATACACCGACGGCGGTGTCAGCCATGCACGGCGCCATCCAGCTCGTCGGGAGCGGCTGGGGTTATGTGTCTTGCTCAAGGACACCTCGACACTTGGTCAGGTGGAACCGGGGATCGAACCACCAACCTTTCGGTTTGTAGACAATAGAGCCCGACCGATATATCGGATGGCCGATATTATCGGCCGATTTTAGGCATTTTCCTAACTATCGGTATCGGCATTTATAATGGCCGATAAATGAATATTTAAAAAAATGCGGGTGCGGTGATTCATGTAAGGGTGGCGCTGCCAATAAATCACCTAAAAGCTGTCACAAGAACTGGCAAAAGTAATGATTATGAATACAACAAATATAGCAAGGAGACAGTTTGTTTTCAGTCAGTGTCAGCCAAAGATGAAGTTGACGATGCTGACTCGCGATCTTCAGTGAATAGGCTACTCACTGAAGATACTCACTGCCAGAGAGAAATGCACATTTCATACCATTACATGAGTCTGTCTGTCTTTCGTTTTGAATTGTTCTGTTTAAAAGTAGACTTTTCAATATAGATATATTTCAACTCTCAGGTCTATACGCTGAGTTTCGGTTCATGAGACGAGCTCCAGTTCACCCGCAGGCGCCTCCGTGTCGAGATACTGTATCGTCTGCTATCTACTTCTTATATATTAAATCCAGGCAATGGGTTGATGAAACATTGATTAATTTTAAGATACAATTAATACAAAACGAAATTCACTTTGAAACGAAAGGTTTTGTGCTTTCTGTTTGATGTCTATGTGAAAGTTTCAAAGCATATTTCAGTGCCGCTTTCAGAGCGCTCACGTCCGTAGTGCTGAACTGTCGAGTCTGTAACATTGTTTTTTCCTCATAAATGCGAACACGAAAAATAAAATAAAATAAAATGAATATTTTATGTAGCCTGTGGAGACTGAGAGCCAACCCTTCTCATCCAGTGGGTAGTAGCCTACTTGTGATTTGCGCAGTGTAATTCACAGAATTGATTTCTCTGCTACAAGCCTCTGTCACGTATTGTGTGAGCTTGTGACTATTGCAAGCGCACAGCTGAGAAGTCCTGATTATATTGTCTGCTATATTTACTTCTTATTTATGAAGGCAATTGGTTGATGAAACATTGATTAAAATGCGTGGCGCGAGCGATCTCCGACAGTAAACTGATTCTGCTTTGTCTCGGGTAAACAGCTGTTGCGACGCGAGCAGTAACGGCCGCGTCCGGTGTAGACACAGTGTTAAAGCTCATTCTGCCTGATAAAGCTACGTTACAACATCAAGCAATATTCCAAAAATGTATATAATTATAACACTTTATATAGGGCCATTTTGCATTAAGAGTAGCCTAGTTTCACGTTTAGTACATTTTGCTTACTAATTATTTAAAATAGTATAAAAGTACTGTACATATGTAATTAAAAACGTTTTCATTATGATATTATTAATTTTACTTTAGTAAAAAGATCTGAGTTCTTCCTCCACTGGTAGAGATTAGAGGAATTAAGAGTAAAAATAGAAGATAATAAGGTTTTGTCAGTGACACTTTTTATATATTTATTGATACAAGTTATGACTAAATTAAAAGACAAAGTCGTTAGTGAAGATTATGCAACAGTATTTATAATATAATATAATATAACATGCAATGCAAACTAGTTTGGTTACAGCTCAATTGTATAATTCTCATTCTATCATTCCCCCTGCCTCCATTACATATCTGTGTCACACAAGTGTTTGATCACCACATTTGAGTGATCATTGCAAAATGTGTTTATAAAATATATTTATTCTGTTTAGAGCTACTGTGTAAAGTACCCATCAAAAGTTTGTACACACCAATAGGAAAGTGTCCAAACTTTTGACTGGTATACTGTACTATAATACACATAAATAATATTGCTACTGTATTATAATATACACATAAATAATATCGGCCGATATATCGGTATCGGGCTTTTTTTACGCCCTAATATCGGTATCGGCCCCCAAAAATCCATATCGGTCGGGCTCTAGTAGACAACCTACATGAACCACTGAGCCACTGCCGCCCCAAAAAGAGGCTGAAAAGGAGAAGCAAAGTATTTTATAGAGGTATGACCTCGTGAATAGTGATATATAATCTAATCTGAAGCAACTTTAATGAACATATAGTAGCCTATTAAGTTTACAAATTGTGAGTTTCTCCAGAGAATTTTTCTCTCAGGAAATGTGCCGTGAAAAAGAACTGCATGTTTTTATTCTCAATTGCAGCAGCACCACCTAGAGGTGGTTTACAAAAACACACACACAAAAATATTTGAGAGATTTTATTACAAAATTAGAGCCACATCATGCACTTAATCGATAAATGTGGATCCATAAAGGGGTGGCAAGAGGTCTTGGCAGGGTGGCAGGGGTAGACGGTGGGAATCCCTATGTGAATTGCTTTAACAAAACAAACACACAGTAGTTATTGTTTAATCATGCCCTTACACACTACAAAGGTTTTTAATTCACAACAGGAATAAGCTCAGTGCAGTGTTCAAACAAACAAAACAAAACTGTGCATCTTTTAAAAAGTAAAAGTATAAAAAGCTAAATGAAAATATTTAAAAAAAGTAGAATAATTGTGTCCAAGGACTTTTAGCCTTAATGTTTAGGCTCCAGCTACTTTCTTCAACTACTCTTGCCTGCAAAAGTAAATTTGTGAAAACCTCTGGTTATCCTATTACATTACACTGTAGGGCCATGTAGCTAATAAGTAGCCTATATAACAAATTATAAAATCAGACAGATTTATCACATGCACACACACCAGTTATGTTTAGACTACTTAATATAATAATCCTAATTGTATTTGTTATTTCCCCAGTTGTAACCTGGTTTCATTTCTGTGATATCTGAGAGGAATTGGATTTGCGTAGCTAATCAAATGATTGATCTCCTAACTGGCACTGTATTGTGTGTTGTAACGTAACGTCGGCGTAACGGCGACCATCAGTAAACGTTATGGATACAAAAAAATTATATTTTTTATTAAGCTGTTCTTGTCTTTACTAAAATCAAAATTAGGCTAATCAAAGTGAAGAGTGCTACAAATCACTAGGGAGCGTTTTGACCGCTGATGTTGGCTAACGTGAATAGTCTCGCTGTTTTTGCTGATGCTGGATCGTCTTTAGCATAGCTATAATACATTCATTACAAATGTAACTTTAAGTTAAATGTGTGTTTAACTACACCTGGGGAAAGTCACTTCACCTTCAGAGGCTCTGGGGCAGCTCAGTCTCTCCAGTCGGGTTGCAGGGCCACCGCACCGCAGCAGACTCGCTGTGTGTGTGTGTGTGTGAGCCAGACTGAGCGAACGCCGCTCTGCACGTTTGAATCAGGGACGTACTAAGTATTTGAGGGGCAGGGGGGAGGGGCTTTAATAAAAATTAAATTGTTCACTTTTGGTAAATGTATCGTTTAGTTCACTGTTTTGAGAAGCTTGCGGATTGTTTTTAAAAGTACAGTTTTTGGATCATCAAAGTTAGGGGGGCAGCTGGGGGGGCAAGGCTCTAGAGTGGGGGGGGGCCCCCCTTGCCCCCCTGTAGATCCGCCCCTGATTATCCATCCATTACATGACAGAGGTCAAACGGGAAAATTGATTTTTCTGCCAGATTTGCTTAACGACTTTATTTGAAATCTTTGACACTTGGTTGGCTGCATATCTGAAGCTTAATAAAACAACACACCGGAAACCTGGATTTCTTCAAACTTTATTAAATAATATTTAAAAAATACAAATTATGAAACATGTGAAACAACTGTATGTTAAATAACCAAGATGGACAAAGTTTTAGATTTTTTTACAATAGAAAAAGGGGGGTTGAGACATGCACGAGTTCATGTGAAACCACAAATATGAAAACTGAATTACAAAAGTGTCAGGGTTTGGAGATGAGAGTGAATTGACTGTACACGAACTTTCAAAATTAAAAATACAATGAAAACCACATAGTAAATAAACCAATAGAACCTTTTCCACAACTCTTCTTTAAATACCCGAGTCCCCTCATACAATGATATATGGCTGGAAAACCTAGAGTAAATATATGTAAATTATTTCAAACAATTCTTCAAAACCAAAAAATGGCTTCCACACTGTTTACGCAATATGTGAATGCATTTTGTTCCTTTGGGGAAAAAATAATTCCAGAAAAAAACATGGTGCACATCAACTGATGTCAACTTTGATAAAGTCTTTAAAAATTTTACGACTCTTCAGTTTTCAAAGATGCTAGAAGTAGATTATTCAGAAACTCCAATGTTTCAGAATTATGCTCTATTTTCATCACTCAACACAAATATAAGGAAAGTCATACTCAATATTTGTAGAAACCACATGGAGTAAAACACATCACACAACTAATTCCTTAAAAAAAAAAAATCAGCTTAACCTAAAAACAAGGTTAATGAACTGAAACATTGTAACTGCACACCTGAAAAGACACAGTAAAACTGAACAGTAAACTCTGGCTTGACTTTAACAAATAAAAGTGGAAGAATCACAAGCTCAAATCAAGTTTCTCACAGATAAACTGTCTATAACGGCATGTGCTTTATGTTAAACCCCTGAGACAAAAAAAAAGTACATCTGCACATGCACCGTATGCAACCAAAGTATCCTGACAGGCTACAACTGCAGTTTTGTACCTGTCCTGCAGGTTTTGTGCAGCAACTCACAATCAGGAAGATTGTAAAATGTAATTTGTCAATTAGCACATGCCATCAACATAGATCAAGCACATTTACATGCGTTTCTGTTTACGCTTTAAAAGACACAGAGGATGACCACTGGAAGTGTTAAGTACTATATATTGTACACAACTAAAAACTCCATAAATGCTTCTTAGAGAAATGACTGTAATGTGTTAGTTCTGATAAAAAGGAAAAATGTCTAGGACTGTCTTTATAGACTTTTAAATCTACGAGAGAGAAATCAGGAGATTAAAATCTACATCAGTGGTTCTCAACTGGTGGTTTGCAGATGTTTTGCGACAGCAGGGGGGAAAATAGACTTATAAAAGGTGGAATGCTTTCATATCTTATGCTTTATATCCACTCAAACTGTATTGTGGAGCAAATTCATCTGTCAAATTAAATGCCAAAAAAGACTGTTTGCTTGACATCAATCCTCAAGGAGAAAAACTATGTAAGGTAAAAACATGAACAAGGCAACAGTAAATATGGGTTATACCCGATATTGTATACAGTCACCATTTCACGTACAATGTAAATTTGGTCATCACCATTTAACAATTCAGTGTTTCAGGTTTGAAGCTACATATCTCAACAAAAACAATGAATCTGTAAAAAAAAGACTGAATATAATGTATAAAAAACACAAGACAGCACAACCATTATCAATACAACAGGTAGATATTGTTTCATCACTTTCAAAAGTGGTTTATTAAGTTGAGGCTTGTTTTAATGATTACGTTGCGGTTCACCAAAACACATAAGGCATGTCGTATTATAAAATGAAATCTTATTCTGCATTTGACTACAGTCTATATCACTGGTTTAAGCACTGAACGTAGGGAGCGTCCCTCTTTCGTAAGTTCTCTTGTGAAACTCATGCATGGAAGTGGGATTGCTTCTTCCCTCCTTGTTATCATGTTAAACTTGCACGTCTTGAGGTGGTCGGCCATGCTGGAAATGTTAGCAAACTTCCACTCGTTCACAGTGTCAAACGCTGTACTAAACCGCCACACCTGAAACCAAAAAACATCAACAACTTAGATTGTAAAAAAAAAAAAGATATGCTTGGTGTTTTAAGACAATGACAAGGTGTATACTCTTTGATTACCTTGTCTGTAATCTGCCAGGATGAGGTTCCATCAGCTCGTTTTGTCTTATCCCAGAGCAGGACCACCATGCCACGGGATTGAAGAAGACTGGCACACACGTCCCTCATAGTGCAAGACACTCTGGAGAGTTGGCACAGGCTAAAGCCATCCAGGAAGCTCGCAATGTGCTGCAGTAACTCAAACGGCAGGTCACTAAGGTGGTCACAGTGGGACCTAAACTGGCAGGTGTCAGTTCTGGATAGAGGCTCATTGGGACAAGCTGCTAACCCAGGTAGCACTCCAAATGAGCCCAGGTGTCGATCATGGATTATTCTGAAACCTTGTACCGAAGGGCAGAACCTTCTTTGCGAGTAGGTGCATCCATAGTATGCCAACGGGCACCTTTGCTCCATCCAACCATTAAGTCCAGCATGGATGTCCCCATGGACGTTCTTAAAATGGGAAGAAAACTCATCCCTGCGAAACAACTGTCCACATACAAAGGTGAACATTGAGCGCTGTTTGGTCTGATAGCGAGCCACACATTCCAGAACAAGGTCTAACCTGAGGGTGTGGAATGGACTGGGGTTGGAGAGTTGTGGACTGGCGTGGTCACAGGCAGATGCTGAGGCGATGTCACCTACCATGGTGCTGGTGGCCAGTATTGCAGAAGGGAAGGAGAAGGTCTGTGTGCCAAAGTCAATGCGATACCCGTCTACAAAGCGGCTGTCCGAGATGCTCCTACCTCCGGGTGAGTCTCCCAAACAAAAGAGCAAGGCAGCAGTGATGAGGTCAACGCCGTGGAGACCCATTGGATCATCCGCCACCTCAAGGTCTGACGTGTCCACCGCCTTGTCCTCCATCTTGGCTTTGAATAAATAGTGGTCGGATAACAGAGTTCTTCGACCGTTGATTGTAAACAAGTTCATGCCCCTGAGAACCTGGAGATTGTCCAACTTGCGCTCCAGCCATCGGTCCTCAATTCTGAAAGGCAAATGGTGCAGAACATTAGGTAGAGGGATGGGCAAAGGAAGAGGTAGTTGGGGCAAGTGGGCCATTTCTGGATCTTGTGCTAAAACAGGTATGGAATGATCAGGTAAAACCTGCCTAATGTTTGAAGAACCATTGACCCTTTCAAGTCTGACCTGGTTGTCACCACCCCCTTCATTATAAAGTCCACTGAGTTCTATACCACCATTCACTTCACCTTCTTCTTCGGAAGATTCACCGCATCCACTGGTCTCCAACCAATCATCTCCTTCGTCTTCTGGGTCTACTGGAAAAGGACAGTCAGCTCCACCTACCGCTCCCAGATCGGAATCTGAATCAGTGTCACTTTCTTTCGTTGCGTCATTCCTAATGTATCCATCGCCATTCCTGACACCGTTGCAAGCTCCATTCTGTTCCTCACCATTGGTATTGTTCACAATTGAGTCAATACTCTTTGCACTACGGAGAATGTCCAAAGTGGCAGCAAAGCTTCTACTGTTTTCCACTGAAGCTGTGTAAGGTCCACCATATGGTTCCTCGTCCATTTCAATCAACTCATTTTCCGGGTCCAATTCCTGGGGACTGGAATTGTCCTGATTTTGCTCTTTCAGAGCTTTTGTCACAGTGGTCACCATTTTAAGTGACTCCAGCAACATTCGCTGATCCTGGAGGGCCAAAGCCATGTCCAGCTGCTCCACGTCAAAAACCTCCTTACTCAAGTTCTCGTAGGACTTGCGATCTGTGTAACTCACTGGCCATCGATTCCATTCCATGGTGCAACACACAACACTGGCTGGGCATGTTTCAAGGTGCTGTGCCATTTTGACCCTGGCCAGGGTAAATGGACATCCGAATCCACGGTTCAAACATGGGACTCTTTCGTACGGACACAGTAAGCGGTGTTCATTCAGTTTGCATGAGTGGAATACCGCCCCACACACAAGAGGGCAACCCATGAGGTCACAGGAAATGCTGGCCTCCGGTCTTATCATACATCGACGGTTGACACATTTCAGGCAATGGATATGAAGCTCCTCCATTGAAAATATTAGTGAGTCGCTTGACACAAAGAGGCTACGACAAACACTGTGGAAGAAAAGAAAACAGACCGTTAGACCTGATCTTATTTTGGATACCCATGTGGGGTGTCTTTGTATACAACATCTCATGGCTTAACACAGTGGTTTCAAACTCAATTCCTGGAGGGCCAGAGCTCTGCACAGTTTTGCTCCAACCCTAATCAAACACACCTGATTCAGCTAATCAAGGTCTTCAGGATTGCTAGAAACTTTCTCGCAGGTGTGAGTTTGAGCTGGTTGGAGCTAAACTGTGCAGAGCTGTGGCCCTCCAGGAATTGAGTTTGAGACCACTGGCTTAACATCTATGCATGCCCTTCATGTGGAAAGTTCCACCGTCTGCTAAAAGGGATAAGTGTAAATCAGAATCAGTTGACCTCTCGCAGTGTGTTTACCAAATTACTAAACCATTGCATTGCCATTTCACAACTCTTCTAATGTTGCACAGTCACGACGGTTCTTCGAGGACTGAGATTGAACACGACCCCTTGTTTCTGAACAGTATGTTACAGGAATCAGACATGGCTTACACTCAAAAGAAACACTTCCATAAAGATCTTGCAAGGTCATTTAAGAAGCTTCTCTCTTTCCAACATGACAGGGCTTGACTGGACATATGAAGCTAGACTCAGCCGGCATGACCTACATGCACACTGTCTGAGTCAGTTTGGGTAAGTTTGGGGGGGGCGGGGGGGGGGCGGGGGCGGGGGGGGGGGTCTGGGGGTGTCATACTGTGGCGTAAACTTTGAATTAACGAGCTGACTTTCCACATAGTCCTCGTAATTCCAGCTGGGCATAAACATTGCGAAATATTTGTGTACAATGCCGGCGTGTCAGCCTGCCACATGTCTTGTGATGCCTTCTTTTGAAACAGCAAAACACTTCTGAGGATGTTTTTTGAACACTTAGGTGTTTGGTATCTGGTGCTAATGTGGAATATAACATAGTTGCACAAGCAGTGGTACTTACAACAGACAGCATGCTTTCAGAATGTCAAAATTATCCCAAACATGACATGACTTGAGGATTTCAGTCTTAGTGGGGCTCAAACAGATGTAGGCTACATTTTTGAGAAAGAACTTATTAGTCTGTTGAAACTTGCACAACTCACAATTATAAGCCATTTTTGTTTATTAGTAGACATATGTAAAAAAAAAAACCTATCACAATTCAATCTGATAGTCTACAGACGTATATTGACGCATATCAGAAACAGGCTCATTTGGTTGCATTATATTTTGTGCTGTAACAGAAAGCAGATGATATAGTATCTATTCCATTAATTCACAAATAAATTCAATCCAATTGGAATTGGAATAGGTTAATTTTAAGCATGTAGCTAATAATAAACAAAAAAGTAATTGTCAAGTAAAGCACACATAGACATATAATAGCCTACACTTTCGAATGACATTCAAGTAATGTGACAATTCATGATGAGCTACACACAGAAACGTTAACATCTTCCAACAAAAAAGACTGACGCTTAAATTAATCCCCAAACTGCATGAAAAGAAAATATGACAGAAATATAACTGTTACATAATAATAATAATACAAGTTATTCTTAATATAAAATTTGGATGGGGTGCATTCCACGAAACAAGATAATGATAGAGAACCTTATCACAACCAAAGTGGAGAAAGAATAAATATATTTAAAAATTATAAATATTTGAATATTACTTAAAATATTTAGAATTATATTATTAATTCCATTCTATCCTGCTTCTGCTTGAGGTGTAGTAGACTATGTGATGTGTATTGAGCTATGCTGTAAATTACATGGAAAAACAGATCATTGAATAGTTAAATCTCATTATTTTTATGAATTATTTTTATTACAACCACACATTTGCCAAAAGTGATTGCCTAGCTGACAGCAGAGTTAATCATCTCTTAAGCCATGAAGGGTCTAGAACCTGTGGTTCTTAATCCTCCTACCCTTAGGAAAATTAACCATGAATTTTCTACAAATAAAACAAAAAATAATATCTAGTTAAACCATGGTAACCACAAATGAATATGACATGACTTAAGTTATCCTATACAGACATGATCCTAAATACGAAAACACGAAATGTTTTCCAATGATGTTTTACAGATGCATTGAACTCAATACAGTCAAACTCCTGATGAAACCTGATGCAGCTTTTGTTGTTGTTGTTGTTCCTAAACTGGAGTATAACGACTGACAACATGAACCTGACATTACCATGATCAACTAGATCAATAATCAACGATTAAACGCAAATCAACCATCCTCATACATCTTTATGTTTATAGTATGACAGGTCAATGTTTTCATTTGTTAAACTTACAAACACAAACCCTTTAGCATTAACTTAGCTGGTTAGCCGCGAACTGTAGGATAATATAATAAACGACTAACATAACGTTAAGTAATTAATAAACGTCGTAGACTGACAAACATATATCATGTTAAATCGAGGGAAATATTCATGTTTAGCTATTTTAACAACGACCGGAGCCGGTGAGGAAACTAGTCAAAGTACACAGACATGAAAGTGTCTTACCGTCAATCTGTGACGAGTCTTCTGTAGTTTGACAGTGGACAGTGACGTATTTAATTAATTATTCTTAATATTTAATCGAGTATAATAACAGAGGCGATGTTTTCACTGCAGTCTAGTTTTTCTGTTGAAATCTGTGTCTTACTGTACTGATATACTGAAGTGAAGTGAGGCCCTAAATGGGCGGAGACTAAACAGACACACACTGATAATACCACGCTGGGGTGAACGTGATTTCACCAAGTGCAACATGTTCTTGGATCAACATCTTTGTTGATCCTGGAACAACATTCCAATCAACCAATCAGATTTGAGGGACATGTTTACAGTTTATGTCAAGTTTAGGCTTACAATCAGGGTATGCTTCTACATCAGTGTTTAATTTCCATCTGATTTTAGGGATAAATTATGGGTCGGTTTAGGGGTAGGTATAGGCAGTGTTGTGCCTGAACGCGTTCATTGAACGATAGTTCATGAACTTGTTCATATTTGGAACTGAATGTAGGCTATGTATTACTGCCTGATGAACTTTACTGTGAACTCGTTCATTCTGGTGTCTGAACAGTGTTGCCAGATTGGAAATGTCCAATTATCGTACCAGTAGTTCAAAATTATCGTATTTGGAAGAAAATGATCGTACACGACGTAACCATGCAGAATACAGCTATTTATCCCCACATGTAGGGTGGATTGTTTGGTTTTGTTGACGGGGTGGGGTGGGGGGGGGTGTTGTAGTGTTGACGTGCGGGCCGGGCGACGCCGTGTGGTGCCTGTGTGTGTGTATGCGTGCTTGCGTGCAGGCAGGCGAGCCTGCAAAATGATTCTGGGTCAGAGAGAGAAGCGGTAGGATGTGTGTTTGGACGAACGACTGAAAACTCTGAAATTATCGTACATTATGGGATTTTTTTCATTATTGATCGTACATCGTACAGAGGTCAAAAATATCGTACAAATACGATAATTATCGTACATCTGGCAACACTGTGTCTGAACTGCACGCTCTCTCAGTTTAACTTCGTTCAATAGGGTGCCAGATTTCTATAGAGCCTTCCAGTCCAAAACCCGGCTAAAACACACAGTAAACAGGCCTTAATATGTAGCGGAAAAAAACAATCTGGCAACACAGCCACCAGTGTCGCACCGCCGCATGCGTCATCTAAACAAAAAGCAGCAAGGAGGCGTCGTATGACTTTAATGACAAGGTCGGTGAGGATGGGAAAAATCTTACATTTCTGTTCAAACTTTGCCTGCCGATAAAATAATTGCTGTCTGTGGTTCTATATGGGCTGTGGCAATAAATTTGAAAAATAATAGCTCGCAGCAACATATGAAAAAAAAAGAACTATGAACTAGTTCAAAATTTTAAAGTCATGTAGAAAGTGACCTTTCCCAACACTGGTTATAGGGTTAGGAGGACTACATTTTTGGACAGGAATGTTGCAGGATCAACAAAATATGTTAACCAGTCCCAGGAACATGTTGCAGTTGGCAAAATCAGGATGACCCAATGCTGGGGTTTGTTTCCCAAAAGCATCATTGGCCAACTATGATTGCAATTTCCACTGAAGTCTATTGGGATCGACGGAACTTGCGACCATAGTGGGCTTAGGGAAATGCACCCCTGTAGTTTTCAGTATTTTGGAGTGGGCTACCATGTAAATGGCATCATATATGAACTTTTAAACTTTTGGTTTCTAAACAAGAACTATAGTCAAAAAATACTTCATGTTGTAGTCACCCTCAAAAAAGTATTTCACTTAAGTCAAACTTAAAATGAAACAAATGTCATTCCATTATATAACTATATATGCATCCGAAATAGCATACTTTCCTATACTATATAGATAAAAAAAACAGTATGTGACAAAAGAAGCATGTCTGAATTCAAAGTAGCCTACTCATGAAAAAGTAGGCAACAAGTACCCGGATGACTTTACTATCCTATGAGGCCACAAGAGAGGATTTGTGAAAGACAGTGAAATGAAGTAACTGACGCTTGTAGGTCACATGATAATGACAACATGGCGAATGTACTGTAGTACATCCAGATTATATTCATACTACACACACTCATACTATATACAACATACTTTTTTTATTTAAAAATAAGTACCTACTCAAGAGAGTAGGCTATGTTATTTCGGACACAGCCTAACATCTAGAGAATTTCTTTTCACTAAATTTTCTTCATTTTTGCTCAGCATCTTTGAATCATTCTTTGTTCTCATTCACTGATGTTTCAAAACCATAAAGTGCCTCAATTTGTAGTTTCATCAATTACCTCAATTCAGTACATCAATTTGAACAACATATTTAGTAAGTAAGCTGTTAGAAATTGAAAAAGCATCAGTAAGCGGTTAGAAATTGAAAAAGCATTTTATTTATTTGTTCATTTATTTCACAATAAAAGACAAAAAGAACAACTACGATAAAATGCACTACAGGTTAGCAGACAACACTTTGAAATTTAACAAATTTCATACAGCACTGTGCGTTTATGAGATCCTAGGTTAGCTGGCCACCTCTGATATATGATGGATGTTGGAGAGGGTGAGTTGGGCCTCTCGGGTCGGATACGAGTTTCTGCTCTGCAGCCAGAGTTTCCCAAAAACTCCTGTGATAACAATCAGGACGAACAGCAGACCAGCCAACACAAAGGTTTCGAGAGAGGGCATATCTGAACCTGGAAGAGGATATGTTCAAGTAGACATTAAAAATAGGTCTGAGCACATCAATAAGTATGGTGGTTTATAAGACTTACTCAGACTTGTATTGTCCATGTTAGCTTTGAGCCTTCTGATTGGTCCGTATGAGACCGTGTGAGACGATGCAACATCCCTGCGTGCCCGTACTGATACATCTTCAGCAGAGCAGTTCTGTAATCCAAGGGTTTTAAGTTACTAAAATGTACACAATGTTTCTCAACTAATACATTTTTACCAAAACAAGAAAACTATTATTATTTTTTTCACCCATGTGCATGTTTTTTTTTTTTTCTGTGGAAAATAAAAGATGTTTAGGTCGGCGGTTCAAATTGGCAAGGCCCAAAAAGGATATAAAGTGCAGGATTTCAGACTTTAGAAGATTAGGTATTTGTACACAAATCATATGGACTACTTTTATGGTACTTTATAGTACTTTAATGGTGGTTTTGTGCATTTTATAATCATAATGCCTATAACTTTGGATAAGTATTAGGTTGTTTACAGTTCAAAACTTTGAGGTCAGTAAGATTATTAAATCTATTTCGCAAGGATGCATTAAATTAATCAAAAGGGACAGTTAAAGATCTTTACATTGTTAAAAAAATGTGTCCGTTTCCACAAAAATATTAAGCATAACAACTGTTTACAAAATTGATGATAATAATAATAAGAAATGTTTCAGCATAATAGAATGATTTCTGAAGGATCATGTGACACTGAAGACTGGAGTAATGATGCTGAAAATTCAGCTTTGCATCACAGGAATATATTATTTAAAAAAAAATATTGCAATAGAAAATGGTGATTTTAAATTGTAACAACATTTCAAAATATTACAGTTTTTACTGTACTTTTAATCAAATGAGTGTTGCCTTGGTGAGCAGAAAAGACTTATTTCTAAATCGGGCTGAATGGTAAATAGGTGTCAGTGAGGACTCACAGGCTGGCACACTCCTCCTGTGTTATGACAGATCTGGACATTGCAGTGCAGGAAAACATCTGTGTAGGAGCTGCCAACAAACTTGAACATTTGTATCCTAAACAGAGCTTCCGGTCCTTGACCGTTCTTCATCACGGCTAATGTCTGGTCATTCCATAACACTGGACAGCTGATGTGGAGAGAAATGTTGGCAGAATGATATTTGTACTCAAGGAATGATATTTAAATTGGACCTGTTTTCTCTATTGTTCCTAGAAATGACATGCTTCATAGCTTTTCCCTGGTGGAGAATCTCTCTGGGTAGTCAAGGATAAGCACAGCTGTTAAACTGAAATGGACACGGCCACAGACTGTCACCACATGACTGAAGTCACATACTTTGTTTAGTCATCCACTTCTTTAGCGACGGTTTCAACGGCGTGCCGCGTGTCTCAACAACACCCTTTCACACCACTGGTTATATGACTGAATGAAGCACTTACAACACGAGCAAAGGAGTAATGAAGCTGTGAAGGAGGGCATTTTACATAGGGGACAATAGAAGGGGAGTTGTTAAACAAAATTTGTTTTTAAATCAGTTAAGTTAAATGCCTGGTTAAAAAAAAAAAGCTCATGTCAAACATATTAAAAATGAATGGCTGCGTTAGAAAATGTTGATTGAATTGATTATGTCACAGACCTGTCCCTGATAAAGTTGTATTGAATGTTGCTGTAAGGGTCTTTGGTTGGTGTGGCCCAACATCTCTCCACTCTCAGAAACAGATTTGCTGGAACCTGCAAGAAACAAGTCCAGAAAGCTTCATTAGCACATTTAACTCCATTGTCTGCTTGTAACCAGATATACAGAATATGTGCCCGCATCTTACAAGAACAAAGACGGTACATTAATGGTACATTCTGTCCTCAGCTCATAGGATCATAGCGTTTTTAATGAGGGGATTTTGTTCGGCATGTTTAATTTGTGATTCAAAGTAGTTTGCGTGATTTTCCACATTACATTTTTTCTATATACATTTGATGATAGGTAGAATGATAGATAGAAGTTAAGATAGAACAATAGATAGAATGATAAATAGAATGATAGATAGAACGATAGACAGACAGATAAATAGATAGATAGATTTAACGACCGACAGACAGACAGACAGACAGACAGATAGACAGATAGATAGATAGATAGACAGATAGATCTTTTATCCCAAACAAAATGACTAATGAAAGCAAAGCTCTGTTCATCTGAAAACAAAGAACTATAGTTCTCAACTGCAGCATAAAGAAAACACACGGCGTCTATCATGAAAGCCATCAGTGGCTTGTAGTTTGTAATGTCACCTATTCTTCTCGACACACACCATGTAAACTTTGACATAGATGTTGTCCTCAAGTGTGAGGGAAGGAACAGTGGTCCATTTATCCTGAAACTCTTCATCTTTATAGAGCAGCATAGAGACCGAGAAATTTCCATCCTCAGTGTTTAGAGTGATTGTCCTGTGGGGCAGAGAATGTTAAAAGGCTCATTGAACAGGCTGAAAGGTTCGCTTAATGAATATTGAAGGAAACTCTTGAGTTGGACCCCAGAGCAGACTTTTGTTACCATTAGCTTCCTTTATTGTGTTTATATACAAACAAACAATTAGTGAGGGGCTCAGCCTTTTTTAAGCTTGGAAAAACAGTGATAATTAAAGCCATTACTACTTATAGAGTATAGAGGGATTGTCTCAGACAGACCGAGCTACGAAATAAAAGTTGCAGACTTAATTAACTGGTGATGTCATGACTAGAAGCAGCTCACCTGACATCCACTCTGATCAAATTTTCCCCGTTTTGCTGCTGGACCATGTAGTTTATGGGGTATCGGCACCCAAATGTGATGTTGATGTAGCTTCTGGTGATGACATCTGTTTCGTTGTTACGGATCGTGTTGGTGAACATGATGTGAGTATCATCCGATGCCTGGGAAAAAAATACTTTTAATGATGGAGTAAATCTATCTATCCAACCACAAGGCATATATTAACTTTTCAGAGTCTAAATAAGCTTCAAACTTCAAGTTTATTCAAAGTATTCAAACTACATATGGGCTAAATAACCATCAGATGTCAAACTAATCTTCATACGGCTGTCAAATTAGGCTGTAAAACATACTGGGCTAACTAATATTCAAATGAATGTTCCTTCATTTGAATAGAAGGAACGTTGTAGTTTACGTTGACATTCTTTTGATACAATTACAAAAAAACTCTTGAGTTTAATAACGTCTGAGTGACATTCACAGGCCAATAAAATGGGAGAAGTTAAAGGGCGACACAAGGAAACTTATTGAAGGGGCCAAACTGCCCCCTACCACATCCGGTAAAACAAAGTTTATTGCCCTTTTATTTCCCTGACCATTACAAACAACGTCATGATTCAGTAAATCAATCATCGTCATGACACTATCTATCATCAAATGTTTGTGTTATTTTCTTCACATCTTTTAGTTTGAATCAATCCTGCATGCACTGGGAGCAAAAAACCGCCCCCAGATCAAATTCTCAAAAGCATCTGATTTCAACAACCAATGATTTTATTTTTCTAATCCAAAAACACCCTTCTTTGACCAGCATGTTTGAAAAAAGCCTGTAAAACTACTAAAGGGGGAGAAGGAGGGAATTTGTCCCCTCTCAAAGCCGCGTTAACCTTTTACTGGCTTTACAAGAAAAAGTCTGGTGAATCCTGAGAGAGGTTCTCAACGATACTCGTGGTCTCAAGTACAGATTTATGCCTTGCCAGAGTGAAGCACGTCCTCTGGGGTTGTTGTAGCGCTGTTTGAGGCTGGCTGTATAGGGCAGAATAAAAGGATGACTATAAAGTACGACATTGAATTATGGCCGTCTTATTCAACACGGCTGAAAACACAGTAATCATTTCCATATAAATCAGGATAATTTAGAGCCGCATGGCTGTTTTCCCTCCCCTCCGAGCTCTCTGAAAGGACTAGCCAGCCAATCTGGAGGGAAACCAACAACACTTCGCATTTGCATATTGAAAAAAATAATGAAATAAATTCAATTATTCCTAAAAAGGAAATCAAACCTTCACGGTTGTCACTTATTACAATGCACATAATTATGAACATGCTTGAGACGTATAACATTTGATTATTAGAATTTATGTAGAAGGTCCATTCTATGAATAAAGCACACGGTCACCTTTCAACCTATAAAGGGATTGTAAAATAAGGAAATTTACTGTTTGTATTTTTAGGTTTAACAGCCCAACAGAGGCCATTTTGCAGTTTGTCTTAATGCAACAAGTGTTTACAACATTTTTAAGAGGCTTTAATGTTCTGACATCAATTTGTAATTGGCTGAGGACGTTCCCCAGTCCTCGGGATTGTCTGAAGCGGTTTTATGATTATACACAATGCCTTGACAACACTAATGAGGATTACCATAATAGTGCCACAGTCTGTGAGGTTTGTCTTGATGCTGAAGACATAGTCGTTCTCAACCTCAACACCTCGACAGTCAGGATCATTCAGTTGCAAATCCCAAACCTGAGCAGAAATGACAGTGGAAAGTTTAATTCAAGTTCAAGCATGATTTATTGCGATTGATTGAATTATTTGTGAAATAAATGTCATATGGCATGAACGTACGTAAACAGGCGGCTCTTTGTTGAGAAAAAACACACTAGGGATGATAACTTGCATCTGATCATTGTTGCAAATGACGGTCTCGTTGAGTTCTATGACAAAATAGAAAGGGATGTTTAAATATTAGTTTATTTTATAATATATATATAATAATGGCAATGGTACATGCTTAAGTGCTGCAAAAGAAAAAATACTAAAACAAAACAAATAATACTATCCAAATATTATTTTCTTATATATATATATATATATATATATATATATATATATATATATATATATATATAAACACTTTGAAATAACATTTTACATTTTAAAATATAAATATATTATATATAAAATAGTGCATTTTTATATTTTAAGGTTTCTTTTACTAAAATTTGCCAACATGTATATCCCAAATCCAAACTGGTTTATATGCATGTAATAATAAAACTATGCATTTGAATATTTCTCTATGCAGGTGTTTGACTAGACTTACCTTTTTCTTCAAACTGCACAGCAAAAGTTACTGTCCATATTGAGAGCAGAGACCATGTGAGCGCCAGAGTAACAGGTGCCATCCTTGAAGCGGATTCTTTCTGGCTTCTTCTCCCCTGAAATTTAGTTCCGTCTTCGGCCCTTTCCACCAAATCTTCTCTGCGATCACCTCGACTAGCTGTCAGAGCCAGACGTAGTGCTTGCGTTCTCTCCAGCCGTTCGAATCACAGCTCTAATGAAGTGGGAACCTCCAGTTGCTTTGGAACACCAGCTTGAATGATGTCCACACCAACAATGAGATTCCACACATGAATAGGACAAGCTGGGGGGAGTCCAAGGTAACACCGACCAACTAGATTTCAGGAAAAAGCAGAAAAAAAAAAATACTACTAACAACCCACTTAGCAGACACCGCACTACACGTCTCAGTGCGTTGGTCGACAAGGAGTTTGTTTGTCATGCAAAGGGAATAGAGGTACAGGGGCAGTGTCTTGTTTTATCTCACTCTTTTGTCTGTATAGGTTTTTAAAGGGCATGGCAAACGCTTTACTGTTTCGGGAACCCCAACGACTCGCTTGAAAAGAAATCCCATCAGACTGAGTCAAGGGCAGTTCAGTGACACCTTTGCAATGGAGTTGATGTTTTTAAGACTGTTTGGACAGAGAAAGAGGTCAGTCGTTCAATCTTGTGAAGGAGATTTTCAAATGTTAGATGTTAAAATGCTAAATGATGGCATTGCAGTCAACAAGGATTATGCAGGTTTTAAGAATGTAAATTTAAGACTTTTTCAAGACCTTTTTAAGACCAAGTAGAGAAAATTTAAGGAATAAATTGAAGGGAACACAATACGTCAACATGTTCTCGAAATGTAAATGTCTAGGGAGAAACACGAGTTGCATTAGCAACACTTCAGAGTTTGAAAACAACTTCCAACAGATATCCATTACTTTTTAAATAATTTTCCAAAAAAAAAAAAAAAAACAATACATTGAATACCTCTGCTCTAAACCACTAGAATATGGACATAACTTTTACTTTATCTTCTGATCACAAGGCAAAAAAGTGATGTTCTTCCTCAGTATTTTCCAGTGCAATGGTCTAAAGATTCTTAAATCAAGATGCATTTACTGGAGATATACATTTCAATTGCATCTCAAGGAAACGTATCAAAAAGTTTTCAATATTTGTATTGGAAAACAGGACAAAAACACTGAGGAAGATATACATTTTTTGCAATGTATGCAACATTTAATGCCATAACTTTATGAATTTAAGACTTTTTAAGACCCGCAGAAACCCTAAATAAATGTCTGAAGTGAATTTTCAGAGGATATTCAATAAAATGATCAGTCTGCTAAGCATGTTTCCCTGAGAGAGAAAATTACATTTCAATTTACATTGCAAACTGCACAATGGAAATATACAATAAAAATGCTTCTCTGTCTGTCATCAATTTATTGGTTAATTTTGTTCCATTTGAAAATGTGCAAGACTGTATTTTGGTTATCACAAAATGATATTATAATGAAAAGAATGTTTTTTAGTACAGCTTAACAGAAAGAATTCAGTTTCTATGTTTTTGTACATGGTAATTCCAAGACAAAAAAAAAACTCTTTTTTCCTTTTACTTTCTGGTTTTACTTTTTACAAGTGGTCTTCATTGGATGAGTTTTACAGACATTGAATCACGTGTCTTTTGTCTTGCAAATAGCACCAGATAAATGTTAAAAATAACCTGCTACAACTTTCCGCAGACAATCCACTGAATGGAGCGTCTGAACGGAAGACACTCCCCCAAAGATCAGTGCAGTAAAGTCAAACGATTTCCTTCCTAAACACAATGGAAAAGACCATAAAATGCATTTAGATAAAAAAATAAAACAGGATAAGCGCATAACACGATATGTGACATATTGGAATTATCAACTTTACAGCACAGATTGACAGACTGTGATTACAGTGGGCTTCTTATAAAACGTTTGTTCAATTAATCACAAATACACGAGTGCTAATGATAAAACAAATCCACTGTACAGCATGTTTAACATTAGAAATGTATTCTAATTTAAATACAGATCCTTAAAACATTATTAAAAAAACATTTGTTTATGCACAAGGCATTAATAAAAATTGCACCTACTATCAATCAATCTAGAAAACAAACAGAGATACAAGACTTATACATTCAATAATTTTCTTTTTACACATCGAGTATAATGAATAAATTACACCACGGGACAGATCGTATAAAAAGGGGAATGTGCAAAGCAAACATATTGGCGTGCTGGAGAGCGAGGTCAGCTCGTCTCCTGGCTGGTGTTAGTGTAGTGTTCACATTACTGGCCTCTGGACTGAGACATTTACTCAAGAGCCTCGCCATCCTCTGTGAACAGCTCGGCCAGATCTGCCACTGTAAATACGGAGGCCTCCGAATGCTTCATGGACGTGGAACTATGACTGAAGATGATGTTGATTTGAGACAGATTAGTCAAGGTCATTTTCAGTAAACAAACCAAAAAAAAAAAAGGAAATATGCAGAAGACTTGAAGGGATAGTTCACCTTAAAATGAAAATCAAGTCATAATTTACTCACCCTGGTGTTGTTCAAATAGCATACAGCCTTCTTTCTTTTATAGAAAGGAGAATAAAAATTAAAAAAAAGCTCTGCTCATGCTCGTTCACATAATGGCAGTAAATAGCGACCAGCGTCAAGTTATTTTTTAAAAGGACGCAAAATTATCCAAGAATGATCCCATGTGAATCGTGTCGTATATTACAAGTGGGTTACACTTTATTTTAAGGTGACGTAGTAACATTGCACGTACTCAAATGAGTACTGAGTAATATTAACTACATGTACTTACTATAGAGTTAAAGTTAAGGGTTTGGTTAAGGATGAGTTACTTGTTATTATGCCTAATTTCCTGTTATTACTATAGTGAGCACATGTAGTAACGTGTAAAAACATCACCTTAAAATAAAAGTATTACCTCCAAGTGTTCCGGGGTATACAATAGGGTTTGATGATGTGCACATTAGTGTCCCTCTATTAGTGCCTCACCCAGAAAAAGCAAACAAGTTGTGAGAAATCAAGATTAACAAAAACATGATATGACCAAAATGCCTAGAAATCCCTCAAAAAGTTATCTGTATACTTTCTTCACTGAGTCAGATATCATTGAACAGGAACTCCGTTTATCTGATAAAGGGACCCCACGGTTATATACACCGCAGAGAAAAAGGTACATGGGTTGTATTTCATTTAGTGTTTTTATTTATTTTGATTTCTCACAATTTTTTTCTGGGTGAGATGGGGTGAACTGCGACACTTAAAAAGTCTCATGAGAACACATGCCATGCAGGCATGCAGAGCAGACCAAAGTCAAGAATTTTGTTTAATAATTCATTAAATTTAGAGTTGTTTTTCACCAAACCATATCGCAAATGCCCAGAACACTTGGAATATACAGCATGGGATCATTCTGGGATACTTCTTTTAAAAAAAAGCTTGATGCTGGTTGCTATTCACTGCCATAATATGGATGAGCGAGAGCTGGACATGTTTCTTTTTTTTTTTTCTCCTTTTGTGGTCCATAAAATAAAGGGCATAAATTATGACTTAACTTTCATTTAGGGTGAATTATCCCTTTAAGAGTACAATTACTCTTGCATGTTTGATAACAAATGAGGTTTTCATTCCTGTGTTGACCAGGGAATTAGGTGGGGAGATATTAAAAAAAAAAAAAAAAAAGGGGAACTTCTAGCAGTGCACTTGTATGAAGATGGTTATATAGGGTTAAACATACATAGTCCTTGAAATCAAAATTATACTGACTTTTAGGCTATTTATTTAAAATGCTCTCCTTGTGTGTCAAGACTCACCTCTTTTCTACTGTTTTTAGCATGGCTTGCATTCGCTCCTCAATGGTGGACTTGATCAGAAACCGATGAACAAACGTGGGTCTGGAAAATTGATGAAAAAAATTGAATAATCTGATAACATCAAAGGCCTCATTGGGTTTTTTTTGTGAAATATGCAAAAACCTTTTTGGAATTTGTGCCATTTTATTGATAAAAGAGATATGCTGGAAGCCAGATTCAAACTCATGTGAGCAACATGTGTTGAAAGCATGCTGAACACTTTGTGAATGGGTTGATGCCTACTTGGTCTGGCCAATCCGGTGCACTCTTCCGATGGCCTGGAGCTCGTGGGCGGGGTTTAGGATGGGCTCCACCAGCAGCACATGCGTTGCCTCGATGATGTTCAGCCCGTTCGAGCCCGTGTGCAGCGGCATCAGCAAGATGTTGATCTTATCCTCGTATTTAAAAGCACTCAGGTTCTCCTAAAAAAATGAATGCACCAATCATCATTTCACATTTTATATGTATTATGGGGAGACAGCTTTGTAGTTAAAGAAATACAGTGGTAACTAGGGATAATCAAATAGTCCAATTATTTGGATAAAATTTGGCCATTTTAGAGGAGCTGTATGTAAGAAATGTATTTCAATTAATCATAAAATGGCCCTGATATGTCACTAGACATTAAGAAATCATGTTCATTTCAAATACTTATATCACTGACAACAGTATTCCGGCCAGGATATTGTCATTTAAAAAGTGAAGTTGCAGCCCTCAACTGATGTTGATGTTGTCATGTTGTGTTTTGGTCTGATGCGCCACCCTCCACCTATCTACCAATCACGAAGTCAGTAGTGTTGCGGCATCCGGGTTGCCAGCTCTGCTAGTTACCACAGCTGCAGCTACAAACGTTTCGGAATCGGATAAAAAACGAAACGTTGCGAAACCAAAAAAAAAGTCGTTATGAATCCGAAATACTTTGTGACAAAGTCCGACATAAAACAAGGATCTGTATAGGAGATGCCTTTGAAAGATGGAGATGGCTGAAAACGGAGAAGAATTGGAAGACAGACGCCAACATTGATAATTTTCTCCTGGACAGGTAAGATTCATCTATGTTTGGCTAACTTGTACTTGATGTAAATGGACATTTCAAATATTCATGACAGTCAAACAAAGTGGGTCATCGAATTGAAAAGGTAAGGAATTGTTTGGGTAATAAAAACGGCAAGTCGTCATTGCTAACATTAGCAATGCATTATCAGAGCCCGTTTCTCTGTCATTATGCTGAGACGCTGAGGAAAACAACATTAGCACGCCCATTATTGTTTATCATGCAAGTTCTACAGCCAAAAATAATAGAATGACACATAATCTTTCACATCACATATTTTAGCGTTATGGACGTGTACTGCAGGGTAATAGCGTCAGCTAAATGAATAGCTGTATCTTTGATATCGGTTACACACAGTGACAGAGGCTTGTGCTTGTACTTACGTTAATGGCAGATACCTACCGTTACAAGATAGACTAACAGCTACTGTTCTAACAATGTCACATACGAGCGTACATCTTTACGATTATATGTGGCTAATCGCCATTAGTAAATGTTTGCGATGTATAATTACTTTGCAAAACATCTCTCATTTGAAGCATAAACATAATTAACAGAAAAAAGCTTCTTGTAGCAGCCTACGTTCCTGCTGTATCCTGCAGCCTATCTGGCAACCTCCAGTCAGGGAGGAGGGAGAGGGGATACACCGCTCTACAGTAATTTGAAAGTGATTGCAGTACCAGTTTTGGCCACATTCTTACATACGGCTCCTTTAAGATTGTCATGAACCATTAACTGCAAACTCAACTATCTGAATAACAGAAAGCGTAGTTTTCATAGTTTGTCTTACTGAAATAAATAAATAAATAATTACAAAAATAAATAGATAAATAAACCAAAATAATAACAAAAAACAGTTCCAAAATGTATTTAATTTCCAGAGTTTTGTTTGTCTCATTTAAAATAAATCAATTAAATTAAATAGTTTTTTGAAGAATTTTCTTTTATTTAAATGTACTGTTTTAAAGTTGATTCATTTAATGTCCAGTTTTGTGTGTCATTTGAAATAAATTAATTAATTGAATTAATAGTACACATTAAAAAACAAAACAAAAAACAGAATGGATTAAAATGGATTTCATTTCCAGAGTTTTGCATCTCATTTATAAGCAAAAAAAAAACAACAACATAAAAAAACAAACAAAAAAAAAAAAAAAAATAAACAAACATATTTTTTTAAAACAAAATAAAGGTAACCGAAATAATTACATTTAAGAAACATGGCTCATTTTAGTGTCTCTACTTGTTTTACAATAATACTTGAGATATTTTATTAATTACAGAAAGCAAAGGGGAAAAAATCCTTCATGAAAACAAACTAACGTTTTGTTGCTACATTGTCATCATATTCAACACAAACCTGAAATTTGTGAATTCCGTTGATCTGTGCAAACTCCATGTTGTTGTCGAAAAGGGCTTTCGCAATGATGTCCAGGACGCCCTGCCACTGACAGATGAGGCGTAAATGTAAGGTCAAAGGTTAAGAGCTGTAGTCTGCTGTTTGATGTAGTAACTCATTTAATGAGAGCGTTACCGTGGAGAACACAAGAGACTTGGCTCCCGGGTCGGTCATCTGGATTTTCTTTAGGACTCGAACCACAGCTTCGACCTTCGTGGAGTGGCTACCCTACAGGGTAAAGAGATTACAGAGATGCCACAAACATATCTGACCGGCCTGAAAATATCACATCAGTGTTTCATCCCAGTAAGTACACTTGTATTTACCTGCATTGTAAAAAAACATTAAAAGCCTAAAAAAAGCAGGAATTGCCTCTGACCTTCACAGGGATGTCCTGCCCTTGGTGGGCGCTCTCAGTGGTGAACACATACGAGATCTCTGAATGTGAAGTGGTTTGCCGGCATATGGCGCACTTTATGGCTCTACGTCGATTGCCGACGCTGTACTGCTCCACGATGATGGCGATGCACTCGTTACAGAAACAGTGTCCACAGGTCAGTACGGCCCACTATCAATCAAAAACACCTTCAGAGTATATACATACATATACACTTGACAAACTCATTTTTGTTTTTATTTTACCTCCTGACCCAGTGGTCGAGCACAGATTGGGCATGGTTCTGGATTCAGACTGCCAGTGGACTTATCCTGAGACTAAATCAATCAACACATGAATTACTACATCAAATGCAACAGTTTCGCTTATCTATACATGTACTACAAGTACACAGTGTCTTAAAAGAGGATTTATCATGCAAAAAAGGATTTTTCTTGCTTCTTTTAAAAGTTTGAATATACTATGTAGACAGGCTCAATTTTACATTGTCAAGTAAAATACCACCCCTAATCCACCCAAAGCTTTTGTAGAAGCTAAACTAGAGACTTTTCTACTCGTTTCACATGAAGATAGTTCAGCCAGTCATGACAGAAGTTGTGTAATGTATCTTTAAGACAAGACACTACAAATGAATAAGGTAAACAATTTAACTGATAGATTTATCACTAGTTGATTAATCACAGTACATAGAGATAATTGTTTTGTATTACAAATTATCTGAAATGTTGTTTAAATACACAATTATATGCATCATCTATCTTATTAAATATGATAACAATAATTTCTCATTTGCATACATTTTTTAGAACAGAAATCTGAAAATGAGATAAAACCCGGTATTTTCATTTTGTTGACAGAGCTAAAGAATTTACAGAGGGGATTTTGGATATCTCAGTTTATCGTTCCATAAATCAAAAACATTCACCATGTTTTTAGGAATAAAATATTGTATTTAGTTCAGGTAAATGTTATATGAACAAACCCCTTTTTAAAAACCTTCAGAATATAGACAGTTTGGTGCAAATAAGAGCTAATAAAATGAAGATTTCTGGTTCAGTGCATAAAATCTTTTTTTTGTTGTTGAGAAAATGGCCTTTAAATATATGTATTGTAATTTAAATCTACAAATGCAAATAGATAAAATCTAATAAAATAAACACTTAAATGTGTATTTTTGATGTTTACATTCTACTAGTTCGTAAGAATGTAAGAAGACATGTCTACATGTAAGAAGACATGTTACGGAACAGTGCATGAAAAAAACATGGTTTTGCCTGTTGCATCTTGCCATAAAGGGATAGTTCACCCAAAATTTTAAATTAGCCCATGATTTACTCACCCTCAGGTCACCCTAGGACATATGACATTCTTCTTTTTGCTGTTTCGAAGTCCATAAAAGTGCTTCTATCCATCATAAAAGTGCTCCACATGGCTCAAACGCATCGCATTCCCTTCAGAAGGCCTTTATTAACCCCCCCGGAGCCGTGTGGATAACTTTTATGAAGGATAGATGCATTTTTATGATGGATAGATGCACTTTTATGGACTTCAAAACAGAAACGGCCATGCACTGCCATTATAAAACTGGGAAGAGCCAGGACATTTTTTTATATAACTCCGTTTGTATTTGTCAGAAAGAAGAAAATCATATAGATTTGAGGGTGAGACTTGAGGGTGAGTAAATCATGGGCTAATTTTCATTTTTGGGTGAACTATCCCTTTAAGATAGAACTCTTAAAGGTATAGTAGCAAAAAATACTTAGCTCCAAGGTTCAGAGAGAGAATGAAAATGGGTGGACTTATGTAAAAACGTTACTAAATGTTAAATAAAATTCCTTTAAAGTGAGACAGACATCATGTTTTACCTTCTCCAGGTTATTGAGATAGAGAAACTGCCCAAGCTTTTTTTGCAGTTGTGATTTGGCCACTGCCCTGTCATTGAGCAGCTTTATCCTATTCTGCTCCACCTGTTCACATGTAAAAAGAGACAAACTAAAGGCTCTTACTTCTCTTAAGTCACATTTAGGATGACAGATGGGATTCTTTTTGTCATCACCTCGTGAGGTTCTATGATATGCAGCACTTTGGGTTTGGGCTCATCAGGTAACCGCACACGCAGCCTCTCGGTGGCCATGCCCAGCTCATCTATGGCCGACACGTGATCCCGCAGTGACATCCAGTACTCATGCAGCAGCTGAAAGAGCACCAGATGGTCGTGAGATAGGCATTTTGATTAATATATTAAAGCACTTCATCATTCATCATGCAATGAGAAATCGATCACAAACCTTATATTCTTTCTTCCAGGACTCAAAGAGCTCCATGAAAGAGTTTCCCTCCTCTATGAGGCCAGACTCCAAGCGGCGGACCTTGGCGAAGGACAGGGTGGCTTTAAGGGCTCGTTCTGTCTCACTGGCCGCCCACAATCCTCGACTGGTGGTGGGGAGTCTGTCGTCTACCAGACCTTCCTCATCTTCAATCATTTCCTCAAAGATGGCCGTCTGCCCCTTTACTCTGCCCAGAACGCATAAAAAAAACCCCACTTTACAATAAGGTCTGACTTGTTAACATTAGTTAATGCATGATTTTATATGAACTAACTATGAGCAATATATTTTTACAGCATTTGTTAACCTTTGTTAATGTTAAAAACAATTGTTAGTTGTTTTTCATGTTAGTTCACAAAGACAGTAGAAATTAGCGTTAACCAAGATTAATAAATGCTATAAAAGTATTATTCGTTGTTAGTTAATCTGAACTAATGTAGTTAATGTTTACAAATGAAACCTTACTGTAAAGGGTCACCAAAAAATACTTTCCAAAACTTTCTGCATATAGTGTTTTATAAAGAATAGTTTTCCCAAATGGCTTTAGAAACCCATGACTTTCTTTTCTTGGTTTAGATGACTTGGAATATAATGCATTCAGTCATTTTGACAACTTTTATGATACTTTTATTAATGATACTATATTTTATGGATGAAAGTAGCTTAGCATTCTGCTAAAGATCTCCTTTGTGTTCTACAGAAGAAAGAAAAGTCATGTGGGTTTGGAACGACATGAGGGTGAGTAAATGATGACAGAACTTTAATTTCTTGGTGAAATATCATAAATTGCACAAAATCTAATGACCAATTGATTTAATGTGATATTATAACTCACGTGTGAGAGAAAAGTTTAGATTCATAGTCCGTAAAAAGTTCATCAGCTTTGCAAAACACACAGCTGTGGAACAAATATTAAAAGAACACATTTTAAATTCAAATGAGGTGAACAATTACAACAATTTGCAAGTTGTTTAAGGTGTAATGTGAAATTTCTAAAATGCTAGAAACTCCAAAGCAACAAATGCAAAAACAATGACAATTACAAAACATATGGAACAAAGAGGCAATGCATTATTGTAATATAATGTGCAATGAAAAATGTAGTACATTTTAAATTCATCCATTTTCACTAGGGGCCTTAGATTTTCGAAACACAGTGTTTAGAAACAGTCATTATTTTTCCAATTCAGTCTGGTCCTGCTGCTTCTGTAATATAAAGTATGCACTTCACCTATAAAACATTGAAAAGATTTTACTTGTTCAGTGGCAGTCGAACAGGTCGTAGGTGGCAAAGTGTTGTTTCCTCTATGACTTGCTGAGATGGCGGCCCCTCCAGCTTCTTTACAGCATCCTGGACCGTTTTCTGTGATTTCATCAAATCATCCATTTGAGTGCTGAGCAGAAACTGAAGACCACGAGCATCTCGAAACCTATGAATGAGACGTTTTTGTTAAATGGTAATTTATGCAGTGAAAAATATTTGTCTGTTAAAAAGGATTAAAGTGAATGGTGGAAGATTACTTGTCTGCCAAAGAGAGCTTGTTGGCTTGTTGTTTATAACTGCAAGTGAGCTCATTTTGAATGCGGCCCACAAGGTCATCATCCATAGAGTACTGAATGGCCTGCTGTATGACATCCAGCCACCAGGGAGAGCGAACGTTCACCTAGGGCACACAATTATCAATTATTAAACTGAATACAAAAAAAACTCAACTATAACACCAAGATGAAAAATAGGCACAATGATAACTGAGCTTTTACCTTGCGTTTTAGCTCTCTAATGTGCTGAAGAACAGGTTGCAGGTTCTGTTGTGCTTCTGAAACCTCTGAATTCACCTTCGCCATGTAATGCTGCTTCAGCTGCTCAGCCTAGGATGAAAACACATGGAACTAGAAATGATAGCAGACATAGTACATTTTTTAATAAGAAAATGAGTTCAATTTCAGCCAACCTCTTCTTTGAGACTATCATCTCTCAGGGTAGGAGGAATCCCAGGATGCTTTGCATTTAGAAGCTCCATCAGATTATGGGTTGCATGAAGCCTCTATAATTTCAGACAAAAAAAAAATCCCCAATAATGTTGAGAAGCAACAATAAATTGCACACCAAAATAAAAACTCTGGAACAATTTTCAACATCTTTTTAACAGGAGGTGACAACTTTGTACAAAACAACAATAAAGATGAATTTGGAACAATTAATTGAAATAATTAAAAAAAAATAATAATAAAAAAAAGGATTTGGGACTGGATGGATTGATAGAGTGAATAGAACGATAGAGCGACTAGAACATTTGATGGATACAGAGAACAGAACGATAGATAAAGCGAATAGAACAATAGATAGACAGAGAAAAGAACGATAGATAGAGCGAACAGAACGTTAGATGGAGCGGATAGAACGATAGATAGAACAGAATGACAGACAGAACGATAGATAGAGCGAACAGAACGACAGAAAAAAAATGAATGAATTGGAATGATTTACCTGAAGGGAATCAGTTTTCAGTCTTGCTTTATGTTCTTCAGATGATCGTAACACGTCCCTGTACATCTCCACTGCATCTGCAAACTCTCCTGGCAAGGACAGGGAACCGTTCATTAATGTCAACAGCATTTGAGGCAGGTACAGGACAGGTACAGGCAGGTACAGGACAGGTACAGGTACATAAATACTGTAGGTGTTCAGAAACAATGCTCACAACACCTCTAATGATGTGGATTCCAGCCAGACCATTCAGAGCACACACCAGCTGCCTGTGGGCTTCTTCACACTCCACCCGACATTTCTTCTGCAACGACTTCAGCAATTCCTCCATTGTCATTGTGCTGGAAAAGGAAACAAACAAATCAATGTGGATGAAATGAACCGAAAAACTTAATCTCCCAAAAAACTGATCAACTACATCTAAAATCTTTTTCTAAGAACCTCTTCTGGAAGGGCAGAAATTCTCCTCTGACAGCTTGCGGGTGGCAGCAGGCCTGACGTAGACGCAGAAGAGGGTATAATATGGTAGTGACGGTACGTCGGTCCAAACTACCCAGCTTTAGTGACCAGTCAGAGATCTTCCTTAGCTTGACAAGAGCATCCTGGGAGCAAACCTCATGCTGACGGTGGTAAAAGTGTCCTTCCACTGGGGAGAAGTTGAGCCAATGGGTCTCTTCTGTTTGAGGGGGGATTTGGATCTGGAAATGAAGCATATGACAACAAATTAGAGCACAGATGAGATGTTGGTTAAGATTAGACAATTAAAGTCAAAGAAATAACCTGCTAACCTGATCAATGACATCTTTTTTGGCAGATCGCCACAGTAATTGACCAATGACATTGTAGAGTGGTCCCGTATTGCCGTGACGATACGGGCGATAGAGTAACTGGTCCCACCAGTACTTCACCCAATAGGGATCAACTCCCAAGAACAGGACAAGACCATACAAGTCTAAAAGATAACATATAAACCAAAAACGATTATCATCACATAATAAAATGTCTTCTGATTAAATCAGGCTGATTCACTGCTGGCGTTAATGCAAAGATATTTTATTTATGACCACAGTAGCAAACACGTCAAATGAACTGGGAAGTTCTTTTAAAGGTGCTGTATGTAACTTTTCCACTCTACTAAAGCATAAAAATACCATAATATGTTTGCAGATATTTAGGAAACATCCTGAGTTCACATACTCGTTTCTCTGAAAAACACTTCTACAGTACAGCCAGTTATTTTACTATAAATATTTATACACACACAATAAAATATGTTAGTCAAAATTATACGTTGGTAAATATCGCTATTTATTGCAATATATTGTTACACATATAAATACATTGTTTTAAAATATAATTCTTCCATGAGTTTATTAAATGAGCAAAACATGACTACAACAATTTACTGCATTTTGCTCTTATTACATTGTACATTTTGAATCAAATATTGTTTGGTTATTTTAAAATAGATGTTTATTTTAAATGTATACATAAAACCGAACACACACACAAAGGTGGAACTGGGGAAGGTGGAGGGTTTCTAAAAGCACGCTGCAGACTGCAGTAACACTACCAGTATTTGAATGTTGAGCCACAGCTTATTGGCCGCTGATGCAACAGCACCCAATCAGCTGCGCTATGTAGTTAACGATGTGATCGCTATAAATTGAGTTAAGGCCATCTAGAGTTTCATGAGAGAACTTGGTATATATAAACACCCAATAGTACAACTTGGACATACAAAAATATTCCACGAAAATATTAAGCAGAACAAATGTTTTTCTGAACAGTAGTGTGTATGTATATACACACATCAAGATATTTTTTTGAATGAAATATTAATTCTGCTCACCTTCCAAACCTCTCTGCACAGGTGTTCCACTGACACACCAACGATTAACAGATGTGAGACGCAAAGCCATCTCTGCTGCCTGAACAGATAAAAAACTGTTTCATAAAAATGATTGTGCTGTCTCTGAGATTAAAAATTAACAGGATAAATATCAGTAATATTGATGCGACTGCTGTGATGACCTTAGCTGTGGTGCACTCTACCATCTGAGCCTCATCCAAGCAGACGCGCCACCACTCCACGGCCACTAGAGGGCTCGGTATGGCCATGTAGCGCTTCTGGTTGCGGAATCGCCGGCCGTCTTTGCTGTTGCTGTGGGGAATGTCGACGTAATTGAGTTCAGTGCGCAGCACGTCGTAAGTGGTGATGACCACATCCTGCTCAGCCAGAATGTGGGGTTGGATGAAACCATGTCTCTTCACGCCCTGATACACCTAAAAACAAGTTTCAAGTAAAAAAAAAAAAATAAATTAATGGAATACTTCAGTATGCCCTCGTAATCTTTAATCAACATAACTTCCCCTCCCTCTTGCAGCGACAGCTCTTCTCTGATGGACCCTTTTCACAGACTGGAATGATGCGTTTTAATGATCATCAGCATCGTAAATCCTGCAAAGTTTATATATATATATATATATATATATATATATATATATATATATATATATATATATATATATATATATGCGTGTATGTATATATTTTTTAATTATTATTTTTTTATTATTATTTATTTATAACACTATACTTTGTATTATATTACCTTTGCATTCAATGACGAAAAAACTAGCTAACGCTGCTGTGCGGGTGTTTCTAATACAGCGGCTGTGGGAGTGATGGATAAATTGACATCTTTCTCTCTTCTGACTGCCGTTATCAATCCCTCTCTATTTTTTTCCTCTTCCATAGTATTGAAAAAAAAATTGAAAGTCAATGGAAGCCCATCAACTGTTACTGACATTTTTCAAAATATCTTCTTTTGTGTTCAGCAGAAGGAAGAAATTCATACAGGTTTGGAACAACTTGAGGGTGAGTAAATAATGACAGATTTTTCATTTTTGGGTGAACTTTCCCTTTTAAATAAACAATACAATCAAAAAAGAATCAAGGTCCCCACTACTGGTTTAACTAAATAGTAGTAGTAGCTCTCTAGTTGGTCCTTACCAGCACTCTAAGGGAGGAAGTATGAATGTGCCGGTTAATTTCATCCACCCACTGGTGACAGATGGAGCTGGGTGAGATGATAAGAGTGGCTCCAGTAGACACAGGTGTCATGGCCACCAGGCAATGAGGGCAATAAAACGGGGTTGTTTCTAGGTTCTCCTCTTTATAGTTGACACACTCCGCGTGCTGCCACAGCAGACAATTGAGGCACTGAACCCGAGGCTTATAGTCCACCAACCCGAGCTCTCCACAGATGCACTCAAAGCGGTAATCTGAGGTGTTAAACGGGATCACAGACGCTCTAGTTGGGGTTTCAGGTTCAGGCTTTGAGTTTTGTGCAAGATCTGCTTCAGTACTCTCAATATGGATGTTTTTTGTCATTTGACGTTGGGGTTTGTCTGCCGTTTCTTTATCATCTTCATCTGTGATGTCTACTGACGTCTTCTGCTGTGGATTCTCTGCGTCCAGAAGGGAACCTGACTCACACTTCAGTTCCTCTGTGAGGAGAGGAGGTTCCGCACTGTCTTCAGAATCTGATGCTGTGGTATAAGAGGTCAGCGATGCCTCTTTATCCTGAGCAGAAACTCGACGAGATGTTCTCCTGGGAGTGGCCTTGTCAAATGATTTCTGCAAAAATAGAACAAAACATGAAAAAAGTGCATTTCATTTCACATTTCAATAGTGTCTTATTTATTTTATAAAATGGTCACTATTATTCTTTTAAAAAAAAACTTTTTGGGTAAACTATCCCTTTAAGTAACATCCTTATGCTAGAAAATATAGTTCCTTAAATGCACAATAGGATAAGTAGCCGCTATCAACTTTTCAATCAGATTTTAAAGACATAACTATTCATTTTATTCTATTATACATGTATAATTAAATATATGTTTAATCTTATAATTATAATAATTTAAGCTATACAATCTGGTGTCTCTGAAACACTGTAAGATGAGTCAAAGAATTGTAAATGTTTTTAATGTTGCTCTACAATCTTTTACAATCTTATTTGTATTGGTTTTGTTATTTTTGGCTCCTATCTTGGCCAATCCTTTCAAAGAGATTTTTTCAAGGTAAAAAAACAATAATAAATACTTATGTATACTACAAATGTTTTCTATATTTATAATAAACACACACACACAAAAAAAGAAAATCTCTATAGAAGTAGTGAAAATTACACACAGTTCGATGAGCGGCGGGCTTCCTCTTCTTTTCTTTGTAGTTCTTCCCCAGTTTGAAGGATCCTGCTAGCCCTCTTCCTTTGATCTGTTCCACAATGTTCTCACTAATGAGTTTAGTCAAGATTTTCTTAATATGGTTACGGTTCTTTAGGGTGTCGTACTTGTACATGGTCCTTAGATATGCAAAAATGGCATTGATTGACGCTCCTTTCCCAACCTTCATTTCCTTGATCGCAGTCAACAGCATCTCACGAACAGCTGAAAAGAGAGAGGAAATGAATGCAATAACTTATTTATTATACATTATTTATGCACATAGGAGCTGTTCTTGGATCAACAACCTTAGCTGTAACATTATCGATCCCGTGACATGTTAATGAAAATATTTTTCCCTACCCCAAAAATAGCATTTGAATGCTGCTCTAGGACCAATCAGGATGTTGATCCAGGAACATGTATTGTTTGGTTACATCACATTTGATAAAATGAAACCTGATAAAAATGTTTTACCTGGATAAATTATCTTCTCCTTGGGTTTCACCTCATGTTTAATGGTTCGTTGTCTCTCTAATGGTGGAGGAGGGACAAAGTAATTCACAGATTTTCCCTGGGGAGGACAGAGACACAACAGTAAAACAAACCAAATTTTTTACTAATTTCTGGAAAACCAAATAAATATTTCATTGTCCCTTGCCATTTAATTAGAAAATTCTGGTAACACTTTACAATAAGGTTACATTTTTTAACATAAGTGGTTCTTAAACTTTTTTGGACACGCAAGAACCAATGAGGTTTGTTCTCCCACATCAAGCAGGTTTGTTTGAGCTTCTGTTTATGTTTGCTGATCAATGTTTAAAGTGTAAATTGCAGGTTAACCACCACAACCAATTAATGTGTAGATTAAAGTGCTCAATATGTAAATATTTAAAAATTTCTGTCTTAAAATGCGTTAAAATAACATTTATTGGGGTTTCTTCAAAGGTAGCATGTTTTTTACAGGAACTGGGTGATGACGTCATAAAGGGAGTAGCAACCCACACTCTGCTAGATTCCTACTGTTTCTGTGGCTTGACTATGGACAATTTTGAACCAGTCAGGCGTGAGAGAGGGGAGGAAATTGCCAGAAATCATGGCCCTCAAAGAGTTATCAATGCTTGGTGTGAGGAAAATGAGTGGAGGGTTGGCCAGGTGTCATGGGGAGTAGCTAGAGCTAGCCTAGGTTAACCTGGTGCTAACCCGGATAACATTAGAGAACAAGCCAAAGTCTTTTCAAAATCTTGTCGTCATGTAGAATAGCAAGGAGGGACAACGACTGAAGACATTTTTTACTTACATGGTGTTAGTAGTCCTAATCAGAGCTGTAGAGATGCACACACTGCACAGGCACAATGGCGCTTTTGCTGGCATCTGCAGACAGAACGCGATATTGCGTGTGCTAAATCGCAACTAATTAGCGATGCTCATTGTCAGAAAGAAAAAAAAGAGATCGATGTCCCTATCGCTGAGTTTGACAGGTGTTTGTGTGGGCTACGCCACCCAATGGAATCAGCAGTGGAGAGTATGTGCTGCAGTGAGGTGAACGCGTTTTGGAGTTTAGTGGAAGCAGCTCGACCCGCGCCACGACCGATGTTCAGACGATTTGTGCTGCCTTGTCAAAAAATGCTACCCTAGCGCGAATCGATCACAGAGAATGTCGATTCATTCTCTATTGTTTCCATAAGGATGTAAATCTCACAATATTATGACATCGTTATTTCATTTAAAATGTGTATGGGGAGCATATTTTGATATTTTAAAGCTAGCAATTATCACATTTGATATAATAGTAAAAATGACATTATTGTATATTATATGAAATACAATTATAATAAAAAGTTATGAGTAATGTATACTGTACTGTCTGTTTTTATTTTTAAAACGGTGTGAAAAGTAAAAATAATCATCAAATAATCCATTAATCTGACATGCCTCACGCAGCATCCTGGTTCCCTTTCGAACGGTCACTTCGTATTGCGTAGCTATACGCAGTGGGGAAACTCCTTTTCCTCGATTTACTGAAGCCTTTATGTAAAGCGCATTTGCAGCTGCACAGCTAGAACATGAGCGTCTGGCTCGCTCATAGGCTGCGCTGCGGCAACTGCACATCCAATGGCGCGGGCGCCTCTGACGTGCGACCAATGAGATTACTCTGCGTCATACACGTCAGAGCCCGCCAAGGGGGCGTGACCTCAGTCTATAATAGTCCCCGAATTCGCCATTATAGCAGATTTTACTCCTTCAGCGACAAACTTCATGTCTCTGACCATTTATTGAGTCTTCGCCGTCGAACAAGCCTTCAGCCTGAGCGAGCTACAGTTCAGCAGACGACACTATTCATCGTGTTTCTCCTGACGCCGTCTCTCCTGTGGCTATCCGGCGATATCCTTTTCACCACAATTGTATTATAGTGTGTATTATTTGTTACGAGCGTTGTTTCAAATGCCTCGTGTCAATACCTGCGCCACGTGCGGATGCAAGCTGCACGAGGCGGACCAACACGCTAAATGCATTCCATGCCTGGGACTCCACCATGCTGAGAATGCACTGTCTGCCGGCGGATGTGCGGCCTGCGAGAGCATGCCTATCTCCGTGCTGCGATCTCGGCTAGCCCTCTCCCGTGACGGTGATGCCGCCCTTCCCGCGCTTCCTTTTCCGGCCCTACTTCAACCGAGGAAGAAGAAGCGCCGCAGCCAACGGCATCCGGAGAGCATGGATGTTAGTGAACGCACGCCGGCCACGTCCCCGCGTGCCTCACTCTCTCCAGCCCGTTCATCTCCGGTCCTGTTCGAGGGAGATCTGCGCCCCCCCCACGTGGCGGGCCTTGTCTCCTTCGGTGGGCCTAGCGAGCACGACGACAGCCTGTCTATCGCCGCGTCTGAGGAAGAATGGCCGGGCTCTTTCGACCCCGTCATGGCTTCCCAGCCGACGCCCAACGCCTCAGCTACCAGGACTAACTCCGACGCGGAAATGCTTCGGATCCTGACGCAGGCCGTAGCGGACCTCGAGCTCGAGTGGGCCGCGCCCGCTGAACCCCCTCGAAGTCGGCTGGACGGCTGGTTTCTGCCAGGGCACCAACAGGCCCCTCGCCACAAACCAGCGCCATTTTTTCCTGAGGTACACGAGGAGCTTACCAAGGCCTGGCGCTCTCCTTATTCTACACGAGGCCCCGCAGTTTACGCGACGCTCTCCTCCGTGGACGGAGCAGCGGGAAAAGGCTATGAGTCGTTGCCGCCCCTCGAAGAGGCGTTGGCCGCTCATCTTTGCCCGAACACAGCTGCTAGCTGGCGAACTAGAGCTGTTCATCCCAACAAGCCGTGCCGTAGCACTTCAGCCCTTGCTGGACGCGCGTATTCCGCCTCCGGTCAGGCTGCATCGGCCCTGCACACGATGGCCGTGCTGCAGGTTTACCAGGCCAAACTCCTCCGGTCTATGGACGAGGCTGGCCCGGACCCTGAGGCTTTTCGGGACCTGCGGAGCGCCACGGACCTGGCCTTGAGGGCTACCAAGGCCACAGCGCAGGCTATCGGGAGGAACATGGCGAGTTTGGTCGTGCTCGAGCGCCACCTCTGGCTTACCCTCACTGACATTAAGGACGCGGAGAGAACGAAGTTCCTCGACGCCCCAGTATCCAGCACCGGCCTCTTTGGCCCGGCGGTGACGGGGTTCTCGGAGAGATACACCGAGGCACAGAAAGCGTCCCAGGCCATGCGTCACTTCCTGCCAAAACGTTCTAGCTCGGCGTCGAGTGCTCACAAGCTAGCCCCGTCGACGCCTCGGCAAGCAAAGCCCGCGAAACAGGCCTCTCAGCCCCGCCCTGCGGCTGAAGCCCAGCGCCAGCCGAGAGCAACCAAGCGCTTCCCGCTTCCTCGACGCCAAGGCCCCAGACCAAGCGCCGCGCCTCACACAGCGCCGCCTAAGTCGTCCTAGCATGCAAGAGGAAGAGAGAGGGCACGGGTCCCGCACTAGCCGGACCACCCTCAAAGAAGTCAACAAAACTTCCCACAGCCCCCTGTTCAGTTCAGGCGGCTGGGGATTTTATTACTGCAAACAGGCCCGCAACAGTAAGCGCGTTCTTGCAAACAAACGCCGTTTTCACGGCGACCCAAATAAAGCACAAAAAGAGTATGTTTCACAAACACAACACGTGGGTTCACGGTCCCCCTTCACCAGGCGGCCCCTCCCCCGTTGTAATACTGCCTTCCCTACACGCAAATGCTTGTACAGTCAGTCCAATACTCAATGTGTGCACAAATCACAATATAAGGGTATCAGGTCCCCCTTCACTAGGTGGCCCCTCCCCTGTTGTATCACTGACTTCCCCACACGCGAATGCCTGTACAGTCAGTCCAATATTCAATGTATGCACAAATCACAATATAAGGGTATCAGGTCCCCTTACATTAGGCGACCAGCCCCAATCTGTGTGTCAAGCCCTAGCCACACGGGTTCTAGCCTGGCAAGCTATCCCCGGTGTGTCGAGTTGGGTCATAAACACTATACAGCGAGGTTACTCGCTCCAATTCGCTCGCAGACCCCCAAAATTTCAGGCGGTTCTCGAGACTTCGGTGAGAAGCAGCGTGAGTCACGTGCTTCGCACCGAAGTACAGAATCTATTAGCAAAAGGGGCGATAGAACTAGTCCCCCCCGCGCTAAAACAGATGGGTTTTTACAGCCGCTATTTTCTGGTTCCGAAAAAAGACGGCGGTCTCAGACCCATTCTAGATTTGAGACATTTGAACAAAGCTCTCATGAGACGGCCGTTCAAAATGTTAACTATCAAACATATCCTCGCGCAAGTGCGCCCGGGGGATTGGTTTGTCACAATGGATCTGAAAGATGCTTACTTTCACATTCAAATAAACCCTCGTCACAGGCCATTCTTGAGATTCGCCTTCGAGGGCCAAGCTTATCAATACACCGTTCTGCCGTTCGGTCTATCGTTGGCGCCCCGTACATTCACGAAGTGTGTGGATGCAGCGCTTTCTCCTCTGAGACATCAGGGAGTGCGTGTGTTAAATTATCTCGACGACTGGCTGGTGCTGGCACAGTCGAGAATCGAGCTATTAACACACAGGGATTTGATTCTCGGCCATCTAAAATGCCTGGGTTTCACAATCAATGTTTCAAAAAGCAAACTAACCCCCAGCCAGAGCGTGATTTTTCTGGGCACAGTGCTGAACTCGAGAGCTATGACAGCGCGTCTCACACCAGAGCGCGCGCTCTCAGTGCGAGCGCTTGCAGGCACTTTCAGAGCGCGCGAGCACGCGCCGCTGAAAAAATTTCAGAAACTGCTCGGTCTCATGGCAGCAGCATCGCCAGTACTCCGCTTGGGATTACTGCGCATGCGCCCGCTGCAGCATTGGCTGAAGCGCCGTGTGCCAACTCACGCATGGCAGTCGGGCAAACTGCGCATCGTGGTAAATCACGGTTGTTTAAGAACCCTGATTCCCTGGCGGGCTCAGAGCTGGTACAACGAGGGGGTGACAATGGGAACAATTTCCAGGAGGAAAGTGGTTCTTACAGATGCGTCCAACCTGGGTTGGGGAGCGCTGCACGAGGGCATGCCTGCATCCGGCCTCTGGTCGAGCACGGAGCAGAGCTTACATATCAACTGTCTGGAGATGAAAGCAGTTGCATTGGCCCTGATGGCGTTTCTGTCGAACCTCAGAGGTCACCATGTTTTAGTCCGCACAGACAATATGTCAGTGGTGGCCTACATAAATCGCCAGGGGGGCATCAGGTCTGGAAACCTGCATGCGATGGCGAGAGACCTCCTCTTATGGGCACAAACCAACCTGAGCTCTCTGAGAGCAGCGCATATACCGGGCGTCCAGAATGTGGGCGCGGATATGCTTTCACGGGGCAACACTCCCCTCGGCGAGTGGTCCCTGAACCCACAGACGGTCAGTCTGATATGGCAGGTGTTTGGCGAGGCCGAAATCGACCTGTTCGCCTCGAGAATCAACACCCACTGCAAGTGGTTCTTCTCGAAGGACAGGGACGCGCTGGCCCATGTCTGGCCCAACCGTCCCCTCTATGCCTTTCCCCCCGTCTCGATGATCCCACAGGTCATCAAACGGGTCAGAGAGAGCGGGTGCCCAGTCCTTCTGGTGGCCCCTCTCTGGAAAACCAGACCGTGGTTCCCGGAACTGGTTCAGTTATCGGACACAATCCCATGGCCTGTCCCACTGAGGAAAGACCTCCTCACACAGGCGAACGGGACACTGTGGCATCCGAGACCCGATTTATGGGCCCTCCATGTGTGGCCCCTCAACGGGTACCCAAAGACCTTCCTGAGAAGGTTTTAAGCACTATATCTGAAGCCAGGGCCCCGTCGACTCGGCGCCTCTATGCTTCAAAATGGTCAGGTTTTTCCAGCTGGTGCTCGAAAAATCAGGCTGACCCAGGGTCATGTGAGATATCTGTGGTTCTCTCATTCCTACAGGAGCTGCTGGATGCGGGTCGCTCCCCGTCCACGCTCAAAGTGTATGTGGCAGCCATAGCAGCACATCATGTTCTGGTGGCAGGCCAGTCACTGGGAAGAAACGACTTGGTCGTGAGATTCCTTAAAGGTGCTAGGAGGATGAACCCCTCCAGACCTCCATCTGTGCCGTCCTGGGACCTCTCCATGGTCCTGAGGGCTCTGAAAGGTCCGCCTTTCGAACCGCTCCAATCGGTTGATCTAAAACCCCTCTCGCTGAAGACTGCTCTCCTTATGGCTTTGGCATCTATCAAGCGAGTGGGAGATCTGCAGGCGCTCTCTGTGAGCCCTGCATGTTTGGAGTGGGGTCCGGATGACTCCAGAGTCGTCCTCAAGCCCAGACATGGTTACGTCCCTAAAGTGCTCTCAACACCGTTCAGAGCACAGGTGGTAACGTTATCAGCCCTCCCTCCTTCTGCAGAGGATGGAGAGGTTAATCTTCTCTGCCCTGTCAGAGCGCTGAGAATCTATCTGGAGCGTTCTGCGTCTTTTAGGCAATCAGAACAGCTTTTTGTTTGCTTTGGTGGTAGATCCAAGGGGGATCCAGTCACTAAGCAAAGACTGTCTAGATGGATAGTGGATGCTATTTCTATGGCTTATACCGCAGTAGGTCAAGTTTGCCCTATAGGCGTCAAGGCCCATTCGACCAGAGGTATGGCCTCGTCATGGGCTTGGTCATCTGGCATTCCCATAAGTGATATTTGTGATGCGGCCGGCTGGTCCTCGCCTTCCACATTTATGACTTTTTATAATATGGAAGTGCCTTCCCTGCAGGCGAAGGTGCTTTCGGTATGATTAAGGCCCGTCTGTGGCCGGTCTTGTCATATATTACTGTGCACAATCACATTCACATATATATATATATAAACCCGCTGTTGCTGGTTATAATTACATATATAAAACCCGCTTTTGGCCGGTTATATGATATAAAACCCGCTTTTGCCGGTTATATTCCATACATATATAAAACCCGCTTTGGCCGGTTATAATTTCATGTATAAACCCACTTGTCTGGGTATACGTTCATATACTAATAACCCCGACAGTGTCTGGGTTCGTTGGTGTAGTATGTTGGGTTATTCTAACTGATGCGTACTATTTAGACCGGACGGTGTCTGGTCTATTTATGCATAATGGTGCGGTTATGGCTTGTTCTGTATGCTCAGGGGCCTGAGTTGCAGTGGCAGCCAGTTACTCAGTGCGGCGTTTTGCATGGCGTCCCCACTGCGTATAGCTACGCAATACGAAGTGACCGTTCGAAAGGGAACTACTCGGTTACTCACGTAACCTCAGTTCCCTGAGTTAGGGAACGAGTATTGCGTAGCCGGCCGCACTATGGTAACATGGCAAGTTGTCGCTTCAGTCGTTAAACCTGCTATAATGGCGAATTCGGGGACTATTATAGACTGAGGTCACGCCCCCTTGGCGGGCTCTGACGTGTATGACGCAGAGTAATCTCATTGGTCGCACGTCAGAGGCGCCCGCGCCATTGGATGTGCAGTTGCCGCAGCGCAGCCTATGAGCGAGCCAGACGCTCATGTTCTAGCTGTGCAGCTGCAAATGCGCTTTACATAAAGGCTTCAGTAAATCGAGGAAAAGGAGTTTCCCCACTGCGTATAGCTACGCAATACTCGTTCCCTAACTCAGGGAACTGAGGTTACGTGAGTAACCGAGTAGTTTTGACGCATGCTGCCTGAACCCGTTTGTTTTGCGAATAGTTTACACTCATTTCAGGCAGAATCACGGTAATCTCATAGCCAGCACACACGAGTATGTTTACAATTGAGTTATTTCATTCATCAACACCATTTTTGCTTGCTGAGTTAGGTCTCCTCCAATATAACTACTAGCCTACTTGCCGTAGACTAACGGTAACTCTAGGCTTGGAGCCCCTTTTATGACGTCACGCCCAGCCTAGTGGAAGGGAGAGGGAGTGCTTAAAAGTACCAACTTTTCATATTATATTCAGCATTTTGGTATAAAAAAAACATACAAAACAATGGTGGGCGGTTCTTATCTTTATGTTTAATAAGCACATTGCATTATCTTCGTGAAAAATTTAACCTGCAATTTACACTTTAAATGTGAATAAAAGCCTAAATTAAATCTGCTCATCATATAAAGCGATCGAGTCTCTTCACACAATTTGGACTAAACCACTCAATTCAAATGGATTAGTTTTACAATCTCTTTATAAACTTTTTAAAGCTTCAAAGTGGTAGTTGCATAGCTGTCAATGGATATCAATTAAAAACCAGCTCCTATTCATGAACTTTTTTTCTGCTGATTTCCCACACTCCCCTGCAGTACCTGTGCGCCCCCTATATTAATTACATTAACTACCTATGAAAAATACTTCTAAAGCATTTATTAATTTTATTTATTGTTCATTTCAACATTTAGTAATACATTATTAAAATAAAAGGCTGTATGTGATAATATTATTTAATGAAACAACAAAGAACAGTTGTATTTGTTTATCGTGAACAAAGATGAATAAATGCTTTAACAAATGTATTGCATTTTTAGTTAATGCATCAACTAATGGAACCTTATTGTAAAATGTTACTGAAAATACATTACTGCAGAGCTTTTTCAGTAAAATAATTTACTGCAGAGCTTTTTCTGTAAAAAAATTTGCAAGCATTTAAGGGCACATGCAATTGTAAACTTACCACAGGTAAAGTGAGAACCCCATGCTCCAGGTTTTGCCGGGTGTTACATAGAATAAGGGCCAGTACTTCCACGGTTTTCCCAAGCCCCATCTCATCAGCAAGGATCCCACCAGGCCAGTCCACTCCAGCCAGAGGAAACTCTCGGATCAAGCTGTGATTGAGGTCAAGGTAATTAGAACAATGACTAGCATGACTGATCTACAAAATGCACATCTGTTTTAACTACAGTTTCAGTATTTACTCCTCAAAGTAGAAAAATAATCATACCATCCAGAGTAAGGATTGTAAAAGAGTTTTTTGCCACAAATCGTGATAATTTCCCTCCAAAGAAAATGCAACTTTTGCTCTGTGCAAGGAATACAAAGACTGTATATTAGCACTGAACTGTTCTCATGCACTGACATACAGCAACGATGACGATAAAGCTGTGAAAAACCTTGAGAGCTGCTGCTTTTGCACTTCTCTCTCCTCAGCATCCAGCTGACCGCCTGACTCTGATAGGGTCTCAGCACAGGTATGAGGCCCGGGTGCTGGACGTCGAAGCTCTGCTCCGCTGCTTCTGTCAGGTGGAGGTGTCTGACGTGTTCGTACAGCTCCTCAACGTTCTGACGCTCCAGATCAGTGTCACACTCCTCCTCTTCGTTGTCCATCACCTCTAAAAAATAAAAATAAAAATCACATTGGAATAAAGTCAAAAAAAGAATATTAAAGGAACTAATGTCTATGCACAGAGTGTGCATAATTTCAGCTCATCCTACAGTTTATAAAAAATAAAAATACATTTTAGCACCATGAATCTCATTTTAACTAATTATAGTACTGTACTGTCATAGTATCGTATTTACTTATTTATTTTTAATAAAATTTTTTATTTATTGTTTGTTCGAATTCAATTTTTGTGGGCTTAGTGGGCCTTGGAGTGCAGCTCCACCTCCAGCCTCAAGTGTATTACTGTAATTATGTTTCCTGTTTGCTTTTACAAAATGACAAATAATATACTTTTGATGTGACCCCCTCACTTTTTGCTGGAAATTTAAATGGTGCCATATTAAAATTATATTTAAGATTACCGGGGATGATGAAGTCATAGAAGAATTCCATTAATTTCTGCAGAAGCTGATTGGCTTTTCTAATGCGCCCGTTTCCTTCACTGAGGAATTCTGGTCTGCCCAATCCTGATTCGAGAAGAAAAATTTTCAGCTGTTCAATAAAGCAAATGGAGAAAAAACAAAGTGATTCGTTAATGTTATGTTTTAATGATGGGAGTACTGAATCCACAGTCACAAAACCCCTCAATCCTAATGATTTTGAAATACACACCTTTACTGATTCATCTCCTGAACCATGGCACAATTTAATGATCTTTCTCTTCTGTAGCCAATCCAGATCCTCCAACAATTTTCCACCAAAGGAACACTCAATCGGCACAGGGCAGAGAGGACCACTTCTGCCTGTCTCAACCTCCAATTCATGACTACCCAGACTCAGACTTAGATTGTCACCTGTTTTCAGCAGGCAGAAGGAATGGTCTCCAAGCACAAAAGGAATCTTTGGATACAGGTCAAACTCTCCAATCAGCGCGTTCCACCCCTGTTCGAGAGCAGAAAGGGGCATCACATTCAGTTCTATGGTATCTGAAAGAGAATCCTGTATGGAGCAGGTTGGACGCTCTTCTGATGGTCCTTCTTCTGTGCCTGCAGAAGATACAAAACACAGGCTTTCCTCTTCCTTGCTGCTCTCAAGCCCTGGTCCAGGCTGACAGCTGTCCGACGATGCTGGGATTGACTCCTGAATGTCTTCACAATCACCTTCATTTTTCCGATCTTCAAGCATATCCCACTCCAGTCTCCTCTTGGCCTCCTCGTCCATGCGCACCGGCGGCACACGTTTCCTCCGGCTACTCATAGTGGAAACCTGCAGAGATACGATGACACAAAGCTGAATTATCCTATTTATTTACCATTTTGAATTAAAATGCTTCACATTAAACGAGACTAAATGTAACAGAAAGCATGGGCAAAATTATACACCACTTCAATTTGAAACAGTATGGGAGTATTATATCAGTTGTTAGATACATACTGCAAATAAGTACACAAATGTACAGATGTTCAAACAAAATCTCTTACAGTTACAAAACTACACACATTCTCTCCTTTACAGAATCACGTATTTTGCACTATATTACACTGCAATATGTCAGACTGTAGCTTTAATTCTATTTAATTCTGCACACAAACAATTGTGGTAACATGCTGACGTTACTGCACTAATCCAGTTATTTGGTAAATAAACAAATCCATGATTTTTTTTTTTTTAAGTAAATTGAAAAGAATTCCGTAGGACGTCAGTGTAAATAAACAATATCAGAATTGAAATTATATATTCCATTCATTCAGTCAAACGCTGCAGAATATTGACTATCAGCATACCGCTTCATCAGCAATCGAAATGTACCTTTGTTTAGCTTTGGGATGTGTTCTTGTCAGCAGCAAATAAATGTCCTGAAATAACTTTTACAAGCTCCAGAACCAGCGCGACATTTTCATGCGTTTCTCCGCCATATTTAAAATACAGGAAGCGACGTCAGTCGGAACCAAAACAATGCCAATGCACTGTAATATCTCAAACATTAGATGGCGCTAAACAGCCTTGTACAGCCAAGTATGGGACTCTTCTACTCATATAGCCTACATTTAGGTAGATATTAAATGGTTTGAAAAATTGGGTGACTTGGAAGTAAAAATATTATAATCTGTAGGCTAATTATGATGGACTTAATGGAGATATTCTGCAGATATCTTCATACCTTTTTGAATATTTTGCTAATATTAAGAGTTCGTTCAGAATTATTTTATAGATAAATAGTAATTATTCAGACTGAGAATGATTATATATATATATATATATATATATATATATATATATATATATATATATATATATATATATATATATATATATATATATATATATATATATATATATATATATATATATATGTATACACACACACAATTTATATATATATATATATATGGGTCAATATCACCATAGAGTGCCTTTCAACCCTCACAATACTCACACATTTTGATTTTAATTTACCATTCGCTTTATGTCATGTCATAATAGTAGACACTCAAATACTATAATAAATATATTATCTGAGCTCCCACAAATTTTTTTTTTTAATTATGGGCCATTTTTTAGAGCATAAAGCATAGATATGTCCACCCTGTCGTGGACATATAAATTACTGTTAAATATGTTTTCATTGCATTATTAAGATACAAATGATACTTTCTGAAAGGTATGATGTCCCTTTCCTAAACAGGGTTATTTGTTTGCTTTAAAATTATAAGTACATAAAATATTTTATGTAAATCATGTGTTTTTAAAGAAACTCATACAATTTGCACATGTATTTTTTCTTATTTGGAGAAATATTTGATTATTTGGATGCAGTTTTTTGTTTGCATGTTATTGCCCCCACACCTAGCACAATGGATTATATAGGTATGATTAAATTATTATTTTAAATATTATTTAAAAATACCAAGATGACAGGGTGGACGAGCCCACGACAGGGTGGACAAGCACACGATGGAGTGGACACATAAAGCAGAACACAAAAAGTATGACAAAATATGACAATGAAACATTTATTCAACTTAAAAAAATAAATATATAATTACATTCTCAATCACATTGATATAACTGAGAATTTAGAATGGCCTCTCTGGTTGAGATGAAAAAGACAGGGAGTTCAAAAACCTGCCCGTATTTTCAGCAAAATGTAAACATAAGGAAAATTATAATAACAAAACATGACAAGGCAAGTACATTAAATGTAACAATTATTTTTTTTATTTGTGGCCAAGAAATATTGTAGTAAATAAATTCTGTCAATTTGTAACATTTACAACACGTGGAACAACTTGCCCCAAACTGGTATTGCCGGGCACTTTCTGCCGCAATTTCTGCCGCACTCAGAGGCATGTTCTGAGAACAGCAATGATTTTATGTTTTTTTATATAACAAAATATTATCTTGTTATATTATACGTTTCCATAAAATGTAATATAACATTGCTATAAATTGCAATATTAACTACAAATGAATGCTGTGTCCACCCTGTCATGTGTATGTCCACCCTGTCGAGTCTAAGTGGCCGACAGGGTGGACATTTTGGAACAACGACAGGGTGGACATTTTGAGCTTCAATTAGCATATTAGCTTACAACAAACTATGACTAGGTAAATAGTTAGTCTGGTTGTTGAAGAGAATGTGGTATATTAAAACGTACATATTTGGAAATTATTGTATTTGAATCACTTCCAGTATATTTTATGCCGACAGGGTGGACATGTTAAGCTTTGGCAAAACAAGTAAGCAAACTCATATGAAGAAAATTTGTTAGTTGTAAAATCAGCAGCTACTCGCCTCAGCAGTTGAAGAATTTCCCACCACTATAGAGATACAAAAATCTGTTGTCCTGATGTTACTAATGGGGTGGCCTATTCTTAAAGGGGCAGATTCCACAATACGACAGGGTGGACAACCATTTAAGGGACATGGACAAACTCTTCTTTTCATTAAATAAAAATATTGTTTTTATTATAAACTGATCAATACACTCAATTCGAGTAATATCTTATTAAACAAAATATTAATAAAAAATAAAAAATAAAAAAATAAATAAAAAATAAATATGATTTGACTATTTTACTCTCATTCAAATTTGATGAGCAGTATAACATACATCCTCTTATACAAAGCTATAGAAAATCTTGAAAATGTATCTAAAGAGCCAAATAATACTACTGCTATGAATAAAACAACTTAGCCTTATATAACACACCCTTTCATAGTAATTTGTATGTTAAGTTATAATGGAAAATTAGTTATTTATGTTCAGGACACCAAAAGGCACCCTACAGTGATATTGACCCATATATATATATATATATATATATATATATATATATATATATATATATATATATATATATATATATATATATATATATATATATAAATTGTGTATGTGTATAATAATTATAATAAAAAAAATTATAATGACACTGCAAAAATGATTGTATAGGTGACTGTTTAACGTAACAAAAAATGTATATTTCCATGTGTAGATTATGCCTAGTAATAAAAACATCACAAAATCAATGCTTCTCACAGAGTTTAGCAAATACTATGTATGAGTTAAATCAATCATACACAATCTATAAACTAATCATATAAAAGAGACCAAAACACATTCCCCGGTCACCCTGAAAGAAGCCAGTAAATTACAGTCATGAATAAAAAAAAAGTTTAATAAAGCAATGAATAGTTTAATCAGTAAACATAATTCTCAATATTAGATGTTGGTTTGTTCAGCTGCAGAGATCCCTTGCAAGGTTGAATTTCTTTAATGAACAACACTACTCCTGAGAGGAAGTTTAACGGTTTACAGTGCCAAACGATACCATTCTCAGAGTGAGTGTGTGTGTGTGTGTGTGTGTGTGCGTGCGTGTGTGTGTTGGGGATGGCTGTGCTAGAGGACAGATGCTTGAAAATATTAGGCTTGAAAAGATCTAATTGTGAATTAATAACTAAATTAAATAAAATTAAATAAAATTATATATTTTTTTAAAGTTGTGTATTGTGTAAGTCTTTTTCCAAGATTTAAATCTACACATTGATGTGTGTATGCGTAGGGGAGACTGGGGAGAGTTGTATGGAGCTAGAATTGTGTCTTTATTACATGCGAGAAAATAAATGATCTGAGAGAAAAAAAAAAGTTTGAGAGAAAAAGTTATCACTCTGATAGCAAAAAAGCATTTCATGAGAGAAAAAAGAATATTTGAGAGAAAAAGTTTTCATACCAATAGCAAAAAATAATAATATTTGATACTAAAAAAAGTTTTGAGAGAAAGTATTTTCTCATAGAACATAAAAAAAATATAAATTTTTAAAATTATTTCTGACAAAGGCAAAGACGCTGTGTAAAATGGCTCTGAAAAGAGCCTTTGGGGTGTATTTAGCTCCTGTTGAGAAAAAGAAGAAACATGAGTCAAATATATTGCAAATGCCTTTAATTAATATGCACTCAGTTTTAATTTATCTTTATTGACTAAAACAGAAAAATCTGATGAAAATCGATCACTGAAAAAAACAGAAAAGACAATTATTCTATTTTGTTTAAATTACAAAGGTTAATGAAGGCTCTATTTTATGAATAGGTGTGTCCAAAAAAAACACTTACTTCACTTACTATCACTTTACTACTTCATAACCACCTCTTTGTCTGACTGCCTACAGAGGCAGTACTGCGCTTGTACTAAACTGAGCTCTTTGATTGACAGGTCTACTTTTAACGTTACCATAGAAACGCACAACAAAAGAGCTGCCTTTAATTTTAAGCATGTCACTTAGACAAAATCATTAAAAATGCCCTCAGAGTGTAAGGGGTTAATATTATAAAAGGACAGATGTCATTTTTGTGTGGAAAAAAAGACAGTCCGTCAATTTTATGACCGTTTATTAGTTTAACCTGGCTGTTTACCTCTCCTCAGACTGAAAGAGAAAAACGAGTTCCCCTCATGTCTAAAAATACTGTCTAAAATAACTCACTGAATATATTTAATACGCGAACATATTAACAGTGAGTAACTAAAGTCAACAAGTTAATAAAAAAATGTTTTCTATTGTTTTATACTCAACCCATGTCTGATACCTGACTCTGTTAAAACAAACCTGTGAGCCTTGCTCTAGGGTGAAGGGCATTTCCCCAGAAAGGGGCCCCGGAGTGGCGTAGTCGGTAACTTTGTGACAGCCCACCTCACTTTGTGGCCTGGATATCCATGCTAATGTGTAGGTTGAGCCAAATTTCCTAAAATCTTAGTGTACCTCTAGTTAAACCTGCCACATTTGGAGTAGTCGGCATGGTCTATTCAGCTGTTCAGATTCAGACTTGGGTAGAGTTTTTTTGTATGTTTGCAGAACGTTGGTGATTGTGCAGTGGGGTTTTGACTGGGTGAGTACCCTTTTCAGCATGCTTATGGACAATGAACTACAAGAGATGAGGGATTTAGTAGCCCAATTAACCCTCTGGGGACTAAGCCCTTTTTGGTCCATTTTCTCTATTTTTACATTTGGGCTTATAAACTGTATGTAATGGAGATGGAACATTCAGATGGTATCTATGGATTCAGAAGACCCTAAGCTAACATAAGCATGCATGTAATGTGTTTATAAAGGAAGTATGAGTGAAAAATGTACAATAAAATGTACCTGTGGGACGGTGACAGTTTTGTAGGAGTCATTTATCCGAGCTTATGCACTTCAGTTTTTGAGTGAAAAAAGCATTATTTGTTAATAATTTTGGCAATATTGAGTAAAATATGAAAAAAAATTACACTGTTGATCACACTTGTCTACTTTAATATTTAAAAATGCTTTTGTTAGTCACTTGCATGTGTTCACACAGAGACCCGGTGTTTGACGTTTTGGTTAGTTCATAATTTGGAAAACTGAAAGAATATGAACAGTGTTTGATATGTGTTCTCTATATGACAGCGTTAATGGGTTGTCTTGTTTGTCACAATGGTGACAATGATTTGTCAGGGAACAGCACAAGTGTTACTGTGCACCCCTTTTCTGAAAATAAAAGCATTTCAAAATACAAGTCCTGTGTTTTGTAATCTTCTAAATTCACTTTCAATGGCCGGCCATTTTTGACTGGGAACACCACAAGTGTGACTCACTTGTACAATTTTGTACAAAATAAAAGAATTTAAAAAGAAATTTCCTGGTTAAACATTAAAGTAGACTAGTGTGATCAACAGTGCAATTTTTTTTTTCATATTTTACTCAATATTGCCAAAATTATTAACACATAATGCTTTTTTCACTCAAAAACTAAGGTGCATAAGCTCGGATAAATGACTCCTACAATTAAACCATTTGAAAGAAAATTAAATACAAAACCAGTCCTATTTGAAAGAGAACAAGTTGACAAAAAGATTGAATCCAAGATTGGGTGAAAATATCGTATAATGATTGATTTATAAGCTATTTTTTATAGGCCGGTCATTTTGACCCGGGAATACCACAAGTGTGACTATGTACCATTTTTTACAAAATAAAAGTTTTTCAAAACAAACTTCCTGGTGAAACATTAAAGTAGACTAGTGTGAACAACAGTACCAGTTTTCTAAAAAAAAAAAAAATAAATAATAAATCCAAAATTATAAAAAAATATTTTTTTTTTACTCAAAAATTAGATGCCTACTCTTAGATAAATGAGGCCCACGATTAATCAGATGCAAATGAAAATACAAAACCAGTCCTAACTGAAAGAGAACAAGTTGACAAAAAGATTGAATCCAAGATTGGGTGAAAATATGGTATAATGAGTGATTTATAAGTATTTTTTATAGGCCGGTCATTTTGACCCGGGAAGACCACAAGTGTAACAAGGTAACAACCCCCCCCCAAAAAAGTAAGAAAATTTTCAAAAAACATTTGAGAAGTAGTTATACCCTTTGTGAAGAAACTCACTAAGTTTCAGTCCAATGCGATAACATTAACTAGTATTTTTGGGAAAAAGAAAATCTTCTCCGGGTGAAAATGACCCGAAGACCACAATGTGTAAAGAACAATGAAAAATGTAACTTTATTTACAAATAGTCCCAGGCGTTTTTCTTAGGAATGCTTAGAATTTTCTAAGCAATGCTTTCTCCTCGTCACTCTCCAGTAATTGTTCCAGAGCTTGTTCCACCATAAATCGTTTACTGCTTGCCATCATAAATGTGCTAAAACAATAAATAATGCTATAATTGTATGTATATGTATATATTATAATTGTTCGGTCTCTCTCTCATATAAATCTCTGCGCGCTCACGCTCCATAAACCATTGTTTATACTTGACGCGTCGGTTCGCTTTCTGTCGTCTCTGCCACTCGACGCTATTTGCGTCATATCCCTTACCACCCCTTGCAAGGCTACAGAGTCCTCCGATTTGCTAGAATACGTCATGGTAACCTTCCTCTGATCGGGTAAGAAAAATATTCCTCCATCGGCAATTTTTCCATTGGTTGTTGCTCGTGAATCTGCCAAACAACATCGATTTCATTGGCCTTTGACGTAGTGGTATTGCGCAACAAGGAAGTGTGTATACAAGCCGGGTAAGTTATCACTGTTTTCAGCGGAATCTGAGGAAGACGGCAAAAAAGACCGCACCTCTCTATCATTAATAGTTTTTAAGATAATTCCACATTTGTAAAAGTATGCCATTTTGGGCGGTACCGCCCAATCCGTCCCCAGAGCGTTAAGGGCGGAAAATGAGAAACTGCGGCTGGAGCGGGCGACTGTTGAGCAGTCCGATCCTGGCGCAACTTCTACTAGCACGGCGCGGCCTTTTACGCCTCGGTCAGCTGATGCGGGTGCTAGCATGGTTGAACGATTCGTGTTCATTCCGAGAGACAGACGCTGTCCAAATTTTAATGGCAGGTCTGGTATCTGTATTGACGAGTGGGTTGAAGAAGCCAGAGCGTGCATGAGTATTGTAATATGATACCCGCCGAGCAGGCCTTTTTCCTGTATGATCATCTTGAAGGAGAAGAGTCATATGTCACACTACAAGAGACATTTTTTCACGGCGGCAACATGAGGGAGAAACGTTGTTAGAGTTCTCCCTGGCTTTGTGTCTTTTTGAGAGGGTGAAAAGCCAGTCGCCGCACGTTATTTCTAAGGGCGATATTGTTGTGAGAGATCAATTTGTTGAGTGCGTGTCCGATAATGCACTTCGTCAAGAGCTGAAACAATTGATAAGACGGCAGCCCACTGTAACGTTGTTAGAGGTCCTGGGGGAGGCAATCCGTTGGGAAAGAGAGGGAATGCCAGGTGGTGCCAGGGGTCGAACTCAGTCGGTCCCTTTGGTGAGTGGGTCCCAGTTTGAGGTCCGGGGAGGTCCTGATCCGGTTCGGGGAGGTCAATCGTCCGAACTAGGTGAGCTGCAAGAGATGCTGCGTCAGCAGCGACAGCAGATAAATCTGCTCACCCAAACTATGACCCGTAACCAAAATACCTTTTCACGTGGTCATGCGTCTCATTCAACCAAATTGATCTGTAAAAGGTGTCAACAACCAGGTCACTTTGCACGAGAGTGCGACGGTGAACGTTGTCCCCCCTGTCACGCCCTCTTGTTGCCCCCTTGTCCAGTGAACCAAGGCCATTGTCTGGCCCTAATCCTTCAAAAAACTAGTTCCTACCGGGCTTCAGAGCCACAGATCAGTAGGGAGCGCACGTGGTTCTCATGTTTGTAATGGTGACGAATCGGCATCCCACTTAGTTTCCTCATGTCCACACCTTATTGTTAATATTGGGGGTGTCCAGGTACCCTGTTTGATAGATACTGGTTCCATGGTGTCAACCATTACAAAAACTAGTTTTCGGTTGGGGTTTGAGCCATGGGGCCAGGATCGCCTGCGGTCGTGTCACTGGCTACAGCTCCGTGCAGCTAACGAGCTTGAAATTCCTTATATCGGGTACCTCGAATTAGACATTGAATTGTGCGGTAGTACAGTCGCTGATTGTGGGGTGCTGGTGGTCCATGATCCCCCTGGTGGTGGCACCGACACTCCGGGCATTCTGGGAATGAATGTGCTCAGTCGCTGCTACCGGGAGCTTTTGGCCGTCATGGATCCACTTTATTTGAGCTACCGATCATGGCTCAGGATTCTAAAATTACCCAAGCATTTCAAGATTGTCAACAAGTCACTCATGCTTCAGATCGCAGCAGTAACGCTAAGGTAAGAGGGCGTAGCGTGTGTCGCATTCCAGGCGGCACTTTGAAATTTGTGACTTCAACGTGTTCGTCCTCCCTTCCTCCCTGAAGTTTCATCGGTGACCGCTCGGGTGGCCTCCTGCGAAGCCTCAGTTACGTTGGAACCTATAGAGTTGGTTGATTTAAGAGGGCTATTGGTTGAGGAACAGGAGCAGGTTAGGGTTCTCCTTCATGAGTACCAAAACGTGTTCTCAATGCACGAAGGGGACTTGGGTTGCACTAACCTTCTTTCCCATGAGATCCCCTTGATGGATGATATTCCGGGAGGGAGGTAGGGAGGTAGTGAGGTAGGTAGGGAGGTAGGTAGGGAGGGAGACAGATCCTACCTACCTGACAGGAAAAACAGATCCTAAATACAGGCTAAGAGATCCCAGTCTAAATAAGCAGAAATTATGTTTTACCTCATGATACTCAAAGCAGATCAGCACAGTGGAGCTGAACAACAGTTCCTTTTCAGTCAGTTACATTCGACGTTATGTGAGAACTGAACTGATGAATTGGGATCTCGCCTGAGAGCCCAATCACCTTTGAGTGTAAAATAAACGAGCCAATGGAGCCAAAGCGCTTGCATCGCACAATCAAGCTTTAGCTTCGGAGCCAAGCGTTTCTCACAATTCTGCTCTGCAATCATCATTCGAGTGTGTCCAATGAACCAGGAAGAAGCTCTTCAGTGAGTTCCCCCTGTGTACTTCAGCACTAAAAGAGCCTTTTCCCTAAAAGAGCAAGCGGATAGTGAGTGTCTTTTTATAGATGCTTCTCTGTCCGTGCATTTCTGGATGCAGTCGTTTACTGTCCTCATCTGACAGCTACGACTGCTGTCTCACATGCCTGGGGATATAAGCATGTTGAAACTGCATTCATGGGTGGTTCATGTTTTCGCATGAGAGAGCAGCGAGATCCACAGGGTGTTGTGTGCCGTCGAGCTGCTAGCTAACAGCGCGGGTTGTCACAGCAACCCAGCACGTCATTCAGCGCTCTAGATGCACGATGGAGCGGCCGAGACTCAAGTACCTCAAACAAGGTGGAGTCCCCTCTGCTATGCCCCGATCTAGTTCCTCCTCCCGCGAGAGGATTACTTCGGGGAATAGCCAGGGTGACCAGAATATTACAGTGAGGGCTTCCCTGCCGAGTACATTTCCATGGGCCTCCCCACTCTGGTGCAGTGCAAATACTGAAGCTTCCGGATGGGATTGCTGGTCCTTCTCATGGGGGAACTAGCGTTTCATTCGGGGCTCCAGCGGAGGATCAGGTGTCGAGTTGATCGCTGCATTGAAGAGAGGGATATTATGCTCTGAAAATGAAGATGATGCTGAGCTTCCCACTATAATGGTGTGCTCATGCTGAATCAAATTCAGAGCTGACAGCCATCCTTTCCAGGGCTGATACGTGCTCTGTGTCGTTCTGAGCTTTCATGGTGTCTGGGGGTTCAGCTCGTAAATCGCCTTGCCCCACCCCGTAGCCTTTCTTCCCGGATATGCATGAAGGACTTTGGCAGTATGGAAACATATTGGCGCCAATATGGAATTTCAAAGATGCCAAAATCTGCGTAAAAAGTTTTTCTTCTCTTGCTACCATTGATTGTGGGGCGTTCAGGGGATTCAAGGGGATTCCCCAGGTGGAGTGTGCAGTTGCGGTCCATGCCACCTGGTGGGTTCATCCACAGCTCCCGTCCAGCACCTGTGAGACAACAGCGGCTCTCACCACTGGGGCTTACAATGCTGCTGGTCAGGCCACCTCAGCCCTGCATGTGATGGCACTCTGCAAGTCTACTAAGCCAAACAAAAGAGCTCATATGCACGAGGGTAGTTCTAAGCCGGGGTTGATGCAGGAAATGTGCATGATGATTTACTGTGATCAAGTCAGAGGGCAGGTCCTCAAATAGACGATGTCCACCTTTGTGGTCCAGAAGTAACCCCTGGGTAAACCTTGTAGGGGTGCGAGATGTCAACAAAGCGTGCTTTCTCGATGCACCTATCTCACAAGCGACGTTTGTTGTCCCAACGGAATCATCTTTTCAGCGACGTTGTCGAAGAGTGTGCCCAGCAGTTCTCTGTGGTCCAGAAGCACTGCAGCAGCTGTGTACACCTACGCTTCCGTCCATGTCGCATCTCGCCCACAGTCTCGCACAGACACTGTGCAAAGTCAGGGAGGACGAGGGGCAAGTCTTGCTAGTTGTGCACTACTGGCCCAACCTGACCTGGTTCCTGAAACTCATGCTCCTTGTGACAGCCCCTCCCTACCGCCCCTCCCTACCGCATTCCTCTGAGGAAGGACCTGCTTTCTCAGAGACGGGGGCCCAATGGCGGAGGACTTAGGTGATCTACCCCAGGCAGTGGTAGACACCATCACTTCGGCGAGTGCACCCTCTGCGAGGCACATCTACGCCTTGAAGTGAAACCTATTCGTTGAGTGGTGCTCTTCTAACTGAGAAGACCCCCGGAGATGCCCAATCATGGCTGTGCGTTCCTTCCTGCGGGAAGGGCTGGAGCGAAGGCGGTCTCCCTTTAACCTGAAAGTGTATATATTGCTGGTATTGCTGCACATCACAATGCAGTAGATTGGTAAATTTGTGGGAAGGCATGACCTGATCATTAGGTTCCTAAGGGGCGTGAGAAGGTTAAATCCTTAAATCCTCACCCTCACTATGTACCCTCTTGGGACCTCTCCTTGGTGTTAACAGCCTTGCAGAGAGCGTCCTTCGAACCACTGCAGTCAGCAGAGCTTCTGTATGAAGGTAAGGGATCTGCAGGCATTTTCGGTCAACGAATCATGCCTAAAGACTTGGGCGCTTGCTCCAAGCACATGTACCTTCCATTCATACCCGCTCTGCAGGGCGGGGTGCACGATGCAAATCTCACACGCCAATGTCCCTTGGCTCATTTAGTTTACACTTGAAAGGTATTTGGGCTCTCAGGCGAGATCCCAATTCGTCAGTTCAGCTCTGACGTAATGTCTCCGTTCCCTCCTTCAGGAACAATACGTAACCAATGCGATTTCTGCAGTTAGTAGATGAATATCAGTTATTGATTAAAACACTTGCACAAATGAAATGATAAAGACACAAATGGTCAGTGAATGTAAAGGCAAGTCAATAGCTCAAGACTTGAGGATCATATCCGATGATAGACGCTGTGAATCAGGAACTACATTAAATGCTGGAGGACAGACAGAGGATCTCAAAGGATCAGAAGAGACACCAGACAGATTTTGGAGATATAGTTTAAATTACCCTTTTTTTTAAAAAAATTGGTAGTGTGGATCATGCAGGAGAGTTCAGAATTACAACATGACCACAGAAATGTAGGTCACACACACACACACACAAACCTTAATAGTAGTTGTTTTGTTGTTATTGATGTTATAATTTATCTTCTTGTGTTCAGATGCATGTGATCTCACATTAGATTTAAACACAGCAAACTCTCTTCTCACTCTGTCTGAGAACAGAAAGATGACATGTTTCAGAGGATCAGCTGTATCCTGATATTTCAGAGAGATTTGATGAATGGTGTCAGGTTTTGTGTAAAAAGAGTCTGACTGGCCGCTGTTACTGGGAGGCTGAATGGAGTGAGTGAGCTGACATATAAAGGAATCAGCAGGAAAGGATGGAGTTATGATAGTTTACTTGGATACAATGAAAAGTCTTGGAGTCTGAAATGTTTTGAAAACAGATTCACTGTCAGACACAATATTAATAGAAAAGTCAGACCTGCCCCTTCACATCCTTCTAACAGACGAGTTTACCTGGACTGACCAGCCGGAACTCTATCCTTCTACAGCGTCTCTGACACACACACACACACACACACACACACACACACACACACACACACACACACACACACACACACTGAACTGCTCTATGCTGGATTTGGGGTTTATTTTAATAGTCTTTACCTCACACAGTCTTTACCTCACACAAGTTTGAATGAATGATCCAGTTTGTGGAGTTCTTTTTCCTGATTTTGACATTTATTTCACACTAAATCATTATGTGATAAAAAAAAAACACACTAAAATATAGAGAGAATGTTAAAATGAAAATTAAATAAAAATTATATGGCTACGGTCAAATATTGTTATTTTTAGGCATTAAATCAGCTTAATGTATTTTACTTAATGTACTGAGGTGGAATTGTTGTTAACTCGCTATAATTTGGTGGATGGTTTAAAAGTATTCGTTAATCACCTGTAGTGTATTTATACTCTTCATACTTCATGTAATCATAACGGGTGCCTGATGGCGCTATGCACAAGATCCTACTTAGCTCGAGCTTCAAGATACAAAAAATAAATACATGTACACTTTTTATCATGTGGTATTCTTCTTCTCGGTTTTAATTATTCATTTAATGGTTATGAACACAAATTAAGCAAGTGTCACAGATTAAGCCAGCATGCCATCAGCACCAGGTCCTTCAGCTCGACCCACTCATTCACAATCACCAGAATACTAACCTGGCACACCTGTCAATCCCTCATCAAGCACCCTGTCAGCAAGGTGTGCAGGACAGACTGAAGAGGCAGATGATGAAGATCACACGTAATATTTCATAATAATCCACAAGACAATCAAAAATAGGGCAGAGGAAAATCAGACCAAACGCGACCAGACACTAAATGACTGTGAAGGGCGAACTTAAATAGTAGACAGAACAAGGCTAAACAAGGTAATTAATCAAACACAACTGAAAAGAACAAACTCATAATGATGTTGCCATAGAAACAAGGGAGTGGGAAAATGAACAAAGGAAGATAAAAAAACGAATAAATACAAACTAAAAGTCCAAACGAAATAAACTGAACATAACTGTGACACACCCATTGTAAGATCACAGCTCACACTCGTCTGGTCTCGTTATTACACAGGGATAGGCAACGTCGATCCTGGAGTGCCGCTGTCCTTCAGAGTTTAGCTCCAACCCTAATCAAACACACCTGAACAAGCTAATCAATGTCTTCAGGATTACTAAGGCTAAAAGCAGGTGAGTTTATATCAGGGTTGGAGCTAAACTCTGCAGGACAGCGGCACTCCAGGATCGACGTTGCCTATCCCTGCGTTAGTATATACACAAGAGTGAACCTACCCAACTACTCACCTTGAAAAACCAATCTTCTTCATCCTACTTTTACTACATATTCCTTCAGACTGTATATCATTGGTGTGCTCATAAACGATCCTGCAAAGAGAAAGATTTGTCAGTTAAGTGTTATTGCTAATTTAACTGCTTTTGCTCTTCACTTACCTGTTTGATGATCCAAGAGATCGCAATCAACCTGTGAATAAAGAACTAAGTTTATCTTCGTGTCTCACGTCCTGTTTGATGACAGCATGACAAACCAAATTAATAATATAGGCTACCATTGATGAAACCAAAACCTTGTTTTTGTCACAATCTGTGTTTAGTTTCGTTTTCATGTTTCCTGTTTCCATTGTTCCTAGTTTCCCACCAATCGTTAGTTGTCATGGACACTCATTAGTCGTCACAGCTGTTCGTCATTGTCTCATCATCACTGTGCATTTAAGTTTCTCTTTGTGCTCACTTCACAACATACTGAAACTGAAAAAAGTTTTTTTTTGTCCATTGGAAGCCCTCCTAATCTCGTGCTGCGTCCCAATTCACCTACTTCTGCCCTAAAAGTATGTACTCTTTTTGTGAAGAAAAAGTACATACTTTTGAGTGTGTAGCAAAAGAGTAGGTAAACTTTGGGACATACTATTTTGTCATCTTTAACGGACAGCTGTGTGCTTAGTTACGTGCATCCTGTCACCGTAAACTGCCCTGTCAATCATCTTGTCACAGTTACTGTAAAATCCTCAATCCAATCTAATTTAATTTTCTACTGTTTCGGAGAGAAATGTCGTAGCACATCCTCCAAGTGACACAGCGCAACACATTTTGGAAAGTTCAATGTTAAGATCATTTTTAGGAAGAGGAGCTCCAGCGAACTTATTTATTCAAAATGTTCTCTCTAAAAAAATAATCATATATGTCTAAGGTATTGTAGTGTGTCAGGTAAAACACGAGCACACTGATGTAATTCAGTAAATCTGCCATTATATGCCAACCATTATTCCTATTTGGGGGCTTCCAATAATATTTATTGGAAGCATTTTATATGTTTGTAAGTGGTATTGCAGGGATTCAATGATCCTCAGGAGGAGGAATATTTCAGGAAGAGAATCAATGATGAGCATCAAGCCTGTAGTATAATTTCACATATTAGAAGATCAAGAAGCCTCCACATCATGTGTCACATACCGTCTTCTGCTGGATCTCAGCCACTGTGCTTCAAAACCTCCTGAAACAAGAAGACAGTGCAAAAGTGCCTCAAACTCTGACAGGTATGTCCACTTCCACTGATGACTCAGATCAACATGAGGTTCAGAAGTATTATGAGAGAGATCCAGAGAAACTTCTGCAGTCCAGCAGAGACATGATTGTGAAACTGGCTGAACTGGATTTCAATCAGCTGATGAAGGGCAACGTGATGTTCTATGAGGAGGACCTGAGAGAGAGCGGCATAGACGTCACTGACGCCTCAGTGTGTTCTGGGATTTACACTGAGATCTTTAAAGAATCTTTGATTCATCAGAGGAAAATCTACTGCTTCATACATCTGAGCTTTCAGGAGTTTCTAGCTGCTTTCTTTCTGTTTTACTCACATGTAAAAAATAAATCACTGAAGTTGTTTCTGAATAAAGAATATCAGTGGAAAAATTCTCTGCATGTGCTTATAGTAGAAGCAGCTAATAAATGCTTGTGGAGGATAATGCACACCTGGATCTCTTCCTGCGGTTCCTGCTGGGCGTCTCACTGGAGTCCAATCAGAGACTCTTACAGGATCTACTCACACACACAGTGAACAGAGACCATCCACAGAGGCACACAATATACATCATAATCAAAAATGAAAATTTCTCAGCTGACAGATGCATCAATCTGTTCTTTTGTCTGCTGGAAATGAATGACCAGACTCTGTACAGAGAGATTCAGGAGTTTGTGAAATCAAAGAATCACTCAGCGGATAAACTCTCTCCATCTCACTGCTCATCAATAGCCTACATGCTTCAGATATCAGAGAAGGATGAGTTTGATCTGAAGAAATACAACACATCAGATTATGATCTGTAATCATATCATTTACAACAAGTGCTTTTGAAGAAAGGGATCATATATTCACTAACCCAAGCTTTATCATTTGTTCATCTGTATTATATCTGTTTTATTTTATTTTTGTTTTTCCTCTCACGAATTCTCACAAATCATGCTCACTAATGCTCACAAATTCATGTTTTTAAAACAGTAAAAGATCTTTTCGTGTAATTGTAATGTTATATTATGTCATGTTTATCAAAATAAAACTTATAAAAAACATAGCCTAGACCCCAATTTAATTGTATTTAACAATAATACAATTTGTTGAACTTTATTCTTGTACAAACAGATACTGTATTAAGCAGTATACAAATATTGCATTTATTTCACTTCATGATAACTCTTTATTTTGATGATCCTCCTGTGCAGAATTATTAGGCACGTTGATGACATATTTTTTTCCAGGCACATTTTACCAATTCCAAACTACATTAATCCTTAATAACTACTATTAATTTTGTATTTAATCATTTGTCAGTGATATGTATAATTGTGCATGAAGGCTGGAAATGAAAAACACCTTATATTCATCAGGTGTGCATAATTATTAGGCAAATTTTCTTTTACTGATTAAATAAGTCAAAAAAGAGATTTAATAGTGATAGTGTTATTGAATTGTGGTCTGCAGAAAGAAGGTTTTTGGGTAGTGAGTGATTATGTAATATCACTATTATAAAATCAAATAAAATGGTACATTTGTGTCAAGAACATTCTTGTAATCATCTGATTAATTTCAAAGTGGACATTTTGTTGTAAAATCTAATAACAGGTGAAACTGTGGGACATGTTTTGTCTCATGTCTCCAGAATCAGTGATGGGATGGTTTGATGTTTCAAGGTCAAATTGAGTGTGGTATCCAGTGCATTACGTTCATCTCACCACTAGGAGTCTCTGTCACCCGCTTAATGAAATGTGTCTGAATGTCTGTACATTCTGTACACTGTGATATGTAATATATCTCCTCCTGTTCTGCATCATTAGTGTCTCCATACAAACCCTAATATCAATTGTGTTACTTCTGTGCTTTTCTGAATGTATCTGTTTCTTTTTGAAGATGTTTTGTGTTATCTGGAAATTAGATCGGGATAATCTTGCAGACTTTTCTGGCTGCATTCATATAGCCTAATACAACTGAAGTAAACATAATAGAAACACATTTTAGTTTAATTTTCTTCATTGCAACAAGATACTCATACAGATATCATACTTGATTAAATTTATAATAATTTTTTTCTCTGTATTTGTGTCTGTGCCTGGTGTTTGACCTGCTTTCACATGAAGTGATGCTAAAGGAGGAGGTTCCTGCGCTCATGTTGGAGGATGAAAACAGGAGGCTCAGTTTGTGCTCCAGCAGCTCAGGAGAGAGATGTGACGACACGCTGTGATTTCAGGTGAGAATGAGCAGATTAAATGAGCACTGAATGCATGACACAGATATACATCAGTCAGATCACTAAACTAATGTCCTGTTTGCAATTATTGCATGCCGGCTGTAATACCAGGTATTATATTTTTGTTATTTATAACACAGAACAGCTCGTCTACAGGCACATGGTGCAACTGTTCAGATCGAAACTTCCTTTTTCCTCCAGCTGTTTCAATATCTATTTGATTCAGAAATGTCATGGCCATGGCAGATATCTAGGATGATGTGCATTTTCTGAATATCAACTATCAATCAATTTGCAAATAATCTACAAAGCATCAGGATATACTTTTAATATGATTGAATCGCTCTTGACAAAGTGAATTTCTGGTTCAACGCAGTCCAGAATTCAGCGACTTTAATCTACTGGCATCAATTATAAAAGAACAAACCATTTACAGTTTATTTCATCTGTATGATGCTGCTAGAATGCGATATGAAGTGATTCATTCTCATCTTTATTCTGCAGGGAAGCTTTTTGGCTGGACTGGAATGCAACAAATATCTATGTCTCTTACCAGCAAGATGGAGCTGATTTGAAGTGAAGACATCTGACACCATGACGACGATAATGCAGAGAATAAATGTCATTATTATTTTGTGTCTTTCAGTCTTATTGTTCTGTATCCATCCCATCTCATCAGCTGATGTACATCAGAGGCCCGTGATTCCCAGGGCAGCGTCCCGCTCGGTGGCAAGGATGGATGGCGATATCATCATCGGCGCTCTGTTTTCTGTCCATCATCAACCGGCGGCAGAGAAGGTCTCGGAGAGAAAGTGCGGTGAGATCAGGGAACAGTACGGGATCCAAAGAGTGGAAGCGATGTTCCACACGCTGGACAGAATTAACGCTGATCCCAACCTTCTTCCCAACATCACTCTGGGTTGTGAGATCAGGGACTCCTGCTGGTACTCATCAGTGGCTTTGGAACAGAGTATTGAGTTCATAAGAGATTCTCTCATTTCCATCCGTGATGACAGAGACGGGTTGAAGTGGTGTGTTGAGGGAAATCCTTCTGCTCAGCCGCCGGCCACCAAAAAGCCCATCGCTGGTGTGATCGGACCTGGATCCAGCTCAGTGGCCATTCAAGTTCAGAACCTGCTGCAGCTCTTCAACATCCCTCAGATTGCGTACTCGGCTACAAGCATTGATCTGAGTGATAAAACCCTCTTTAAGTACTTCCTTAGGGTCGTGCCCTCTGACACTCTTCAGGCCAGAGCTCTCTTGGACATTGTGAAACGCTACAACTGGACGTATGTGTCAGCCGTTCACACCGAGGGTGAGTTATAGCTTCTCTGAAGCTCAGGATACTGTATGACCTGGAATTCTGAAGTATCAAAATGTTTCTCCTGAGAAATAAAATAGACACATTTTGATGTACAACAACAAGAGTTTGGAACTATCAAATGAATGTGTGTAGTAGGTTAGATCATTTGATTTTGGAAGAATTTGATAAGAAATGTTTTGTATTGAAATCAAATCAAATCGGAGCAAGGTTTGACATGTTAAAATCTGAAACTTTTGCTGAGGAGAAACTGTGAATTTAACTTTCTATTTGCTTTCCATAGTCTCATTGGTGTCCAAGAGAAACATTTAAATAGCATGAAATGATCTGATCAAATATCACTGGAACCATGCAGGGTCAAAACTGCAAGACATTTTTTAACAGACTTTTTAATCACCATATCATTATCAAGAGATTGATATTGGTCTCATATCAAGCACAGCACATTATTCCACATATAACCCAATCTGTGATTAAAAAGTAACAATGTAATCTTCTTAACAGCATTTGAAAGCACAATCAGGGTCACAAGCTGAGCTCTCAAATCATAATATTAAATAAATGCCATAATCTGTAGTTTCATTCATTCATTTGCTTAATTCCTTCAGTCATTATTTTGTTAGTTTATTCATTCATTTATTGTTAATTTGTTCTTTCAGTTGTTCATTCGTCATTCATTCACTCAAGTCAGTCGTTCATTATTTGTGTTGTGCGTAGGTTCGTTCATTAATTTGGTTTTTTATTCTTTCATTCTTTTTAATCATTCATATTTTTCACTCACCCTTGACCTGATATTGTACTTTTTAAGTAACAGTAATGCCTGTTGAATTGAATTGTAAATTTTGAATATGGATGTTGCTTTTTTAATTCACATAATACACATATTTTGTCATTTCAATTCAATATCCTGAATTGAAAGGAGACAATTCTTACATTTTGAATGCTAATAGACAACTCTGGGTCTGTTTTTTTGTGTAATATTCAAGACAGGAAATGGCGGGGCTTAGATTAAGTCAGGATTAGGGTTTAGTTTAATTAGGAAATTAAAGTAGCTTTTATAAATGTGCCTTAGAAAAAAAAAACATGACAGGTGTGCATCTTGATGCAAAACAATGGCACTGATTTAAGATATCTCAGTGCAAGTTACTTTCAGTTAAAACAGCTCAAATATTTAATATGGGACTAGTTTAAGCCTTGTCTGGGACTAGTTTAAGCCTTGTAATACGTTAGGCTAAAGTCAGTTTGCATTGTCCATCTGATTTGAAGACCTTTGAAGATGCTGTTAAGTTGTCCATCTCAATGCATTTTCACAGCAGTCTCAGGTGAGCTGGATCGAGGTAATGAGAGAAGCTCTGATGCAGATGCTCTTGTGTTGATGTTCGTTCCTCAGGGAACTATGGTGAGAGTGGGATGGAGGCCTTTAAGGAACTGGTATCTCATGAGGGTCTGTGTATCGCACACTCTGACAAGATCTACAGCAACGCTGGGGAGAAACACTTCGACCGGCTGCTGAGGAAACTTCGAGAGCGTCTGCCCAAAGCTCGTGTGGTGGTCTGTTTCTGCGAGGGAATGACTGTTCGTGGTCTCCTCATGGCCATGAGACGCCTTGGTGTAGCTGGAGAATTCCTCCTCATCGGAAGGTGACTATATGTTTAGTTTATAGACCATAAGGACATTTAAAGGAATTAAAGCATAATCTTTGATAGTTTCATAAAGCACCAGATCTATTCTGCTTAGAAATGATCATGATTTCCTGATGCTGCAGGTTTCTATGAAGTGAAAAGAGGAACATCACTTGGCCAAGGCTGCTTTATTCTAGGTCAAGGAGAGTTTTAAAGGAGGCTAGTTCAAAGCCTAAATTTTAGTTATTTACTGAAAGACATACTAGTCACACCAGGCTGATTTGACTAGTTAAAAGTGTGTACACAGCATCAATTAAAATAATTCAGTTTTAATGTTATTTAATGAATTTGCATAGCGTAACACCGCCCTACCTCGTGAGTATAAAAGGAGGATGCTGGCAACATGCAGATATGTTTCTTCGCTGAGGAGCCAAGACTGAGCTCAGGCGATCCCCGCGGTACAGCGGAAAGTGGCAGGCAGACGTAACGTCTCCGTTCCCTACTCAGGGAACGAGGGTTACATACGTAACCGAGATGTTCCCTTTCGTTGTCACTCCGAGTTATGTCGGATGACGACGAATGGGGTTACCAGTCTAATCACGCCACCTTCTCGGCTGTCTTCCAGTGCCCTGCGTAAATCTGAGATCCCTGTCGTGAGACTGGCACGGACGAAGGACTCCTATTTAGCACAGGAATACCAAGGTACACTGGGGAGCATATCCCATAGCTTAGAGGAATATGCAATTATTGCCAACCCAGACGGGGGGACTTAGAGAATACACATATGACCCGGAGGGATACATATGGAGAACACTGCATGGGGTGTCCAGCCGCAGGTAGAATATTTCAACCCCAGGGGTGGCAAGGTGGCTTGCCAAGGGAAAGACACATGCTCAGAGAGGCTTACAGTGGAAATACACATGTGTGGGTCGCTCAGAGGAGGGACCATGCACACGGGAGGCACCTAGCCGACGCGCAGGCAATAGACACTGGCGCCGACGTCAGGAGTGCTGGAGGAACTCAGGGCTTTCGGGGAAGCTCACCTGAGGAGAATATCGCACGTATCCAGTCCGTGGAGTGGAATGGCGAGCAAGCGAAGACACCTGAGCGGGTCCGGTACTAGCTAGTTGAAGCGAGTACATGAGAGGACACTGGCTCCACTTGGAGATTGTAGAATCTGGCGAATGTGTTCGGTGTCGCCCCGCCTGCAGCTCTGCAGATGTCTGTTAGCGAGGCGCCATGCGCTAGAGCCCAAGAGGAAGCCACACTCCGGGTGGAGTGGGCCGTCACACCAAGGGGGCACGGTCGACCTTGCTGCTGGTAAGCCAAAGCAATGGCGTCCACTATCCAGTGAGACAACCTTTGCTTGGAGAGAGCCTTTCCCTTCAGCTTCCCACCATAACAGACAAAGAGTTGGTCTGAGGTCCTGAAACACTGCGTTCTGTCTACATAGGTGCGGAGAGCACGTACTGGACAGAGCAGTGCCAAGGCTGGGTCTGCCTCCTCCAGGGGCAGCCCTTGCAATTTCACCCCCTGGTCCCGGAAGGGAGTGATAGGAACCTTGGGCACGTATCCGAGCCGGGGTCTCAGGATCACGTGAGAGTAGGCCGGCCCGAATTCCAGGCACGCTTCGTCAACGGAGAATGCGTGCAGGTGAGAGAAAAATTTGAGTGCTGAAGCGCTCGCGGAGAAACACACTCACTGGCAAACCACGCACAGATAAGCAGGAAGTGTGCACCCGCCGGGAGATCGCCGTCACACCAACACTGGAGAGTTTGCTCGTCTCGTAAGAAGCTGACAAAATCAAAGATGGCTTAGGGAGTGAAGAAATACACTTGGCTCCGAAACGAAAACATATCTGCATGTTGTCAGCGTCCTCCTTTTATACCCATGAGGTAGGGCGGTGTTACGCTATGCAAATTCCGCAGACCCATGGCATTTCTTTGCCATTGGCTCGTTTTGTAATACTCGAAGTTGATAGGCTTTCTAAGCGAAACCCCATTCGTTGTCATCCGACGTAACTCGGTGTGACAACGAAAGGGAACACATATTTTTTCAATAACGTCGTACATTGAAAGAGAGCCGCTCTTTTTTGAACACTGGTTCGGTAAGTTACAAAAAGCGTGGATACAATCTGCGTGTCATCTGAAGGTTTTAGATCCAGTCACTGTCTTCCACCAAAGTTGTTTCATATTATGGTATTTTTATTCTTTAGTACAGTCAAAAACTGTTTAGATGGAAAGGATCTCAAGCTGAGCTGAAGACGTTACTGTAGCTATACCCATTTATAGACACGGTACTTCCTTAAATTTACAACAACCATAATGAAATGACCCTTTACAATAGATAATGCTTTACAATTAACTCTGTTAGAAAGCTATATACTGGAATTTATCTGTTCAATAAAATACCTTACTCACCTGTTGAGTAATAAATATGCCATCTCTGTGTCGCTTTAACATTTCAAATCCCATCTCCAAAAAATGCCAAGCCAATGTTGATTCTTGTTTTATTACAAGCTTTGTTGCATTCTTTGTTTTCAATTTTGCCAGCAAACTCTTCCTGTTCGAGGTTTGAGAATTATCTGCTTTCAACCTATCTCACTCATTGTGACAGCTAACATACTCTGTAAAAAAAGTGGTAACCTGAAATTGTCACCTTAAAGAGATGTTTTTTTTTTTTACTTGATTTAACCCATAAAAAATATTTTGTTGGTATAAACCAATGTATTTAGGCTGATTCAACAATATCAAATAATATTTTTGACTTGGAATAAATTATTAAATAAATGAATTTAGATGTTATAATTTTAGGTAACCTTTTTTGTCAGTGTACACCACTCCTACTCCATGAGACATACACGGGCGAGTGACGTATGTACGCAATTTCCCGTAAAAACATCCCGACAGGTCTAACATGTAAACACGTATAATACGCTTACTTTAGTGACTCACGTTTTGGAAGAAAGGTTGCTGATGTATTGAGTCATAATTTATATTTTGTTATTTTTGAACAAAAAAAGTTACATAGTGTAGCTTTAAAATAACGCAGATCGGTGTCTAACACATCTTCCATGATGTTTCAAATTATACTGTACATAAAACTATATATATATATATATATATATATATAAGTGCAGTGTTTGGAGTTATAACTGCAGTGTTTGGAGTTATTCTTAAAATGGTAAACCGCAAGGTCAGTTTATATTGTATGTTTATTCAGTGTTAAACTAACTTCTATTTATATAGAAAGTTATCTGTTAGATTTGTCTGTAAGAATTGAGACAAAAAAAAAAAGTTTTTCACACATGACATGGCAAAAACTTTCCAAGACAGTTTTAATTTGACCTAAAAATCTAAATTAAAATCATCCTCTGGGACATAAAAGTGCCTAAAGTTGAAGAAACACTTGATTATGGCATTTTTTTTTTTTTGGTAATACATTGATAAGACACAATGCTTGTCAGCTGCTAATAAATTTTTGTCATTTGTGAAATATGAAGTGTAACTACTAATAATAGTCAGTTTTTGGCATTCTGCCTGGAAGATGCTGAGAGGCAGATGGTGCTTATATTGCCATGACCACAGAAAGATACCTTCATTATGAACTCAAGCAACACATGTTCAAGGTTCAAGCAGGAATGGACTGGGACTAAAAAAAACCTTGGATCAATGCTGGCCTAATACAGACTACCGCCTGCTATGTAAACGTTTTCATGCTATTTTGATATGCAAGCAGTTTATGCATTGCAGTGGCATCTAGTTCCACACTATTTAACTTGTTACCTCCTAGAATTTTTTTTCAGAGAAGATTATACCAATCTGCTGGCATCCATCATCTTATCACTCTAATGATGAAACTTATAACACAGAGTAAGCATTGTAAGCATTACTGAGTCAATGCCAAAGTAGGTTAATGCACTCGAGCATCAGTGTTATTTAGGCATTGCAAGTGAGAGATTGAAAAGGAAGTTAGTGGTAATTTTGTGACGGGTTTCCTTCAGTGATGGCTGGGCAGACCGAGATGAGGTTGTGGAGGGCTACGAGCAGGAAGCTGTTGGCGGCATCACTATGAAGCTTCAGTCGGCAGAGGTCACGACCTTTGATGACTACTACCTGAAGTTACGCCTCAACACCAACAATAGAAACCCCTGGTTTGCTGAATTCTGGCAGCATCGTTTCCAGTGTCGCCTCCCGGGACACCCACAAGAAAACACAAATTATAAGAAGAACTGCTCAGGTATGAGGAGTGAGCGAGAGGCTGTATATGGGTCATTTCTATGTAGTACATTTCCATGTCCCCATCATAGATGACCTATGAATGTGAATATATTAGATAAAATATTAATGAATTCATATGGTTTAGTTTTCTTTTATTAAAGTATCACAATTAAAAACTTATATGTACTAATTTCTCATGGGGGAAAAAAATATTTAGAAATATTCCAGGTATGTCTTCATATTTTCCTTTCTCTAATTGAACTGTGTCAAACTTCTAGGTATTGTTTTAATTTGTAATCAGTTAAGTTTCTTTTTCTAATATTATCCTTTATCCTTTGCCCTCTATAATTTTCTGTGAATAAAATTCGCTATTATAACCATCCTCTTGAGGGCTGTGTGGTATGGACAAAAAAACATATCTCTGTATTTTGGGGCTAAATGGTGATAGTGAATAGTGAATGGTGAAACTTTTATCTGGTAGGAGGAACACATTCACTCATCTGAGTTTAGTAATATTATTAGCCTACATTTGATTACCCCATTACAATAGTCACTTTACAGTTACTGCTATAATGAAAATGCACTACTTGTAGGTTTAAAAATGTACACGCGGCACATTTGTCCAACAAAACATATTTACCAAAATGTATATTTTAGTCAGAATTATTGTAGTATTCTATTGCAAATGAGGAAACCTGTCCACTCCTGATAGCGAAATTTTAATATTTGCATGACTTTCTAACTTTTACAGATGGAGAATATACCTGTAAAATGTAAGTTATGCACTGAGGAAAACGTCTCAGTTTACGACTGTAACCCTTGTTCCATGAAATGTGCCACGTTCCCTTTCGAGGGAACTCGAACTGCGTCGATACGACACATTGGGGAATGAGTACCCTCTATGCCACAACGAGCCCTGCTTGTTCCAGTGTGAAGCTGCGCACAGGCACACTTAGTACAAGAGCACTAGAGTACCAGGCGTAGAAGGGATGTCCAGACCGTAAAATTTTATAAAAGTGTGAGGGGTGGCCCATCCAGTTGCATCACACACTTCTTGGATCGGGGCCCCTAAAAGGAGGGCGCCATGCCTCTGGTTGAATGAGCCCTCACGGCCAAAGGTGAAGGCTAACTGCGCACCTGATAGGCCATAGATATCACCTGAACAATCCAATTGCTGATGGTTTGTTTGGACGACCCGAAACAGAGACCAGCCGAGAAGCGATCTTGGAGGAACTCCAGCACTGAAGCCACTGGGCAGTTAACTGGGGTCCACCTCACGCTCTCTACACCATACGGTGAAAATATTCCACTTTAGGCTGTACAATTTCCTTGTGGATGGAGCTCTAGAGCTAAGTATGGTCTCGACTACTCCTGCTGACAGGCCGGCCTCTCGGTATTGTGTCCCCTCAGGGGCCAGACCCACAGTTTCCATAGCTCTGGCCGAGGGGGTGAAATATTGAGCCCTCTGCCTGCGTCAGGAGGTCCCTCCTGATGGGAATCTCCCATGGAGGGTCTTCTAGGAGTGATATTATGTTGGAGAACCACACTCAGGTTGGCCACAATGGGACTGACCCCATCGTAACGGACCCTCTCTAGAACTCCCGGGAGCCGAGCGATCGGGGGGAAAGCGTACAGACGCAGCCTCTGCCATTGTGCACCATGTCATCCAACCCCAGCGGGGCTGGATGCATGAGGGAGAACCACAGTGGGAAGTGTATCGTCTCTCAAGACACAAATAGATCCACTTCCACTGGGCCGAACCTGGAACCTGCAAGGATGACATCTCGATGACGAACTGCCAGCTCTTGTGACTGGGCCATAATAAGCCAGTCGTTGATATGATTTAGCACCCTGATACCCTGAAGCCTCAGCAGAGCTAGCGCTGCATCCATGCATTTGGTAAATGTGCGAGGGGAGAGAGCTAGGCCGAACGGAAGAACCCGATATTGAAATGCTTCGCCCCCGAAAGCGAACCTCAGGAACTTCCTCTGAGATGGAAGGATGGAAATGTGGAAATAATATATCCTTCAAATCTATCGTGACAAACCAATCCTCTGATTGAATTTGATTCACTATGATGGGAATCGTGAGCATCTTGAACCTGAACCTCTTCAGAGGCCGATTTAAAAGGGTCATATAATGGTACATGCACTTTTACAAGTTGATTGTACTGAAATGAAATGTACAGAACAGAGGGGCAGGGTGAGCAAAGCTCATTATCATTTAAAGACACATACACTTAAACGGCGTGCTGACAACAGAGCTGTTTTTGACCAGGTAAAATAAGTGTTTTCTTACAATACTAATGAGAATTTTTAATTAAAGTATATTACAAACTTTTAATTTAGACCCTAAAGAATCATATTAGCTTGTACAAAAATGGCATTATATGACCCCTTTAAGTGCCTCAGATCTAATATTGGACACAACCCATCATCCTTCTTGGGAACTATTAAGTAACGGCTGTAAAACCCGGACTCCCTGTACTGCTGGGAACACTGCCTGGCCGCAAGGCTGTGGGGCTGTGGGGCGTGCGTTCGCTGGAAACCGATGCGTACCCAAGCGCACTTGACAGCGGGAAGCCGATATCGATTTCCTGTGGGCTCCGCGGAGGAGGCGACCTCGATCGCTCTGCCACGGGTGGGGCAGTCTGAAGAGATTCTACATTTGTTAGGATAGGCCGATAGCGCGGACTGTTTCCTTGGTGACTCGGAGAGAGAAGTCTGCAGCCTTTCTCAACTCCGCAACATTTTCTGGAGTTGGCCCCTCGCCCTCATCAATCACTTTAAGAAGGTCAACCTGGTATGCCTGCTGTACTTCCATAGCCTGACCCACAGCCATATAAGCCCTGCCCACCAAAGTATCGCAGCAGGGTTTGGTGGGCAGCACCGGGGTTTTTAGGGATGATGCAGCGACGGGGGAAATATAACTGGCCAATGGCTCTTCCACCCGAGGCATCATCCCATAACCGTCCTCTCTCACCCCCACAATATTGCTGTAATGTAATACTGGGGGGTTGAAAATACAAGAGGAATAAGGCTAGTTCCACAATATACACAACTCGTTATGTAAATCGGGAAAGAACGGCAAACCCCAATGATGAGGTTGTTCTCTACGCTGCAGGAAGCGTTCATCTAATTTACTTTTTGTCTGCGCTTCCTGCCTTTCACGTGGCCAGACGATGTTTAACTGGTCCACAGCTTGAGAAAAAACCTCCACCAGCTCCTCATATGCGGACATCTGAAGCAGACAGCTCGAGCATTGCGTTCTCTGAAGACGGAAGAACATCAGAACAGGCAGAGGAATCCTGAGAAAGTGCCTCGGCAGTCTCAAGATGAGAGACGAGAGCGAGAGACAAGATCGCAGCACCCGGATTGTTAAAACTTCAAAATCCGGACAAGCAGCTCCCTTGAGAGCTGCCTGCACGTGCAGCGCTCCCAAACAATGTACACACAATTGGTGGGTGTCCCCACCCATGATGTAGCGAGGGCAGGGATGCAAACACCGCTTGAAACTTTGACTCGCCATTTTCTATATATATATATACAACCCCAAATCAGAAAAAGTTGGGACATTTTGTAAAATGCAATAAAATCAAGAATCTGTAATTTGTTCATTCTATTTAAACTTTTATTAGCTGACAAAAGTACAAATAAACGTTTTCCAATGTTTTCACTGACCAACATAATTGTATTTTAATATATTTTAATATATTTTAATACATAATTGTATCAACAAATTTTGATTTTGATGGCTGCAACACACCCCGAAAAAGTTGGGACAGAGACCAAATAAAAGTGAAATGATTATCCAAATTAGATTATCCAACTATTTTGAAACAGTCCACAATGAGCAGGTGAATTGGTAATAGTTGAGGGTATCATGTTTGGGTGTAAAAGTGCTTCTCAGTCTTTTTAAGCAAAGATGGGTCATGGCTCATCACTTTGTGCCAAATATCATGAGAGAATTGTCAAACAATTAAAAAATCACATTTCTCAATGCAAGATTGCAAAGCATTTATGCCTTTCATCATCTTCCATACATAATATTGTCACAAGATTCTGGGAATCCAGAGAAATCTCAGTCTGTGTTGGGTAAGGCAGTAGACCTCTGTTGAATGTGCGTGACCTTTGAGTCCTCAGATGGCATTGCACAAGATACCATCATGCTACTCTGTCAAATACAGCCACATGTGCTCAGGAGTAATTTGGAAAACCATTTTCACTGAACACAGTCTGACGCTGCATAAAGAAATGCCACTTGAATTTCTGTTACGCACGGAGAAAGCTTTACATCAGTTCTATGTGGAGATGCCGGCGAGTTCTCTGGGCCTGAGCTCATCTCAGATGGTCTAGAAGACAGTGGGAATGTCTGCTGTGGTCAGATGAGTCCATGTTTCAGCTTGTTTTTGGGAGAAAATGGACATCGAGTTCTCAGTCCCAAAGACGAAAGGGACCAACCAGACTTTCACCAGCGACAGATGCAAAAGCAAACATCTGTCCTGGTATTGAGGTGCATCATTGCAAACGGTATGGGTAGCTTGCATTATTGTGAAGGTACAATTGACATGGAGGCATATATTTGGATTGTACAGAGACAAAAACTGCCATCTAGATGACATCTTTCTTGGGAAGCAAGACAATGCCAGGCCTCATTCTGCACGTGCTAAAACTGAGTGGTTTCTAGACACTCTGCACCATAGAAGGGATGTGCCTGCCTGTTTACTGCAGTCCATATGTCTCTTATGGAAAATGTATGACCCATCATGAAAAGGAGAATCAGGCAACGATGACCGCAGACTGTTGAGCGGCTGTCTTGTATCAGACAAGATTGGGCAAATATTCCACTAGCAAAACTCCAACAATTAGTATCCTCAACTCCCAAATGATTAAAAAGTGTAATTAAAAGGAAAGGTGATGTGATACAGTGGTAAACATGTCTCTGTCCCAACTTTTTTGGGGTGTGTTGCAGCCATCAAAATCAAAATTTGTTCATAATTACAAAATACAATTATGTTGGTCAGTGAAAACATTGGAAAACGTTTCTTTGTACTTTTGTCAGTTAAAAAAAGGTTAAAAAGAATGAACAAATAACAGATTCTTGATTTTATTGCATTTTACAAAATGTCCCAACTTTTTCTGATTTGGGGTTGTATATATATATGTATATATATATATATATATATATATATATATATATATATATATATATATATATATATATATATATATATATATATATATATGTATATAGTGCTTGTGTGAAATATTTGAGACAGACAACATCAAATAAGACAGACACGTCAACAGAGAGCGCTTGCTGAAGAACAGAAAGCTAACGCTTGTGTGCCGGCGTCCCTTTGTAAGCTTCCGTGTACACCGTCACACGTTTGGGAGCGTTCCCCAGTTCGTCGTATCGACGCAGTTCGAGTGCCCTCGAAAGGAAACACTGCATTAAACAGCGCAAAGTATCTGTCGGAGCATCTGACTGGGCAAGCCGCGTTAAATATATCTTAATTATTTTGAAGTTCTTAATATAAAGCATGGCTCATGTTCAGGACAAATTGGATTATGCACTTTCCCTGCAGCAGTTCCTTCGCTATTTATTTATTTTTAAGATGCGCTTATAATATCAAACTAATTTGGGCTCCGTACTCGTTATTGCCTCATTATATAGCCTATCATTTATAAATAATTATCTATATATTGTACAAACTCGATATCCCAACCAGACCTACTCTTTGCACACAGTTATTATAAAAACCTGCCCAACAATTTACCTGGTCATTTCTACTATATTTCTTAAATATCATGTTTTGTTTTTCATCCTGTTTGATTAAATTACAGTCCATGTTTACTAGTCAATACTTCACTGAGCAATGACGAGCTTTAGCTCTCATCTTAGCCATGCTGTACATTTTGTAGGCTGGTTATTAAAGTGTCTGACCAGAGTATGTTTTAGAAACAGATCTTCTTAAATTGCAATTGCAACAAGCATATAGATTTTAAAGAAAAGTAAAAAAAAAAAAAAAATGTACTGCAGAACAGGAATGACCCATTTTGCATGCTACAGTATAGCTGTTATTTCCCATAACAGAAGAAAAGAAAATAGGCTACTTGCTTATTAGGTTTATACTAATTTAAAGGCATTTTTTTGTGTTTTTTGCTCTTTTTGTATCTTTGAAACATTCTCTGCTGACTGAAAAAGGTGATCTAGGTAAATTAACTCTTTGTATGGCACATTTCTGGCTGGCTGGGTTGATATTTATTAACATAAGATATTTAACATCCCTATTTAAAGACAACACTCAGTAAGCATGTTGTCAAAATGACACCTGACTTTCTTTTCTGCATTTGCAGCCACATTCTGTTTTCACAATGCAATAAATATTTTAACATGATAAATAATAAAACATTTTAACCTTTATACAACTTATTTAAGTGCCATTATAAATACAGGGAAGCATGCCACTCACTTTATTATCTGATTTTATGCTGTTTTCATGTTGGTTGTCCATATATGTGTGTGTTTTTTACAGCATTGCTTTGCTATATAATTTTTATTAATTTATTTTCTTTTTTAGTTGTTTTAAGCAAGAGGTGAATTTTCATTGGTCAAATGATTTTGAAGCAAAATTATCATTTTAACTCTGTGCAACGAACATAAAGCCAAAATGAAAATTGTTACAAATAATCAAACAGAGAAATAGTTATAGTGTGTTGTTCTGTTATTATTTCTTTGTCTAGAACTCCAAGATGGTAAGTTAATATTTTTCTGAAGAGCTAACGTGGAGACACCTCACTTCAGAAATATAGCTAGAGGTCGACTGATATTGTGCAACCATATGAATTTAAAGTAAATTATGCTCTGTGATCTGTGTCTGTATAAAACATAAGTATTTTTTCTACAATTTCGGATCACTAGAAAAGGTTAATAAAAAAGACTGTCCTTTACTATTGTCAATGAGGTCACAAAGTGGCACTGTATATCGGTTGACCTCTAATATATGAAGTTATTGGGATGTTTTATCCCCAAAATATTGGCATCTGTAAGGGCACTTTGGTTTGAACTTTACTATATATCCCAATAACATTAACTAGATCTCTCATGCCAGTTGGCTATGCTGCATGGGAAACTTTTTTAAGCTCCAAGCATTTTTAGTTGCTTGTGCTAATATGAATCAGAGCCTTCAGAGAGAAGAAATAAAGAGGTCACGCTTCTTATTTCTATAGATTTGGCTCCACTTACAACATGCATCTGCTAAATTTGCACACAAAAAAACAATAAAACAAAAAAACAAAAACACTGTATCGATGTCATACTGTGACTGTGGTGGAAGAATTTTAGAGTTTTTGGTGTTTTGTTGTTCACTATTGAATTTTAAACAAATTTGAAAAGGGGCCATAGTATATGCGGACTACTTATTTCTTTACTTCTAAAAAGTAAAATATTACAAAATGTTAAAAATTAGTTGGAAAGTAAAAGTTAGACAACACATTCATACATACATTTCATACATTTTATCTGATTATCGTAATGATTTTGATGGGATTTTTTATGAGATTTGATGATACATTTTTATATGATGGGAGGATATTTGAGTTGAAATATCATAGCACAGTATCATATCTTTACTGAGACCTTCTGTCCTAAATATTTCTCTTTGCATGTAAACAAACCTTTGACATACCATAGAAAATATGTTGTTTTTGCACATCAATGATTGAATAGAGAGCGAGGGTGTAAGAAACACTGAGAAATCCTTCTCACAATCTGCCTCTATCATTAATAAAACATGGATTTAATGTTTCAGTTTGTCCTCAAAGTGTCACTGCTTTCTTATGGTTTGTGCCCATTTAAAATGAGGGATCAACCAAGACAGCATTTTCAGCGAAGCATGCCTAGGTTTTAGCTTTCCCCCGTTGCTTGCTGCAATGCCCTTTATTTTACACGTGTAATGTGAGAGCCATGTTATGGTGAGAGTTTTCTTTGAAAATGTGTTTCTTAATCTTCAAAATCATCATATTTATCAGCTACGGTGCCTGATAATGCTTCCTGCTGGCTTGTTACAGATCTCCAGATAGTGATCCGATAGGGTGTCCTTTGACATTGCCCGTTCCTTTGAATTAATACAGCGACCTTTTTTCAATTGTCAGCCACATTTACAATAGCTTGAGGGAGACGGGCAAGAATGAGAACATGGATGAATAATTAATTTCCTTGCTCAATTAATAATAATGTCAAAATCATGACCATTACTAATTAAATGCTGAGTTTGGTTACATAAATGGTTTGCTTCACCATGGCAACAAGCATTTCCTTTGATCTTCTGTTTTAATGCTGCTGTCTTTAGATTCACTAATGGAAATAGAAAGAACTTACTGTCCCTTCACCGGTGGCTTCGGAATAATAATGTGTCTCTGGACACCCTATCTTTCTCTTTCAAGTGCTCAAAAATTATATTTCTATAAAATGTGATCGGAAAATATGGCTGAACTGTTACAGTGAGGGTTTTTTTGTAACAGATTTTCATTTCAGTAAAAGTGGAATAATTATTTTGTAGAATTTGCAGGTATTGCTAAATGATTTAGTGTAGCCAATATGAAATCAAAATGGACCCTATTTACTTTCTTAATGCATGTTTCTGGTTTTACTGTGCACAATATTCCAAAGAAAAACTATTTGTCTTCATTGTCTGTATAAAAAGACTTTCCTTTTCAGCAAACATCACTTAGGCCATGCAGGCTGTTGGACAATGTTAACCAATAGTCAAATAGGTGTTTAGATATATAAGGAAGTAAATTGGGTTGCAAATGTTGTTTTATGTTGACTAAGACTCTCAATTTGTCACAGTGATGCTCTGTTAATTGCTGTTTGGTTTGCTGATTCTCTCAGGTTATGAAAGCCTTGAGGATAACTATGTCCAGGACAGTAAGATGGGGTTCGTCATTAATGCCATCTATGCCATGGCTCACGGGCTTCATGATATGCATGAGTACTTGTGCCCGGGTTATGAGGGACTTTGTGAGGCGATGGACCCCATTGATGGCAGCAAACTGCTAGACTTTCTCCTCAAGACCTCCTTTACTGGTGTGTCTGGAGAAGATGTGTGGTTCGATGAAAACGGGGACTCGCCAGGCAGGTCAGTCTTACTTGCCTACATAAAGCTACATTTTATGCACTAAATGAATAACACAAAAATAGCAATTAATTAATTTTTAAACCATCGTGGAGTCCAATGGCCTGGCTTCAGCAAACACTCACTTGCAGGAATATCTGGATGTTTTGACCAAAAATCACAATTTAAATACTATTCATATTCATCAAGAATAGTTTTGAATTACTAAATTGGTGTTTTCTGAAGAATATGTGGAAGACACTTTATTTAAGGGATCATTCGTGTTTGTAGCACAAACAGTGTACGACGAGTTACACACTGTGTAAGTGTAAGTGTTAAACTAAATTAATATCTTGAATGCAGTGTAAGTACTATTGAATCTTGTTTCCGCCACAGAACGAGTTTACATCTCGCAATTGTGAGTTTATATCTCACAATTCTGACTTTATATCTTCCAATTGCGTGTTATAAAGTCAGAATAAAAAATTCGTAAATGTAACCATGAGGAACAATAGTAATTATGCTTGACTGTAAAATAACTTTGTGTCTTTCTTTCTTGAAGGTATGACATTATGAACCTGCAGTATGTAGAGCCTGGAGTCTACGACTATATAAACGTCGGCTCGTGGCATGAAGGCATTCTGAGTATCGATGATTATATGATCCAGATGAACCGCAGTGAGATGGTCCGATCTGTCTGCAGTGAGCCTTGCTCCAAAGGAGAGATCAAGGTAAGTTTGTATATTTATTAGCATTTAGCAAATACCCTCAAGCAGATGCATTTGTATTGTTGCCGTTATTTTAAGTTGCTTCTTCTTAAAGAAACTTTAGTCCACTGGGTAAATGTGTGTAATGTGTCCTCACAGGTGATCAGGAAAGGGGAGGTGAGCTGTTGTTGGATCTGTACAGCCTGCAAGGACAATGAATATGTCCAGGATGAGTTTACCTGCAAAGCCTGTGAGCTGGGATGGTGGCCAGATGAAGAACTGCACGGTACTTCATTTGCATTAGTCATCATTTTATTGCAATAGTATTTTGTTTAAGTCTGCATTCCATAACTTTTTTGGGTTAAAAATTATCCAAAATAAAATTTTGGGCAAGTGCATAACCAGCCAGTGTTCAAAGCTATCTGCCTGCCTTAGCTCGATTCAAAACTGTAAGCTTGTAATAATGTTTTTAATTCCAGTGGTACTGGTGGATTTCTTGTAGGCTATATTGAGGATGTTGAGTCTTTTCTCACAGCACTTTATATAATTAAACTTATCAATTTGATGGCGGATCCAGAAAGGTTCAAACGACAATCACCAGTGACAACTGGAGATTCACCCGTTGTAAAATGCAAAAGACTTTGTTCGGACTTCGGAGTGGATACAGAAAAAAAGAGACTGCAACCGGGCCCTTGCGAAAACAAGGATAAATATCGGAAGGGCATTAAAGGGGCATTCGGCAACTCTAGCTATTTCTTAGCTGATTTTCACTTTTGTTGTCGCATGTTTTGTCAACAAGCTCCCCCTACAGCTGTGAGGCATATTTCACAACAATGTCGTAAAAAAAAACTCACTTGCAAGTCACCTCCTCCCCCTTTCTACCGCTGCTCATGTGCATTTGTTATTATGGGAGCCGGCCAACTTTATCGTGTGGAGCTATGTCTACCGAGGTGGGTAATACATCATACACATTGAGGGCGGCATGTGTGTTTATGTCGAATTGCCGTAAAGCAGTTTGTGTTTCTCGCTTGTTCTCGCTTCTCACGAGACTTCCTATTTCCAACTTACCGGGACGTTAATCCCCATGTTGCAAGGTTGGTTTTCCGCCTAGGAACGCTGGGGGGAGCAGGGAAAGTCACCATTCTCACCAGAACAGGTTATTAAACCATCCAAATGATTTCTAAACGGTTTTATTAAGTTGAAATAGTTGCCGAATGCCCCTTTAAATGTAGTCACGCAATGCTGATGTTGTTATCATTAACAATTTGAGAACAAAGTATAATTTGCACAGTTTGACGTGATATAATAAGCGATCGTTAGATTTAATCAGCCCGATTTACTGCAATGCTTTTTTTCCCTTTGTTGGTCAGAACAAAAGTGGATGTTACTTGTTCAGATGACATTTTCTGGTGAAAATTCTTTTCAAAAGAGTTTTCAAAAGTTCTCTGTTTAGTCTCGTAGTTGTATTAGAGAAACAATGGAGATACTAAAGGGAAATTATGTGACATAATCAACCGGTCTTCATTTGAATGTTTTTTGTAAAACTAAATATTGAAATATATAAGCTAGTCTGCATCTTAAAACAATCCACTGTCTGTCAGCATTTATTCTATCAGGCTTGTTGAGGAGAGGTGTAATATTATTTTTCTAAGCAATCAGACTTACTGTGGTGACTTCTGCATGGACAAGCAATGAAAATTTATTCAAAAAAATGTCAAAATCCAGTAGAGATTTACCTATGGTGCTTTTGCCCAGAGTTTTGGTAATTCACTTTAATCGGTTTTGAGTTTTGAAGTCAAAAGAAAATGTGTCTGAATCAAAGCATCAAACACCCATGCAGAGGACTATTCTCCAAGTCTTGCATTATTACTGATTTGGCTCTTTAAGAGACCTTCACTGTCCTATTTTTGAAAAGGTTTCCCATGACACCTGAAGACCATTTATCATTTTTACAGATTGCTTGTGCCATACAACTTATCGCCTGTGACAGCCCTAGTTCACTGCCTACTTCACTGGCCTATTTTCATACACTATGATGGTCAATGTCAATGCAGCAGCTTAGAGTGTCCTAGCAATGTATTTTTCATTAGTTCTCTCTATAGTTCCATATATGTTTCTGCTGTAATGCACAGATTCACCATAGCTAAAAAAAAAAAAAAAAAAAAACATGCGGCAATGGTCATGAATGCTGAAAAATATGAATTTTATTTATCTTTTAGGAAGTTATTCATATCCTGCTAGATGTAAATGGTTGTGTCCTTGAGTTTTAATCTTTCGTAAAAGGGTCTGGCTTTCATGAATTCTGGTGTTGGTAATGAGGAAGCATTCATTTCCTCTCTCCTGCTGCAGTCTCTCAACTCTCCTTTGGCTTGGTTCTTTCTTATGGCCGGTCCCTTAGTGGAGGTGCTGTATATTTTTAGGTGAGCTGGAAACCTACTTTAGCACTTGGTGCATAAGCAAGCTGGCCACACTCAGATGGCCAGTCCTACAAAGACACGCAGCAATGCGAAGTGAACGCTTTTGCCATTTTTATTTCATATTCAACAATGTACGCTTTGATCTCAATCCCCTGTTGGCCTCTTTAAGTGTTTCCATATTGTTGGAGCCATACATTCATAATGCATTACATCTTATGAATAATTTGAGTCCAAAGTAAAATGGGAAAAAGCTCTGCAGGTGTGTTGGCCCAAATTTTAAAAGAAAACAACCCCAATTTATTTGTCAGGTTGCCAGGGCATTGCTATGTGGTTAAAAGGTGTTCAGAAACATTTAAGTGTATTGTTATGCAGTTGCTAGGATGATCATAATTGTTACTTTTGAGGTTTAGGTGCATTGCTATGCAGTTGCTAGGGTGTTCAAAAGAGTTGCTAGGGCATAGCTAGGTGGTTGCTTACTGGGGTGGTGATGGCGCAGTGGATAAGACACATGCCTTTGGTGTGAGAGACCCGGGTTCGGATCCACTGCGAGACACCAATGTGTCCCTGAGCAAGACTCTTAACCCCTAGTTGCTCCAGAGGTGTGCGACCTCTGAAATATAGCAATTGTAATTCGCTTTGGATAAAAGCATCAGCTAAAATGAATAAATGAAATAAATGTAAATGGTCCAAATCAGCAGAACACATTCCAACATTTTGTGGGCATTTGCCAGGATGTTGCTATGTGGTTTTGTTTTTTGTGCATTGCTATGAGGTTGCTAGGGGATTGCTAGGTGGTTACTTACTGTCCCATGTTCTGAGTGGGGTTTGGTGCATTTCTGAGTAGTTGCCTAGGGCATTGCTAGATGGTTACTTACTGGTTAAAATCAACAAAACTCATTCCAAAATTTTTGTGGCTGGTTGTCAAAACATTGATTTTTGGTTGCTAATGTGCTCTGAGTATTTTTTGTGTGTTGCTATGCAGTTGCTATGGTGTTCAAAGTGGTTTCCTAGGATTTTCTGATCTGTATTTTTGGCTCGGCTCTCCCCTTCCGTGTAAGTCTGTTCGATTATTTTGTTCACTTTATTGTACACCAGACAAAATGGAAAGTTTGATGCTTAGAAAATTAATTGCACACCGCTAATAGCACATTATAGTGTTGTAGTCAGGACCACCTAAACCAAGACCATGTCAAGACCAAGACCTGAGTGTGTTGAGACCAAGACTAAAGACCAATACTTGAGTTTGTTGAGACCAAGATCAAGACCAAGACTTAAGGGGTTGAGACCAAGACTTGAGGGGTTGAGACCAAGACAAGACCTGACCAGACCAGACAAGACCAGCACTCTGCAATTTCATCTGAAAGATACATATTTACTTCCTGAGAAATGTCTTATATTTAATAAATAAAGTTATAATAGTATATTTAATAAATAAAGTTATAATAGTATAACAATAACAGTGTATACAGTTAGAATAATAATAATACACTATGTAGAGCATGTAAAATAAATCCGTCAATGCACAGGAAATTTTGTGATGTCCCTGCAGTTGTAGTCTTGACTGTTCTTGAAATAAAATCCAGAGTCCTATTGGTCTGAGACCGAGACAAGACCTAGTACAATTACAAATGCGGTTGATACCTAGACAAGACCGAGACCTTCAAAAAGTGGTCTTGAGTACTACAACAGTACAGCAATAGTGATGCTTGCCTTAACAAACACGTTTAATTCTAATTTCATGCATTGTGTTCATAGTCTCACATTGATATAATAATTTTTTCTTGTCTCTTCAGTCTGTGAGCCACTTCCCCTGCGCTACCTGGAGTGGAGTCATCCTGAATCCATTGCTGCTGTGGTCTTTTCATGTCTGGGCATCCTAGTGACAAGTTTTGTCACCTTCATCTTCATACTGTACCGAGACACGCCAGTCGTCAAGTCCTCCAGCCGTGAACTTTGCTACATCATCCTGGCTGGCATCTTCCTGGGTTACATTTGCCCTTTCACTCTCATCGCCCGTCCCACCCTAGCCTCATGTTACCTGCAGCGCCTCCTCGTTGGCCTCTCTGCCTCCATGTGCTACTCGGCCCTCGTCACCAAGACCAACCGCATTGCTCGCATTCTGGCCGGCAGCAAGAAGAAGATATGCACACGTAAGCCGCGCTTCATGAGTGCCTGGGCGCAAGTGGTGATCGCGTTCATCCTCATCAGCGTGCAACTGACTTTGGAGGTCACGTTGATTATCTTGGAGCCTCCAGAGCCGATTAAGTCATACCCCAGTATTCGAGAAGTGTTTCTAATATGCAATACCAGTAATGTGGGCATGGTAGCGCCTCTGGGCTATAATGGCTTGCTCATTCTCAGCTGCACCTATTATGCGTTTAAAACTCGCAATGTCCCTGCCAACTTCAACGAGGCCAAGTACATTGCCTTCACCATGTACACCACCTGTATAATCTGGTTGGCCTTTGTGCCGATTTACTTCGGCTCCAACTACAAGATCATCACCACGTCCTTCTCTGTGAGTCTCAGCGTGACGGTGGCTCTCGGCTGCATGTTCACGCCAAAAATGTACATAATACTCGCTAAGCCCGAGAGGAACGTACGCAGCGCGTTCACCACCTCCGATGTGGTGCGTATGCATGTGGGCGATGGGAAAATTGCTTGCAGGAGCAACAGCCTTCTTAACATGTTCAAACGTAAGAAGAACACATCTGGAAATGCCAAGTAAGTAGCTCAGCGTCATTAGCGCAGTCTCTCTCCGTCCTGTTGCGCTAGAGCCCATGGATCCAGTCCTGTAATTCTCTCCAGACCTCAGGATCATGCCATTTCCAGGAGCTTACTCAATTAACGGCTCTCTCAGACATCTTGTGATTTTCAGGTCAACTACAATTAAAACCTGCACACCCAGGGGCGTCTAAGCAGCAGGGCTGAAAGAGACTGTGTGACTATAGTAGTTTTAGATGTATGTAATGGTAAGTGCAAGAGTTAGTATTCTTCTACAACCAACTATTGAGTTGCCAGACCTCTGCACCTAGTTGTTTATGGTTGCAACTTGTTGCATTTAATATAGATCATATTATGTATATGCTGTTTTGCAACAGCTGTGGTCAAAGTTTAGAGTTGCAACTAATTGTTTTATAAAAGTAGTTTTACTGTTACTGTTAAAATACTGTTTTACAAGTATTTCTTCAATTCAAATGTCCCATAATGCGAAGCTGTTTCTGCACTGATGCCACCTAATTAATTCGTTATAAATAATCTGGTGTTTGGTTTGAGTCCATCAAGTTCCAAATAAAATGGGAAAATAATAAAATAAACTGAAGTTCCTTTTACTTGTAATGTATTTTATGGGGACCAAAAGTGGGGACCAAAAGTCTGAGTGTATTAGTAGAAATGCTGCTATTTGTTATTTCTTAATGTAATATTTTATATTTATATATATATACACACACACAACAGGTGTTTTCTTTCTTGAATCTGATTGGCTAAGAGCCTTCTCTGGCCATGCGATATTCTACCAGTATCCCCAAAGAAGCAGTTTCACCTTTTGTATCACACCGCTTACAGCATTACTCACATTGAGTGTCATGGCGGATGAGCAAACCCACTATAATTTTACAAATACTACTGTTGTTGTGTGACGGAATGTAGGTTTAAGAGTTTTTTAGGAGAGAATATAGTTATTTAGATCTCAAATATTTGACTAACATAGCGCCTATTTGACAATTTGTTTAGATGTTTGTGGACACGTGAGCTCCAGGCCATCAGTGGCTGTTCAGCATGTGAAAGTTAGGAAGCAAAGACTGTCTTTATGAGTGAGTCAGTAGCAAGTTTATAAGACGTTATTTTTACTTTAAACAACACCTTATAAAACGCAACCAACAAATTAATTGACTAGCGCGGTCATGTGAAATCCAAACTGTTCTATAAACGTAATTGTGATTACTTATGGCCGAATCACCCCAAATGCTGATATAGAGCGATATCGCACAGCTACTCATGTGATATTGTTCATATATGAACAATATCACATGAGTAGCTGTGCGATATATGCACAATATCACATGAGTAGCTGTGCGATATCGCTCTATATCAGCATTTGGGGTGATTATATATATATATATATTTATATATATATATATATATGTATACATACATACACACACATATATGCTGTCGGTGGAGTGGACTTCCCCTCCCCCTACTCCGGTGGCGGGGACAAATAAGGTTACTTATTTGGGGACGAATAAGTTTACGGGATTCGAAGGAGAAGGGGAAGCAGGGTTAGTGATGGAGCATTCACTTGCTGCATACCTGGTGCCAACTCAAAATACTGGTATTGCAGGTACCACCACTCTCCCAATGGGTCCATGCCGGTTCTCATTCAAACAGCTCAGCAGGATTTATTCTGATTCAGGATTTATTTGGTGGAGTGGACTGCCCCTCCCCCTCCTCTGTGCCGGTTTTCATACAAACTGCTCAGCAGGATTTATAGTGATCAGACCTGCATAGCTAGAGCTTTGAGCTATTTGCTTGAGGGAGCTGAGCAAGGCCATGTCAGGGGGAGAACATGTGACGAGCTTATGGGGGAAGTACGGTCCACGGCCAACTACATACTATGTGCAATATGTTGCGCATTAGTGTCTTTGGGTCATGCGATGGCCAGTGGTGGTTCATCGCCATCTGATGCCTTTCAGACGCGGTTTAAGAACTCCAAGAAACAGACGGAATCTCTGAAGGGTTCACTGCCTAGAAATTCAGCAGACCAGTGCAGTCGTCTGCACAACCGAAGTTTAGGTCATCTTCCCGACCGCCACCAGCCAAGAGGCCAGCCACAGTGCTGGGGAGGCTGAACGGGCGCACACACAGCCTAAACAGCAGGCGTAGTCAGGGAAGAAGGGTCCATCCCCGGTGAAAGGGAGATATTTCTCTGCAGGAAAGAGGAGGCAGTGGGTCCAGATGTAGCCGCTTTCTTCTCTCTGTGCAAAAAAAAAGACCCTGCAAGAGAGCAAGTTCAGCTTTAAGTTTATTATCAATAAAGAAACTTTGTCTTCAGCATACAATGCCTCATGTGTTGGTTTGCCAAAACAATCAAAATGCATTAGAACCACTAACCTCACAATCAGGCTGTGTGCCAACAGTTAAGAAAAAAGCAGTGATATGCAATATCCAGCAATGTTCACAAAAAGATGCGGGGTTCCCCAGGTGATGCCAGGGATCCTCGCTGTCTGCCTCGAGCAGTGGCGCGCATGCACACTAACACCGTGGGTTCTTCACACGATTCAGTGTGGCTATCGACTGCAGTACCTTAAGCGCCGCCCCTGTTTCAGTGGAGTAATTATGACTTCAGTGTCGGAAGAGGCTTACGGAAGCGGCAAGAGTGTCAGAAGAGGCTTCTTGAGGGAGGAAAATCGTGTTCTCCTCAGCAAAATGGCAATTCAGGTGGTTCCATAAGGGAAAATGGAGAAAGGGTTTTAAAGTGGTTACTTCCTCTTCCCAAAGTGAGGGCTTGCACCCTATCCTAGATTTACCTGCCATCACCTGCTATGCTCTCTGTGTCCCCGGGAATGGCATAGATTGGTGGATTTGACCGATCTAAATCAGCAGATTTCATATCTCGGTTTAGGAATAGAGTCAGGACAGAGCACAGCTATGCTGTCAGTATGGAGGGCAGAGGATTTTTGCAGTCTTTTTCAGTTGGGCAGGTGAGTGCGTTTTCGAAAAGTGTTGAGACTGTTGGGGCTCATGGCCTCAATGATAGCGGCCATTCGGTTGGGTCTCTTCTTTATGCCTGCATTCCTAAACACTGGGCTGAATGCCACGTGACATTTAAACGGACAAGTCACGATAACGCTATCGTGCATTTGAGCTCTAATCCCCTGGGAACCCAGGATCTGTTGAGAGAGGGAATTTCCCTGGGCAGGGTTACTTCAAGTATAGTGGTGACGACAGATGTGTAACTACATCAATGGGGAGCTCTATAAATGGGGAGTGGTCAGCGACAGTGCTGAAACAGCCCACGCTAGACAAAGTGCATCAGCAGGTGTCTGTCACTGATTTTAGTGGTCCCTTGCTGGCCAGCGAAGACATGGTGCGTGAATATCATATTGTTGCTGTCAAGGACACCATGGTGTCTTCCCAAATGCAGTGACCTGCTGTCTCAGACAGGGGGGGGGGGGTAGATTCTACACCCTCAACCAGAACTGTGGTCTCTATGAGCCTACACGCTAAGAGGGAGAATCTGAGGGCAGCGGGGCTCCCAATCAATGTCGTGGCCACAGTACAGAGCACAAGGCCGCTGTCGACAAGGGGGCTTTATGTGCATATTTGAAGAGTGGTGCGGGAGAAGATCTTTATTGCCTTATTAATGCCTGATTGCGGGAATATTGAGAATTATTGGAGGAAGGTCGCTCCCATTTCATGCTGAAAATGTACTTGCCGGACATTTCGGTCTGTCATGAGGGCATTAATGGTGCTGCGGCAAGCGTGCACCTTCTTGCCATTCAGTCTTTTGTGTGTGGTGTCTATGGCCCATTACAAAATTACAAACCTCTCTATTGACTCGGAGGAAGGAAGGAGACTCCATGCCTTGTGTCCTATGCGAATTTTACGCAGTTATATCAATTCAGCATCTGTACCCTTGTGCTTTCTTCTTGCCAACTTTTTTAAATTTTTGCCAACCCGTATCGTGGGAAACCACTATCTAAACACTGCCTTTCACATTGAATCATGGAGGCGATTTCTATTGCATACAAGAGTAAAGTGTTGGCTCTGCCGACAAGAGGCATGACAACGTCATGGATGCTATTTAGAGGGGTGCCTGTAGAGGACATTTTTTGGTGGCCAGTTGGGTATCGCTGCACACGTTTGTTCAGTTCCCTTTCGAGGGAACTCATACTGTGTCGATGCCGCTTTGGGAACACCCCTGCGTGATTGCGTCTGAAGCACTTGTGTCAACTAGTCCAATGACGAGAGTGAGCGTCATAGGCGGGTGACGTCACGACCAGGAAATGATAAAACCACATCCGGTCTGACCGGCGTTAGCTTCTGTGCCTCAGCAAGCACTCTGTATTCATACTGTCTGTCTTATTTATTGTTGTCTGTCACTATATCAGTCACAAGCATAGATATTATGGCGAACACACAAACTTTAGATTGTGTGTTCCTCCCTGCCCTAGTTTCATTACGGGTGGGGATACACACGATTTATGTATTGTTTGTTTGGAACGGAGCATGCTCTGTCAGCACTCGTGGGTGCTGACTATGATCATTGCGAATTACTATCGCTTTGCACGCTCCGTTCCCGTCTTTCACTCTTTGAGGAGGGTGTTAAGGCTCTCATTCCTCGCAGTATCTGCCCCATTGTTGCCGAGGCAGCACGGAAGCTGGTATTATGGGTTTCTTAAATGGATCTCGCGGAGGGGTTAGAGACAGGCTCCGCCTTTTCTCTGCCTTCACTTGGGGGATCCAGCACTCTCTCTCTGGGATCGGAAGCCCGCACCGCGGCTTCTTCTGCTCTGGTAGAGAGCTTGGTGTTTCAGCATTCTATCTCTGAGGAGGTAGAGGTGCTGAGCATCGATGCGGGGGAATAAAAACTCACCACCCTCATCTATGAAGAGCTTGTTCGAAGAAAAGACATAGCTCTATATAAAAATTAAAATAAGGGGGCATTCATAAATAAAATGAATGGGCATGTTCATTCATAAAATTTCTTGACGTGTATGTGTGCCTTATCGGGAGTTTCCCCCGCTACTGTTTACTTTAAAAAATAAATAAATAAATAAAAAAGACTATGCAATAACAATCGAGTGGCTGAGGCAATGCATAGATTAAAGAGATGCATAGTGTATTGCAAGCTATGAATTTATGATTCTTTTTGTCAAGGGGTTGGTGAGCGAACCCAAACGCAGACAATTTGCAGACACTAAATGTTTATTCTGACACAACAGAAAACAAAAACCCACGAGGGGGCAAAACAGGACAGAAGCAGAGTACAACTAAACTAAGACACGATGACAAACAAATATTCTGACTTGACAAGAAGCAAACTCACAATTCTAATTGAACAGGTCTTCAGATAATATACTCACAGGGATGTACACGCAAAGATAGACAATGTACCGACACAGGACAGCAAACACAAGGGGATTAAATAGGGAGACACTAATGACAGAGACAGGTGAAGCTGACTAGACAAGGACAGGTGAAACTGACTAGACAATAATGACGAGACGAGGGTAACAAGGGGGCGGGGTAACGTAACGAGACAACACAAGCACATGGCTCAAAACAAGACCATGTGCTTGCACACAAAACATGATTCTGTCATGATCCTGCCTCAAGACAAGAGAAAATCAAGGACACGAGGGCAGAATCATGACAGAACCCCCACCTTAAGGAGCGGCTACCAGACGCTCCTCAAGGGGACATCAAACACGGGACATGACAGACTGAGACATCGACACAAACCAACAAAACATGACAAATAACAGTAACGGCAAACACGAAAACACAACAACAGGGTTAGGATGAAAAATCAAAAATAATAAACAAGGAAGGGGAGGCGGAGGCACAACAAAGTTCTTGGGGAACTGTCCAGGGTGGGTAGGTGGGACGGTGCTCTTGGGTTTACGGGATGTGGGCTTAGGATGAGGATTCCGGGCAGGTTTGGATCGGGACACATGAGGAGTCTTGGAGGAAACAGTCCGGGGTTGATTAGGGACAGGAGGAACAGTGGACGACGGAAAGGGAATCACGACAGGGGAAGCTGAGGGTGGCGAGACAAGACTTCTGACTGGGGAAACAGCGGGAGAAGGAACAGGACACATAACAGGGGACGTAGCAGACGGCTGTGGAGCGGGAACAGAACTCACTGAATCAGACTCGGCACACATGAAAACAGACTCGGATGAAGCGCTCAAATCGGACTCGGAAGAAGCGCTGTCTGCAGCGGGCTCTGTGACAGCAGCGGGCTCTGTGACAGCAGCGGGCTCTGTGACTGCAGCGGGCTCTGTGACTGCAGCGGGCTCTGTGACTGCAGCGGGCTCTGTGACTGCAGCGGGCGAAGAACGGGAGGCTCCCCTCTTCCTCCTCTTTCTCCTAGGTCGCAAAGCAGAGACCATCGCCGGAGCTGAGACGGGTTGGGGAAGCTCAGCGGAAACCACCGCAGGTACAGCCGACTCTGCGGAGGAGGACTCTGACGCCGACTCCCACGACAGCCGTCTTCCTCGTTTACCACGAAGACTGAAGGGGGTAGATGAAGTGCCAGGAGTCTTGAGGGAGCCAGCCTGGTCCCCAAGCGTCGCGACGCCTATAACACGACCCTCCGGGATCACCGGCAGACTAGCAGAGGGTGGAGAGCCTGTGGAAGAGGCCTGCAGATCCTCCCGGGAAAAGAGATCCCATAGACGGGCATAATCCCTCATGATCTGCTCACCCTGGGACGGGATAGGGCAAATGACCCGTTCGCCGTTTGTTGGTGCGGACGACCAGCATCGCTCCCGGAACTCCGATTGGAAGGACATACTGTCTGCTGGGTTCTTTGATGGTCGGTACATTCTGTCAAGGGGTTGGTGAGCAAACCCAAACGCAGACAATTTGCAGACACTAAATGTTTATTCTGACACAACAGAAAACAAAAACGAGGGGGCAAAACAGGACAGGAGCAGAGTACAACTAAACTAAGACACGATGACAAACAAATATTCTGACTTGACAAGAAGCAAACTCACAATTCTAATTGAACAGGTCTTCAGATAATATACTCACAGGGATGTACACTCAAAGATAGACAATGTACCGACACAGGACAGCAAACACAAGGGGATTAAATAGGGAGACACTAATGACAGAGACAGGTGAAGCTGACTAGACAAGGACAGGTGAAACTGACTAGACAATAATGACGAGACGAGGGTAACAAGGGGGCGGGGTAACGTAACGAGACAACACAAGCACATGGCTCAAAACAAGACCATGTGCTTGCACACAAAACATGATTCTGTCATGATCCTGCCTCAAGACAAGAGAAAATCAAGGACACGAGGGCAGAATCATGACACTTTTATTGTATGTTGAACCTATTTTCTATATATAACTATATATATTCAGCCTTTCATCCAGACGTTGAAAGCCTGTCTGGTTGATCTTTTACTATGTTTAATTTTGAGGAATTAAATAAGTTGGCTGCATTTAATTGAGGATTTAAATGAGGAATGCTTATCTGACTTTCAATAGTTAGATTCATGTATAAGTTCAGCCTTTCATCCAGACCGTGTTAACTTGTCTGGTTGATCTTTTGCTGTTTAATTTTGAGGAATTAAACAAGTTGGCAGCATTTAATTTTAGAGGAATTAAATGATTATGCTTATCTCACTTTCATTAGTTAGATTCATGTATAAGTTCAGACCGTTTGACTTGTCTGGTGGATCTTTTACTGCATTTCATTTTGAGTAATTAAATTAGTTGGCTACATTTTAATTTTGAGGAATTAAATGGTATAATACGGTGCTGCAGCTGTCCACCTCCGAGGAGATGGATGTGCTGAACATCAAGTATTCGCCATCTCAATCCCCTGTGTACAATGAGTTTTTGGAGTTTATAACTTCCATGTCAGGGCCTTCCAGTTTTTTCCTGATCTCCACTAATAAAATTCGAGATCCCGGATCAAACCCTTTCAGCTCGTTTTTTTAGTTCTCAAAATATATATTTAATAAAGTGGGTTGAAAGAGCTTGGGCATGGGCCGATGCCAAATCAGATCTGAGGGCTGGTTTGTCACGATAGATCTAAAAGATGCATACTTCCATATATCCATCCTCCCTCAGCACAGGAAGTTCCTGAGGTTTTCTTTCGGGGTCAGAGAATACCAATATCGGGTGCTTCCATTCAGTCTAGCTAACACCCCGGATGTTCACCAAATGCGTAGATGCAGCTCTGGCCCCGCTCAGGCTGCGGGGCATACACATTTTGAACTACATAGATGAATGGCTGATTCTAGCAGACTCAGAGCAGTTGGCGCTTCACCATCAAGATGTTGTCCTCGCACACATGCAGAATTTGGGTTTTCCTTGGTGTGGTTTGGGATGCAGTCACGATCCGAGACGTTCTATCGCCCGCTTGTGTATCTGCAATCCTCACAGTCACGAAAGAGTTAAAGCTAGGCCAGTCACACACTGTGAAACAGTTTCAGAGACTGTTAGGCCTCATGGCAGTGGCATCTAATGTGATACCCTTTGGCCTGCTGTACATGAGACCTTTGCAGTGGTGGCTCAGGACCAAAGGGTTCTCCCCGAGGGGAAACCCACTTCATATGATCAAGAATACGCGGCGGTGTCTCCGTGCCTTGGTTATATGGAGGAAACCTTGGTTCCTATCCTAGGGTCCAGCGTTAGGAGCTATTTGCCATCGAGTTGCGCTCTCGACAGATGCTTCCCTCACTGGCCGGGGAGCGGTAATGGAAGGCCGCTCAGATCAGGGTCTCTGGAGGAGTCATCATCTTTCGTGGCACATAAATTGCCTGGAGATGATGGCAGTCTTCAATGTTTTGAGACACTTCCTCCCAGACCTGAGGGGCCATTATGTGCTTGTCCAGTCAGACAACACATCGATGGTCTCCTATATAAATCATCAAGGGGATCTGTGTTCACGTCCACTATGCAAACTGGCGCACCAGATTCTCTTGTGGTCCCTAGGGAAGATGCTCTCCCTGAGAGCAGTTTATATTCCGGGGCATGAGATTGTAGGAGCAGACATCCTGTTGAGGCAGGGGCTGAGGCCCAAGGAACGGAGGCTCCACACCGAGGTGGTGGAGCACAGTTGGGGGGTTTATGGCCAGGCACAGGTGGATCTGTTCACGTCTCAGGATACGACGCACTGTCCACTTTGGTTCTCCCTCACACACCCAGCTCCCTTGGGGCTGGACGTTGTGGTATAGACATGGCCAAGGCTACGTCTGTATGTTTTTTCCCTATTACTCTGCTCCCAGGAGTTCTGGAGAAGGTCCGCCGGGACGGAATAAGTCTACTACTAGTAGCACATGTAGAGATTCCAAGGACCATCATTAATTCTCTTTTATTAAATCATTAACTCGCAACCAAAAGGGGGACAAGAGCCCTAACTAACCCACATTCCTACGGCCATGTGGTCCAGTGATAAGGTCTCCCCCTTTCGAATTGGCGCCTAGAAGTCTGGGGAGCAAATGGACTTTTGGGCATTTATGCTGATAGATGTTCCCGAATGTCTTACAAGCAGCGTGTTCTCTCTCTTGAGACAACAACAAGGCCTCCTGGGACTCCCTCCTGGCGGAAATCGGGCGGGAGAAGAGAAGAACAGATGTTCCCTTCTCCCACACGCGCGCAATACACATCCACAACGCACACACACATGCGTCCATGCACGTACACATACGCAGGAAACCTAATCTTCCATCTAAAAGTCGTTGCTAAAACAGATTCGGTATGTTGAAACACATGTAAAAGAACTGTAATGTGCAGACTGTCCTAAGAATGTATTCTAATAAGTGTAAGGGACGTATAAATGCCTGAATGTATGCATCTAGATGTAACTCTGCAACATTATGTCTGTAAAGTGTGATGTTTGATATGGTTACAATCCTCTTAATCTGATCTATCTATTAAGCTGTATAACAATATCAGAATTGTAGCTTTGGGATCTTATATTAAAGAGGCTTTGTTATGTGGTCAACAACAACAGAGGCAATGAAGTATAAATGAGGTTTAATAAATGAACTACACTACATGTAAAACAAGGATATAAAAGAAACAAAATGAAATGGAAACAATAAGGAAAGAAAAAGTAGAAACACAAGGAAACACAATCGCTAGCACAATCAGACCCTCAGAGACAGTCGCAGTTACACAATTGAAAGCGTCTAAATTTTGATGGAACAACTTGCATTCAGACCTGTTAGTGTGGTGTAGGAGAGAGCTCGCGGCGTCCTGGAAGTGGGAGGCGGACTTCTTTGGTTCCTCCACTCGTGGTTGATTCGCGGGAGATTCAAAGCGTCCTAAAGCAGTTCTGTATGCGTGAAGGTAGTCTTACACCGAAATGCTGGAAGGCTAGCGAAACGCACTAAGAACGGACTGGCTATCAGCGAAATGAAATGAAGACAAAACAAAATAAAACACGAAGATTACATCGGGGAACAGGATACGAAGGAAGGAGAAGGATCAGAGAGAAAGGAGCAGAGGAGAAGGATCAGAGAGAAGGATCAGAGAGCGAATGTCTCTATTTTGGGTTTTTTAAGGATGAACTAAGCACGCCCTGGTGAGGCGTGCCGGCCAATGGCAATGGCCCATCTTGAGGAGCGCGTACGCCCCTGGTTGGGTGGGGTTCGGCGGTAGTTTGCATTTTATGATCAAGGGTAAAATTAAGCTTACTTTGGTAACGGCATATACATGTGGTTATACATTTCACGATATTGATATACAGCTTAATAGATAGATCAGATTAAGAGGATTGTAACCATATCAAACATCACACTTTACAGACATAATGTTGCAGAGTTACATCTAGATGCATACATTCAGGCATTTATACGTCCCTTACACTTATTAGAATACATTCTTAGGACAGTCTGCACATTACAGTTCTTTTACATGTGTTTCAACATACCGAATCTGTTTTAGCAACGACTTTTAGATGGAAGATTAGGTTTCCTGCGTATGTGTACGTGCATGGACGCATGTGTGTGTGCGTTGTGGATGTGTATTGCGCGCGTGTGGGAGAAGGGAACATCTGTTCTTCTCTTCTCCCCCCCGATTTCCGCCAGGAGGGAGTCCCAGGAGGCCTTGTTGTTGTCTCAAGAGAGAGAACACGCTGCTTGTAAGACATTCGGGAACATCTATCAGCATAAATGCCCAAAAGTCCATTTGCTCCCCAGACTTCTAGGCGCCAATTCGAAAGGGGGAGACCTTATCACTGGACCACATGGCCGTAGGAATGTGGGTTAGTTAGGGCTCTTGTCCCCCTTTTGGTTGCGAGTTAATGATTTAATAAAAGAGAATTAATGATGGTCCTTGGAATCTCTACATTCCCCCTTTTCGGGAGATGATGTCCCTGGGGAGATATCGTCTCCCGACAATCATTGCATGGGAGGATGGAAGGTGAATCGTGAATTCGGGTAACAGGTGATTATCAGGGCTGAGGGCTTAGCTCGATGAGGTTGCCGGCAGCTTCTGGCGTGTTATCCTCCTTCCGGGGGTTTCGTCGGAAGCCTCCGGACACGGCTTTTGTAAGCCTGACGGTAGATGCTCGCATCTCATTGAGTCTTCTGTACAGAATGAAAGCCAGGCCCAGGGTTAGGACGTGGCCGACTATCATGGAGAGGCACAGCGCAGTGTCGGCTGCGGTCCAGGCTCGGGCAAAAGGTGAGGTAGTCAGGATGGGCTGTCGAGACAAAGCTTGTAGGGCCGTGTCGAGAGGAGCGATGTCAATTAGCTGTGACCCCCCTGTCTCAATTTCCAGTTCCAGTTCGGGACCCAGGGTGAAGTTGTGGTCCTTGAAGAAGGAGGGAATTTCCAGTTCTGTTTCGTACTCGTGGCTAGGGAGATGATACAATGCCAGATCATCTACGTGGGGTATGGCACCTTTAGGTACTTGAATCCACATGCTCTGGTTGAGCAGGGTGACACGGGTGTCATGCTGGTCATAGGTAAGAGTCGCCGTGAGTACCGGAGTGTTGACGAGCCACCTGTCACCGATGATCTCTGCTCGGGTTTCTTCCACTTGTATGCAAGGCTTGGCTCCGGCAGGGCAGCGGTTGTCGCTGGACATGGTTTGCAGTCCACAGATTCCATCAGTGTTATCTCTGAGGAAGGGTTTGCTAGGGCAGAGATAATGAATGTCTTTCGTCAAGGTGCACATGTGTAGGTTTGGGGCCAGGTACAGCTGCGGGTCGCTGTCGTGGTAGGCTACCACTTCTGGGGTGCGGATCTTGATGTGCGTGTTACCTTTCCAAAACCCGACATTAACAATGTCTTTGAGTCTGTAGATTCGGTTTGACTCTATGATGGGTAGGTTCAGGAGGAATCCCATTTCTCTCTGATCTGGGTCGACATAGAGTGGGATGGCGCTGCCCAGAGAGTAGGCCAGGTGTACTTGGAGCGGATCAGCTGGCGTGGTGATGGCGGAAGCCAACACAGTCTGGACGAGGCTCAAAGGTATGAGGTAGGGGGGAATCCTACCCATAGCTAGGCTGTCAATGGAGGAGCTCACCTCCCGCAGCATGTCCGTCATCAAGGCGGTGACCAGCTGAGTTTGGGCAAAGTCGTTTTGGAAAACAGTGAACAGCTGTTTCATGGAATTTACAGTCTGGTTCAGCAGAACACTGTGGGTATTGCGAATGACCACCGTTCCCCTCAAGGTCCTTCCGACGGTCTGCAGGGAAGCACTCTGTACGTTGAGCTGCTCTTTTAACTGTGGGATCTCTGTTTGAATTTCAGCCACATGTCGTCTCACGGTGGCTAGATTAACGGCGTTGACGCTTGACATACCGATGTTGAACAGAGTTCCCACTGCAGCTGCTGCTCCTAGCAGAGCTCCGAGGAACCGTTTGGGACGGCGGTTGTGTCCGCCTAGTTCTGCTTGGGTGACGGTCATCTTTTCGAGTTGGTTCAGCATGTGCCTGACGTCGGCCTCGGCGTGGGAGAGGGAGTCCTCTGTCCATCGGGCCCCGGCCCAGCTGTACTGGGCTACTGCGCTGGGGTAATGAGCCCGATACACATTGCGGGGATCGAGTCGGACGTACACCTTCTGGGTGTGGGTCCGACAGTTGGTGATCAAGAGACCTGGTTTCTCCCTTAGCACGATGCCTGACGCCGGGCCGGTTGAGATTACGTCAGGTGGCGGTTGCCCTCTGGTCGACTGAAGGCACAGGGCCACGACCCACAGCAGCATCCTAGTAGAGGTAAAGGGGAAAACGTGGAGAGAGAGGGGAAGAGAGAGAGAGACAGTGTGTCAGCGAGAGTTGCCCTTGGTTTGGTAGGACAGTCTTTTCGCTCCTGGGGGGTGTAATCAGGTTAGTTTGCATTGGCCCCTCCCCGCCTTTCTCGGCCAGCAGCCGAGTGTCTTTTAATTTGGTTGCGGTGGACCCATTTGAGCACTGGGTCTTTCTGTTCCCGGCTCAATCGGATTCGGTACGCCACCGGAGAAAGTTTGTCAACAATTTCGTGGGGTCCTGTCCAATGGGGCAGGAATTTCTTTGACAGCCGATGGGAGGCTGTGCGTGGCGGCTGTGCGAAGTTGTAATACCAGACCCTGTCACCCACGGCTAGTTCCTGGTGTGACGCTTTCCGGTCATAGTATGCTTTCTGGCCCTCAGCACTCTTTTGAAGCTGTTGTTGGGCGAACGCGAAGGTTGCTTTCAGATGCCGGTGCAGCTCGTCGAGGTACTGGTGAGTGGTGCAGGCTGTGATGAGGCTGGAGTCCCCTGGCTGATACAACAGATGCAGTGGAAGTGTCATCTGTCGTCCAGTCATTAGTTCAAAGGGAGACACCTGAGTTGAGTCCTGTGGAGTGGCCCTGAGAGCCATCAACACCAGCGGGAGTTTCACGTCCCAGTCTTTCTGGTTGGCAGCCACATACTTTCTCAGCATACTGACCACCGTCCGATTTGAACGTTCAACTTGGCCAGATGAGATCGGATGAAAGCTCACGTGTAGTTGAACTTGGACCCCCAGGAGTTTCCAGACCTGCTGCATAATCTCAGCCGTAAAGTGGGTACCTCTGTCTGAGTTGACATTCATTGGCAATCCGAATCTGGAGAAGATGTGATTCATCAGGAGGTATGCTGTGGTCTGGGCGGTGTCGTTGGGTGCTGGAAGACACTCTACCCATTTTGTGAACTGGCACACGACTGTGAGGAAGTACTTATTGCCCCTTGTTGACCTTGGCAGAGGCCCTATCCAGTCGATTTGGAGGTTTGACCACGGGAATGTGACTCTTCTGCGTTGCAGCGGAGCTCTGTGGTTCGGATTTGCAGGTTGGAACTGGCAGCAAATTAGACATTCTTTTACATATTCTGCCACATGTTCTTGCATGCAGGGCCAATATGCCACTTGATTCAGTGTCTTATAGGTGGCTCTGGTGCCGTGGTGTCCAGCACATGGCGCGTCGTGGGCGTGTCTTAGCATGACCCCCCTTAGGCACTGGGGGACCACAAGCCTTGGCGCGGTGGTGTCATCCGGTGCATACCACAGAATGTCGTTGATGACACGCAGCATGTGCTGGATGTCATGCAGTCGTTTGAGACACGGGTTGTCAGTGAGGTCAGACGACGTGAGTGGGTGGTTGGAGGGGTCAGAGAGGTGGTTCAGAAAAGTCTTTATGGACGTGTCAGAGGCTTGCATGTCCGCTATGTCGTTGTTTGAGATCTGCGGAGTCAGAGTGAGAGGCTGGGAGGCGGGCAGTGCGGCAGGTAAGGTGTGTTTGCTGCGGGTTAGCACTGCCACATCCAAGGCTGGTGGTTGGGCTGGCGGTGACCATAGATTGCCGTGCAGTGCGCCGGTCTTGGCGAGGGCATCGGTCTGGTCATTCAGGTCCTTGTCGCGGCCCGGTTGCTTGGAGTGTCCTTTCACCTTCTTCCAGTAGACAATCATGTCGTGTTGTCTAGTCAGTTCATCACATGCTTGAAACAAGTGTTGGTGTTTGACAGGCTTGCCGTTTGAAGTCTTAAAGCCATTTTGTTTCCAACATGGAAGGTGGCATGTGAAACTTAGTCTGGCATAGTTTGAGTCTGTGCAGATAAGGAGTTCTTTGATGTTATGGGTCGATGCGATTTGCATAGTTATGAGAATGGCTGCCACCTCAGCATATTGTGATGACTGAGGTCCCAGCTTGAAGTGTTGTGGTGGGCAGGGCAGATCATTTATCCATAACACACCCGCACCAGCTTGGCGGATGCCCTCTTGGTTGTAGGAACATCCATCGACGTAGGCTGTGGGCATACCTTGGCACGTATTGTCTTCGAAGTATCTGTGACATGTCTGTTGTTGTGGTTCTTCTGCATGAGCTGTCACAGGTGGTGAGTTATCAGAGCAGTTCTGGCAGGTAGCCAGGCCGTCGCCTAGCGCTGACTTGTGGTTCTGAGCATATCTTGCTTCAACATTGCGCCCTTGGAGGGCCATTAGCCACGTGGCGATGCGGGAATTGGTGACCACGCCATCACGGATGCGTTGGCTGTTGAGGAACATGACAGGCTGGTGACAAGTCTCTATGATAACTTTTTGAGCTCCAATGTAGTTGGAGAATCTTTGTATGGCCCATACAGTGCAAAGCAGCGCTTTTTCACAGTCTGAGAATTTAGTCTCTGGTGGAAGGAGTGTCTTGCTGGCATACGCTACAACCCTTTTGTCTTGGTCGTGTCGTTGGTACAGGCCAGCGCTGAGACAGTGGTTGGAGAATCCGGCTTCTAAGTGGAATTCTCTTTGTGGGTCAGGGTAAGCCAGACATGGAGCTGTGCACAAGTGACGTTTCAGCTCACTCATGGCATTGTCCTGGACGGTTGTCCAGACAAATGGGCAGTCTTTTTTCAGCAGGGCAGTCAGCGGCTTTGCAATGTCTGAGTATCTTTCGATGAACTGCCGTGAGTAGTTGCATACCCCAAGAAAACTTCGCAGTTCTGAGAGATTGGTGGGTGGTTTGATGTTTTGAACAGCTTGTATGCGGCTGGACTGTGGTTCGATGCCCTGTGACCCGATCAGCAGTCCCACATAGTTGACCTTGGTTCGACACCATTGTCCTTTGTGGAGGGCGATCTTGGCGCCGGCAGCTGATAACTGGTTCAAAACATAGTCTATTTCTTTCAGGTGATCGGTTACTGTTGTGCTCTTCATCAGCACGTCGTCCACATAGATGAGATTTCCTCTCATTCTTGCATCGGGGCATGCTTTGTTTAGGAAGATGTTAAACTCAGCAGGTGAGTTAGCATAGCCGAATGGGCACCTGGTGAAAGTGAATTGTCTGTTACCGAACGTGAAAGCTAGCTTGTGCTGGTCTTCCGGATGTACTGGTATGGTCCAGAACCCTGAGGCCACGTCAAGTGTAGAGAAGATTGTGGCTCCCCTGATTCTGGGTATTTCTTGCTCCAGCTGGGTCATGGGCCATCGTGACAGTGGCACCTGTTGATTCAGTTTTCTGTAGTCGATGGTGGGTCGCCACTTGCCGTTTGGTTTGATTACCGGCCAGATAGGAGCGGAATAGGTGCTATTGCATGGGCGAATTACACCTTTTTCAAGCATAGAGTCAATGATTTCTTGCACCGGTTCGTGGGATGCGATGGGGATCTTGTACTGCCTGACGAAGGTGGGAGGAGCCTTAGGGTGCGTCGGGATGCGCACGGTGTGAAGGTGGGTGAGACCACAATCTAGAGAGTCTTTGGCAAATGACGCCTTGAATTTGTAAAGGACTTGTCTGAGTTTTTGGAGATCTGCATCCTCTTTGATTGCGTCGGCGTCTTTTAAAATTTTCTGAACTTGCGACTCAAATCCTGGATATGGCTCCTCTGTGGGTGAATCGCCTGTTGTGCTAGTAGTCGCAGGTGCAGCAGTATCATCGGTCTCGCAGGTAGGTTGTTGGGAAACTGTGTATACGGCAAGGTGTCGGTCCTCCGTCAGTTCCGTTCTGCATACCTGATCTTTGCCCATAGGCATGACTGAGGCTGATGACTTGAAGCTGGAATGGGCCCAATGATTGGTAAAGTCAGTTCAAAATCAGGAAAGTCATGGCTCACTAGCCATCCGAGCCGATAGGCTTTCGGAATTGTGATGTCCACTGCTATGCAGTTGTTGAAAAGGATGTAGATTGCCCGAGATGACACTTCAGTGAGGGGTGTGGCCTCAAGTGTGAGTCCAAGTTCAATGCATTCGGGTGAAGGATGAAAGAAACCCAGTGTGTGGTTTAGGGTTTGGCCTGATCGTATGTTAAGCCGAACAGCGACCCCTTTGGTGTAAGCCGGTACTACAGTTTATTGTTCACTGATTAGGGTGCAGACCTCTGGGATGGTTTGGCCTGACAGGAGATTGCCTGTGTGTGTAGGAACAACAGCTGGCTGTGAAGTCAGTGGGGCCCACAGTACCTCATTAATAACGTCCACATGCGCCTGGAGGCGAATCAGAATGTCAGCTCCAATGTAGACATCGTGGGGCAGGTCCGGGAGGACCAAGAAGTAATGGGTCAGGCACCGCTGGTTCCAGTTCACGTTCAAAGCGCAGATACCTTTTGCAGTCACCATGTTTGATGGGCATGAGTTCAAAGGGAAACGTGTGCGCTTGCTTGCAGAAGGAAGGTCTGGTGTTACTTTAATCAGATCATGGAAAAGTGATAGGCTGATGGCAGAGTTGTCTGCCCATAGAGCGAGTACAATGTCTGTGGTGGTTATACCATTCAGCTGCAGGGTCTTGCTGACCTTGGGGCAGAAGGGCTCAGAGTCTTTTGTGAGTTGAAAGGTGCAGAGTAACGAACTTGAATCTCGCTCAGGTGCCGAGTCTGTGTCCCCTTGGCTAGCGGCGAAAGTTTCCGTGACCTTTGTGACCTGACAGTCTGGCTCAGTTGACCTGGGTGGCTGACAGGGGAGAGGTTCTCGCACTTGAGCCCAGATTTTCAGCTGTCTGAAATCCAGCAGGGGCTCGAAGCGGTCTAGCAGATCTTTGCCGATGAGGAGGGGATATGTGTTCATCGGTGAGATGTACACCGGGTGTATCAGGCTCATGGGACCAATTGTTAGGTGAATGGGCGCTATTTGTTCAAGCCGGATGTCAGTTTGGCTGTAAGATTGCACATTCAGTTCACAATTCTGAGATTTTAGAGTTCTGTTCTGCCTGGTAGCTTCAAATCTGAGTCTTTCAAAAAGGTCGGCCGATATCAGAGTGAGATCCGAGCCGGTGTCCACCAGAGCTTCGAGCCTCACCTCAGTTTCCAAGGTGATAGAAAGATAAAGCTTGCGTGCTAGGCCCTTTTCGACCAGGTTCCCCAGGAGTTTTAGTGTCGGGGCTTGTGTGGTGATCGATAAACAGTTAGGGTCAGTGTCTTGGGGTTCGTTGCAGAGACACACAACCAAAACAGCACTTTCTGGTATCTCAGGGGTTTGCTCGCCGGTGTGATGGGTTTGGTGGTCTCCTTCTGTCTGTGCGGTTGTTGACAGCAGCGAGTAGGTATCACTGTCACTTGGTGTTGTGACAGCTGGGCCTGTGGTCTGTGTCAGGAGAGCGGTGTTGGGGGGGCTTGGTTCAGTGGGAGGCCTGACAGGAAGGTTTTTAGTACTTTCCTTTAGTCACGAGGAGTTTGGCTTGTTCTCTTTGTCATCTTTCTTGTGAAGAAGCCCTTTTAGAAGTTTTAGGATCTCTGCGGTCTCTGACGTGGAGTCACTGTTTTCTTTTGCAACAGGCTCGGATTCGGACTTGAATCTGCTTGAGGCCTGCCGAGAGGGAGTTCGCTGCGGGCTGTCTGGACTAGACGTTCTTGTTGCTGGAGTTCGGCTCTGTCTGGACCGTCGGCTGGCTTCCCACGTGGCTCCCCCCTTTTGGATGTGGGGAGTTCGTGGGCTGCCGTATGATCTTTCAGAGCGCCCACTCTGATGCTTCGGGCGAGCACCCTCGCTGTTGCGTTGCCCTCTGTTGGCTTGAAATGGTCTTGACTCGTTATTAGAGAGTCTGTTAGTGTGGCGTTGTTGGGTGCCCTCTAGTGCCAGCTCTGAGTGCTGATCAGTGATAGGACAGATAGAGGGAGTCTTTACAGTCTTTTCAGCAACAATTTTCTGCTTGATGAACGCTTTGTGGGCGAGATCTCGCAGTTGCTGGGTAGTCATTGTGCGAGGACAGGCCAGGACCCCTAAGTGATGGCTCACAGTGGGATGCAGGTTACGGAGGAACAAAGTTCGGAAGTTAAAGTCCTCCTCCATTCCAGGATCATTCCGTGCCCCAAAATAGGCTTGTCTGAGGCGACTGTAAAAGGCCTGCGGAGTTTCCAGTCGTGCCTGCTTGAGGCCCATCGCAGTGATGAGTCCCTGATCAGTTTCTGGATCAGAGAATTCCCTGATGAACGCCTGTCGCAGTTGCTGGTAATCTGACTTGACCGTATCTGGTTGGCGATCTAGAAAACTGCGTACGTCCCGGCTGGACGTAATTCGAAGCAGGTATAATCTGTCCCCCGGAGTCACATGGGGAACAGCGTATAAGTGGAAATCAATGTCTTTCAAGTAGGCATGCACATCGTGGCCTCCGGCAGGGTTTGGGGTGAAGGTAGGAATGTTCCTCGCCAGCTTGTCAAGTTCTTTAAGGGCCATGCCGTGGCAGGTGGCAAAGGTTGGCTGGGAAGCCCCCTCCTTTTCTGAGGGCGAGGGCTCTCGTAGGCTGTCCGTTGATATCTTGGACAGTGGATGATCGTTTCCTTTCACCGTTCTGTGTTCTTGGCTGAAGTGTGCAGACTGACCGGTCGGGGAAAACTTGGTAGGGTGCGCCTCCCTTTCCCGGTCACTCTGCAGTTTATAAGAGTGTTTTAACTCTCGGTGGACAGCGTCGAGCTCATCTTTATAAAGGTCTCTTTGCTGGCTAAGTTCATTGATTTCAGCTCTGGCCGCCTTTAAGTGTTTCTCACAGGCCCTGGCTTTGGCGTCTCTTTCTTTCAGTTCTGCGTCGGCTCTCTCAAGGAGAGCTTCACCTCGTTGCAGTTTTTCGGTGAGTGTCTCTCTGGCTTTTCTTTCTTTCAGTTCCCTTTGGTCGGTGTCTAGACGAAGGCTTTCCAGAGCAGTTTGAAGTTCTTCTACTTCCTTCCGTAGCTCTGGGTCCGTTGTCTCCTCGTCCTGTTCCTCGTTCTCGAGTAGTAGCTGATCTAGCCGACTTTGGGTCGTTGCTTGGTCGCGCCGGGCCTCCTCCGCTTGGAGCCGCAGTGTTGCCGTCTCCTGTTCCAGGTCGATGGCATGTCTTTCGTGAAGGCGGGCTTGTGCGATGAGCGTGTGGGCCATGTTTCCCACGATTCTGGCCCATTCTTTGTGGTTGTAGCTTTGAGTGGGGTCGTTCCTCATGAGCAGGTCCAGGTCGGTGCCCAGCTGTGCCTGGTTTCGGGGCTCGGAGTCGCCGGTGTCCTTAGGCAAGAAGGTGGCAGTCATGGCATTCAGCCATGTCTCGAGGCTGTCCCAGTGGGCTGCTGGGCTGGGAGACCGGGACATGCTGGCTTACTGTGGGCGAGAGGAGCACAACACACACACAAAGAGACCAAATGCAAATTGGTTCTATAATTTGGGCGCTTATACCCTTAATACGGGCGATGCCGTTTACGGCAATTTCACCTAACTGAGGTAGACAGTTAGGTCGGAACAAATTGTTTAGGTCAGCGCAGGGTCTAAATGCAGATTATGACAGGGCCGGAGCCTAGTAGGTCACTGTTGATGCTAACGGCTCGGTTGTCAGTCTGTTGTTTGGCTCTCCCTGGGTGTCTCTGCGGGTTCTGTCTCTGGGTGACCTGAAAGGCACAGTTCACACCGAACAGAGAGAATCTAACAGGAGAATAGCAAGGAGAGAAGGAAGAAAATAAAATAAAACAATCGCACAGGAAGGGTTACGGGAACTAAGAGGGCTTGAGCCGACTGTGTGTGGTTTTCTGAGAAAAGGGGCGGACACGTTTAAATGTCACGGGAGAATATCTAATATTCTAGTGGCTTGTATTAGGTGGAAGACTTTCCTTTACCTTATTTCAGCTTGCCTGGGGTGATCTGAAATCACACTAGCCGGAGCCAGCGTCGAGGTCAATCTTTCCGTCGCCCCAAGCCCTTAACTGAAGTGTCCGTGGGCCTCTCCTGTACCTCAGCCACGGTGCGCCCACTCAAACAATTTCGACTTTAAACACAACCGGCACTCCCGAGGAGGTCACCTGCTTACGACACTGCAAAGAGGACTTTTCCCCAGAACCCTCTTTCGAGTGGTCCCGATTTAGACCCTGGTTTGAGTACTAGGTCCGAAATTGCCTTGTGTCGCTTTAGCGTGGTGGATCTTCCCCTTTTGTGGGAGTGGCAAATTGCTGATGTCTTATTGCGTGCCGCACCAATGGAGGGACTGGGAGGTCCGCGACTCACCCACAGCAAGTGCTGGTTATGCCGGCCAGACGACCCCGCCTGCTGGAAACCAACCAGGGATGACGGTCAGACCACCACAGCGCAAGAGAGTTCTACCTGTGAATACCAAATGTGATAGAGAAAAGGGGCTCTAAACTTACTTAAAGCTTACTTTTGTCTAAACCCAATTGGGTATCTGTGTGTGTAGACAATACAAAGCCTTGTTGACTGGTGGGAGAGAAGAAAACAGAGAGGGAATTATGACAAGGTAGTTGTTTGTCAGAGTAACCTGCGGAGAGGGGTCAGTGAGTAAAGCAGGGTAAACCCAGGAGTAAGTAAGCAGTAGTGGCGGGTTTGGGCCACACAGGGGACGTACTTCCTCCCGGTGGTTAGCCTGGTAGAAAAGACAAGCTTAATTGAAATTGCAATTCAATTTTTTCTTAGATTCGATTCAGTGTACATATGGGATGTTACGTAACACCTAAGCTAGTGCGGGTGCGGTCGTGATAAAACAATATCACTAAAGACAGGAGTGGAGAGGGAAGGAGAAAAACTAATAAAAAAAAAATTTAATTAGATTAAATTTAATTTAATTTAATTAAATTAAATAATCAAATCTCAACAATCAATCAATTCTCAAAGTTACAAATTTTCCATAAAACTTAATTAATTTTCTTTTCTTTTAGAGAAAGGGGAAATCAATAAAAGTTATCAACTCATTAAACAAATTACCAAGCTCATTAGTTTGTTGAGAAAGAGAAAGGTAAAATATTAGTAAGACCTATTGATTTATCTGAGGAAAAATCAATAAGCCTATCTGGACAGAAAACGAAATTAAATAGAATTATTCGTAACCTGAGTCATAAAATGAAGTGATAATTTAATTCAATTTTATCTTCAAAGTTTTTCTTTAGACCAAATCTCAATGAGACTAGAAAATTAACCGATGGGATTACTTCTAATGCTAATCACGATCGCTGTAAGGTATTAGTGACAGCCTAGAACAAACCCAACTGAAAACAGACTGAAATCTCAAACAGAATGCAAGAATCACAAGGAACTGACTCAGTTGGAGGCCACAAAGGGGGTCGTTTTTGTGAGTCACTTCCCGTGAGGAATTTAGAAATGACTTAGAAAAGAGAATTCAGGAAAGAGTGACCTTATCTGATAGCGTCCATACGATGGCGCTATTGCGCTCACGTTGGTGAAGAGGGTGTGGCGGTAATTCGAGACCGAGGCACAAGGCTGCTCTCTAGTGTTTAGCAACAGAATCAAAACCACGCCGCTTCGAAAAACAAATTTTAACTGCACACAATTTGAATTCAGGCAGATTTTACGGTGCTATGTTTCACGGGTTCGTGAGGCAGAGTTAATTCACTGCACTTACATGTAACTGTACCAACAGGCATCAACGTCTGTGGTTTAATTTTTTTTTAATACATTTATCATTTAGCACTTAATGAAATGTATCTGGTTTAACATTTGGTTAGCTAAATCAAAGTTGAAACCAGGAGTTTTCATTAATTCTAACGACTATAATATCAGGCCTTTTAGGTTGAATACAGGAGCATCGCTGTATTCAGGTCCTCTCTCGCTTCTGCTCAAAAGATTCTCGTTTTGAAAACAGGCTGATCAAAAGACAATATATTAACATGTAAACGTCTTTACAGAGGTAATATCTCTTTTGTTACGAACTACAGTTTACATTCAATACTTTAACCGTGAATATCAGTATTACGAACTGCAATTCATTTTGGCAATTACAATGACTAAAACGTTTAGGCGAATTTAGCAGTTTGTAATGTACTCGGCTGAAACACGGCTTTCAGCTTCCACGTGCGCGGCGCGCTCGCGTTTTTTTAATCCAAACACACAAACTATACAAAATTGACACTGCATTAATTGCTCACACAACAAAGCTTAAAATATTGCCTATGAATTCTCCACCATATAAACTGTAAGGAATTAGATCGGGGCTCACCAGCTCTTTGGTCATTTTTGAAGATCAGCTATATCCCTCTGTGTAGGATGTATATTCCTAATTGATCATAATTCGTTGTGTTTAATTGTTATATACATGCCCTGGCAGACGAGTATGCTGTACAACCCCTCGTTGGGCAATTTATTTACGTAAGGACTCGGCTCAAATTATATTCGATAGATTGTTGATCAGAGATTAATAACTGTTGAATATTTTTCCCCAAAAATTAAAATTGACCAAAGAGCTGGTGAGCCCCGATCTAATTCCTTACACACAGTACTGGCTGAGTTGACTAGTTCTCGGACCTGGAGTCCCCCCTCGATGGCTCTCCCTCATAGATTCTGGTCAGGAGGGACTTTCGGTCTCAAGTGGAGTGGTGACCCTTCACCCCAGCCCAGAGATATGGAACCTGTGGGTTTGGCCTCTGAGGGGGCCCAACTCATAGACTTTGGTGCACGTTTCCTCCGTGGTGCTTGTAGACCAGGACAGGAGTATGACAGCATGGCGGCTTAGGAGCCTTATCATATAAGGAGGTATCCCTGCAGGATTTGGTATGCGGCAGGCTGGTCCTCTTCACTCTCATTCGTAAGGTTTTACAACTTCGACCTGGGTGCTGAGCCCCAGGTTCACAGATGCTCTTGTCTCGACTGTAACCTTAGTTCCCTGAGAAGGGAACGAGACACCGCGTCACTTTGCCATACTCACTGCATTCCTGTGATTGACTTGCCTCGGCTAATAGAAGCTAATGCCTGTCAGACCGGATGTCCTTTAATCATTTCCTGGTCGTGACGTCACCCGCCTGTGACGCTCACTCTCGCCATTGGACTAGTTGACACAAGTGCTTCAGACGCAATCATGCAGGGGCATTCCCAAAGCGTCATCGACGCAGCGTCTCGTTCCCTTCTCAGGGAACTAGGATTACAGTCGTAACCTGAGACGTTTTACTGACTAGATGTCACTGCGGCGACGGTGGCTCAGTCCGTGCCTACCGCAGGAGCTTTAAGCCAGGGGCTATCGCTCCCTTGAAAACATGGGGATAATATGTGGCGGTGCTGGTCCCTTTACGTTAAGTTCAGGGGACTAGTTGTTATATGCATAACTCAACATTTTGTGCGAATCAACCGAGTGAACCAATGATTCATAAAGAGTCATTTACTTAATTCCTGAATGAATCAGCCATTTAAATGAATGACTCAATGACTTACTTATTTAGACATTTACCACCACTTACCGGGAATTTTAGTTTCTTTTTTAGTTTCATTTCATTAAAAAATATATTTCCAATATTGGGGATAGTTTGCCCAAAAAGGAAATAATTTTGTTTAGCCTACATTTAGGCTACTCACCCCCATGTTGTTTCATATCTGTATGACTTTCTTTCTTTTGTGGAACATAAAATAAGATATTTTGAATAATGTTGGTAACCAAACTGTTTTGGTCTTCAAATATATCTAAATACCAATTAAGATGCAGCTCCTGAAAAAAATCATGGCCGTTGTAGCCTAAAAATGTATGTGTAATAAATTCTGTTAAATCAAATAAAATGTTTCTTTCTAAAGCAAATTTTTGTAATGTCTATTTGTTGCTTTTCTCATTTAACACAATTTATAATGACATTAAACAATCTTTTGGGCATAATTTCTCAGCCAAATTTGATGTGCGATGAATTTGAGATTAATTAGCATATTCTTTGAGTGAAAAGTTTAATTTAATTTTCCACAAATTTCTGAATCTTTCAGTATTTAGTTTTACTTTTACTTTAAAGGAATAGTTCTCCCAAAAATGAAAATTATGATGTACTCACCCTGAATGGAGCTCCTGATTTTGAAGCCCAAAAAAGTGCATCCATCCATCATAAAAAATATCCACACGGCTTCAGGGGGTTAATAAAGTCCTTCTGAAGTGAAGTGATGCGTTTTTGTAAGAAATATATCCATATTTAAATCTTTAGAAACTATAATAATTAGCTGCCGGCAGACAGCCAATGCAAACCGACTTATGCCAAAAAAGTAACCTCTGACATGACGCACTGACGAACGCGGAAGCACAAAGGATAGTAGTGGCGAGCAGGATGAGGCAGAGGGCCGTGGAAGAATGGCATGAGGCCGGTGGCGTGATTACTGATGAGCGCCACCTGTGCGACGCATCGGTCTCATATCTCTCAGAGAGGAGCGGAATGATAAAAGGTGGAGCGACGACAGAGGAGATCGAGAGAGGAACAGGCCTGGTTTTATGTTGTGTTTTGTTTCTGTTTTGTGTGGCCAGCAGTCGTCCGTGAGGGGCTGCTGGCTTATACTTTTGTTTTTGTATTTGTTTTATTTTATTATTAAAAATGTTAAATGTTCGCCGGTTCCCGCCTCCTTCTTCCCTGAATCTTAAACATTGTTACAATAGTCTATAACGAGATTTTTTTTAAAGAAATATCGGAAAATTTCAATATAAGAGAAGAGGAGCTTGAATTTGTTGCCCAGCCCTGTTTGTTTGAACTGCAAGAGGCGTCTAAACTTATGCTACATCCTACGTCATTACGTCAGAAGTTACTCTTTTGGCATATGTCGACTTGTGTAGGCCATCTGCCGGAAGCTAGATATTTTAGTTTATAGAGTTTTAAATATGGATATTTTTCTTACAAAAACCCATCGCTTCGCTTTAGAAGGCCTTTATTAACCCCCTGGAGTCAAATGGATTACTTTTATGATGGATAGATGCACTTTTTTGGACTTCTAAATGATCCAGGTTTATGTGTAATAATACCACATTTAAGTTAGTTTAAGACTTTTGGTCCCCACTGTAAATCATTATGTAATATAAAATTGCTCATTCTGTGATATAAGATTCTGGTCATAAAAGATTTCCACCCACCTCTATTGACCTGTAAACATAAATGTTTTACGGTTACTCTAGATGTCTGAATAATAATAATAATATTCAGCACAATTTTTGCTTGTTCAAACTTTTTTTTACACGAACGAGAAATGTTGCTCTTGTGTTCACCTTTCTCGGTTCCTGTGAAATAACAGCCGTCTTTATTTTGTTCATAGTTCTAATGGAAAGTCTGTGTCATGGTCTGAACCAGGTTCAAGACATCCTCCGAAAGGGGAACACATGTGGCACAGACTGTCTGTACATGTGAAGAGGCAGGAAGCCGGATCTAATCAGACGGCTGTCATCAAACCCCTAACTAATACCTACAATAACCCAGGCATGGAGTTTTCCGATTTAAGCACCAAGACTCTATACAATGTAGCCGAGGAGGACGAGGGCGACCCGATAAGATACAATCCCTCGGGCAGCCCTCCTCTGATGGCTCTCAGGCTGTCACCTGTCAGCAAGCCTATGAAGGAGTTGGGCACCCATCTGACTTTTTACACATCTGAGCAACACGTGCCACAAAAAAACAGTGTTCTCCCCCAACATGTTATTGCAGGCCACTTTCAGCAAGAGATGGTCAAGTTCATGCCTGATCTGGATGAGATCATAAGCCTGCCTGAGCCAGGCGACAGGGTGATGCTGCCGCTTCAACCCCAAATATTGCATCCACATCCGATTTTGCACATGCAACTGGGTGCTTACCCAGACGAGCCTGTCTCCACTTTGGAGGAGGATGAAAATGAGCAGTTTGGACTTCTTCATGGCTACATGTATGACAATGCACAGATCCATGATGAGGAGGAGTTGGTACAGATCAAAATGACAATGGAGGACTCTCTCGCTCTGATGCCACCTTCTCCGTTTCGTGATTCTCTCGGCTCGGGCAGCCCCGTTCCCAACTCCCCGGTGTCTGAGTCCATCTTATGCACGCCGCCGAGTGTGACGTACGCGTCCGTTATTCTGAGAGACTTTAAGCAAAGCTCCTCGACCCTTTGAAACACATTTATTTTAAGAGATCATGTCTGCTATTTTGAAATAATAGCTATTAGTTTGAACAATGGTGTGACTTAAGTCGCTTGCACTGGAGAGCTTTAATATTACATTTGTTTGATAGCAGAGCATTTAAAGAAACTGTATGGAAGTGGATGTATGTTGACCAGGGTCCAAAATTAACAAGTGCCAAATGCAAGTCAAATTTTGCCAGTACGTCTTTTAAAGTTTCATATAGGCATGGAGAAGCTTGTGCACAATGTATTTATTTTCAATGAGCCAGTGTTTGTTATTTTAGTATCATTGGTATACTATTATAGTTTTTTGTATTATTATTTTGAACTAGTTTTTATTTTTGGTTTTAATTTTAGATAAAGTTTTAGTAATTTTGTTATGTTTTTGTCATTTTCATTATTTTTTATGTCTATATAGTTTTTATTGATTTTCATTTCAGTTTTAGTTACTTTAGTACTTCAGGTTGAACTAAATGAAAATGAGAAATGCTGCCTTGGCGACCAGCTGAAATAAAAAGGTTTACGTTTTTTTAATATTTTATTTTATTTCAGTTAATGTTTATTTTATTTCAAGTAACAAAAATGTTGTATAATTTTAGCTTTATTTTACAATAACCAACAATAAAACAAAATAGCCTACTGTTTAATGGCCATTCAATTTTCTCAATTTATCCACAATTGGCAGGTGTGGCCAAAAAAAGTTATTGATATATAATTTTAATTAGTTTTTATTTTACGTTAAATGTTTAATTTTCCATTTTAAAGTTTTGGTAATTTTGTTGTGTTGTGTTGAAATTTATATTAGTTGTTTTTTTATGCATTTATATAGTTTTTATTTTAGTTATTATAGTAGCTAGTTAAACTTCAAGTTAAACTAAATTAAAATGAGAATTGTTTGTCTTGGCAACCAACTGAAATAAAATGTTTGTTTTTTTCCCCCAAGTAATGATATATTTTTTTATGATTTTATATATAGCAGGTACATTTTCACAATTCACCCACAATTGACAGGTGTGGACAAAAAAAAGAAAGTTAATTTTGGACCTTAATTTCAATGCTGGATTGAGTAAAAGCAGAAACCCAAACATGCAGGATCCCTTTGATTTCTGTCACTATCACTTGCTTTAGTATGGCAGCAGTAGTTGACATGGAAACAACACCAGTCATTGTAATGCTGTATATTCTGCGCTGATTAAGCTTTTAATTATAGATCAAATTATCTAAAGGACCAGCAGAAAATAACCATTGTAGCAGAAACTGAAGATTTAGAAATTAAAAAAATGTGCAGCGACTCTTATGAGTGACAATTTAATGTGTTTAATGTGTTTTATACAATCAGTCTACATGACTTTTATAAACTATATTTTAAAACTGAGACTATATTAAATTAACATGATTATCAAACAGTTTTAGGTCTAGTTAAAGCATATCATGCAGTGTATGTATGCTGTAAACTAAGTGTAGATAACCAATGCCTACAAGTACAATGTAGCAATTAACGGATAGTGTTTAAGTGCCAATGTCAATACTAACTGTATTTTTCCATGCTGTATTATTTTGATGTAATTTTTGTATAGCTTGTGTGTTTGAAGTACAATAGAAAGTGTAAATATTAATTGTCTTCCATTTATGTGTGATTTTTTAAAGTTATGAAGTAATGTAAATATTTATAGCTTTGGATTTAAATGGTCATAACTTAAAGCCAGAGTTTGTATTACATAGACCTTTTCAATAGACAATATTGATCTTTCAGTTTCAATGCCTGTATTTAGTAACCTTTTCTTTATTGTTGGTTGAATGTTTTCATATCAGTTCCAAATACTTATATGCTTCATACAGATAGTGTGTCAATGAAGATTTAAGAACCCCTAATGCTCAACAGGGCCACCGACGGCAGTTTCACCAGAATGTATCATGAGTCCTCATATGTGTGCAGCATACCTGTAGACAGTTATATCCTCTTATTGTTATGACCATTTAAGTTCTGTATGACATGATGGATACTAAATTATTATTATTAATAGAATTTTAACTTTTTAAGCAATTATAGAAAGTTGTTGTAACTTTTAGATATTAATGATAATGCTGAAAGTTTTTTTCTTTTGTGATGCAAAATGTGTTTGTTTCTGATCTTGTCAGATTGCATACTATAGTCTTGAAACTATAGTTTATCTTTAAACATTTGTGCTCTTATATTTTTGAAAATAATCATCTGTGTCCTATTGCATACCATATAGATGTAGATAAACGACATGTTTCTACAGATTAAATATACAGTATAGTTCTGTATTTGTCAGAATTGCTTAGCTTATGAGCATGTTTTATTGGGTTTATGATAAATATTGTACATTGTTAATAAGCTCTCAGGGTTGTTGCTGCAGTAGGTGTTTAGTTAATAATTTCCCAAAATGTGACTAGTTATTGCTTTCATATGACAATGTTAAAGAACTGTCTACAACAACCGTCTGTCTCACTCTCACTTTATGCATGTTTTTTTTGCATTTGAAATGCCCAAAATGGCTTTTTATACCTTTAATGTGACTTATTGGTTTTATGTAACTTCTTTGTTTTATCGTTTTGATGCTGGAAACTTTCTGTGTTAGGAAGTTGGAAAATAGGACAGGGATTTCAACGGCAGAATAAATCTGAACGGTCATTTGTTGCAGGTGAGATTTGTTAGAACTATCTAAGGAAAATGTCAGGAGACTCAGAATTAAGATTCACTGAACATTTATTTACAATTTTAGTGATTGGAGACCATAGAGTTGGGAAAACGTCTCGGTTACTGATGTAACCCTCGTTCCCTGAAGGAGGGAACGGGAGACTTAATGTCGACGTGACGATGTAATTGGGATCACTTCAGGGAGCCCTATCAACTTCGAGTGTCTACAGAACGAGCCAATGAACGTTGGCGTGCATGAAAAGCATCACGCACCCCGCCCCGCAGAGCGGGTATAAACAGGAAGTGGGCGCACACACTCATTGTTTTTCGCTGAGGAGCCGAGATTGTGACGACCGTACAGTGATGGTCAGCAACCGTGGCGATGGGACGTTACGTCTCCCATTCCCTCCTTAAGGGAACGACGGTTACATTAGTAACCGAGATGTTCCCTTTCAGTCACTCAGGTTTGACGTAACGTCGACGTGGCGACGTAATTGGGATCCCATGGAAAACGCCACGGTTGCTGCCACATCCAGCGCCCTACACAAGACTCTCAGACCCCCAACTGGCTGGGGTGGAAGGCCTGCGTAGAGGGAGTTCGAACTGCTGTTCCGTTATAACCCACACTGTGGAACTCTTTGGATAACACTGGGAAAGCATGCCTTTCCAGGGGAGAGGGACGCTGCTGAAGCCACATCCTGCCCGAAGGGAGGTAACATGTGGAGAATACACATATGGACTGACCGGAGGGGCAGTGCAACATATAGAATGTCACTGGGGTGGCTCCAGCCTGAGAAGGGGGAGGCTACACCAGACAGTGACGGCAGAGTGGACTCTGCCAAGGGAAAGACACGGGCTCACCGGAGGGAGCTGATCGTGGAAGAATACGCATATGGGATCGCCGCAGGGATCATCACATATGGAACCCAGCCTAGCACAAGTTACACAAGCATACGAGGACTAGGCCTGGCGTCGGATGCTCCGCAACGTCCGACTGCCGAAGGGGTGCGGAGGAACTCTACAGGGTTCGCCTGAGTGGGGAACTCGACTGGAGCAAGGTGCGCACGTATCCGCTCCATGTAGAGGGGAGTGGCACAGCAAGCCGACACTAGAGTGGGAACTTCGGTGTTACCGGCTGGTTGAAGCGAGCACACAGGAAGAAACCGGCTCAACATGTAGGCTATAAAACCTAGCGAAAGTGTTAGGTGTCGCCCAACCCGCAGCTTTACAGATATCTGTCAGCGAGGCACCGTGTGCCAGTGCCCAAGAAGAAGCGACACCCCTAGTGGAAACCTTGGGCACGTAACCCCTACCCTCTTGACGGAGGCCAATGCAACCAGGAGTACTGTTTTACAGGACAGAATTTTTAACTCAGCTGATTGCAGAGGCTCAAAGGGTGGTCTCTGAAGAGCCGAAAGGACCAGAGACAAATCCCAAGAGGGTATAGAAAGCCGGCAAGGAGGATTTAGTCTCCTCGCCCCACTCAGGAATCTGACGATCAGATCGTGCTTTCCCAGCAACTTACCCTCAACTGCATCATGATGTGCGGCGATAGCGGCAACATACACTTTAACGGTGGAGGGAGACAGCCTCCGCTCCAACCCATTTTGCAGTTAGGAAAGCACGGCTCTGATCGAGCAAGTTCGGGGTTCTCCTTGTGAGAAGAACACCAGTCAATGAACAGGTTCCACTTCAATGCATAGATGCGCCTCGTTGAGGGGGCTCTAGCGGAAGTGATGGTGTCAACTACCGCTGGGGGTAGGTCACCTAGAACCTCCGCGTCCCATTCAGGAACCAGACATGGAGTTTCCAGAGGTCTGGATGCGGGTGCCAAAGGGTGCCCCGTCTCTGAGAGAGCAGGTCCTCTCTCAGAGGAATGGGCCAGGGAGGGGCTGTCGCGAGGAGCACTAGTTCCGGGAACCAGGTCCGGTTGGGCCAAGTTGCCACACGGAGCTCCCGGAGGAGCTCTGGGTCAGAACAACCCTCGTTCATGTCCATGAGCCAGACGAAAACGTACATGCCTTGGACGGGAGGCGTGGATTGCCCCGCCAGGAGGAAGCGGACGCTGGACACAATTGCATCGCAACGGCACGCTCCACTGGCGGGACATACACATACCCCTTAGCCACTCCACCGTCAAGGGTGGTGAGGAGGGAGGAGCTTGTCATGCACTTCCAGAAAGAATGATACCGGGGTGACGCGCTGAGAACCAGCACGGCCCGCCCCGAGAAACCAATTGTCCAACCGGGAAGGTTCGGGACGTGGTGGAGAGTTCCACGCAAGCCCGACCTTCTCGGCGGCCCGGGAAAGTATAGCCGCCCATTCTTGATCAGACTCGGGCAACGCTACACTCCCCGAAGGGGGTAACGCAGCCGAATCCTCATCTCCAGAGGACTGAAGCTCCCCCTCCAATGCTGCGATAGACATCTGGTCGTCAAGTGGAGCTCCAAAGGACACAACTGGTCGTCCATGAGAAGGACCAGCGCGTTCCTTTGGACGCTCCAACGGCGGCAGAGCTTGTGAGGCGTGAGGTACCCATGGAGATTGCCTCGGCCGGGAAGCCCCCATGGTAATCCTCAGATCACCCTGACCATGCGCAGAAGTAGGTCTATTCTGAGGTCCAGAATAGACGCTAGATCGGGGCATAGGCAAGGGGACTGCACCTCCCTTGAGGTAAGCAAGCCTCGATCTCAGCGCTGTCATAGTCATATTCCCGCAATGGGAACATGAACTATTCACAAAAGCTGCCTCAGCGTGCTGAATGCCCAAACACGAGAGGCAACAATTGTGGCCGTCTGCTGGCGCCAGGGAATGACCGCACCCAAAAACGCACAGGCGTAATGACATCCTGAAAAGGACGCAGGGTCATGCTTGTGTTGCTCTTTTAGTTGAAAACAAAAAATATAGCAAAGAAAAAAAAACTCCCTCAGTGCTGAAGCACCCAGGGATAGCTGCGGTGTAATCGGGGTACACACTCAAAGAGGAATGCCCACCGAGACCGATACATACACACACACACACAAGCAATGCTGTGAAAACAGCAGTTGTGAGCTGTAATGCTCGTGGCCACCGCTGATCGCGCCTTCACACCAGCACTGGATACAGATTTCTTCTTTCCTTTGAAGTCTCAATGTTGCAAGTCTGCAGAACTCAGAGTCAAAACGAAAGCTTGGCTCCGAAGCGAAAGACAATGAGTGCATGCACCCGCTTCTTGTTTATACCCACGCTGCAGGGCGTGTGACGCTTTTCACGCATGCCAACGTTCATTGGCTCGTTCTGTAGACACTCAAAGTTGATAGGGCTCCCTGAAGTGATCCAAATTATGTCGTCACGTCGACGTTACGTCGAACGTGAGCGACTGAAAGGAAACCAGCTTTGTTAAACGACATGAGAATCAATTCTACGAGGAGTTGAAAACGACTATAGGTGTGGATTTTTTCTAATAATGTTAATTTGCATCATGAGAAAAAGGGAATCAGGAGCAGAATAAGAGAAATTAAACACTTTCACTTTCATATTCATATTTCATTTCCATTTTCATTCATTTTATATACCTATTTATTGAGTACAAAGCACCAGGCAAGAATTACATGATATCCGAAATGCATGTAAGCTGATCAGTGTCTGTTTTTCCATGCAACTGGAGAACTGGGACCATCATTTGCTTTAAAAATGTTTTTATTTGCTGTTGTTTATTTAGGTTAAGTGCGTGTGTGGGGACTGAACCGAGTGTACTTCAAGGGATCCAGTGGTGCATTTGTTGTGTATGATGTGACAAATGGGTCAACATTGGATGGAGCTCTGAACTAGAGACATGAACTTGATTGCCAAGTAATGTTGAAAAATGGCTGTCCAATCTCTGCTGTTCTACTGGCCAATAAATATAATGAGACTAAATTGTGCCAGAGGAATGCCTCTCTTTTGGAGAACATCTGCCAGGGGAAGGGTTTTATTGTATGGTTTCAGATATCAGCAAAGGTGACTTGATTTTTATCATGCTAGTATCCATATTTAGACTATACATTTAGGATAGGAAGCTGGGGTTCCCTTTTGAAGTGAAACTTTGAGGCAGCATCATGGAGTTGACACTATGGGGAACACGTGTACCAAGCACATCAATTTTACTGGCTGATGGCAGTCTATGACATCATGAGCAGGATTTTCTAAGTAGGACTCAAACTTCCCGAAGGCACCCTCGGGTTGGAGCCTAGGTGATCATACGTTTTTGGGCACACTATATTATGCACTGCTTTCATTTTCTTCCTCTATGTTTAATATAGAGGAGTAGGCTTCCCCTTGAAGGAAGAGCAAGTTGAACATTGCGGAAATTCACATCTCCCTATCTTTCGTTTATCTAACTCCCCATTATTATTTGGTTCTGAAATAGAGGTTTCACTGTTCTTTGGATAGGTGCTCTACTTAAACTAAATGGTGCCTATAGCAGTTATGAGCTGCTCTCCCCCAATGACATTGGGGTTTTAAGTAGGGCCTGAGCTCCCCTGCAGCTTTGTGTGCCTTTTCACATACTGCACACAGACACGAAAGGTGAGGATCCAAATGCAGCATTTACTGAAAGGTAATCCAAAGACGTAATCCAGAAACAGGCAAAAGATCATGCACACAAGCCATCACTCTAAACAATAACAACAGGGAAATAAACGCAGACAAAAGGGTATTCCAGAATAATGAGCAGGGGAAAAAAGAAAAAGAAAAAAAAGACATGAAACAAGGAAACGCTCAGAATTGTAGAGTGACATACGGGAATACTTGAAAGACTGAATTTACCAGGCTTTTACAGACAGAAGCTGCGTTCCAAACCGCACACTTCCCTACTATTTAGTATGGGAAAAAGAGTAGGCGAGCAAAAAAGTATGTATGAATCCAAAAGAGTAGGCGAGAATTACCTGGGTGACGTACTAATTATCGCGAGATTCGGACTTAAGTGCGTTCGAATATGCCTACTTTCCTACTATATAGTAGGCGAAAACAGTACGTGAAAGAAGCAGTACGTTCGAAACATCAGTATACATAAAAGAGTAGGCGAGAAGTTCCCGGATGGCTTACTGCTTCCGGCCCGATTTTTGAGTGCTGTCCGATGCGTACTCTTCTATCCCAGGAGGCCACGCGAGAGGATACGTCATTATCAAACATCACGGAGATCAGCGACGCCGGGGGTTTTCAAATGTGAGTAAACACGGTTCCTTATGTGTTAAACTACTATAGAGTAAACGTTTTAACTGTTGAAGGTGTAAAGTAGTTAAACAGTAGTATAGTTGTGATTTTGCTGTAAAAACATGTTTTGTATAGCTAAGTTAGCTAACAGGGGAGCTCTAAGCACACGTAACGTCTCTTAAGTGGATTTACATAACCATAATATACAGCTTAAACACGCTTATTTAAAATGTCTATTTACATCTGAAAGGAAAATATTGTAAGTATTGACATATTGCAGATGAGCACATCACAACATGAAAAAGACATCTGAGTGATGTATGTGTGGCATTATTAGGATAACATTAATTCACTGTTGTCAACACTGTTGACATTAGACAAATGTGCTGTAAATAAGGTAAATAAACAAATCTATAAAGTAACTAAACATGTTTTTATCCAGACTGGTGTGAGCACTGAGGATGAGGAGCCCAGAGCTGAATCCTGGAAACACGTGCCATGGATGAGATGCTCCATCACTCCACCGGCCCTTATTGCCTCAGATTGTGAAGCGCAGCGCAGCAACAAGCTCCGGCACGAAGGCACGGTCACCTCTGGTGAATTCATCAGAATAAAGCCGCAGAATGGGAACCACTGTGTTGAGATGGCAGTAGGATGTGGGCTTCAGCGCCTGTAAATACATGCTTGTAGTTTGAATAAAGATTTGTTTCATGTGCATGCATTTGTTTATTGTGTGATGGTTACTTTTATTTGTTCTTTTACTCGTTTATTCATGTTTCTTATTGTTGTCAGAATATAAAATATAATTATTTAATGTATGCATTAATTCATTGCTTGACTGACAATTGAGATGTTCACATGTATTCATGCATAACTCATATGACAAAACAAATTACATTTTGCTTGTTTTATTAAATTATATCATTTTTAGTATATATAAAAAAGTAATATAATTAAGTATTGGTCAGCATTTAATATTATTTTGTTTAAGTTTTGGGGTGGGCTAACAATGCAATTCATTCTGAGGTAATATTAATTTTTAAGGAGCGATACTTGCATTTTTCGAGTATAAAGTCAACAGTTTTGTCTAAAGGAGAGATCTTCGTGCAGCGGCCCGTCTCCTTGTGCAGACATTACAAACGCAGAGGAAAACTGTTCTAGGTTGTGCTGTCGAGTTACTGATGTTATGAAGTGTTAGTGCACCTGTCGCTCATATCATTTAAACTTATAAACTTATTACATAAAGATCATGGAAAGATAGGCCTACTAGTTGCATCTAACAATGAACAATCATAATTAGAAAACATAAAGATCATTGGTTTGTGTAGGCTACATCATAATATGATATTTATACACAGGAAAAAATAACAATAACAAGGCTAAATATCTTTAAATAGTTCTTCATAATACATTAAAAATAGTCTTGTTGTCATAAGTCTGAGGGATAAAACGAGATGTAAATTCATCAAGAAAAGAGGAAAACTTAAAGTAGAAACTTTTTGGGTATAAAATAAAGAAATTAACAACATATTCAAGAGATGACGATTTTGGGGTTTCTTAAAAAAAAATTGTTATAAGGAACTGTGGGTCACATTAGTAGGGTTTAAAATATAACAACTTAAATCAACCCTAAATGTATTCACAAAATAAATTGGCAGCTGTTTCTTCAACAATACCACAAAATGAGCAAGTTTCATCAATATAAAGATATTTACAGATAGATGTATTAAACGTGTCGTTCATCTTTTAAGTTGTTGCGCTTGTGATAACGCGTCGTAGGTCACATGATAACATCAACATGGCGGATGATGTCCGGATCGCATTCATACTCAACGAGATTTGGCTATAAAGTACCTACTCTTTTAGAGCTCGTTAAGTAAGTACTCATTGAAATTAAGTACCTACTCATTGAGTATGCAGTTTGGAACGCAGCCAGAGTGAACAAGGCTAATGAGCAACAGCTGAAGGCAATGAGTGCTAATGAGCCTGGGCAAAGGATGATGGGAAAATAGTTCAAAAACTGAGTGGCAATAGTCTGGGGTGAAGTGCCCTCAAGTGGACAACCAGGGCACTCCAGCTGGTGACCGTGACAACTTTATTCAAGGCAGGTTTCAAGCTGTTCTTCCCCTGTTATATTGGGGTTTTGAAGTAGAACCTTAGCTCCCCTGCAGTTCCCTCGGGGTTAGAGTCTGGGTAATAGGGGTAGTGGGCACACTGTTTAATGCCCTGCTCTCATTCTCCCTCCTTTGTTGAACAGGAATAAGGACTAGGCTCACCTTGGAAAGGCAGCAATAGTGAAGGTTGTGGCCTGGAAGGCTAATGACTAAGTTTTTAGCATTTGGCAGGCTGCCTTAACTAATCTGCTCTTAAGATACAGGGTGGACAGAACTACAATGGGCAACTCACAAGATTCCCCCTGTTTCGTTTACCTCTGTTTCCAATTAATATTAGGGCTTGAAGTAGGGATATTGTTACCCTTTTGAAAGTGTGCTCTACTATGGTCCACAATGCTAATACGTAGAGAAAGTTCACCTGTGATGCGTCCCTGCTTGTTAGCTGTCACATATGGTCTGGTGTCAAAAGAAAGAAAGAAAAAAACGAGGCGCTAGCTGTAGTGGATCTTAGGTAGAGTACTTTTACTCAAGTCAGGGTTCGAGCTGCTCTCCCCAGTTACATTGGTGTCTTAAAATAGGAGTCAAGCTCCCCTGCAGCTTTCTTGGGGTCTAGAGTCTGGGTAATGAGAATGAATGGGCATACTGCAGTATGCACTGCTTTCATTTCCCTCCTTCCTTGAGTAGAACTAAGGATTAATCTCTCTTTTGGAGAGGCAGAAGTAGTAAATAGCCTGAAGGACAGATTACTAAGGGTTTGAGCACTTAAGCAAAAACATGAACTGCCCTCAAGATACCCATGGGGTAGAGCAGGAAGGAAGGAATTGTGATAGGTATTCACGAAATTCCCCAGTTTTGTTTATTCCCTCCTCAACTAAGATTGGGTTTTGAAGTAGGACCTTATGTTCCCCTATGGCTGGGTATCGTGCAAAGTCTCTAGTTGGTCCATGCTGGCCTCCCTTCTTGTTAGGGCCACACGCGGATCAGATTAGTGTATGGAGTCTCCTAGTGGTTCCTGGATAGGTTCTTTGCTCAAATAGGGTTAAGCATTCTTCCCTATGATTTTAGGGTGAATAAGTAGAGCTTAAGCTCCCCTGCAGTTTCCCTAGAGGTTGAGTAAATGCCAAGAGTTTTGGAATTTATTTTATGCTATGCTCTCCTCTGATGAAAGTGGAGGTTATATTCTCCCTCTTTGAAAGTGGTACATTGAAGGTTGTAGTTGATTTACTCTCTTTGATAATCTACTCCCTAAGAGCTTTGTTTAAGTATTGGCGTAGCTAGCAATTTATTAGAGCTTTTGACATCATAGACTGCCGTAAACCAATAAAATTGGAGTGTTTAGTACATGTGCTCAGACACAGGTGACGCTGAGGGCATCCCCATAGTGTCAACTCCATGACGCAGCATCTCTTTTACCTTCTCAGGGAATTCAGGGTTGCAGTCGTAACCTGAGATGTTTTTCAGCCTTCACGGAACAAGGGTTTTCTCATACTACATAATTCCCATAACAATTTGTATTTATTTATTGGTATGTCATAAAACTTAATTTGATATATTTTCATTTTTTAACTATATATAAATATATATATATATATATATATATATCTTCAGGGTAAAATTCATCAGGACTTAGAGGCTATCTGTTGTCCCATCAAGCGTAAATGCCTCAGAATGTAGTCAGATCGCATTCTAATAAATCTATTTGTGATCTTAAAGCTCTTTTTACATTATTTGACAAATAAATCAGAATTTCCATTTCAATGCATCATTTTCAGACATTTCTGCAAACTTCAGGGTTTGTACACCTTTTCCAAGGTCAAATTCAAGCACTTTTCAAGCACTTTCAAGGTCCATTTTAAAGCCTTTTCCAGCACCTTACACCACCGTAAATTACATACCAATAAATAGTCAAAATTATTATTTAGTGTTTTTATAACATTAAAAGAGATAATGCTATAAACAGGCAAAATTGTGTTTCGTAATAGCAGAAGGATCAGATATTTAAGCAAATCACAAGTTTTATTTTTCAGAATGTATCACTGTCTAAGTAGATGATGCCTATGAATAATACTTTTCATTATATTAATGTCCAAATATTGCTTCCCAGATAATATGATTTTGAGGCTGTAAAACTGAAGAAATTTCAAGGGCTGAAAATATTCTTGATATAGACAATGTGTGAACAAAATCGGAGACACTGCAACAACAACCTGTAATTCAATTTTAACTATGACAGACAGTGCACAGGCACCTGCCTGATAAATAGCCTATATTAAAGGTGGGGTATGTGATTTGGAAAATGACCGTCAGATTTTGAAAATACACAATTCAAATGGTCCTACCTTCTTTCCTCCAACGCTGGCTCTGACTCCACCCATTCGAAGAACATGGACGCACAATCATGCACGAGCGAAAACTCAGATGCGCGAGAGATTGTAATGACGATTTACTACTAATCATTAAACCGGCTTTACTGGCGAGATGCGCATGCGTCACGAGCTTTGAGTATGCACACGAAGGGGGTCACGCGGGCTGGGGGGAGGGGGGTATGGTACAACCGTTTGATTGACGAACTTACTGTCTAATGATTCCAGGTGGTCTTGGAAAGAGTTTTTCGAGTCCTGCCCGTTCCACAGATGATTAAATTGCTTAATTTTCTTAACTCAGTGGCTGTAAGTGGGTTAGGAATAGGATTTCAAGTTATTTTGAAAAAATGGACAAAAAAGGGAATCACATACACCACCAGTATGTATTTTTTTTAATTGAAAAAAAAAAAAGTATTTCATTGCCAAGACATATATAAATTTATCTACTGGAATAGAGCAGTATGAATATAACATAAGGCCATCCTCAACCTTACAGTAGGCTACTTGTATGACACTCCATCTGACACGATTTCTGTTCAGCAATCAACGATTGTTGTTATGCACTGGGCTAACGTTTGCATGTTTTCATTTGCGGGTAGTTAACGTTACAGTTACTGTGCTGTAACTTTGGCTATGTTCGCTGCATATTCCACAAATGAACGTGCCATAACGGACATCCAATACTAACATTACATTATCGCACCAAGTACTTTCAGTCACTAATGGCCCTTTCAGACAGGACGCGGAATGCGCTGCACTATGAAACCCATTTATTTCAATGGCTTGCGCCGCGCGAGAATGTTTTTTTGCTGAGTCGACCAAAGCGGAGCGCAGCATTGGCGAGCTGCTCAAGCGCTGTGCTCTGTGACGATTACCTGCACGGCCAATAAAAACGGGGCATCCAAACAAGAGCGGAAATCAAAATGAAAACTCCGCCAACTTTTGCTCTGGCCAGCGTAGCGCAAATCGCATATCTGAAGGGCTACATTTTATTTCTACATTTAATAAACAAACTATTCAGTCAAATTTGTTGTGAGAGAAATACAGTTACAATTTCAAGCATTTTCAAGCATTTTATCCAAAATGTAAGTACTTTGCAAACCTTGAAAACACAATATCAAAATTCAAGCATTTTCAAGGATTTCAAGCACCTGTACGAACCCTGAAACTTAATTGAGAAGTTAGAAAACAGACTCTAATATAGGCCAATGCCCTGCCCTATTTATCCAGTTTATTAAATAATCAAATATATAAAATATATAAGTGAAATATCCCTCATTCAATGATTATTTATCCAGATCAAGGGAGCGATCAAACACAAAAAGGGAGCTTTCATACACAACGGCTGATGTCACAGAAACAGGAAACAGTTCTGAGCATGACCCATTTTTGCTGTGCATTTTTGAGGGAATGTTAAGAACTCTGGCGTTCTGATACTCCCCCTAGAGATCTGTACTATATTGAGCAAACAATACTGTGTTCAAGCCTCCATGCCATCCTGAACTGACTGTAGGCATCAGCTGCCAGCAGATTCTGTATTCTGTGGATAGAAGAGCGGGTTTGAATGCGTTTATGTGCTGGTACACAAAAATCCAACAAGTAGTATAGGTCTGATGGTGCGCAGTGCATTGTGTTCTCCCAGAGGCACAAGAAATGTTCCCATCTAGGCCCTAAGTGCTTCCCATCTGTAAGCGCTGCCAGACAGATTGTACAGGTGTAGTGCTTTTACATTTTCTGGCAGATTTCCAAGTGGGTATTGTGAGCAAACAAGAAGGCATCGTTGCATCATTGTGTTTTGATAAAGATGAGTTGTGACTCTTTGAAAGATGATTATTTATTAATTGATTCATTACTGTGCTGGTCTCATTCTGGTCTCTCATTACTGTGCTGATCTTATTCTGGTCTCACTCATTACTGTGCTGGTCTCATTCTGGTCTCACTCATTACTGTGCTGATCTTATTCTGGTCTCACTCATTACTGTGCTGGTCTCATTCTGGTCTCTCTCATTACTGTGCTGGTCTCACTCATTACTGTGCTGGTCTCATTCTGGTCTCACTCATTACTGGGCTGGTCTCATACTGGTCTCACTCATTACTGTGCTGGTCTCATTCTGGTCTCACTCATTACTGTGCTGGTCCCATACTGGTCTCACTCACTTCTGTGCTGGTCTCATTCTTGTCTGACTCATTACTGTGCTGGTCTCATTCTGGTCTCACTCATTACTGTGCAGGTCTCAATCTTGTCTGACTCATTACTGTGCTGGTCTCATTCTGGTCTCACTCATTTCTGTGCTGGTCTTATTCTGGTGTCACTAATTACTGTGCTGGTCTCATTCTGGTCTCACTCATTACTGTGCTGGTCTCATTCTGGTCTCACTCATTACTGTGCTGATCTTATTCTGATCTCACTCACTACTGTGCTGGTCTCATTCTTGTCTGACTCATTACTGTGCTGGTCTCATTCTTGTCTGACTCATTACTGTGCTGGTCTCATTCCGGTCTCTCTCATTACTGTGCTGGTCTCATTCTGGTCTCACTCGTTACTGTGCTGGTCTCATTCTGGTCTCACTCATTACTGTGCTGGTCTCATACTGGTCTCACTCATTACTGTGCTGGTCTCATTCTTGTCTGACTCATTACTGTGCTGGTCTCATTCTGGTCTCACTCATTACTGTGCTGGTCTCAATCTTGTCTGACTCATTACTGTGCTGGTCTCATTCTGGTCTCTCTCATTACTGTGCTGGTCTCATTCTGGTCTCACTCATTACTGTGCTGGTCTCATTCTGGTCTCTCTCATTACTGTGCTGGTCTCATTCTGGTCTCACTCATTACTGTGTTGGTCTCAATCTGGTCTCTCTCATTACTGTGCTGGTCTCATCCTGGTCTCACTCATTACTGTGCTGGTCTAATTCTGGTCTCACTCATTACTGTGCTGGTCTCATTCTGGTCTATCTCATTACTGTGCTGGTCTCATTCTTGTCTGGCTCATTACTGTGCTGGTCTCATTCTGGTCTATCTCATTACTGTGCTGGTCTCATTCTGGTCTCTCTCATTACTGTGCTGGTCTCATTCTGGTCTCACTCATTACTGTGCTGGTCTCATTCTGGTCTCTCTCATTACTGTGCTGGTCTCATTCTGGTCTCACTCATTACTGTGCTGGTCTCTCTCATTACTGTGCTGGTCTCATTCTGGTCTCTCTCATTACTGTGCTGGTCTTATTCTGGTCTCACTCATTACTGTGCTGGTCTCATTCTGGTCTCTCTCATTACTGTGCTGGTCTCATTCTGGTCTCACTCAATACTGTGCTGGTCTCATTCTGGTCTCTCTCATTACTGTTCTGGTCTCATTCTTGTCTGACTCATTACTGTGCTGGTCTCATTCTGGTCTCTCTCATTACTGTGCTGGTCTCATTCTGGTCTCACTCAATACTGTGCTGGTCTCATTCTGGTCTCTCTCGTTACTGTGCTGGTCTCATTCTGGTCTCTCTCATTACTGTGCTGGTCTCAATCTTGTCTGACTCATTACTGTGCTGGTCTCATTCTGGTCTCTCTCATTACTGTGCTGGTCTCATTCTGGTCTCACTCATTACTGTGCTGGTCTCATTCTGGTCTCTCTCATTACTGTGCTGGTCTCATTCTGGTCTCACTCATTACTGTGTTGGTCTCAATCTGGTCTCTCTCATTACTGTGCTGGTCTCATCCTGGTCTCTCTCATTACTGTGCTGGTCTCATTCTGGTCTCACTCATTACTGTGCTGGTCTCATTCTAGGCTATCTCATTACTGTCCTGGTCTCATTCTTGTCTGACTCATTACTGTGCTGGTCTCATTCTGGTCTCTCTCATTACTGTGCTGGTCTCATTCTGGTCTCACTCGTTACTGTGCTGGTCTCATTCTGGTCTCACTCATTACTGTGCTGGTCTCATTCTGGTCTCTCTCATTACTGTGCTGGTCTCATTCTGGTCTCTTTCATTACTGTGCTGGTCTCATTCTGGTCTCTCTCATTACTGTGCTGGTCTCATTCTGGTCTCTCTCATTACTGTGCTGGTCTTATTCTGGTCTCACTCATTACTGTGCTGGTCTCATTCTGGTCTCTCTCATTACTGTGCTGGTCTCATTCTGGTCTCACTCAATACTGTGCTGGTCTCATTTATTACTGTTCTGGTCTCATTCTTGTCTGACTCATTACTGTGCTGGTCTCATTCTGGTCTCTCTCATTACTGTGCTGGTCTCATTCTGGTCTCACTCGTTACTGTGCTGGTCTCATTCTGGTCTCTCTCGTTACTGTGCTGGTCTCATTCTGGTCTCTCTCATTACTGTGCTGGTCTTATTCTGGTCTCACTCATTACTGTGCTGGTCTCATTCTGGTCTCTCTCATTACTGTGCTGGTCTCATTCTGGTCTCACTCATTACTGTGCTGGTCTCATTCTGGTCTCTCTCATTACTGTGCTGGTCTCATTCTGGTCTCTCTCATTACTGTGCTGGTCTCATTCTGGTCTCACTCATTACTGTGCTGGTCTCATTCTGGTCTCTCTCATTACTGTGCTGGTCTCATTCTGGTCTGACTCATTACTGTGCTGGACTCATTCTTGTCTGACTCATTACTGTGCTGGTCTCATTCTGGTCTCTCTCATTACTGTGCTGGTCTCATTCTGGTCTCACTCATTACTGTGCTGGTCTCATTCTGGTCTCTCTCATTACTGTGCTGGTCTCATTCTGGTCTCTCTCATTACTGTGCTGGTCTCATTCTGGTCTCTCTCATTACTGTGCTGGTCTCATTCTGGTCTCACTCATTATTGTGCTGGTCTCATTCTGGTCTCACTCATTACTGTGCTGGTCTCATTCTGGTCTCTCTCATTAGTGTGCTGGTCTCATTCTGGTCTCTCTCATTACTGTGCTGGTCTCATTCTGGTCTCACTCATTACTGTGCTGGTCTCATTCTAGGCTATCTCATTACTGTGCTGGTCTCATTCTTGTCTGACTCATTACTGTGCTGGTCTCATTCTGGTCTCTCTCATTACTGTGCTGGTCTCATTCTGGTCTAACTCGTTACTGTGCTGGTCTCATTCTGGTCTCTCTCATTACTGTGCTGGTCTCATTCTGGTCTCTTTCATTACGGTGCTGGTCTCATTCTGGTCTCTCTCATTACTGTGCTGGTCTCATTCTGGTCTCTCTCATTACTGTGCTGGTCTTATTCTGGTCTCACTCATTACTGTGCTGGTCTCATTCTGGTCTCTCTCATTACTGTGCTGGTCTCATTCTGGTCTCACTCAATACTGTGCTGGTCTCATTTATTACTGTTCTGGTCTCATTCTTGTCTGACTCATTACTGTGCTGGTCTCATTCTGGTCTCTCTCATTACTGTGCTGGTCTCATTCTGTTCTCACTCGTTACTGTGCTGGTCTCATTCTGGTCTCTCTCGTTACTGTGCTGGTCTCATTCTGGTCTCTCTCATTACTGTGCTGGTCTTATTCTGGTCTCACTCATTACTGTGCTGGTCTCATTCTGGTCTCTCTCATTACTGTGCTGGTCTCATTCTGGTCTCACTCATTACTGTGCTGGTCTCATTCTGGTCTCTCTCATTACTGTGCTGGTCTCATTCTGGTCTCTCTCATTACTGTGCTGGTCTCATTCTGGTCTCACTCATTACTGTGCTGGTCTCATTCTGGTCTCTCTCATTACTGTGCTGGTCTCATTCTGGTCTGACTCATTACTGTGCTGGACTCATTCTTGTCTGACTCATTACTGTGCTGGTCTCATTCTGGTCTCTCTCATTACTGTGCTGGTCTCATTCTGGTCTCACTCATTACTGTGCTGGTTTCATTCTGGTCTCTCTCATTACTGTGCTGGTCTCATTCTGGTCTCTCTCATTACTGTGCTGGTCTCATTCTGGTCTCACTCATTATTGTGCTGGTCTCATTCTGGTCTCACTCATTACTGTGCTGGTCTCATTCTGGTCTCTCTCATTACTGTGCTGGTCTCATTCTGGTCTCTCTCATTACTGTGCTGGTCTCATTCTGGTCTCACTCATTATTGTGCTGGTCTCATTCTGCTCTCACTCATTAATGTGCTGGTCTCATTCTGGTCTCACTCATTACTGTGCTGGTCTCATTCTGGTCTCTCTCATTACTGTGCTGATCTTATTCTTGTCTGACTCATTACTGTGCTGGTCTCATTCTGGTCTCTCTCATTACTGTGCTGGTCTCATTCTGGTCTCTCTCATTACTGGTCTCTCTCATTACTGTGCTGGTCTCATTCTGGTCTCTCTCATTACTGTGTTGGTCTCATTCTGGTCTCTCTCATTACTGTGCTGGTCTCATTCTGGTCTCTCTCATTACTGTGCTGATCTTATTCTTGTCTGACTCATTACTGTGCTGGTCTCATTCTGGTCTCTCTCATTACTGTGCTGGTCTCATTCTGGTCTCTCTCATTACTGGTCTCTCTCATTACTGTGCTGGTCTCATTCTGGCCTTACTCATTACTGTGTTGGTCTCATTCTGGTCTCTCTCATTACTGTGCTGGTCTCATTCTGATCTTACTCAGTACTGTGCTGGTCTCATTCTGGTCTCTCTTATTATTTTGCTGGTTCTGGTCTCTCTCATTACCGTTGTGGTCTTATTCTGAGTCAATTATGCAAGCGCTGAGCCTGAAGGCAGGTTTTTGCTGACATGGTTCGTATAGGAGGGCAGATATTTTTACTCTCCCATCTGTTCCGCACTGTCCCGTAGTTTTACTTTGTAGCGTCCTTGTTGTGCGTCTAGGGATCTGTTCTACATACCACTTATTCCAGCCCCTCCGTAGCAGTTGTTTACAAATACTGTGGAGTGAATACATCTGTCCTGATATAGATGAGAGTCTTTGTAATTGATCTTAGCACATAAAACTTTTAATATTTTCTTTGGTATCAAATGTGACTGATTCATACTGCTTGAAATGTTCTGCTCTGATGGATGCACATGCATTATAACTGTTTCTGATTGCATTTGAAGTGGATATTTTGCTAAGAGGAAAAACAGAAAACAGCCTGTGTCTTACTTCAGACCTAATTTCAGAGGCAGAGTGAAGGAATATCTGTAGGAAATACTAAAATATTAAGCACAAAAATGTTACATGTATAATATATTTCATTAAAGGTACAAGGTACAAGTTTATTTAATTTTGATTAATGTCAGCCAAGGACACATTTCTCATATGGCTAAGGTTGCTTTGCCTAATCTGAGACAAAGAGCAATTTATCTACTTGGAGAAAGTGGTTAAGATGTGTCAGTGGTTTTTATAGAATTATTTAATGAAAAAAAAAAATGTATTAAATAGAATTTTTCTAACACTTTACTATAAGGTTCCATTTGTTAACATTAGTTCTGTCTGGACCACTATCGTCAAAGATGATTGACAAATTAGCATACAGTTTGGATTTGCGGTATATGATTCTGTTTTGGGCAAGAACTCCGGGAGAACAGCAATAACCCCCCTAGGGTAAACAAAACAGAACCAACATAAATCTATTGCTGATATCATTAATGTTCAATAATTAAATGTAACAACATAATTCAAGAAAACTGAGTCTGAATCGAAGAGGAATTTCAGAAGACCAAGTCCTGACTGAACGAGAGGAGCTGGGGATGGAGGAGGGTAACTAGCTCCTAAACAATGCAAAAAATCTGCTGATAATACTGAATGGACCTTATATAAGGATGCTGTGATGGGCGTCATATCCCTATTGGTAGACGTGTATCAGCTGAGAGTCAGCTGATGCGAGTTTGACTGACATGACCTGCCAGAACTAACGCAATGCTTGATTTAACTATATTATTAAAATCTCAATCTTAATTTCAACATTTACTAATAATTACAATCAAAAGTTTCAATTTTAAGTTTATTTAAAATTTTATAAATGGACCTGAGCTAAAATAGTATTTTTATTAACTAAAATTAACAAAGATTAATAAATACTGTAATTGCAGCTAGTTAATGTTAATCAATTAAACAAAATAATGGAACCGGATTGCAAAGTGTTATCAGAATTTGCTAGAAATTGCTTGCATGGTAATATATATATTTATTTTATATATATATATATATATATATATAATTTACATTTTTTATATACATTCTTTCATGTTAGAGACTTTCTTATGTATAAACCATGAAAACTGTCTGGCTAAAAATCAATGAATTATAAAATAAAGCCCAAACTGGTATCTGTGGGGTAAAGTGTATCAGTGACAAATACAAATACAAATTTAAATACTATTGTATTGGTCTCATTGTCAGTACTCCATCCGAAATGTCATAGAAATTTAGGGGCAAATTAATTTCTGAATATTAAACCCTTTCCGGTCTTTTTGGATCATAAATCGGATCATAAATCATTTACTACATATTCCCATCAACTTTCCCCTTGACACATGACTGCTTACCACTAACAAACTGTGTCACGGGACACAAAAGGCACTGCATTTGTGTCTGGTGGGTAAAGCGGCAGCTCCATGTGTGAGAGCAGATGGCTCTCATGGAGAAGCGGATGATGACTTTGCTGACGTACGGAGCCTGAGAATCGCACAAGGAGGGATGCTGGACAGAAGAGAATCCACAGGATGCATGAAGAGCTACGCTGAAAATGATTCTATTGCAAACCAACAAGACCTTTCCGCACTTCAGTTGTATTTTTGTGCTTGACAAGCCATTAGTGGGGTTGACATAAAAATATGGGATTTTCATAAGCAAAAATAAGTTTTAGTGTTTAAAATGTTTTTTTTTTTTAAATGTTGTTTTAAATGTCATACATGCTATGCTGATAATGTATTTTGATATAGCCTACTTGAACATTTGCAAAACCATTTTCACTACTGCACAAAGAAAAAAAATCATTACAGAATATCGCTGATGATGCTATAAATGAGTAATTGTCTTTTTGGATATAGTGATTGTTTTCTTTTCTTTTGTTTTTCTTTTTCGTTTTTAATCCAGCATATGAGGTACCTAGTCTGAACCTCATTTTTGGCTGTTAATTTGGGCATCTAAGAATGATTATGGCACCATCTAGTGGGTGAAACACATAGGCCTACTGCCCTTTAATTCTGTGGTTTCAGGATGCCCAGTAGCTTATTTGTGCTGTAGTAAAATGTGCTGTAATATTTTCTCTGACTTTGTTTGTTGCAAAAATTAAACAGGTTTGTCTTTTGGCCACAATATATAGTAGAAATGTTAAAAACTCAAATGTAAAAAAAGTACAGTTGAGATTAGTTTGAAGCTATTATAAAGAACTGCATGATTAATCGTTAAAGATCGGGATCTCGATTCAAACACTCGCACCTCATTCCTAAATGACAACGATTCAGCTATGTCTATTAAATCTTTAAGGTATGAAACAGCTTCACAAACAATATTTTCAACCTCACAGAATTGTTATTTCTGTTACAAATATTAAAATGATCACAGAACTACTGTAATAAAAGTTTAGAGTTCGGATATAAACACTGTGTGACTATATGAATATGAAATCGATCAAAAGAGCAAATCCTTTTGAAACTTGGCGCTTCAAATAATTGTATCAATTACATTGTTATAAGTGACTTAAAAATGTATTTGTCATTGAATTATTCATTAAAGAGATTTGTTTAAAAACTCTAATTCATCCAGTAATGAAACCAGTCAAGTATTTATAAGTGAGTCATTAAATCAGTCATTCAAACCATTTTTTTGAAATAATTCATTATTAATTAAACATTTTAAATAGACTGCAGCAATAAACATTTTGTCAGAACCTCTAGTTCCAAGCTTTCAATGTGGAACTAGACAAAGCTAGACAGACTTTCTTCTCAAATATTATAAACAGAAACATAAACAACACACGCACTCTTTTTGCTACTGTAGAGAGTCCAACAAACCCCCAAGCCAGATTCCCAGTGAAATGCTCTCAGACAGCAAGTGCAGTGAGTTTGCTTCCTTCTTCTCTGTGAAAATCAATAATATCAGAAAGGCGATCAGCATATCCTTGTGTGGCTCAGACAGATCAGACCACATCCTCAGAAAGCTACTATGTCTGATTTTGAAGAAATTAGTGGTAAAATTTGGGAAGAAAGAGTACAGCACCTTAAAACTTCAACCTGCGCCCTTGATATAATCCCCACTTCCTTTTTCAAAGGTGTGTTAAAGTGCTTAGAAGCAGATCTCCTAGAAGTGGTAAATTCTCACTTCTCTATGGGACTTTTCCAAAGTCCTTTAAAACTGCAGTTGTCAAGCCCCTCCTGGTAAAGAGCAATCTGGATAGCAACATGTTGAGCTATTAGACCAATCTCAAATCTTCCTTTCATAGGCAAGATCATTGAAAAAGTTGTCTTCAATCAGCTGAACAAATTCTTAATCTCAAATGGATACTTTGACAATTTTCAATCATACAATCATATCATTGTATCATTGTATCAATCATACAACGATCGACAACTGTCGATCATAACATAGGCTACTTCTTGACAGCCTGGAAAACTGGGTCGGGCTTTCTGGGATAGTCCTAAAATGGTTCAGGTCATACTTAGAAGGGAGAAGTCATTATGTGAGTATAGGAGACCATAAGTCTGAGTGGACATCCATGACATGCGGAGTCCCTCAGGGCTCAATTCTTGCGCAACTCCTATTCAGCCTGTATATGCTCCCACTGAGCCAAATAATGAAAAAGAACCAAATCGCTTACCACAGCTATGCAGACGACACACAGCTCTACTTAGCCCTATCACCTAACGACTACAGCCCCATTAACTCCCTGTGCGAATTGCATTGATGAAGTAAACAGTTGGATGTGCCAAAACTTTCTTCAGTTAAACAAAGACAAAACTGAAGTCATTATGCTTGGAAACAAAGATGAAGTCCTCAAGGTGAATCCATACCTTGATGCTAGGGGTCAACAACTAAAAATCAAGTCAGGAATCTCGGTGTGATTCTGGAGTTAGACCTTGTCATGTCAAAGCAATAACTAAATCAGCATATATGAAAAATATTGTAAGAATTAGATGCTTTGTTTCCAGTCAAGACTTAGAGAAACTTGTTCATGCTTTCATCACCAGCAGGGTGGATTATTGTAATGGACTCCTCACTGGCCTTCACAAAAGACCATAAGACAGTTGCAGCTTTTACAGAACGCTGAGCAGAACCAGAAAATATGAACATATCACAGTCCTCAGGTCTTTACACTGGCTCCCAGTTACATTTAGGATTGATTTTAAAATATTATTACTGGTATATAAATCACTAAATGGCCTAGGACCTCAATACATTGCAGACATGCTCACTGAATATAAACCCAACAGATCACTAACATCAGCTAGAAATACCAAGGGTTCACTCAAAAGCCCCTTTCACACAGCATGTTGATCCCGGGAAATTGACAGAACACGACCTGTGTGAACGCAAACACGACCCGGGATTGATGCCGGGTAAGGGACCTAGTAACATTGCCGGGATCAGTCATGATGACGCTGAAGTGAAGTGAAAGCAGGCTAGTGAAACGGTACGTAATGCGCTAGTTTATGACGAATCAGAGAAAAAAATGCACAAGCGTGGTTTCTCGAGAGAGAAATCGCAGCTCATAAGCAAACTATAGACGCTGCTGAGACATTAGGCTACACGTCACGTCACGTGTCTTTACGGGATTTTTACGGGTTGTGTGTGAACGCATTCTCTGATTCCGGAAAATCACTGGCAGTGTGAATGAACCAAAATCAAACGACCCGGGTCAAATCCCGGGTCACTTTATCCGTGTATTTTCCGGAATCTCTGTGTGAAATGGGCTATAGTAACATTGCCGTGTTCAGTCCCGGAACGCGCGCTGTGTGAACAAAAGCCGTAATCAATGCCGTGTCGTAATGATGGCGCTGAAGCCGAGATCGTTCGCCAGCGTGAAACAGTAATGCGGTAGTTTATGATCGAATCAGAGAAAAAAAATGAACAAGCGTGGTTTCTCGAGAGAGAAATCGCAGCTCATAGACGCTGCTGAGACATTACATGTCACATTGATGTCACGTGTCTTTACGGGATTTTTATTGGTTGTGTGTGAACGCACTCTCTGATTCCGGAAAATCACTGGCAGTGTGAATGAACCAAAGTCAAACGAACCCGGGTCAAATCCCGGGTCGCTTTATCCGTGTATTTTCCGGAATCTCTGTGTGAAAGGGGCTTAAGCATGGTGAGTCTGCTTTTAGCTTCTATATGCCAGCCGCAGCTGGAACCACCTTCCAGAAGAGATCAGATGTGCTCCTACAGTAGTCACATTCAAATCCAGACTCAAAACACATGTTTAGCTGTGCAGTTACTGAATGAGTACTGTGCCACTGTGCGTCTGACTGATTACACTTCATTTTATTTCTGCACTCTGTCATGATTCTGCCATCATGTCTCTGTTTTCTCTGGTCTTGTGGCAGGATCATGGCAGACCCATGTTTTATGTACAAGCGCATGGTCTGTTATTTGGACCATGTGCTTGTGTTGTCTCGTCTCGTAACCCCGCCCCCTTGTTATCCTCGTCTTGTGATTAGTGTCTAGTCAGTTTCACCTTTCCTCGTCATTAGTGTTCCCTATTTAATCCCTGTGTATTTGCTGTCCTGTGCGATTCATTATCATACGTTGTGTGATTCTAGCTGTGAGTATCTTGTTGAGAGTCTTGTCTAAAGAAGTGTTTTGTTCCTGTCATAGTTGTTATTTACCGTCTGAGTACTTATCTTTGTCAAGTCGATCCTGTCTTGTTTTGCCCCATCGTGGGTTTTGTTTTCTGTTTTTGTCTTTAATAAACCCCTGTTTAAGTTATTTGCTGTCTGCAATTGGGTTCATCTGCTACCCACATGACAGAATGAATCGCCCAAAGAAGAACCCAGCAGACCGTTTGTCCTTCTCTGCCAAGCATCGTCTGGACCCCCTTGAAGAAGTCTGGTTGTCATCCCCCCTCAACATGAAGAGTGTCACCCTTCCATACTCACCCGAGGGTGAGTGGATCTTGTCAAACTTCTCCCGGTTGTATGACCACTTCTCCCGGGAGGAGTCTGGGGCGGCGTCCTCGAGGTCTTTACCTTCTGCCTATCTTCCTGTCATCCCGGAGGGTCGTATGATAGGCGTTGCGGCGCTTGGGGACCAGGCTGGTTCCCCCACGACTCCAGAGGCATCTTCCACACCCACTGACCTCCGTGGTAAACGAGGGAGACGGGTTTCGTGGGATTCCCCTTCGGAATCATCTTCATCTGAGCTGACCCTACCAGAAGTGGTATTCCCAGTTCCCGTTTTGTCCTCCACTGAGCCTGTCCAGCCGATCACGAGTCCTGCTGTGACCATTGCTTCGCGACCCAGGAAGAAGAAGAGGAAGAGGGGAGCCTCTTGCCCTCTGTCTGTTCCAGAGCCCGCTACTGCAAGCGCTGTTCCAGGGCCCGCTACTGCAAGCGCTGTTCCAGGGCCCGCTACTGCAAGCGCTGTTCCAGGGCCCGCTACTGCAAGCGCTGTTCCAGGGCCCGCTACTGCAAGCGCTGTTCCAGGGCCCGCTACTGCAAGCGCTGTTCCAGGGCCCGCTACTGCAAGCGCTGTTCCAGGGCCCGCTACTGCAAGCGCTGTTCCAGGGCCCGCTACTGCAAGCGCTGTTCCAGGGCCCGCTACTGCAAGCGCTGTTCCAGAGCCCGCTACTGCAAGCGCTGTTCCAGAGCCCGCTACTGCAAGCGCTGTTCCAGAGCCCGCTACTGCAAGCGCTGTTCCAGAGCCCGCTACTGCAAGCGCTGTTCCAGAGCCCGCTACTGCAAGCGCTGTTCCAGAGCCCGCTACTGCAAGCGCTGTTCCAGAGCCCGCTACTGCAAGCGCTGTTCCAGAGCCCGCTACTGCAAGCGCTGTTCCAGTGCCCGCTACTGCAAGCGCTGTTCCAGAGCCCGCTACTGCAAGCGCTGTTCCAGAGCCCGCTACTGCAAGCGCTGTTCCAGAGCCCGCTACTGCAAGCGCTGTTCCAGAATCAGCAGCTGGTTGCTCGGCTACTGAATCTGCCTCTGTGAGAGCTGCGGCCGATCAAGCTGCAGAAGCAGTCCTGCAAGCGGTGTCTGCTCGTAAGCAGATGCCTATCATTGTTGCTGCCGAGACTCTAGCAAACTACCTTGCCAAGCTTGTCAAGATCCTCGATGTGCCCGTCATGTCTTGTCCCGAGCCCACTGTGTCTGTGAGCGCTGCACCCAAGCCTACCACTGTGAGCGCTGCACCCAAGCCTACCACTGTGAGCGCTGCACCCAAGCCTACCACTGTGAGCGCTGCACCCAAGCCTACCACTGTGAGCGCTGCACCCAAGCCTACCACTGTGAGCGCTGCACCCGATCCTGTCCCTGTGAGCGTTGCACCCAAGCCCGCCACGGAGAGCGCTGCACCCAGTCCTGCCCCTTCGCCTGCCATGTCCCCCGTCAGGGGTCCCGTTTCCTCATCCTCTGTGTCCTCCATGTCTGAATCTGTTGCTGCTACCACTGAAGCAGTATCCCAGTCTGTTTCCCCGTTCGTCTCTGTCTCCACCAGCCCCCGGACTGTTTCCCCGTTCGTCCCTGTCTCCACCAGATCCCGGACTGTTTCACCATTTGTTCCTGTCGCCACTAGTCCCCGGACTGTTCCCCCTGTCACCACTAAACCCCGGACTGTTTCGCCCAAGCCCCGTCCTTGTGTGTCTTCCTCCAAGTCCCCCCGGATTCCCCGTCCTCAGTCCTCGTCCCGAAGACCCAAGACCCCTGTCCCGCCCATCCATCCTGGACTGTCTCCCAAAGACTTTGTGTTTCCTCCACCTCCTCTACCCTGTTTGTTGTTTTTGATGTTTCACCCTAACCCTGTTATTGTTTTTTCATGTTTGCCTTTATTAGTGTTTTCCATGTTTTGTTGGTTCGTGTCTTTGTCACAGTCTGTCATGTCCCGTGTTTAGTTTCCCTTTGAGGAGCGTCTGGAAGCCGCTCCTTAAGGTGGGGGTTCTGTCATGATTCTGCCATCATGTCTCTGTTTTCTCTGGTCTTGTGGCAGGATCATGGCAGACCCATGTTTTATGTACAAGCGCATGGTCTGTTATTTGGACCATGTGCTTGTGTTGTCTCGTCTCGTAACCCCGCCCCCTTGTTATCCTCGTCTTGTGATTAGTGTCTAGTCAGTTTCACCTGTCCTCGTCATTAGTGTTCCCTATTTAATCCCTGTGTATTTGCTGTCCTGTGCGATTCATTATCATACGTTGTGTGATTCTAGCTGTGAGTATCTTGTTGAGAGTCTTGTCTAAAGAAGTGTTTTGTTCCTGTCATAGTTGTTATTTACCGTCTGAGTACTTATCTTTGTCAAGTCGATCCTGTCTTGTTTTGCCCCATCGTGGGTTTTGTTTTCTGTTTTTGTCTTTAATAAACCCCTGTTTAAGTTATTTGCTGTCTGCAATTGGGTTCATCTGCTACCCACATGACACACTCTCCTTTTGATTCTAAACTCAAATGGCACTGAAAATTGGGTAAGAGACAAACATAGATTACTTAATTGGAGAAATTGAGAGATGAAACCATGCTGATGACCTGGGTCTGTGGTGGAGTAGTGAGTTTGACGTGATTAAACTCGAGGTTCTGTGGGGTGTGGACCGGATCAACATTACTAGAGCTTCCGAAACAAATGTGTTTTTTGGGGTACGGACTGATGGGGCAGTCACTCAGTCCTAGAGCTGGGTCTAGGAAATCGGGTATATTGGAGACGTCAAATAGATTTTTAGGCGCGTCAAAAGATCACCACAGACACAGTACAATCCACATGGGATAATCTCACAGTATAACAAGTAGCCGACTGATTGCACTGTATTCTTCCTTTTGATTCTAAACTGAACTCAAATGGCACTGAGAATTGGGTAAGAGCACTAAATTGGGGAAATTGACAGATGAAACAATGCTGATTACCTGGGTCTGTGGTGGAGTAGTGAGTTTGATTTTGTCAATTAAACTCGAGGTTCTGTGGGGTGCGCACTGGATCGACTCTATTCCTAGAGGGTTCCTTGGGGTACGGACTGATGGGACAGTGAACCCGAGGTTACCCCGTGCCGTGAGTCGGTCCTAGTCCGATTTTAGGGAAAAATCGGGTCATTCTGAGACATAAGACACCTTTTTAAGTTTATTCTATGTATCATCTTTTTACTACTTTAATTCATTTTACTCTAATTCTCTTTTAATTCCTTAGTTTTAATTTCCCTTGCTTTTTTTTGTTTATTTTCTATGCAAAGCTCTTAATTCCTTTACATGTAATATTGCATTTTGAATAACTGTTTTATCCTTGCTTTTATTTTGTGATTATTTTTATTCCTTTCTATGTAAAGCACTTTGAATTGCCATAGTGAATGAAATGGGCTATATAAATAAACATGTTATTCACAAAATGTTATTTTGTTTAATTGTTTGTTCAGAATCGTGATCTGAATTTGAAAATAAATAAATAAACAAATCATAAATCTCAATTTCTCCAGAGCGTGCAGTTCTATACTGTGATGACGCAACCAATAAAAATGATTGCAAATGTATTATTTAGCATTTTTACACACTAGTGTTGGATTGTAAATTACAACATTAAACTCTTGAGACACTGAGAGGAGATCCTGGAGACTTTTGTGTTACCAAGAATCTGAAAACAGTAACACCAGCCATTACAGGTGGGAAGTGCCAAATGTGTCTGCCACGGGTTTCAATGAGAATATTTTGTACCCAGACTGAGGCTACCAGATAATCTGATAAACTCAGTACTGATCACTCATGTCTCAAAAAGAAAACTGTTGCCAGTGATGATAATAGCCAGAAATTGATGCAATTGCATTAGCCTAGAACAGAACTCGCATTAACGTCAATACATTCACAAAAAATTCACATAAAAAACTACAAATTTAGGAATAAAATCTCCTCTTGATCAACTACACACAACACTTCTGCCTGTCCCCAAAACTCACTAATTTGCAACCAAATTTTTAATTAACTTAGTTAATTAGTTAACTTAATTAAAATAGCAACTTCTGCTTTAATCCTTGCAGAAACAAAAGCCTTTAAAATAACTTCAGGTACAGTCGTTCCACTATCCTTCTGCTTATTTGTCCTTGTAATCCATATTGCCAGCTTTGCTTTATCAATTAAAAAATTTAAGAGAATCTGTTGCAACCCAGCAAGCAATAGCCGTCAGTTCACCGTCTAGGTTAACTATAGACCCGATATAGTCCGGCTATGAGTAACTCACTTCTAGCCAAAATCTTGAATTTGGTTACATGTCGTTTTTGCCAAAATAGCTTGCGAGCTGTATGATATTCCATCATGTAAGCAAAGTAAACAGTGATTACAACGTGTTTGTATTAATTTCTTCACTCATTGCATTTCTTTGTTATCTAATTGATGACTAGTCTATTCTTGGGCTATGGTTTAGACGTCTATAAAATTTTCACTGCCAGCCCAAATTTTGCCTAGATGTCTGGGCTGTGTTTGGATGGCTATTAGATGTCTTTTAAACACAAAATTGCTTGCTGGGAACATACTTTGGGCCAAATATAAATATATTTTCAACCATATCTTCTCCAAGTGTTATAAGCCTCTTTAAAATCTGAAACAAACCATTTAACCTAGAACAACCTAAAAATAGATGCTTTAGACTTTCTTCATGACCACAAAAAGAACATTCTTTCCCCACAGTGGGTCAACACGTGCCAAATATCTATTCGCCACAATTGCAGAATGTACAATCCTCAACTGAAGATCTGCAGTGCTTTTCAATGGATGACTTATACAGGGACTCAATCTTGCCCAAACAGATCCAACCACTTTGAAACTTTACAACTCTTCAGTTCAGATTGATGAGAGATTTTCACACATGATAAATAAAAAGCTTTCGTTGAAATGTCTTCAAACACATTCATTGTTCACAGAAAACAAGATGTGATCCTTTTTTATGCTTTTAATCTATCATTGAAATCTGAAATCTAGAAAAACTTTCTTTCATTTCATCCTCGTTTATCACTGCTTTTTTCTTTTATACTTTATACTCTGTAGATAGAAGGAAGAACTGAACAAAATTCCTGCATTATTTTTTCCATAAATTTCACAGACTTTATGCCTATCAAACTACACAATTCTTTGTTTTTTTTCCACTTGTTTCCATTCTTTAATTAGACAAACATGTGCATTCTGCTCTCACCATTGAAGTTTGCAAACTTCTCATTTCCAACACATTTATTATATTAGAGTGGTTCATTTTTTTTATCCAACCTTCAAGGTTCAAAATTCAAAATCTCTCTTTACTTGAAAGACAGAATTCCCCATTTTCAAAATTGATTTATAAAACAGAGAAAAATATGTCCATTCCATATCTTTGAGGCTGATTAAGAACAAATTAAAATCATATTTAAAACAACTCATACTGCGTAATTGTCACGGGTGAGGTGGTTAAGATCAAGCACACAACAAAGGAGATAAAATAGGATACTTTAATTCAAAACTTAGACCAGAACACGACCAACCACAAATCACTGATAACAATATATTACACAAGACAACAAACAGGGAGAAACAGAGGGCTTAAATACACTGAGAACAGATCAGGGAAATGAGACACAGCTGGGGCAAATGAACTCAATGACAGTAAACGTACAAGACACAGCTGAACTAAATGAACTAATGAGGGAGGAGTGGCTAGAAACTGAACAATGAACACGGAGGAAGTCCAAACACAAACAGAAACGTGACAGTAATAAGGAAGCTGTATCAGCCTAACAGATTTTTCCAGAGTACAGCAACTTCTGTGCTGCCTGCAGCCTGAAAGCCTTGATTCTGCTTTTTATATCTATTAAGCCTTGTCCACCTTCACTGACTGGTTAATATAAAATAGCAGACTTTACCCAGTGCTGACCCGGCCAAAAGAAGTCATTTATATTCTTTTGTAGTAAATGTACTACTTCATCAGGTTGATTCAACACAGTTAGTCTATGCCAAAGTGCTGAAGCAGCCAGATTGTTTGCGACCAAGACTCTCCCCCTAAATTATAACTGAGGTATCACCCATGTCAACCATGACAAACGGTCACACATCTTATCATACATTCCTTCCCAGTTCTTCTGAATATTTGTGAGTTCCTAAATACATACCAATATTTTCAGGCCTTCTTTACCCCATTCCAAAGGCTGGTGGCTCTTCCAATTCCTAAAATAAAACCTTCACTTTTTTCCCAGTTTACCTTTGTTAAAGAGGCATTTTCATTAAAACTTATTTTAAAACAAACACATCTCTTTTGCTTTTGATAAACACAGTAATGTCATCAGCAAAGGCAGAAAACTTAGGTTTAGCTTCTTGTCCATCGATTAGAAAGCCATCCATTTTTTTCCCCAAATGACGAAGCAAAGGTTCGATGGCTAAAGAAAATAACATTCCTGACAAGGACGGCTTAATACCTCTACGTGCAAATGTAAATAATGGTGTCAATACTGCCGTCTCAGTTTGAGCCAGAATCAGACCCAGAAAGCGGCGATGAAGAGAGTCAAGCAGAACCTCCCCAAACACGGCTCTTACAAAACGTTTCTGAATGGTACATTTTTGTATTATTATTATTCTATTCTACTATTATTATGTAAGAATTTCGATACGCTGTTACTTGAAAATGCTACTGCTGCTTGTTAGCTTTTGAGATACAGTTTTCTCCTGATTAAATATTTAATATAACTGAATAAATTACTGAGTAATACCGTTTTTTAAAGTTATTGTTTTATCGATATGAACAACCGTTTATTCACAAAACTTAGTTTACTCGGTGTATCGTTTTCTTTAGGTGTACATGTGGCAACTGTGTTAAAATGCCAACAGAACGTGAAAACATCTGATAACAGCAGCTGAAGTTTGCTGTTGCGATTACATATAATTTTTTTAACTTTATACACGTTTGTCTTATACACACAAAATAGCAAAGAACTAACTAGCTACAAACAGCATTGGCATTGGTTTACGTTCTTGATCAAATCGAAAAATTACGTCATAAAGTATACATGGAAATTACATTTACAAAATTAGTACATAATTACAAATTCAGGTCCTAAATGTTTGTACGCGTTTGTCATAGACACACGAAATAGCATAACTAAGTGGCTAGGCTACTAAAACCAGCGCTGGCATTTGTTTACGTCCTTGATAAAAACTAAAACATTACGTCTAAAATTATACATGCAAATACATTTAAAATGATTAAGTCTTACAGGTTGTGGCCCAACAACTGCTGCCTCTGGTTTTAAAGTTGGAACTGCTTAATGCTTTAGTAACAGTTTGTTGTTGAATCCGGCATTGAATTTGTGGAGATTCTGGAAGCTGTCTTCCGTAAAATGCGCACAGAGAAAAAGATGTATGATCACAGAGAGCTAAATTACGATTGTAATTTTCTGGAACATAATCAAACATAAATTGTAGCCATTGTTGACAAACTACAGTGTCCGTAGGGAGCCCGAACACAGAAGACCTGACAGCTGGGTGAAAATAACACACTTTCGACGGCATGGCTACTGCTCTCCACTATAGCTCTTCCTCTTCGACAAAGCCGCAGAAATATGGCCATGCCCCCTTTTTTGCATATTCCGGAGGGAGGGTTGATTATGGGTTAGTTAAAGGTGGGGTATGTGATTTGGGAAACGACCGGCAGATTTTGAAAATACACAATTTAAATGGTCCTACCTTCTTTCCTCCAACGCTGGCCCTGACTCCACCCATTCGAAGAACATGGACGCGCAATCATGCACGAGCGAAAACTCAGATGCGCGAGAGATTGTAATGAAGATTTACTACTAATCATGGAACCGGCTTTACTGACGAGATGCGCATGCGTAACGAGCTTTGAGTATGCGCACAAAGGGGGTCACGCATGCTGGGGGGAGGGGGGTGTGGTACAACCGTTTGATTGACGAACTTACTGTCCAAAGATTCTAGGTGGTCTTGGAAATGATTAGCTGAAGTTTTTTCGAGTCCTGCCCGTTCCACAGATGATTAAATTGCTTAATTTTAATTTCAGTGCTTCTAACTCAGTGGCTGTAAGTGGGTTAGTAGGATTTAAAGTTATTTTGAAAAAATGGACAAAAAAGAGAATCACATACCCCACCTTTAAAGGTGCCATATGTAAAAATTGAGGTAAAAATATCCATAAAATGAGCTACACGTATCAAAAGAATGAGAAGAAATAAGTGCAATGATGCCATTAAAAAATGACAAGTTATAGTGCTGCCGAGATATAAACCTGAATTAGCATGCTAAATTACTAGCCGGCCCGGCCGGTGTCTAATACCAGTTTCGGCCATGGGAGGCGGTATGCGGGCAACATACATAACCATAACCAGCCAAACTGCAACACACGAATAACTCGCACGGCTTGTATCTCTTTAATCTCTAAAAATCTCCAAATGCTCCACGTGAAACTGCGGTCTTACTATAGTGTCAATTGATTTGATTAATATGCGCGAGGGAGAGAGAGCAGGACCGCGCTCGTGTTGTTTGTAGACGTGAGAGTGCGCGAGCGCGGCCGAGCTCTCTCTCTCTCTCTCTCTCTGCTCGTAATGCGCCCTGTCAAGCGCATCGGCAGCAGTCATTCTATTCTACATCCCTCACCGATCAAAATAGGCTTTGGCGGGACAAAGCGGACTATTTGACGGTTTTAGAAGATTAACAACCTGAAACTAAAAAACAGACTAGAGTAGGCCAACTTTCTGGAGGTATACTGCCCCCATCTGGTATGGAATATGTGGAGTATGAATTGATTTTTTGACATAAGGCACCTTTAAGCCTGGTTCACACGGGACGATTTTAAAATTGTCGGCCGATTTTCCAAACCTGAGAGACCCCACACACGGCGATAAAAAATCACGGGTCTAACAGTTTTGGTCGTATCGTGTGTGGTGTGCAGCCACACGGCAAAATCAACACATCACACACGAACCGATTTGACTCCCGAGCATTCCCAGGTCAGACGGAAAATCTCGCAAAATCCCTTTGAGATCAAACGTGACTTCAGAGTAAACAATCATGGCGGACGAAGAGGATGCAGTGGCGATGGTTTGTTTTTAACCGAATCCATCTCCGACGTCCACCGGACTTTCTGGTGCGCCATGCTGCCGGCTGTTTTGATTTTGTTTCCCGGTGCTTCCTCTGCGCCTCGTCACCTCGCATTCTGATTGGCTACACGCCACAGTCCACAGGCTGCGTGCTCGTTTGTCCCCGGGGGCAGTGTTGCCAACTTAGCGCCTTTGTCGATATTTTTAGCGACTTTTCAGACCCCTTTAGCGACATTTTTTTTAAAAAGCGACTAGCGACAAATCTAGCGACTTTTTAGACAAACCTCAGTAACCTCCAGATGTTGCCAGTACTGTTCTGCGAGCGCGAGCTCTTGCTTTCTCCCTGCCGTCACTCTCTCTAACTGCGTCTACCTTGTTCAGTGAATGGCTGAGACGAGCAGCAGCACGTTCATGTGTTGAGCGCGCGACAGTTTTTTTTGTTTGTTTTTCCACGGACTTGTCACTTATCTGCTTCTCTTTTGTTTTAATTTTTAAAGAGTTTTGTTTGACCATTTTAATTTCCTTTCTTTTCTTGTGCTTATTTTGTAATACTATCACAGGGCTTTCATCCAGTTCCCGAACTCTCTTAATTCAGATAATTTTACACATATAAACAAATGTAGTCATTCACTATATCATAGCTACTTGTTCTATTGTCTGACAAAAATAATAGCCTATAGGTAATGAGAACAGCTTTATTGGACATTTGGCTTTATTATATTAGGCCTATATTAAAATACAGAATGTGAGCATGAATTTAGAGAGAAAACACATTAGGCAGGCACGCGATGACGGCTTAACGTACGACGCGATGACGTCATGAATATGCTAATTAGCGTATGACGTCATCTAGCGACATTTAGCGACTTTTAGGGAAGGCGTTAGCTACTTTCCTTTGAAAATAGTTGGCAACAGTGCCCGGGGGACACCACACACGAGGAGAAATCGGGCCAAAATAATCCAACATGTTGGATATCCCCGATTTGAGATCGGAGCGGTCCCGACGTCCTTCCGAGCAGACGAGAGCACTCTTAACACACCACACATGGCAGGAATATCTCATCAGATTATTTTACGATAATCGGAGCATCCTTAAGATTGTCGGAAGGGGTAAATCGGGGCTAAAATCGGCCTAATTATCCTGCCGTGTGAACCAGGCTTTACGTATAAAACCCGGGAAGTATCTCGTTGTAGTCCCATTCAAGTCGTTTTTGTAGGCATTAAACTTCCTGATTTTTAAAAGACGATATCTCTGCATACGTTGAACTTTCAGCGCAGCAACTTTGCAGATACTGTTCATGCACCAACAGCAACATTCACACTATTTAAAATGAAAAAAGTAAAATCGCAATCTACCACCACTTTAAAATTGTAGAAACACCAGAATATATGCGTTTAATTCATGAAATAAAAAGATTACTTTTTTCCTGTAAGATGATTTAAAAACCTCAAGTAAATCGTCTTTTAATAAGTCCCAAAACTGTTTATAAAACTCAGCTGGAAGTCCAGATGCATGTCCAATGGATAGCTGGTTAACAGCCTTTTGTTATTTCATCAATATCAATTTCAAATTCTAGTTGATTCCTCTGTTAATCAGTCAACTTTGGTAAATCTTTAAAAAGGTCCTCCATACAGCCAATATCACATGGACCATCTGAAAAGAGTTCTGTATAAAAATAAATAGCCGTTTATCTACTTTCTTAGTTATCACAGTTCCATCTGATTTCTTTAGAAGTATGACTTCCGTGCTCCTTTCCTCTTTTAAAAACTAAAAAAAAAAGAACTTGGTGCATCAGATGGATCTCTTAGAGAAAGGAAACAAGCTCTTATTAAAGCTCCCTTAGCTCGTTCATGAAAAAGTGAGGCCAAAGCTTTCCTTTTTTCATTCTGTCTTTCAGTTGATTCACCATTTCGATTAATTAGCCTTCTTTCAATTGATTGGATTTAATTTTCCAATTCCATAACAGTTTTTTTATAACAATAATTTGCAATAGCTGTATAATTTTGACAAAAAAAATCTGGTGTGCTTTTCCTACATCGCACCAATGCACAACATTAGCAAAATCAGTCTTTCGCTCTCTCCATTTTGCCAAAAATAAATGACATTTTTCACAAAAGAAAGCATCCTGCATGCAGCAATTTTACATTAAAATGCCAATAAAAACTATGACATCTTATCTTTTGTAAATGAAAAAGAATCATACATAAATCATGATCTGAAAAACCATTGGGGGTAAATACAGGCCTTTAAAATTATATTACACAAGTCTTTATCAATATAAAAACGATCTAACCTAGCAAAGCTGATGTGGTCACTTGAAGACTTACACCAAGTATATTGTTTTTCTACCGGATGTTGTAATCTCCAAACATCACACAAATCAAAATTGATTATTACATTATTTAAACAAGTAGCAGAAAGAGGAAATGGTTACCTTTATTCCTATCTAAGGTAAACATATAATGTACAGTTCCAGTCATCACCCAAAACTAGACAAGCATTTTTATCATAATTCCCTAATATATTTTGGCAATTTTTAAAAACCTTTATCCTTTCTGCACCATTATTGGGTACATAGAAATTAACAAACACAAATGAAAAACCCATTAAATTAACATGAACAGCCAAAATTCTCTAATTAATTTCATGCTCATTTTTATTTTAAATATGCCCTCCCCAGCACTTCTTCCATTCTATCTCATTATACCACTATTTGTCTCTTGTAAGAAAATTATGTCCATATCCTTGTTTTCAATATATTCTTTCAACACTGCTCTTCTTTTACTATCCCTTCCTCCATTAATGTTAATTGTTCATATCTTAATACTCCCCATTGAAAGAAAGGAAAGATCAGTAAAGAAGACACCCCAAGTGACTTCATCATTAAGGAGTTGTTAAACCTTTTTCATGGGCCATTTTTCTTCTCAATTTCATTATGTTTTTTCTCTAATCTCAATAGTTTTTTCCAAACGTCGCATCCAAGAAGTCATTAACCTCATTTAAAGTAGGCCTATATAATTAATCTTCATCAATTTGAGAAAGAATAGGTTGGAATATCTGATGCTTCTGAAAAGTTATCATCATCCTCCATGTCATCTTGTTCAGTACTATCAGTACTATTAGTTAACTGTGACAACAAAAAGAAAATTGCCCAGTGTTTTGTGCATCATTTGTCAGAGCCTTTGGTAACTAAGACCCTCTTCATCTTCCTTCACCATCGTCCTACACATGAATTTTCTCCTTTTTCAGTACAATTACCAACTACGCTGCCAGTTTAGTTTCTTTTCCTCTGATTTTTCCAAACCTCAACAATGTCACTGTTTAATATGAAGGGGGCACATTAGAAATCGTGACTCTTAACAGATTGTGACAAACGGTGAAACAACACGCTCCATTTACCCAAACGCCAGTTTCAATTAATTTACTCACCAAGCTTTCATCTTTAAGGAAAACCACCACAGCTTTGTTCATCATTGACGCTGAAATTTTATTTTCATATCCAATTTGTTCACCAACAGCGACCGACAACGTCTTCCACCACCGCGTCCATGGCGGAGCGAGAGTGAGGAGACCCCCACCCCACTTTGGTGAGCCTCCATCTCCATCTCAGGCCTCTGCCACGAAGTCTGAAACTTCCCGACACCGAAATTATATAACAACACTCGAAATTAAATTACCACAAAGCAAAAGAAAACAGAATGATAGAAAGCAAAAAAAATAGAAAAAAAGTCTAGAAAAATAGTAGAAAAAAAAACAAACACCTCTCACCATTTTGTCGCTCCCATGAACCAAACTCCCAGCATGCAAAGTGAGAGAGAGACAGAGGCCGTTCCCATTCAGTCGGTCAACTCGGTACAACACATTACTATGGGATATCGTGCTCTAGCGCCATCTGCTGAAGACAGATTTATTCATGCCTGAAAGGCCAATGACGCATGACGGCGTGGGCGGGGCTACCTGCCCACAGCATATAAATGCAGTCGTATGCATCATTCCCCTTGTTCTTGTTCACCGTGCTGCTAGAACGCCATCACGCCACAGTTTCGTAGGAAAAACCCACGGTGGTGATTCCTGTCGAAAAGCAAAAAGAGAAAAGTGTTAAAAGCATTAAGTTTAGCATTGCTAACAAAAAAAGCTAATACACCTTTTTCTCGCAGAAAAATGGCTAAAAATAAGAATTCTCGCCCATGTCCAATGACATATGGCTACTTGTTGTCCGAAAAAGATACTCACGAGCACTGTCCGGTGTTTTTGGGGATTGTCCACGCCAAGCTGGCTCTCTCCAACCCCGCAGCATGTGTACACTGCCGGCAACTTTGTCGCTCTACACTTGAGCGGCGTGTAGCATTTGTTGAGTGAGTGCTCGATGGTACAGCGGACAGGCACGGTTCTGTCCTCAGGTGCTGTTCCCGATTCGGCACTAGCCGTCTTTGAAGAAGCCACAGGGACTTGGGGCGACCGTATGGAAGCCGGGGAAGTTATGGATGATTTTGACGATGTTCCCGGGATAGCTCCGGGGTTTAATCAGGAACTGGAGTGTCGAGAGGAGGACTCTGTCTCGCTTGAAGCGGGCAAGGAATTCTTTGATGATAACTTCCTGCCCCGGCAGGTCGCGGCTTCCCCCTCACCTTCTGGGGCGACGGGTGGAAGTGAGTTCATGGAGGAGCCCTTCATTGAGCTATATCGGAGGGCAGCAGTAAAGCTGTCGGTGGACTGCCAGCCCCTCCCCCGGTTCAGAAAAGCTTGCGCTTCAGTGGGTTCTATTTTTCGCAGGTACAAACGGTGGTAAGGACGCATCTGCCGCTTTACCCCGACTGTTTGGCAGAGCTTACAGCTTCATGATCAAAACCCATGTCTCCTCTTTCTCCGGTGCCAGGGATGGGTAAGTTCACCGATCTCCAAGGAGCACAAGAAGCAGGGTTAATGTCAGCCCCTCCAATGGAGCATTCGCTTGCGACATACCTGGCTCCAATGCAAAACAGCGGTATCGCAGGCATCCCCACTCTTCCGTCAGGACCGTGTAAGTTCTCGTACAGGCAACTTAAAAGGATTTATGGTGATCAGGCCGGCACAGCTAGAGCCTTGAGCACTATGTCCTTGCTACAAACTTCTCAGGCTATTTGCTTGGGTGAACTAAGCGAGGCTGTGTCAGAGGGAAGACCGGTTGACGAGCTCATGGGGAGGTGCGATCCACGGTTGAATACATACTGCATACAACATGTTGCGCGTTAGTATCCTTGGGTCATGCGATGGCCAGTACAGTGGTGGCTCAGCGTCATCTATGGTTGACTCTGGCGAACTTGCCGGAACTTGATCGGAATGCGTTCCCCGGCGCACAGATCTCCACGACGGGTCTATTTGGAGAGGGTCTCAACGCGTTTCAAGCGCGTTTTGAGAACTCTAAGAAACAGGCGGAATCTTTCAGGGGGTTCAATGCCTAGAAGGTATAATAAACCAACACAGTCAGTTGCACAGCCGAGTTTTAGGTCGTCTTCTCGACCACCGCCAGCTAAGAGGCTGGCTGCAGCAACAGCGCCTAGGCCCAACGCTTGGGAGGCTGGGTGAGCGCACACACAACCTAAACAGCAGGTAGGGTCGGCAAAGAAAGGCCTGCCCCCAGAGAAAGGGAAATTTTTCTCTGCAGGAAGGAGGGGACGGCCCGGAGGCAGCCGCCTTCTTCTCTCAGTGAAAAAGAAACCCTGCAAAAGAGCGGGTTCAGCTTTAAGTTCAATTTCAATAAAGAAACCAATACCATGGGTTCTTCGCACGATTCAGTGCGGCTATCGGCTGAAGTTCCTCTCACGCCCCCCCTGTTTTGGCGGGGTAATTACGACGTCAGTGTCGGGGGAGGTTTCCCCAGTATTAAGGGAAGAAATTTGTGTTCTTCTCAGCAAAGCTGCAATTCAGGTGGTTCCACAGGGTAAAATGGAGGAAGGGTTTTACAGCCGTTACTTCCTCCTCCCAAAGAAAAATGGGGGCTTGCGCCCGATTCTGGATTTACGGCAGTTGAACAAGCACCTCCGACGTTACAAGTTCAAAATGCTGACAGTACGTCATCTGCTATCCTCCTTGCGTCCCCAGGAATGGTACACATCGGTGGATTTGACCGATGCATATTTTCATGTCACAATTCACCCCGATCACAGAAAATTTCTGAGGTTCTCCTTCGAGGGGACTGCATACGACAGATGCGTCATTACATGGATGGGGAGCTCTATGTCATGGGAACTCCGTAAAAGGGGAATGGCCGTCAGCACTGAAGGAGCGTCATATAAATTACTTGGAGTTGCAGGCAGTTCTTCTGGCACTGAAACACTTTGTGCAGCGTCTACACGGCAAACATGTGTTAGTCAGAACGGACAACATGACAGTAATGTCATACATAAACAGACAAGGGGGCACCCGCTCTCTTCCATTGCTGCAACTGACACAGACACTCCTAATATGGGCCAGCGAACACTTAGCATCGCTCAGATCAGTGCATGTACCGGGCCGCCTGAATGGCGAAGCAGACCTGCTATCCAGGGGAGGACCGCAGGTCAGGGAATGGCGTTTGCACCCGAGAATAGTGGCACAGATTTGGGATCGTTTCGGCAGGGCCGAGGTCGATCACTTTACGTCCAGGGAAAACACGCACTGCCTGCTTTTCTTTTCGATAACAGACAGCAGCACCCCGCTGGGGGTGGACGCGCTGTCTCATGTATGGCCCAAAACTCTGCTGTACGCTTTTCCGCCGGTAGACCTGATACAGCCCACTCTGGACAGAGTACGCCAGGAGGGTCTTTCACTAATTTTAGTGGCCCCGTGCTGGCCAACGAAAACATGGTACACAGGCATCATGACGTTGCTGTCAGGGACACCGTGGTGTCTTCCCCAATGCAGGGACCTGCTGTGCCAGATGGTGCTACAGCGCGATATCCCATAGTAATGTGTTGTACCCTGTTTCCCTCCTTCTGGGAACAGTAGTTATATGCATAACTCAACGTTTCTCAGATACCTAGTAGCTTACGCAAAGTTCGGACTTGCCAAGTTCCGAACTAACACACGAGGATGAGAGGACGCTAAAGTTCGGTAAATGATTTCTTCAAATGGAACAGCAGTGTTCTTGATAGCGTCACTCAGCTCGCTCTGGCTTGTTATCTCTGTTTTAGGCAGCAATAATACGAAATATGTTATAAAACACCACTCTGTCTCTTTTCGTTTTCATTTAAAAAATCTTAAACATATTAATAGCCACACAAATGTGGTTCAGGCAACATGTAGGCCTACATTGATCATCTTCACTGCATGGGCTATATTTTAACAAAACTAAATGTAAAACACATCCTTGCCTTTTTGTTTACATTTTAAACATAGTCTTTGTGGTTTAGGCAATATGTGCATAATGTAGCCTATACTCTGATTATCTTCACTGTAATAAAATGAAATATGTCATAAAACACAATCCTGTCTCTTTTTGTTAAATGTCAGATTTAATAATCAATAATAGTTATAAGAAGCTATAGGCTACAATAAGAAATAAAGCAAACAATTCAGTCAAACATACAAAGTCAGCGCTCTACAATGGTAAAGTTAAATAGACTTTACATATAAAGTTATGAAACTTCACTTTGCCTTCAGCCAAAACGATTTGCCAAGGAAATGTTATAGATTCATAAGAACAAAGATCGCCCATTAAAGCTACACAAGACGAATTATATCTCAGTTTAACCACTACAGAGACATCAGAGCCAGGGTGGGTTAATGAGTGCTGAGCGCCCAGTCAGGGGCGTCATGCAAGCCAAAATTCTGGGGGGGCACAATCTGAGACGTTGCAATTGTTTTCTGACGGGTGATGTGGATCATGTTAGGAGGGGTGAGGGGGTGTCTCCCCCTGAAATTTTTTAAATTCTGGCTGCTAAACACACCATTTCAATGCAGTTTGGGAGGGACAGAAATACCTTAACGTAGCTAGCAGCAACCCTCCTCTATCTGAGGACTAAGTTAAAGTATCTATTTTGTAAGTTTATGTAAAAGACAGGTTGATGAAAGAACTGTAAGCTCAAATTCAAAAGCTTTTGAAGTCTACTTCATTAAAGCATGTTTACACACACACTTACTGTACACTTACTACACATGATTTTAAAAACAGTACCATTGCAGTTTTTATGTTATGATTTTAAAATTGGTATGTGACCTAATAACGATCTTACATTAAAGGTACATAAAGGTGCTGAGGTCTGACTTTGTGGTGCTCTGAAATTAAGTTATTTTAATATTAATATGTGATGAAGGACCGTGAATAACAGACTATGGGAGAAACATCAAGTCGATGCCTTGATAACGTTAGGTTGGATTTTGCAGTTAGCCTACAACAAATTTAACACCCTCGTTTCTATGAAACTGAAAACAATTGAACCAGCTGGAGACTTTGACACAAGACAAAACAGAACAGATGTTTCAAAACCGATCAGATAACGTTACTATGGCTTATTGGCTTTGTATGGCAGGCAGTAACGTTAGCAAACTAGTTTACGGTTAGACTAGGCTAGCTATCGATAACGTTACACTGACACAACTTAAGTTAATGCTCTGAATTCGTAGCTAATATCAAATCCATAACTTTTTGATCAAGTGAAAATTTCCAGGTCAACCACAAATAATCCCACTACCTTTTAATATCATCCGATAACTAATTCAATGCCGATTTGTTGCTTTGCCCACTTACCACTTCAAGACCATCTGTAAAACATTGCCAGCTCAACGTGCAAGACGAGTGAGTTGCTTGAACATACACAGCAAAGATTCTAGAGCGCTACGCGCGTAGTGCTCTAGATTTGATATACACGGACACCATATTAGGAAAAAGGGGCGGGCTGATGCTGACCGATTTATTACACATCCAGAAGAATACATTTGAGTCGTTATAGGCTCTGGTAATTATGGAGCATAATAAGAATAAAGTTGTGACAAAAAAATTATCAGGGAGGAAAAATCTGAGGGGGCACGTGCCCCCTCACTTTGAATGGGCATGACGCCACTGCGCCCAGTGATCGCCTGGTTCTCACAACTCCGAAACGGCAGATTAAATTTTCAAATAGACGCTATCTTTATAAATAAACCGCAGATTTGAGCTTTAAACAATTACATTCTGGCTTGAAATTACATTTCATGACACAATAACAGTAGTATTTTTAAATTACGCGGGTTTTCTCATCCGCTATTGACGCTTGTTGGTGTGAGATGCATTCTGGGATACCTGCTGTCTCAAGTCTGCACAAGTCACCTCTCGATGCATCCTCGATAAAAGGGGCAGATCAAGAACACATTCGGGGATTTGCACTGTACTTAGATGTGAACTTTGAATTGGAACAGTGCTTGGGCAGGGACTGATGACATTTCATAAGTCCACAAGAACACAAGTACAGACAAGAATGCATTGAGAAACAGCCGGAGAGAGAGACAGATACCCTGTCCTAATACCCACACTTGCGGTCTTGGCCACTGGAGAGAGCATATCGACCGCAAAAGGGGCGCTCGTAAGGACCCTTCTGAAATGACAAATGGGACACCCTATGGTCTCATGAACTTAATGGAAAAGCGCAAGAGGCAGCCATTGTAAGTCCACAAGACCGAAAGTGCATATGAAGTGTGCAATTGGGCCTATATCTGCCCTGTCCCAAATGGAACCCTAAGCACTCGCGGTCTTCCTCTAAGTCCGCACGTTCGTGACGTAATGCCGCTTTGACTGTCGGGAAGAAGTCTGCTGTGGAGTCCGCATCAGCGCGGGCTCTGCAAAAGTGCGCATCAAGGGCGCAAATCGACCACATGGGGGCGCTCGCGAGCACCCTTCTGAGATCTAAAAATGAGAAATGGGACACACTGCGGTCTCACGGACTTAACGGACACGCGCACGCGGCAGCCATTGTAAGTCCACAAGACCGAAAGTGCACATGAAGTGTGCCATTTGGGACAGGGCCATCGAATGCCACTTTGGAGCGGTATTCGAGGCTAAGCGTATCCCATAATGCCTTATGTCTGGGAACTCAAGTGCCTTGAAATCGCGAGATGTTGCAGTAAGTTATTAGATATTACATATAATTTGGTAGTAAAACATAAAGTGTTGTATATTTTATTGGTGCAAAGATGAGCAGGCTAGTTTGTACAACATTTGCAACTGCTTTTTATCACTTTATTTTATCACATTAATTTCATCCAAAAATAACTAGATACAAACAACTCAGAAACTACAAAATCCCATATGTCGAATGAAATTTGTTGTAAATGTATGTAAATATAACAAATGTAAAGAATAATTAATATCGCTAAGTATACTGGCATATTAAACAATAGTCCAGTTGCACTACAATTTTTTGTAGAAGTAGTTGCCATCAAAACTGAATTATATTTTTATATTAAAAACCACATTCAAAAGACATGAGTTATAATGTAGTTTTTTATTTATTTTAAATGTATAGTTAGAGTGTTTTTTTGCACATTTAGGTGGGGGCAAATTGCCATATTGTTAGAAAGCGGCCATGTGTAGGCTATATAGCTTTATACAGTCAATTACATCTATTGTCCAAACAATGAATGCATATTGGGGATATTTGGATATGAATGGATATGTTGCTGTTTCATGACTTGTTCTTTGCTTCTTTTGTTCATTTTATTATAGTATAACAGGCTACAATTGACTATATTAGACTATATAATGGCAGATTCCCATTGCGACAACTACTTCAATTTAAATATACAATTAAAAAGTATTTTTTTTTTGGTGCAGGGTTTGGATGGGGGTCTTTTTAAAAAATATATGTTTCCTTTGTTTGTTTATTTTATGTATAGCATACGTTTTGTATACATTTTTGTGAGACTTTGATCTGTTTTATGTTTGTAAAAACTGTTATAAATAAACACATTATTTAAGAATAATCCTAAAAAGAATGATCAGTTTATCCAAAAATATTTAGTACAACTGTTTTCAACATTGATAATGATAATAAATGTTTTTTTGAGCAGCAAAAAGGTATTCTTTTTTTTAAATATTGTTAAATATTATGATAAGAATAATAATAATAATAATACCAAATTAATAAAGTACTTGTTTATTAATATTGTTTGGTAATAATAGCTAATTATTAAAAAAAATAAATCAAATTGTTTCATTATTATTTCATTACCATTAGTAGCATAGCCTATATATATTATAGTGATTCAATAAAATTGTATTAGGCTATTATTGAGTGTACAAAAATAAAACCGAGGAAAGCCATCATCATCACGGTGGGTTATTGCTCTCGTCTTCATCATAATCATCATCTAATGTTGGTACTGTTGACTTTGCTGAAGGTTATTTTAGATAACTGTAATAGACCAATCGCACTGATCCTGAGTCAGAGCGCCGCAGCGGCGCGTCTCCTGCACATCCGGGTGTCGCGTCGACAGCGCAGACTCGTCGCGGGGATTGCAGCGCTCTGCGTTTCCGCGTTAGCAGCGGGGGGAACCAGCCGAGGGGAGGGAACGGAACTCAGCGAGATTGGCCAAATCTAACTGGATTATACTGTCCGCGTCGCGATTAAGATGAAAAAGAAGTGACATTTCGACCCTCCGGCCTTGTTTAGGAAATGAGCGTGGGATTATGACATTCGCTCGGGCACGAGACGAGATGACAACACTGCCTGACATGTGAGACATCAACAACAGTGCGCTTGTGTGGCTGTCTCCACTACCTTCGGTTAATGCTCGCTCTGTTCATGCACATTTTGCATTCGTTTCGCATTTGCTGGAGGTAATATGAAGAAGTTTAATATCAGGAAGGTGTTGGACGGCTTGACTGCGTCCTCCTCTTCCTCCTCCGCTGCCGCGTCCCCTCCATCGGGAAGCAGGGAGAATGACATGATTCAGGAGAGCCTGCAGTCAGAGCATTTCCAGCTCTGCAAGGTGGGATTAGTTACTGTGATCTCACACAGGGGGGCTGAGTGTGAGTGGCGCCAACTCACCTCAATATTCTTATGATATTCTAATGCATTTAAAAGCTGCTCGCCAAGGGTCGATGATTTTCAACTCGCGTCACAGTCGGTTAAATCACCCACACTCGTTTTTAACCGTCACCGACTGGAATAATCACCCAGAGGTCGGTCCATCGAGATAAATCTCTCGTGTGACGTCCGAGTTGACTGTTGACTAATCGGTGTTCGGTGTTTAAGACGAATTCATTTACTCTGTAATTACTTTTTCAACGAGAAAAACTGATTCAAGTTAGTATGAGGAATGAGTCATTTTAAATGACAGACTAATTTCTGTCATGCCGAAAGGCTTGTCAGTCTCGTCTGTCAAGAAATGCCTGTGCTTAATGTCTTGTCTAGCAATTTAATTCGGATTTTCGAACAGAACAGTGTGAATGCATGATTTATGTTCTAATTCGCTGGCTGTTGAAAATCGTAGTAGCCAAACTAATTATTATTTATGATATTTATTAATGATATTAATAATAATAATAATTAATTAAATTATAGTTTTAAATAATAAATACTATTATTTGATTATCATTTGATTACCATTTATTTATTTATATTGATTCAAGGTAATTGTAATATTATTGAGTGTTTTTTTTCTGGTGAAAGTAAAGACATACATAAATGAAGAAAGCCAAAATATTAAATGTCATGGATGTATATTTACTGAGTAATCCACTAGGCTATTTTGTATAGAGGGGTCAAACTGACCTAAAAGTACACAGATACCAAAAGAAAAGTTTGTTGAGAATTAGCTAGAATCTAAAAGGATATTAAGAGATTGAGTTACAGGCATGCAAACTTCGGGCAAAAAACAAAAGATGTGCTTGCCATTTTTAAACTGTCACCATTGGCACATAGCCTAATGCCAAAAAGATGGTTAAATTAAACAGATTTTACTAATAGACTAACCAATCTCTGTGTAAAAGAATAATGATGCTGCCATCTTTCTAAAGTCATTTTTACCCCCCTATTCCAAATCTCAGGTGAAAATTGCCATTTTGACCCCCTCGACAAAACAATGGATAATTCCGTATCCATGACTTTTAATATTTTGGCTTTCATCACTATTTATGTTCTTCTTTCTTCAGTAAATAATATTAACAAAATCAAAAAATTGACCTGGGGAAATTTCTGAATTTTTGTCGATTTGACAGAATTACCCTATTATAATAAAATTATGACCTGGCAGAAACTAAGAAAATATGATAACTAAAACTATTTAACAAAAATATAGATGTTTAACATGTCAAACTGTGAATATATTAATATATTGATAATTGCAATTACATATACTGTAATTGCAACTTTTTAACTTTTCAAATGTTATATGATGTTTGTGCTATTAGGAATTGAATATAGACTGTGGCGGCAGAACTTTCGGGAACGTTTAAAATAGTGTTCAAAACAATCTCACACCCTTTACTTTAACTTTAGTAAGCATTTGACTACTTTGAAGTTCTTATCGCTGATAAAAAGAAAGTCCTTACTGACTTTTAATGATTTGTGATTTCTAAATTGTTATTCCTTGTTTGTATTCCTCCACATGGCTTATTGATATATTTTTTTCTTTTTCTTTTTCTTTGTTTACCTCATATATATTGACATACACAAAGTATCATGATGATTATGCACTGACCTAAGGATGTTTCCGCATATGCAATGTTTAACTAACATTGTGTTTTCTTTGCTCAAGTCTTTCAGAGATTCTTTTGAATTATTGACATGGAATGATGTTATCTGTCAGGCATACTATTTTCCAAAGGAAAGATTAAGTTTGCCTAAAAAATTAAAATTATTGTTATTTACTGACCTTCATGTATAGTATTTCCATTGGAACAGAAAGTGAGAATTGTTGTATATCTTTGCGCAGGTAAATCTTATCTTTTATCAGATCTAGTAAAAGTGCTTCATATTCTAGTCTTCTGAGGCTGTATGAGGGACAGATTGGACTATAGTTTTTTTTTTTCTGAAAATATCAGCTTTTAATTTTATTATCCAATCCACATCCTTGAATTGGTGCATTGTGTTTGGTCACAGGGAAGGTTATCATCAAAGAACAACTTAAATTTATGTCAGTTTCTCATCAAAGTTGCTTCTAAAGACCCTTTGATAGACGTGGTCATCACAGGTTTAGATCAAAATGTTGAATAAGAACTTTCATTTTTGTGTGAACTATTCCTTTAAGAACTCCATTGTCATGTTTGTAGTTTAATGCAAATCATGTTCTGCTTCACAGACACTGCGACATGGCTTTCCCTATCAACCCTCTTCCATGGCTTTTGACCCTGTACAGAAAATTCTGGCTATTGGCACACAGAGTGGAGCGCTAAGACTGTATCCTTTTTTATGAAGAGCTGGCAACATAGCTAGCCTAACTCACTTAGAAAAAAAAAGGGGAAAATGTGGATGCGTTGTTTGTGTATATCTTAACAAAGGCAGTCCTCCCACCCTTCTGTTTTGGAAGTATTGTTGCACATAGTAATTCATTTACCGGCATGTGCAGCTCCTTTTTTCCTAACTTCCACGCAAACATTTGATTACATAAGTTGCAAAATACAAGTAACAACATCCTTTGGCAAATAAGCTTCTAAGAGCCTTGCTGTTCCCCCAGAAGATATGAATATTTACCCTAGAGAACCATCTTAGGAGCTACTGGCTCAACGGAACTGAAGGGGAACTAAAGGAAAGACACCCAAGCCTGTGAGAAAATTAGCTTGAACATGATCAAAACATGCCTGGAAATCAACATGCCTAGTTATTATTGACTGATGTGTGTTGTCAGTGAGCGATGTTGATGCCAATATCTAGAAGGCAGGATGGCTGATATAAATATGACATTAAGACAATAATGCTATTTTATTTTGGTAAAACACCCTTGTAGTAAAACTATGTGACTCATTGCTTTTATAATATAAACAGCAGTATTTTGTTTTTAATTAAAAATGCATTAATTCTCAGTGATGTTTTGAAATGTTCACACTTTATTATTCAGACAAGTAGGCAGAGTTATTGGCCAATGGTGACATTCTCAGATATACATTGGTCTGGCTGATAAATTGTGCATATCTAGAGTACCTCCTACATTGCTTGACTAAAAACCAAAATAAATATAAACACTGAGCATTTTAAAAGTGGTGCTTTATATGCTCAGTCATCAGTGAGATGTTCAGTTGGTTCCAGGCGGTAAAAATCAAAGAAGCCAGTTTCTCAGTGTCATGTATTTGAGCAGCCTCATTTCAGAGGCACATTTCCTAGAAGCAGGGCCTTTATCCCGAGAGAAGCTGCACTTATTAATGATATCCACTGTGGCATGAGCAGCTCTGTTGCCATATGTTGCAGAGCTCGTCTAATCATTGGTGTTGCCGACTCTCTGCCAGAATGCCACCTCGCACGTGCTGGAAACATCGCCAGTCCTGCTGGGCACGTCTGTTAGAGACAAACACACTCAGCCAAGCTGCTCCAGCTTATTACTGTGTTTTCATGTTCAGAATCAGATATACACATTTCTGTCAAAGGGAACATGGCTATAAAGTACAGCTGGGTGGTGCAATAGTAGAAATTTGTTATATCTATTCTAGTGTACATCTTATGTTCAGTAACTGGTCACATAATTTTTGACTTTCACTTTATTTTTTAAATCACTCTGCAGTGTGATAAATTTAAAAGTTTCTTGAGTTTGTCATTTAATATGTAGTCATTGAAACTGAATGCACTATAATGCTTTCAACATTCAACATAATGCATATAAACATTTGTTAAAAATAGTTCTCGGGTATAGCATGTCTACTTCCCAAATGTATTTCATGTCATCATCTATTTTGTGAAATACAGCATTAATGTGATGTATATAATAGGGATTGCTTGACTGATTTCCTATTTTCTTTCGTGGTTGGTTACTTGTCAAAACAATACCCGAGTTACTCGACTACTCGTGGTTTTTGTTAAAGTTTTAAAAAAGACATAAAAAATATTTTGTGTCAACAAGTGTTTATTAATTGACAGCCCAATGTTTGCCACAATAACGCCTCTTTCATGTATGGTAAAAAAATGAAAAAAAAATTAACTTTGGCAAAATAACACGTTTTTCTGTAAATTGACACGCAAAAACGTCTTTGACGCCGAACAATATCTTTATAACATTAATTTTAACAGTTAGCCTATTAACAGTTAGCTTATAAAAACAATAACTGATCTGTACTCGCATCAGTTAGATCTTCACCAGCTTAAATACTCTTCTACACTGATGCCATAGAAATATACAGAGCTACAGCTAAATCGAAAGTTCGAACACAAAAAGTTAAGGATGGCTGCACACTTATTTGCGCTTACTGGTGTATAAGCTCTATATAATATAAGTTATACCGCCCATCCCTACTAAGGTTGCACGGTTGCAAGGCCAGACTTGGTGTTGTCAGATTTTGATTTTGAGAGTAGGAGTGCACTGGTATTATGCTTTTGTAACGGTGTGCAGTGGATTGCCCATGACTTCACTGTATCAATGGCGTTTTGTCCTTGTGGAAAGTCACTAGCCACCCACCTGGTCAGTTTTCTCTGTCGTGTATAGTCGATTTGATTGGCTCAGTCCTCATGCTCAGCTGTTGCCTGGATGTGTTAATTTGCAGCAAGAGGTGATGGGCTTAGTGTCATTCAGTCGATTGGGCTATTTATCAAAAGACAGAATGTATCGATTTGCCTCATTGCCCCCAGCATTGGGGAACACCGCCACAGCTCAGCAGACACAAACTCAATGAGGTGTTTACTAACAGTAAATATCTTATTTTACATGATTGGTCCCTTGTGTTTCAATCTGTGTGTTCATATAGAAGTCTTGCAGGACATCCAGGGGGTTTGGTGGAGTTTTTCTAATAGGTACTAGCAGTTTGTTTAAGATGTTTGGCGGAACTAAAACAGTGAAGCGCTCTTTAATATGCAGTCTCGCTGCTGCTTGGTAGTGTTTTTACAAACTGCAGGGCTAAGGAGCAAACGTTTTTGAGGTTTTATGCATGAATAATTCACAAATTGATTCTTGTGGAATGCTTTTTGTTCTGATTATAACCTGTGATCTGATGAAGTTTTGTGCATGCTGAAACACAGACTTTTTTAAACCAAAAGTTTACTGTGTCGTTAACATGCAGTGGTTTATTAAGCTTTTAAGTTTAATGTATTTGTTCTTTATGATACTTGTTTAGACCATAATGAAATCAGAATCGTCTGTGTTTAAGACACCAAAAAGATTTGTGCAAAAAGTCTGAGTCAAGCATCACATTTGAAGGAACCCTTCCTTAGAAACACCACAAACCACTGTGGTATACCAAATGAGGAAGTTGCCATCTTTTGCTTTAGAATGCAACTTTCTTTCATCTTTTCTTATTTTGCAGCAGTCTCACTAAAGACGAGTACTGCATAATGTAAGGACTTCAACAAGTCAGGTGATGCTGTCATAGGGTTAAAAAGCTTGTGACTAGATTACTAAGCTAGAACATTCCTCATACATGGTACCTAAAGAGTACATTTGATATGCTAGTTGTGTTTTTTTATGTGTGTAAGTGAGTGAACTATATAATTTAGTGTAGATTGTGCTGCAAAATTTGTTCATGATGAATTTTGCAATAAGCTGATCAATGTAGAATTAGTGTATGAATGGTGGAGTTTGTCTCTGCTGCTGTGGGTTATAAGTATAAGTGTTTGTAAGGTTTTAATGTTTAACGTTTGTTATACATGTTACTAATTATAGTCCATACTTAGATATGCAATACATTGTAAAATATTAAACTTTGGTGTGTAACTTATTCTGCATGTTGCTGCAGACATAAATTATATCTCAAATCAGGTGACTTCTTGTGAAGAGGAATCTTTACAAATTTGTGCAGGAGGTAAACATCCATTACTCATGTCCGTTTATTCAATATTATTCGTTTGGTAATGCTTTCATCTCCCAACAAGAATGTACTAATCTCAGCTCTGTTTAACATAATTAAGTCTATTTCACAGAACTTCCTACCAAGATCGGTGCAGGAAAACTTAGCAGGTTCCATCAGATTCCATTAAATGTGGTTGTTCCAGGGCTCCAGACTAACAGTTGAGAGAAGTAGCCCTAAGTTCTACAGATGGTGGCACCAGCACCTGATCTGGTAGTGCTGGGGGGTGGGGGGATTTTTAATCATAAAGATAAATTAATTATAAAATTACTATTGTTTTTGCATTAATAAGTGCAGTAACTAATAAAATTACGTTTATTTCTTAAAAATGCACATTTGACAGTAAAGCACTTAGCTTGAGTTGAGATGCAGATAAAATTAACTTTTATTATCCCAGTAACATGTAAAACCCACATTTTTATAGGGAAAATGTAGTAATACATTTTTTCATTTAAATTGGATACTATTTTGAGCACAAAATCACATTCAAAAGTTTGCATGAACCCTGAAATGAATAATCTAAAAACATGTGACTATGTCTGCCACAATACCATGGTTACAGTTTGCGTTACTACATTTAATCCATGGTGAATGTTGGTGATTTGTGGACGGAAAAGCCTTCTATAACTTGTTCGTTCATGGCACAATGTTTCTCCTGGTTTCCATGTCAGCTCTGTTTGATCTGAAATCTATGATTTATAACAGAATTCTGCGCTGAATTTGAATGCTTCTCACTAGATCTCGCAGCGATGTATTAATACTAATTCAAATGATTTTTGTCAGTCGATCTCCCAGTGCTGTCTGTAGTAACGGTGTCGCGTGATCAAGATCGGCCCGCGAGTATACCTGTTCTGAGCTCACGCTGCGCTGTAATATTGGTGCCTCTGCGAGCTGATAAACGGTCCTCGCTGTGCAGCTCAAACGAGAAGTATGGATTTGTTCCACTTTCATTTCATTGCCGTTTAATATTTTTCATATACGACAGAAATATCAGCTCTTAACGGTTTGGCAACGTGGTGGTCGTACTCTGACAAAATTTAGTTGCACCGACAAGAAAAAATGTCGCAAAATGCAACCATTTGTTCACAGTCTGAAGCCCTGTTGTTAGTTTTCTTGTAAGTTCTTATGTTTTTACCTGGTGGTCGAAAAATGACATCCAAAAGGTTGGTACTCCTGAGCTATTTAGAAGAATATCTTAGAGATTTGTTGTCACTTGGTCTAGTAAGTAACCACATTGCAACGCGCTAAAAATCACTCAGAACACATTTTCAATAACTCACGTTTAATATACAACAGTAAATTAAACCACTTGGGTGAAATAAAAAATGTTAAAGTCCCCCTATAGTCAATAATTTTATTCCTTCAAACTCATCTTTGATCACCCAAATGACATTTTTAAAAGTTTTTTTCCTGTGAAAAAAAAATTTGTTGATGCCTTAAAATAGCTTGAAGGTAACTCTACACCCGTGCTTCATTTAGTATATGTGGATCCATGAATATGCTAATTAGCCCCACCTCCACTCACTTACACCAGCTCAGAGGTTCACTCAGCCAACTTACTGAGGTAAACACTGCACATGGTATCGCTCTTTACAACGTCGGACACATAACTGTAATTAATATGATTAGCCTTTTGCTTGACTATGTTATCAAACAGTTAATAATGTGTTGCTAATGTCACACAAACTATGTTCCCGTTCGCCATCACAGTCTGCCTTCTAACAATCCTCAGAAACGCTCTGAACAAGCATATAGTTCATCATAACATTGTATCATAATATACATTTTACACCCACTATATTGCTAAATCTACCCAATTTTTCATATCAAAAGAAAAATATACTGGGATAACCTGATGGCATCTCCCTAGACTCCCCTGCTAGATTGCTGTTAATGATATGCTAAAGCCCGCCGGCACGTTGACGTGATTGGTTACAAGGTAGTTTGTGATGTCAGAAACACCAGCGAATTCAAACCGTGTTTTTGAGACTGTCTTTGGTTCACTGCAGTTTTAAAGAGAAAATACTCAGCAATGGTGTTGACATAAATTTGCACATGTTTTTTCTTAAAGCATATTAAAAACACCACAGACACATAAACAACATTAATAACTTGATTTTCACCACAGGGGGACTTTAAGAAACATTAAAAAGTGCCACCCAAGAACTATGTGCTGAAAACCGATATCTTCAGCTCTCTACATGCTTATTTACGCAGTCAACGACGCCTTACAATTCATGCTCGAATAATTTTTTATTAGGCTTCAGCACTGTATAAACTGAATTGATTAGTGCTATTTTTAGTATCATCAGCGCTGTTTCAGTGTTGATTTCCCTGTGATCTATGACCCTCTCCTCTCTGCTCTTCTTGTAGGCTGCTGTTGGCAGCATCCAACTCCAAGTGCTTTAAATAACGGCCATTTGAGACTCCTCCAGTTTGTTTAAGGCACCCAGGGCCTGTTTGATTACTGTTCTTAATCTTGTTTGGACAGATCCTATCTCTACTTTATCACTCTGAAACCTACTAATGGCTCAAGTTCGGCTTGAACAGGGAGGCAGAGTGCGAGCCGTGGAGTCAAATAGCTCTATAATTTTATGTTTTTTTTTTCTTCATTTGCGCAAAGAGCTTGTCATTAGTGTGCTATGTGTATATCTGTTTTCAGAAGCATGTTGGAGAAGGATGCAAGTTTCTTCTGTAGATTGGAGTATATTAGATATTAATATTTAGCAGTGTCCTAGCAACCATTCAGAGCATATTAACAGCCACCTAAAAATGCCATTATCTATCTATCTCTGTCTATAATAATAGCAACTGCCTATCAACACCTTAGCAACAAGTACACCTTAACACCTACCTAGCAACACCCTAGGAACCACTGGGAAAAAATTAGCAATAACCTATCAGCGTCCTTGCACTCTGAGGCGTATATAATCTCGTAAATGTAGCTTTCAGGCAAGATTTGTTAAACCAACAATCAAAGTTAGTCTTGATGAACTTGCTTTCGCTTTCTAGTTAATAGATTGTGTTTTTCACTAATATATTTAAGTCTCCTTTAATGAACTACTCAAGCGTACTTAGAGAGACAGAATTTTAATTATGCTCTGATGACAGTTTTTTTTTTATAGATGTACAAACCTACATGTGTGTGGACAGTTCTCTGACTAGTCACCTTCTCCGTTATCTCATCATCATTCATATCTCCTCTCTGTTTGCTCTTGTCCTCCTTGTTCTCTCTTTTCAGAGCTGGTTTACTGCCTTGTTGGCACTGTTCAGTTTCCAGAAACAAATGTTAGCGGTTGCAGGGACCTTTGACAATTTTCCATTGTAATCTTTTGCACTTGAGTCCTGTATTATTTGGGCATATAGAATGACAGCACCCTTATCAGATTGCACGGCTGTTTGCTCTCAGCGGAAACCCCTGTTGTTTGAAGTGAGTCATCCATTGTGGTCGGCAATATGACACTTTAGAAAGTAAAACTTTTTTGTGTGGATTTCCTAAACGTTACAGAGCTCTGTTCGCTTGTACATTATAGCACTTTAACCGTGTTGCATGTAAATATTGAACATTAATCAGAAGGATTTTAGGGTGAATTTCATGAAACCTGTCAAGAACTCATCCAGGTCATATTTCACCCCAAAATCCAGAGAAAGAAAGAAGTCTGCTGATCATTGTCTGGGTGAATATTATTGTACTGCCTTAGATTCTTTTGAGTTGAATCAGCATAGATGCTTTTACAATGAAGTTAAATTTTATTGAATTACTTTCAATTGAAAATTGAAATTGTCATGAAAAAAAATGGAAAAGTTAAAGAATGTGTACAGAAGAGCACCAGCTTCGTGTCTTAGGCTGTTTTATACAGATGAAACACCATAGATCAGCAAAATTCTGCACTACAGACAGCGATTTTTGTGTTTACTCATTGTAAGTGCCCTAGTCTCGAACCCAGCTGGAATGTTTGTTTAATTTGAGTGAATCCTGGTCCTGACATCTTTTCCAGGATTTATCTCAAGCTTGTTTTTAGTGGATGGTCTGTTTAAGGTTAGTCTCACAATCCAGCCTATGGTGTTTTCTGGCCAAGGACTGCCCTCTTCGATAGAAAGGGGCCGTTTGACTGACATTTAACACTACCAGTCAGTTAGCTTTTCCCCACATAATGTTAAATTTAAATACAACAATAATTCACCAGTGTGCAACAAAGTTTTTGTTCATAATGAAGTGCACATTGTTACTGCAGTTTAGTTTTGCGTAGTTTTTAAATTAGTTCTTTTGCATGCATTTTGTTTTTGTATTTTAATTTCAGTTGGCAAAAACTGAACTTTTTGTTTACATGTACATTTTGTTTTCTTAGTAATATGCATTAACAATGATGACATTGTGTCTGCTGCTTGAAAATCTCTCTCTCTCTCTCTCTCTCTCTCTCTCTCTCACACACACACACACACGCACACATATATGTATATATATGTGTGTGACGTGTGTGTGTGTGTGTGTGTGTATGTATATTTATATATCGTTGCATTTATCTTGTGTTCTGTGGCTTCTATGTCTCTCCTGACGGAGTGTTATGTCACGTGTTCACACATACAAAAAATCAACAATAATCAACAAATAATAAATAATAATAAAGATAGAGTAAGAGAGTTTGCGTATTTGGTGTGCTGTCCAAGGGGAGGGCTCCAAGGTGGCTGGGATGGGAACCAGCTGAGTCGGGGTGGTGGAGGGATGCAGAAAGAAATGTTGAGGAACATATGTGAGTAGGCTAAATATATATAGGCCTCCTTTCGTGCTGTTTGGGTAGATCATTTGAACGTGCTCCTCCCGAACTTTGTTAATAAAACATCATATGTTGGTTTTGTGGTGATCAAGATATTCAGTAATAGATTCGAACAGCGATCTGTTTGTTGGGTTGGTCTCCGGCTCCCATGGAACGTGGAGAGCGACTGACTGAGTCTGACTCTGGGCTCTGATCCATTGTCACAGAGAGCTTAAGCTGAGGAGAAACTGGCTGGTCAAGGGCCTGATGCTTACACTTATGAATAAATAATGAGTCAGTGGTCAACTGCAACTTATTTATAACAGCTCACCATTATTTATTCAGTCCGTTTGCCAAATATGGTATAGGCAAGCTTGCTGTGTAAACATCCCTGTTCGGTTTCCCATCAGGGCATCAAGACATGGGACGTGAGAGAGAGCAAAACGCTACAATGCACAAAAAAAAAAAAAAAAAAAAAAAATATATATATATATATATATATATATATATATATATATATATATATATATATATATATATATAAAAAAAAAAACTCAAATTTAATTTATGATTTTTAGAAATTAATTTTCTCAGAGTCATGTTCTCGGTTTTTCCAGCGAACAAATTGTACATATTGATACTCATTGCATCATTATTGTTCCACATTGCTGGCATGTTTACCTTTTGAAGCTTATCCAGGTTGCGTGCATGAAACAGATGCTGAAATGGTCAAAACGCATCATCAAAGAAAAAAAAAATCCTTTAAAAAATCTGGTCCCCTCCCTTCCACCTCTGACTACCATATCATTTTGTTAAAAATAAAAACGGAAAGATTTTTTAGATTGAAAAACACCTGCAATAGTTTCACTTTATGTTGTTGAATCATTGTTTACTGAATGGGATGATATCGGAAGCAGATAATAATGGCTATTTTTTGTCGTTGAAGGCATTATAGGCCTAATCTTTTTCTATGGTACTTACAGAAAAACCACATGAATTTCCCATGGTTTCCACATGTGATAACGTAAACAACGTCATCCCGTTTCACATGTGATCACATGGATTTCACATGGGAACTGTTCCAAAACCACATGTTTCCTATGTGCGAAGTATGTATTTCCATTTTGTGTTTTTGCACATCCGAAAATCAGTTGGTTTTCCTCTGTCATTAAAATATTTTTTACTTTCCGGTTTTACTTCAAATTAGGCTAGCATTATTTAGTCATTTTTAAAGGTTGTGATCTCTTTTCTATACCACAGACTAAACCAATTTTGGGTTTATAATATGTGATATACTATACTGTACTATTTATATTAGTATTGGTTATCTGTCATAACAAATATGGTGCACCATAATGGCCTGACAAATAGTCCATGCCCATAATATCTCATGTATTTGTTATTCTCATATTTTCTCTATAATATAGGGCTAGGGCTCCATCGACTTAAAAAAGCTCACCACTATGATTTAGTGGAGCCTTGTTACTCATTGAATTTGTAATACACAAGGTTATAAATTTAAAAAACAGGTACTGTAGGTTAGGGATTTGACACCAATATAATAGTGGCCGAAGCCCTATTCAGACGGAAATTGTTTCTCATGGGGATGTGAGGTATTTGCAACATTTACAGGGGATTAGTCTGTGACTTTATTGCTGTCCGAATCCAGAATGTCAGTTTTTCTCCCACCAACTGTGTAAACATCCCCGGCTGAATAACCTACTGTTTTTTTTGACGAACACCAAGGTCGTGTGGTCATTTTAATTGCCGTGCCGAGTTTACAAGAGGAGATCAATTAAAAATTCACTGTTTAAATCCTTTTTGACCACTGCCAAGCACCATAATACAACTGTTGTGCTTCACTGTGATTTTCATGCATTTTAGATATGTTTGAAATGCTGGAAAGTATTTAAAAGAACAATATTTCATCACCACTCTACCTCAGCGAGTGGAGCTGTTAAGAACAAAAATGGGAGAAAAAGAAAAAAAGCACGTAATCATTTGAAATGGACGGTTATTGTGGCAGCAATACATTTTTAAAATATTATTGTGATGAGGTTCAGTGTGTGGGTGGAAGGAAGAAGACAGGGGTCGGTGTAACTGGGACTTGCGGTTTATTTAAATGAAAAAGAATCCCTTATTTTGAAATGGGCCTAATGCAAAACAGAAAACCATTTAAAATATAGCGTGTCTAGCTTTCTATTTTTAAACAGGAGATTTAGATAATTAAATAATAAATAGGACATTGTTTTCCTTGTATTAAATTAAATATGAATTTATTCGTATTATTTCAAGCATATGACATTTTATTTACAGCAGACAATCATGAGACTGACCATGTGAGCAGCATGTTCCCGGGTTCGTATAGGATTACAAAACTAGCTCCTCCACTGTGAATAAATTGCCATCCGAATGCACGAGTTTTTCACTGAGGTCCCATGCAAATTTATTTTTTACAGACATCCACATGAGAAACAATTACCATCCCAATAGGGCTTAATTGTAAATTTCTGCTCTGTGAATCTCAAGTGCATTTCATTAACAGGCTGTGTTACAGTGAAATATTAAACAGACTAAATGCGTAGAACATGCATTAGTTTTGTCTTGTTCTTAGTTTATGGCCCTCTTGTAATCTCTGGTGCTGTCTTGTTCGCAAACCGTTGTGTCAGCAAGGTGAGTTTATCTACTTCGTTTAATGGCTCTCTTCCTGAGCACAGCCCTACCAATGTTGCTTACCATAATTGATCTGTTTAACAGAGATACGTTGGCTGGAACGTCTGTACAGCACAAAGTTAACATATCAGACAGCGTAAAGCTTCACATACTGTTAGCTGGCAGTGTGTGCTTCTAGGACTCTCAGGTCTCTCAGGTCTTATATGTTTTCACAATAGCAAGTTACTCAAGAGGAAATTAGTACATTGCTGCAGGAAACCGCTGATTCAATACGGATGAGAAACCCATTTCCTGTTTATAGTGTCAACTATTTTAGAATTCCTTCCCTGGCATTAGAAGTGTGTTAGATGTCCTGAGGTAACAACATACAGTGCCCATATGTTGTTTTTGCAGTGTTTTCATTTGGCAGATAAGTAGCTTTCTAATCTGAGGTTATTGCTATAGCGAGAGCCTCTTTTTACTCGCCAGTGTTGTATTTTGCATTATACAGACGTTGAATTAAAGGTCTAAAGTATCTGCGTGTTTTATTTGGGATGTTTTGAAATATATTACAATCTAACAGAGAATATAATGAGCTCTTGTTGGTAAACGCACAACAACACAACAGTTTCTTCACCCGTTGTGAAGCCCTGGCATCTGCAAACTGATATGGAACAGTACTAGCATTTGTTTCTAAATGCACATAGAAAGCATGCAATGCAGCACTGTGCTGATGAATATTATGAATGACTGTTTGACTGTAGACAGTCACTGTTGTCCTGCTGGAGAAGGGGTTTATGGGAGCAGTTAGAGTGCTGTACTCCAGAGGGCTGAAACAGCATTCACAGACAAGACTTAAGACTCCGATTAGAGACTTTGTATAATCCTTTTAGTTAAGTCAATGGACAAGACCCTCGGTAATATGACGCACAGTCCTCTGCGAACACAGATTCCCTTTAGTGCTGCACCCTGTTGGTTTACTTATATTATTTTTGTGTTGTCTATGGGTAAGTTGAGAAGTAACATGACATGAAAAAAAATTCTCAGTGAGGTTTTAATGTTAAAATGTATATGATTGTATAAGATGCATATATTTAGGTGCTGTGACTTTTTGCAGTTCATTTAAATAGTCCTACAGTACAGTATGTAGTCTATCTATTATAGGCCAACTCTGTATTATTTTCTTTTTTGAAACACAAAAGGGGAATCATGGTAAGAAAGTTGGAGCTATTTTCTGTTCAAAGATAAGTGATGGTTTTTACTGCAAAGCTCCAAGAAGTAGCTCTCGGATATCTCTCGAATTTGACATGCATTAATCAGTGCTGTTTGCTGTGAACGCATGAAAGAATAATATAAAGTTGAGCCTGTTCTTCACACAAAGACATTGTATGACTTATGAACTCTTGAAAGCATATGGATTGCTTTTATGGTGATTTTTTTTTCTTTTTTTCACTTGGCGGGAAAAATCACCAGCCAGTTTCTTCGTATTGAATTCTGCCTAAAATCTCATCTCAAAAGCAAAAAAATAAATAAATACGGCTGTTGTTGGAATTACATGAGGGTGAGTGAATGATGACAATGTTACTGTTTGAGTGAAATATCCCTTTCATTTTTGCAATGCATTTTTATACAATAATGATATTCTGGATTTAGCACATTTGACAGGTACTCTGAGGTGTTCAGTGGTGTATGTACCTTAACTGATCCTGCAGATTCGGCCGAGCAGGAGTGGAGTGTTACTGCCAGCATGAGAGCGCATCGGCTGTCATCCAGCTGGAGTTTCTTGTCAATGAAGTGAGTTCTGCCCTGTCCACGTATGGCCATTTCATCTTTCTTACTTTCTCTCTTGGTTTTATCCCTCTTTCTGTCATTGTCTGTAGCTTTTGGTTTAATATTTAGTCATTTAAAATGAATAATATTTTCAGTATGTAGTGAATTATAGATTTAGAGCTCTCTTTTTTGCGTGTGTTTGGTCCATAGGGGGCACTGGTTAGTGCTTTGGCAGATGACAGTATTCATTTGTGGAATCTGAGGCAAAAACTTCCTGCCATTCTCCATTCTCTTAAATTTAATCGGGAGAGGTAAGCATTCTGCATACAAATAAACCATACACCTCTACATTAAATAAATATATGTGCTGCGTGTTTCAGAGTGAAGTGTGGCAACGTGTTCTTTCACATGTGAGCAGTTCATTACCCACCGGTGTTTGCAGCGTCTCAGAGCAATTCGGTTCACAGTAAATGCTGTTACGCACAAACTCCATCTGTGCATCTGCTCTGCATTTGTTCGCTTTAATGTGCATTTGGGAGCGCAACATATGCCAGTCATCTTCCCAAACTTGTATTGAGAAGCGCTTATCATCAAAAAAAAGCTTTAAATGAAAATAAATGTTGATGGTTTGACGTTTAAAAAAAGAAGGAATTAAGACAGTCATAAATATTATTATTGTAAATATTATAGTTGTAATGTAAAATATTATTAATTTTTATTCTATTTTTTTTACAGTAAAATATGACAACTAGTATTAGTAGTATTTCTTATTTTGTTTATATTTAGTAATGTTTATATTTTTATAAAGTAATAATAATTTTGTAGCCTTATTCATATATAATCACAAATTTTTGTTGCGGTTGCAATTGCGGTTGCAATTTCATTTTTTTCTCCAAATCGTGCGGTCTTAAAGGGATAGTTCACCCAAAAATGAAAATTCTGTCATTATTTACTCACCCTCATGTTGTTCCAACCCCGTAAGACCTTCGTTCATCTTCGGAACACGAATTATGATATTTTTGATTAAATCTGAGAGCTGGATCACTCCTCTATACTAGTCCATAGGCTTCTTAAGGGATTGAAGCTTGCCAGCCCCTAAAAGTTCTTAAAGATATCGTTAAAATAGTCCAAGTGACTACAGTGACTCAATCTTAAGTTTATCAAGCGACGAGAATACTTTTTGTGCTCAAAAAAAAAAAAAAAAAAAACGGCTTTATTTCAACTATTCGTTTCCTTCTCTGTGGGCCTCGAGTCATTTCACTAGTGATATAGCGCAGTTCTTCTGTTCTTGTACGTCACACGCATCACACACATGACCAGCGTCGGCCAATAATGAGCCTACGTGTGACGTAGCTCTACGCAATCACACTACATTAACTGAATAGAGGCCCACTGAGAAGGAATGAATATTTGAAATAAAGTCGTTATTTTAGTTTTTTTTGCGCACAAAAAGTATTCTCGTCGCTTGATAAACTTAAGATTGAGCTACTGTAGTCACTTGGACTATTTTAACGATATCTTTAATAACTTTTCGGGGCTGGCAAGTTTCAATCCCTTAGAAGCCTATGGAGGAGTGATCCAGCTCTCAGATTTCATCACAAATATCTTAATTCGTGTTCCGAGGATGAACGAAGGTCTTACGAGGTTGGAACAACATCAGGGTGAGTAAATACTGACAGAATTTTCATTTTTGGGTGAACTAACCCTTTAACTGTTACTATTGCTCATATTTGGGATTAAGGGTTTATTCAAAACATCCTAGCAACATGCTATCTCTAAAAACCTTATCAACTGCATAGCAACACCCCAGTGACCACACAAAATACTCTAGCATTGTGGCAGCAAGGTTTGCACAGGCAAACACCACTCAACATACAAAAGTTGGCCTTTACCTGGGCAAAGAGCCCATTTGACTGTTAATCAGCAGACCAACCCAGAATAAAGGGTTGAAATGAATGTTTGTTCAGAGACAGGAGGGCAGGACAGTGTTCTCAAGTGTCCTTAAATGCGTATAGACTTGATTGCTGTCCCATTCACAAGACACACAATGGCAGTAATGCACAGTCGTCCACAGTAATACCAGTTGATTTATCAAACGTGACTCATTCATTTTGCCAGATTTCACTCTGCTGTTATTGCCATTTCATCCTTAATGCGTCACGACACACAAATCAGTCAAATGTTCACTATCGTATGAGATAATCTCAGTAAGTATTTCACTTTGATTAAGGTCAGTTCTCTCTTTGTCTTTTGGCAGGATCACGTTTTGCCATTTGCCGTTTCAGAGTAAATGGCTCTACGTGGGCACGGAAAGAGGGAACATTCACATTGTCAATGTGGAGTCCTTCACCCTCTCAGGCTATGTCATCATGTGGAACAAAGCCATTGAACTGTAAGGGTCTGACTCTCCATGTATAGACACCATGAACTCCAGTGATTCTAATTAAATGTCTTATACTCAAATATTTACACACATGACCTTTGCATCCAGCCTTTCTATTAGTCAAAACACTTTCCCCATAAACTGTCACCTCTCTTCAACAGTTCCTCAAAGTCTCACCCTGGACCTGTAGTTCATATCAGTGATAACCCCATGGACGAAGGGAAAGTATGAAGATTAAATATATTTCTTTATTGCTCAGCTTTTAGTTTGCACGATTTCAGAAAATTTGTGTTTATTTTTTTGCAGCTTTTAATTGGTTTTGAGTGTGGCATAGTTGTGCTGTGGGACTTGAAATCGAAGAAGGCTGACTATCGGTACAACTATGACGAGGTGAGACATCGTTATTGTAGATTAGAGTTGCCTCCCTGCATGATTGAATCTCAGAGTTTGAGGTCATGTTTTTTTTTTTTTTTTTATACAAGGACAAACTTTTTACATAGGACAAAGCATTTTTTAAACTTTTACTTAGTCTTGTTCAATTACATCCCTGAAAGGAACGAAGAAAGGTCTTCAAATTGGTACAGGCTCCAAGCACTCGACAGGTCTCCAGACTGCGACCACATGATCACATTTTGCGACCTTTTTTCTTGCCGGTGTGACATTTTTTGTACAGTCACGGAAAGACTGCACATTGTATATAAACAGTAAGCATTTGAGAGGATAAATGGCAAATGCTGACAGAAAACATGACAATTTGAGTGAAGAAGAGACCGTTTCGTTCTTGCCTTTATTAGTCCGAAGTAGAGGTCGACCGATAGTGGATTTTACCGATACCGATATTTAGGTTTGACCGTAAATGCCAATAACCGATAATTCAACCGATATTTTTTAAAATGGATCCTGGATTAAAAACAAACGTAACACTCACAAGTAAAACAGTGCTGAACTGAAATGTCCTAAATTAAATAAATATATAAATATGAATATATCAAAATAAGAAGTTCTACAGAACGAACTCTATATAGAATATAATTTAAACATTAAAATATTACAAGTTTCGTTAGCTATAACCTAGAAACATACGTAAATTTCATAGGTAACACTTTGCAAGTCGCATTTGTTAACAAGGATGTATTAGCTAGCTTTCATGAACTATATGCATTATGCAATACAATTGAACCTTTATCATTCATGTTAGTTCATAGTACATTAACTAATAACAGATAAAATAAGAATTAAAACTCCATTTCAAATGCATTAGTAAATGTTGAAATTAACAAACTAACAATGAATAATACTTCTACAACTTGTATTAACCTTAGTTAATGCTAAAAATGGTATCTTATTGTAAAGTGTTACCATTTCATATAATTCCAAAGAGTCATTCCTAAAGATAGCCATTAAAATTTAATAAAGACCTATATTACGTATACGTAATATAGCCTATGTATAGTCTCTCACTTTATTTGCTTCTATTTTAGAACACTTGATGATTATCTAATCAAAATAACAAGATGTATTGTAGTGATAAAAAAAGAACTTAAATCGAACGCGTTTCTGATTTATGTGTCTGTCGGCTAATTTACATGAACATATCAATGTTGAGAAAGCAATCACGTCACTAGTTTAAATATGCAACTTCGTCGGCTAATGAATGCATAAAAGTGACCAGCTGGATATAAAATAATGCAAATAGATGGTAACAATTGCAACATTAAACATCTGGGTCAGGTCTGTGTGTGTTTTTGTCACATTGTTTAACCCACTTGACTGAGGTACTAATGTTAGAGTCCTCTCAGCCTCGACGGCAAACATACTTCTGTTCTTTCTCTGCTGATGAAGCATCTAGTCAACAAATTAATTACTTTATAATGATATGGCAATATACTTTAGTGTTATGTATTCATACCGTTTCGCTGTCGGTGTTTTAAATGCGCGTCTGAAGTGTCAGCGCTCTCTGTGCTGCGTGTTCTCTTACGAGAGGTTCTCTCGTATTGCGTAAGCTAGCTTACGCTACGGGAAAGATTCATCTTTGCTGAGAGTTTGAAGCCAAAAAATTATTTCATAATTTGTATCCATTGACAACGCAGTTCCTCTGCGGCAGACCTAGAGCAGGCTAGCTAGCAGCTCATTGGTTCGCTCAGAGAGAACTGCTTAAGCCTATGCGAGAGCGGGGCTGAACCCGCTACCAATGGGAAGAGCCCGCGTAAAAAGAAACGCCGCGCCCAGAGGCCGCCGGAGCCCCCTGCGGAACCATGCGGGCCGCCGCCGCCGCTTCCCGCTTCCCGCTCTCCCTCCCCGCCCCAGCCGGACATACAGTTGCCGCCGAGTGGCCGCTCTGTCGCTTCCGATGACGCCGCGGAGGAGAAGGACTCATGTTCACTGCTCGCTTCAGACAGTGAAGACTGGTCATCTCTCGGATCCACGAGAGAGTCGGCGGGGATCCGCGCCGGAATAGAGGAGGAACTAATGCGCCTCCTCTCACAGGCCGTTGAACGCCTCGGTCTCGAGTGGTCTCCTCCACCCGAGCAGGCCCCGAACCGGATGGACGGCAGCTTCTTTCATCGGCGCTCGACCCCCGCGTGCAACCGGGCCGCCCCATTTCTGCCTGAATTTCACGCAGAACTGACGAAGTCCTGGAATGCTCCGCTCTCGGCTAGAAACCGCTCCGACATATCCGCCTCGCTGCGCTCAGTGGACGGAGCCGCCGAAAAGGGCTACTCAACCATGCCACCTGTCGAGGACTTGGTCGCCGCACACCTCTGCCCGCCCGCTGCTAGATGGCGCTCTTCCCCCACGCTTCCTTCGAAAGCTTGCAGAGCGACCTCGAGCTTTCACGCTCGCGCTTATGCCGCCGCTGGTCAAGCCGCCGCAGCGCTACATTCTATGTCTGTCCTCCAAGTACTACAGAGCGATATTCTCCGTGAATGGGCCGAGAGCGGTAGGAACCCCTCCCCCGCTGTCACGGACCTAAGAAGTGCTACGGACCTCGCCCTTCGCGCCACTAAAGCCGCCGCACAAGCTCTGGGGAGATGCATGGCCAGTCTTTGTGTAGCTGAGAGACACTTATGGCTAACGCTCGCCGACATGGGAGATTCTGAGCGCGCCGCGTTTCTTAACGCGCCCCTCTCCCCGACGGGCCTTTTTGGATCTGCTGTCACGGGAATTGTCGATCGCTTTTCCGAAGTCCAGAAAGCTACCCAGGCCATGAATTTGTTTCTGCCCCGCCGCGCTAGCTCTTCCGCAGGCCGCTCTCGTGAGCCTCCTGTCAGAGCCCCACCGCAGCGCCCTCCTCAGCAGACTCAAACAGCCCAGCGCAGACAGGGCGGCCGCCCTCGCTCTCGCTCTGACAGCCGCCGCAGACCGCCGCCCCCGAGGGGCCCGCGACCCAAGATCACGCTGAAGCCTGATCATCAGAAGTCTGCCTAGCAAAGTTAAGAAAACGACGGCGCTCTCCCGCTGCGGCCGGACCGCCGTCAAAGCTTCGCCCTCTGCCAGTCCCCGTTGTTTCGCCGACTGCTGTATTGTTTACCGCCACAAACAAGCCGGAGTCCCTACCCGCTTGCGAGCGACAAAAAGCCGTTTTTACGGCTACCCAGAGAAATCTCAAAAAGAGAAAATTTGCCGGTTGTGTAGAAAATGTGCCCACAATCATGTGTTCACCCATACACACAAGCATAACATGTCTCTCTCAGAGCCCCTTCACATGAGACGGGCACAGCCCGCTCTAACATCAGAGAAAATAAACACGCCCATGAATGCATGCACGTGTCCCCTCTCTGCTCGCTCTGTTTCACGGCCCATAGACTCCTCTCTGAGTGCAAGTCCCGTTGCAACACACATTCAAAGCGCGCCCACACTCTGTGTTCAGCCCGCTATGTACAGCAATCAGGGCGTGAAAACCATTCGGCCACTAGCCGCATGCTCCAAAGCGTGGGAAGCCATTCCAGGCATTTCCCCATGGGTGCTAAGCATTATAAAGAACGGCTATCTGCTACAGTTTCGCCGCCGCCCGCCTCGTGCACGCGCTCGGCTCGAATCTACTGTCAGCCCGCTGGCCGCCGGCACGCTTCGCTCAGAAATTGCGACGCTGCTACAAAAGGGCGCCATAGAGAGAGTCCCGCCATCTATGACCGAGTCGGGGTTTTACGGCCGTTATTTTCTGGTTCCCAAGAAAGACGGCGGCCTCAGACCGATTTTAGATCTCAGGTCTTTGAACAAAGTGCTCATGAAGAGACCGTTCAAGATGCTCACTACCAGGAAACTCCTCGCGCAAGTGCGCCAGGGGGACTGGTTCATCTCTCTAGACCTGAAAGACGCCTATTTTCAGATCCAGATAAATCCCCGTCACAGGCCATTCTTACGTTTTGCCTTCGAGGGTCATGTATATCAATACGCCGTCCTCCCGTTCGGCTTATCCCTGGCGCCCCGTACATTCACGAAGTGCATGGATACGGCGCTCGCCCCCCTGCGGAGCCAGGGGCTGCGCATATTGAATTATCTGGACGACTGGCTGATTTTGGCCCAATCACAGACGGAGCTTCTGTCGCACCGCGCAGTTCTCCTCGACCATCTGAAAACACTGGGCCTCTCTGTCAACTGGACAAAGAGCTCCCTTCAACCCAGTCAATCGATTTCCTTTCTAGGAATAGATTTGAACTCGGTCTCAATGACGGCTCGCCTGTCCTCACAGCGCGCGGGCAGTGTTCAGCGCCTAGCCGCCTCGTTTCAGATGGGCACCCGCATACCCCTGAAAACCTTTCAGAGGATGCTGGGTTACATGGCCTCAGCCTCCGCTGTGCTTCAGCTGGGCCTTCTGCACATGCGCCCGCTTCAGCTCTGGTTAAACAGCCGTGTACCCCACCACGCGTGGAACACAGGCCGCCAGCTGGTCAGGGTTACGCAGACATGTCTCACGGCGCTGCAGCCATGGACAGTAGCAGAATGGTTTCGGCAGGGCGTCACGATGGGGACCTTTTCCCGCCGAAAAGTCATCTCGACAGATGCATCCAACACGGGTTGGGGTGCAGTCTGCGAGGGCTCACTGGCCTTCGGCCACTGGTCGACTCAGGAAAGCCCCTTACACATAAATTGTCTGGAAATGCTTGCGGTCGAGAACGCGCTCTCGCGCTTCCTCCCGCTCATTCGGGGACACCACGTCCTGATCCGTTCGGACAACATGGCTGTGGTCTCCTATATCAACCGTCAGGGCGGTGTCAGATCCAAGAATCTCTTTCTACTGACACACCGCATTTTAGTTTGGTCTCAGAGCCGCCTGCTTTCGCTCAGAGCGACGCATGTGCCGGGCCATCTGAACGACGGTCCAGACATACTATCCAGGAACCTCATCTCCATAGGAGAATGGTCCCTGAACACACAGACGGTCCAAATACTGTGGCGGCTATTCGGCAGAGCAGAAGTGGACCTCTTCGCGTCAGAAGAGAACGCTCACTGCCCAATATTTTTTACGAGGAGCGAGGACGCGCTAGCCCAGGAATGGCCTCGCCGCCCGCTCTATGCATTCCCTCCGATCGCTCTGTTACATCAGGTAATTCAGAGGATCAGGGACACACGCCACTCGGTGCTCCTCATAGCTCCGGGTTGGGAGAGTCAAAGTTGGGTTCCGGAGCTCACTCAGCTGTCACAGACAGCCCCGTGGCCCATCCCAGTCAGAGCAGATCTCCTCTCTCAAGCTCGCGGCACGATCTGGCACCCCCATCCACAGCGCTGGGCACTACATGCATGGGTGATCAACGACTATTCGTCGATTTGCCAGAGGGAGTAAGAAACACTATCATACAGGCTAGAGCACCTTCCACGAGAAGGCTCTATGCGTCTAAATGGTCTGTGTTCTCAAAATGGTGCACCGACAAACATCTGGACCCACGGTCATGCGAGGTACCGTCTTTGCTAGTTTTCCTTCAAGAGATGCTGGACAAGGGCAGGTCCCCCTCCACTCTCAAGGTTTACATGGCAGCCGTCGCGGCGTTCTCTGAACCCCGGCGCGCTCAGTCCCTGGGCAAAGACGAGTTAGTCATCCGCTTCCTCAGGGGAGCTAAAAGGATGAATCCTCCGCGGCCCCCGTCGGTTCCTATCTGGGATCTTTCTATAGTCCTCGAAGCTATGAAAGCACCCCCGTTCGAACCGCTCGAGTCTCTGGACCTAAAAAACCTCTCGCTCAAAACCGTTTTTCTGATGGCTCTGTCCTCAGTAAAACGCGTGGGGGATCTTCACGCGCTCTCATCCAGCGCCGCGTGTCTTGAGTTTGGACCGAATGATTCAGTCGTCATTCTCAAACCTAGGCATGGCTATGTCCCGAAGGCGATTGGTACCCCGTTCAGGGCTCAGATTATTTCTCTATCGGCTCTGCCTCCATCCGATAGTGAGCGCGACGCTAATCTCCTCTGCCCGGTTCGGGCTCTGAGATTGTACACTACGCGCGCTGCCGCGTTCAGACGCGCTGAGCAGCTTTTCGTGTCGTTTGGGGGGCGCACCAAAGGTCTGGCCGTCTCAAAACAGACACTGTCTAGATGGATAGTGGACGCTATCGTTTCTGCTTACGCATCAAAATGCCTGCCCTGCCCTTTGGGCATCAGGGCGCACTCCACCAGAGGCATGGCCTCATCGTGGGCATGGTCCTGTGGAATTTCCATTCATGACATTTGTGTGGCCGCGGGATGGGCCTCCCCGTCCATTTTTGTCAGATTTTACAATTTGGAAGTTCCCGCCTTGCAGGCAAAAGTACTAGCTGTCTAAAAACCAGCTCCCTAAGAAGCTGCATCACTGGGAGTCCCTCACACAACCGGTTCGCCCCTTGTGCTCTCCTAAGATGCTTATGTATACACTATGTGCCCGCTCTGCCGGCCTCTTTGTACATTCACTCCACATTAAATTATTCCCCCGGTATCACCCTGGGATTCATGAGTGTTTTTCATAGCGCGCACGGCGTTGACCAGGTGTTCCCGTAGCGTAAGCTAGCTTACGCAATACGAGAGAACCTCTCGTAAGAGAACGAATCGGTTACCTAACGTAACCTCGGTTCTCTCTAGAAGAGGGAACGAGTATTGCGTTCCCGGCCGTGCTTGCGCTACTAGCGTTTCACTTCACGCTGAAATAAATCATCATATAAGCCTGGGAGAGACTGTTTTATACACCATAGCCACGCCCACTCTGGCGGGCCATGATGTAATGAGCGCGCGGGCGCTTCCCATTGGTAGCGGGTTCAGCCCCGCTCTCCCATAGGCTTAAGCAGTTCTCTCTGAGCGAACCAATGAGCTGCTAGCTAGCCTGCACTAGGTCCGCCGCAGAGGAACTGCGTTGTCAATGGATACAAATTATGAAATAATTTTTTGGCTTCAAACTCTCAGCAAAGATGAATCTTTCCCGTAGCGTAAGCTAGCTTACGCAATACTCGTTCCCTCTTCTAGAGAGAACCGAGGTTACGTTAGGTAACCGATTCGTTCTCTCCTTGCTGCGCGCAGCCTCACGTGCTAACGTAAACAACTCAGCCAGTGATAGTTTGTTATTTGTCCTCTAGAGGCCGCTCTCGCTCTGTATAATGCCAGCAGTCTCTTCTCAGCGCTCTCGTACTGTGTAATGACTCCGCACACTTCTCAGCCGCTCCAGCAACGGACGCAACCCGGAAAAACTATCGGTGTGGATTTTTACCGATAACGATAGTTACACCAATCAACTATCGGTGCCGATTAATCAGCAAAACCGATGAATCGGTCGATCTCTAGTCCGAAGTATCTATTCAGTATAAACTCGATAGCACAGTCGACAATAGGAGGATGTGCAATGCTAGAGCTTTTATGTAAACAGGTTGCATGCTGTGTTCCTCCAATCAATGACACTGACCCCGCAAATATGCAAATAAGAACGTTAACCCAGGGTTAGGGACTGTACAATGTGAAACATCAGTTTATGAATACCCAGAATTAATTGTTAACCCTGGGTAAATTATGTGCAGTGTGAAACGTAAAGCAAGATAACCCAGGATTCAGTTTACCCCAGGTATAAAATGACCCAGGGTTAACTTTTTCAAGTGTGAAACGCCATTTTGTGCCATGAACGAGTTATAGAAGGCTTTTCAGTTCACAAATCACCAACATTCACCATGGATTTAATGTATTAACGCTAACTGTAACCATAGTCGAATGTTTTTACATTATTCATTTCAACCTTTTGAAAGTGCAACCTTTTGCACATTTTTTAAGGACTTTTAAGTACTTCACATTTTTGCATCATTTCAAAACTCAAAAAATTATCAGAGTTAAATGTTCTTTTTAATGTCATGACCAAAAAAAATTTTTTTTACATGTTACTGTTGTTAATAAAAGTATTTTTTTTCTGCATCTCAACTCAAATGTGCATTTCCAAGAAATAATAATGTAATATTATTAGTAACTACAACTTAATAATGCAAAACAATAAAAAAAAAGTTTTTAAAACACAAATGAACAACTCTAGTCTACAGGAAGTAAATTATTCCAGAAGAACAGAACTAAGATGTTTTATTTGTTTGTGTTATGTTTATTATTGTTGACACATGAACCGTAGTTTGCCTGACCTGGTTTTCTTGTGGTTGATTACTCATCCTTTATTTGGCCTGTAGGCAATCCACTCTGTGGCTTGGCATCATGAGGGGAAACAGTTTGTGTGCAGTCACTCAGATGGCACACTTACCACATGGAATGTACGCATTCCTGCCAAGCCTGCCCAGATCATTACACCGCATGGTAAGCTTTTCCCTAAACAAACTCCTGTTCCAAGTTATTCAGGTTCAGAGGTTCAGGGAGCACAGAATAAATATCAATATAAAATATCAGAGGTGAAGGGTGTCATTTGTGTGCCACTAGCAGCAGAACTGGAAATGTTTGTTTTTGAACAGGTTTCTCAAATGCATCAAAGTTCTATGTTTACACTTCTTCAATAAACTCTGCTACAATAAAATGTGAGCAGCATGTGTGTAAAAGTTTGTAGTTTTGAGAAAATTACGTTTATGTGTGGTTTGTGAAAATTAAATTAACAAAAAAGGCACATAATTAAGCACACTGATCTAAAGATAGAGACTTGAGCAGTCACACACCATTGGGCCATTCCATACCTGTCATTTCCAAGGTGTTTGCTTTTTCATGTAGAAAATTCTACATGTTCATGTAGAAGCTTGCTGATGTTGGTACATAATACAACACTTATCTTTATGACTAAAATCGAGTATTTTGAGTCTTTTTCGCACTGATAAGAAACAAAGCGACCCCAGGGGTTTAATAAATCCATATCCTTAAAAGGGGCGGAGCAAAAAAATATTTTTACAAATGCATCATGATTTTGAAAAAACTCAGACTCAATCTGTCCACAGAAATGAATCATCAGAAATTTTTATTATTGTTTTAAAAAGATGAATAATTCAGTTCAAATAATGGAGATGTGGGATAAGCCACCTTAATGTGTCAAAGAGTTGTGTCTCTATACTGTTGCTGAAAGATGTACCAACAATCATTTTTTGGAATCAAATTACAAACCAAGAGGTGCTTAAAGATTCCTGCCCTTGATTTGATCATTGTTTCCATGATTAAAATACATAGATACTGGAGATAAAAAGGAAAGAGAGAAAAAAAAGAAGGTATATTTATATGCACACCTTGTTTAACGTGCAATATTCTCTCCCAGGTAAACAGCCCAAGGATGGAAAGAAGCCGGAGCCTTGCAAACCCATCTTGAAAGTGGAGTACAAAACTACCAGGGCAGGGTAAGACTACGGGTTGCATTTAGGAAGCAAACAGAGCATGATGCATTGGTTTAAGACTTGTGCAGCGTTGCATTGCGAGAGACTGTCTGGCTTCTGTTTTATGGGTTTTATAGGGATGACATGATGATTTACAAAGGACTGACATAAAATACAAAGCTAATATGACAATTCTTTTTGGATATGACTAGTTTTGCATTTAATCATTTTCTTCATTCCACTTCTTCTGAATGAAGCACTAATTTGTTTTACTTCCGACTTGGCTTCCCTTTGCATCATGGAAAATTGAGATTTGTTCATTTGTTTTGTTAAGGGAACCATTCATGATACTGTGTGGAGGTTTGTCATATGATACAGTGGGTAGGCGAGCCTGTCTGACTGTGATGCATGGGAAAAGCACTGCAGTGCTGGAGATGGACTACTCCATAGTGGATTTCCTTACGCTGTGTGAAACCCCATATCCAAATGGCAAGTCACTGCCACACCTATCGTTGGATTTTCCCATAACATTTACTGCATATTCAGCAGTGCCTTTAAAAACAGAGGCAAAAACAAAAAGAAGTTTCTTTTGTTATCTTTAAATCTTGACAAAATTAGAACTAGACAAAGTAATGATGTTTTCTTTTCATCTAATGAACTGTAATTTGGACCAAACAGTTGTTGCAAAGTAGATTAAACTTATATGCAAGCACTAAAATGCAATAAAAATATAGTTATTAAATCATTTTCCACCAACAGTTTTTCAACTAGGAAAAATGGTATATGGTATATTTGTACAGATGTCTCATCTAAGTTTTAAAATAACTGTTCCTTCTATATCTCTTCAGATTTCCAGGAGCCTTATGCTGTTGTTGTCCTGCTGGAGAAGGATTTGGTTGTTATTGACCTTGCACAGATTGGGTGAGTAAATGCCAAACGGGAGAGACACTCTAATCTTTTGCGAATAGTTGATTTCTAAACAGCTCTCTGTGCAGGTATCCGATCTTTGAGAATCCGTATCCTCTGTCCATCCACGAGTCTCCGGTGACCTGCTGCGAATATTATGCGGACTGTCCTGCTGAAATCATTCCTGCACTTTACTCAGTGGGCTCCAAACAAAAAAGACAGGGCTTCAGTAAGAAGGTAACATTCTGCCCTCCGCTGAGGACCTATTATGCCCTTTTACAAAGTTTTGATTTAGTTTTGGGGTCTTCTAGAATATGTTTTCATGCTTGAATGTTAAAAAAATAACAAATTTTTTTACATATTTAACATTGTTGCAGCACCTCTCTTCCCAGTCTGTCAGAAACGCTCTGTTTAGTTCTGGTCTCTATGAAGCCCCTCCTTCTGAAAAGCACAATGTGCTGTGATTGGTCAGCTGGTCCAGTGTGCTGTGATTGGTTAACCGCTTTGAGCGTGTTTGGGAGATGTCCCGCCCCTTACAATAACCACAAGTTTCAACACACTACTAACTAACCCAACCAGGCTCCGCCCCTTTTATATTGCTTATGCCTTTGGCAGGAAGTATTTAAATGAGAAGTATTGTGATGTGTTCATTCCCGGAAGAAAACTCAAGACTACAATGGAGGCGTTTCAGGGAGTTCAGAAACTGTGCGCACTGAAATAGAGAATAACTCCCTCTGGAGGGACTTTGTGCTTTGTAACTTTACAGAGCTTTTTCATGCTCAAACAGCAACATTACATACTAAAAAGTTAATAATGTACAAAAGCATAATAGGTCCTTTAAAAAAAAAAAAAAAAAAAAAAAAGGATAGTTCAATATGACTGATGCAAATCTGTGTTTATGCAGGAATGGCCAGTAAGTGGAGGTAACTGGGGCCAGGGAACACTAAGTTTCTCAGAGATCATCATCACTGGGTAAGTGATCTCTCACACACATACATCAACTCTTTGCTGTACCGAAGCCTTTTCACGTTTAATAATTGGATTTGCGAGACCTTTTATACTTGTTGGAAGTGAAATGCATTTTAATGCGAAGCCAGTATTTCAGGGCTGTAATTGGTTTCTTTCTTTCTTCCTGAAACACCAGGCATGCTGATGGATCAATCAAGTTTTGGGATGCCTCAGCATGTGAGTTTCTGTCTCAGAAAACAAACACTTACTTTTGATGTCACATGTAGATTCTATGGCAATGTTTTGATTTGGAAAAATATAAATCAGATACAGAATCTGCGCTCGATATTTCTGCAGAATAGATGAATATTTCTAGCGAATAGATCTTTCTCCAAAGAATAGATTTTTTATTTATTTTACTAATAAGAGTAAAGCATTCTCAGCTATATTTAAGAAATTTTTACTTGTCTACATCCATTCTGCAGAATTCTGCAGATGCTCCCCAAATTCAGAAAATGCAATAATTTGCAGATTGTATCTGCTTTAAAAAATTATTTAAAACAAAAATGATTAACAACAGCTAATAAAGATAATTGGTTACAAATTTGCTCTGTTGTGTCTGTCAGTAATGCTGCAGGTTTTGTATAAGCTAAAAACAGCAAAGGTGTTTGAGAAGCCTCGTAGTAAAGAGGAGAAATCCAGCACTGACATTGTGGATGAAGATCCGTTCGCCATCCAGATCCTCTCTTGGTGTCCAGAGAGTCGTGTGCTCTGTGTGGCTGGAGTATCGGCTCATGTCATCGTCTACAGGTTCAGCAAACAGGAAGTCACCACTGAAGTGGTCCAGGTCTGACCCATTTTAAAACAGGACGTTTATATGTGTATAAGATATGAACAAGATGTGTTTAAGGTAAATTTCAGATGATGTTGCTGGTCACCATTTGATTCATTCTTCTCCACTTTTAATCTTTTATTTCACGATTTCATTTGAAATGGTCTAACCATGTGACAAATGATTAATATTAATATGAGGTCCTAAAACACTGCATGGTGATTATAATGCAATTAGAAGAATGCTGTTGAAAGTCGTTTTAGACTGAGTTTAGTATGCACACTGCAGGATATTTCATTAAACATTAAGTTGTTTTGACAAATGATTTCCAACAGTTAAACTACCATATGCTGCATCCACACAAATGAGTAAAGCGCTCACATATTTATGGTTATTAATCCTAAAAAACGTGTTTTTTAATGAGTAGGTTTCACACTGAAGGACTGAATAAATTAATGTAGAACTAACTTCACATAAATATTACATATTACATAAATATAACATAATTAACAGCGGGTAACACTCTCCTTCATACTTTCAAGCCTGGAAAATATCTTCCTGTCCTGATTAGTAGTGTGATATAATATTAAGGCTCCCCAAGAGATTGTTCAATTATAAATTCATTTTGTGTAGATTTGTGTGTGTGTGTGTGTATATATATATATATTTTTTTTATTTTTATTTTTTATTAAAACATTTTAATAATGTACATAAAAAAAAAATGTAAGCAAATATATAGTCATAGTCACAAAACAAGACAAGACCAGACAAAACAATCATCTCTAAAAAATACCCCAATGAGATAATGCTAATATATTTAGTATTTCTAGATATACACGACCTGTCAAAAGTTTTGGCTCAGTACGATTTTGAATGTTTTTACTGCTCACCAAGGCTGCAATTATTTGATTTAAAAAAAACAGCTATTTTAAATAACTATTTTCTATTTTAATATATTTTAAAATGTAATTTATTCCTGTGATAAAAGCTGAATTATAAAACGGATTCTTCCGGTCCTTGATTCTGATTGGTTGAGTCGCGTTCAAGGCCGTTGTAAATTACTCAACAAACATACACCTGTGACCGCATTACATTAGTGTTACTGCGCAACTGCGTTTGTGATTCTTTGTTGCTGCATGTGTTGCTTGGCAACCTCTTTGGAACTACATTTCTTGGCGGAGGAATTATACATGTGTTATAACGTTATATTTTTTTGTTGCTGGTGTTTATTTTATGAATAAAATAAATATTAAAATGAATATTTTATGGAGTTACCATTTTATAAAAGCAATAAGCCCCTTGAAGCTGTGTTTTACAGTGAATTTAAAACACCTAAGGGGGTTTTAGGCACTTTGCTCTGCGTTGTGCCTAACAGCGCCCCTTAGCTGTTCTAAATTTTCTGTAAATCACGGCTTCAAGGGGCTTATTGCTTTATTTTCAGCATCATAACTCCTGTCTTCAGTGTCACATGATCCTTCAGAAATCATTGTAATATGCGGATTTGATGCTCAAAAAACATTCATTATTATTATCAATGTTGAAAACAATTTGTTTGACAATTTGAAATGTTGTGTACAATTTCTTTCAGGATTCTTTGATGAATATAAAGTTCAAAAGAACAGCATTTATTTGAAATAGAATCTTTTGTAACATTATAAATGTCTTTACTGTAACTTTTGATCAATTTAAATCATCCTTGAATCCCTTGACAAATAAAAGTATTGATTTCTTTTATTTCTTTCCCCCAAAAAATTAAATACAAATTCTTACTGACCCCAAACTTTTGAACGGTAGTGTTTAATGTTACAAAAGCTTTCTATTTCAGATAAATGCTGTTCTTTTGAACTTTCTATTCATTAAAGAATCCTGAAATAAAAATGTAAATAACTGTTTTCAACATTGATTAATAATAATGAGAAATGTTTCTTGAGCATCAAATCAGCAAATTATACTGATTTCTGAAGGATCATGTGACACTGAAGACTGGAGTAATAATGCTGAAAATTCAGCTTTGATCACAGGAATAAATTACACTTTACTATATATTCACATAGAAAACAGCTGTTTTATATTGTAATAATATCTCACAATATATATATATATATATATATAGATATTTTTTTTGTATATTTAATCAAATAAATGCAGCCTTGGTGAGCAGAAGAGACTTCTTTTAAAAACATAAAAAATCGTACCGATCCAAAACTTTTGACTGGTAGTGTATAATTAATGTCCATATCATTAATTTTAGTACATTTCTGTAGTTTATTTTGAGGACAGTCAGATTTGTGGAAAATTCTAAAATATTACACAATTTGCATAGATAATTTTGTGTTAATGGAAAAAATCGGTGCACTTTTCTGTCCAAATAAATGATAAAAAATAAAATGGATATCTGTATATCCGTTTAGAGACATGTGGATCTATGCATATGTTTATATAAATCTGTGTGCATAGTTAATGAGAGTTTTTCTGGTGTGTAGCTGCTGGAGGTGCGTATGCAGTGTGAACTGAATGAAGTGGAGTCTCCTGAGGGCGGAGGAGAGCAGGCGTCTGCCGTTTCCACCCCAGGAACATCATCCAGCCCTCAGACCAGCCTGCCTCAGTCCCACCCCTCCACCAGCAGCAACAACTCCTCCGACGGCCTGCGAGACAACGTGCCCTGTCTCAAGTACAATCAGTTTCACATTTACCCGCCCCTTAACGGCATGTCAAAACAACAAAACAAAACTTAAAGGGATAGTTCACCCAAAAATGAAAATTACCCCATTATTTACTCACCCTCAAGTCATCCTAGGTGTGTATGACATTCTTCTTTCAGATGAATACAATCGGAATTATATATAAAAAAATGACCTGGCTCTTCCAAGCTTTATAATGGCAGTGAATGGCCGTTTCTGTTTTGAAGTCTCATGCATCTATCCATCATAAAAGAGCTCCACATGGCTCTGGGGGGTTAATAAAGGCTTTCTGAAGCAAAGCGATGAGTTTGTGTAAGAAAAAAATACATATTTAACACGTTACAAAGTTAAATTCTAGCTTCCGTATCCGTTTGTTCGTTTGGCCGGAAGCTAGTTATTTTAGGTCATAAAGTTTTAAATATGAATATTTTTCTTACACAAGCACATCGCTTCGCTTCATTTTTTTTTTATAACTCCGATTGTATTCGTCTGAAAGAAGAATGTCATATACACCTAGGATGACTTGAGGATCAGTAAGTCATGGGATAATTTTCATTTTTGGGTGAACTATCCCTTTAATATGGCCTTTCCAACAACATTTACTATAATGTGAATCAGATTTATTTATTTATTTTGCTCAAATGTCTGTCTGTGAGAAAGAGCCTAATGAATGACATGGTCTGTGTTTATATTAGCATATAGTTAATTGTGTCCTTTGTTCTATTTGGCCAGAGTCAGGAGTTCTCCTCTCAAACAGTCTCCGGGTTACCAGGTGGATCTGCTCATTCAGCTGGTGTGGGTCAGCGGGGAGCCGCCACAACAGATCACCAGCCTGGCCGTCAACTCTGCATATGGCCTGTAGGTCCACGAAACGACAACACCAACTCATTTACTGCACCTATGATGTGTTTACTGAGCAATTAAAAATGCTTTCCTTCCACAACAGCTGTTCATTATCTTTCAGACAAGTTTTATGTGTCATGATCCATCAAATTTTAGCCTAGCAGGCATGTAAAGTACTTAATTGTTCTTAATTATGATAATTAAGTATTATTTAGTGGAATTTGAACACTATTGAAATGCACAAATGTAACTGGCCACAAAAATGGCCATTCACAAAAATATTTCTTGAGCAGCAAATCAGCATATTAGAATGATTTCTGAAGGATAATGTGACACTAAAGACTGTAATGATGCTGAAAATTCAGCTTTGCCATTACAGGAATAATTCACAATTTAAAATAAATTTTCGATTAAACATATGCAGCCTTGGTGAGCAGATGAGACTTTCAAACACATAAAAAAATCTTAATGATTCCAAACTTTTGACCCATAGTGTATATCTGTCATGTGTTTTACAGAGTTGCATTTGGCAATGGAAACGGACTTGCAGTGGTTGATTACCTTCAGAAAACACTTCTTCTGAACATGAGCACAGCCGAGTTGTACGGCTCAACAGATCCTCACCACAGACAGCCACGCTCACCCCGCAAAGCCAGACAGCCTTCGTCAGGTGAACAAAAATCTTCATACTAATAATCATAACCTCTGCATGTTGTCAGTCTATGTGTATCACTTTCTCTCTGATATAGTAAAGCACATGCTCACTATTAGCAGTGTCAATATACGAACCATGATGCTCCTGCAGGTGGTCATCTCTGGTCGAGGAACCATCTGCTCCTGATCTTAGAAAATCATTCAATCCATATGCTCAAAAAACAGGAGCGCCGATGTTTTTTCTTTTCTCTCCCTTGTCTTTGCATGTTCTTTTAGTTGTTCACTCATCTGAGTTTCAGTCTTTGAAATACACAGATGCCAACAGACTGAATTTATGGCCCATGTGATGTTTTACATTATTGTTAGCGATGATTTAATACAGAAAATCTGTTCCAGTTATAAATTCCAATTATAAGTAGTGTTTGATAAAGCAATTTTTGATTATGTAACAGTAATTGCTATTTCTCATACTTGGGGTTATTGTGGTTTGAATTGTATGAACTGCCATATTTTTTGACCTCACTCATTTATTGAAAATGATAAAGCAGAACAAATGCGTCCAAACTGTCCCGAATCCAGTCTCTGGAATCTAGGAGTTCAAAGGCCTTTCAGCTGTTCGTTTGATTTTGTGTCATTGTTTTGTCTCACCCTTTCAATATTCGTTTCTCTCTGTGGTTTCGTAAAGACACTCAGCATAAGAAGTCTTGCATGTCCGGCCTCTCTAACTTTTATTCTGAATCTGTGAAAAAGCTTCATTCTTCTTACCTCAGTAAGTCACATGGCACTCATCAAAGGTCTTGTCCTTCTCTTTATATCTGTCTGCATTCTTCTTTTTGTCGTTGGTTAACACTATAGTATATTTTTTTACGTTTATTTATTAGTTTTAAGTGTTATGTGATGATTCCTGTATGAAGTCCATCTGGCTGTTTGGTTTAGACGTGTTTGTTTTCAACAGGTTTTTGTGATGGTAATGATGCATCAGCCACCCCAGAGGAGAGATGTAAATCACCAACTTCAGGTAAACATGCCCTCATTATATGACAGGATTTACTTGTACATGAAGAGCATGAATTAAAGGTAGTTTTATAATGAGTAAATTGACAGACCTTTAAAGGAACAGTTCACTCAAAAAATGAAGCTTTTGTCATGATTTACTCGCCCTTGTGTTGTTCCAAAGACGTGTTTCTTTCTTTCGTGAAAAATAAAAGGAGACCTTTGGCAGAAAGTGTTTGTTTTTGATAAATCACCACCCACTTTCATTTTATACTGCCAAGCTCTAAAAAAACATGTTCTTTTTGTCAAAATCCTTTATCCCTGAAGCATGTTTTATTATATATATTGTGCTGGTTTTAACCCTGTCTGGAAGATTTTTTTTAACCAAGTTAAACCAAATTTTAGAGTCTTTAGCAAAAACAGATTTTAAAAACCTGATATTAGATCTTCCTTACATTTTTCTCACCAAGAAAATGGCCACGGAAGCTGGCATGACATACAACAACAAACAAACAAATCCATCTCCAAAAATAAAAAAAATACTAAAATCTATATTTCAAGTCTTTTGACTCCATACAAAATCTGAGATTAATAGACCAAAATTTTAGACCATAAGTCATTCATTTTCTTATTACGTAAGATTTACTTTAACTGAATTTGAAAAGTGCAGCTTGCATCTATAGGATTAGATCAACATGAGGGTGAGTTTATGAAAGACAAAATGTTTGTGTGGACTGTGCCTTTTAAAGTGAAATATGTAATTTCCCAAAAAGTCCCCTGCCAGCATGGCTTGGACCAGCTGGTGGTCCTGCCAAGCTCATGCATATCCTCTGGAAGTTCCTTTTGGTGAGGCAGAAATTACACACTGCAACTTAAAGACAGACATATTGACAAACACTGCAATGCCAGAGCATTGGATGTGAAGCTCCATTATAGTTGAAAAGTCTTTAGCACAGCGAAAAATTAAAACAATTCTGCAAGCGTCGTCAGAATTCAAGTCAGGTGTGCTGACCAAGGAAGTTTCATTTACAAGGAATTCGACTTTGATATTCAGATAGTTGCCAAAAGTTACATAAGACCCCATTGGCTGTATCACATTATTATGCAGACTGTGTTGTTGCTATAGGCTCCGGTTCACCATGCAATTCTGATGAAGACAGCAAACACAAGTTCATTGACAAGGGTACAGTACAGTTACACACCCATTTTCTGTCTTAGAAAAGCCTTTATTTTCTTTGATTTGGTTCTTTTCAACACATTTTCCAGTGATGTCCAAAAGCAAGCGGATATCCAAGATTGTTGCCAATGACTTTGGTACTGTATAATGTTCATATTATGGCAGTCTGGGTCTCTCAGTTTCCGTGCTAATGGGCTCTTGTGCACTAACCAAATGAACTAACCAAACAAATTAAAATGGGTTTGCTTAAGTGCATAGTAGAGCTGAACTTGAGCTTTGTGTATCTGTTGCTTGGTGGTTAAGGGCGGCAAAAAATGGTGGACCAGTTCAACTTTTTTCAATGTCAACTTTCTTATTGTACATAATTTCCTTATGTTACTCTTAAGGAGAAAATATTTGCGTGATTTTTTTTCCCCACCTTAAATGGATTGTAAATACTGCACATGTTGACTTGAAACTGTTTTAAGATTTAAAATGTTTTTATTCTCATAATATCAAAATTGAATCTCCTGCAGGAATGCTTTTTTTCTAACCTTGTTTAACATTACAGGCTTTTACTCTGCTCTGCTGCGTTTCAAGGGTAAAAATACACCCGGCAATGGAAATGACGTTAGACTTTTAACATGTCTCTGATTTTGAATCGTATGTTTACTCACAGATTTCTACTGAACATCTGAATCATATATCTACATATGGGCGATTACACACACACACACAATGTCAGAGAGAAATAAGGCTCATGGCGTTCTGACTCTGGATCGGTGCTGGTTTCATTGCCACTAATCTCAATGCAATTTTCTGGGCATGATCAATTTGCTGTGTAACATACTAAATAAACAAATCTCTCTTTTTAAGGCTGCTGATGGGCTCATGGCTGCTCTGTAGCTTTGTTCTACATCTTGATCCTCCTGCTTATTTCTGTCCTCTTTAACCTGTTAATTCGTCTTTATTTAACATTTTAGTAACAATGATTTCCCAGATATGAACGGCTTTGATTTTATGTTCAGAACAATGTTTTCTTCTTTCCAGCTAAGATATCCCGGAAAATTAACATGATTGCTGATCAGAAAGATGGTAAGCGTTTGTTCTCTCACTTTAGTTTCTAGGAGTAGCTGTGCATCTTTTGCAGGTGATCATTGTCTTCCACGCTTATGTAAACTGGGCGTTATTTTAAGCAGCACTTAATCATATTTTAAGTCATCAGATTCAAATAAAGTAGCACAGTAAAGATTACATGTATATGAATGCATTAATGAGAGAGTGATTGCGTGTTAATTAAATCCAACGTTACCTGGCATCGTCTCTCTTCTAATAGTGAAGCTGTAGGTTTAAGTTACTAAGAAATATATACTATAACTTTTCAGTTTCTAAGCTATTTTATTGAGAAATCTCAGAACAGTGTTGACAATACATTTCTGTACTACTGAATGATTCGGTGTGTGTGTGATCTGCGCGTGAGGTGTGAGCTACTGTCTGTATGTGTGTTACAATGCAGCAGCGCATTTAGAACAGCGATTAACTTACATGTACAATAAGCTGTTTAAAACATGCGTTCACCTGTTCAATTTTGAGCATCCAGATGGTATAATCAAAGATATCTTGTGGCATGCTCTCAGAGTATACATTTATTTGTAATTTTAACTGTTGGAAACGGAGCGTAAAAGTGGACTTCAAAGATTTATTTTTCTGTTGCGCCCTCTATAGGCCATGATCAGCGACTAGTCGGCAGAGCATTAAAGTCAACTAGTCGACTAGTCTGTGCAACTCATAGTGTCTACCTATATTATCTAAATTATTACAGTCAGTAGTCTACAAAGACTATCTCCATTAAATCTGGTCTGGTTTATAGCTTATTCTGGCCTATAACTGCCTACTTAGACAGTAAAGGTCTGAAAATGAACCAGTCGCAGTTTTGTTTTTAAGGTTGAGTTTGAATAAATCTATAATAGCTGTCAATACAATAATAAATGCAGTATTTTTTGCAGGCAATAAACATTTTTAAATCCTACGTGATTTCAGAGGTACTCCAGATATTGTAGACCTATAATATAGGTCTATATAGATTGTAGACTTGCATGCATGAATGTTGGTACAAATGTGTTTAGGTGCAATTTATACATGAGCTAGCTAGTTAAACTTTACGCTTACTGTTCTGCGTGTAGAAAGGAGGGTACGCCGTCACTGCTCTCTCCCTGTTGAGAAACAACAGAGTTGTGTGAAGAAAATGAAGAGGAAACACACAGCGTCTTTCTGTGAGACCTCACTATGTGACCTCAGTGAGTGGCCCTGTTACAGGCTGACCTGACCTGATTTGGACTGGTTCATACTAACTCACTGGAGCTTACAGTGTGCAGTTTGCCTGTTGTCTTTAATGATGGTGCAACTAATGTTTAATTCCTCACCTTTTTTCACAGTTTTATTTTAAACTGATTACAGATTAAGGTTTAATATTCTTAGTGCAACACTCAAGTTGCACAAAAAATTCTTTCATCATCCCGAAACAAAACAGATTATGGGTTTTGACCTCATAATACTGTTCACATTTGCTGTGTAATCTTTCGATTCCTAATGATGTGATCGTAGCACATTTTATATTTTTCAGCTGGTAGTCTACAATCATCAGACCAGCAATAATCCGTGTCGTATTAACTTCTCTGTCTTTCTTTAGCTAGTGACTTTTATGAGCTGTTATTGTGTGGTTTACTAACCAATTACAGACATTTTACAGGTGAATCTTACAGACCAATAAGCTTCATCAAGAGTCATGTTTCACCACAAATTCAAAAGAAGAAAATATTATGAATTCATGACTAAAGTTAGAATATATTCAGTACAACAAACTCTGCTGTTATGTATAATTATTTGTATTAATAATTATTATATTCATAATTTCGAAATCAAAAATTCTTTCCATTTTGGGGTGAAACATGAGCCAGACCTGTTCTTGTCAGTTTTGGTGAGATTCATTGCTTTTGGAATTTGCATTTATACTAAAAATTACTGTTATAGGTTTGCCAGAAATATATCTGAATGCATCTGATTGTCTGAGTGTCAAATGAAACCACAAAACAATGTTCTGTAGTTGGTGACTGCTAGTTTTGTGGAAATGTGTGATTTCATTGCAATGGTTTGTCTCCAGTACCTGTATGTTTTACTCATTCCTCACTACATATAACTGAAATGTAAAGTTTATATTAATGCTGCACATAAAACACATTTTATAAGAATATCATCAATATACTGAATGAACTGCTTTTGGTTTCAGGTGTCCTGAGGTGGTTCAGACTTGATTTTACTTGTTAGCGTCATGTTAATTGTCCACTTCTGTTGTCTTTTTGTCCCTGATGGTTCTCAGATGCCAGGGACAACTCGTTCAGCCGCTCGCGCAGCTCCAGTGTGACCAGCATTGACAGAGAGTCACGTGAGGTTGTTTCCTCCTTATACTTTTGTGACTCCCTTTCCAAGAAGAGTGAGACGTTGGCAGTGCCCAGCCTGTGGGTGGGCACCTCATTGGGCAGCATGATGGCCATCACCCTCACTGTACCCTCCACGCCAGAGCAGAGGATGCAACAGCCTGTGGGCGTCTCTTTCTATGGTAAGGCTTGCTTTACATCTGTATGTAAAAAATCGTTTTTCGTCAATTTTCTGTCTTCTATTAAAAAAGGATGTCTAATCAATTTACTACATACAAATTTTAACAATTTCATGTTTATTAAACTTTTAATAATAGGGCCCTATGATTTTTTTTTCCCCTGAAAATCTGTTTGTTTTTAGGTTATTTTAATTCTGTATTTTTGATTTATTAAAAATATTTTTTTTGTTGTTGTTTTTTATCAAAAACAGTGGTAACTCAAATTAACTAATAAAACTTACATAAAATGTAAACAAATAATTTTTTTGCCAAAGAAATTGCTGCACAACAGAGGTTTATCGTTTAAATTAAAACATGGAATGAAAAATGTAGATATTCCTTAAAAAAACAATGTTTTAATAAACTGTATTATTATTATTATTGTTGTTAGTATTGGTTAAACCAAATTTATATTTTAGCAGTTTGTAGAGAAGACCTTCGAGTTTATGTGTGTATCTTGCGATAGTTTTATCAAATGAAATGGTGAAAACGTGTAGTAGACAAAACTGCACTAATTCACGCAGAGAGACTTAATATTTAAATGGTAGTCATTTTGCGCTTTAATATTCACAGACACTAGTCCATACTGTGATTTGATTAAGTTTACAGTCTTACTTTTGATTTATTCATCCAAATTTACCAAATTCCGTGACATTCCACGTTATACTGTAAATTCCATTTTTATGACTATTCTGAAATTCCATCTGCTTTTTTCGCATAGTGAAAATCACTATTGATGAAAAAAGACACTTTTTGGTTTGCTGCTTTCTGCCATCACAGGTTCAGTAGTGCGCTTGAAAGGAGGCATTCTGTGCATGGCCCAGCTGGATGCCAGCGGGACCCTTCTGCCTCACGTTTATGAGCCCTGGTATGAGCCTAACGCCCCTGAGGAAGAGAGAGAACCGCCACGGAGACGCCGGCCCACCTCTCCTCCTTCATCACAGGAGAACCAGGACTGTCAGTACGTTGTGGTTTGCTCAGAGAAACAGGCTAAGGTGGTGGCCCTGCCCTCCCAAAACTGCTTCTACGAGCACAACATCACTGAGGCCTCCTTCGTGCTTAGGGCTGATGTGGTGACGATGACCTCCGGGGTCGGCTTGGCCTGTTTCTGTGCCAATGGCCACATCATGACCCTCAGGTAATGTAAAAGACCTTACATTCAATGCCACTGAATATTCTTTTCATCTTTGTTTTTTCTTCCTAAACCTGTAAACAATCTGTTTTCAGTTTGCCCAGCCTGCGGCCACTGCTGGATGTGAACTACCTTCCTCTGACGGACATGAGGATAGCCAGAACCTTCTGTTTCTCAAACCAAGGCCAGGCCCTGTACCTCACATCGCCCACGGAGATCCAAAGAATCACCTATAGCCAGGAAACCTGTGATAACCTGCAGGTCAGAATGTGCCCATTATTGTTTTATGTGTGCAGGATGTTGTATGCCCTATTAAAATCCCATTCATTGTATACATGGAAAGTGATTTTTAGCGATAACATAAACCTTTTAATTCAGACTATGGCTGCATGATAATGATTAAACTGATCACAATTATTTTGCTCAAAAATTATAATCTTCACACAGATTACCAAAGACTGATGTTACCATGAAGCATTGTGAATGAAATAGGTTGTTCTGTGTTTTTTTTGTTTTTTGTAATGACATAATAATATTATTTATAATGAATGACTATAGGTCAATAGTTTTACCATTGTGTCATTAATGATTTATTTATTGAATTTTCATAACAACAATCAATCAAATAAACAAACAAACAAAACCCCACAGCAATACAATAATAAGACAAGAATAATAGTGCAGTGTAGACAGTCAATCAGTTAATGGAGACTTTCAACTGCAAAGATTTGATTTGCTCTAAAAAGGATAGCCAAATTCCTTCATAAAGACTGTATACACACAGTCTATCTGTCTTGTTTCTGATTTTTCATAAGCTTTTTTTGTCTTGTCTTAATCTTGGAGCGGTTCATGGCTTGTCTCTATTGAAGAATGTAGAAAATGAATGGGAAAAATACTTCCAGGAACCAAAGCACATTAAAAGTGGTTTTATTTGCAGTCCCTTTAAAGACTCAGACATAGGTTGTATTACATCACTCTTCATATCCATTTATTTTGAGGTGCTCATTTTTGCAGGAGATGCTTGGAGAGCTGTTTACCCCAGTGGAGACACCAGAGGCTCCGAACAGAGGGTTCTTCAAGGGCTTATTTGGAGGCGGCGCTCAGTCCTTGGACAGAGAGGACCTGTGTAAGTATTAATCTGTAATTTACACGTACAATATGCTATCAATGTTTCTTAAGGCGAGACACGGCAGGCAAAAAAGTTTTTTTTTTTTCACTGGTCAATTTTGAGATTTTGGGCTATTTGCCTTCAATAACATGTCTTCTTTCAGACTTGTGCTGAAAAAAAAGTCCAAAATACGCATTTAGGTCTTTATTTTACTACACATGGTCTGTTTGCGTGTGTAGATTTCACCTAAATTCATCAAAAGTTGGTGTTCTAAATTATCCCGCTGCTCCGCGATCGCTGTCTGCACACTGTCATCACATATACCGTTAGAAAGCTCTCTCTCTCTCCTTTACAATGCTGTCGGGTCCAAATATGGTCATTTCCTGTTTATCAGCAACCAATCATGAAAGTAAAATGGGCGATTTAACTCAAAATGCGCAATCTCATTGGCTGATGCCAATTTCTGACAACGTGATTCGTTCAGAATCGTCACGTGACGCGCTCTGACATTATATACATACATCACATATATACTATACTTTACACACTATATATACAAAACAATTACATTACACAACACATTTCAGTTTTTGTATAATATAATTACTATATGATACTAAACAAATCTGTAATTATAAATAAAAAACAGGCAGATCATATTCATCTGTGTGATGGACTGTTGATGTGTGGTTTTGGATGTTATGATCAGTGATGGATGAAGCAATAATGAGTTTTGGATGTTAAACAGTATGATACATGGATTTTACTTGGACCTAAAGCATATTTTGTCTGTAATTCATGGCTTTCAATAGAAATTAGTGGAATTTTGCCATAAAAATCTTTAAAGGCCGTTTTCTCAAAATGAGTTTTTTCTCACACTCCGAGTGACAATTTTCCACTTCTGTAGCACCTACGTACACCAAACTTTACAGTCGTATTCCTAACTATATTTTGAAGGTTTGTACTGAGGGATTTGTTGATATATCATTCTTGGCCTGATTTATATGACATTATATGCCTGAAAATAGGGCGGAAATCAGTTTTTTAAGGCTATTGGCAGTATTTTCTGATTTACAGGGTAACAAAAGGAGATATTCATAATCTGTCACTTCAAAATATATGCAAAATAATTAATTTAATTAGATATAGCTTGATTAGCATATTTAAACATACAATTACAGAAAACTTGCAATACATTTTTTTTTCTCCTATTCATGCGAGTAATCAACTGGTAAAGTTTCATGGTAATATCTGTAAGTTAACATTTTTACCCTATTCACCTGTAGTGTGAATTCACCTTAGATCACTAAATAGAAGAAGCGCTCTAATGTAAAAATTCTGATTGTTGATAATTATTTTGGCTGATATCTATACTGTTTTCATTTGAATGTTCATTTTGCCTAATATCCATGTCCATCTTCAATCAAACTTTTAAAAAATGTAATAAAAAAAAACATTTCAATGTACAGTACACTTAAACACGTTTTAGATGTCTCACTAATTAAAACATCTGATTAAGCTAATCAGCTTCTTGTTGAATAGGTAGACATCTAAAACAGTGGTTCTCAACCGTGGGGCTCAGTGATCCTCCAGGGGGGCCGTTAGATAACTTAAAATTAATTTAAATATATGAATAGAATTCATTATTTTTATTATTAATACATTAAATTAAAAAAATTAACAAAGCACTTTTGTACGTATTCTGTGTTTGTTTTGGAGCAGCCCAAGCCATTTCTCATTCCGCTGTGAGAAATACAGACTGAACTGCGGTTCAAAACACCCAAACGCTTCATGAATTTAGTATACGCAAATTACATCTCTCAGTTGGATAATGAAAACCAGTGTCGCTAATAAAGTGTTGATGGATGATGATTGTAATGAAGGTAAAGATGACGTCGTACTAGGCATGTGCGAGTCCGTTATTATTGATGCGCAAACAAACCGTGTATGTGTGCTCTCGGCTCACTGATCGCTATTACATCGTATTTCTGCTTGAAAAGTTCAATATATTTGCGTAGTTGTCAAAATTGATCAAATTAATCCATTTCATAACGGATGTTCGCCGAAGAAGCTTACTTGTAGAAGTTTGTGAGGATCAATGGTGTTTATGGACACGTGCATCAGTCGCTCCAAACATAGACAAAACAAAATCATGTTCTGTACGATCAGCCCCTTACGCCTGTCATTTTAGGAAAAAAAAAGTGTCAGATTGGACTGTGAATCTAAAGCTCTTCTCATTTTGCGGATGAAGAAAACTGCAGCGTTTAAAGGTCATTTCTATTGATTGTCATTAAACAGTTTTACCAGAATTTTTGTATCTTAATGGTAAAAAGACAGAACACTGTTGCTTGTGTGAGCATCTCAATTGTGTATTTACCTGAAAAGTCAATCTGGTAATATTATGATAATTTACCATATTTATTGTGTAAAAGGTTCTGTATTGATGGCAACAAATAACCTTTTTTTAAGGTTGCAGAGAAGAACAATATAACATTGTTATATTGAAAGATGAAAGATGACATATTTCATCCCAAAATCAAATGAAACCTATTTTAGGAATGTGTTTTTAGACACAATAAGATTTTTTCCATTGTGACATTATTTTCATGGCAATTAAGCAGATTTCACTCCAATTCTCATTAATGTAATGCAGAATTGTTTTTTATTATTATCATTTATTCTTTCCCCTACTATATCCTATATTCATTTTTCTATTTTATTCACACATTTCTTGATATGTTATTATATTTAATATGTTCTATATTATATTTTTTATTATGTGTGTATGTCCATAATTCCTTATTGGTTCTTTTTCTGGGATGAGGAACTAAGATAAACATTTCACTATATTACATTATATGTATGTGACAAATAAAGAACAATTTATAATAACAATTTCAGCATTGTTGTTATAAAAACCCTTCTTTGGCAAATACTAATTTCAGGTGTGTCTTTTCATACTTTAAAACTGATACGGTCAGAAATGTGCCTAGTTTCAAGATCTCTCGTTTTGTTCTGGTCTACAGTTGGAGAGGTGACTGCTGGGAAGGCTTCACGCAGCCTGGCGCAACACATCCCAGGTCCAGGTGGCATGGAGGGCATGAAGGGGGCAGCGTCAGGTGTGGTGGGAGAGTTGGCACGGGCAAGGATAGCTCTGGATGAGAGAGGGCAGAAACTAGGCGAGCTGGAGGAGAGGACAGCAGCCATGATGTCCAGCGCAGACTCCTTCTCCAAACACGCACATGATGTGAGATGATCACTTGCGATTCAACATGCAAATTTCATGCAAAATCAAGCAAGCTTGCATTTTTTTTTCTTGTTTCTGCAATTGTTCTGCTAGAAAAAATGTTAACCTGAAAGGGGGGAAAGAAAAAAAAACCTGGTAATTTAAAGTCCAAAGAGATACACTTTCAAGTGTCCTGCCACTGCATTGCAGTGAATTCCGTTGTGGTTTGCACCTATGCGAAGCGAGTGTTTTAAAAGGAAAGAACATTTCTGTCACAAGGCTCATTTGAAGGACAGATAGGGTAATATTTAATATTGAATGATATCTCCCAATCATTCTTCACGACATACACATGCCTATTGCCATTTAAACCTGTTCACTTCCAAAAGCTGCAAGAGAGACACAGCTGGGTCATTCCTGCAGTTTGGTGGAGTTTATATCCCCATTAAACAGTACTGCATATTTTACTTAAAATGTTTATCAACTTTCATGCCACATGGTTTATTTATGCATAGATGTATCCCTAAAAACGACAAGTCATAATCACTACTACCTTAGAATCATTGATTTAAAAATTTTACAAATTCAAAGGAAAATTCCCATGTTCACTTTGAAATAAAAGTTTTGAAAGGTTACATATATATTTATAAATGTGCAATTAGTAATTAAATTTAAGTATTAGTATATACATTTACATTTTATATAGGCCTACATTTCTAGCCTATTGTTTATATTAGTCCTGCCACTAGTCAGGTGGCTGTAATTACATGGAAAATTGAGAGGCCACAGCATTTGACCACTGGATTTACAGAAATCCTTTACATTTTAAGGAGTGTTTTCTCAGCGTTGCAACATTGCATATCGTATCAACTCCTAAAAAAACCCACATTATTTTAATTGTCACTCAGTGAGTCATTGAACCATGTATTGCTATGTCTTTGGAAGGCATTTGTCTTTCAAATACATTTTTGTTATAATTTTTGTTATTTTAAAAATATTTTAATTTTTAAAGAATATTTAAAGACCAGAACCACAATTTGAGTAATTAAGTGTTAACATGTAATTGTACTCTCACTGTCACTGAAACTAAATACATCATGATTATTGGTGGGTTTTCACTGCAAAGCAAGAAACACAAAAATGTTGCAGATATCTCCACAATCTTTGAGAAAGCAGGAGCAAATTCAGACATTTTAGGCCACAAAAATCTGAAAAGCTGATATGGACTGATTTTTGCTTTCGTTGTGTATTGATATTGAGTAGGTTGGTTGGCAGTAGTAGGTAGGCACTAGGTTTTTAGATGCCAAACGATATTTGTGTTGGATAATTTGTTTCATAGAGGGTAAACCATCTATCTTTCTTCACCAGATAATGCTGAAATACAAGGACAAGAAATGGTACCAGCTCTGAGGTCCCTGCAGGGAGTCAGCGGACCTTCCTGTGAAGACAGCAGATCCATCATCTCTCCTCCGTTTCTTCCTTCTCTTCCTCTCTCTCTCTCTCTCTCTCTCTCTCTCTCTCTCTCTCTCTCTCTCTCTCTCACTCTGTGATGTCCAGAGACTGCCACTCTCGTCACGCGGCATTGCCTCGAGCCGAGGAGCTGCGGAAAGACAAGAGGAGACAGGAGGGGAAGGAATGGGACAGGCGAAACGCATCAGGGCTGGATTTCCTTCCCTTCTCAGTGGCAGTTGAGTTTTCCTCTCCGTGTATCTTATCTTGGAGTTGGGAGAAGGGGGTCCGTCACTGGTGCTGCCCCCTGTCTCATACCTTCATCCGCCACGCTGTCATTTTCACTGCCATTCTATCTGCAACAAAACTACAAAAAAGGATTGTGGGACATTTTGGGAAAATAAATTATTTAAGGTGAATGAAATGGGTCAGAGGGACATACAGCTGACAGAAGGTGGTCTAATGTCTGCATTGCCAAGCTTAATGCTTCTGATAATCTGTCACTAGAGCAAGAAAAGATTGCATGTCTAGTGATTTAATTTAGGAAATTAGTGCTTTTTCTTGTTTTTATGAATTAGAGTGAATCTCATGAAAACAAATACTTCACCTTATAATATTTCACCCCAAAATCAATATTTTGCATAAAGGAGATGCTATTTTTAGGAGGCAGGTGTGTTCTTTAAGCAAAACATTTCTTGTTTATTTTGATTTTAGGGTGAAAAGTAACCTTAATTTCATGAGATTCGCTCAGTAGTCATGTTAGCTATGGAAAAGACCGGATTGTCTTACATAAGGTGTGATGAAGTACCATTTAATTTCACCTCTAAAGGGCTGGAAGTTGCTGTATTTACCACGTATCACGTGATTATTTTGCCATATGAAATTGCAGACTGGCCCGGGCAGTGAAGCTGATCTGATCATGCATCATTTTGTTGGTTCTTTCGTCTAAAGGACGTATTGGTTTACACTGATCAGGTCTCAAAAGAGCTTTTAGGGAAGAGCTCTGACTTTGATGTATACTATACGCTGCGCTGACACTGGAGAACGATGTTCATTTTAAATGTATAAAGATGTAAAGAACGCATAGGTGAATCTCACAGAAACATGTCTGGCTCATATTTCACCCCAGAATCAAAAAGACAAAATATTTAGCATAAATAAAAAAAAAAGTTGTGCATTGTGTTTTAAAGGCAATACATTTAAATTTAAATCAGCTAAAATTTAAACAGTACAAATACTACCATTATGCATAAATATTTCATTTAAATATTTTTTTTTGCTCTACAGAATAAAAATGTGGCTAATTGTCATGAAAATATGCAAAAAAAGGCTTTATTTTCTGTAAACAAAGTCTAATTTAGTATTTTTCAGATTTTTGGTGGTGAAATGTGACCCCGACATGCTCTCAACCGTTTACACCTGTGTGAATAACTGCTGAATGTTTGCTGGTTATATACAAACAGAGATCCGAAGAGCATCAATTGTTTTTGTTCTAAAGGAGTGGGTTATTTTTGTCGCGAAGGAACGCGAGCGAGAGTTGGGAAGTGTGAGGCATGATCTTGAATTATGTGCCTTGTGATGATTGACATGTCAGAAACCCTCCTACGGACGAGAGTACTGAATCTTCATATGCAAAACAGGTTCTTCTTCCCCATTTACCACGATGCAAGGAATCTCACGGCTTATGGGGGACTCAGTACCGGGTGACCTCCTCATCCGAAGTACACGACGAATGGATTTTCTCTGTGTATTTTCTAAGAAGCCTTTTGGATGGACTAATGCATGAGTTTGTCATCCTCACAGAGAGGTGAATATATCTATCTCTGTGTTTGTTGCTGCAGTGGAAGTGACCACTAAATGTTCAATGCAACTCCATACTCTCGATCAGCAGCACCCCTCGGATATGTGTCGTCGAGAGGGGGTTACCTTCTGCCTTTGCTTTGCGACCCATGAATATATGCTATCCTCGACTCGTGTGCGTATACGTGTGTGTTCGTGAACATACATGTATGCAAGAGTATGTGTATGCTCACGTTTATATATAAACTAAAGATACAATATATTTGAAAGCATATGTTTTCTTTAAGTGTGTTTTCTTATTTATGAGGTGCAAGAAATTGCTGCTATTTGTGTTGAATTCGGGGCGTCTGTCAAACCCTTGTTATTTTCCTTATGTTTTGTTTTGTTTGTCACATAGCTGCCAAATGTTGTAAATATGAATACTTCTGAAGACAAACTTGAGAGTGCTGACGACACAGATCTGACTAGACCCCAAAGAGTTGCTTTGCTGTGGAAGTTTTTCTCACTGAGAAGAGAGGGATGTTACTTTTAATTTAAAACATAAGTGTCATGACACACACACACACACACACACACACACACACACACACACACACACACACACACGGCAACCCACTCCATCTGTTGCCATGGTGTTTGTGTAAATATCTACCAAAATAGCCATTTTCAATGTTGACCAACTGAAAATGTAATCCAGCTTCTCTGCCTCATACATTTTTCTTTGCCATGAGCGGTTGTGTGGTCTTGCACTACATGTTTAATATTATAATGACATCAGAGTCATTTTATTTTTAATATTTTTGTAGTTGGTATTGTTCTTTATTTTCTTCAAAAAGGACCAAACTAAGACAGATGCTAAGTGTAAATGAGGTGGCTCACACTCTCAGATTTGTCCTCATTGCCAGTTATATGTATATTTCAGATATTTACAAATGATTACTTTTTTTCTATTATTTGGAATGAAAGGACACATTTTAAGATACTAAATAAACTGGTTATGTATACTCACTGAATCAAACATGAAACCTTTTATGGTGAGCCGACTGCTTAATGAAGGAAAGACGACCTACAGAATCTGAAATCATTGGCCATCACTGTACTGTCTCTGATTTCTCTTGCACAAAAGGCAGCAAGATATAGTGTTTACAAACTTGGAACATCCATATACATTATATTTTGGCTTGTTTTCTTTAGTCCTGCTAGTAAGACATATTTACTCTCTTTTATTGGTTATTCTGAAGGCAAGATTTTTCTTCTTTTTTCTATAGTATAGGCTACTCGCATCATTTGAACATGCCTAGCTGAACTCCTGAAGCACTATCCTTGAAAAGGCTCAGTTCTAGGAGTTCTTGGGTTTGATTCTACGTGAGGTTGTAGGTTCTCTCATCATAGCCGACTTCTTGTACAGTTTTATTAATCAGACTTTCACATGAATGTTTGTCTTAATCTGCTGCCGCCCAACAATTTAGGAAACATGTTTATAGACATATATGTGCAATGGAAAATAAATGTAACAGACAGATTTATTTCCAGCCGTTTTGATTCCACACTTCATTTTGCATACTCTGGCCACTAGATGTCACAGTTTTAAAACTCTAGTTGCTCACACATATATCTTTCACCTTAAAATAAATATAAGAAATAAATGTATAAACTGAATAGAAACTACAAACTTATACATATATATTAGTACTGTCAAATGTATTTAGCGTGATTATTTGCATCTAACACAAAAGTTTGTATATATATATATATATGTGTGTGTGTGTGTATACATATATTACATGTAAATATATAGGCCTATATATATATATATATATATACTTAAATATATATATATATATATATATATATATATATATATATATTTGATTTAACAAAAAAATTAACAAACTCCTTTTGTTCAAACTCAAATTGCTACCATGACTCTATTTTTTACATATCTGAGTAAAAAAATACTAATAGCCTAGGCCTATTTAAACAATAAAATGTGTGTATAAAATTGCAGATAAAACGGTCAAAATCTGCCTGTGTGTTCTTTAATAGGCTATTAGGCCATTTGGGCGACTGATAATGCTCTGTTCATAAAAACTGGGTTGTTTTTTTGTTTTGTTTTTCAGCCATTAAACAGCAAGTAGCTTAATTAGAGCACTTTGACCTCCTCCGTTGGACTCATGGTCTAATAGTGCTGCAGTTCCTCATACGGCCTGCAGGGGGTTCAAAATCAACCAGAGCAACGACGAAAGGCGCATCAAGGGGAGGGAAACTTCAATTTGGCGTCTAGCGCTCTGTTGAATTACTCAAACTCTCTCAGTCTGCCTGGAACGGTGCTCAGCAGCAGCTGTATCTCCTTTGTTTTCCTTTTTAAGGATCCGATCAATAGAAAATAAACCGACGCGCGGAAGAAAGCGACTCTCACTGACACTGGATACGAACGGCGTTTCAGACTGTGATGATCTGATGCTCTGAGGTCCAAAGTGAATCTGCTGAAAGGAAACAAGCGTCCATCACCAACTTACAAGCTGTGAGACTCCAAGAAGATCGGATATGTTATGAAATATCAACTTTTACGACGGGATTTTCACCATTTTTGTATGCCAAACCTTGTATTCATTTCATGTCCGATATGACAGGGCAAATTATCAAGGTATTGAGGAAAATTTGATGCGCTTTAAACATAATGCATATGAGATTTAGTATTTCTTAATTTGTTTGTGGGAATGTAATCGTTTTTTCTGCCTTTTGATAGTGAATTCAGCAATGGAAAGTATTGTAATGATGGATTGACATAGCCTACAGCACTGAAGATGTGAAGAATGTTTCACATGGACTTTGGGAATGTCCAGTGATTTGGGAATGATGAACAACGGACCCACTATCGTCTATGAGTGGCTGAAAACCCTCCAGCTGTGTCAGTATGTGGAGTCCTTTGTTGATAATGGGTATGATGACCTGGAGGTTTGCAAACAGATAGGAGACCCTGACCTGGATGCCATCGGTGTCATCACACCACACCACCGGGAAAAGGTCCTCCGGGCCGTGGAGAGACTCCGAGATGAGGACAAGAAGGTGGCACCAGGACTGTATTTCACACTGGAACCCCTTCCACATGGCACATACCCGAACACGTCTCAAATTAGTGAGTGCAAACAGAAATGCACCAAGTCATGGGTCAATTCTACCTGGGACAGTCGACCAGATCCTGGGTCCAGGATTGGACTCTCCAATGAAATCAAAGCACTAGAGAACCACAAGGAGCCGGTGGTGTATCCTAAACTCAAGCTGAAGATAATGATAAGGGATAAGCTGGTGAAGGATGGAATAAACCTGAGCAAAATGCCCTACTCATACAAAGTGAGTGCTAACCTTTACGTCATTATTGTTCCTGTCACATCACCTGAAAATGTTTGCACAATCTCTTTGTTTTGCAGCAGAGATACTGACATTTTATTCCTTCCTTGAAAGGTTACCCGTGGGCTTGAAATTTACCCACCTGTGTGTGTGTGTAGTCTCGTTTTTGGGGTAATAAACATCCAAGAGAAGTTGTGTCTGCAAAAGTCCTTGTAAATATCACCTATTATTATATTTATTTGTGCATTAATGGTTGACCGATATGGGGTTTTCTTTCAATGGTTGACATACCATGCAATTTAATGATAGAAAATAGGATCTACACACAATTTCTGAACTGATATGCTGAATTACCTTATATTTACTCCAGATTCGCTAAAACATTTGGCTGACTCTAGGCTGAATGCCTGAATGTTCTGTTTTTTGACCCATGCTTAAAATATTGTTGCTTGGAGTGGCAGCACAGTGAACTATGGGATAGTTACTAGTTATCATCACATTGTCTTGGGTGGATAAATTGCTTGTATAGGTTGATCAAAAAAAAAAAAAAAAAAAAAGCAGTAGGCTTATGTAATATGATAAAGAAGTGTGCGTCATGTAGGCTACAATTGAGATGTAGAGATGAATGGGAAATTTTGTTAATCAAACTGCTGAGTAATCATAATCTTATTTCTAATGTCTTGTTGGTCTAGTGTTGTATTGTAGTTCCATGTTGTGGCATGTTTGATGCTTCCCAAGACGCATGATTTTATCCAGCCGGAGATGTTGGATTATTAGACAACCTTAATTGAAGTCGTTATTCATTAGTGCACTCCAGGGCTTTGAGAGCAGGCGAGTCTCTGCTCTAATCAATAACCCAGAGAACAACGACTGTAATCCATTATCTACACCGAATGCTATTAAAAGAGTTATTTACTGTACAGTTAACATCATCTGATGGTTAAGAGCTTTTAAATAATAGGCACGCTAATGCAATGCATGTTTAAGGTTTCAGAAACATTTCACTTGTAATTGCACTTGGCTTTTCTACATGATCAGATTCAGATTGGGATTTATAGAAGTGATGTTTCATTCAAATGATTTTATTGTGCATGATTAAACCGTATAAAGCACAAACAAATGCTTATAATGTTTGATCATTTCAAATATTCACAGTTTATTTAGCTTTTTTTCCAAAAAAATAAAAAATAAACATCCTTAACTAGATGTATACTAAACATATTAACATTTGTTTTCATAAAATGTATTCCTTTTTAACCTTTTAGGAAGTAGTTTTTTCTTGTTTTAACATAATTCTAACAATTTAGTGATATCCATGCTTAAAACAATAAAAATGAAAAGGAATGTTCTTTGCTGGCTAGACTTTCAACATACAATTTTGATGTTTTTACTGGAAAACAAGACAAAATACTGAGCACAAGAGAACTTCTCACGAAAACTTGTGCATACACACATGAATTTGTTATTAACCTTGTTCGAACATTAAAGAATTTGGAGTATTATAAATGAGTGACTGCGTGCCATGGTCAGTAATTTGCATAAAATTGACCCAAACCATGTCCATATTTGGCCTTTTCTGCACACCTTTTCCTTTCATCACTCTCAGCAAACATGGCACTTTCTAAAGACCGGTCTCACCTGAAAAGATGCAAATTCCAATTCTAAGTGTGCCATCCTCAAAACAAGTTCAAATGTAATAAACACTTTTTTAATACAGATCCAGATTACAGACTCTGTAAAGTCTCCTCCAGCACATCCCAAAGACTTTCAATGAATTTAAGCTCTGAACTCAGAGGTGCCAATTCATGAGTGAAAATAATTCTTCATGCTCCTTCCCAACCATTCTTTCATAGTTTTAGCCTGATGAATCTTGACATTGTCATCCTGGAATATGGCCATAATGTATTTTCCTACATGGTTGTTTAAGAAATGAGAAGTTACACTCTCCATCAATTAGGGTTAGAAGAACTGTTGCCAAACATGTAAAATGATAGAAACATAATCACTGCAATAATGATCCAATCATAGACCCTTAGGGTGTGTTCACACTTGGCATGTTTGGTTGGATTAAAACGAACCCTGGTGCGATTGCTCTGTTAGTGTGAACAAGTGTGAACACTGGCATCTGAACCCTGGTGCGCACCAAACAAGTGGGCCGAGATCGCTGAAAAGATGGGTCTCGGTCTGCTTCCAAATTAACTGTGGTGCGGATTGAATGAAATATGATCGCCAACATGGACCAAAGACATGTAAACAAACAAAAAAACAGGAAGTTGAGACCCTAAAAAGGCCAGAATGCTCAAGCACAACTGTTTTTTTTCTCATCATAGTTGATATGTTGCCCATCACAGTTCGGTACAGGCATCAGAACCGCGTCTCCTCACAGCAGATCTTCACGTGTGTGTGACGGAGGGATTCCTGTCGCTGTTTTGACTCCTTTACACATTTTATAAGCTCTTCACGATTTCTCAGCTGGTCAAAATACCATCATCATATGTAGGCTATGCTCATACATCGATCGCATTTAGCACTGCACACAGTATTGTTTTGGATGTTCAGTAAGTTCCGTCTGAAAATAGGCAATACACCATAAAAGCTGACCAATCAGGTTGTGAACATATCCCTGCTTTAGGTTCGGTATCTTTTGGTTCGTTGATAAAAAGGCCAATCTGAACCAATCTAAGCGGACCAGGACTATAACGAACGGTCCGGACCAAATGAACCGAACACAACAAGTGTGAACACAACCTTAAGTCTATTTAAGCCCAAACAGTGACTTTTTTTACAGATATATATATATATATATATATATATATATATATATATATATATATATATATATATATATATATATGTATATAAAATATTTATGTATTAAATTTCATCTTAACACGTTTATAAGACCACCCAGAGTATGTGAATTTTTTTCCATACGTGTGGTTTCAGTAATTCCTAAAAGAACAATCATTAATTTGTAAAAAAAAAAAAAAAAATTTAATGAAACTTATTAATGAATCACCTGAGAGTCCCACATTTTATAAGTAACGTTTCTACAATAATTTTAATACATTAATTTGATTACAGTGCACATTTTCCCTTCTCATATCAGTATGATAAACAGTCTTAATTAGCAGACTGGGATTTAAACAGTGCACCATTCAGCGGTGTATCAACCTGTAGCAGTGCGGCTCTCGAACGGTTGGTTGTCATGCCTCTGTCACTGGACTCCACCACAGCTTCTGTTCTCGTCCGAGTCGTGTTTCCATTCTGCTATCTTATCAGCACATTTATCTGCGACGAGTCTCTGGTGACAGATGGCTTCATCATGCTTTGAGCTTAGAGAGCCATTTAATGTCTCATGTGATGCCAAAGTCCTCATTATCATTACTGCCATTTGCATTTGTAAAGAGTGGCCCACTTTTAAAATGTTTTCACTTGCTTCCTTGGTTTCACAGTATGTGAACTGCTGCCTCCCAAATTGTCTTGCAAATTGAGACGCATTTATGCTGCAACTAGCAATGTTGTGCGCTTGAGCAAGCTTGTTTTAAACATGTATTTGTGGTTTTCCAGACCTTTTCTAAAGCATACCTGTGGACTGAGAAGAATTTGTTAACATCACTTTTAGGGCTTAAACAAATAGTACACCCCAAAATGATTTACTTACTCAAGTTGTGGAAACTCAAAATGGAACTGGATTTTTTTCCTTTTGAAGAATATTCTTGCAGGTCCTTTTACAACAACAGTTCATAGTGACCGTAATATGACAATCTTCTTCTTCGCCAAAGCTCTGAAATCTTATTTGTGTCCATGTTTAAAAATTGTCTTTAGAAGTCATTCCAGGTTTGACGTCCTGGACAGCAAACCCCATTAGCCCTCGCATATGTCATAAATACAATGATTATGCAGAATGAAGAATGATATTTGAAAACTATGGTGAATATGTTTATTAAACAAGGTCTTTAAATGTTGTTCTGTGCCTCAAACAAAGCTACTTGGGTAGTGCACGAGTCATATGAGCGCCTTTATGATATTTTTATGGTCCATTTTTTGTGAGTGAACTGTGAGTGAAATTTCTCTAAAAATTCTCTTTTGGTATTCTATGGAGTGACAAAGGCCCTGTTTACACCTGGTATTTTGGTTGATGGGATCACAAGTAGACGAGGGAGAAACACACTCGTTTACACCTGGTATTTGAATCTGTCCCTTTTGTCCACTTTCAACCACTTCTGTCCTGATTTCTTCGAGGGGAGGGTCTGTAGGCGGGAAAATATGTGGACTTTTTCAGATCTTTTGGTATAATGGATGAAACAAGCTTGTGCAATTTACACATGAACGTGAAAGGAGACAACGGAAAAACATCCGGAGAGTAAGCAGCTTTCGTTTTTTTGCTCTGAAAGCCGCAAGATCACTGTGAATGTGGCGAGTGCGTGTTAGAAGTCAGGAATGGTGAGAGATCATTGTGCTTGGTACGTTTTTCATCTTCAAACCAAAATTTGGTCTTCAGTCGCCAAAAGTTTAAATCCCATCTGGCTAGTGCGCTTCCCATAATGTTTAAGCATTAAGTCAGTAGGCGGAGAGTAGGCTTCTTTTGCAACCATGTTTTGACCACATGATCACCTACACCACGAAAGAAATTCAGTCAAATGTGTTTTCGACTAACTCTGGAAGTGGTCGAAAGTGGAAAATATTTTAGACCCTGTTTACACCGGTATTTAGCGTCAACCACTTGTGAACCGATTGACCTAAACGCACCAGTTGTAAACTGGGCCTAACCTTACAATTCTAAACAGGGCCAAAGTGAGTAGAAGAGAGAAGAGAGTAGTTTGTATCTGGCGAAGTGGATCATGTATTCCATGTCTTGGCAGTGGGAACTTGATTGTAAATGCTGCTCGTATTCTTTCTGACCTGCATTACGAATGGAGGTGGTCTTTTCTAAACTAGTCTTTCAAAAAAAAACTTGTGTAACCGAAGCGCGTGTCACAACGGATGAATCCTGTCTGGTCAGGGTGAGCAGGTCCTTGTGGCATGTGGCAAGAGGGATCAAGGCATCAATTGCATATTCTTTCTGGCTTCATTAGTGAGTCAGAAGGAACCTGTCTCTTTACATTACGAAGCAGTGTCCTGATTTTTATTCTACACGGCACACTTTTAACTTGAGGTGCTTTGTGCTGTTATGCAACTATGCTTTAGGAAATTGCTCAGGTTAAACCTAAGCCTATTGTACTTCAATGCATAACTCATCCCTCACCTTTTATCTTAATATCTCTTCAAATCGCCCAGCTTGTTGACATGCTGTTTTGGCTTCTGAGCTATTGTTGAAACTATATTTTCTGACAAAGCCACTAATCTGGTTAAGCTGTGTTTTGGAACTTTGTTGTTTTGGCTTTTCAGATCTCGTTTTCAGATCCATGTGGGCTGTCGACACACTGGGCTGTTGCTGAATCGTTTTTGTACATCATATGTTAGCCGTGTTACGAAACGCCTAAATAAGGGGCTTAAAACGAGTTTAAGGCATCAGTTTTCCTACCATAAAACATTTAGGGACAGTTTTACACATAAATTAGTTTTTACTGCCCGACAAATCTTCATTGAGACTGATTTGTGAAGTAAATGGGATATTCATAAAGGGAAAAAATACGGAGCCCCTAAAGGGAAATGGTGGGGAAAAAATTAGATGGATTAGAAGACTAGAAGATTAGAAGTCAATGCCTTTGTGGTCTCTCGCACATGTTTTGCGTTCCTCCAAGAAACTTTGCATTCCCTTGCAAAACTTTTGTGTTCTTTGCGAGTGAAAGCAAGGTTTCTCGGGGGAATGCAAAACATTTGCGAGAGAACGCAAAAGCATTGACAAATAAATTTTCTTCCCATCTCATTTTGTTTTCTTCACCATGTCCCTTTAGGGGCTCCGTAGAAAAAAAAATACAGCTGGACTTTATTTTGTCCAGTTCAGTTTTTGTTTTTCAATTTATGTAGGTCATTAGAGGTTGTAAAACACAAAAAAATCCTCATCAATCATCATCTACTTATATTGTCAAAGATTTTCATTGAAAATGAGTTGCATTTAGTTCTGTTCATCATAGAAGTGGCATTTTGGAGCTTGACTTACAGTTAATGTTATTAAATATTAAACTTGATTTGCTTATTTTGTGTTCCACAATGAATTGCAAAGTTTTCCAACAACACAGGGTGAGTAATTGATTACTTTGATTTTGGAGTGCTTTTTAATATTATGCCAGTTGACTTCCATGTATATCTGCATTTTCTTTGGGCGGAGAGAACAGAAGTTCACTGATTCTCCTCTGGATAATGTTCATGAAAGATTCATGCGCAATCTGTAAAGTGCAGCATTCTGGAAAGCATTTCATGAGTCACCGCTGACCTTTTATTAGATCTGAGCAAAGGGTTTTTGTGATTTTGAACATTTCTCTCAGGTTTCTGTCTGGCAGCAGGCGCAGAGATTATTTTAGAAGTTTCCTTGAATGGCCCATCCTTTCAGGACAAACTACATCATGTTTTGGAGTCTTTGCTGTTTTTAAATCAGAGTAAATCTGTTCTCCTGTCAGTTTTAAGCTGGGACAGAGCGGAGCGGAGTGGGCATCAGAGATGTGTTTTCTGAACAAGTCTGACAGAAACACTGTATGGAGGGACATCAGAGCTCCTTTGAGAAGATTTTGTATTTAAGTTTTTTTTCTTACCCTTTAGTTGGCACTTAACTCGTCCCACATTGTACTACATAATTAAATTCACTCATTAATTTCTGAGCTCAAATAAATGGTTTTTCTTGCTTCTCTGAATGGAGGTGCGTTGTGATCTCTGGGTGACCCGAGGGTGAGGGGTGATCCAAACTCACAGCTGTGACCCGAACGCTTTAAGATGAATGGATTTAGAAGGATTACCACCCAATATGAGCGTTATTTCACATGAACTTATGGCCTTAAAACAACAGCAGCTCTTTAGACCCACTTAGACGTGATTGGACATTATAGAGCTGTTTTTCTTAAGTCTTAAGATGGTGTGAAGTAGAAGCTAGTCATCTTTCCTTGTGCGGTATAATCGAGTCTCAACAGTATTCTCAGTGGTCCAAAGTTACATTTGGTTCCTGATGCATGTGAAAGCAGAGTGATATCAAATGAACATGCCTCTGCAAAACTGATCTAATGATTTGATTTTGTTTGCCAGAATAAGTTAATAGTTTCAAATGCAACAATTGGCATTCCTACTTGACTATAATATCTAACTGTGATCATCAGATGACCTACGCTTTCTGAACTCCCATTAGTCTTCACATCACTGCACATTTGCATAATATCTGGCCACTTCATGCGTTTTCTCTGATCGGATAGCTATCCGGTCGTGAAAAGACCAGGTGTAAATGACCCCCGAAGCTCTTTTGAGACAGATTTAAATCTGATCACTTAAACCACTTCAGGAGTTGGTCTGAGACCAAGTATAAATGCATCTGGTTGTTGAAACCACATGTAGATTTTACTCCTCCCAAAAATATAAACGTGTAAGAGCGTGTTATAGGCCATATGACACGTCCAGATATGACGACAGATGAATTGCTGTGTATCTCTTCTGAAAGCCAAAGTACAAACAGCTGCAAATGAAACAGAAAGTAAGTCGCAGATGCTCAAAACAATCATCTTCATTAAATGTAGTGAGACTAAATGATCTTACCAGTGCTGATGCCGCTCTCTCTCCTATTGTGGTCTTAAATCTTGAAGCTAGCTGATGATAAATCAAATGCAGCTCATATGTGTTGCTTTTGCTGATGTGAACTCCATTAAATTTGCATATAGCACAGGAATTGAAGATCGGATTTATATTCGTTTTGTGGAGACGCATTTATGTGGGCAAGTGTAAATGGAACGGTTTTAACAAATCAGATATCCATCTGATCAGTAAAAACTCATGAAATGACCAGGTGTAAACAGGCCGTCTGATGTACTAAACTTGTTCGGTAGCTCGTATTTGCACTTGCGATGCGGAGCGCTCGGGTATGATTCCCATGAAACATGTCACAATTGTAGAGCTCGAAGACTTGTAGAAACAGCTAAAATGGCACGGTTGCTTCAGCAAATGTGTTTTTATCCCACTTTAGCTTTTGTTAACTCTACTGGTTGCTATTATTGTAGGTGCTAAGTTATTTTAAAACGTGATAGAGCGTTAACCTTTTAGTGCCATTCATCAGATATTTAATTTCTGCTCCTGCAGTACATACAACCAACGAACATAATAATATGTTGCTAGATTCACGTTCATCTGTTTTCGATAAAATAAACATGCTTTTAGTACCACTAACTGGTTATTTCAATTTGAAAGTGTTGCGAAACTGTAAGAAGAACTGTAACAGGGTTCCCGCGGGGTCTTAAAAAGCCTTAAAAGCATTGAATTTATGAATTTGGAAATAATACCTTAAAAAGTCTTTAAAAAGTCTTAAATTTTGATGTCTGGGTCTTAAAAATTGTGCTGTGTCAGTGTATTTCATTGACGAATATAATGACGAAAACTTTTCTTCAACGACATTCTTCACTGACGAAAACGAGACGCTACCTAAATAAAACCTAGTTTTGAATGACAAAAACTATGACGAAAATCATTGACTTTTTCAATCGTTGACATTTTCGTCAACGAATAAAAACTAGATGAAAATGTAAGATAGTGTCGATCTGGGAAGCGATCCAGTCAGAACTGATCCTGCGTGTGTGCTAGATGCACACATTTGTACTGTAACGTGCTGATCTACCCCGTGGTCTCATAAAATGTTGAAAATGTAAACCAACCACGCACCAACCCGAAGCGTGCAGCCGTGCACATAATATGCATACAGCGCGCGAGTACTGAACTGATGAGCTCTCTTTCGTGTCTGAATGGACAAATACACACAACATTATGTCTAAATGTCCGGTTTGGACAGTATTCATGTAAACTATGTCGGTTATGTTAAACAGTTGTATCGGGTGTGCATCAGTGCAATCGTATCTGCATGTCATTGGACATGTCTTAAAGTCCAAAGTCCCATTGGCCGATGTCTTAAAGTGACAGTGGCAATAAACATAATGCGGTCTGTGTCATTAATTTTGATCAAGCAACAAAATAAAAAGAGAAAAGCATTCACTGTTTGTTAATAGCTTTAATAAGGATTAATTATATTTAATTCTTACAAATAATTGTCTACTTGAAAGAATAAAGGATGATGTATGTAAGTTGTTATAAAGAATGCATATATCATTAATTGAAAAGAAGACTGTGTTTTACTTTAGGAAAAGTGGTTTTATTTAATTTTAAGATATTTTTTTAAGTCACAGTAGTTAAATCTGTATCTGTATTGCATGTTCAAACTTAAAAATCATTCATATTAATAGGTTAATATATGTTTTCTCCGGGAGTGTATGGGTTTGGAAATTTTAGAGAAATTCTAAATTAACGCATTACAATTTACCTAAAACCATTAGATTTAGTTTACAGTAGATTTAGAAAATCTAAAAAAACTGAAATCAAAAATCACTAAAATCTTATTGTATTTCGTCAACTAAAACTAGACTAAAACTAAAACAATTCAGATGACTAAAATATGACTAAAATTAGTTTAGTTTTAGTCATATTTTTAGTCAAAAGACTGAGACTAAAACTAAATCAAAATTTGCTGTCAAAATTAACACTGCTGTATGTAACTTCTCCGTATTGTATTTTTCCTCAAAAGTTTCATTTGTCAACCACGATTATTATGATTTTTGATGTTTAATGTTCAGGGGTCTCTCAGTTCCCCATATTCCCAGCATGGAATAAGTAGCTAGCTAATGTTAAAACACAACTTAACATTGTTCGGCAAACTTTCTTGTGGCCTACTGAAATGTTTTTATTTTTCACACCTGCTTGGCTTATCATCTTTTACCCATTCCATATTTGAAAAATAAATGAACACAAGTTGAAGGAATTTGTTTATCTTTGCTGGTAGGGACGTGAAATAGGTATTAATTTTTTATATAAATGGTCTTAAAAAGGTCTTAAAAAGACTTGAATTTAACTTGAAGAAACCTGTAGGAACCCTGTGTAATATCAATTGATAATATCAATTGGTAATATCCTAATTGATTAGTTATCATTTTGCCTCATATCATCTGCATGTTTACATCAAATTTGCCATTTTTGCAAAGGCCTGCTCTGGAAATGGCTTGGGTTATGCAGGTACCCAAGTACTACCATTATGACCAAAAATAGAAACCATGATGTGTACAGTCATCACAACAACACTGGAGTAGAGTAAAGATTATAGATTAATTTGTAGAACATATTCTGCATCAAATCGATCTTGATGGGCCATCTTTGATGGATGTAACTGGTCCAAAGGCATTATAGGAAATTGGGTTATGCCATTTGATGGTGGCTGTCTTTTTCATTATTTGCTTCGTCGCACAATCAATTTATGTTACTGTCGGCCTCTGTCTTTCTGCATGAATGCTTTGAACAAAACAGTTAATATAATAAAGGATTGTTGTAAATGACCTAAAAGTCCAAGCTAGACTGGATGTGTTTGATTGAGATATGACAGACTACTTCGGTTCACTGTGTTACGATACCAGGCAAGTTTATAATGTCCCCTAGGACCAAAATCTAAAGAGTAACCAAAAGAGTAATTTAATAATGGTGGTAACCACAGTAATGGTACTAAATAACCATGGTGGTAATTCTTTTTGGATAAACTAATGAATGAAGAAGTGTGTGTGTGTGTGTGTGTGTGTGTGTGTGTGTGTGTGTGTGTGTGTGTGTGTGTGTGTGTGTGTGTGTGTGTGTTAGGGCTGGGCGATATATCGATATAAAAAATATATCGATATATTTTTAAATGTGATATGGAATTAGACCATATCGCATATATCGATATAGTTAAAATTTGCGCTATGACCCTTGCTCCAAGCAAGCTGCTGACTGCTTTTGTAGAAATATGTATATCGTGCATTCTATCAGTTGCAGTTCTGCCTCCTCCGTCTCAACAGCATTAGTGTACAACCCGACAAATACTCACATCAAATATTAACGCAGAGGAACGCGACACATTAGTTCAGTGAGTTCACAAAAGTTCATTATTTGCATGTGCTTTAAAGCCTTGCCGGTTAAACATGTCATTCACTGCTGATGCGCTGTTCTAACATGCGCTTTACTGAGCGCGAACACCCGACGCGCACATGCACTAAAAGCCTGTCTAACAGCGCCTGGTTACTGGACTAAGTTATCTTTCGAGTCTTATTTCGCTAATACTCTCAAATACACACAAGGTTTACATAGGGAAAGTTGGTTATGTATAAACTGAAAGCAAACTGAGAAAATTGAGAGAAATCTGTTTGTCAAATGCGTGTATATATAGACCTATGGTATAGACGCGTCGCGTACAGGTTTAAAGAGACAGTAGCCCTAATAGTAAACATGCAGCCGCTTGTCCTTAAAGGGATAGTTCACCCAAAAATAAAAATTCTGTCATTATTTATTCACTGTAATATTTATTTCTTGTGCTGAACACAAAAGAAGATATTTTAAAGAATGTGGGTAACCAGACAGTTGCTGGTCCCCATTGACTTCCATAGGGAAAAATATAATATGGAAATCACTGGGGTACATCAACTGTTTGGTTACACACATTCTTCCAAATAACTTCAACAGAAGAAACTTATTCAGGTTTAAAACAACTTGAGAGATTAAATGATGACAATTAAATTTTTTGGGAGAACTATCTATTTAATGTTAATAAAACAACAAAACACAGAGGGAATCACTCACTGCTCTTGACTGAGAACTTTAATAGTAGCTTTAATAAGAATCAATTTATAATTTATACAGTGAAGACTATATTTGACTTTGACTGAACATTTGCTCTCACTTTGCGGAAAAAATATCGGGATATATATCGTATATCGATATTCAGCCAAAATATATCGGGATATGACTTTTGGTCCATATCGCCCAGCCCTAGTGTGTGTAATACATTTGTCTTTTTTTTAATACTAAACTGTTAATTGTGAAATAGCCCATTTTTGAAGTTTAAACAATAGAGCATTTATATATGGTCATACAGCACAGTCCTACTGGGAGTTGATTTGATTGTTTCCAAACACTGAAGCTACTTTATTCTCGCTTTGCATAGTAATGCCATTCAGGGAGTGAATCTTAAGTATTTTGCTCTCTAAAACAATGGTGCATTATGTTTACATTTTTTAGTTTGAATACACTAAACAAACATACACATAAGTTATAATGTATGGATGTTGTGCAAACCCTTTTAGTTGGTAATTTTTTAGAGGCAGGGTCATTTAGGTCCATGTTCAGCATCTGTTTTAGTTTTCTGAGTAGACAGATGGGTTGGAGATCCTCTTTAATGCCGAGCAAACACAGCTGTGTGTCGTGATGTTATTGGCTGGCTGCTCAGAAGAGCTCTTCAACACAAGATATTTAACAACCCTTAAACATCTATACATTTGTACTACACACAACAAACATGCTTAAAGACAGTGTGGAATAAAAATCCCATTTTACGTTTTCTTTTAATTGATGTTTCTACTCTTATAGTAATATCTGAAGTTGATATTGACAGTTCACATAATGATCACATCACAGTCACACAGGCATCATTATACCAGAGTGGAAGATCATAATAAGAAGTTATTTTGAGGACTAACACATCCTTTCCACTTGGGTGAAAGCTGCTAGTTATCTCCCTTCTGTAGTGCCTCTGGTTTCCGCTGGCAGACGGCCATTATATCCGGCGTACGGACACAGTTGATGTCCAGCACATCTCTGGCTGTAAAGAGTCAAGAGTTAATCTACTGACAAATTCATCCACTTACAGCCGTGAGTTTTTCAGCACTGTTAAGATTAAATGAAAACAGCTGTCTTTTTTGAGACAAAAGAGTTAAGATTAAGGGCCAGATTTACTAACAGCTTGCGCCAGCGTAAACCCTCTTTTGGTGTTAAAAAACTACTGTCAGGATTTGCTAAATACATGCAGTGAAAAATTTGCGCTGAAAAGGGTTATTTTTGTGGCTGATCTTATTGCATACGCATTTGTCTGAGTTTCCCATTCAGACACAAAATTTATGGGAGGAGACTATTTAAATAAATCATGCAAGGTGATTTACTAAGGTTTGCGCTACTCAGTTTACTGGTGTTTGAGCCATTATTTAACACCCCCAAAAAAGCATGTCTTAAACCAGATGCTAATTCGCGCTGCTCTTGGTAGATTGTGTTGGTCATAATGAAAATGATCGGGCTGCGTCTGTGTTCTTTCATTTGCATGTCGTCAGTAGATCACATGCAGAACTTTACACTCCCTCTCATCTGCGTTTTTTGGGATTGTGCTCTCATGCTAATTTACCCTGTTTAGTAAATCTGGCCCTAAGAGTCAAAACAGTCAAACATTGCGCTAACAACACAAACGTCATGGGTTTAATTCTCAGGGAATGCATGAACTGAAAAAAATTGTGATGCTGAGTCAGTGCAGTAAATAGCAGTATAGCCTAAAAGTTTCTGCCAAAGACATAAATGTAAAGTAAAATCTAAATAGCCTACCTTTTTTATGATCTTTTGTTTGTATTATTTGCCTAATTATTATATAGGCTATTCACATTTATTTAAATATAATTAATTTCAATTAATCAAGTTTAACAAGTATTTTCTTTCTTAAAATTAGCTTTTTTTATAGTCATGTTCAGTTGGTTTCATCTTTTTAATGTAGCTTTTTTGGGAAGCTTTCAGCATCCAATTTCATTGTCATTTTCATTATATTCCACTTGTCAAATCTCTTTCCACTTCTTTTGGGGGCCGCAACAGCCACTAAATGTGCGATATTCACCTTTTCTGCTCACATCCCAGGCACATTTTGTTCAGTGGGATATCAGTCAGTGTTCATTTTACACTCGATATTCCGAAACATAACTCACATGTGATGGAGAAGACAACCCTGCTCAGTGTCCGTAATGTACTTTACCGCTGAATTCACATGTAAATATTTTCCTTTGTCTCCAAGAGCCAGGGCCCCAGGGAAGTGTCCTGTCATACAAAACCCTCCAATTGGACAAATCCCCACTGCCAGTTCCAAAACAATAGAGCGATAATTTGTACTGTACCGCCGTCTTTCAGAGAAACCTATTGTCCCGTAGTTTGCGGCTCCTCTTGAGAGTATCGAGCTCTTTCACACAAGAGGTGTCCAGCAGAAGCTAATCTGTGAATGGGACCCACGGCCCCTCGGTTCCTCACAGCTGACAGCTGTGTGTGTCTTTTCAGAAGGCCGTTTGTGAGGTGTAAAGCTCATGCCGTGTTTGACCCCCATTCTTCACAGAATAATAATGCCAGCCTGAGCTGTTGTGTGTAAGGAAGGATTTACCCTCGCAGTAATACTTGCCTCATTTGTAACTAAATTTAGTTATTTTCTAAATAGTATTTGATTTTTTTTGTCATATATATTTTTTTTATGGCAATACCCTTAGTCCTAGTGATGCACAATATTGGTGATTTAATTTGTATATTTGTAGTATACTATTATAGTTTTTAGTAAGGATGCACCGATATAAAAAATATGGCCGATACCGATAATTGTTTATATTTGAAAGCCGGTAACCAATATATTTGCCGATAAATCTAAATTCGAGTTTTTATTACAAAAACAAAAGTCTCACCATTAAAATCCATGTCCCAAGCACACAATTATAATGATGTTCTCGTCATAATTTTATATACTGTAGCTTATATGACAGACCTGTGTTGCACTTAACTGTATTTTCCTTTTTGCAATTATATTACAAGCAATTCGAAACCATCATGGCGAACAGTGCATATCTGAAGTGCTTCAGCTGAAGGAAATAATCCATTATTTATCGGCTTTAATATATCGGCCAAATTGTTTTATTGGGCCGATAACATTACAAATGAACATATATATCGGCCAATACCGATATGGTGGACGATATATCGTGCATCCCTAGTTTTTATTAATATTTAGAATTTAGTTTTTTGTCAACTGGCATTTACAAGCAAGCCAAGTCATCATATAGCACTTTTAACAATATAGATTGTTTCAAAGCAGCTTTACAGTGATAATAGGAAATTAAAGAAACAGAGATTGTTTTGGCTTTACAGCAGCTCTAACAAAAAGATATTGTCCAGCTAAAGTTAGTTTTGATTGATTCACTTCCGTTGCAAAGATCATTAGTTATTAATTTAGGGGCCGCTGACACGACACCGTTTTAACTGAAAACAGAAAACTTCTGCGTTCTGGCCGTTCACTTGCACATCTAAGCCGGATCATATGCTCCCATCCTGCTGGTTTAGGCCACGTAACCATGCCAACACGAATGCCTGGGGTCTCTGTGTGATTTAGCTCGAAGGCGAGCAGAATGTGCAGCCATAATGCGGTCGCAGTTTCTCTTGCTGGGACGGACAGAACAATCTCTTCGCATGTGGGACGTGCACATGGCACATGGCATCGGTTTGCACTTTTAGTGGCAAACCGATGTGTTACTTATCTAAACACTATGCTGAATGATGGTTGGTATAATGCAATATACACATAATACAATTCCAAATGAGAAATTTTAAGATAAAATAATGATTATTTTCCAATAGCAATCCTGTGATTAAATTTTGAACTGAATTAATGGGTTAGGCCTAATCAACTAACCAGGCAAGTTATTGACTATTTTATATTCTCAAAATTAGAGCCCGACCGATATATCGGATGGCCGATATTATCGGCCGATTTTAGGCATTTTCCTAACTATTGGTATCGGCATTTATAATGGCCGATAAATTAATATTTAAAAAAATGCGGGTGCGGTGATTCATGTAAGGGTGGCTCTTGTAAGGGTGGCGCTGCCAATAAAGCACCTAAAAGCTGTCACAAGAACTGGCAAAGTAATGATTATGAATACAACAAATATAGCAAGGAGACATTTTAATTGTCTATTAACAAACTAGTGTTTTCAGTCAGTGTCAGCCAAAGATGAAGTTGACGATGCTGAATCACGATCTTCAGTGAACGCGTCCCAGAGAGAAATGCACATTTCATACCATTACATGAGTCTGTCTGTCTTTCGTTTTGAATTGTTCTGTTTAAAAGTAGACATTTCAATATAGATATATTTCAATTCTCAGGTCTATACGCTGAGTTTCGGTTCATGAGATGAGCTCCAGTTCACCCGCAGGCGCCTCCGTGTCGAGATTATCTATCGTCTGCTATCTACTTCTTATATATTAAATCCAGGCAATGGGTTGATGAAACATTGATTAAAATTAAGATACAATTAATACAAAACGAAATTCACTTTGAAACGAAAGGTTTTGTGCTTTCTGTTTGATGTCTATGTGAAAGTTTCAAAGCATATTTCAGTGCCGCTTTCAGAGCGCTCACGTCCGTAGTGCTGAACTGTCGAGTCTGTAACATTGTTTTTTCCTCATAAATGCGAACACGAAAAATAAAATAAAATAAAATGAATATTTTATGTAGCCTGTGGAGACTGAGAGCCAACCCTTCTTCATCCGGTGGGTAGTAGCCTACTTGTGATTTGCGCAGTGTAATTCACAGAATTGATTTCTCTGCTACAAGCCTCTGTCACGTATTGTGTGAGCTTGTGACTATTACAAGCGCACAGCTGAGAAGTCCTTATTATATTGTCTGCTATATTTACTTCTTATTTATTAAGGCAATTGGTTGATGAAACATTGATTAAAATGCGTGGCGCGAGCGATCTCCGACAGTAAACTGATTCTGCTTTGTCTAGGGTAAACAGCTGTTGCGACGCGAGCAGTAACGGCCGCGTCCGGTGTAGACACAGTGTTAAAGGGATAGTTCACCCAAAAATGAAAATTCTGTCAGTATTTACTCACCCTCATGTTGTTCCAACCCCGTAAGACCTTCGTTCATCTTCGATAAACTTAAGATTGAGCCACTGTAGTCACTGTAGACTATTTTAACGATGTCTGTTATAACTTTTCGGGGCCTGCAAGTTCAATCCCTGAAGAAGCCTATGGACTAGTATGGAGGAGTGATCCAGCTCTCAGATTTCATCAAAAATACAGGGCTCTCAAGTCTCACGCATTGGGCGTGAGACACACGCATTTCAACCCGTTCACACGCTCACACGCCACACCTTGTATTTCTCACGCTGAGGAGTAAGGGAACTTGTCCCGCTATACAATTCATGGACGAGGCGCAGGCAAACGGAGGGAAGTTCTCTGCCGAGTTCATAGCATCTGTCTCGAGTTATACAGAGTTACATGCTAGCTACCAGCCAATCAGAAATTAGAATTAGTTGTTTCCGGGTAAATTATGTGTTCCCGCTGCAAGCACGTTCGTTACTAGACAACACGCGCACAAACGGAGTGGAAGTTGAAAGAGCACGATCTGATGAATGCGGTTTGCGGACATCTTCATTTATTTTTTTTTATTTTTTTAGCATTTTGATTTTACGATTCCTGGACGATATCTCTTGCCTGTGATCAAAGACAGTGAGAGCTGATGTTGAGGAGTATAGCCAAATTCGTGCTAAATTATTTTTGATGCATTCAAAAACTCTCCAACTGCTTTTAAAGGGGTCATCGGATGCAAAATACACTTTTATATGGTATTTGCAAATAAATGTGTCTTTGCAGTGTGTGGACACAATCACCATGCAATGAAAAAAATCCATTCACTGTTTTTTAATCCTCAAAAAGTTGTTGCTCATTATCATTTAAAGAGACATGCACCGAAACGGGTCACTGTGAACAGAGCTGTTTTTGAAGAGGTAAAAAAGGGTTACACAACCATTGAGAAATTTTAACCAAAGTATGTTAAAAACTTTACATGAAGACCCAAAAGAATCATACCAACTTGTGGAAAATGGGCATCCGATGACCCCTGTAAAGGTGACCGATTTGGGTCTTGACATTCATGCTCAGGGCAAGTTGTTATGACACAATGTTATGTACATTGAGCACTGATGTTCATTTGGCTTGTTTGGGGTCAAATTTATTTTTATTTTTCAATAAATTTGTATTTTTTTAAATATAACTATTTATTTTATTTGGATGAATTTGTCTTTTTATCAGATTTAACAATTGTTATAATTTTCATTTGTGCTGGTCAATTATGAACAATAGGCAAAATTGAACTGCTAGCAAAAATTGAAGCGAATTTGGTTGGGTCGAGGGACCGCTGCTGCAAATATTTGGGTGGCTCCTCCCCTAAATCTCACTCTAAACTTTTGATAAAACTTGAGAGCCCTGAAAATATCTTAATTCGTGTTCCGAAGATGAACGAAGGTCTTACGGGGTTGGAACAACATGAGGGTGAGTAAATACTGACAGAATTTTCATTTTTGGGTGAACTAACCCTTTAAAGCTCATTCTGCCTGATAAAGCTACGTTACAACATCAAGCAATATTACAAAAATTTATATAATTATAACACTTTATATAGGGCCATTTTGTATTAAGAGTAGACTAGTTTCACGTTTAGTACATTTTGCTTACTAATTATTTAAAATAGTATAAAAGTACTGTACATATGTAATTAAAAACGTTTTCATTATGATATTATTAATTTTACTTTAGTAAAAAGATCTGAGTTCTTCCTCCACTGGTAGAGATTAGAGGAATTAAGAGTAAAAATAGAAGATAATAAGGTTTTGTCAGTGACACTTTATATATTTATTGATACAAGTTATGACTAAATTAAAAGACATAGTCGTTAGTGAAGATTATGCAACAGTATTTACAATATAATATAATATAATATAATATAACATGCAATGCAAACTAGTTTGGTTACAGCTCAACTGTATAATTCTCATTCTATCATTCCCCCTGCCTCCATTACATATCTGTGTCACACAAGTGTTTGATCACCACATTTGAGTGATCATTGCAAAACGTGTTTATAAAATATATTTATTCTGTTTAGAGCTACTGTGTAAAGTACCCATCAAAAGTTTGTACACACCAATAGGAAAGTGTCCAAACTTTTGACTGGTATACTGTACTATAATACACATAAATAATATTGCTACTGTATTATAATATACACATAAATAATATCGGCCGATATATCGGTATCAGGCTTTTTTTACGCCCTAATATCGGTATCGGTATCGGCCCCCAAAAATCCATATCGGTCGGGCTCTACTCAAAATGGCCAGATATCAGCTGCTTAATCAATTTCACACTGCAAAAATGTTTTCTTACTTTTTATTTTGTCTTATTTTGCCGTTCAAATTAAAATATTTTTAAATTCAACATTTAATTGAGTTAAAATCAATAAATTGATTAAAATTAAGAAATGAGGAAAAATAAACTTCACCTATAAGTTTATTTTCCTTGCCTCACTGGCAGATATTTTCCCTTACTTTTAAGCACAAATCGCACTTAATTTGAATAACTTTCTCATAAAACAACATTTTGCATTTCGAATAAATATATCTTAGTCCCCCATGTAGTCAATAATTTTATCCCTTAAAACTCATCTTTTATCATCAAAATAACATATTTAAATTTTTTTCCTTGAAAAAATTATTCTTGCCTTAAAATAGCTTGAATGTAACTCTACACCCTTGCCTCATTTAGTATAATTGGTTCTATGAATATGCAAAGTAGCCCTGCCTCAACTCACTCACACCAGCTCAGAGATCCACTCCTTGATGTGATTGGTTACAAGGTAGTTTGTATAAATTTGCACATGGTTTGTCTTAAAACATTAAAAACACCACATAGACATATAAACAACATTTAAAAGCTTGATTTTCACCAGGGGGACTTTAAAAGAATGCTTAGATATTTGTACTGCAAAGCGATATAAAAATACTTGGGAAGAAAATTAACTTCTGCTCTGTGCTGATCAGTCTGTCTTTGATTTATTTTATATAAAACAAACTATAATTACTTCAAACAAACCCTAGAATGCGTTTTGCATTTTTTAAATTAAAAAAAAAAAGTTTTCTTATGACTCGGTTGCAGTCTGCTTTGAAAGATGGAACTGATTCTCAACCCCAGTAAACACACACGTTTCTTGTGCAATCAAATTCCCAAATGGGAGCTCAAGACGGGAAAATTTAGCCGTCTGGCGGGCATACGGGCCCGTCTCGCACCTCTACTCAACACACAGCGCTCTTAGCCCACCACCTGTCCTCTGTTCACCTCCACACACACACACACACTAACACTAATGGAAACAAAAACCTTGTTCTTGCATCCAGATATATATCCTCTTCTTTTGTCCCAATTTTGTCACATTTCCTGACACACAGATTGAAATGTTGCCTGTAGAACATGTTCAGTGTTGAGCGAGAGGGAGCAGCAATGTGCTTTTCATGTACATTTTGTCTCTTGAGACGACAGGCGATAAGATATAGGTCAGAAGAAAAGATGTGCATCTATATCTGTTGCAGTTCTGGAAAGCTGAACGTTAGCAAAATGAAAGTTATTTGATAAACTGTGCTTCATTGGATAAGCAGCATGAATGACAGACCAGTATATCTTCATATCATGTGGGAAGACAAGCTTTATAGAGCGCTACATTCGGGGTCCGGAAGTTAAAATCCCATGCATTTTCTCCATAGAGAAATTGATTTTTAGTGCTAATGTATGACTCTTTCAAAGTAGACGGATTGTGAAGGCGCTGTAAGGCTGCAGAGTGATGGTTAAAGCCATAGGTTAGTAATACCAAAGACTTAAGATATACAGATTGTTTCAAAGCAGCTTTACAGGGATAAAAGGAAAATGATTCAATGATCCAAACAGGTAATTTATGCTCTACAGCAGCTCTAAAAGAAAATAGTGTCATTGTTCAGCTGAAGTCAGTTCAGTGTTGATTCAGTTCTTCTGTAAATACTATGAATGTGAGAAAGTATAACACACAATATGGCAGAATAAGTCCCGCCTTCTAAATGGAAGAGCCAATCGCCAATAGAGTGTAACAGTGGTGTGTACAAGGTGAATCACAACACTACAAACTGATTTGAAGCAAAAAAGATTTTGCAAATTGGACAAAAAGACAAAGGTACAAGACTGGGTACTAAACGGTTTTAGTGAAAGAAAGAACTACAATCCAATGAAGCATTGCGAACAGCATAATCAAATTAAAAATTGTTGTTGCGATGTCTGCTGAACACAAAAGAAGATATTTTGAAGAATGTCAGTAACAAGACAGTTTATGTACCCCATTGACTTCCATAGTAGGAAAAAAATAATATGGAAGTCAATGGGATCCATCAACTGTTTGATTACCGACATTCTTCAAAATATCTTCCTTTGTGTTCAACAGAAGAAAGAAATTCATACAGGTTTGAAACAAATTGAGGGTGAGTAAATGATGACAGAATTTTCATTTTTAAGTGAACTATTCCTTTAATGAATGTCAATTAGGGCTTACTTTATGATTGGTATCTGTTTGTGATTCATATTAGTCCTGATTGGTTTGAAATGGCTATTTATTTGGATGAATAAAAAATAATTTCAAAATGAAGCCTGCTCTTATGTTTAAATATTTATTTTTGTTTTTAATTTATTAAACATTTTACTATTTTTTTTTTTGGGTTCTTTTTTGTTTTCTTGTGTCCCAGCTCAGTTTGCAACATAAAAGTAAGCTTTTTTTTTAAAGGTCCCATATTGTCAAAACTGAAACTTCCTGGCTTTTTTCATGAAAACAGAGGTCTAGGGGCTATGTAACTACCATATGAGTTTCAAACCATTTAGCTTATTCACAGACAAATGCAAACAGCCTGGATAAAAAAGTTGTGTCGTTTCACGAGCCGGTGTGACTTCCGTATAAATGTGATGTCAGAACTACTCAGTCACTGCCTTCAGTCTCCTCCTGAACACTGCCCACCATCCCTCCCTCCTTTTGCCCAATCCCAGACGTCACGTCCATGCCGTTGCTGAGCAACAACAACATGGTAACATGTCGAGAAAACGTTGTTCAGTCGATGGATGTCAGGAAACTACATCATTGCACAGGCTTCCGAACAGCTTTAATATGAGAGACCAGTGGCTACTGTTTATTTATTCGGAAATAACAGAGCAATTTAGTTCGACTTTAACCGTCTGTTCTACACATTTCAAAAGTGACTGCTTCATCTCATCAAAGATGCTGCAGTCCCTACATTGTTCGGTCCGACCTAAAATTCACAACCCATAAGTAAACTTCTAACACATTTTATGTTATATTATGGAGCCAGCATAATCTGAAATTATAGTTCTTAAATGATGTTGAAGTGTTGTTTTGTACAGTCTATGGTTGCCAAAAGCTTTGATTGAATATCTGTTGGAAACAAGACAAAATACGTTGTTTGTTTTCCTAAGCTACAGACACACAGACCCTGTTTTTATTGAGTAAAAGACGGTGAGATTGAGTTCACTCAGTCTCTGTGCTTTTTGTTTTGCTGTGGGACGGACATGGCATTAGTAAAACAAAAAGTAACATTGTAAAAGAAAGTGTAGCACGTCAACTTACTGTATCAGTTGGAAAGCAATAGTTACGTAGCTTACTCCATTCGGTGTCTGCTAACGTCATATATTATAAAGCAGTTAAGTGTTTCAACTCAGTGTATAACTAGCCTAGCTATTAATGTACATAATTTGGACATTTACATCAATTTTGGCCAAAAAAAAAATCTGAATTTGTTTACAAATAGTTTAAATTAGCTTTAACGTTAAATCAGAGAGAAACTCATGAATATTAATTAGACAGGCCAAAATCGACCTGTTCTTAAAGGGGTAGTTCACCCAAAAATGTAAATTCTGTCAGTATTTACTCACCCTTATGTTGTTCCAACCCCGTAAGACCTTCGTTCATCTTCAGAACACGAATTAAGATATTTTTGATTAAATCTGAGAGCTGGATCACTCCTCCATAGGCTTCTAAGGGATTGACACTTACGAGCCCCGAAAAGTTATTAAAGACATCGTTAAAATAGTCCAAGTGACTACAGTGGCTCAATCTTAAGTTTATGAAGCGACGAGACTACTTTTTGTGCGCAAAAACAAACAAAAACAACGACTTTATTTCAACTATTCATTTCCTTCTCTGTGGGCCTCGAGTCAGTTAACGTAGTGTGATTGCGTAGTGCTACGTCACACGTAGGCTCACTATTGGCCGACACTGGTCATGTGTGTGATGCGTGTGACGTACAACAACAGAAGCTTACGCTATATCACTAGTCAACTGACTCGAGGCCCACAGAGAAGGAAATGAATAGTTGAAATAAAGTCGTTATTTTTGTTTTTTTTGCGCACAAAAAGTATTCTCGTCATTTGATAAACTTAGGATTGAGCCACTGTAGTCACTTGGACTATTTTAACAATGTCTTTAATGACTTTTTGGGGAACAAGTGTCAATCCCTTAAGAAGCCTATGGAGGAGTGATCCAGCTCTCAGATTTCATCAAAAATATCTTAATTCGTGTTCCGAAGATGAAAGAAGGTCTTACGGGGTTGGAACAACATAAGGGTGAGTAAATACTGACAGAATTTTAATTTTTGGGTGAACTATCCCTTTAACAGAGCTCCTGAGAAAGGATCTGTAAAAATATATTGGGATGGTTTTTGGTACTTAAATCCACAAATATATATTTTTAAGGACATCAAAACCTAAAATAAAACTCCAAAAATGTGCACAATACAGTATGGGACCTTTAAAGACGACTATACTGAAAAGTTCAAAACAGTGTTGCTTTCATACACGTTTGTTTATGAAGTATCCCGACCAGCCTGAGACGGCAACACTGACTCATCTCATTGTGTTTGAGAAACTTGTTTGATGATAGTTCCATGGCAAAATCAACATTAGCACTGCTTCAGATGGAAAAGCATTACATTAACTCATGCTCAACTACCGCCGCTGCCTTATAAAACTTTGATAAAATTCATTAAAATGCCTCATGAATGTATAACAAGCTTCAATAAACAACGACTCATGATTTCATAATGCATTATTCTAAAGCCACTGTGTCTCTGACCTAAATCTCCAGAGGGGAAATGAGGTCTTCTAATAGGTTACCAGACGTGATTAAAGACTTAATGGGCAAGGGTTAATCTATATAAACAAAAATATTTCTCTCTGTGTGCAGACAGGCATAGTATATATATAAAATATATATATTTTTTTTTATAAAGCTTACTGAAGCACTCACTATGTGAAGGTCACATTCACAGCCTCGCTGGATGGATTAAGCACCATAACCCATGAGGCCGCATCATCATAACCCCCGCGACATCCTCCTCTCCCCCTGCTTGGATGTTCACAAATCAGGCATTTTCTGTGGCCATTCTGCTCTGAACAATGCTAAAGCTGGTCCCGGCGTCTAGACGCTGTGTGCTGCATTTCAATCAGGCTGAGAGAATAGCCGCACTCGCGACGGCTCACAGACGCATGCGAGTCACATGGCTCGCAATTAAAGCGGAAAGACTTGAAAGGGAAGGCGTTTCTGTGCCGCTGTCGTGAGGGCCTGTGAAAGCGTGAGATGCTGGTAATTTGTGGGTGCAAAGAAGGTAAAAGCTGAAGCGGAAATGTCATTAGAAACGCACAAAAGAGGGGAAGCTATGTTGTGCACCTGTAATAACACTGGAGAATGGTGGTTTTGTGTGACTTGAGAAGCTCTCTCGGAACCAACACGTGTCCGCTGAATTAAGAGTTGAACGATAATGTAACTGACTGACTGACCAGACACAATTCAGAACTGTAGAGTTCAATACATGAGCGTGAATCTGAATTGAATTGGCCAAAGCCACAGGAAGTTAAATTGAATGGAATGACATGGAGTATCTATCTATCTATCTATCTATCTATCTATCTATCTATCTATCTATCTATCTATCTATCTATCTATCTATCTATCTATCTATCTATCCCATCTATCCCATCTATCTATCTATCTATCTATCTATCTATCTATCTATCTATCTATCTATCTATCTATCTATCTATCTATCTATCTATCTATCTATCTATCTATCTATCTATCTATCTATCTATCTATCTATCTATCTATTGATTATTTAAAATGTTTAGATTGGGTTTCAGTTGTTATTGATTTAAAAAAAACGTTTTAAGGGGCCGTTTATTCCATGTTTTCTTCGGAAGAAAGAGAACGGGTCCAGCCATGTTTGCACCTGCTGTCACGCCTGCTCGCACCTCTCTCTCTCTCTCTCTCTCTCTCTCTCTCTCTCTCTCTCTCTCTCTCTCTCTCTCTCTCTCTCTCTCTCTCTCTCTCTCTCTCTCTCTCTCTCTCTCTCTCCTTGAATTGTGCTACTGTGACCTTGATCACATTCTGAAACTGTGTTCTCAGCTCAAGCTGTTTTTGTTTTCATGTTAATTTGTTGTATCAGCAGAATTAGTCTTCCAGGCAAACAAATCTAGCACTAGAGTCGAAGGCGGTCATGGTACTAGTTAAATGTCAGCGGGCCAGTGCAGCACTGTGTGACCCCTGTGCTGTGCTATTCTTTATGCATGCTTGAGCACTGTTTAATGGAAGCTTTTATGGAGTAACTGTTGTTGGTCGCTCTGCAAATGCACCTGATTTATCCCACAGACCTTCATGGTCAGAGAGCTGCAGACCTGCTGACACACTTATCGGCATACGTTTTTTAGTTTCTTTTGTTAATTTTTTACAAATTTGAGTGCTTTATAAAAGTGCTTAAAAGAGACATGTCTTTGTTCTTTTACATAAGAGCTTCATGGCGGAATAATATTTACCATGAGCTTTAGAATATTAACAGATGGTTCACCATCATGCATAATGCACAAGATTTGTGGAGGTTGCATTTATAGAGCGTCATTTGTCTAAGAGATGCTGGACCTTCCAAGAATGGTCTTTAGGGCTAAAATATTTATATTGATAATTTTTAGCCTTTTGTCCATATTCCAGGTTGATTTTCAGAAGAACCATTTTGATCAAACAGCCAGTGTTACCAAGTACATTCAATATGTTTACAGGAATATTCCAGGTCCAATACAAGTTATGCTTGATCAGCAGAATGATGTATATTTAACATATAAAATAATTTTGAGTCTATTTTCTTTTTCTTTTAGGAAAAATGTGGGTTACAGAAACACATTTAGAATTCAAACTTGTGGGATGGAATTTAAAGGGTTAGTTTACCCAAAAATTAAAATTGTCCATAAACATTAAAAAACACAATGCATAAAAAATGCATAGAGACAAGACATAAGTTATGTGTGTTAAGATGATCTTAAAGTCATGAAATTGCTTGACTGATATGACAACAAGTAACAAAGACGTAATATTAAACTTTACACAGACAGTTAATAAGCGATTTTTATGTCACTAAAAATTGTTAACATGTACAGTGGGGGAAATAATTATTTGATCCCCTGCTGATTTTGTAAGTTCGCCCACTTACAAAGAAATGACGGGTCTATAATTTTTATGGTAGGTTTATTTTAACGGATAGAGACAGAATATCAACCAAAAAATCCAGAAAAACACATTATATAAAGGTTGTAAATTGATTAGCATTTGATCGAGTGAAATAAGTATTTGATCCCCTACCAACCAGCAAGAATTCTGCATCCTACAGATTGGTCATGTGCCCATGTGGAACACAGACTAGTCCTGTCACTTTAAGAAAGTACTCCTAATGTCAAATGGACACCTGTCCACAGAATCTGTATCTTCCATTCTAACCTCTCCACCACCATGGGCAATACCAAAGAGCTGTCAAACGTCAGGGACCAGATTGTAGACCTGCACAAGGCTGGAATGGAGAGAAGGAGACAACTGTTGGTATGATTATTCAGAAATGGAAGAAATAGAAAATGAAAAATCAATCGCCCTCGGTCTGGAGCTCCATGCAAGATCTCGCCTCATGGGGATAGGATGATCATCAGAAAGGTGAGGGATCAGCCCAGAAATACACAGGAGGAGCTTGTTAATTATCTCAAGACAGTTGGGACCACAGTCACCAAGCAAACCATTGGTTACACACTACACCACAATGGATTGAAATCCTGCAGCACCTGCAAGGTCCCCCTGCAAGGACCCGGGTTCGAATCCACTGCGAGACACCAATGTGTCCCTGAGCAAGACACTTAACCCCTAGTTGCTCCAGAGGTGTGCGACCTCTGAAATATAGTAATTGTAAGTCGCTTTGGATAAAAGCGTCGGCTAAATGAATAAATGTAATTCACTTACTGAAATGCAAATCAATTCATAATCTTTATATAATGTGTTTTTTTCTGGATTCAAAATAAGCAGAGGATCAAATAATTATTTCCCCCACATATTATTTACCTGCAGTATTTTTGAAGTAATATGTATATTTTCTTTTATACGGACAAAAGATGGACTAGTTTAAATGTGTTTTTGTGGTTAGGCTAATGCCACAAATGCTATTGTTCCAGCATTTAGAAATGTTTTTATATGAGAGGGCAAGAAGTAAAATATATAGTGCAATTGTTTATAGTGAATTGGATTTTTATCTTCAATTCAATCTGAAACACATTTTCAGAGGACACTGCTTTTACACTTTTACACTCTTGTATGTTCACTGCTGTGTCTACGCAACAGGCCCCATTGCAATAAATCACCACAATTATCAATCATTATTTCAGAATTTTACACACTCCATGACAGAAAATCATGTTGAATTATGAGCGTTACATGTTTAAAACCCAATCAGATGAGACGAGATGCACTTGGTCAGCATACGTTTATCATTTTGCAGCAGCAAACCAATTACTGTCCTGCTTTGAGCCAAAGAGAATCGATCACCATGTTTTAGCACCCAGTATTTATTAGAAACAGCTCTCCTCTGCTTCAGACAGCTCCTGATGAAGTTTGTAGCAGACGGGTTATAGATTCAAGATTGAGCGGGTGTGTCTAAACCCAAGCAGACGGTATAAATTTCTGTGTGCTTGCAGCTTTCCAAGTAGACTGCAAATGTGTTTTCTGTTCGAAATGTGCCTTGCACGAAAAACTAAAGACTCTACTCTTGGGTGTATGAAATGACACATTATAAATTTAAATCTAGATATAAGATTCTTGCACTAAAACAGCTGAACTTTTCAGTTCATTTTACTGTAATTTAACACACGGTATCAGCCAGATGATTGTCTTTAAATGATTTGATTGTGGCTGGTTGCTATGGTGATGATATGCAGGTGCTTATCTCTTCTGATTGGTTTTTAGCATTTTGCTAAACATTTGCCATAGTGTTCAGGATGGTTTCGTTGGTTGTTGCACACATTTGTTTTGGTTCAAAAAGAGATCACTATTCTCCCACGATTCTGAACAGACAATTAAACAAAATAATGTAATTTACAAAAGGATCTGACAAAATGTTAGATGCTGTCTATTTAAAATGTTTAATTAATCTGAATTATTAAAAAAAAAAAAATGATTCAATGACTCATATATACTTCACTTGATTCATTACTGAATGAATCAGCATTTTTGAACAAATCTCTTTAATGAATGATTCAATGATGAACAGATTTTTTAAGTCACTTTTCACCACTGGTGTAACAATGTAATTGATAGGATTGGAATATTTGTAAGATGGAAATAATGATACTGTGTGGTTGAAAGACTGTTTGTGAACCTGTTTCATTCCTATTCAACTGCCAACACAGACTGGAATGTTCCCCTGTGATTTTGCCAAAGGTTTAAAAGACAAACATTTAATGATTAATCGTGCAGCTGTAGGTCACAGACACTTATTCTAATTTTATTTTATTCTAATTTAACTTTCTACCTTGTTTGTTTGTTTTATATTTTTATATTTTGTACCTTGTAATTTGTTTTATAAATTTCTACCTTGTAGTTTTAGTTTTTTTATCTTTCTACCTTGTAGTTTGTTTATTTTCATATCGTTTTTCTGTTTTAATTTTTCTTCCTTTTGTTTGTTTTCTTTCTACATTTTTTTTATCTTTTTACTGTTTAGCCTAGTTTTTTTATCTTTCTACCTTTGTTTTTTAGCTTTCCCTTGTAGTTTATTTTTATTTTTCTACCTTGTTGTTTGTTTGTTTTTATACCTTTCTATCTTGTGGTTTTATATTTTTCTACCTCATAGTTGGTTTGTGTTTTTATCTATCTTGTAGTTTGTTTTTCAATCTTTCTACCTTTATGGTTGTGTTTTTTAATCTTTCTGCCTTTTGTTTGTTTTTTACCTTTCTTCCTTTTTGGTCTTTTGCTAAGAATAGAACTTGGTCTTATAGGCTGTAAAAACCTCCTCTGAAATGCACAATTGTTAAGCAATTGAGCATGTTTACAAAATTACTTGACACAAATTTGATGTTAATAAATCATTACAAAGATTTATTAGTGATAAATTTCCATCATTACTTTCTGCTGACTGCAGCTAAAAGTCCATTAATTAAGGCTAAACGAAGCCTTCAGTATTACAGGTCATAGTTGTTTTGGGGCCGTTGTGAATCCTGAATCATTTCTGGCAGTAATTGCGCTCTCAAGTGCTCTTGTGCTGCCCGCTGGAGAGCTCTTCCAACAGCCAATCAGACGCTCTTGTTTACAGCCTCTTTCCTGCATGGCCTTTTCCTTTCATCAGCCCTTTACAGACACACACATCACGAGTGCAGCTGTACTGCGAGGAGACTTTCGCACATCGAGAGCACTGATAATGCACAGAGACTTTGATCGATACTGGAGCTCTTGAGCTGCTGAAGGAGCTGTCAGCACCGATGCGTCTCATGGCCTTTTAGTCACTGTGATTACAGCACAGTCCTGCGCATGGACTTCTGTTATGGGGAATTAGAAGATGTAAATGCTTTGGGGGCACATATGAGACTTGTGGCTATATGGAATTTTAATCCTGGCCTTTTCTGATACAGTAGTGAGCAGAATGGACTTGTTTTTATAATGCAGTTTCGTAATAGCTATTGAGACAATTTGGAAATTTAAATGAACACTCAACTTCACTGTAGGCTATACAGACTATTGTCTGTATATCTATCTTTTTATTTGTCGGTCAATCTGTCTGTCTGTCTATCTGTCTGTCTGTCTGTCTGTCTGTCTGTCTGTCTATCTATCTATCTATCTACATTGAAAAAAAGTGTGTTGGATTTACATGATTTAACTATATGCATATGTCCCACTTTAATCAGTTAAGTTAAACAAACATCATTTATTCTTGTAATGTCAACATCATGGAATGAAGTAATTTTTGGGTGACCCAATTAAGTAGTCTCAAAGTGATTTTATTTTATTAATTAATTCAACTTTATATATTTTTGTGTCACGTCTATCTTTTTATTTTCTTATCTCTCTTTTCTGTCTCTCTTTTTATTTTTTAAATCTTTTTACATTTCTTCAAAAAACAAACAAACAAGGCTTTTTCAAGTGAACATTATTTTTTTGCATACAAACTTAATCTTTAATAATCTTTTACATTTGAATTCTGCAATGCTGCATCTTGTTTCTACCACAATTTAAATTTATTTCAATTTCAGGAATTTAATTGGAATTCTGCATTCCCTTATTTTAAAACAAGCTAACTGGAATCTAATTTATGTTATTTTTGCAAATTCACTAAAAATTATAAAAACTGATAAAGGTAATTTTTAATTGACAAGGCTGTTAGCTTTTTTTTTTTTTTACTTTGTGTCTAAAAAATATACCATTTAAAAAAAGCAAAATATTGTTTAATCTGTCATGAAGCGTTGGGAAAGAAAAACCTTCATATTGAAGAGAACAAAATGACAGGGTCCCTGATCTGTACATGCTGATCTAAATGTGCATTTCAATCCATCTGTATGATCACATGTGTTGAGGATCTGTTGGTTTAGCTTTAATTAGATGCCACTGTTGGGTTGCATGTTCACTCATCAATGTCATGATTCATTACAACATATCTGATGTGCCCTTTGTTGTTTTTTTCCATCTTCTAGTCTGTCAGGATTAGAATAGTTTGTGGAAACCAGTTTATACAAATTGACCCGCTTTCCTCCATCTTCAGGCATAGCAGAAAATAAAGGTCACATTCATCTGATGTTCACGACACATAACGTATGGCACGATAGATCTCATGAAACTGTAATGAACTGAGGTGGTCGTCGCCAGCATGACAATTTGCAGAAGGCCTGCTATTCATCAGACTGTGGGTTAATTGGTCGGGTGTTGCTGCTTTGTGTGGGGTCATCATTAACCATGTCTTGATTTTGATAACCTCAGTCGGGTTTCTGCATGCTTTCTGTTGTCTTTCTGCTTCACTGAAGTCAAGTCTCACCTCAGGTACTAAAATCACCTTTGCTTCACTGTTCATAGCACAAATTTGGCAAAGGTGAAATGAAATGTTGATGGCTTTTATTATTATGGTGAATATGATATTTCTCTAAATTGGCTGTTCCCATACAGCCCAGAATATTAAAGATTGATCTAGCCTGCAGATTTTACTACACATTATTTAGAGATGCTATATGTTGTTGAGTTGTTAAAAAGTACCAACTTCGGTACCAAGTCGATATTGAAATGTAAAAAATATGACGCTTTGAGCGCTGTTGAGAGGAATCGTAAACACCTCTGATTGGCCATTGTGTTCACGCACTCATCGGATATGTCTGTGATTGGCTACAATGATCAAAGCACGGGAGCGTTTGAGAGCACACGGAAGTGTTTATAAAAACGGGAACGGGAGCGCTTGAAAACACAAGCAGGACCGCTCATCTGATAGACGCCTACTTTCAAACGCTCCTGTCTGTAGGCTATCTGTGTGAGCGCTCGGTGAGGAGTGTCATTGATGTATACACTCAAAAAAAGTCATTTTTGCCCACTTGTTAAATTTAATTAATTACAATAAGCAAAAGTAACACGATTTTGAGTATTTTTGTCCTGCCTAAAATCGCCAACATTATAATTTTAGCTAATTTGACTCTACAGTTACTTCCGATGATAGAAGATACTAGCATTCAATTTAATTAAAGAACTTTTTACAAGGTAATATTAGATATGAATTATGCAGGTCTGTGAGTGAGGTTTAATGCATATTGTATACTGTTTGCCCACAGCCAGTCGTCACTCTTCTGCATAATGGTAACCACAAAATTCAAAAACACTACAGAAAGTCCTCTAAGTTTCTAACATAACTGAACATTAAATACAAACATTAACTAACAACATCTTTCCATTTACTGAAAAACACATAAAATAACACTTTAATCCCTAAATTTACCCTCCTAATGCAGTCCCTTGCAAAGCATGCTGGGAACTATACAGATCCACTGCCCAGTTAGTTGTCAACAAAAATGATTAATGTAGTTTTTACACAAATGAATTAAGTAAACTTCAGTTTTAAATATATTAGGTTGATTGAACACAATTAGACCAGTCACATTTATTAGGAAAAAAAATAAGGTCACTTTTGATTTATGTTGATCCTCTCTTGTCTTTTCTCTAATTGAGAGCTTATGTTGTGTGTCATTTTAATAGCAGTAACCATAGCAGGACATGTTTTGTTGCTACTATCACTTATCACTGCCGTTGAGGTGTTTATATACTGCAGTATACACGAATCCTCAGACATTTTAACTATCTGATCGACAGCAGCTGTTCCCACAGGCCGCGTGCCCTCTAGGACTGAGCGACAGACATCACGTCTATTGCATGTGATTTGAGAAAGGCAACTTTTACTCTAATGCATCATTGCAACCATGTCATTTGAATCACTCTTTACCTTCATAAATCAACCACTGGACTATTTTAATTTAATGCTTTCCAATTGCTCTCTAATGACTTGTTGAAACATCTGCAGATCCTCCAGATGTCATCACACGGCTCTGACATAATTATGTAGATGGATGCAGGCGCGACGCGTGACCTCTCATCGTTTTTTTCATCACGACAGGGATTTTCTGTCATGTTCCCCCTCACTGACGTACCCCTGCTGTCTCTGTTTGCAAAACTGGAGCTGCTGAATTATAAATGGCCACCCGTACTTCTGTACACATCGGTGACACTTTGACTCCTATTCGGCTCCAATTGAGCAGTCTTCAGTCGCTCACCGGATTGGAATCTGAGATTTGCAGATGTGCAGCCTGCGTTTCATCAAGAACAAATGCTGCGTTCAGCACAGTGGGTCTGAAAACGAACCAGGCCACACCATTAAAGAGAAACATTTACTTCAATTATGTGATATTTACCGTGATGGAATTGGGACAGTGAGTGGAGAGCTTGTTTATCCTGCCCAGAGTTTTATGAAAGATTCATTGTTGGGTCTTAAAATTGTATATCGCAAGGTTCCTCGTTGTTTATTTTAGAGATATGCTATAACCTATCGGTTCCTGATTATGTTTTAAGTAGATAGTCCTCCAAAAGCAAAGTGGGTCAGCTCAGTTTAAATTTCAACACATTTCAATGTACTGACCCACTTGATTGATGGTTCATACTTTTTTTTAGCAAGTAAAAGGTCTTTTAGTATAATTGTAAAAACGCTCCCTTCAGGTCGTGGTTCATGTGACATTTTGCTGTTTTACTGATTTTTATTTAGTAAACGTAAGAAGAATTTTTGTATTGTTAGAAGGGCTGTCAAGCAATTTAACATTTTCAATCTAATTACACAATGTGGTGATTAATCTAATTAATCAAATTTGGCTAAGATATTACCCCCGAAAGATGATTTAAAGACATTATTGTGTTAAATGAGAAAAGCATCAAATGGACATTACAAAAAAAAAGCTTTAGAAAAAAATTCTTATTTTTTTGATTCAACAGAATTTATTACACAAACGTTTATGCTTCAACGGCATAAACGTTTGAGGGTGAGTTAATGATGACACAATTTTCATTTTTGGGTAAACTATACTTTTGATGAACCTTTAACTTCAGAATTATGGAACCGGAACAAATCGTTTCTGGGTTTTAGGACTCCTACAGCACTCTTTTTAAGTCAGTCCATGATGGACAGTTGAAGCATCAAGAAAAGTTCAGATATGGCCTTTCGTCCCTCTTTCCCCAGTCTAATGCATTGAATTCTCATTGGTCACGCTTCATATCAATTTGGATTTGCATTTTGATTGTGGGGTGGAGGGAGCTTAACTCTTCTAAGAGCTAAACAAATGCAAATAGACCTGTGAGCGCAGTAATCCTTGTGTGGAAACAGCTGCTGGTGTGATTCAGAGGAATTCAGGAAGTGAATAAGTGTTTAAGTGGCAAAATAGAGTCGGCACATCACGTTTATGTCCAAATAGACTCAGTCTCGGACGTCACGCTCACAGTCAATTCACTGACCGACTGATGCATATAGCAAACAAAGCTGGCAAGTTTTATTTCTCTTGGAAATATAGTTGTAGTCACATGATACAGTAGTTTACATGGGTATAGTTTACAAGGTAGCAGATTGATTCAGTGAGAGTTTTATGGCTTATCTTCAAAAATGCAATGCAGTGCCAGACGCAAGTGTTTTTTGCTAGTTTCAGCCCGACGCAGTTATCATTATCACGTCCTGCGCCACGTTGTTTAAATAGCAAATGTATTTGCGCCCATCTGTTCGCCCATGGGTCTGGTCTGAAAACGAGGTGTGTTTAGGCGCATTGTTGGTGCTTGCTATTTTGAGGCAACTGAAATAGACTATGCAGTATTTTTTTTGTTATTTAAAGAGCGCGTTGTGTGCCTATAGGCGGGTCCACATGCGTGTACACTTTGTCCCGAAGATGGTTTGTTTGCGTGCTTTAACCTCGCGCACGAGCAGATCCGTTTCATCTCTGGAGAAGCATTCAGTTTTTCCGCTTGCGAATAACGCCATGTAAATAGCGATTCCGCCATGGCACGAGTGCAACTGGCTTTTAAAGGGAATGGGAGATGAGACTCTTGATTGGTTTATTGCACGTTACGCCCAAAACACACCCATTACTCATTAAGAGAAGAGTAACAACCCTTTTAGACCGTGCACCGGGTGCGTCGACCATTTTTCCCGTCGTTAAACTAGCAAAAGTGGATTCAGACACGCTCTAAGTGCACCTGCGCAGTGCGCTTTAAACCATGAGTTTAGATGGTTAAAATAGGGCCCTATGTTGCATCATGTAAACTATTAGTAGAACTGTAAATTCTGCTTTTTTCCCACTCATTAGAATTATGTCTTTGATTTAAAGCGGTACTTCATTGCTAGCAAAATGGGCTTTCAATAAAACTTGGCTGCCTACACAGTAGAAAGGCAGAAAAAATTGTTTGAATCTGTACTACCTGACTAGAGAAAACAAAGAAAAAAGGCTGTTGTTTTCCCTTTTGCCAAATAGTTAGGAAAACTTCAACATCCATAATGCACTGGGCATGTTGCCGTCTAAGGACACTCCCACCAGTCTCCTATGGCTATGCTTTTGCTTTAGTAGGAAATACTTCTTAGCAGACTTTTAGTCATAGTGTCGACTTGTGCAAGAATTGCACTGCAATGCGCAGTGCAAGGGTGCAAGAATTCAAAGAGTAAATGTTTAGCTGGAGTGAGTTACTTTCGGTGTTCAGTGAAGGATCCAGCATGTTGTAGGCAGCGGCTAAAGGCTGCAAAGAATGTTAAATACGGAGAGAACACAACAACGGAAAGTCTGTTACACACAAATCCATGCACTATTTTCTGTAAAAAAAATAAATAACAAAAAATCTGTACAACCGTCATGATCAATCTAATATGTATTTATTTCAGATAAAACTGCCTTCTTAAATGGGAAAAAATGTTAAGCGACTAAACACAATTTGCTTAAGTTTTAAATATCATTAAACATAAAGCAAAACATACTGCGGTTGGTTGTTGTACATGTTGTTCAGGCAGTCTCTTCCTCTCAAAGTGGCAGTTCTTTCATCTGCAAGTCTACAAAACAGCATTGCAACCCATTTCAGTTGAGATTTTCAACAAAAAAGAAAATGTACTGCAAAATGTAGAACACAGAGTCCCCCTGTGGTGAAAACCAAGATTTTAATGTTGATTATATGTCTATGTGGTGTTTTTAATATGCTTTACAGTGTGTCCCACAGAATGGCAGTGTAACTGTGGTGCGTGTGCATCAATATTGACTACCAGCTATATACAGCGTGCTAACCTCGAAAATCCAGCTGTATTCTAACAATAACTTAGCTCTCCTCATTAGCTAGGATCCTTGCATGCTGGCTAATAACTTTTTTTTAAGTCGTCATGAAACGGAAGTTGAGATTGTCCTTTTTTCCTTATTGTGACGTATATCCGAGTGAAACGGCTTATGAAATTAGAAAAAAATGTAGGGCGGGACTTGATTTCATCCTTTGGGAATTGATTGGATCGTTGGAGGTTGGGCGTTGCTAACAAAATGGAGGCAGATTTGAATGCCAGTTTATATTTATATGAGCTTCCCGCGAACCAAGATGAGGTGGCTGATAGCCACGCCCTCTATTAATAGATTTTGACCGGAAGAGAAGTCGTTTTGAGGGGGGAGGGAAGGGTAACGTATTTGATAAAAGATTGTAAGGGTACATGAATTGTTAAATAAAAGATTGTAAGGGTACATGAATTGTTAAAAAATAATGAAGTGCACAGATAAATCATTTATAATAAACTACAATATTATATAAAAATTTGAATGGTAAAATTTGATTTCATGACGACTTTAAAGCTGGGTCTCCAACATTGACAGCGCTGTGTTGGACAGATTTGTGCAGCGGTGTTCCATGAGGGAGAGAGAGCACGAGAGGTACGGGTGAGTGAGAGAGAGAGAGAGAGAGAGAGAGAGAGAGGGACAAACGAGAGGTAGTGCTGCGCGAATGCGCTACGGCGCTCTGCAATCAAATACGATTTTAAATAGGCTTAGTAAAAAAATAAATAAATAAATAAAAAAAACAATCGAAAATCAATGTGTGGCGGTCAGCGTTGATATTGAGGCGGGCCGCCACAAATAAATGAACGTATGGGAAACCCTGAGCATAAGTCAAGAGTATTTTCTCCTTAAAACTGCAGTGAATCAAAGACAGTCTCAAAAACACAGTTTGAAATCGCTGGTGTTTCTGACGTTACAAACTACCTTGTAACCAATCACATCAACGTGTGATCGTCAACGAGTGGATCTCTGAGCTGGTGTGAGTGAATGGAGGTGGGGCTCATTTGCATATCCATAGAACAGCGTATACTCAGGGGCGTAGCACAAGATCCCGGGCCCTATGTATAGGCAGTCCTGATGGGCCCCCATGTTCCAAATAAAATATATTCCAGACTTTTCAAGGGCCCTCTCTCCCCTTGGGGCCCTGGTAATCAGTACTGGTTTTACCCCCCGTCCGACACCCCTGCGTATACTAAATGAGTCAAGGGTGTAGAGTTACATTCAAGCTGTTTTAAGGCATTAAGAATTTTTTTTTCAAAGATAAAAAGTTTAAATATGTCATTTTGGTGATCAAAGATGAATTTTAAGGGATACAATTATTGAGTACAGGGGGACTTTAAACGGGTCTTTCATATTAGGGTTTTTGTGTTTTGACTTGCAAGAATCATCAGGTTCAGTCACAGTGTTTTTTTTGCCTTTTGGGTTCTTGGATGATCTTGAATTTTGTAGTGACGATTAATTGACGATTTAATACAGTTTGTTCATGTCACCACTTACAGTATTGTTTTTAGACTTAACATCCTATATAATATACTAAAAAAATATATAATAAAACAGGTCCATATGATTTACTTTAATACTGTGAAAAATTAATATTAATATTTCCATGTTAATATAATATAATGCTGTCTGATTAAACCCACAAACCTTCATTTTATATAAACGAAGACTATCTTTATGTACTTTACAACAGTGTTTTTGTATAGTTTTTGGCAAAATGTGATTGAAATTTAAACTGCACAATTAATGCAGTTATATCAAATAATTGCGATTCATTGTGGTCGAAAGACCACGAAACGGCTATTAATCTATAAGCGCGACTGGCCTAGGTTGTGTATGTCTAGTAGTTCTGCTGTAATAGAGTTCAATTCTTTCTATATTAAAACTGAGGAAAGGATTTGTGCGGGTCAGTCAGTTAGTTATTCCGGGATAATCCCAGACAGTCCAGACGGCAGGCGGGACAGCCCAAACACAAGCTAATATGACACCAGACCTGCACACCTGGAAGTATCACATTTAATAACACAAATTGTCAGCAGAAACTCAACCCAAAAAAATCTGAATTCACGCTCTGAGTACCACCAAAAAAATACAATTTAAATTACACAACTTTGTTGTTATTTCTACATCAGTGATTTAACTAATGTGTGACTCCAGACATAATTCTGGTTTAAATGCAAGTTAAACTCAACTCAAACAACAACAAATAGTCAATGTGAAACATTTGAAACCCATTTTACTTTAGTACATTCTGAATATCCTGTTTCGCATTTAAATTAAAAAATGTCAACAATCAACTGGATCGTGAAAAGCAAGCATTTCAGAATAGAGGTGGTTGGAGAAGAAGAGTTGGAAAGAAAGATGGATTTGTGATGTCAGCTGGAAATGTATGTGCATCTTAAACTGGACTTTATTGAATACGGACAAGATCTTAAAAAGTTTCTTAATCAGGATTTGAAGAGAAAGTAGGATTAGATTGTGTCTTCGTGAGCGTTGCATCTCAATGTCTGCGACAGCTGTTCAGACAAGTGAGACAATGATATGAAATTCATTCTTTAGAGATGTCTTAATCTTTCTAATCCATGCAAGAGGAGTTTGTACAAGCTTACCTAGAGCATCTGGAGAGATGCAATCTATACTATAACTATAACCATGCTTAGTTTGGATATCTTCACAAGTTGCCATTTATTTTGTTGATGTACAATATTTTTATGCAAATTCTGATGCTTTATAGAAGCTAGTCATAATGGACTGATGCCAACTGCCCTCATCATTGAAATCTGTAATATTAATACAGTTTTATTAATATACATTCTTGTTTATGTTTAAATGAAACACTGTTTTGCTTCTGTTTTGGGTCACTACTTGATTTCCAAAGTAAAACCAGTTTCTGTTCTGTCACCCTATCCATTTCTGACCTGTTCAAATAAACTGGATTGTCGATTGCTATACGTTTTTGGAGCGCAGCCACCCGCTCTGTTAATCTGGGGTCAGTTTGTGTCTGGAAAGCACAGATCGCACTGCACAGATTTACTGGTCTGGTGTGGTTGATATAAACACTACAGCAGTATATAGATCTAAGCTGATGTTTGTGTGCTAACAGAATTTCCCCCGTTCTTTGTAGGCCAGTATGAGTTGGCGTCTGTAATCTCACTGTCCATGCTTTGGTAAGGCTTAATTCTGCTCTAATGCAAAATCTCATCTGCATTGTCTCTAAAAAACCCATTTCATCCATCTCTAAGTGAAATTCTGTTCACATGGGGCTTAATGGGTCTGAGAGGAGAGAGGTTTTCAAATAACACTGCATGTTTTTGTTGATGATGGGTCCTGTGCAGATAAATATGTTTGACTCGAAAGAAACAGTTTAGAGTTGTTAAAATAATAAAGTTGTTTGTTTATTTATTTATTATTTGTTTATATTTAATAATTATATATTATATTGCCAAAAGTTTTGGGATGTCTACCTTTACATCCACATGAACTTTAATGACATCCCATTTTAATCCGTAGGGTTTAATGTGGAGTTGGCCCACCCTTTGCAGCTAGGCTATAACAGCTTCAACTCTACTGGGAAGGCTTTCCACAAGGTTTAGGAGTGTGTTTATGGGAATTTTTTACCATTCTTCTATAAGCACATTTGTGAGGTCACAAGAAGGCCTGACTCAGAGTCTCCGCTCTAATTCATCAAAAAGGTGTTATATCGGGTTGAGTTTAGGACTCTGTGCAGGCAAGTCAAGTTCCTCCACACCAGACTCGCTCATCCATGTCTTTATGGACTTTGCTTTGTGCACTGGCGTGCAGTCATGTTGGAACAGAAAACCCCATCCCCAAACTGTTCCCAGAAAGTTGAGAGCATGAAATTGTCCAAAATGTCTTGGTATGCTGAAGCATTAAGAGTTCCTTTCACTGGAACTAAGGGGCCAAGCCCAACCCCTGAAAAACAACCCCACACCATAATCCCCCCTCCACCAAACATTACACTTGGCACAATGCAGTCAGGCAAGTACCGTTCTCCTGGCAACTGCCAAACCCAGACTCGTCACTCCAGAGAACACGTCTCCACTGCTGTAGAGTCCAGTGGCGGCGTGCTTTACACCACTGCATCCGTCGCTTTGCATTGCACTTAGTGATGTAAAGCTTGAATGCAGCTGCTCGGCTATAGAAACCCATTCCATGAAGCTCTCTACGCACTGTTCTTGAGCTAATCTGAAGGCCACACGAAGTTTGGAGGTCTGTAGCTAATGACTCTGCAGAAGTTGGCGACATCTGAGCACTGTGCGCCTCAGCATGCGCTGACAACGCTCTGTGATTTTACGTTGGCTACCACTTTGTGGCTGAAATGCTGTTGTTCCCAATTGCTTCCACTTTGTTATAATACCACCAACAGTTGACCATGGAATATTTAGTAGTGAGGAAATTTCAAGAATGGACTTATTGCACAGGTGGCAACCTATCACGGTACCAAGCTTGAATTCACTCTGAGCTTCTGAAGGCGACCCATTCTTTAATGTTTGAAGAAGCAGTCTGCATGCCTAGGTGCTTGATTTGATACAACTGTGGCCATGGAAGTGATTAGAACACCTGAATACGCTCCATGCATGAACGCTGCTGACGTATTTCCGGTAGGATCTCAGCTAGCGTCTTTACTTCCGCATAGCGCGTTCTATAGCGAAGTGTATAGCGGCAAAACTTTAATAAAATGAATTTTCTCAGAAACGGATACAACAATTTTAGAAACTGATTCGCTAGTCGGATTTCGCATGATATGAGAGAATACTCACCCTCAAAGTTGTCGATGTAGGTCGAAATATATCATTTAAAGCCCTTCTCCTTCTTACTCTTATGTGTGACAGCTAACTGCCTCACGGTGTTGTTAACATCATTCACGTTAACCGCAGGAAGTTTTTGTAAACAGCGAGTGTAATTTGCCATTATCTCCACCTAATGCAAAACCGGCTTCTGACGCAGCACCGGATGTAACTGGGCGGCCTGAGACAAAACGCTGAAGCGATCGTGCATAGAGCCTATCCAATGATTTGGAGGGGTGTCCCAATACTTTTGGCAATATAGTGTATATATATATATATATACACTATATTATATATATATACACTAACCCTAAACCTATTCTCAAACAATAAATGTATATGTGTATAAACATTATTATATTACTGTTGTACTTAAAAATGTCAATAGCCAGTATTCCCTAGGAGTATTTGGGAAAAGAAGACAAAAAATTAAACTAGACTGCCATACATTTTATTGAGATAATGCTTCTGTTAAGCGCCAGGTTAACACTCTGTATTGATATAATACCTTGCTCAGCTTATTTATTGGCTCATTATTATGATAATGGATATTTGGAGGACGGGTCCATAAAATTGTCATGAAAATGTCATTATGATGCAAAAAAAAAAAAACTCTTCTTCTGTGTGCAAAATATAATTTCTTATTCCTTTCTTTTGATTTAGGTTTGAAATATGCATGTTCTTTACAGATTTCATGAGATTCACATGTTTCTGTGCGATGAAGTTCTTCACATTCCTGTGCTTAGATATACAGAGAACGAGGTTTCAGTTTCTAAACGCTGAGCATCTGGATGTAAAAATAGCACAAAGCAGAACTTCACCAGCGACCCAACTGCAGGTTCCTGAGAGGTTGCCATGATGTTTGCACCCAAGCGGCCCTATTTCTGTCTCCAATAGAGTGTACTTTACCTCGAAGGGGCACGCGGTGAAAGTGCCTGCAAAGATCATTAACTATTCATGGAAGTACATCCCTGCTAATGGGACCTACAACTATTTTAATTATTGATGTTGTAATTGACAACGCGGGTCCTGCCTCACCTCATGGGATCGGCTGAATTAACGTGTATGACATTGTTCGTCCACCCCATCCTATGACCCCGTCCCTTCTCGTCTTCCATCTGTCCTCTCACAGATAACCATGATTCTGCATCTGTCATTTGTTATGTGTTGTGCCGACTGGGCTCTTTTTTCCTTCTCTGCATCTTCTTCTGTCAGCCGGCTGTTGATGTTGACAGACAGCTGTCAGGTGGGTTTACGATGATGACGTAAAGATAGGCATGTTGAACATGGGGACGCTGCTGGCAGGAAGCTGCATTAATTGGTGATAAATGAAAGCGTATTGGTGGTAGTAACACGAGTGTAAGGCCTCAGGGAGCTTCTCTCACACCAGCTCTGATTAAACACTCATTAGGGCAGATCCACAGCTTGAGTTGGCGGTAAATTGCGCCCAGATCTGTCACTTAGCGACACGTCAAAGCGCCGCAATCATTAGTTATCTCGCGGGGAGGTGGGTGGACAGGGGGGTTGTCCTCTTAATTAGATAAAGTGATAAATAAAATGTAAAATGGCATTTCCTACTCATCACACATACGAAAAGAAATGACATTCATGATTTTCATTAGCGGTTTTGGATTAACATCGCTATTACTATTCTATTCTATTCTATTACTTCATGCATAGGGTTAGAGGTATTACATTTTGGGGTTTAAATTAACCTTGTATCGTAAGTCACTTTGGATAAAAGTGTCTGCTAAATGCATAAATGTAAATGTAAACTTGTCCGTTGGTGCAACAGACATGAATGTGTGCTCAAATCATGCGACTTGAATCAGGTGCAAAAAAACAAAAACTCTGAAGGAGGGACTTGAAACTTATCTGGACTCTTTTGACTTGGACCTATAAGTAGCCACTTAACAACCGCATAGAGTACCCTAGCGGCCACATAGAAACATCCTGACAACTGCACACAACATCTTAGCATCATAGCGGTGAGTTTTGCTCTTTCAGAAAATCAAATGATATGCACGTTGTTCTAAATTCTCTGAAAACAATATTTAAGCAATTTTCATTATTTTCCCCCTGCTGTTTCCCGCAAGTACATGCTGTCATCATTTACTTACGTTTCCCACCAGGTTTGGCGTCATGTGACAGAACATTTGAGAACCAATGGCATTTTATGTCAAACTTTTATTGATGCACCATGCAAATATGAATGAGTGCTTGGAATGTAGTTCACATTTTATCTTAGGGTGTGTTCACACTTGTCATGTTTGGCTCAATTAAAATGAACTCTGGTGTGGTTCGACTGAAATATGAACACAACACTGACCAAAGAAAATACATGTAAACGAACCAAAAACTGGATGTGATGCGCACATTCCAATCAGTCAAAGCACAAGCGACGCAGACATCTGATCAATTTGTAACAATGCAGGACGATTCCACACATACCACAATCACCTTCACTTAATGTGATGTCACAATATTTTACAGCAATTTTTTACAGTGTACGGTATCTTGAGGTTTGGTGTTAAAATGCCAATGTGAACGCTAAGCGTACCAGGACTTAATGTTTTTTTGGTCCAGACCTTACTTTCATGATGCTTTTTGGTCAATTTTCAATCTTGGCCGTGTGAAAGGAGCTTGGGTGTTCTTTATAACATCTCGTCTTGTGTTACATGGGGACAACTTTGTGTTACTTTGGAACAACACAGTTGAGATGGCAGAACTTTATTTTTTGGATGAATTATCCCATTAAAGCGAACCTAATGCGACTCAAGCCTTTAGAGCCTGCTCTTCTAACCTCACTGTTAGAGATGACTGATCGACCGTTAAAAACCACAATGTTTGTCTGTCTCTAATGAATGTGCTGTTGTGGGTGAGCGTCAGACTTTTCCCTATTATTTTTAAGAATAATTTCAGGTTGCCGAAAAAGGATTATTTCATTCATTGCGAATCCGTGCCAACAGTTCTCTGTCAGTAACAGCAGTTTTTTTTCTTTCTTTTTTGTGGTTGTCTTCAGGAGCATGCATGCAGACAGCCCATCTAACTTCTCAGGGAACATGCTATGTTGCATTGACAGCTGCATTTACCCAGTATGCCCGCTCACCTTTGGGTTGCAGCGTGACCTGGCCGACGGCTCACAGCTTAATGAGTGTAGATGAGTGAGTTCTTTCAGGAGTGCATATGGCATAATGAGGGTGAATCAGGCTGAACGGAGCAGGTTTGGATGGAGATGCCCGCAGTGCTGCGTGACTCTCCTGTGAGAACGAGTACAGTCTTTCCTCTAATGCAGTGTCGTGCATGTAATGTTCCTGTACTAAATCGCAAACTTATGGACTGTTTGACTTTGATCAAGAGGAGAACCATGTCACAGTGCTAGTTTGTTGTGGGCGGTTGTCAGGGTGTTGCTATGCAGTTACTAGGGTTATGCAACATTAGCATCAACCATCAACAAAAATGTCCACCTACTTTCACTTTGAAACTTAAGTTGCTGTCTTAAATTAAGTATTATCTAATTGGCTGTACAATTGGCTGTTGAATCTCGTATAACTTAAAAAATGAAGTTGGTTAAATTATTTTGGTGAAAACACTAAAAAAAAAATGTAATTACTTGAAGTGAAAGAAATTTTAACTGAAATAAAGTAAAATATGGAAAATTTTAGCAACATTTTTTATTTAGTTTAACTTGATTTACTATAATGAGAAATGTTAAAAATTAGAAAAAATGAAGTGCTTAGCTAACTGAAATAAGTTTAAGTTTATATTAAAATTGTTCAAACAAAAATACAAATAAAAAAATAATATAATGAGATATTTAATAAAAACTAATAAGCAAACATGACAAAAACACAACAAAATTACTAAATCTTTAACTAAAATTTAAATTAAAACCCAAAACATAAAAACTAATTCAAAATATGAATACAAAATATAATGGTGTCTCAGTGATATGGAACCTTATTTCCATCAAATAATAAAAAAATAAAAAGTTAATTGTGACTATATCGCAATTTTGAAATTTCTTCTCACAATTACGAGTTTATCTTGAAATTCTGACATTTCAAAATTTGCGAGAAAATTCAGAATTGCGAGATGTAAACTCGTCATTTTGAGGAAGAAGAATTTTTTTATTTATTCCCTGGTGGAAGCGAGGTTTGATACAATGACACTAAAATAATGTTGATAAGTTAAAGTAATGGAAAAACATGACTAGGCCAGACTAGGCTAATCGATCAAATAATTTTTTTGCAGTGTAGTCTCTATGATACTTTGGTCTCTATATGACTCATAGAACGTAGACGTCAGTCTGATGACTTAACTCTTAACTGAATTTGTCACAGCTGTTAACCAACTCCAAGTTATTATTACCTTTAGTGGCGTTTTGTGCTCTAAAGGGTTGTGAACCTTAAATCGGTATTATTGCTAGCTGCTTGCTCATATGACAATGTTTAGCTAAAAATGCACATGGGCAGTTTTTGTCTATAGTAAGTGACATTTCAATATTGCTGTTAAAACGGGTATTAAAAGGCCATTGTCCCCTCCTCCACTGACCGCATGTAGATAATGACATTGATTCTTAAATGCAGCTTATCTGTGCAGAAAATCTGGATTAGTCCTTTACAGATTTTAAATTACAGTAGAATGTATGTTATTTTTATGCCAGTTTTTCCGGCAAAAGCCGTTTGTGTGCTACAAAATTTAAATCACTTGGATTTTTTTTTTTAATAATAGAGTTGAAAAGGTCTGTTGTTATGGGCTTGTGGACCTTTTCTATCAAAAACCAAATAGATTACATGTAAAAAGACAGTTTAAGGTACATATTGTTTTGTATGCATCTAATTTCATGGAAATAATGCTGAGAAAACCTGATGCTTTTGCATCCAAAAGGCAGTCAGATAGTATATTGTTTTGTGCTTTGGGTCTTGTGTGTTCAACAAGATGTATATTGTGTTTTAGATTTGGTGTTTGGTGCAGTGATGGGTGTTTGTACATCTGCCGGCACCATTATCTTTCTGGCCCATTTTCACCAGATGAATATTCATGATGTGCTCTCCCTCCTCATCTGAATACAATTAATTTGTGCAGTATAAGTCACATGCACTACATTACAATATCTTCGAGTTTAATGGGAATATTGTTGCATGTTTTATTAGTCCTGTGCCTTTTTTTAGTAACTCTTGATGTCTTGAAATGTTTTGTTGAAGATGGTGGATTAGTTACAAAAGCTTTGATAGGAGATCAATTTAGAATTAAGGGGCAACGATGATAAAAATACCTTAATAATAATATCTGATAATAATAATCCTTTAAAGGGGGTATATGTAAGAATTTTCATATAATTGCTATTTTATTGCCAATGTGTCAACAGCCTGTAACGAAACGTAAAAATGGAGACCTTCCCTAACTTCATAGATTGTCTATAAAAGCCTTGTGAAGGACTAGGGTCCTTTTTGATCGAGAGCCTCTCTATTTCGTTCAATAACACATGAAATGAATGCGTATGCAATGTCCAGGATAATGCTTAAATAACCATTCTGTACTGTAATGTCAAAGTTTAATTAGAAAGTATATTTGAGACTATAGTTTGAATTAATCACTTTTCTTTGCATGACACAATCATAAGTGTAATTTTAATTAGCTCATCTGTCGACATGATGCCGGTGAATTTCAGAGCTTGTGCACACATATCCACATCGCTATGATCAGATGCTTTCTTATCTGCTGTTTTCTCACTGCTGTCTTTTTTGTTGTGTGTTTATTTTGTCATTGAGAGGGGGGTTGGGGGTGGGGGGGGGGTTTACACACGCAAGGTCTCTCTCTCGCTTACTTCTCTGCCGTGCGCGCGCGCGGTTTGGAGCACAATATCTGTCTCGCATGCACGTTCGCTCTAGATTACGGGATATTTTAACTAATTTGCTGTATAACTAGCTCGATCACGAGTGGCTCAACAGGTGGTTATATAGATAAACTCATCTTTCAGGCATTTGACCGACCGGGTTGACACTTCAGCGTGAGAAATCGGGGGTGTGGCGTGAGAGCGTGAGAATTGGGTCAAATGCGTGAGTCTCACGCTGAATGCGTGAGAGTTGGCAGCCCTGCAAATTAAAAACACAGACAGCAGGAATATTAGGCTGCTGTCACTTTAAAGGAGAACTCCGGGCAATTTTTAAGTTAATCTTGATCGTTACACCTTTGTGAGTAATGTCTATAGAAAAAAAAACGAACCGGATTGGTGCTTGCAACACGGAGCTGTTCCCGCAAATGCCCAGAGCTCCCCCTCAGCTAAAACGGCAGTTATGGGGGCATATACATAAAGAGTGTCTTTGTGCCTCATAACAGACACAAAATGCAATTAAAATGTCTGTCCAACATGAACAGGCCCCTTACATGTGAACAAGATGCGTTTAGCAACTTAGCCATTGTTTAAATTCACCTAAATAATGTTTTAGATGGCTAGCTGTAGTCTCGCGCTGAAGTCCCGTGGGAACTCAGTTGTAGCCGGAAAAAGGTAAATACCAGTGTGCAGGTGGGAGTATATTATATATATAAATATAATTGAAGACATAAAAGCTAGTGAAATAATTAAAGTTTTGCAATTAAGACTACAAAAACATATTACTGCACATCTCAAGCCGTGTGTGCCCAAATGGAAGGATAAATAAAGTTTACATTACCTCCACGGTGGTTGCACCCGTCTTCATCCACGGAATGGCTTTTTTCTTCAACCGGCCCCGCTGTGTTGTGTCTGTGTAGTCATCCTGGTCAAAGTGTAATCTTACGCAAATGCGTAATCTTTAGCGCGTACTTGTATGGGAGTTTGCACATCAAGTTGAAGTAAAACTAGCCACAACTGCAGAATCTCGAGGTCATGGAAAGGAAGACGATGAAAATGTAAGTTCTTGTATTTTCGCATTCTGTTGCCACAATTTGGAACGACACATACGCGAACCATTTCTTCTTCACTTGTGAGCAACTCCGATCATCACTCTTCTTCACACACTACGCTCCTCCCACGTGCACACTGTTTACTTTTTTCCGGCTACAACTGAGTTCCCACGGGACTTCAGCGCGAGACTACAGCTAGCCGTCTAAAACACTATTTAGGTGAATTTAAACAATGGCTAAGTTGCAAGGATGACTACACAGACACAACACAGCGGGGCCGGTTGAAGAAAAAAGCCATTCCGTGGATGAAGACGGGTGCAACCACCGTGGAGGTAATGTAAACTTTATTTATCCTTCCATTTGGGCACACACGGCTTGAGGAGAGATGTGCAGTAATATGTTTTTGTAGTCTTATTTGCAAAACTTTAATTATTTCACTAGCTTCTATGTCTTCAATTATATTTCTATATATAATATACTCCCACCTGCACACTGGTATTTACCTTTTTCCGGCTACAACTGAGTTCCCACGGGACTTCAGCGCAAGACTACAGCTAGCCGTCTAAAACACTATTTAGGTGAATTTAAACAATGGCTAAGTTGCTAAACGCATCTTGTTCACATGTAAGGGGCCTGTTCATGTTGGACAGACATTTTAATTGCATTTTGTGTCTGTTATGAGGCACAAAGACACTCTTTATGTATATGCCCCCATAACTGCCGTTTTAGCTGAGTGGGAGCTCTGGGCATTTGCGGGAACAGCTCCGTGTTGCAAGCACCAATCCGGTTCGTTTTTTTTTCTATAGACATTACTCACAAAGGTGTAACGATCAAGATTAACTTAAAAATTGCCCGGAGTTCTCCTTTAAGACATAATGCACTCATTGATCCAATGCACTGATACTGATGTATGCATTGTCTTTCATGACTGTTTACGTTCACTTTAGATATATATAACAGAGTTCTCATTCGCGTCTTCTTGCTCTTGAATGTTTAAATTGGCAAGGCTTAAAAACATGCTCAAATGAGTTTAGTTTAAACACCGATAGAATCGTGTGCTGTTCAGGTCGTAAATGACTGGTCATAGTAGAGCATATGGCACTCGCTTTGAACAAAGTTTACAAAGAGTGACTGTTTTTACCACTTTTTTTTGTTGTAATGTATTGGGATGCCAGAATGTGTATCCATTGTCAGAAACATACATTAGCCGAACTCTGTCTGTTTGTTTTTTTACACATTGTTATTTTCAACAAACCATATTATAGATGTGTCGTCAGATGTTAGATTAACTGCTGTGCAAGTCCGTGCCAAACCGTGGGATTTTTTACAGAGAACCGTTACACTCCTAATATTTACATCAAGGGCGTAGGTTTGGTTTTGAGATTGGTGGGGACATTCCCAGAAGCCACGGAATCAGGAGATGAATATGATAATATTAAGCTTTTTACTCTATATTGACCTTAACAATACGTTAATGAATTCTGTAATGTTATGGTAACTATTAAAGACAAGAAGGGAGTTTAACAGAGACTTAACTTTACTCCGTTCATAGTGCAATGCATTAGTGCAATACGGTCTTGTTCCTTGCTTTTTGAAGAAGCCAAACACATGTCTGCATCTGTCATTAAAGGGATAGTTAACCCAAAAATGAAAACTTTCCCACTAGTTGTTTCAAACCCTTATGAATTTCCTTCTACTGAACACGAAGGAAGATATTTTGAAGAATGTTGGTAACCAGACAGTTGATGGACCCCATTGACTTCCACAGTAAGAAAAAAAATATACTATGGAAGTCAATGGGGCCCATCAACTGTCTGTCTAGTTACCAACATTCTTCAAAATAACTTCTTTTGTGGTCAGCAGAAGAAAGAAACTGGTTTGAAACAACTCAATGATGACAGAATTTTCATTTTTTAAATAAACTATCCCGTTAACAGAAATCAACTTTTGGCATATTTGTTTCTGATCATTTCTGTCCAGTTTGTCCTGTTGGACATGACACACAACAACTTGTGCTATTGTTCTGAGCCATGTTTTCAGTGTCCTAAGAGCAATGACACTTATTCCAGCCTCAGCTGATGAGACAGGGATGACAAGGGTTTCAACTTCATCAAACAGACTTCTCATTTCAACAGACCAAGCAATTTTGTGTTTTCATGTTTAATGTGGACTTTCCATAGTCATAATGATTTTTATAGCCTACTGTACAAACTGTGTATTCTATCCCCCTACACTAACCCTATCATAGATAACTTTCTGCATTTTCTAAAAACGTCACTTAGTATGATTTATAAGCTGTTTTCAACAAAAAAAAATGCTATCTTTGTGGGGACATTTTTTCTTTGTCCCTACAAAAATGGCAATATACGAAAATCTTGTCCTTGAGTGTATTTTCTTTTCTTTTTTTTTCCTTTTTTGGAAAACGGCTTATAAATCATACTAAGTGATGTTTTTACTAAGTTTCAGTGCTCTTTGCGCGCACACACTAACGATTGTTTGCCACTCATCCCGCGATTGTCATACATTATATAGTAAAAACTGAACTGTCCCCGATTCATTATTTGACGCGATTTGTCCCGTATTTTTGTGCACAGAACTGTAGATTACTCCCTAGCTTACCGCATCTAAGCTTCCTTCGGAGAAGCTTTGCCGCTTCGCACAACCAAATGTAGCTACAGCCTCTCACAAGTTAGAAAGAAGACACAAAGCCAATCAGTTTAGCGATGTGTGTTAAGCAGGCGGGACCTAGATCTATTAACCGTTTGTGTTTCAGGATTTGCGCATTTTTCTCAGAACGCTCTTGTAAGAGATTTTAATCTAAATGAGATGTTTCCTGGTTAAATAAAATAAGAAATACATAAAACCCACAAGACCCAACTAGGCAACAGTGGTTATGTATAAATATATTTTAATTTTTGATCGAAATTATTGCTAGGGACAAATCAGTGTCACTGGATATTGGTAGGACACGTCCCTAGCGTCCCTACTAAATTCTACGCCCCTGATTTACATGCTCATCTAAACGTCGCTCTCAGCAGCGTGTATGGTGTCGGGATGTTCATTCAAAGTAAATCGCTACAAAGGTATTTCCAGCTTCTCTTAAGCAAAAAAACGGAAAGGAAAAGTCTCGTTACATGTGCACGAGTGTGAGCAGGAGCAATAAGTTGCTGGCTGCAGTTCACCTAACAGCCACCGGTGTCGCTAATAACTAGGGTTTCTGAATTCTAGTGCATTTATACTTTTTTATGTACTTAATAAAACATGTATACTTTTAACTGTGTCTTACATCTGTACCCTTTTTTTGTACTTTTTTACATTCTGTATGTTTCTGTAACAATTTCTGCTCTCTTTGAATGTTGCCTTTTCTTTAGCTGTGTTGACATGTTTTTGTTGGAAATTAGGATTAAGTGACGTCCAAATGTAAAACCTGACCTGAAAAAGCACATGGAATACTAGAGTATATTGTAGGATTCCTCTGTACGGTTTGTGTTTTGGTTACTCTGAGATCCTTTAATCCTATCTGAGTTTTCAGCGCCCCGCTGAGAATAATTGGTGTGTTTTCAGTTTAGTCACACTTCTGTTCTCTGGTAGGACTCTCTGGAGTCTGAGAGGTCTTACAGGTCTCCGTTCTCTCCAATTTGCCCTTATGAGTGTGAGTGCACAACACCCCCCGACTAATTCTGCCTCCCACTGTGCTCTGTCCTCACTTGTTTGTAACCAATTACAGCTTGAGATAGTGAAAACAAACATACATCAGCTTGGACGAATCATGCAAGCCTGTGCTAAAATTACCCATGAGTCCCTGAAATGAAAAGCAGCCGATGTCTGCAGGATGCCAAATCTCTTCTACTGTGTCTGCAATGCGGTGCGCTGTGAAGACTGTTGAAGACGTGGACATTAGGTCATGATTGTTCGTGATTCTGTTTTCTACTCCACTTCCTTTCCTCCCCTAAGACTAGCCGAGGGCTATAATGATGATGCTTTCTGAATATATTGTGCATGTTCATGCAGAGAGATTATTTGTGGCATGTACTGCACCAGACCATGTTTAAAATCATAGTGAGATAATTTATAAATTCAGTTCAAGAAAAACATAAAAAACACTATATATCTACACCAGCATCATATTTCTGATGTGGTGTTAGCATTGCACATAAGACTAGTGATCAACTAGATTTAAGGATTTTTTTTATGCTAATGCTACAGAGGGGGCTATTATAATAATTTTTTTATATGCCAATACAATTTAACTAGCATTTGAGATGCACACACATGTACATGCTGACATTAAAGGTAAGGTAGGCAATTTTGGAGAGGCAAGTGATTGCAAGTTAGCTTTGAAAGCATGAGATCCCACCCTCCCGTCACAGTTTTCTCTAAAGCCATGCCTCGTTCAAAACACAGCAGAGTCTGCGAACCCTCACGAGACGAGAGACTGTGTTAAATTACCTCATGTCTCAAAGCACATAACATTGACAATAATAATGAACGTAAACAACTAACAGAGCACTGACTTGTACCACCTGACTGCTGCAATATCATTTCAGTGTTTACATATAGAAACGCATAAATCTCAGTCTGAGGACGTGAACAGCTCTGGGCAGAACGTCACGGGTTGCCATCTCGTAATTATGGTTGCTGAAAGCAGCATAAGCTCGTTGTTTTGGTTCAGGAGGAACTGTACAATGCGGCTGCTGTTTGTTTACAGCGCCTGGTGACTGTCTGTCTACAAATCGGCATAGTCTTACAGAACGCGCTGATGATGTGTGACTGAATGCAGTGATTGGACAAACATTTTTGGACCTGAGTCTCCCACAGAAGATATATACGTACATGTTTTAATATTCAGACCATTTCTATTATCGATTGCTATCAGGATGTGAAGTGAGTTTCAACCAGGGTAACAAAAAGTATTTATAAAACAAATTGCCTACCCTACCATTAAAGGGGTGGTATAATGCCCTTTTCACATGATGTAAAATAAATCTCTGATGTCCCCAGTGTGTGTATGTGAAGATTTAGCTCAAAATACCCCACAGATATTTTTATATAGCATGTTAAAGTTGTCACTTTTTGAGGGTGTGCAAAAACGCAAAGTTTGTGTCTGTCCCTTTAAGTGCAAATGAGCTGCTGCTCCCGGCACAGAGGGCGGAGCTACAACAACTTGTGTCCTTTTACCTCACACACACATGCACTGAAATTTTCAAAAACCTTTAGCCTTTTATGTTCAAACCGGAGTCAGGAAGATGGAGAGACTCAAGATGAAGTGACATGTAGATAACATTTCTGAATGGTTAGTTCATGAATTTATGTAGCTTGTGTGTAGTTATCTTCTAGTCATTGATTAGCATATTCTGTCTTGATTAATCTATAAATCGTGTTCCGGGGGCGGGGTTTATGTAAATTTTAGGGTTTGTGATGTCACTAACCCAGGAGGAATGTCGTGTAGTCCCCACCAGACGTTTGTTGTAGTCCTTAAAAAGCTATTTCTTTAAAAGAAAATATTTCACTTTGCTTTGAACTTTGAGTGTCGTAACTTTGCAGATGCTGTTTATGCTCAAACAGCAACATTACACACTAACTAAAGTTAGAAAAGGGAAATCATAATCAACCACCCATTTAAATATCAATTGTAATATTTGAAAACAGAAATGTGCCTTATTCATTGACACCATTTAGGCAGTTGGTAGAAATCTATATTAAGTGCATACGTATTAGACAGGTTGAGATTATGATCACATTTTACCAATTCCAAAACATTATCATCAACATTAATAGATAAATTGTTGAACAGAAAGTTGGAAGTAGTTTAAAAATAGCTTGAAGTTTGGAGGGTTTGAAGGCCATACAGTCTGGGCAATCAGACAAACAGACAGTCAAAAATACAGACACAGACTGCTATGGAGTTCTGGTTGGTTGCTAAGGTGTTGGTGTTGCTATGTCAAGTGACCTTTATTTATATAGCGCGTTTTACAATACAGATTGTATCAAAGCAGCTTCACAGTGATAACATTAAAATAATACAACAAAGTTTGTTTCTAGAAGAAAATTGCATCATCGTCCACCTTAAGTAAGGCAGATCAATAATGTTGTTGAATATTACATGTCCCCAACTAAGCAAGCCAAAAGCCAAGGCAACAGTTGCAAGGAACCAAAACTCCATCAGGTGACAGAATGGAGAAAAAAACCTTGGGAGGATCCAGGTTCAGTCAGGGGCCAGGTCTCCTCTGGCCAACGAACGAACAGTGTATGATTATGATTCAGGCAGCATTACAGGTCAGAAGTCAGATTGGATCAGAACATTTAGAATATTTATCAATATTTATCTGGTTGGAAGTCGGAGTCATCACTCCGGTATGGAGATGAGTGTGTTGGGGATCAGTGCCGATGGGTGTCGTGTCGAGGAGGCCTTCACAGGACGCCGTACCACAAAATTTTAATTACTACACTGTTAAAAATTGCTGTAAAAATACAGCCAATTTCCAACAGTAAAATACTGTTATTTCAATAAACAGTTTAATCCTGTAAATTTACAGTCTATGTTCCATAAATTAATTACTTGCGGTAAATTTACAGCATTTATGTGTAAACCCGTTTGTTCCTGGAAAAAACAGTCTTGGACTGTAAAAAAATAGCACGTGGCGGCGCGGCATCTTCAACGTGGTGTATTTTCGAACAGAAAGCTGTCACTCCTCTAGGCTGTTGTTGTAAACCTTTTTTTCTTCTAAAGTGTAGAAAACTCAGAAGCGAAGACCAGGAGACTTGGTAGTATCTTCAGCAGGATTCTTTATTGAGAACACAAGCTGTCGGTAGCTGCAGTCATCAAGTCTAACTCAATAGCTTAAAACACAGTGTTTTATCCTTCCAAAGGGGGAGGGATTTACATAAAAGGGGGAGGCAATCTGAACAAAGCATGTAAATGTGAAGTACAGGAATCAGCACATTACCAGAAATTCCCCAACCCTGATATTCGTCAGCATAACAGTGTGATTCAAATGTAAATATCCTAATCCAATCAGCCAGACTCTTCAACGACTGGGACAGTGGCTCCGAGAGCCATTAGAACAAAGGGTGAGAGTTTCAGTAATCTTTAACTTTATTTAACTTAACTTAAAAAATTTAACTTACAATAGAGAGCTCTGGACAGACAGGAACAGGCAGGTTTGTGACATCAGATGCTAATCCAATCAGCCTGATTGTATCACCCATACCTCCACATTATCATAGAGCTTAATGGCCAGGAAGTGCATACAGACAAAAGCTAATGTCAGACACCTGAATTGCTTGACTTAATTCAATTCAATTCAATTCAATTCAATTCAAATTTATTTGTATAGCGCTTTTCACAATACATATTGTTTCAAAGCAGCTTTACAGAAAGTGCATTTCAGAAATGTACGTAAAAAATACAGTTAGTTAATCATCATGTATTAATTTAGGGCATAACATATCGCCGGCGTTGAGTCGTCTCTTCACAGGCGTCGAGTCGTCTCATCGCAGGTGTTGGGGACTCTGAAGTCTCCGTGAGAGGCTGGATACAGACTGTAGCTGAAGAACGCTATTTACCTCGGGACTAGCGTCCCGAGATAACAGCAGAAAAGCAGATGGGAAATAATTAGCGTAGCTGCTGTTCATAATATTAATGCATTCGATCTGATTCAACAGTAGTATAAGAGGCAAGCATTATGTGAATGCTTGGCTGAAGAGATGCGTCTTTAATCTAGTTTTGAACTGGGAGAGCGAGTCTGAGCAACGAACAGTATCAGGAAGGCTATTCCAGAGTTTAGGAGCGAAATGCGCTCTTAATCTTCTTTGAATCTCATCATATATGCCTCAAAATGGAAAACAGTGTGCAGAACTTTCTCAGACTATTGTATTGGAACCTAAATTAAAAATTTTAATAAATTTGTAACACTACACTGTCTTAAAGAAGGACACTGTTCAAGGTAAGTTTATTTCTTTGCTGTTATTCTATTATGTTACTCCCAACCTGTAAAATCGCCTTTTCACAAGGTATTTTTGACTGTGCTAAGTTACTGAGCGCGAATTGCGTTTTGCAGACAGAGCTCTCAACGGTTGAGGCATTTTGCCTGTGTTTTGATTCATCAGACTCAGTCAGATCCATTTGCAACAGTTTATTCAGATATAACAAGGTCGACAGGCAAGGGTCCAGTACCAGCGAGAACAGTGGAACAGGGCAGACAATGGCGTAACGGGAACCAGGCAGGAGATCAGGGGCAGGCAGAAGACAAGACGAGATCCAAAGAACGGGCAGAAGGTCAATGGGCAGGCAGCAGTCAAGACGAGGTCCAGAGAATGGGCAGAAGGTCAGTGGGCAGGCGGCAGACAATCGAATACGAGATTCAGCAGGGTCAAACACACAGGCAGGATAACAATCAGGAAACCGCTCAGAATTGTACACAAGGGTGAAACAAGACTTTGCACTGGGCGAGCTGAGAAAGTGAGTATATATAGGGCTGGGGATGAGATACAGCTGTGTGTATAATCATTATCCGCAGGTGGGAATAGAATCAGCGCATGAGTGAAGCATGGTGGGATTTGTAGTTCGGGAACCAGTTAGTATTCGGGGGAGATCGACCGTCGTGGGTTATCGGGGAGACTAGCAGGACTAGTGATTGTGACAGACTGCTAATGAATGCTCTCTGAGCTCCGATTATTACTGCGAATTCTTTGCTTGGTTAAAGTTAAGTTACCATTTAGAATTTAGTTTGGCTTTCTTTTGTAGTAACCCTTAACTTGATTTAACGTTACATGAATTTGTGATTCAGTAACAGATGCATTAATGCATAATATCATGCACATAAGATGGAGAATAATTACAAAACTACTCGAAATATCCAGATCCATTTCAGAGGTCTTCAATCCTGCTCCTGGAGGGCCACTGTCCTGCAGAGTTTAGTACCAACCTGCTTCAGCACACCTGCCTTTGTATATTCAAGCGATCCTGAAGAGCTTGATGAGCTGATTCAGGTGTGTTTGATTAGGGTTGGAACTAAACTCTGCAGGACAGCGGCCCTCCAGGAGCAGGATTGAAGACCTATGATATAGTCAGACCCTTCGCCAGACCTCAGTCTTAAGGGGGGCATATGAAATGCATGGGGGGGCACAATTATTATTAGCCTACAGTACGTATATTTATAATAATCAACTCTAGTCGCGCAGCACGTAATCATCACTTTAAACATATAACCAACAGCAATATGACCAGGTCACCTATAGCCTACACCACATTACATTGAAGCAATGTTATGAATATCCATAAAACACTTGACTATACAACATATTATATGTAACACCAGAAGCATCTCTCAAACATTGAGAGATATGCATTGCCATGAGACACACACACACACGCACGCACATACACTCGCACGGAGACTTTGAATCTACCGGTACTTTGAGTGGAGGCAGCGCTGTCCACTCTCCATCCTGTCAGTACAGTGGGAGGCGGCGTTTCTCCGAGCAGAACCTCCTCATCGAAGTATCCTTCCACTCGGAAGGAACTGAAGCGATTAAGCCGGGGAAACCTCGTTTTGAAACAGCTTTCAAAAATGCGCGGTAACTGTTGAGCGGCTTAGTTGAAGTCACGTACGTAGCCTAACGTTATTTTTAGTAAGGCCGTGATAGGCTGTTGCAGTGTAGATTCCCACCAATCAAACAAAATCACACCATTGTTTCTTTATATTTTTAACGTTTTAATGATAAAGAATGCAACACAAAATTAGCAACTATGATAATATTAAAATTAAATTATCTGTGCCTCAAGTGAGGGGAGCACAAGCATTTTTTGGGGCGGGCCCGGCCCCCTATGGCCCTCCCATAGCGACGGGTCTGGATATAGTTGTTTTCAGTTTTGTTTAGTTGTCTATATTTGTGCTATTGCTAATTTGTTTGTTTGTTCCTATTGTATTGTTGAAGGTTTACTTCTCTTTAATAATGTTTGAAATTTATGTTAGTCTAGTTTGTTAGTTAGTTGTTCTTTAGGCTGCTGACATTTGTTCATGGTATTCAGCTGCCCCGAACGCATCATTTAGTTCTGGTGTAGCCCCTCCTTTGGAAATGTGAAATGTGCTGTGATTGGTTAGCTAGCCTTGTGTGTAGTTTTTTGAGGAAAACATTACTGGATTTTTCTTCGAATAATGGACTTCAATGACAACCAACAAGTCCAAATCAATGCAGTTTCAAAAGTTTCTGAAGTTCTTCAACGGACTGTGCACAATCGCAGCTGAGGAGGAGAGTCTTATCTAGCGAAGAGATAGGTCATTTTCCAAAAAAAAAAATGTATATATAGTTTTTAACTACAATTGTTCGGATTGAGCTGATCTGTAACGCGCCGGGAACTACGTCATCACGTTGAAAGGTCACGCTCGATGCTGACTTCCGCCTGGCGTGTTCGGGAAATGCCCTGCCCCTCCATTACTGCGAGTTCTGCTCAAGTGTAAAATATAAAGGATGGTGGCAATTTCAAACCAAATCGAGCCCAACTCTGACAATGTTAACAAATAAGAGGATTGTGCAGAACTGATTTAAAGTACAGACTTTAGTGTGGTATGTTTTTATTTTATTTTTATTTTGTTATAGCCTACATTTCAGATACGATGTTACTAGGGTTGCCACCTATGTCTGATAAAAAAACCGGGACATATCGATGGTATTGATGATTGCTCTGTCAACGGGGAGGGGGGAGGGTTAGGTCTTACATGCTGTCTTACATGCGCTTCATGAGACACACACGCACACTAGCACACACACGCAAGGTCTCTCGCTCTCTCCCTCTCTGCCGTGCGCATGCTACACGGTTTGGAGCACAGTATGTGCGAGTTCTTGCTCGCTCACTCTAGATTCCGGGAGATTTTAACTAATTTGCGGACATTAGGGAGGAACGAATGGAACTCGCTATCAATATGCGGGAGACTCCCGGAACTTCCGGGAGACTTGGGATTTCTGTATTCATGTAGCCTTTCGAAAACCGGGACATTCAGTGTCCCGGGAGAGTGGATAAATTTCCCGGGACAGGTTATTAAAAAGAAGGACAATCCCGGTAAAACCGGGACAGGTGGCAACCCTAGATGTTACACCATATAATCATGATATTTGTTTGAAAACTATGGTAATTCAAACAGTAATCGATCACAAAACAATGGTTAATTTTCTTAAGGGGCGGTGAACAGCCTTACAAAAGTGAAAGCTTACAAAAGCTACAGTAAACACTATATCAACACTAATGTTGGCTAGCAGGCGAGCGTAGCAACAACATAAAAGTTATAATTGGAATTGTTAATAGAAAACGCAACCACAAAAAATAAGACACTTATAAGTTGTGATCCACAAACAACAGATTGTCCCAACAAAGTGGAAACTGCTCCATTTCAGGAGAAGCATAGCCTGCATTGTGATTCTGGAAGCTGTCCTCCATAAAATGTGCAGCACATAGATAAATGTTGGGATTATAATGATCAGGAACAGTGTTTAAAATAAATTTTAACCACTCGAAGTTTGTCAGCCTTAGGAAGGTCAAACAAATGAGTTGTGGAAAAAACAGTCTCTTTGAAATAGCAGCAGCTCATCCAGGCCTCATCCGCTTTTCTGCATATTCCGTGGGATGGGATTATTTAAATGAGGAACATTATGACTTCACAAAGCCCGGAAAAATCGTGTAGTTGTAGTCCAAATGAGCTGTTCGTTGTAATTCTTAGAAAGGGGATTCTGTTAAATAAAATATCTCCCCTTGGAGTGGACTTTGAGCTTTGTAACCTTGTAGATCTTTTTTTATGCTCTAACAGCAGCATTACACACTAACTAAAGTGGAAAAAGTGAAAAAGAATAACACAACCCCTTAAAATTCAAACGATACCCAAGCCTAATAAATACACTGCTGAGTCTCTCCTTTTTGTTACACTGAAAAAAGTCTTATGGATTTGAAATGAGATAAGAGTATATGAAAGAATTATTCCTTTAATGCACAAAAATGTCTGTTAGTTATATTATATCTCAGCATGTGCTTTAGAATGTGTTGTTGTAACATTGGAGCAGACGTGATGGCGTTTTCCGTTTTTAACAGTGTTCTTACACCTCCAGCTCTCACCTCCATTCACTGTTCATCGCTGTGACTGTGATCAGAGAGGTGTTCATGTCGGAGCGTGACAGGAGCTGCTCATCTTATGCTCCCGAGGAAAAGCTTCTGTGTTCCTCTATTTAAGGGACAGTAATGGAGACTTCAGCCCTCCATTCTCATCCATCATTTACAGAGCACAAGATGCTTTTCCGTGGTCCCAAGTAAACAGTATGTGCATTTTAAAACTGGGCTGCTTTCTGCACATTTTATTCAAAGTCCAGTTTAAAGGTGAAGTATGTAAGATTTTTTCATGGTAAAATACATTCTCCTAATTCAGTTTATTGTTCATTGACTGCTATTGGTTTGCCGATAATGGGGTTTCTCCCCCCACCCCACCCCACCCCCAACCCCAAAAGTGTAAACATTGAGCCTCCCTGGCACCATCAAAACATTGAGAGCGGTCTGCTCAGACCTGTGAGAAAAGACATTTAGCTCCGGATACAGGAGTGCAAGACGAATTTTGCATTTTGCACAAAAAATTCTGCATTTAAAACTTCACAGATTATTAAACAGGTCATGAACATGTCAAAGCGAACGGGGCATTGTGATTCTGTGCGCTACAATGGACGCTTCAATACATCAGTACTGTTGGTCGTAGAGCGAGACACCGCTTCACTGCTGCTCGCCCTGCGATCGACTGCTTTTGTCAGCCTCATTGCCTGCTGTGAGTTTGTTTGCGTTTGTTTGTTTGTGTAAATACGGTTGAACATTGACTGTTGGTCGTAGAGCGAGACACCGCTTCACTGCTGCTCGCCCTGCGATCGACTGCTTTTGTCAGCTTCCTTGCCTGCTGTGAGTTTGTTTGTTTGCGTCGCGGCTGTCTAAGCCTCGTATTAGGTTCGTATTTCTTTCTGTTTTTCCGTATTTCTTTCTTTTATTCTGTTTTGAACCATCGTTTAACTCATAATTACTCATAATTACAACTCGGACTGTTGAGCAGACGCGTCTCAAGCCGTTACCCAACACCGGTCCTTTACACCTATGGGTCACGGCTGAGCGAGTCTTCTTTACACTCACTTACAAACGAACATTTTCCCATCTATCGTGCGTCTACTTTACACCCGTACCACTAAAAGACGGTTTTTACCCAAGACTTGAGTCTTAAATTAGTATAAATATTAATAGCATCACTGGTTGCATCATTGCTAACTTACTGTCCATCTGTTAAAATGGCGAATATATCAGGTGTATGTTATCTACCTTTTGGTGCAGATGAGAACAGATCTGATTTGCTCGCGGTGCAGTCTGAATTAGAAGCTGCAGAAAAGCAGATCCGTGACCTTCTAGAGAGACAAGCTGAGCTGAGAGACCGGCGTTTAGCTCTTGAAACATCACGCGCTGATGCACACGGATCAGTGATTAACGTTAGTAACTTTAACCCGCTGGCGCCGACCTCGTCTACTCCGTGCGTTTCTCAGCATTGGTCCCGAGCGTCCAGGTCACGATCAGCCATGGTTTCATTCACTCCTGCTCCAACACACCACCACGAAGCCGCGAGCCAGGACAATAATTTTTTCGCCCCTCCCGGTTTTCGAGATCTTCACTCAGAACCGCTTCTCCCCTCTTCGTGAAACAGAACGCGATGCTGTGATCATCGGCGATTCCACCGTCCGACACGTCCACGCTACGTTAGGTAAAAGTAAGGTGCGCAGTCACTGCTTTTCTGGTGCTCGTGTTCTCGATATCACTGCGCGGGTAACTGAGATCTTGAACGGTGACGAGCGCGTCGGAGCTGTTGTGCTGCACGCGGGAGCTAACGACATTAGGCTGCGACAGACGGAGGTTCTGAAGAAAGACTTCAGGAGCCTTATCGATACGGTACGCAGAACATCGCCTGAAACATCGATTATTGTGTCTGGACCGCTTCCTACGTACCGACGAGGGCATGAAAAGTTCAGTAGATTATTCGTGCTAAATGAAATTGAAAAGCATATTTCATATGTTACAAAAACAGCCTTTTTCCACCTTAGAAACATTGCTAAACTACGTAATATGCTATCAGTCTCTGATGCAGAAAAGTTAGTTCATGCATTCATGACCTCGAGACTAGATTACTGTAATGCTTTATTAGCTGGTTGTCCTGCATTTTCAATAAACAAGCTACAGTTAGTCCAAAATGCAGCCGCTAGAGTTCTTACTAGATCAAGAAAATATGATCATGTAACACCGATTTTATCATCACTTCATTGGTTACCTATAAAGTTCTGTATTAATTACAAGATATTGCTGTTGACTTATAAAGCTCTAAATGGTTTAGCTCCAGTCTATTTAACGGATCTTTTATCGCCTTACAATCCATCGCGCTCTTTAAGATCACTAAATTCGAGGCTTCTGGTCATTCCTAGGATATCCAGATCCACCAAAGGAGGGAGAGCATTTTCACATTTAGCTCCGAAGCTCTGGAATAGCCTTCCTGATATTGTTCGTTGCTCAGACTCGCTCTCCCAGTTAAAACTAGACTGAAGACGCATCTATTTAGCCAGGCATTCATATAATTTTTTTATCTTACAGTTACTGTAAATTCGGCCTCTAGTTCATAAACGCCAGAGGAGAACTGGCCCCCGACTGAGCCTGGGTTCTCACAAGGTTTTTTTTCTCCATTGGGTTTTAAGACACCGTTAGGTCACTGGATGGAGTTTTTCGGTTCCTTGCCACTGTTACCTTTGGCTTGCTCAGTTGGGGATATTCAAATTAATTAACCAATCATACCATTGATCAGCTCTACCAAACTTGGATGTCTTTTTTTTCCAGTAATAAACAAACATTCTTAAGTTGTTTTGATTGATACTGTGAAGCAGCTTTGATACAATCTGTATTGTGAAAGCGCTATATAAATATATTTGACTTGACTTGACTTGACATCATCATCATGGACCCGTTGAGTACCAGTTTATAATGTTTACTTTGAAGTGTCCAGTGTAGAGAGCCTTAAACAGTTGAGGCTCGTCGTGTCAAAAAATGCTCCCAGTGCAGATATGATGGGTTTATTATAAGCGAGATGATCTCGTTTGCTCTAGAGAGTGTGTTTGTCTACTTATTTACTTACTTAGGAGGACACATAGCAACACAGCTACAAATATTCCTAATATGTTGGACCTTTTATTGAAAGTAGCCTACTTTACCTGTTGAGTCATGCCTTCACAAGCATCTGTAAAGGTGATGATACACAGGGCAACATTTTGAGCAATGTTGCTGGGCAATCTTGCAGAGTGATTGTTGCTTGGGCACTTTCCCATTGAAAATGGGCAATACATTTCTATCTGGATAATTTAGATCGGTCGTGGACTCTGTGTCTCATCCGTTAACAGCAACATTGCTCAAAAAGTTGCCCTGTGTATCATCACCTTAAGAGTTGTGTTTGATGTTTGAGTTAAAGGGTTAGCTTGCCCAAAAATGAAAATTATCCCATAATTTACTTAAACTGTAAGACTGGAAAACTAGAAGGTGCCGAGCCATCTGGTTTAGCGAAGGGCTACTCTCGGAGAAATAAAAAGGACGTTTCTGGAAATTATCATTTGAACTCTCTCTTGCAAAATTAGCATCCCCATCCGAGACCCAATCACATTGATATCACTCCTCGGTGTCTGTTGTCTTATCCCTTCAACCCCTCTTCCCCCATCTCTTCTCTCCACATGTTGAGATCATCTGAAATTCACCCAAAAAGCTATATGGTTAAATATGAACAATTATCGTACAACGCTATACATGTTTGGTATCATTTGAAATGTCTCAGTGCGACTGTTACAAAGGCCTCATTCCTACTGAAGTAAACCAAAAGGTAATAAATGTTTTAGGAGTTTAGATATATTTGCTTTACTGTGGTGGGAGTGCCCTCTCCGGGGTCTTTCATGTAAATTACCTTCTGTCCTCAGTAAGGTGTGAACTATCCAGGTCTATCCAGAGTATGTTGTTGCCCTAGTCTTGTGGTTTCTTTCGATCATTTCAGGTTGGAGTTACCTGGTTATATATTTGATTCAGCTGTAATTTTGAATACAGTAAATCGAGCTGTTTATACAGTGCTAAAGGCTGTGCACCTGTCACAATCCTGACATCCATGTAGTCCTGAACTGTAGCCTGTACGGACTGTTCGCATGTGCGGACCCCCTCGGGGCCTTAAACAAACCCTGGAGCGGGAGCATTTGGTGGGGCTGATGGTTCACAGATCCATGGCCCGCTGAGCTTCAGACATTTCACACACAACGCTGATGGCACTGCTGATATGGCTTTTGTTCCGTCCCTAGAGGTGAAACGACCTTGGTGCCCTGCAATGTGAAATTGCAACCCTGCTAGAAAAGGAGAGAGGTCGTGGCGAGGGCTACGGGGCTTATGGGAATGGAGGAGTCGCAGGATATGATTAGGAAAAGGATTTTTTGTTATTTTAGCAAACAGAACAGGCTTCACTTACTGGTCTTTGTGAAAATATAGACGCTTGGAGCTTTTTATATTGGCACTGAAAAACATTTGCTGCAGGATTTAACTTTGAAACTGTTTTTAGCTAATTATAAATTTCACAAATAATTACAAATAAACGGCATTGAATCAAACATGAAATTTGGAAGTAGAAAGACTGAAGTAGTATTTTCTTGTTAAGTGTACTTCAATATTCGGTTTTATTTACAACTTAAAAGAATAATGTTTTTACATTGAGGTTGAATTTTTCTTTATTGTTGGATGTGCATGTGACTGAAAAACTCTGAGGGCTCTTATAATTGACTCTCATGCAGAAGGACTTTAGCTTTATTTTATATGGTCAGTGATTTATATGACCTCCACTGTCCTGCACAGAGGCATAAACACAATAACACGATTTACAGTCATTTCTTTCCCGTGTGGTTGTTTGTCATTTCTGCTGCTCAGATGCTCCCATATAAAGTAGATTGGACATTTCTAATGAAACTTTATCTCCATGTGTCCTACATTGACTGTCTGGTGGTCATTTCTTTTCAGCAGTACATTTTAAACTCTCCTCATTTAAAAGGTAATTTTGTTGTTTTGTTAAAAAAAAAATCATAAATCAAATATCATTTGTGCAATTTGATCAAACAGAATTTAATGTTTTAGTGACAAATATACTATCACCATAAAACATCTCGAAATTAAATTCATTGATAATACGCACTGTTAATAGTGCTGTTGTTACCCCTCCAAAATGATTTCACTTCCTGGAGGATCATGTAATTTTGGTTACAGATTCTTTAAAAAAATGTGTTTATTAATAGGTTATCCAATATAGCGAAGACCATAACATGTGCATATATCTGCATATAATTTTAGTCAATGAAAACATAGTAACATTTTCGTGCTACATAGTGGTTAAATTGATAATCACGATTATTTTGTTCAAAATCATAATCGCAACAATTGTTTTCATTTGAGAAATTCATTTTACATTTTATCAGAAAGTTTGCACTTTCACCTATAAGCAAAAAAAAAAAAAGAGAATATCAACTCATATGCAATACGCATGGTTTATTTGACCTGATCTAGTTTCTTGCTTTATCATAGGCTATTTACCATATAAATTAACACACTCTCTACATTATGAAAAAAAACATAAATCTAAAACAGTGAAATTCCTAATAGTAATTCCAATAATTCCAAATTACTTAAATGTTTATCTATTATTAACAGCAAAAAAGACGCACAGAGGTTGCATATGTGCATTTAGTCTGCAGCCACAGTCGCAAACTAGATTCATGTTTGGATTTATTACAATTTGTCACTGAGAAGGTTTGATCGCAGATTTATTCGCAGCAAACAGTGCAAGCAGCTCGTGACAGAACACATCTTTTTCTCTCCGTTTTAGCCTGCCGTCCACATTGAGACAAATTTAGTCAATGAAGACGGAGCATTTTTAAAACGCTCTCCCTAGCCTGGTGGATACATTTAAAAACACTGTTTTTGCGTTGTAGTGTGGACTTTGAAAATGAAGATATTTGAAAACGATGATGCATGTTTAGGCTTGTGATGCATATTGTACCCATAGTAGATTGTTATATCGGCATTTGTATGCCTGCTATATACTTTAATACAGTAGTGTTGCTAAAGAGAAACGTTCCTTTGTACAGTCTTCATACTGCTTTCTCTGTGTCATCTTGTTAAATTTTAGTATGTTTTACACATGCGCAGTAAGGTGATTTAATTTTTTTTTAGATGTTAATGTGGATGAGCAACTTTTGGAAAATGATTGAAAACGCTAGTGTGGAAAGGGTGCATTTTGAAATGAAAACGCGGTTTTCAAATATATACAGATTAATGTATAGCCTGAATGACAATTTCATATAAGCAGAACATATCAAATGGAGATCACAGAACTCAAGCTTACTTGTTCGTCCGTATTTTCAAGTTGTTATTTTTTAACTACATTTTAGACTCGTCTTTTTCTTCAATGATACTGCATGTTGGACAGTTTCAAAAAGGTTGTCAACGAACATTTTTCGTCATAGATTTCATTAACAAAATTTATACCGTTTCTTACAACAAACTGAAAGACACAAAATCACCTATTTTAAGCAAACTCTAGTGAGTGTGCAATATACAGTAGCTACAAGATCACACTTGAAATCTGAAAGCAGTCGACTGTACCGCATGAACCTGATGAACACGGCAAACAAGAGCTCAAATGCGTTGAGATGGCAGCGTGTCTGGCCCGCTGACATTTAGCTGCTCAGTGCATCATGTGGACGCATCCTTCCAGAAACATTGATTTGGCATGAATATCAGTCAAGGAAAGATGAGATATTCCAAAAACTGCTACTTGAAAACTCTACACTTACCTCTCTGACTCTAGACTTGCTTTCTAATCTACTTTTCAAATAAACCTGGCATTACCTTTGTTAGTCGCTTTGAATAAATGCATCTGCTAAATGCCAAATGCAATTTTATATGTAAATTAATTTGTAAATGACCTCTGTTTTCCTCTGCAGACCAGCTTGTTTATCTGGGTTGACTGAGGATGGGTGTCCATATGTTAATGAGCTCATTATTATTACCACTGCCAAACAACAAACAATTATTTTGTGGCTTCTAGCAGATGAAAAAAAAATGGGTAGAAAAAATCCCATATACTTGAAAAAAATGCAGATATGGATCTTTTTTTACAGTTAATGTGACAGCTACAGTGGTTTAACTATTGTCAAAAACCCTTATGCTGTTGTGGAATCTGATGAATATTGAATGTGGGAAGTGAAGTAGTTGAAGCTGAATATGTTTGTTTTGGTTTTGTGTATTAGTGTAATGAAAATGTGCTGTTGTATTGCCATCATCTCTTTTTGAGTGCGTCTTTCCCCCACAGTTAAATAAATGAGATGGCTATGGGGAAATATGACACGCATAAAAACCTTAGTAGCATCAGAGGAACTATATAAACCTACCCGTTCGCTCTTAAGCGCTTCTATCATGACCAAAAAAAAAAGAAGCACTTAACTTCCGAAGTGTTGACTCAGAAACCCTAAAGAATATTCATGTTAACACTCAAGGTCAAATAGCTCCCATGAGCCCAATTAAATGTGCTCAAGTTGCCCAGAAGCCTGAGCTGAGGTTTATTATTCACAGGGCAGTTAATTTTTTATGGCATTAGCTCTATATGTTGGCAGGGAATACATGTATTTCATGGAAATTAATGACACTAATCACAAATCTAGAGCCAGATTCAGAGCATATCAAGAGAGTCAGCATCTTTACAGGAGACATAATTATCTTATTCTGCACATGCATAATTACACAACCCTCATTATGTCCTATTACTATGATCATGTGCCCATTGACTTACATAGAATTTATTTTACTTTGGAAATCAATGGAGTCCATCAACTTTCTGGTTACCGACATTCTTTGAGATGTCTTTTTTTGTGTGTTCAGCAGAAGAAATAAATTCATACAGGTTTGAAACAACTTGAGGGTGAGTAAATGATGACAGAATTTAAATTTATAAGTGAACTATTTCTTTAAGCTCTACTTTGACACTATTTTCATCTAGCCTATAGTACAGCCGAAACAAACTTTGTTGCATAATTTTCCTGTTATCACTGTAAAGCTGCTTTGAAACAATTTGTATTGTAAAAAGCGTTATTTAAGTAAAGGTGACGATTTTTATTTGAAAGAGATTGCATATTTGTAATGATTGTTTTCAACATCAATAATAATCAGAAATGTTTCTTGAGCATCAAATCATCATATTAAAATGATTTCTGAAGGATCATGTGACACTGAATGATGCTGGAAATTCAGCTTTGCATCACAAGGGTGAATTACATTTTTAAAATATTTAAATAGAAACCAGTTATTGTAATAATACTTCTCAATATTGTTATTTTACTGTATTTTTTATCAAATAAAGACAGTCTTGGTGAGCATAAGACACTTTCAAAAAACGTTATAAAAATTCTTACCGACCCCAAACTATACATGCATACATAAATATATAAAATAGTACCAAAAAGTAATAACAGAATATAGCAGTCACAATAACAGAAGTGGACAGAAACAGTATTTGACTTCTGTCTCTTCTCTTTAAGTAGGTCCCGATCTGTGTTTCCGCTTGTTTTGCTGTGTTTCTCTGTCCTGCTCCTGCGGTTTGAGGTTTGCCCCAAGAATCTTCTTCTGTACGCTGACTGTGACGCCCTGTCACAATGATGAATGGTCACTGAAAAGCCATCACATCCGATTTGTTTCTCTTCTTACCTTTTGTTTTTCCAAAAAAAAACAGATTGTGTTTTTCAGAGGATTGCAAACCACTAAGAGCATCCTAGTGGAAAGAGTGATAATTACACAGCTGTGGCCTCAGCATACTTTCTTTGTGCCGATCACAAGGTGAAACTCCCTCAGGATACACACAGCACGCTCTATTTTCTCCTATGACGTCCAAAATGTTTTCCATTTGCAAATCTTCATTTGCAATACTTACTTTGAGGTCTGTTTTACTCAGAAATAAGTCACATTATGCAAGTTAAATGGGACGCAAATGCTGTTTTATTTTGATTTTACACATCGAGGAACTATAGTATAAACCAGTGTTTGCAGACTGTTCCAGACGTCCTAAAAGATGATTCTGGAGTTTTGTACTTTCTCACTCATTCTGTGGTGTGAAAGGGAGCATCTGTTTCAGTAGCTGTCTTGTTTTTCCTGTCACTTTCTCCGTCTCCGGTATCCTAGTTTGGCCTGAACACAGTTTTGTCATGTTCAGCACAGATAACTTGGGGCATCTTCATCAGACTGTGAGGGCTTGTTTTAAAGGAATGTTACACTGATAAAATAATCAGTTTTGCATCCTTGATCGACACACACAGATGTATATTAATAGGGACTTTCTCACCGGAGGAATGTTTTCATAACCAATGGCGGAAGTACCTGCTTTTTGCCATGTTCGCACCGCAGGAACTGGGAATAATTTTAGTTCTAGGAATGCCTTCTGGGATGACTAAATTAGCTCCTACTTCTGAGTAGGGTCTAACCATAGATCGTACAAAAATATGGACGTAGTGTCCGTGACGTCACCTGTTGGTTTCTGAAGAGCATTTTTTAAGTGGTGGGCGGAGCCAACAGTGGACGGAGCCGGCCGTCGCCATCTTGGCTGCGTGTCACTCCCGGCTAAACGAAAATGGGCAAAGAGGCGGGATAAGCCAAGGTGACGTGACGCTAACAGACAGCAGACAAACAGCTTGTAGTGACAGCAGCGGCAATCCACCTGTCACTCAAGTGGCCACGCCCTTAATTATGCAGAACTTTAAGGCTTGATATAATTTAAACGGATGAGTTATAAAACAAATTCACCCCCCTCACAGTTGTCATGAAGGGCAAAATTAGATATATAGACCAAAATAAAACCTTTTTGCACCAGGCTGTAACATTTTTTCTTCTGTAAAGTTGTGCATTTGAACATGGGGGATATATGGAATTGACTCTCTTTTGGAGCCTGTCTCTAGCAGCCAGTCGATGAATTGCAGTTTAAGTCACTTCCGTGTTGGTTTCAAGAGAGAGACCGGAAGGTTGCCGCTTGGGTCTAATCCAGCACAATATACCAAAATATGTTTATTTTCTTATTAAACATACCAACATACATTTATCATTCAGTTTAGGGCTTTTCAATTTGACAGATTAGATTAAACGAAATGTAACTAATATGTACGGTATATGGATAATATATAAATAAAAAATAATTTATATGGATTTTATACACATGTATATTAAATGCAAGTATTATATTATATATATAGGCTATTATGCGTGACTTGAGTTTCCTCTGTGTTGCGACTGAATGCATTTTGCTAAGTGAAGTGAACATCAACAGATATCACATGCTCAGGGAGTAGGGATCAGTGAACACTGCGTAGGGACCCTGTCAATCGGGACGCACCAGAGTTAATGGCTCTCTCTTCTAACGAGCTGATAATCTGAATCAGGTGTGTTAGATAAGAGAGACATAAAAACTGTGCAGAACGGGGTGGCGCGAGGACTGGAATTGGGAACCTGTGCTTTACATCATGATCAAATCCTTGTTTAATATTGGCCAAACAGCATTAAATTCAAATTTCCACCTAATCTTTAATATTTGGCCACTTCTTTATGATAAAAAATACAACATGTGGACATCAAAACATGCAAACTCACAGCGAGTAGGGATGTAACGATTCACTCAACTCACGATGCGATACGATTCACGATACTGGTTTCACGATACGATTTTCTCACGATTGTGATTAATTTAAGATATTATAAATGAAAAAGTGTCCCTTTTATTATTTCTCAGACAAAATGCTGCACATTTCTTTTTTCATTTTAAAATATATTTGTCAAATAAAAAAACTACATTGAAATTTAAAAAAAAATCCCTTCAAGGTTTTTTCAACTCAGTCTTTCTGTCTGTCTGCTCTAGAGGGTGGACACTGGTACCTTCGCACACTAAGTAAAAGACTATGTAAAATTAGTACCACATTTAGAGGGGTTTTAATTTTGTTATAATTTGTATCATTACAATAGCAAGAGTAAAAAAAATAAAACACACATTTAGAAAATATGCCATAGCCATCAATAAATTATATATAAAAAATATATATATCCATGTACACATTTAGAGAAAGAGATAGTAAAATAAATACAACACCTGGTTGCCACGGAAACACTGATGCACCTTGTGATCTCCGTGGCTCTCGCACTTGTCGTATTAATGCCTTTTACATGAAAACGGAGGTGACTTGTGCTTCTCACGGTGGTGATTATTATTAGTCTACGGAAAGTCAAAATGCCGCCACACAGAGGTCTCTCCTATTGCGTATGTAGCTTACGCTATGGGAAAACTCCTTTTCTCGAGAATATTGAAGTCTTTATGTAAAACGCATTGCAGCTGCACAGCTGACAGCAATGAACGAAGGAGCTCGGTCATTGGCTGTGCTGCGGCAACTTGCTCGAACCAATGACGGGGCGACTCTGAATGCGCGACCAATGAGCGCGCTTCGCGCCCGCGCGCGTCAGAGCCCGCCAAGATGGGCGTGGCCAAGCTATATATTGGGCGCCCCGTCATGAGAGTTCTTTAGATTTTATCTCCTTCAGCGAACACCTTCTTCGCTGGATCCTCCGGATTATTGAAAGCCTTCGCCGCCGTGGAAAAGCATACCAGCGGGATTGCTACGAGGACGTCGGCACCTTCAGCCGCCTTCGAACACCATCCTACTGAGCCATCCGGCGCGCCACACACGCAAGTATTTTACATCTGTTCGCCCCGCGACATTTGTAAAAGACCAATTTTTCTGAGGCGTTGTTTCAAATGCCTTCCTGCGCGTCGTGCAGAGACCTTCTCCCGGACGGGGATCGTCACATCATCTGCGCTCGCTGCCTGGGCCGGAACCACGCAGAAGCTGCTTTGACCAAGGGCGGATGCCCGGAATGTGACGACCTGGGTCTCTCCACACTGCGGGCTCGCTTCGCTGCTTTCGCCGGGAGCGAGCCCATTGCCGCCACCCCTCTGTTTGAGCCGCGCTTTTTAAAAAAAATAAATAAATAAATAAAATAAAAAAAACCCGCTCACAGAGGCTTCCTGAACCTGAGCTCAGTGACGTCACGCCGAGCCAGTCTCCGCGTGCTTCACCGCCGCTCTTGCCTTCCCCACCGCCGGTTCAGTTCACTCAGCCGGACCCACACCCCTCTAGCAGAGCGGTGGGCCTTGTGACTTTCGGCGCGTCCGAGGACGACGGGGGAGTGGATGACAGCCTGTCCATCGACGCTGCATCTGACGACTGGCCGGGCTCCACTTTCGACCCCGCCCTGTCGACGCTAGCTAGCACGAGTGCGGGCTCCACCATGGATACGGAGATTATCCGCATCCTCTCGAAGGCCGTGGAGGACCTCGGGCTCGATTGGTGTTCTCCGCCAAGTCATGGAAAGCCCCCCACTCTGCGCGCCTAAAGCCTTCTTTTTCTTCAAAAGCCGGACCACTCTCTCTGCAAAAGCTCAAACATTACCCAGTCCCCTTACAGGCGGCTGGATATGCCCATACAGCAGTCAATGGGCCAGTCACAGAGCTCGCTCATCTGCAAACAAACGCCGTTTTTACGGCGATGCACAGAAAACACAAAAAAATAGTCTTTTTCTGCCTGCGTCACTAAGGGTTAACATGTCCACAAAGTGTGCATTCCCAGATACTGTCAAAACAGTGCCAAATTCATTCCCAGCTCAGGCTGCGCTTCCCATGAACGTAGATCACGTGCCTACGGTCATGTACGCACCACTACACACAAGCACTGTTCACAGTTATAAATTCATCCCCAGTAAAAGCGGGAAACATTATAAAGGTGACGCGTGTGCCTAACACTGTTTATGCACCCCCACTTATAAACACTGTCCTTACAGTGTCAAACACAACCTCAGCTCAGGCTGCGAGTTTTACAAACACAGCGCGCGCTGTTGTAATCACACACGCGCCCATTCACTCAGCTGCTCAGCGCGCGCCCGCGCCTCTGAGAGCTACGAGCTCAGGCGATTCGCTGGCCAGGTCCCTACGTCACAGCGGCCCGCCCCTAGCCTGTATTCAGCCCATATCTGTACACGCAGCGGCATGGGAAAACATTCCAGATATGCCGAAATGGGTATTGAATATAGTAAAGCACGGATACTCGCTCCAGTTCGCTCGCAGACCACCACGTTTTACGACTGTGGTCGAGACGAAAGTGAGAAAGGAGTGTTCACATGTTCTACGCACCGAGGTGCGCAAACTAATAGAAAAGGGCGCTGTGGAAACTGTTTTCCCCCTCTCTGAGCGGGACAGGTTTTTACAGCCGCTATTTTCTCGTCCCGAAAAAGGATGGCGGTCTCCGCCCCATCCTAGATCTCAGACACCTGAACAAAGCACTAATGATTCGCTCGTTCAGAATGTTAACAACCAAGCATATCCTCGCGCAAGTACGCCCAGGAGATTGGTTTCTCTCAGTGGATCTGAAAGATGCTTACTTTCACATTCCAATAACGCCTCATCACAGGTCGTTTCTGAGATTCGCTTTCGAGGGACAGTCATACCAGTACACAGTACTTCCGTTCGGCCTGTCCCTGGCTCCCCGTACATTCACGAAATGTATGGATGCAGCACTTTCCCCCCTAAGACGAAGGGGAGTGCGAATACTGAATTATCTCGACGATTGGCTGGTTCTAGCACAATCAGAGAGTCAGTTAATAACACACAGATCTTGGATTATCAGCCATTTAGAATGCCTGGGTCTAAGAATCAATTTTGCAAAAAGCATACTATCTCCCAGCCAGAGGATTTCTTTCCTGGGAATAGTTCTAGACTCGATGCAAATGACAGCGCGTCTCTCATCAGAGCGCGCGCTTACCATCCGGCGCCTTGCAACATCATTCAGGGCGGGGGCGCGCGCGTCAAACGGTTTCAGAGGATGCTCGGTCTCATGGCCTCAGCATCGCCCGTACTCCAGCTAGGATTGTTGCATATGCGCCCTCTCCAACGCTGGCTCAAAGAGCCGCGTCCCTACTCACGCGTGGCGTTCGGGCCACTTTTTAATCAGAGCGAACCACGGCTGTATAAAAGCCCTGACGCACTGGAAAGCCGCCGACTGGTACCAGTCAGGCGTGAGTCTGGGTGTGAACACAAGGAGAAAGATGATAACGACAGATGCCTCCAAAATAGGTTGGCGGGCCCTTTACGAGGGCAGGCCTGTCTCCGGCTTTTGGTCAAACCCGGAGAAGCGCCTACACATAAACTGTCTGGAAATGAAAGCGGTCGCTTTGGCTCTCAGAGCCCTGCTCCTACATCTAAAAAACGAACACGTCCTGGTCCGAACGGACAACATGACGGTAGTGTCGTACATAAATCGCCAGGGTGGACTCAGGTCGAGCTCCATGCATTCAATGGCCAGGAGACTCATTTTATGGTCCCAGCACAACTTGCGCTCGCTGAGAGCAGCACATGTGCCAGGCGCCCTGAACCAGGGGGCAGACATGCTATCCAGAGACAAGATTCTCCCAGGAGAATGGGCTCTCAACCCGCTGACGATTCAGTGGTTATGGAAAACCTTTGGCAAAGCGGAGATCGACCTCTTCGCCTCCAAGGAGAACGCGCACTGCTCTTTTTTCTTCACGAAAAGCACGGACGCGCTCGCCCAGAGCTGGCCGAGCCGCCCCTTATATGCCTTTCCCCCGATCGCGATGCTGCCACAGGTCATCAGTCGGGTCAGAGAGGAGAAAAACACAGTGCTGCTGATAGCCCCACTCTGGAAGAACCAAACATGGTTTCCAGATCTAATGCAAATGCAATCTGCACCACGGCCGATTCCACTGAGGCCAGACCTCCTCAGTCAGGCCAGCGGGATGATATTTCATCCCCGCCCCGATCTGTGGGCCCTTCATGCATGGCCCCTCAACGGGTTCCCAGGAACCTCGCGAGCGGAGCACTAAAAACCATCGCTGAGGCGCGGGCGCCCTCCACGAGACGCTTATATGCCCAGAAATGAAAGTGTTCAGTGACTGGTGTAATGCCAAGGGCCTGAACCCTGAGACATGCGAGATTACGAATGTACTCGTTTTTCTACAAGGGCTTCTGGAGGCGGGCCGCACCCCCTCCACGCTCAAAGTATATGTGGCAAACATCACAGCGTCACACGACCCTGTAATGGAACGTCCATTGGGAAGAAACAACCTAATTATTCGTTTCCTAAAGGGCGCTAGGAGGATGAACCCTTCACGCCCCCCCTCAGTGCTGATCTGGGACCTAGCTACTGTCCTAGACGCTCTTAAAGGGCCCCCGTTCGAACCACTCCGAACCGTGCACCTTAAACAGCTCTCGCTCAAGACTGCGCTCTTGCTGGTACTCGCCTCGGTCAAGAGAGTGGGCGACCTGCACGCGCTTTCGACAAGTGCTGCCTGCCTAGAATTCAGTCCTAACGACTGCAGGGTTGTCCTTAGGCCGAAACAGGGGTATATTCCTAAAGTGCTCACCACTCCCTTCAGAGCACAGGTTATCTCCCTAACTGCGCTTTCTTCTCCAGCAGACGAACACGACGCTAATCTACTCTGCCCCGTTAGGGCTCTCAGAGTGTATTTGGAGCGTTCTGCCCTATTCAGACAGACAGAACAACTGTTTGTATGCTTTGGCGACCGTACGAAAGGTTCCGCCGTTTCAAAGCAGAGAATCTCTCACTGGATAGTTGAAGCTATAGCGCTGGCTTACGAAGCTAAGGGACTTCAATGCCCCTGGGGAGTCAAAGCACACTCCACCAGGAGTGTGGCTTCTTCCTGGGCATGGTCGAGCGGGATACCGATCGAGGATATTTGTGCGGCGGCAGGCTGGGCCTCACCGTCCACATTTATCAGGTTCTACAACCTACAGGTCCCGACATTGCATTCCAATGTGCTATCAGCATGATGCTAGTTGAACTGCGAGTTCGCATCTAGATTATGTATGTGCTTGTGTCACACTGAGCGCCTTCTAGCCGCTCTGTATTTTTTCCCACATATAAAGCTTGCCTCTGCCGGCTAGTTGGATGATAACTTTGCTTTTTAGCTTAGGCACCTGCCTCTGGCTATCATAAGGCGAAGTTCAGCACGCACAGCGTTTTGCATGGTGTTCCCATAGCGTAAGCTACTTACGCAATAGGAGAGACCTCTCGAAAGGGAACGACGCGGTTACTAACGTAACCTCGGTTCCCTGAGAGGAGGGAACGAGTATTGCGTAAGCAGCCGTGCTTGTGCTTGGTTAGTTTGCTTCAGTCGTTTTAACCTAAAGAACTCTCATGACGGGGCGCCCAATATATAGCTTGGCCACGCCCATCTTGGCGGGCTCTGACGCGCACGGGCGCGAAACGCGCTCATTAGTCGCGCATTCAGAGTCACCCCGTCATTGGTTCGAGCAAGTTGCCGCAGCACAGCCAATGACCGAGATCCTTCGTTCATTGCTGTCAGCTGTGCAGCTGCAATGCGTTTTACATAAAGACTTCAATATTCTCGAGAAAAGGAGTTTTCCCATAGCGTAAGCTACTTACGCAATACTCGTTCCCTCCTCTCAGGGAACCGAGGTTACGTTAGTAACCGAGTCGTTTGAATGAGTCAATATCTACGCTTGCCGTCGCCATGTGTTTGACGGCGCGTGCACACCAGTCTATGGCACACACTGGCGCGGCGTGAGCGGAGCAAACCGACATAACTTGTACGTCTACATTTCATCTCCATCTTCACGAAACCCACGACACACAACATAAACACAGCTCCGATCACGGCGTCTGTCCTCCAGTTGCTTACGCCACTTTAGACTTCATACTGGCGATGCCAATGCAACCAGGAAAATGGCCCTCGGGGAAAATTTAGTTCCTATAACTACCTGGTGCGAAAGCCCCTAATATAACAATGTGTCCCATTCAAGAAACATTAGCATGAATTTTGTGTAAAGCATTCATAAAACGTTATTATGAAAATTGTTGCAATCATTTCAAACCATTTACAGTAAACAAGAACGATTTGACGAAATGAAGTTCATTCAGCTGGTGGACCGTCTGAACGAGGTGCCCCTATTATGGATTTTTGAAAATGACCTTTGATGTAGTGTGTAACATAGCTCTATAAGTGAATGAAAACATCCTGCAAAGTTTTAAATCTGAAAGTGCACCATATATAAAGTTATTGTCTTTCAAAAGTAATAGTCAATTGAGTCAATGAAATTAATCTTTTTTAAAACGAGTCATAAGCCGTTTCGTTGTGACGTCAAGATGAAACATTAGTATATTCCTGGCCCACTTATTGCGCGCAGACACCAGGAAAACCGGCAGCTGATTCCTGTGGATACTGGATATCATCATGTCGAGAAGATGCTGTTCTCTACAATGTGACGGTAAAGCCAGTTTTTTTTTCACTGCCCAAGGACGAGCATGTGAAGAACCGGTGGTTAAAATTCATCTTTACCGTGATATCACAGCAGTATAATCCTAAACTTTAGCTGTGTTCCCTTTATTTTACTGACGACTGCTTCTCAAATCTCGGGGTTCAATGCTGGATTCCCAAACTGCTTGCTCTTGAAAGATGGTGTTCAAAGTTTTGAGTTTTATATTGTGTAGGTCTCCTGCTAACTGGTTAACTCACATTATTACTGTCTTATTGAAATACTTCTGCTAATCAGTTGTGGGCCACTATTACATACAACTATGTCTATTAATGCAGATTGTCTGTCGTTCTCACTACTTTGAGGAAAGATTAAGCATGGAGCAAGATTTGTTTTACCAACGTTTATGTTACATCAGTCATTCATGCTAGAGCTCGGCTAATGTATGCACTGTTATTGATACAGTTTCCACATGTTCACCGCAATAAATTAGAAAAAATACTCAGTAAATAAATAAGTACATGTAAAATAATCGGTTTATTGATAGACATGCACTTGTTAATGCTGATGGTGTGGAATTTCAGTTGCAACATCTCAGTGTACCTCAAACTGAGTAGTGTATCACTGAGAAATGTTCTGCTCGAGTTGTCCTTGCAATGGAGTTTCGGGTTGAATAACTAAATCTTTCAATGTTTCATTGTTTAGACCAATCACAACAGACTGAGCTGTCTGGCCAATCAGAGCAGAGTAACTCATGGAAAGGAGGGATTTAGAGAGATTGATTCATCTGACGAGTCGTTTGAGAATCTTTGAAAATGTGGTGATGTGCAAATGTATATTATGAGGAAATGAAACAATTTTTTGACCTTTGATCCATGCAAACCTGTTGTAGGAGACTCCAAAACAACATTAGGAAAGTTTAAAATTGCATAATAGGGCACTTTAAATTAAATATTGCATACTTTCTATTTTTTTTATTGCCTCAATGATATTTACAACTTTTTCTTGTACTTTTTTGAACTTTTTTAACATTTCATTTATAAAGGGTAGTTCTTGAATTGGAGGCTTTTTTGGGATGTATTTTTTGCTTTCCTTCCTTCTCTGTGGTTAAAGGCAGGAATCTTTGCGTTTTTGCTTGATGTTTGTTTTGTATCGTCCTTTATATTTGAGGTCAATCGATTTAGTCCATCTTCAACACCACTAACTTGCCATTAAAGTTTAACCAAGATCAAACAAAACCCGATTTTCTTTTCTTTTTTTGCTCTTTGTGTGCCCTGGAGTTTGTCTGATTCAGCATTCATCTCATATTGTAAGAGATTTGCTGTGAATCTGGCTTTCTGTACCCAAATGCACATTGAGCATTTTTATTAGAAAATGAGAAATGAGAGGAAACTGGCTGACAAGGATGTTATTAAGCTGCTCTTCAGGAAGCAGCCATCAAAATATCCTCGACTGGCTTCTAAACCCAGCAGACAGTAAGTCTGAGGCCTTGCGTGTGGTTTCAATGGGGTGATTTTGTGTGTTTGTGATGATTCGCTAAAGCTGAAAGCTAATATCCCTGAACTGAAGAGGAATATTCTCTCAGTATGAGGGGAAGCATAAATCTTTTCAAAGTTAACTCTCCTCTCATTTGCTTTTCATCAGCTTCTCTGTTTGCTTAGCTGAGTCTCCACCACAAGAATAGAATTACCACTTGGATAGTTCCAAAATCTGATGGACTACAAAATTAAAATGGTGATAAATGGACACCTTTGACAAAAGGCCAAATTTATTTTTTTATATATTAAGGCAACAAGTTGAGACATTTATCAACTGTAAATGGTAGAGTTGAACGATGAACTACTGAACTATTACTTGGCAGAAGAGTTTTCTTCTTCATAATTAATATAATTAGTTGTATATATATATATATATATATATATATATATATATATATATATATATATATATATATATATATATATATATATATATATGCATACAGTTTGTAATGCTTTCTTTAAGAATTTGCGGCAAAATTTCTGAAATTTTCATCTCTGTTCTGCTGCTCTGTTCTTGGACACGTCTGTGACTCTGAGGAGAGTTTTATGATTCATCCTCTGAACGAGAAATTACACTGGAACAGGAAAATAAAAAGCTTTTGGAAATGGGAGGAACTGAAGTGAGAGCAGAGGTAGTTTAGAAAGGGATGGTGTGAGAGGAGAGGAAGTAAACAGACAAGAGGAAGATAAATGGAGTGCAGCTGGGTAATTGAGATATCAATCTGCCCGGCGGTGCTGGTCTTATTGAAGATTAGATTGTGATACGGAGACACTCATTAAATAAGGTGAGACCCAGCAGAGCTCTTACCAAACGCTGGTAATTGTGCGATTGGATATTACACAGTCAACAATTAAACCTATTTTTATGTTAAAATCCAAACTACACCTTTAAATGTTGTTCCTCTAATGATTATGTTTTTAATTTGCATCTTTGCTGCTACTGCAGCATGTGCAACATGATTCAGTGCTGGAATATATAATTTTTATAGTGATGTTAGACTGGATTTCCTTTTATACGTTCTCAGGGTGACTGTCTTATTGAATGTTCTGAGTGAAGCAAGGCGGTTTTCTGTGTCAGCATGTTTTCAGGAAGGTTTTAAGCACTTGTGGTGCTGCGGCGGGTGAAACGGGCTCTTGTGTTGGTGAAGACCCAGACTCTGAGCTGAATCTTATTGACAGGGCAGAAAGCAGTGCAAACCTGACACTTGGGCAACCAGCCTTAAATTGGCCACATGGGGAGGGAGGAGAAGGGCTGGCCCACATCGACTGAAAAATCAATCTATTTCATGATTCATGATGCGTATTGAATGCCAGCAGCACAGCTTTGACTCCTTCATTATTGGATGTGATGTCGCATCTGTCTAGTGTCTGATGTACATGATGTGTGAAGACAAAAGACACTTAATTGTTTTTTTGTTGTTTTTTAATTAACATCATCTACAGCAACTCATCCAGATGAGTTATAACTATGAGACTTATAATCAACATGAAATCAAAATGGATTCCATTTATTTTCTTAATGCATGTTCCTGTTTTTGTTGTGCACAATTCATCACTGCAGATTACTATAAAGAAAAAATGTTTGCCTTGGAAAACTTGTCACTTTTGATCATTCAGTCAATTCCCTAAAGAGCCCTGCACATGACGTGTGGACAAAAAAATGTATATTGTGGCCATGAATTAAGAATTCCTTCTCTCGTTTTAAGTAAATTATGTGCACAAAATAACCATTTGTTCCCTTAATTTAGTAAATTGTGGCTATGTTGTCCTAATTCGTTCCATTTGTTTAGACTGAACTAAAACGAGGTACAGAATTATTATGTTGTGTGTAAGATTTATTTTAAATAAGTGAACGAATTAGTAAAATGAGCTGACATATTAGTAAGTCGGGAAAATGATTTGTTAATTCGTGGCCACAATAGACATATTTTTTTCCTCATGTCATGTGTGTAATTCCCAATAAATTAAATCTAATCATTATTTTCTTGAAGAATGTATTGTTTTACGGAGAATAACAAAGTGATTAATGAAGTAACGAAGTGGCGCAGGCTTAATTTGTTATCACATCGTTATCTACATTTACCGATGGTTGCTGTTGCCTCAGGGGTATTGGGGGTTATTTCATGTCTCTGTACTTGCACCTCTTGTGTTGTTATTCCTCTTCTAGCACTCGCAAGTGACGATTCTCTGTCAACCAATCAACGTTCTGCAGTGAGTCTAGCTCCACCCTTTACTACCGGACTACTATGCTAGGTACCCCAACGGAAGGGTCCCAAAAAAGTGGTACGATACGGTTCGGAATTAGGGTACCATTCACAACTTCTGACAATGGACACGGCAAAAATTGCGTACCATACTAAACTGTACTATACTGTACCGCTGAGTGGAAACGAGGCATTAATGTACTATTATTAATCTTTTAGAACTAAATAAGTACAAAGATGTCCCTTCCGAGGGTTTTTTTGCACATTTATTTTGAGAGTGTAGGCAGTATAAGACTGTTATGGAAAAATCTACAGGTTGTCAGGAATTCAGGTGGTGGTGATGAATCTGCTGGGATGCGTATGATGTGCTGCCAAAAGGATGTTATGTAAGCAGGAAAGATGGTCCCTAGAATATTTCTAAGTGAAACATCAAGGTGTCAGAGGCAGTGTGCTGGAAAGGACAAGCCCAGAGGAGCGAAGTCAAACCATCAGGAGCGTCAACAGTGAGATGGCAGAGAGAAGTCAGCGCTGGGAGCAAGAGATTCAGCGTTTAACCCAAGAGGACGCACCACCAGAAAGAGACGTCGTTCAAACGTCACAGCACCTGCCGTGGCAAACAATAGTCCTCCGTTCAGTACTAGATGAGAAAGACATGGGTTCTTTTTAAGGAAGAAATTATTGATGTTTTGCGGTTGTAGTTGGAAGTGAAGCTGAAATGGAATTGCAGCTTTGTGGAACTGAAATGTTCATGGTTATCAGTCTTTTTCCTTCCATTCTTAAAGGGAGAGTTCACCCAAAGATGAAAATTTTGTCATCATTTACTCACCCTCAAGTTGTTCCAATCTGTATGAGTTACTTTCTTCTGTTGAACACAAAAGAAGGTATTTTGAAGAATGTTGGTAACTAGACAGTTGACTGTAACCATTGACTTTAAATAGTGGGGAAAAAAATACTCAATGGGGCCCAACAACTGTCTGGTTACCAACATTTTTTCATTTTCATTTTTGGGTGAACTACCCCCTTTAATTTTCTTTATTATTTCAAGTATTACAGTTCCTTCCTTTGCCATTGTGCTGATCCCCAAATCAAAACAGACTCATGTTCATGTTATTCTAAATCAAATTCCTTCTTTAAATTCACTTTGATCTGCTTAGGTTTGTTAGATGAGATTAATACTAGATTTAATGGATTAAACTCACTCTTTCATGACAGCTGCTTTGGTTCAAGGTAAGGTCACCTGCAGGATTTGTTATCGTATAGATGACTTCAGGTCATGCTTCAGTGGTGTGGCTCCAGGTCTCTGAGGGAGCGTCTGCAGGCAGTTTGGAGGAACTGATTAAATCTTAATTAGGACTTTCACAATAGATGCACTTGTTACTCTGAGGTGGGCCAGCTATATGTGGGTCAGTCACCAGTCACCTTTATTGACTTTATCAGCAAGTGAGAGCTGTGAGATGTTTTTTTAGAGATGATAGCATGCTTAAAACCTTGCAGACCGATGTGTGGCGGATCGTGTCCATAGGAATTTTAGATCACTCACCCGTAGGTAATTAAACAGCACAATGCCACTCCTCTAAATTAAACATGCTCTAGAGTTTAGAAAGAAAAAAGGGTATTTTTTGCATGAGGAGGTAGATGAAATGTGATAGTCTGGTTCTGTCTGCCTGTTGAAGGATTCGTGGGATGGTAGTGTCATAGTAACTAAATCCAGAGAGCCGGGCAATGATGTGGAAAAATGCGAGTTACTAGGTTGAGTCTTTGAGACATGTGTTTCTTAAAGACATTATGAGCCATTATATATTTATGACCATGATGTTATATGCTGTTCTTCTGTGGTTCACTTGACTTCTATTCCAATCAGTCTTTGGCAGAGCAGAATCATGTGACCATCAGATAGAATATAGGAAAAAATATCTCTAATAATAATTATCTCTTGTGGTGCTGCTATTGTCCATTTGAAGGATTAGTATTGTGAACATACTCTTAAGTGTACGTAATAAATTTTAACTTAAAGCGCATCAATGCACAACTGTGCATCACATGATACCTTGACATAAAACATGTAAAGATGCTAAAAATACACGTAGTATTGCAACAACTAGAATAATTTAGTTTCAAGACTAGTTTCTTGTTTTTTATCTACAGTACATGGAAGTCGGTCTTGATATTGTTCTAAGAGAATGATATTGTTTTCAGGTTTAAAGACCAATATTGCATTTTATGTTTTTATTTCCATATGTAAACACAGGCATAGTTTTATCTCATTTTATTGGAGATTATTTAAAGGCCCACTGAAGTGCCTTGGAATGCGCAGCTTTGTTTGATGCGTTGATGTAATTTCCACTAAAAACAGGAAGCTAAGGCGGGACATATAGAATGGCTCCTCCCTCTTTTCAAATAGCCAATAGCGTTTAGTTTACCTCACAGCCCCTTAAGTCGTACTTACAGCGCCATGGAAACGAATCCCAGCGCTGATGATGCGTTGGATTCAATAGTAGAGGTGTGAATAAATTCTAGCCTTTTCATTCTTAACCAACGTACAGTTAGAAAACTGAATAAAACTCGAGCGTTTGAGCAACTTAACTCTAGTCTCCAACCCATATTGATCTGTGACGTGTTAATGGTCGCTTTGGCCAGGTGGTATTTATAGCATAGGGGGCAGGAGTCGCTGGACGCTTTAGATTCTAGAGAGCATTTGATTGGACAGAAGATGTGATGAGAAACTGAAGTCCGCGGTGATGTCATAAAAATCCGTGATCCATTGTAGCGGAAGTGAGAGACTCTAAATTTTGAATGGTTTTATCTCCTAAATGCGAAATTTGTCATTGTTTTGGAATACATCAGCTTATTCATAACCTGAAGGCTAACATATTCATACTAAAAGCTAAAAACATTTTGAGTTCAGGGGGCCTTTAAGTGTTTTGGCTCCAGTGTTCTGGAGCTGGCAGCGTGTTTCAGCGTGTTGGTTTATCATGTGACAGGAACGCATTGGTGAGTGACAGCTGGCTACAAAGAGACGCGTCTGTTTAACCCCATGTGCCTCTAGAGACCTGTCAAAATTCACTTAGCTGTCTGTCCTTGTTAGACGGGCATTGCAGACGCCGACCTGCTGCCCGGGAGGTCGTCGCGGTTCAAGCTGAGGCAGTGTCTTAAACACATCGCTCATCTTATTTACAGTCTGTTCACTTTATATCCCATAGAATATGTGTCTGCTGGGAGTGTCATGAATCTGTCATTTGTCACTATTAACATCAATGTGAAATTAACTGTGTTATTTACTTTCTAAATACAGGTTCCTGATGCTATTGTGCACAATTGATCTTTGCACGTTATTCCAATGGGAAAAAAGGTTTGTTTTCATAGTCTTTTGTCAAAATGCTCCGTCTCTGAAATGAATTTCCTGCTCAGCTGATGTCACCAAGGTCAATATAGCCAAATATCTATGGTCATTTTTTTTAGTAATGATTTCTAAAATATTGCCAATAGTTTCCATAGTAGTGGTGGTTAAAGAGGGCCTATTATGCTTTTTTACATTTTCAACTTGCTTGAAAATTGCTAGTGTGTAATGTTGCTGTTTGAGCATATAAAAAAAAATCTGTGAACCACAAAGTCACTCCAAAGGGAGTTATTCTCTATATCAGTCCAATCTGAACTCCCTGAAACGCCTCCATTGTAGTCTTGAGTTTTCTTCTGGGAACAAACACATCACAATATTCCTTATTTAAATAATTCCTGCCCAAGGTATACGCAAAATAAAGTGGCGAGGCCTTGTTGAATTGAGTTAGCAGTGTGTTGAAACTCACGGTTATGGTAAGGGGCGGGACATCTCCCAAACACGCTCGAAGTTGTTTACTAATCACAACACAGCCAACCAATCAGAGCACATTGCGCTTTTCGGAAGGAGGAACTTTAGAGACTGTTTTTTTTGACAGACTGGGGAGAGAGGTGCTGCAACAATGTAAAATATGGGGAAAATAATGGGGTTTTTTGTGAAAACAAAAGGCATGAAAACATATTCTAGTAGACCCCAAAAACAAAATCAAAACTTTGTAAAAGGGCATAATAGGTACCCTTTAAAAATCAAGACTTTATATTTTTCACTGTTGAATATCACTATTTTAAATATTTCACATTACGGAAGTAAAATGGGGTGTAAATGCTGTGTCACTTGTATTGCTGATATTTATATGGTGTGTGTTTGTTTTAAACCACTGACATAATTGCATGTAGATATGAGAGATTGCATTCATAAAAAGCATTCATAAATTGTATTTAGTAGATTGATTGGCACAGAGAAGTTGATTGGTGTAATTGTGTGAGATGTTGGAACGTCGAAACATCTGGCAAACCTCTGAATCAGACCTGATTTTTCAAGAGGGCAAAATTAAAGCTACATAATGCAAAGACTAAATAAATATGCTGAATTAATTCACTTTGCACAGCTGCGCCTCCGTTGGACGCGCTTTCGGCTATTCAGACACAGAAGGTCATGCTGAGTTCACACAATCACACAACATGACCAACATGGTGCTTACGACCCCAAGAGAACCAGATATCCGGAAGCATCGCGCTAGATTTTGAGTGATAGCTGTTATGGGCATGAGTCACATGTGTGTTCTCGCTTGACTGGATGGAACAAACAGAAAGTCAAGGCCTTGTGAATCACTCTGTGTTCACCATGTGGGACTCTGTGACTCTCACTAAGGGGCCGCTGCTCTCAGTGAAGTCCACGTCCAATGTTAGAGAGGGTGTCTTGTGCCAATAGAGTCGTAATCACTATCTGAAAAATGAAAAATTAAACAGGCTGTTTTGAGTCATAAAGACAAAGACAATGCCTACAAATATGCCTACTTCCATTCTATATAACACTATGAGCCCTATCATACACCTGGCGCTGCATTGAGCCGGGTGTATGTTAGGGCCGCAAATGTTTTTGCTAGTTCCAACCCAACGCAGTTATCATTTTCCAGTCCTGTGCCAACGAGGTGTGTTCAGGCGCATTGTTGGTGTGTTGCTATTTTGAGTCAACTGAAATAGACGAAATAACAAAAAAAATATACTGCCTACAGGCGCACATTACTAACACGCTCTTTAAATAACAAAAAAAATATTTCACCATTGACTTTAGACCAGGTTTCAGTTGGTCAATGGCGCAATATATATATATTTTTAATTTAAAGAACGCGTTATTAATATGCGCCTATAGGCTAGATATTTTTTTTGTTATTTCGTCTATTTCAGTTGACTCAAAATAGCAACACACCAACAATGCGCCTGAACACACCTCGCACTTTTTCCCATAGATGGTTTGCTTGTGCACTTTAACCTCGGACGAGCAGATCCATTTTCTCGCTAGAGAAGTGTTCAGTTTTTCCCCTTGCAAATTCCGTCATATAAATAGCGAATCCGCCATGGCGTGAGCGCAACTGGCTTTTAAAGGGAATGGGAGATGAGGCTCTGATTGGTTTATTGCACATTACGCCCAAAACACACCCATTACTCATTAGAATAGGGACAACCCTTTTAGACCATGCGCCGGGTGTGCCGACCATTTTTCCCGTCATTAAACTAGCAAAAGTGTATCCGGACATGCCCTGAGTGTACTTGTGCCGTGCGCTTAGATTGTTAAAATAGGGCCCTATGTGAGCCGAGTAGTATCATAGGCAAAAAGTACCTGGATTACCTTCAGGCGAGGTTCTGAAGTGCAAATTCGATGGACACTTTACTATCCCATAAGGCCATGGGAGAGGATTTGTGAATCGAAGTGAATGACGCAACTGACGATGTAGGTCACATGATAATGACATGGCGGATGTTGTACAGTACGTCCGGATTACATTCATACTACATAGAATGTACTTTTTTAACAAAATACTTAATGCAAAAATCCTTTTTGCTACCTATTTTGCCTTTTTATGTGACAAACAGAAAACGTATATATCCAGTGGTCCAGAGTGCAGTTTTCTGAACTGATGCAGCACTGTAACTGTGAGTGAGTTCAGACAGCCAGTGAGGAGAGACGTGGACAGACAGGCTCAGTTTCTCTGCCTGTGCACTGGTGCGCAAAAATGCCCTTTCTGGCACTTGTACGCCTATCTCTGCGCCCTCGGGCATGTGCCCGCCGTCCACAAATACACACAGACATGATGCAGACCCCCGACCGGCCATCTGCTCCTGACTGTAATATGCACTGCTACTGATCTAATGATGTCAGAACCCACAGACAGACTCGCAGTCACTTCCTCGTACAGTCTCACAGATCAATAGTGCTGTAAGTTTGTGATATTGGAGAGAGAACATGACACAACAGATAGATCACTGTCATTATAATCAGTGTAGGTGTCTACACAGACCTACTGTACATGTAGCTGTTCACCAGGTGAAAAATCATGTGTAAAGTTACAGGACACCTTTAATCCATGAGGCACGTGATTTTCACAGGTACTTTTTAATATATACCATGGTACTGAATAATTACTGTATTCATTTACCATGGTATTTATGGTTTTTCATCAGTTGTGCCTGAGATTGTTTGAGATAATACTGCTGTCCAGACAAACCTCTTCTAATTCACTGTGATGTCGAACTCTTGCTGTCTGATGCCATCTACTGGCGTTTAGTGCTCTGCATCTTCAAACGGGTTTTGTTGGATGAGTCTTTGAGCTTGTTCACCAACCAATTAGTAGTACGAATATTTGGTTACCTAATGAGTAAGTCTCACAAATACTGTCAAGAAATATGCAAGTGGTATTTTTTTTTTTTTACTTTTCTAAAAAAAAAGAAGAAAAAAAATGCAAATTATATTTTGCATAAAAAACAAAGCCTATTTTTCATATTTTATATTATTATTTTATGCAAGTTCTATTTTTTCTCAAATCAAAAAGAAAAAACCTGGAAATTATATTTTGCATTGAGAAGATAAAGCTATTTTTTCACAAGTCATTCTTAATATATTATATGATATTATGTTCTATTATACAAGCCAAAGAAAAAACATGAAATTATATTTTATATAAAAAGATAAAGCCTATTTTTGACAAGTCAAACTCAATATTTTAGTATTATATTATATTTATTATATTATATTATATTAGTCATATTTTACTTTCAAACCAAAAAGAAAAAAAAACATGAAGAAGATAAAGCCTATTTTTGACAAGTCATTCTTGATATTTTTGTATTATTTTATATTATATTCTATTATATTATGCAAGTCATACTATATTGTGTCTTTTTTATATATGCTTTACAATCTTTTACAGTAATTATAGAATGTGGAATATGTTCTTAATTGTTTTGTTAGGCTTAAGTTTCTTCATTCAAAATTTAAATTGGTTATATAAAAATATAATTGCAAATATATATATATTTTTTGAGTAAAGTATAAACCTGACATTTATTTGTGGGACTCTAATATCTTTCATTCATCTGTTTAAGCACACACTGGTTCTTCATATAAAACATACTGTTTTTTCTGTCCCCTCCTGAAATGATGTTTTATTAACAAGGTTTGGGAGGAGCAGGTGCAGATAATTAACCCAATCAGCACAAGTGGAGATCAATCAGTAATCGACTCAGCACAAGATAAATAACAGCAGAACCCACTTGTGTTTCTTGACGGTTTATCAGCATTTGGCCCCGCAGTAGCCAACCTTCCTATCATGTCCGAATCGAGCTCTTCCCGTTTGATGAAGAATCTTTCGTCTGTCAGAATCAGGAATATTTGCCGCAATCCTCTGGTGTTATCTTGCGGGCGTCAGGCCAAACAAACGGGTCTTCGCCACCGCGGGCGAAACATCCGCAACCTACTTCCGCGTATTTCTTTAAATCGGAGCTTTCAATAATTCCTGCCATGGAGAAATGGACAATAAGGCAATGCCGCCCTCTTCACACGAAGGAACAGGCCTTCCTCCAGCGCCAGGCCGCCGCGGCAGGCCCTAAGTAAGCCGCGCTGCAGATTCAGTCCCGACCAGTCCACACTCTCAACGTCTGCCGGGTCAACTCCGTGAGTGCTCCGCTCAAAACCTTTTCGTTTCCGTCCCCGGTTGAACTTCGCATCGCTTCAGTTGTTGAATCACGAGCCAGTTATGCTATCTGGATACTCATTTTTGATCGGGGAACACTCGCTTTAAATCATTTCTGTACAAATGATTTGCCGTCATTAACGCGATGCTTCCTCGTGGCATAAACTCACACGTAAACACTAACAGTAGGTCTCACATTATGTGCATATTGCACACAGAATCATCAAGAACCTATCACTAACACTGTCCTGCAATGTATCTACAAAAATCGCTTAGAAACTTAGTTATAGCGTAAATATATTTTTATTTAATTTTTTGAAGTAGCCTAATTTAAAACCACTGCTTTACTATTGTTTTTCTGATTCATAACGAACAAATCGGCAGGGAATGTGACCCATAGCCATAGAAATAATTAAAATAAACTGTCATGTTGACGTTCCTGTTTGATGATCATCCAACATCAAACAATGATTACTGAATCAAACCGATGGGTCAGAGGTGAATATATGCAGGTTCTAAAACGTTTTAGTCTTATGTAAGCAGTCTAAACTGTTCTGAACCGGACTGCTATCTTTGCTCTGCCATTTAAACTTCAGATGCGCATAATCCTGCAAGGATTAATCTCTCACCTCCTCTTCCTCGCGTCTTTGATTAACGTGCAAGAAGACGAGCATCGGTCTGCCAGGCCCCAATCTCCTCCTCCCTTCACTCAGCCTCACACCACAGGAGCTTAATTTCTCCAGGTAAGTTTCTCCACTGCCACAGCAGTGATGTCTCCTCTGCACCCACAGGAGCTCTGTTTCTCTGGCTAATTTTCTCCACTGCCACAGCAGTGATGTTTCCTCTACTCCCTCTGGAGCTCTGTTTCTCTGGCTAATTTTCTCCACTGCCACAGCAGTGATGTCTCCTCTGCTCCCACAGGAGCTCTCTTTCTCTTGCTAATTTTCTCCATGTCTACTCTGCTCCCGCAGTAGCTCTGTTTCTCTGGCTATTTTCTCCACTGCCGCAGCAGTGATGTCTACTCTGCTCCCGCAGGAGCTCTGTTTCTCTGGCTATTTTCTCCACTGCCGCAGCAGTGATGTCTACTCTGCTCCCGCAGGAGCTCTGTTTCTCTGGCTATTTTCTCCACTGCCGCAGCAGTGATGTCTTCTCTCCAGTACCTCACTATTCAGAATTGATATTCCAGTTAAAAAAAAAAAAAACCTGCCTGTTCCTGTCTGTCCTGATCTCTCTATTGTAAGTTAAATTGATCAGAGCACTGAGAATATCACCTTTTGTCGTTGAATGGTCTGGCTGATTAGATTAGTTTCTATGCATTCGAATCACACTGTTAATGCCGATGAGATCAGGGCTGGGGAGTTTCAGGTAGCAGGGCGGACTCCTGTGCCTCATTTACATTCCCCCTTGAAAGATATATAAACTACAATGTATTTTGCCTTAGTCAGATCTTGGACGAAGCAGACTACAGCAATAAAGAAACCTGCTCGAAAGATATCCCAACGTCTCCTGGTCTTCGCTTCTGAGTTCCTACACTTTAGAAGAAAGTTCACTACCGTACTTATCTCTACTCTATCCCGTCCAGCGAGCATGGGTCTCCCAGCAGACACAGCATGTATCTATCTCTTCCCACTACCTCTGTCCAGCAAGCATTGGTCTCTCAGCGGACAGCATGTATCTTCCTTTTTCATATTTCTGTCCAGCGAGCATTGGTCTCTCAGCGGACTCGACACGTATCTATCTTTCCTGCCCAGCCAGCATTTTACAGCATTTTACAGCCAGTACTCTGGGTTCGGGCAGAAATTCCGAGCTCGGAGCCCTCCACCCGGACAGCACGCCAAGTACGCATAACCTTTACCATAATAATTATATGTAGATGTGAACTCGTGAAATTATGTTTTATTAACAAGGTTCGGGAGGAGCAGGTGCAGATAATTAACCCAATCAGCACAAGTAGAGATCAATCAGTAATCGACTCAGGACAAGATAAATAACACCAGAACCCACTTGTGTTTCTTGGCGGTTTATCAGCATCCCACCTCCACCCCATCTCCTCACTTTTAGTTCCATCTCTAGTTCCATCTCTAGTTCCATCTACTCTTACCAACGGGGGGAGTACTCTGGGTTCGGGCAGAAATTCCGAGCTCGGAGCCATCCACCGGGACAGCACGCCAAGTACGCATAACCTTTACCATAATTATATGTAGATGTGAACTTGTGAATTAGATTTCCTCCCGTCAGCAGCATAAGGGTCGTATCTTTTTACCCGTGCTGATAATAAGAGATCTGTTCAGCTTTTGTCAGGGTAATCTTATCTGCTTCTGCCCCATCAGCCTCACAGACACACATTTTAAAGCACATAGGAGGGGGTTTATTAAACTGCGCTGACTGTCCTGCAGCTGGAGAGACAGAGAGAGGGAGAGAGAGAGAGGCAGAGCTCCACCCTGCAGTATTTTTCTTGTCATTTGCCGGCCGCATGCGTGATGTGTGTGTGGGGGTCAGTCCTCCGTTCACAGCAGTGTGTGTATTGTTCTCTGAGCGTCCAGGGAAAGTTTCAGCTTGTTGAACATAGAGGAGCCGCATGTTAGACTGGAGACCAATGGTGAGTGTGACTTTTCAAAGGGTGTTTTACTTTGTTCTCCAAGGGATCTTGTAAATGGACATATTCTAACTGTCATGATGCTTTAAATGAAATAACACACTTGTGTGAATATGAATGTGATGTCAATGCTCTCTCTTGTTATTGCTCAAAGTTTCTGGTTCGTTTGTTTTATGGTTTTAACTGTTTAATCTTGTGCAATTCATTCAGCCTAAGCTTTTTAATGTCAGGACATTAACAGATTATTTTATAGATCTTTTCAGTTTTAGATTATGTTTTGATGGTTATATGTTTTAAGAAATTTAAGTATAAAGTTTGAAATCCTATGGACTTGCCTTAGGATGCTCAGTACTTGCAAACTGAATTCCAAATGGTCTTCTATCTTACATGTTTTTGCATTAACTGAATTGTGAATTATCTTTTCCTTCTTGCATCTACTTATCTTCTTAGCACTGACACATTTATAATTTTTAAAAGATGCTCCATTATGACATTTACTCTATTGAAAGGGGGAAAAAACAGATAGCTAATAAAATATAGACCTTTTCAGACCAACAAATTATTCAGTTGTGGTTGAATAAGCACCACAAACTGTGAATATCCATCTGGTAAGGCAAGATGTGTCACAAAAAGAGTTATTTTGTATTGTAAATAAGAAGTTTGGCCCTCAACTTTCTAAAGTCAGCATTTTATTTTTTTAATTTCTCTCATAAATAGAAACACTTTTTGAGATGTCTGTTTGAAAGTCATATTTCAACCAACAGTACTTACTTTACTTTTAGTGTTTGGTGTACCACTTTAATACATGCCAATACATTTAATGCAGTTGTATTTGTGCATGTTTTAAATGTATTATGGTAATTAGAATCACTGTTGAGAATAATGAAGGAAGATGTTGAAATGAAGTAAGTATGTTGAAGTAAAAGCAGAAAGGCTGAGAAACAGACAGGGATCAGATCAGAGTATATGTACTTGATTAAAGAAACTCTTTGGTGTAAACGTTTCAGTTCGTGCCCTGCAGGCAGGGCGAGAGAAGAACAGAAACTCCTCAAACACCAGCTGCAGAACATACTCATCAATTATAAACTTTTAAGACTTTTTCCCTCCACATTTTTGTGTGGGATAATCAATGACAATGATACAGCTGAATGTATCGTTGAGATTTCCTGGTTGTGTCATTTCCTGTTTCCCAGAGCCAGAACGTGTCCCGGCTGCTTCATGGAGCGTGTGTGTGTGTGTGGATGTAAGTTAAGTGATGTGCATTTGAAGCTCTTAAGTTTATGCTTTGGTGAGGAGACCCTGCTGTGTATGTCAAGATCTCTGTTTTCCTTCAAAATCAAGCCAAGGAGGAAAAGAGAGCTTTTAGCTGAGAATTGTGGACACAAACTGAATTTTTCCTTATTGGTTGCTAAAATGTTGTGGTGTGTTCTCTCACTGAAAGTTCACCCTCGCATGTTTAGCTATACTGTATGTAAGTTCAGTAAAAATCTAGTTTTGAAAACTTGAATCTTAATATAAAACCTTAAAAGGGTTAGTTCACTCAACATTTAAAATTCTGTGATTAAAGCTGCAGTCCGTAACTTTTTTGGGTTACATTTATCCAAAAATAAATTTGAGCGAGTACATAACCAGCCAGTGTTCAAAAGTATCTGCTTGCTTTAGCTCGATTCAAAATGGTAAGCTTGTAATGATGTTGTTAATTCACGTGGTACTGGTGGATTTCCGCGGGAAATTCGAGCATGTCTTTGCGTCATTACGTCACATCTATCAATTTGAGAACAAAGTATAATTCGTTAGATTTAATCAGCGCGATTTACTGCAATGCTTTTTTTCCCTTAGTTGGTCAGAACAAAAGTGGGTGTTATTTTACTTGTTCAGATGACATTTTCCGGTGAAAATTCTTATGTCGGTCATACTTCCAAAAAGTATAATCTGGGATTCTAAATTACAGTATCCACACTGGCGCGATGACTGACAGCCGCACATTCTCCTCAAAACATTGGATTCATCCGCGCTGTGCCGTGCCGAGGCACAACCCACATAAAGCTGATAATTCCGCGAATAACTGCAATTGCAGATTTTGAACGGAGATGGCGACAAAGAGGAAAAACTACAGACTGCAGTTTTAATTACTCACCCTCATGTCGTTCCAAACATCTTTAGAACACAAATGAAGATCTTTTCCACTTTCAAGCCCAAGAAAGGTAGTAAAGACATCATTAAAGAAATCCATGTGACTCCAGTGGTTTAACTACTACGCAACAACCACTTTTGAGGTTAATGACAGAATTTTGGGGTGAACTATCCCTTTAAGGTGAGACACTACAGACAAAAACGTCTCAGGTTACTATTGTAACCATAGTTCCCTGAGAACAGGGAACGAGACGATGCGTCCAACGACGCCATGGGAACGCCCTTAGCGTGACTGCGTTTGAAGCATCTATGTCAACTAGTCCAATGGAAAGAATGAGCATCACGGGCGGGTGACGTCATGACGTCATGATAAAAGCACATCCGGTGCAAACCGGCATTAGCTTCGAAAATTGCCGAAGCAAGCCGATCACAGGGATGCAGGAAGTATGGCAGGGTGACGCATCGTCTCGTTCCCTGTTCTCAGGGAACTATGGTTACAATAGTAACCTGAGACGTTCCCTTACGAAGGGAACTCAACGATGCGTCCAACGACGCCATGGGAACGAGAATACCCAAAGCGCCAGAATTCCAAGTACCTGAGTGTCAGTCTGTTGTAACTAAGCTCTAAGCACCTGAGAACCTGGGGCAGCATCCAGGTCTAAACTGTAAAATCTAACGAATGTGAGCGGAGAGGACCAGCCCGCCGCATCACAGACGTCCCGAAGAGAAACTCCATATAGTAAGGCTTTAGAAGCCGCCATACTCCTAGTAGAGTGAGCTCGGACCACCAAAGGACACGGCTGGTCCGAGTACTCATATGCAAGTGAAATAGCCTCAACTATCCACCTACTGACCGTCTGTTTAGAAGCAGGAAGACCCTGCTTAGGTGATCCGAAGCAAATCAGTAATTGGTCGGACTTCCTTAATGAAGAAGTCCGATGCACATAAGTGTCCAGTGCTCGCACTGGACACAAGAGGTTCAGTCTTTCCTGGTCTGCAGATGCAAAAGGAGGAGGACAGAAAGCCTGCAGCACAATAGGCCTCGGAGTCGAGGTCGGCACCTTAGGGACGTATCCCTGTTTTGGATATAAGAATGCCTTGACCATCCCCGGTGCAAACTCAAGGCAAGTGGGGGAAACCGAAAGGGCCTGAAGGTCTCCAACTCTCTTAAGGGACGAAATAGCTAGCAGAAAGATAGTCTTAAAGGTAAGAAACTTATCTGAAACCGAATCTAAGGGCTCAAATGGAGCCCTAGAAAGGCCTCCTAGTACTATAGCAAGATCCCAAGCTGGCACCCTAGTGCGAGTTGCAGGCCTCAGCCTTAAAGTGCCACGAAGGAAACGTGTAACCAGGGGGTCTCGACCCAACGATGTACCCCCCACCAGGGCGTGGTAAGCCGCAATGGCCGCCACGTAGACTTTGAGCGTGGAAGGACATAGGCCTGACGTAAAGCGCTCCTGCAGGAACTCGAGTACTGTGTTCACAGAACAGTTAACTGGATCCCACTGATGTCGGTGACACCATAAAGAGAAAACTCTCCATTTAAGCGCGTATAGTTTCCTAGTAGCTGGGGCTCTGGAGCTTAGAATGGTCTCAGCAGCCTCGTCTGAAAGACCACTCTCTATGAGTTGGGCCCCCTCAGAGGCCAAACCCATAGGTTCCAAATCTCTGGTCAAGGGTGAAATATTGTGCCCCCGGCCTGAGACAGAAGGTCTCTCCTGATCGGGATCTCGAAGGGAGGACCGTCTAGGAGATGGATCAGGTCCGAAAACCAGATCCGACTTGGCCAGCGTGGTGCTACTAGCAGTAGGCTTATTCCATACCGGCGGACTCGCTCCAGAACTCCTGGGAGCAGAGCAACAGGGGGAAAGGCGTACAGACGTAGCCTCGGCCACGTCTGCACCATAGCAGAGGGGCTGGGTGAGAAAGGGAGAACCACAGAGGACAGTGCGTCGTATTCTGAGACGCAAACAGATCCACTTGTGCTCGGCCGTAAGACTCCCAGATTTTTTCCACCACCTCGGGGTGGAGTCTCCAGTCCCCTGGCCTCAGCTCCTGCCTCGACAGGATGTCTGCTCCTATATTCTGGACCCCAGGAATATACACTGCCCTCAGAGAGAGTACCTTCCCCAGAGACCACAGGAGGATCTGGTGCGCCAGTTTGCAAAGCGGACGCGAACGCAGGCCCCCCTGACGGTTCAGATAAGAGACCACTGATGTGTTGTCTGTTCGTACGAGCACATGATGGCCCCTCAGGTCTGGGAGGAACTGCCTCAACGCGTTGAAGACAGCCATCATCTCCAGGCAATTTATGTGCCACGAGAGATGATGACTCTTCCACAGACCCTGAACCGAGCGGCCTTCCATTACCGCTCCCCAGCCGGTGAGGGAAGCATCTGTCGAGATAGTAACTCGATGGCAAAGAGCTCCCAACACCGGACCTTGGGTTAAGAACCAGTGCTCCCTCCATATAACTAAGGCACGAAGGCAATGCCGCGTGACCTTGATCATACGAAGTGGGTTTCCCCTCGGGGAGAACCCTCTGGTCCTGAGCCACCACTGTAAAGGCCTCATGTACAGCAGGCCAAAAGGTATCACGTTGGACGCTGCTGCCAAAAGACCCAACAGTTTCTCTAACTGTTTTACAGCGCGTGACTGGCCTAGCTTCAGCTCTTTTGTGGCTGACAGGATAGCAGCTACACGAACGGGCGATAGGATGGCCCGCATTGTCACTGAATCCCATACCACACCAAGGAAAGTGGTTCTCTGTACTGGAGAAAGCACACTCTTCTTGGCATTGAGCCTCAACCCCAACATCTGCATATGAGCGAGAACGACACCTCGGTGCCGAACCGCCAACTGCTCTGATTCCGCTAGAATCAGCCAGTCGTCGATGTAGTTCAGAATACGTATGCCCTGAAGCCTGAGAGGGGCTAACGCTGCATCCACGCATTTCGTGAACGTGCGGGGTGATAAAGCTAGACCGAAAGGAAGAACCCGATATTGGTATTCTTTGCCCCCGAAAGAAAACCTTAGGAACTTCCTGTGCTGAGGGAGGATGGAGATATGGAAGTAGGCGTCCTTCAGATCTATCGTGACAAACCAGTCCTCGGATCTGATTTGAGTCACAATCTGTTTGAGTGTCAGCATCTTGAACTTTAGTTTCTGAACTGACCGATTTAACAAACGAAGATCTAAAATAGGACGCAACCCTCCATCCTTTTTTGGAACAATGAAATAACGGCTGTAAAAACCCGACTCTCGGTCGGGTGAGTACACCTGTTCTATAGCTTCTTTCGCTAACAGGGCCTTTACCTCTTGCTCCATTACCAGAGCCTGCTCGGGATGCACCACTGTGGGCAACACCCCGTTGTAACGAGGAGGACGAGAACCAAACTGGATTCTGTATCCTTTCTCTACAATCTGCAGGACCCAACGAGAAATATTCGGCAGAAGCTTCCACGCTGCCAGAAAATTTACTAAGGGAACCAGCCTCTCGAGGCTGGTCTCTGGTGTTACTGAGACAGCTAATTCTGGAGCCTGAAACATCATGGCAGGAACTACCTGAACTGGCTGCTCTAACGCCCCCCTTAGAGGGCGCGGAACCGATGCTGTGCCGCAGCATAGCATCAGCGACTCACTGGAAACCGCTGCGCCCTGAAGCACCAAGGGTGGCAGGGTTGGCAGAACGGTCTCGTGAGGACCCCTAAATGGAACGGGCACCGTATAATGAGGTGTACACCGCTCTACTTCGGTCCGGGCTGTCCTCACAGGCCTGACGCATGAACATCAGGACCTTTTTTTTTTCTGAGCCGAAGTCTTCTTCGCCTGAAGAACGGTCCTCAGATCCGGCTTCGACTTAGAAGACTTCGGCTGAGAGGGTTGCGTCTGTCTCCAGTGTCTACGTGGAGGTGCACGAGACGCAACACTCTCTTTCTGTTGCACATGATATGATGAGCTCGACGGCTGGCCCCAGGGGGCTGGACACGGCGAGGGATAAACTTTTTAAAAGCGTCAGCTTGCTTCTTAGACTCCTGAAATCGCTCGACGACCGCGTGGACTGTGTCGCCAAAGAGACCAGAAGGTTCAAGCGGAGCATCTAATAAAAAAGCTCGATCTTTTTCTTTAATCTCTGACAGATTTAACCATAAGTGTCTCTCAGTAGCTACCAAGGCTGCCATAGACCGCCCAATTGCTCTGGCGGTCTCCTTAGTAGCCCTGAGAGAAAGATCGGTAGCACGACGAAGTTCTCGAATATCGTCATGAGTAATTCCCTCACTACTATCCAGATCCCCCAGCAGGTCAGCTTGATACGCCTGTAGCACTGCCATTGTATGCAGACATGCTCCAGCTTGACCTGCTGCCGTATAAGCTTTGCCCACTAAAACCGAGGTGGGGCATCGCCTGGGGCATCGCCTCATAACCATACTCTTTTAGCCCTCTTATTCTCGAATAAGTGTTAACTTGAGGGCTAAAAAGTCGTGAAGAGTAAGGTTTATTCCACGATTTCGATATTTCATTGTGAAGATCGGGAAAAAAGGGAAGCTCTCGTGGTGGAGATAATGTAGTGGATGATAAAAAGCGCTCATCTAATTTACTTTTAGGACGAGCGCCTTTATTCTCAGATGGCCATACAATATTTAATTTTTCTACAGTCCGTGACATAACATCCACCAGCTCATCATATGCTTTCACTCTCCATACTCATAACATCGACCTCCTCGGAGGAAGAGCATTGAAGTAATGGAGGGCTCTCTCCCCGGGCGGAAGAAACCGCAGAGCGTGCTTCCGACACCGGGGGGAGAGCGCTGGATCTTCCGGGTAAGGAAGGAGAAAAGGCCAAGGGACCCGTCTCCAACCCCTCCGAAAGATCCTTCTGCGATCCCCAGGAATGCATTCTCCGCGCCGCCTCGGCAGACGCGGGTCCTGATCCCTGAGGATCGCGAGCCTGCCCACTCTTTACATCAAAGAGTGACAGGCGAGAGCGGAGCATGCGGAGCGGTAGCATTTCACAGTGTTGACACTCAGCCTCCTCGAAGGCTGAGACCGCATGCTCCACTCCCAAACAAATGACACAAAGCTTGTGTGTGTCCCCACCCGTTAAATAACGCGGGCAGGGAGGAACACACTGCTTGTACACTTGTTTCGCCATAACGTTTCCGAATAAATAGCAACAGACAACAATAAATAGACAGAGACAGTATAACACAGATCGCTTGCTGAGGCAACAGAAGCTAATGCCGGTTTGCACCGGATGTGCTTTTATCATATCCTGGTCATGACGTCACCCGCCCGTGACGCTCATTCTTTCCATTGGACTAGTTGACATAGATGCTTCAGACGCAGTCACTCTAGGGGCGTTCCCATGGCGTCGTTGGACGCATCGTTGAGTTCCCTTCGTAAGGGAACTTTCATGCACTGGTCAATTTTGAGATATTGGGCTATCAGGCTTTTTATAACATGTTGTTTCAGACTAGTGGAAAGAAAACATCAAATACACTTCAACTGTTTATTTTATTGCATTTTATCTACTTTTAATTACAATCAACATGGGGGGAGACGTGGGACGAAGACAGTGTGTGGAGCAAATGGTAGTTTGTTGTTGTCGCACTAATTGCATCTTCAGGTTCTGGGCTTCTATTGGTTTTTAATTTTAATAGACAGTTGTAGGAGAAGCCACACTATAGGACCTCAAAACTTCTGTCACTGCCAGAATGTCATCAGGGGCTAAGTTTGATGCAAATATTTCAAACTTGCAAAATTGGTCTTAGATGGCCAGATCGTAACCTGCACGATGTGGATCTAGCTTTAAGTACCAAGAATTTTGAACTTGGCTTTATCCAAAGTCAGATTTTTGTTCTGGAAATGTATGCAAATTAGTGCATATTTAAAGTCGGCATGAAATGGAAGTTGCGATAGCCTTTTCTTCCCTTTTGTGACTTACATCAGAAGTCAAACAGCTTCTTGATCAAGGAAAAATGTAGGGCTGGACTTGATTTTGTCAATGGGAAATTGATTGGATGGATGTGGTTTGCTATTGGTGGATCTCATGTGAGTGACAGGTTGTCACTCCCTCATGTGAGTAAACATGTCATCAGAGAAGAGAATAGATGTGTCACTGCAAGAGGGAGGGGAGTTATTTTGATTAAAGATTACGAGGGCTCAAGAATTTAAAAAACATATTAATGTGCATTGATCAATCTTTTATAATAAATATCGCATTATTCCAGAAAAAAAATTGATTTACAGATCGGTTTGTTGATGCTGAAGGTAAGGAATTACAGTTGTTGCAACATCTCATAATGTACTTCAAACTGAGTAGCATTTCACTGAGAAACGTCCTGCTCGAGTCGTCCTTGCGATGGAGGTTCAGGTTGAACTAGTTCTTCCAATGTTTCATCATCAGACTCGCTCTCGGATTGATATGGTAAAATCAACGTGGTCATTACTGTCTTTACAGTGTGTACAATCACTAATCTGTAGGAAGCCTCCGGATGGAGCTGAGGTTCACTTATGACAATGGGCGTGTAGCTTCCGGCAGGCACTTCACGCGGTAGACCAATCACAACAGACTTCGCCATCAGACCAATCAGAGAAGATTTGCTTGCAGAAAGGTGGGGTTTAGAGAGACTGATTCATCCATCGAGTCGTTTGAGAATGATTAAAAAATGTGATGTTCTATGTATATTATGAGAAAATTAAACTGTTTTTTGACCTTTTGATGCATGTAAACCTGTTGTAGGAGACCTCCAAAACACAATTAGGAGACTTTAAAATAGCATAATAGAGACACTTAATTATATAAAAAACGTATAATACTTGTATTAATTGTTAATGTAATGGATCATCTGATGTAGCTTCATGTATCTGATGTGTGAGGTTGGCAGCGGGGCCTGTATGAAGTGTAATTGATGCAACAGACACATTCCCCTCAGAGATATCGTCTCCCAGGAGCTGTTGAAAACTAATTGAGGTAAACGTGGCGTGACCCTTGGCTACCCATACCGTCATCCAGACAGATAACCTGGGGAATTGGAGCCATTTAATCGAGTGTAATCCCCCCTCACCCCCGTCATCTCATTCATCATGCCCAGGGTTCCCCGGTTAATGAGGAGGGCAACAGAGCGGCCCGTACACAGAGAGGAGAAGATAAATGAGCTGCTGCTCGTCCCGACACATGCTGAGAACCTTGAGCAGATGATATGTTCCCTGGGTGATGTGACATTGCACCTCATTTAAAACCCTTTTACCTACAGTAGTGTCATGCTCCTGTCCCACTAGTGGCTTGAAATGTTTGATTTAATGTTTGAATTAATTTTGCACTAGCTGGCGCATTCATGCTCAGATTTGCATGTATATTATGTAGAAGGTAATACTTAACATTCATTCAAGGTGATTTACATAATCCTTAATAGTGGATTATTATCCTTAACTCAGTGAATCTCTCAAAACCTGTCAAGAACATGTCCAGGTCACATTTTACACTATAATCAAAAAAATGATTTGTATAACTCTGTCTACTTATAGGATTAATCATTTAATTTGTGATTTTTTTTTTAAATGACAATTAAGCATATTTTCTTCACAAATTGTTAATTACCATAATTGGAGGAAAATAAATTATTAGAATCCAATGAAAATTGCAATTGAGAATAAAATATATAAAAAATAAACACAATTATATGTATAATTTTACATATATAATATAACATATAATATAATGTAATATATACAATATATATTACATGTATTGTTTTTTGTTCATAAGGTTTGTGAGAGTTCTCTCTTCTGTGCATAATTTATATGCTGTTATGATCAATATGTCACATTCATGCACATATACATGTGGCTTCACTGCTCATAGCTCTTATTTTATATCTTGAAAATTGCTGTTTTCATGCAATGAAAAGGCTGCACATGGGAGACAGCGAGCAGATCATGTGATTGAACCATAATAAAGTGTTTATCACAGGCTGGCTGTGTTGGGCAGCTTAGATCAGAGACGTCCCGTCACAGAGCTTTTCTCTTCAGCATCGCTGCATTTCTTAACTGATGAAAAGTGGCCAGATTTTGTGCAGCTTTGACTGGAGGGCATGTCACTTAACAAATGAATGGTTCTCTCTTCGAAGACAGTCGAGCCAGTCACAGAGAGCGCGACCACGAGACCCCTGTGCCTCTCGCGGTGGAGGAATGCGCATGTTTTCAGCCCGATGAAGGAAGCGTCTCACGAGTATAAGAATCTATTCTGTGCCTCAGATCTGCTCTGCATTCGTCAATATTAAATTACAGCATTTTCTTGAAGACAGTGCATTTGAGCCATTTTTAGCAAATTACAGTTTACAGTCTAACCCAAGACATGTTTGATTATTTGAAAAGAGATCTCACATGTTTATCTCCCATGTTTTCTCATTATTATTTTGGAGGACTGTTGGGAAAGAAACACAAACAGTGGGTCAGAGTTTCACAGTGGTCAATCTACTTTTAGACTGTGTCTGTGAGAATACAGAAAGAGCATAAACCTCAGTATTACTAACTGACCAGAAGGAGTGTGTTAAACCGTCTGGACAGTGCTAAACACACTAGATATGGGATACATATCTACAGTAGTGTGTTTTGAGATTTGCCTTGATCCTGACATAGGTATTTGTCCCATTAAAACATCTTGCAAGTTTTATTGCTTAAAATGTCCTCCTCATTATAAACAAAAGCATTAATTAAATCAAGCTCCGAAAACAGCTCGTTTTGACATTGCGGGATCTGTGATGTCACACGGGCGAATACATTTGCATATGACCACCTCCAGAGCAAGACATCGACGAATAGTTTTACAGCATTGCACCATAGGCCCCGCCCACTGGCATTCAGTCGTTTAACAGCTGACTTTTGCCTATACTGGATGTGAGCGTCAAAAGCAAATAGAACCCATTATAATCACTGACGCTTTCTACACTGGATACAGAATACAGATGTGCGTTCAGTTTCTGACATACTGAATGAAATTGAGACAGTCAACAACAGGACAACTGGAAGAGTGGGAACGTTTGCTTTGACGCGTCCCATTTTAAACAGCTTGTTAAGGTCTCTGTACAGATTTCAGAAGGATCCCAGCACCAGAAACAAGTTGATGGTTTGTTTTAATGGCTTTCTGAATCACGTCGGGGAATTACATGCATTTTGTTTTGTAAACAAGGTACAGCGTTATGGAGAGTTTGCAAAGAAACTTTTGTTGAAAGATGAAGCAGTCAGCTGTATCGAATCTGACAGCAGCTGCATCACAATCCGTAAAAGATTTAACAATGATTTGTCTGTAAATTGTATTTTATATGGAGGTTTTCAAAAAACTGACTCACATGCAACAGCGAGTGGGCGTTGATACTGTTTCCTATGTTAGCCAATCATAACAGTGGCCGGATGCCTTAAAGGAGCCGCCCCTTTAAAACAGATAATTTCAGTTCTCCTCTGGCCAATGAACGAACAGTGTATGATTATGATTCAGGCAGCATTACAGGTCAGAGGTCAGATTGGATCGGAACATTATATTATGCAGTTCATCTGTTTGAAGACAGGAGTCATCACGCGCGCATGGAGACGAGTTTGTGGAGTATGGCTGTCGTGTCGATGAGGCCTTCACAGGGGAGAGTCTAGTTGACACAATCTCTGCTGACACTTCAGGAATGCGTTGTGGTCGTGTCTAGGTCGTAAAAGCAAAAAAAGTATAAAGCAAACATAAACAGTTACTTCATTATAGAAAAAATGTATAAACTCAAACCTAAACAAATTTATTTAAAGTAAAACTGCATCATATAAGTTCATTGCATCATATAAGTCACTTTCCACGGATCACATGACAAAAAAAGGGACTTATTTTCCATAAAATACAAATAATTGAAATGTTAGATTTATTTTACATTAGTCAAGTCACCTTCATTTATATAGCGCTATAACAATATATAGCTCATAACAATATAGATTGTTTCAAAGCAGCTTTATATTGATAATAGGACATTAAAGTAACCAAGATTGTTTTGGCTTTACAGCAGCTCTAGAATAAAGTTATTGTCCAGCTAAAGTTAGTTTTGATTGATTCACTTCCGTTGCAAAGATCATTAGTTATTAACTTAGGGGCCGCTGACACGACACCGTTCTAACAGAAAACCCTTAACGCGCCACAAAACAGTGCCTGGTGGCTCGAGAACACAAACCTTGAAATAGGTTCTAAGGTACAAGCCTTGAAAAATGTATACTACTTACATTACACTACATTACTACTAAGGGTTTAATGGCCTTATTAAATATTCACATCAATTAAAGTAAATGCAACTAAAGGTTGTTGTTTTTTTTCATAAAATGTGAGTGGTGATTGCCAGCAGTTGCCATGTTGCTGGGATGTTGTAAATGGTTGCTAGGTCGTTGCTGGGATGTTGTAAATGGTTGCTAGGTCGTTGCTAAGCAGTTGCTAATTTGAGTGTTTTTGCTGTCATTGCTGTCCACTTGCTACTCTAAAAGTTATTCTAAATCCTATTAGTGTATTGATTTGTAATTGATACAGTGTTCTAGGTGTTTTTTTTTTTTTGTTTTTTTTTGTACTTCGGGTAATGCATTGTGGTTAAAATCATAAGTCTGATCACATAGAGGATCAACAACACACATCTCCTCAACAAAACACAGGATCTAAAGTACTGTAAAGTGTTTGTCAGATAAGTATCCTTAATCTTCAATCATTAATAAGTATGAACAGTCATAATAGTGATGCTAATGAATGACTGTTAAATACTGACAGACATTAACATATAGACCTACTCATCAGTTAAACTGTTATCTATATATCTTATTTAGCTTGAGGTGTTTGTTTTTATAATGAATTTCCTTGTTTATGTCTTGGAAGGCTGTCGGGGGGGTTGAATGGACGTCTCTGAGGGCTCATTGATGCATGTAAAGCTGAGCCAAGTTCAGTCTTTGGAAGTGTCACTTCCTCCAGCACAGCGCTGCTCAGTCTGTGGAATATTAATCATCCTCAATAAGCTGCTCAGTGTCTGTGAACATCAGCGATGAGCGCGCAGGTGCATTTAGACTCAGACAGACTTCAGGGGCTTTTGCACTCATACAGGAGAGCATTACGAGAAAGCTTAAAGGTTTTTCTAAAAGAACTATAAATCTCGTTTCTCCGCTTCGCTTCGTTCCTTTTGGTTTGTTTGCAAGTTTCATTAGCAGCTTTCAGCGTTGTAACTAAATCTCATGCTGTGTGACTCCAGTTGGCTGTGGTTTGATTGTTGGACAGCAGGAGTGTTAAAGCCCGAAGACTTTCCAGATTTGTGCATTTCACTTCAATAATTTACCCATGAGTGAGGCATTATGATTTTCCCATCTGAAGACAAGATGAACAACATTTGGCTCTTGCCTTCTCGCTTTCTGTAAGGATGTTCCTTTAAAACTCAGTCCAAAATATAATACTGCTCCAAATCTAAGACTATGGATAATGAAACAAGCACTGATCAAGAAATTTGTGGGGATTTGAGCACAACAGACAGTTTTTCATATGTATGGGCAGACCTAATGAATATCTTGGTAAGTTTGTGAATGTTTATGTCTCTTTCAGAAAGGTTTAATTTTTTATGTAAAGTTTTATCTTTTAATTTATTTTATTTTATATTTTATTTAATTTTTATTAATAAAAATTTTATTTATTTTGTGATGTAATATGTAATATATGTAATATATAATTTAATAATTATATTGATTTAATATGTATATCATGTCTAATATTTATTGATATTTATTGATATTTAATTACTATGATTAATATTAATAGTAAATTATATAACTAAATTAGTCCTCTTAAGCATGCATCCTGTCTTCAACATTTTATTTGATTTTAATAATATAAAAAAATATATATTATTCAATATTTTATATAATAATAATGAAATGTAATCATATTAATAATAAAAAAAATATATTTATATGCTTCATATTTATTAATATTTAATTATTATTAGAATTGTGTGGCTGTTAGTCAATGTATGTCCTCTTTAGCCTGCATCCAAGCATCCTTTAGTCTTGCATTGCAAGCATTTTTGTTGTCTTTTTTAGGGCTGGGGCGGTATGGATTTTTTCTAATCGCGGGTGAAAAGCAAGATTTTCCCGCGGTAAACCGCTTTAAATAGCCATGTTTCATTAACTAATTGCCTGGAATTAAGAATTAAGAAGCAGATAGCAGACATATAATCAGGAGGACGTGGAAGCGCAGGTGCAATCTCTTGCGCGTGAACTGGAGCTCGTCTCATAAATGAACCGAAACTCGGCGTAGGCTGGGCCTAAATGTCTACTTTTAAACAAAATTCAAAACGAAATGATAACATTTTAGTGTACAGTAGCCTAGTCAGGTAAGGTCAGATTTGCCGATGTGCGTTATAGGCTATTTACTTATTCATATTTATCCCTGTGTGCGCCGATCGGAGACGGAGTTCACTGCTGATATTCTGGGGATACAACATGCTACTAGGGACTTTAGCCTTTAAATATCTTTGCTGCATTGGATCAGTGTTCTTTCTAGAACAGCCAAGAGCTTTCTAGCCTCGCGACAGCAGCGCCTCGCATTGCTCATAGACCTTAAAACAGTCAGCGCCGCGGATGCGGTTTCGAAAATTGATCAAAAAACGTTGGTGCGGGTGGATGGCGGAAAGATGATGAGTTTTGTGATGCGGTTGCGGATGAAATAATAATAGCCCATCCGTGCATCTCTAATACGAATGGAATGTTATTATGTGTCATGGAACATTGCGCTCCTCAACTCGCGAAAGGTCGGATTTGATTCATCTTTTGATGATAAGTTTTGTTTAGAAAACCTTGAATCCATGTAAGCCACAATATCATTAGACATAATCCATGTCATTAGAATCAATGAATCCATGTCATTAGACACAACGTGCACACATGTGCAGGCCAAGGTTTTGTTTTTTTTTGTTTTGTTTTTTTTTGCAGTGATGACGGTGACGAGATCAGACCACGACGGTGACCAGATCAGGTCACGTTGGAGTCACGTGACCGCGGTATTGCGATAATGCGGTAACCGTCCCAGCCCTAGTCTTTTTATAAATATTTGCACAGTGAACGTACTGTATTTGGATTTACTTTACATTGAATGTCACATTTGATTTGATATTTTATTTCATACTACTCCTGGGGAGATGTTTCTTGATATTTTGTCAACTTTTACAATACAGCCTTTTAAATGTCATTGTTTTAATGTCAAATGTGTTTTGTCAGTGCCTTGGGTCATTTCAACAGCATTTCACATTGAGGTCAACTGAGAGTTTTTGTATTAGAAGAACATTTATAATGTCGTATCGTTTATATTTCATATCGTTTAATCTTGTAAACTTAGTCATTCTTCTATTCATACATGCTGTATGTTTATTTGTCTGCTATTAAAAATGTTCTTATCATTTAGTTTGGAATCGTAAGATTCCCTGCATCCCAAAACTTTCCCATCACCACTAAAGTACATTGTGTGCTTTGCTTATATGGGTGACATAGTTGACTAAAACTTCAGTGTGCTAAAAATATTTGAGGGAATTTTTTAGGAGATGAGCTTGCAGATCTTGAGATGATGCTTTGACCTCAGGCTCTCTGAGTTTACAAGAGAGGTCACGTCTCTGTGTGTCATACAATACCAGGAAGACGTGCTGAGAGAAAGTTGAATTTCTTGTGACCGTCAATATTGAGTTTGGGCTTCTCCTTTCATGGATCTGTTGATCTCAGGGGGATTTCTGCAGTATGATGAAGGCCAGCAGGATATTGACTGTAATCAAACATGAAGTGTCTTGCTGAAGGTCACAGCAGTGATAGTTCATAGGGAATACATTTCATTAACCAATACATTGTAACACCTCCATAGTTGTGATTAAGGGTGTGATCACACTTGTATTTTGGTTCTCTTTGTTCTTTTGATCCGAATCAAAAAAAGAAAATAATCAATTTAATCCTGGTTCGCTTGGCTTTCACATTGTCATCTTTAAGATCGAACCTTAAGGTACAAAACCTACAATGCACTCGTTGAATGTCCATACATATGATGGTATTTTTACCAGCTGAAAACTCACAAAGAGCTTATAAAATGTGTAACCGTGGGCTTGGCAATAGTGTGCATTGAGGGCACATATCGACAGCAAAGGGGGCGCTAGTGAGCACCCTTCTGAAACCTAAAATGACGAAATAGGACACCTTACGGTCTCATGGACATGGCAGCTTATACTGCCTTTTTTACATAGGTCCACAATACCGAAAGTGCATATGAAGTGTGCCATTTGGGACAGGGCCTGTGAGAAAAAACAGGTATGCTTCAGAATTCTGTCCTTTTAGCGTCACATCTTGTGACATCACTGTTTATGGTTCGATTACATGTCTTTGGTCCGTGTTGGCATTCATATTTAATTAGAATTTCGAGTTCGCTTGGAAGCGGACGGTCTCGGTCCACTTATTTGGTGTGCACCAGGGATTGGTGGCAGCTTTCAAATGAGCTTTATTCAAATGAGCTGCACTAACAGAGCAATCGCACCGGGGTTCATTATAATCGAGCCAAACCTGCCTAGTGTGAACTTCTAAGACTTGAGGGCCGATCTAAGCGCATGGTCTAAAGTGCACGGCTCAAGTGCACTTAGGGTCCACATTTGCTAGTTTAACGACGGGAAAAATTGTCGGCACACCCAGTTCGTGGTCTAAAATAGTTGTTCCTATTCTCTTAATCAGTAATGGGTGTATTTTGGGAGTAACTTGCAACAAACCAGTCAAGAGTCTCATCTCCCATTCCCTTCAAAAGCCAGTGTCGCTCGTGCCATGGCGGATTCGCTATTTACATGACAAATTTACATTTGCTATTTAAACAAAGTGGCTCAGGGTGTGAAAATGATAACTGCGTCGGGCTGAAACTAGCAAAAAGCACTTGCGTTTCATTGCACAGATTGTATGATAGGGCCCTTGGAGTCTATCTGAAACAGCTTTCAAAGGCACAAAGCTGCTCTTTTGAGTGTTGTTTGGTCTGAGAACTGGATATCCGTCACAGTTTTGCGATAATTATAAAGGCAGTTTTTTTCCACACTGCTGTTTTCATACTGCAAATAATAAGTGCATTGTTTGTGTGTTGTAGGATGGCTCTCTGGGTAACATTGAGGACCTGGCCCAAGAGTATTCCGAGTATTACAGCACATCTTACAGCGAAGTGTGCGACAGAATGGAGGAGTTACGCAAACGCAGAGTGGCTCAAGAAGCAGAGACGGTAAAACACTCACATGAGCCTCTGTTTAAGGGCATATTGTACATTTCTGTATCCTTTATTTTTTCAATAAACTCCACCTTCACTACCGTACACTACTAAGTTTGGGGTTGGTAAGAAAGTTTTTGATGTATACCTACAAATATTGCTTCACAATGAAAATGATGGTAAGATGTGTCACTTGGTTCGGTAAGATAATGTTATCAGAGAATGAAGGAATGAACAGTTTGTCATTGAGTGTTTTGTTTAACTTTGCTGCATGACTTTGTTTCTCAGGCAAAGGCTGAATCAACAACATCCCTTCAGCTGCGGTTGGAAATCCAGGTGGGTGGATTAATCACAGTGACCCGTCCAGGAACTGGTGCTTTTGTGGGAAAGGCACTAAAAGTGTCATCTTTACTCTTTGTTCAAACACTTTTACACTATTTCAGTCTTTATTTTCTGTTAAGAGTCTAAAGTGTCTTTATTTTCCCTCCCAGGAGTCATTGGGGCTGTCTAGCGCTGTGTCCACACCTGAGGTCGAGAGAAGGTACATGACATCTTGTTGCATTTTTAGTGTTTTTCATCCAGACTTTGCAAACTGTGCTCGTTTCAAGAACATGATTATGGGACTTTCTAGTTGCAAATGTTTAAGATTCCATAACGAGAAATAATGAGATATTTTGAGTTCCTAGACATTCTTAAATAAGACACTGCAGCCCTGAGAGTTACTTAACGATGAAACCCATCCGGCCATCAGGACATTGGAGATGATGCATGTGTTTCCTTTTGACCCCTTTTTTCCTCATTTCTCTTTTTCCTTCCTTTCATTGTCCACCAGATGAGATATAATCTGAATCACCACCATCAGCATGTTAATACACGTAATGCACGGGTCAATTTAGTTATTTTTGTTTCATTATTCACAACATGAATTGCATTAGTAACACATTGTGGCTCTAAACTCTGATTGGATGAGCCATGGTCAAAATTATTGTGAAATAAACCAATAAACTTGACAACACCACATGGTACAGTGATTTTACCTTATTTAAAGGATTTTAGATGGTGAAACTCCCCTAAATAATTGTAAAGTGATGTTAAAATGTCTCAGGGTTTATTGCATTTATAAATAGCACCTAAATTCAATAAAAAATAATCCATGGTAATTAGTAAAAAGAAGTTCACCAAGTAATATTTTCATTAGCTTTAAGGCGCTATATGTAAAATTCATAAACCCTTGTTATTAGCGACACCATTATTAAAACCATTATTACGTTGTGTTACAAGCTGTTCACACATTGGCAATACAAAAAGCAATTAATACATAAATGTTATATATTAGCCTACATAACATATATAATATTAGCCAAAAGTTGTACATTAGCCATACTTATACCAAGTTTGGAGTTGGCAGTTTTTTGTTTTTGTTTGTTTTTTGTGAAAGAAATTAATGTTTTTATTTGGCAAGGATGCATTAAATTGATCAGAAGCGACAGAAAAGACATTTGTAATGTATCAAAATATTTATTTTTCAAAATGCATCACAGTTTTCACAATATTAAGTAAATATTAAGCAGCAAAACAGTGATCATTGATTTTCAACATTGATAATAATAAGAAATAATTCTTCAGCTGCAAATCAGCATATTAGAATGATTTCTGAAGGAGCATGTGACACTGAAGTTTATTATTAATTAAATAAATGCAGCCTTGTTGGTCATAAGAGACTTCTTTCAAAAACATTTAAAAATGTTATTGACTCCAAACTTTTGAACCCTACTGTAAACTCATACTACTCTCTGTTTTAGAATAGGTGACGCAAATTAATTATATTGTGCTGTAAACAGCTGATAGTTTAGTTAATTATCAATGTTACTTGGTGAAAGAATAATGTAGCAAGGTTATATGTTGTGGGAAGAAGGAGGCGGGAACCGGCGAACATTCAAAAACTTTAATAAACGTAAAATAAACAAACACAAAATGAAAGTAAAGAAAGCAACCCCTCACGGACGACTGCTGTCACATAGAACAAAACACAACATAAGTCCAGGCCTGGCCTCTCTCAATCTTCACTGTCGTTGCTCCTCCTTTATGCTTCTGCTCCTCCGTGAGACATACTTACATTGTCAATCACGCCACCGGCCTCGCGCCGTTCTCTCACAGCCCTTGGCCTTGTCCTGCTCGCCACAAATCATTTTTAATGTCAGTGTGTATTTAAAATATCATTACTATAAATTGTTTAACATGATGAATACAAATAATGAACATGCAGGGTTAAGACACATTTGTTTGCAGTTAAACTTGCTGATGTCTGTCATTACTGTTAATCAGACAATCTCACTGCTCTTGACTGAATCGCTTTTGTAACTTTAATAAGAGTAAATGTATATTTAATTTACACAGTGAAGACTATGCAGTTTTTTTTTTTTTTTGTACATTTGATTACTTTATACAATTTATGTAATATTCCTTATTTAGTTATTGAGGTTTTCAGGTAGGTCTATTTCATTTGTGTCTTTGTTCTATTGTAGTTTCTTTGTCCCATTGCTTGTAATTAGTTTCTTTGTTCCTATTTTATCACTGACTGTTTACTTGTCTTCAGAGAGATTTTTTTTTTACTTATGTTAGGCTAGTATTAGTTGTTTGTGGTATTGAAATTGGTGATGAGATTTATGACATTTCAACGTTTATATAAAAACTTTATTTAAAGCAAAAAATAACTATAACATGATATATATCTTTATCTTGAAATAAAATGACTCATATCATGATATAAAATTTTAGTCATATCTAAAAGATATTATGTGCCCCTAAATCTGACCTGACACTGCTTAAACGTGTTGCATTGCTTCTGAGAGCTCAGGTACATGTTAAAATCAGCAGCTGAGAGAAAGACAAATAAAGAGAGGGGGACAGGAATTTACAAGCCATGTGAGCACTCTGTCACTCTTAAACCCCTCCGGTGCGTGAAAAAGCCCCCATTGTTGCTGTGAGGTGGTGTGGTGTGCCGGCCGACAGCAGCATGTGTCTTTATTCGCTCTGACAGACGGCTGAGTCTAATCCACTGCCCCACAGGCAACATGGACACCAGTTAGGACAGACAGATTACTACAATTGAATGGATAGGGGTTGAAAATGAAGAAAATAATGTGGGAGAGCAGGTGAGTTGAGACTGTGTGACGATGTTTTGGTGGAGGCGCTTTTGCTGGAGTTAATGCATGTTTGTACTTTTGCTCACAGGCAGTCAATGAACAAGTCCAGCTCTGAAGACGGATCCGGTTAGTAACATATTTTGTGTTTGTTTATTTATTGTTGTTTAAAAACTAGTAAAATCAGGGTTCCCAGAGTCAGAGAAAACCTGTGAGTATCAGGGAGATTTAAAATTGGAAAAAGTCTAGAGTGAGTCTACATTTTTGTTTTGCATTAAAATGCTTAATTGGCTAAACAGTGTTCTTTTGTAAATGCACTATATAATTATTTATGAAATCTTATTAGGCATTATTAAGATTCATTGGCCAAAAGGTGTGTGAACCCTTTCAAAAACGCATGTCAGTCAGATGTTTAGACACACCTACTCTTTCCTCAGTATGACTATTTTCTACTTCTCAATGAACTTCATATGGTGCATCCTGGGATGATTTAAAACACTGTTGAAGAAGTTCACGTTTATTTTCCTTCGCTGATCCAAATTATATATTTTTTTCAATTATATTACTGTTCAAGTGTTTGTTAGACAGTAAGAGTGTTTAATGTTTTTAAAAAAAGTTTCTTATGGCCAAGGATGCATTTATTTGATCAAAAATACCAGTAAAAACAGTGAGATATTATTACAATTTAATAATTATTTCTATTTGAATGCATACATTTGAATACATTTCAAAATGTAATTTATTATTTATTTATAAAGCTGAATTCTAGCATCATTACAGTCTTCAGTGTAACATGATCATTCAGAAATCATTCTAATATGATGATTTGCTGCTCAAGAAACATTTCTTATTATTATCAATGTTGAAAATAGTTGTGGTGCTTCATGTTGAGTACATTTTCATAGTCATATCATAGTGATACCTTTTCCTTCAGGATTCATGCATGTATAGAAATTCCAAAAGAACAGCATTTATTTGGCAAAACTAATATTTGTCTACAGAGGTCTTTTAAGATCATGGAAAAAAAACAACGTAAATTTTTTTTTTTTTTGACTCGTATGTTCTTGAAACATGCAGTTAAAACATTTGTTGAGTTTAAAATGTTGTTTCTAACAGCAGGGAGATGGGACCGAAAGAAAAACAAATCGTTCTGGCAAAACTTCCGCAAGGCACAGAAAGGGAGCGTTCGAGCGCTACCGAAAGGTTCTTCACCCATTTCTAATCACAATTTCATTAGATCTTCATATCTAGAAGATTAAATCTAGATATAACATTGCTTGAAATTATATGAATGACCTTTGACCTCTGGTCTACAGGGGAGGATCCTGGCTTTGTGGCCAGTGAGATCACGATGAGTGATGAAGAACGCATCCAGCTGATGATGATGGTGAAGGAGAAGATGATCACCGTGGAGGAAGCCTTGGCTCGGGTATGAAATGGTTTACAACTCATTTTGCCTCCATAATGTGATGCATTTACAAGATAACAGAATGCTCAATAAAAACAGTGTAGGATGGGACTTGATTTTACTCCCCCAAACATTCGCTAACATGCATTTTACTGTCCCTCAGCTGAAGGAATACGAAATGCAGAACAAGCAGCCCAACAGTGTGGACACAACCAATTGGACCGACACACCCAGTCCCTCCATGACCGACTCCTCCTACTGTAATGTAAGTTTCCCAGTCACCTTCTGCGTTTGCTAATGAGACGTTCTCGCATGCCAGATCCTGTGTGCCACATCCTTGTTTGTTGTGATGAACTTGTTTATTGGCAGATCTTCTGTCTATAGACATTCACAGCTATCTGTGGGATTTGTCACCCCTCCATCTCCCCATCATGTCCTAGAGATGAACCACAGCCCCTCTGGGCCTCCAGGCAGGGTCCTATTCATCCACTCAATGCTGTAACCCCCCATTGTGCGTTTTTGGCCGGTTGAATGCAGGGCTGCTCTCTCTTCAGCGGCCCAGCAGCTCTTTTGTGCAGGGATTGTGTGATTAAGGCGCTGGGATGCAGGAGCCATTCCACCAATTCCACTGGACAGAGCCACCGTTTACCATTTGGTGCATTCTGTAAAAACGAATTTGGTGCTTTTCGATTTTAGTTATTGTGTTCGCATCACTGTTTGTCTCTGTTGGGCGGAAACCTCGTATCTCCAAAAACTCTACAGCAAAAAGAAAAAACACTGTATTTTTATTAAATAATTAAACACTGCGTTGTCAAAGTTGATATTGTAGCTTTATATAAGGCCAGACACTTGCATGAGTCATTATATTATTAACATTTTACCGAAATCAAGCTTGAAATGGACTTAAAAGGTTTTTGACCTGGGAATTTCTGAGAATTTGGGACATACTGTACGTTTTGGCCATCATTAGAACGGCCGCACCTGAGGTATTGCGTTACATTTTCTTCAATTTAGGGGTTATAAAGTTTACTGTAGCTATGTGGGTGCTCAGTTTTTTTCTGTCAGTGCTACGCACAGGCAATTTAAGACAGTATTGGTTTGACTCGACAACAAATGCTAAACTAAGACTCTTCTTCAAATACATAAAACATTAGCCTTTATATATATGTATAGCTTATATATATATTAGTGTTTCTTGAGTAAAAAAACGCTGTACTTATTCAAGAATCAGATCTTTAATTACTTTTGCACTGCAAACAAGCAGAGACTGTCCGAACTACGTGCGGCACTTCATTCATGATAGATAAGGGTTGAGTTACGAGGTTTGACTGACAGTTAAAGTTAGAGATATGAACAGCCCTCTAAAACCACTTTTCATACAACTGACTTGTATTTAAAAACATGCGAATGCAGGAGACTGCCAGACGCAAAGCTCATGTGAAGAAGCTTCGGATTTCACTGTATTCCAAAGTTCAAGTTTGGTGAACTCTGTCCGAATTTGTATCATTATTGTACCATGGTACCTCCATAATGCTTTTATGTGAGGGATTTCTCAGTGCTGACCAGTTATTATAGTGTCTGTGTTTTCATCGATGACAATAGAATTTTACAAATGCCAATTACATAACATCCCACCAGCTGAAATAGTTTGTCTGAAATGTTCAGTTCTCAGACTTGCACACAAGAGCCGTTTATAACAGACGTTAGCAGACTCTTAATAGTCTCACACTGACTGTATTTGACATTTCACCGGGTTTATTTCAGGTCTTGTGATCTTCTGTGGGTCTGAACTGTGGCAAGAACTACACAGTGCTCACATTTATAAACCATAAGCGATGAGTAATTTTAGGTGAGATGTGGCTGTCTCTTCTGCGCGTGGTTTCTGTGCTGAACCAGGTTGCCGCTAAAACAGATGCTTCTGAGAAATACTTCTCTACCTGCTGGAAAATAAGCGAGAAAAGAGTCTTGCACGCTCAAGTCTGTGATAAATCTGGTCTTCAGATCTATGTGTGTGGGATATGGTTTATGGTCCAACAGGTGAAAACGCATCCCTTAGTAAAGTAGCTGCACACCTCTGTAATAACACATATGATTTGAGAAATAATTCATGTCTGGAGCACAAACGTTGCATGACAAGTTACATGTTACAAGTAAATGAGTCTGTGTTCAGCTTCTCTGTTGAGTTCACCGCCTGTTTTTGGTTTACTATATACTAAAGACCACTGAAAGTATGTGGTCAATAATGAGTCAAAATACCATTACATGTAAAAAGTACCTTGCATGTGGTAAACCATTTTTTTTCTTTTTCTTCTTTTGTTATTTGAATTCATTCTTTTTATTCTTATTTTATATTGTGTCTTGTTTTATTTTATTATTTTATATTTATTTTTATATTATTTGAGTTGATATTTGATATTCTATTGTTTTATGTTTTGTTTTGTTTTATTTAATATTTTGTTGTTTTCTATGTGTTTTGTTGTTGTTATTTACTTTGTTTTCTATTGTTTATTATTTGTACAGTCGAGAGAACAGTCGGAGGACGAGCTGGAAGAGTCCATCACCTTTCGCCGACTTCATAAACTCGTTAATTCAACTCGACGTGTGAGAAAGAAGTTAATCAGAATTGATGAGGCCAAAAAACACGGATCAAAAGGTGAGATGTGAATGCATTTCATTAACTTTTCACAATCATACATACTCATGCCACAAATCACACCTGAAATTTGCATAGCTGTGCAGACGCCTGCAGAACATGTAGGATAAGAAACTTTTTTACAGTAATAGAAAAATCACTGTGGAGTGAATTTGAGTTTCACATTTGGCATGTTTGATTTGATTGTGCATCCTTCTGGACATTTTTGTCTTTTTCAGTTTTGTTTTTTTGATCACTTTGCCTGTGTTAATGCTAACTGCATAAAATTTGGCACAGGTGTATTTTTATTGGAATTTTACTATTTCACCACCATTTCCTTTAAAAAATCTATTTTGCACTAGGTACAAAAAATACTTCCTCTCAGCCCCTTTTGGACAAAAATGTCCCCATTAAAACTGCATTTTTTAATCCCAGGGCCATTTAACTATAAAATGATGCAATCTTTGTTAAGAGGCTTTCATTCTGTTGGCAAGGCTTCAAAGTTAAATTTACCAGATGGTGCCATTTTTTCAGGTTTGGCCTATAAAGCAAATAATCGTAAATGTACAAATGAAATATGAACGCAACACTGACCAAAGACATGTATTCGAGCCAAAAACAGGACGTGATGTCACAAGATGTGACCCTGAAAGGACAGAATGCACAAGCATGCACTGAGACCAGGAAAGTGTATTAAGAAAGTAAATGGGGACAATAGTTTTCAGGTTGACTTGCTGTGTTTCTCCTCCAGACCCTGTGAGTCCTGAAGCGTTCCCGTCGGGCGAGGAGGGCTACTCTCTCTACTCTGGGGTGCACAAACATCTTGCCGTGTCTCAGGGTGACGGTCTGAGCTTCGTGCTTCATGAACAGCTGTCTCTAGACAGAGACTCGGACAGTCTGACCACGTCTCCCTCGTCCAGCAGCTTAGACACCTACAGCAGCCACAAGCTCTTCAAAGCCTTCAATAAGTGCAGCAGCAGTCAGGGGCCGGAGCCGGCATCTGGCCCCGGCGGAGCAGTTTCTGGGCTGGACGCAGGCAGCGGTTCCTCCTTCTCTGAGGCAGACGGTGAAGTCGAGCCCAGGATGTCCCGCTCTGTGACCGACGGGGAGATGAGACAAGCCCTGAGCCCCTCGAACTACCATGGAGTGAGTATAAGCACTGTTTTGTTTTGTTTTTTGTTTTTTGTTTTGTGTGTTTTGTTTTGTTTATTTATTTTTATTTATTTTTTTATGTGCCCTGAGCCCCTCTAACTACCATGAAGTGAGTACAAATACTGTGTCTGTGTTTTGTTTTATTTATATTTTTTATTTATTATTTATTTTGTTTTATTATTTTATTTAATTTTTAAACGAGCCCTGAGCCCCTCTAATGGAGTGAGTACAGGTATTGTGTTTTTTGTTTTGTTTTGTTTTATTTAAATTTTTATCCACCAAATTATATATATATATATATATTTGTTCTAGGGGGATGTCAAGATCCGAAATGGCAAAAAAAATAAATAATAGTAATAAATATATATATATGTGGTTTTATTTGATTATTATATTTTATATTATTATATTTTCCATGTCTCAGGGTAACTTTAAGCTCTAAAATGTAAATATATATATATATATATTTTTTTTTTTTTTATTATTTTCCATCTCCCAGGGTGACGAGCTCCAAAATGACAACAAATATTTTTTTTATGTGAAGAATAGATGTAATTTAAGTCATTATTCACTGAAAACTGAAAACTCTATTCTTTGTGTCACAGAGGACCTGTAGCTTTGGAGGATTTGATCTCACAAGCCGATCTGTGTACATGAGCAACAGCAGCTTTGACCCCACAGTAAGGACACATTGGAAAACTGCAAAATAATCATACAATCTATTCCAAAATCTATTCAGCTTCTTGCATGCGGTTTTTATAATTTTAGAAAATTTTGAAGTTGTGCATTCTGTCATGTCTGTCTTGCAGAATGAAAACGGCAATATCAGCATGAGAGATTCATCCAGATCTCCAACAGCTTCCCGTATCTCTCTGGGCAAGAAGGTGAAATCTGTTAAAGAGACCATGAGGAAACGCATATCCAAAAAATATAATCCCTTTCCATCAGAGCAGGTGATTGTGTGATGAGGATTCATGTATAATGCAGACTACTGAAGAGTAACAATTTTAGCAATTCCAATATAGCAAATCTGTCATTTTTGTCGAAGCAGAATGCAGTTTGACCTTAAAAAGGCCATGGATTTTTGTGTATGCCATGATGCTAGCGTGTTTGGGCTAGTTACTAAATGATTGTCAAAGTCAAAGAAGTGTTTGTCATTTTTTTATCTACCAAGCAAAATTCATGAAGTCTGCTTGCTTAAACATTAAAACCTAGGGTTAGGAAGTTGTTCAGATATCTTATACCTATATGAGCAACAGTAATAGTGATGCTTGCCTTGGCAAACACCATTTATCTTGGAACCAAATTACATTTGAGTCATTTAGTATTAGTCAGCACCTGTAGAATTTGCTTTCATTCATTACAGCTTGATTTCTGTGTATCTAGCGCCCTCTGTTGGCCATGGTATTGATTTCAGTGTGTTGTGTTTGACTCAGTCAAGCCCCAGCAGAGCTCCCAGCAGCCCTCAGTCTCCTCACACTGACACAGACTCTCTGGAGAAACCCAAACTCAAAGCTGGAGGATCAGTGGAGAGTTTGAGGAGTTCCCTCAGCGGTCAGAGCTCCATGAGTAAGTGTGTGTGGAAATGCTTCACTATACTTGTGCAAGGCACATTTATGAAAGTGTCAGATAAAATAAACAAATATAGACTTTATAATATTAAACCTTATTAAGGTATATCAATGTACAAAATATAATATAAAAGCCAAATAGGAAACATTCAAATGTTTCATTCAAATATTCAGTCATATGTTTTCATTCAAATATTAAAAAGCCAAAAGGTGTCTGTATAATATATAAGTATAATACAGAATTGTTATTGTCAAGTAAAACTATTTTTTAGAAATGTAAGTACTAAAATGACTAAAACTGAAATAAAAATAATAAAAAAATATTCATGACTTCATTAAAAAAGGCACATAACAAAATTACTGAAAAATTACGAATAAAAGATATGTATAATACAGTGGTGTTATTGTTAACTAACTATAAAAAAAATAACTGAAATAAAATCTATTTAAATTGAAATACTTACATAAATAACTAAAACAGAAATAAAAATAAACTGAAGCTAAATAGTAAAAATAAAAAATAAACAAATTCAAATGACAAAAGCACATAACAAAATTACAAAAAATTATGAATAATAGATATGTTTAATGCTGTGTTGTTTTTGTTTACTAAAACTAAAGCTATTAAAAACCCTTTTCATAACAAAACAAAAAATTATCAATTTTGCTTTAAAAACTGAAATAAAAATGAAATTAGTAGAAATAAAACTGTTTAATATATAATTATATGTATGTACTTATTATATATAAACATATATAATATAATTTAATATAAATAGAAAATAAAAAATACAAATTACAAATGTTTGATCTAAGATTAAAATCAAAACTGAAATAAAAAATATATTTCTAAATTTTATACAATAATAAATACAGTAGTATATACTATAATAGTATATAATCAATACTAAAGCAACAGAAAATGTATAAAATAATAAAGTATAATGAATACTGAAGGTATAATGAAAGTATAATATAACAATAGAATATAACAGAGTAGATTAATATATAATATACAAGCCTGCTGCTCATCATGCAAAATAAACCCTACAGGGTGATGTTATAATTGGTGTTATAATTTAATTATTTTGTGAAAATTACTTGCTGACTGTATATCATTTTACTTATTACACATCTGCTTATCGAATAAACTGACATGAATTTTTCTCATTTTTGGAGAAAAAAAATGAAATTAATAGTTTTATAGTCTAGTCTAGTCTATTTATTAAAAACCGTTAAAAAAAAAAACCAGAAAACCTCATGGAATCAGATGATACTCTGAAATGGTACTAAATGATTACCATATTCATATACCACTGTATTTACACAGTACTTCAAAGAATACCAGGGTAGATCCATGGTACTTTTTGTCAGTAGATGTGTTTAAATCAGAAGTTGTTTTCACAGGCGGTCAGACGGTCAGCACCACAGATTCGTCCACCAGCAACCGAGAGAGTGTGAAATCAGAAGACGGTGATGAAGACGAGCTGCCGTACAGAGGACCGTTCTGTGGCCGTGCTCTCGTACACACAGACTTCACCCCGAGCCCGTACGACACTGACTCCCTCAAACTCAAGGTCACACAGCTCCTTTCTCATAAATAAATCCACCGTCAGCTTCCTTTGCTCTGCATCTAAAGCATGCGTGCGTTTGCCTTGCAGAGAGGAGATGTGATCGACGTCATCAGTAAGCCGCCCATGGGCACGTGGATGGGGCTGCTAAATAACAAGGTCGGAACATTTAAGTTCATCTACGTGGAGACGCTAAACGAGGAAGAGGAGAAACCCAAACGCAGTGTGAAGAAGAGGAGGAAGAGCCATCCTCCCAAACCGACCTCTGTAGAGGAGCTTCTGGAGCGCATCAATCTCAAAGTAATGTCTCTTTAAACTCTAAAAACACAATAATGCTCCATTCAGTTCCTTACTACGGAGCCCCTAAAGGGACAGTGTGAAGACAAAAAAATATGAGATGGGAGGAAAAATTATTTGGCAAAGCTGTTGCGTTCGCTCGCGAAGAACACAAAAGTTGTGTTTGCGAACACAAAAGTTTTTGCGAGGGAACGCAAAAGCAATGACTTATTCCATCTTATATTTCGGTAATACTTTACAATAAGGTCTCATTTGTTAACATTAGTTAATGTATTAACTAACATGAACTAACTATGAGTAATACATTTGTTACAGTATTTATTAATATTTGTTAACGTTAGTTAATAAAAATACAGTCGTTCATTGTTTGTTAGTTCACAGTGCATTTACTAATGTTAACAAATACAACTTTTGATTTTAATAATGTATTATTAAATGTAAATGATTAATAAATGCTGTAGAAGTGCAGTTCATTATGAATTCATGTTACCTTATGTAGTTATGCAGTGTTGTTTTAGTATTATTTATACACTATTATAGTATATATATATATATATATATATATATATGGCTTTTATTTTATACATTCAGTTTTCATTTTAATTTGTTACATCTTTAGTAAGTTATACTCTCATGTCATTTTTTTATTAGTCAATTTGTTACATACTTTAGTAATTTTGTTATATGCTTTTGTCATTTTTATTAGTTTTGTCATCATATGTATTATTTTTGTGTTTAATTTATTTTTATCTCAGTTTTAGTTTTAGTTCAGGTTTGGTTTTTTATTTATTTTATTTCCAGCTAGTAATTTTAGTGCTAAACAAAACTTAAACTAAACTTAAGTTTTTCATCATATTTAGATTTAGATTTAATTTCATTTTTACATTTTCAACTTTCTTTAGTGTGTAATGTTGCTGTTTGAGCATAAGAAAGCTCTGTAAAGTTACAAAGCACAAAGTCACAAACTAATAAATAGTTATTCTTTATTTCAGTGCGCACTGTTTCTGAACTGCTGAAATGACTCGTTTGTAGTCTCTTTCCAGGAATGAACACGTCACAATATTCCTCATTTAAATAATTCCCGCCCGAGACATCTGCAAAATAAAGGAGTGGGGCCTGGTTGAGTTAAGCCTGGTTCACACGGGACGATTTTAAAATTGTCGGCCGATTTTCCAAACCTGAGAGACCCCACACACGGCGATAAAAATCACGGGTCTAACATTTTTGGTCGTACAGTCAATACATCAATACATCACACACGAACCGATTTGACTCCCGAGCATTCCCAGGTCAGACGGAAAATCTCGCAAAATCCCTCGAGATCAAACGTGACTTTAGAGTAAACAATCATGGCGGACGAAGAGGATGCAGTGGCGATAGTTTGTAGTTTGTTTTTAACCGAAAAAAAACGTTATCAAAAGAAAAGGCGATGATCAAAAAAGTGGAGACAACGCGAGCATGGACGGCTGTTTTGATTTTGTTTCCCGGTGCTTCCTCTGCGCCTCGTCACCTCGCTTTCTGATTGGCTACACGCCACAGTCCACAGGCTGCGTGCTCGTTTGTCCCCGGGGGACACCACACACGAGGAGAAATCGGGACAAAAAAATCCAACATGTTGGATATCCCCGATTTGAGATCGGAGCGGTCCGGACGTCCTTCCGAGCAGACGAGCGCACTCTTAACACACCACACACGGCAGCAATATCTGATCAGATTATTTTACCATAATCGGAGCATACTTAAGATTGTCGGAAGGGGTAAATCGGGGCTAAAATCGGCCTAATTATCCTGCCGTGTGAACCAGGCTTTAGTTAGTAGTGTGTTGAAACCATAGACTGTCACATCACCCGTAGGTTTCTGAAGAGCATTTTTGAAGCCTAAAGGGGGCGGAGCCAGCCGTCGCCATCTTGGCAGCGCGTCAGCGCACGTCACTCCCGGATAACTGAAAATGGGCAAAGAGACGGGACGTGGGTGGAGCTGAGGAGCCTGGTTGCTGAAACCACGCCCACCTAGCTCTACGTGATCGAGTTAGCTCTGGCTTAGGAGCTAATGCTGTATGCTACTAGCAGTACCAAGACTGCGACTGCACAGAGCCTCGCGTTAAAGTGACAGTTGATGATGTAAAGCCAATTTACATGCTAAGAGTGAAAAACTTCCTGTTTTTGCCCTTCGAAATGTTATAATAGTTAAAAGACATAGCTACAAGTGAGACTGTGTATCGTGATTCTGTACTATTCTGCTAGTTGAAAATGCATTATGCAGTAACTTACAATATTACTCTGAGCGTGTGTGTGAAAGTTATTTATTTATGTCAGTCACTCTTTTTTTACAGTCTATGGTCAGTTCGTAGAGAGCTTTATTCAGTTAATTTTAAATTCTGATTTTGGCTGCCTCTCAACTGGGTCAAACCATAGATATACCATAGATTACCTATAAAGTACCTAGAAATACGCGCTCATTTAAGGATGTGCATTCAGTGCATGGACAGAGAAAGCACTGACACATGTAGGATTTCATCTGACGGTACATAAGCATATATAGTCTATATGTTCAGTGAGAGCAACGGTACCGCAGGACGAGTGTAGCCTCTATCTATAGACGTTTTTTAAATCTGAAAACTCCAAAAAAAACAACTAAATAGTCAGACATCCATTAGTGCATGTTCACAAAGGAATCCAATTGAAATACAGCGCTGGTAGTTATCTCGAACGATACTCAACAACGACGGAATCCAAAGGCATGGGCGAAATGATGGATGTATTAAATTGTATGAAATAATCCCGAAAAAAGCACAAACACGGCAGAGATGGTAAATTCAGCAGCTGGGATTAGCTGAGGTGAAGTGACGGTTAACAGACAGTAGACAAACAGCTAGTAGTGACAGCAGCGGGTATCCACCTGTCACTCAAGTGGCCACACCCTTAATTATGCAGATTAATATAATTTAAACGGATGAGTTATAAAAAAAATATCCCCCCTCACAGTTGTTATGAAGGGCAAAATTAGCTATATAGACCAAAACCACTTTTTGTACCAAGCTGTAAACATTTTTTTCTGCTGTAAAGTTGGGCATTTTAACATGGGGGGTCTATGGGATTGACTCTCTTTTGGAGCCTGTCTCTAGCGGCCAGTCGATGAATTGCAGTTTAATTTTATAAACTGCGGGGTTTATGAGCTATACTAGGACCGGTCACCGGGGGGCGATCGAGACGCTTTGGCTTCACTTTTCAGGGCTTGTGCGGCACGCTTGGTTGAAACTGGTGCTTATGGTAAGGGGAGTAACATCTCCCAAACATGCTCGAAACTGTTGACCAATCACAGCACACTGGACCAGCCAACCAATCAGAGCACATTCCGCTTTTCAGAGGGAGGGGCTTAGAGACAGGAACTTAATGGGTGCGTCTCAAAAAGCATCATTAGCCAACTATGGTCGCAAGTTCTGTTTTATTGTGTTGATAATGGCGGAACTCGCGACCATAGTTGACTTCAGGAAACACTCTGGTTACTGACTGACTGGGAAGAGAGTTGCTGCAACAATGTAAAATAATGTAATTTTTTTAACATTTTAACATCATGAAAACATTGTAGTAGACCCCAAAAACAAAATCAAGTCTGAAAAAGGGTATAATAGTTTTAGTTGTAATACACAATAATAACCCTGGTTCATCGTCCTGCAGGAGCACATGCCCACGTTCCTGTTTAACGGCTATGAGGATCTGGACACGTTTAAACTGTTGGAGAAGGAAGATCTGGACGAGCTGAACATCAGAGATCCTCAGCATAGAGCCGTCCTGCTCACCGCTGTGGAGCTTCTGCAGGAGTGTGACAGTGAGAGACCGACACACACACACACACACACTAAGTGCGTTTACATGGAGCGCTGCATTCCGATTACAATTGGTTTAAAAGTCCAATCCGAATGAAAATGCTCCATGTAAACGACTCAATTGGAATAAAAATACCCAACCCGATTGAAAGGGGTGTGATAAACCTTTTCTAATCCGTTCGATAGAACATGTAAACACCTGATCGGATTGAAAACCAAAACTGGAAAATTTTGTGCATGTGCAATGACGTAGAAATGGCGTAATGACTCAGAACGAATCGGTTACCTAACGTAACCTCGGTTCTCTCTAGAAGAGGGAACGAGTATTGCGTAAGCTAGCTTACGCTACGGGAAAGATTCATCTTTGCTGAGAGTTTGAAGCCAAAAATTATTTCATAATTTGTATCCATTGACAACGCAGTTCCTCTGCGGCAGACCTAGAGCGGGCTAGCTAGCAGCTCATTGGTTCGCTCAGAGAGAACTGCTTAAGCCTATGGGAGAGCGGGGCTGAACCCGCTACCAATGGGAAGCGCCCGCGCACTCACTGCATCATAGCCCGCCAGAGTGGGCGTGGCTATGGTGTATAAAACAGTCTCTCCCAGGCTTATATGTTGATTTATTTCAGCGTGAAGCGAAACGCTAGTAGCGCAAGCACGGCCGGGAACGCAATACTCGTTCCCTCTTCTAGAGAGAACCGAGGTTACGTTAGGTAACCGATTCGTTCTCTTACGAGAGGTTCTCTCGTATTGCGTAAGCTAGCTTACGCTACGGGAACACCTGGTCAACGCCGTGCGCGCTAAGAAAAACACTCATGAATCCCAGGGTGATACCGGGGGAATAATGAAATGTGGAATGAATGTACAATGAAGCCGGCAGAGCGGGCACATAGTGTATACATAAGCATCTTAGGGGAACACAAGGGGCGAACCGGTTGTGTGAGGGATTCCCAGTGATGCAGCTTCTTAGGGAGCTGGTTTTTAGACAGCTAGCAGTTTTGCCTGCAAGGCGGGAACTTCCAAATTGTAAAATCTGACAAAAGTGGACGGGGAGGCCCATCCCGCGGCCACACAAATGTCATGAATGGAAACTCCACAGGACCATGCCCACGATGAGGCCATGCCTCTGGTGGAGTGCGCCCTGATGCCCAAAGGGCAGGGCAGGCATTTTGATGCGTAAGCAGAGGCGATCGCGTCCACTATCCATCTAGACAGTGTCTGTTTAGAGGCGGCCAGACCTTTGGTGCGCCCCCCAAACGACACGAAAAGATGCTCAGCGCGTCTGAACGCGGCAGCGCGCGTAGTGTATAATCTCAGAGCCCGAACCGGGCAGAGGAGATTAGCGTCGCGCTCACTATCGGATGGAGGCAGAGCCGATAGAGAAATAATCTGGGCCCTGAAAGGGGTACCAATCGCCTTCGGGACATAGCCATGCCTAGGTTTGAGAATGATGACAGAATCATTCGGTCCAAACTCGAGACACGCGGCGCTGGATGAGAGCGCGTGAAGATCCCCCACGCGTTTTACTGAGGACAGAGCCGTCAGAAAAACGGTTTTGAGCGAGAGGTATTTTAGGTCCACAGACTCGAGCGGTTCGAACGGGGGTGCTTTCATAGCTTCGAGGACTATAGAAAGATCCCAGATAGGAACCGACGGGGGCCGCGGAGGATTCATCCTTTTAGCTCCCCTGAGGAAGCGGATGACTAACTCGTCTTTGCCCAGGGACTGAGCGCGCCGGGGTTCAGAGAACGCTGCGACGGCCGCCACGTAAACCTTGAGAGTGGAGGGGGACCTGCCCTTGTCCAGCATCTCTTGAAGGAAAGTTAGCAAAGACGGTACCTCGCATGACCGTGGGTCCAGATGTTTTTCGGTGCACCACTTTGAGAACACAGACCATTTAGACGCATAGAGCCTTCTCGTGGAAGGTGCTCTAGCCTGTATGATAGTGTTTCTTACTCCCTCTGGCAAATCGACGAATAGTCGTTGATCACCCATGCATGAAGCGCCCAGCGCTGTGGATGGGGGTGCCAGATCGTGCCGCGAGCCTGAGAGAGGAGATCTGCTCTGACTGGGATGGGCCACGGGGCTGTCTGTGACAGCTGAGTGAGCTCCGGAACCCAGCTTTGACTCTCCCAACGCGGAGCTATGAGGAGCACCGAGTGGCGTGTGTCCCTGATCCTCTGAATTACCTGATGTAACAGAGCGATCGGAGGGAATGCATAGAGCGGGCGGCGAGGCCATTCCTGGGCTAGCGCGTCCTCGCTCCTCGTAAAATATATTGGGCAGTGAGCGTTCTCTTCTGACGCGAAGAGGTCTACTTCTGCTCTGCCGAATAGCCGCCACAGTATTTGGACCGTCTGTGTGTTCAGGGACCATTCTCCTATGGAGATGAGGTTCCTGGATAGTATGTCTGGACCGTCGTTCAGATGGCCCGGCACATGCGTCGCTCTGAGCGAAAGCAGGCGGCTCTGGGACCAAACTAAAATGCGGTGCGTCAGAAGAAAAAGATTTTTGGATCTGACACCGCCCTGACGGTTGATATAGGAGACCACAGCCATGTTGTCCGAACGGATCAGGACGTGGTGTCCCCGAATGAGCGGGAGGAAGCGTGAGAGCGCGTTCTCGACCGCGAGCATTTCCAGACAGTTTATGTGTAAGGGGCTTTCCTGAGTCGACCAGAGGCCGAAGGCCGGTGAGCCCTCGCAGACTGCACCCCAACCCTTGTTGGATGCATCTGTCGAGATGACTTTTCGGCGGGAAAAGGTCCCCATCGTGACGCCCTGCCGAAACCATTCTGCTACTGTCCATGGCTGCAGTGCCGTGAGACATGTCTGCGTAACCCTGACCAGCTGGCGGCCTGTGTTCCACGCGTGGTGGGGTACACGGCTGTTTAACCAGAGCTGAAGCGGGCGCATGTGCAGAAGGCCCAGCTGAAGCACAGCGGAGGCTGAGGCCATGTAACCCAGCATCCTCTGAAAGGTTTTCAGGGGTATGCGGGTGCCCATCTGAAATGAAGCGGCTAGACGCTGAATACTGCGTGCGCGCTGTGAGGACAGGCGAGCCGTCATTAAAACCGAGTTCAAATCTATTCCTAGGAAGGAAATCGATTGACTGGGTTGAAGGGAGCTCTTTGTCCAGTTGACAGAGAGGCCCAGTGTTTTCAGATGGTCGAGGAGAACTGCGCGGTGCGACAGAAGCTCCGTCTGTGATTGAGCCAAAATCAGCCAGTCGTCCAGATAATTCAGTATACGCAGCCCCTGACTCCGCAGGGGGGCGAGCGCCGTATCCATGCACTTCGTGAATGTACGGGGCGCCAGGGATAAGCCGAACGGGAGAACGGCATATTGATATACATGACCCTCGAAGGCGAAACGTAAGAATGGCCTGTCAAGGGGATTTATCCGGATCTGAAAATAGGCGTCTTTCAGGTCTAGAGAGATGAACCAGTCCCCCTGGCGCACTTGCGCGAGGAGTTTCCTGGTAGTGAGCATCTTGAATGGTCTCTTCATGAGCGCTTTGTTCAAAGACCTGAGATCTAAAATCGGTCTGAGGCCGCCGTCTTTCTTGGGAACCAGAAAATAACGGCCGTAAAACCCCGACTCGGTCATAGATGGCGGGACTCTCTCTATAGCGCCTTTTTGTAGCAACGTCGCTATTTCTGAGCGAAGCGTGCCGGCGGCCAGCGGGCTGACAGTGGATTCGAGCCGAGCGCGTGCACGAGGCGGGCGGCGGCGAAACTGTAACAGATAGCCGTTCTTTATAATGCTTAGCACCCACGGGGAAATGCCTGGAATGGCTTCCCACGCTTTGGAGCATGCGGCTAGTGGCCGAGTGGTTATCACGCCCTGATTGCTGTACATAGCGGGCTGAACACAGAGTGTGGGCGCGCTTTGAATGTGTGTTGCAACGGGACTTGCACTCAGAGAGGAGTCTATGGGCCGTGAAGCAGAGCGAGCAGAGAGGGGACACGTGCATGAAATCATGGGCGTGTTTATTTTCTCTGATGTTAGAGCGGGCTGTGACCGTCTCATGTGAAGGGGCTCTGAGAGAGACACGGGATATGTTATGCTTGTGTGTATGGGTGAACACATGTTTGTGGGCACATTTTCTACACAACCGGCAAATTTTCTCTTTTTGAGATATTTCTGGGTAGCCGTAAAAACGGCTTTTTGTCGCTCGCAAGCGGGTAGGGACACCGGCTTGTTTATGGCGGTAAACACTACAGCAGTCGGCGAAACAACGGGGACTGGCAGAGGGCGAAGCTTTGACGGCGGTCCGGCCGCAGCGGGAGAACGCCGTCGTTTTCTTAATGTTGCTAGGCAGACTTCTGATGATCAGGCTTCAGCGTGATTTTGGGTCGCGGACCCCTTGGGGGCGGCGGTCTGCGGCGGCTGTCAGAGCGAGAGCGAGGGCGGCCACCCTGTCTGCGCTGGGCTGTTTGAGTCTGCTGAGAAGGGTGCTGCGGTGGGGCTCTGACAGGAGGCTCACGAGAGCGGCCTGCGGAAGAGCTAGCGCGGCGGGGCAGAAACAAGTTCATGGCCTGGGTAGCTTTCTGGACTTCGGAAAAGCGATCAACAATTCCCGTGACAGCAGATCCAAAAAGGCCCGTCGGGGAGAGAGGCGCGTTAAGAAACGCGGCGCGCTCGGAATCTCCCATGTCCGCGAGTGTTAGCCATAGATGTCTTTCAGCAACACACAGACTAGCCATGCATCTCCCCAGAGCTTGTGCGGCGGCTTTAGTGGCGCGAAGGGCGAGGTCCGTAGCACTTCTTAGATCCGTGACGGCGGGGGAGGGGTTCCTACCGCTCTCAGCCCATTCACGGAGAATATCGCTCTGTAGTACTTGGAGGACAGACATAGAGTGAAGCGCTGCGGCGGCTTGACCAGCGGCGGCATAAGCGCGAGCGTGAAAACTCGAGGTCGCTCTGCAAGCTTTCGAAGGAAGCGTGGGAGAAGAACGCCATCTAGCAGAGGGCGGGCAGAGGTGTGCGGCGACCAAGTCCTCAACAGGTGGCATGGACGAGTAGCCCTTTTCAGCGGCTCCGTCCACTGAGCGCAGCGAGGCGGAAATGTCGGAGCGGTTTCTGGCCGAAAGTGGAGCATTCCAGGACTTCGTCAGTTCTGCGTGAAGTTCAGGCAGAAATGGGGCGGCCCGGTTGCATACGGGAGTCGAGCGCCGGTGAAAGAAGCTGCCGTCCATCCGGTTCGGGGGCTGCTCGGGTGGAGGAGCCCACTCGAGACCGAGGCGTTCAACGGCCTGTGAGAGGAGGCGCATTAGTTCTTCCTCTATGCCAGCGCGAGTCCCCGCTGACTCTCTCGTGGAACCGAGAGATGACCAGTCTTCACTGTCTGAAGCGAGCAGTGAACATGAGTCCTTCTCCTCCGCGGCGTCCTCGGAAGCGACAGAGCGGCCACTCGGCGGCAGCTGTAAGTCCGGCTGGGGCGGGGAGGGAGAGCGGGAAGCGGGAAGCGGCGGCGGCGGCGGCCCGCATGTTTCCGCAGGGGGCTCCGGCGGCCTCTGGGCGCGGCGTTTCTTCTTACGCGGCGAAGAGAGAGGCGGCGCGGGAGCGGATTGAGCCGCTAGGAGTCGTGCCCGCAGGGACGACAATGGCAGGCTTTCACAGAAGTCGCAACCTCCATCCGCGAGGGCGAGTTCTGCGTGCTCGAGTCCCAGGCAGAGAGCGCAGACAATATGGCGGTCTCCGTCCTCGAGAGGAGCGCGGCAAGAGCCGCAGGAAATTCGAGACATCTTTAAAAAGACGCTCAGCTCTTTTAAAACAGAGAAGGATACAGTCGTCGGATGGCACTAGCTTGCAGGGCGGCTGAAGGTGGCGAAGACGGCCGGCTTCTTCAGGGTCCGTGAGCTCGCTAGAGTGATGCCTTCTCGACGGCGACGGCTTTCCTCTTCTCAGAAAACAGCAGAAGCGTGTAGCTTGCTGAAGATGAAATGAATCAACATATAAGCCTGGGAGAGACTGTTTTATACACCATAGCCACGCCCACTCTGGCGGGCTATGATGCAGTGAGTGCGCGGGCGCTTCCCATTGGTAGCGGGTTCAGCCCCGCTCTCCCATAGGCTTAAGCAGTTCTCTCTGAGCGAACCAATGAGCTGCTAGCTAGCCCGCTCTAGGTCTGCCGCAGAGGAACTGCGTTGTCAATGGATACAAATTATGAAATAATTTTTGGCTTCAAACTCTCAGCAAAGATGAATCTTTCCCGTAGCGTAAGCTAGCTTACGCAATACGAGAGAACCTCTCGTAAGAGAACGAGCTGATGCTGTTGTTGAATATAATAAATGACTGTCGCGTCATTCTAAAATTCTCTTTCCACTCATCGTCTGTGAAATGCTGCTGGACAATGTTGTTCTACAAGTGCTTTCTTCGACTCACTTCTGCAGACGCCTTGTTTTGGGCACAGGAAGGGACGTTTTTACTGCTTGACTAATGTAAGCATCATTGGCAGAAAGCTCCGTGAACTCATCGTCTCCTAAATAGGACCTGAAATAAATAAATAAGTCTGCTTTTTAAAACAAAGAAAATGAGGATGGAGAGTATGCGCCAACAGTGGGAAACTGTGTATTCGTGCAGTGTGCGCATGTCAAAAGTTTCAATCCGACTTTAAAGCTTGTGACATATAAACACACACATCAGCAAGATCGCTTTATTTAGCCTTCATGTAAACACCAGTTCGGATTCAATCAGAATGATTTAATTCCAATTGAAACAAAAAGTGTCCATGTAAACATGCCTACTGAGAGATATTTTACTGTTCTGCCTCATTAACCGGTCATTTTAACAGTGTTACCAATATAATTAATGAGAAATATGTCTGCACCATATTTAAGTCACTAAAAGAATTTATAAGTCTCTATAAAAGTCTTATATATACTACTGTTTACCATTTCAGGTCAGTAAGTTTTGAAATAAATAATTATATTCAGCAATACAGCAAAGGTGACAGTAAAGACATAATGTTATCAAATATTTATATTTCAAATAAATTATTCATCAAAGAATCATGAAAAAAATAAATGTTTCTTGGACAGCAAATCATCATATTAGAATGATTTCTGTAGGATCATGTGAGACTGGAGTAATGATACTGAAAATTCTGAGTTACCATCACCGAAATAAATTACATTTTAAAATGTATTTCAATAGAAACGAGATATTTTAAACAATAAACAATTTGTAACAATTCTTTACAATATGACTGTATTTTTGAAGCAGCCATGGTGGGCATAAAATAATTTCAATGGTAGGTATTTATACTATTGGTATACATTTATAATAGTAAATATTTTTATTTAATAATATATATTTATAAATTAATATATAGTTACATATACAAAGTAAAAATATTTTTTACAAATATTTTACATAATATTTACTTCAAAATTCACCTAAAAATGTCAGTCAGTAAGGGGATGTAAAAATAGATCGCTGTAATAATATTACTATTGTAATACCCAGATACATATGTGTTTATTTCTCATTAAAATACTCCTAAAACTTTGAATGTAAAACCTGGTGTATTAAATTAAAAATTAATGTTTGCTCTTAAAGAAATGTTTTGTGAGAGAAAAAAAAGACACATTTTAGACTTCATGAGCATCATATCTTTTAGTAAAGAACTAAAATGGTGTTTTTGTTCAGGTAACAGTGACCCGGAGCGCGAGGGATCATCTGGAGACTCTCAAGAGAAGCTTCTGTCTGAGGGCAGCGTCCCACCAGGAGACTCTCCTCGAGACTCGGGCTGTTACGAGAGCAACGAGAACCTGGAGAACGGTAATGACAGCCTTCCTCACCTGTGACTCTCCAGCCCTCCTCTTCCTCCTGTGATCTCTGCATGCTCCAGAACACAGTCTTCTGCTTTCACTCCTCTCTCTGCTGTGAGGACGACATCTGCTTTCATTCCCAGCATTCAGCGGACCAGAGCATCTCTCATCCACAGCATCAGTAACTTGTGACGTGACTTTGCATTGAGATTTCACTTCAGTCCCATTTCCATTCGAGAACCGAGTTTCTACCGTGTTGCGTGATTTGCTGAATTTGTGTTGAACCAAAAAGAGTGAAGAAGTTTGGTCCTAAATCAATATTATTCACTGTTACAGCTTGAAATTCTGATCACATAAATGTTCAATATCATTTTCTTTGGTTTAGACGAACAAAAGAATACTAGTCATAATATGCTCATGTTAATAGCCCTTGTGAAGGGTTGACGATGTCATTATTTTTATTTATTTATTTTTTTTGCTTGTGCTTGCGAGACGTTGCTGTTTGTGTGTGTATATTTTTCTAGTAAAAATACTATGATGTTGCACAATCTTTAAATGTGCCTAAAAATCATTTGTGATATGCAAACGTATAAGACTAAAGTGGATATATTTACAAAACAGAAAAAGGTAGAGACAAGAGATACAATCATAGCTGCGATGACATCAAAATGTCTTGAGATATTCAGTCTTAAATAAAGAGTGAAACTCATGAAAACATGTCCAGGTCACATTTCACCCCGAAATCAACTTGGAGAAATACAAAATTAAAAGAAAAGGTCTGGTTTAAGACAGTTTTTCAATTTTTAATTTTCCCTCAAATGTATGTTTACATAAATGCTAAATGACTATTTAAAAGGAAAAATTCTCATTACAGTTTTTGTGATAACTATTTTTAGTGGTACTTCTCATTATTATAATACACTGTTTTTTTATTAGCTATAAATTAAAGCAGTACACTACAACCGTGTTAATACTTTAATACATTAATACAAATTTTCATAATATTATTTAATACTAACATAAAAATTAATAGGAATTCAATAAAAATATTAATTGAAATTGTCTAAAATTATTAATAATATTGTAATATTATGGATTATATTAATAGTAGGTTTAATCAGATACAATAATATTACATTATTAATTAGTTTTTGCATTACATTAATATTGACATTTTTTACAGTTTGAGGGTATGTTTAATGACAATCTCACAGTGCAAGAAGTTCATAATGGAGTGATCGTTTTTTTAAGCAAAATGTAACTTTTTATTTGTTTCTTTGATTTTGGGATTACATATGACCCGGAAATATTCTTAAGATTTTGTAAGATTGGTTTTACGTATTCTTTGCAACTGTGGCTAAAAAAAAAGCGTATAGAATCCATGTACATGGATCCGACTGAAACTCTGAGCTCTGTGTGTGTGTCACTGACCGAAGGAGAGATGTCAGTCAATGTCATTACAGAAGCTATGGAATAAAATACTCTATGATCTCTTCATCTGAATCGCCTGCTTATTCCTGTCTGCTCCTGTCCTTTTCCATCCAGTACATTCTGTTCACTCTTAAACTATATATTTCATCACTATGCACAACAAATCAGTTTCTCTTTGCATGATCTTTTCCGTCAGTCTATGATCTGTCTCAAGTAAAAATGCTGCTATTTAAAAGATTTGTTTAATGGTTTTTAAGTCTCTTATGCTCACCAAGACTGCATTTATTTGATCAAAAATACAGTAAAACAGTAATATTGTGAAATATTAATAAACATTTTCTATTTTAATATATTTTAAATTGTAATTTTTTCCTGTGACGCCAAACTGAATTTTCAGCATCATTACTCTAGTCTTCAGTGTCACATGATTATTCAGAAATCATTCTAATATGATGCTCAAGAAACATTTATAATTATTATCAATATTGAAAACTGTTATGCTGTTTTTTTTCTTTGATGAATAGAAAGTTAAAAAGAACAGCATATTTGAAAAAGAAATCTTTTGTAACATTATAAATCTTAACTGTAACTTTTGATCAATTCAATGCATCCTTGCTGAATAAAAGTATTAATTTCTTTAAAAAAAACCCTGTACTTTCCCTAAACTTAATAATAATGTATGATTTAAAAAAAAAAATCTTTCCAGTTGTGTCGTTTTAAACTCGTATGACTAATTTTTAACTGTGTGTTGTTGTCATGTTGAATCACATCTTCTTCACATGAATCTTCTTGTAGGCAAAGGCAAAAAGACGTCTCATTTAAGCAGGTCCTCATCAGGCTTTGAGTCCAGCCATCTCTCCTCCCCTGAGTTTCCCATCCCACCCCTCTGCCATTCCAGCAGGTTGAGCCCAAAAACCAGACCGGACCTTCCACTTCCACTGCAGGTCGACTCCATGCAGGATCTTAATCTGGGAAGGAACCACTACATCCTCGGAGGAAAACCGCTGAGTCGCAGTTGTGGCGCCCTGGATCATCAGTCTACTCAAACTGAGCTGTTGAAGCGTTCCTTCTCAGTAGAGGAACTTCATCTGGACAGAAAATTGTCTGACTGTACTGAAGAGAATTCAAGTCAAGTACAGGAGAATGTTGAGTCTGAAGAGATTGTATATGGAGCTCAGCCGTCCTCAAGCGTTTTAGTGGTGGAGTATGAAGAGGTTCCTGTAGATGATCGTCCTCCAAGCACACAGCGCATGAAACCACCAATTCCTCCAAAACCTCTTCCAATGCCGTTATTAAAGAGCGTCGGGAGAAATGAGGTTTCCACAAGCACATCATCTAAGACGAACTCTGGCCAGGAAGTTCCCAGGAACTCCAAGTCACTCATTTACAGACCCGCCAAGAAAGTTCATTCTGGGAAAATGGCCAACCTGGAGACTTTAGTGGAGGAAAAGTTATGCTCTGATGGCATCGACCTCACAGATGAGCCATATTCTGACAAGGTATCTGTTTTTTTCTGACTTGATTAATGTTATATATTACAGATGTTGTCTTTGCAGATAACCCTCTTGTGTTTTTTGGTCATTTAGACTGAAAAGTAATGCATTTTAAAAATATATATATATTTTTTACTTCATTAGAATGGTACAAAACTTGATGACTTATGTCGCATTTGGTGTATGAACACAAAGAAATTGTGGGCATTATTGAAAAAGGGTAAATAATCTTTGAAAATAGTCACACTTGTGATAGGAAAAGAATGGGAAATATGAAAATACAGAACTATTGTATGGGGTACGATCTATAAATCAGCAACAATGAAGATTTTGTGTCTAATGTCTAAATATATATATATATATATATATATATATATATATATATATATATATATATATATATTAGGGCTGTCAGTTAAACGCGTTATTAACGGCGTTAACGCAAAACCATCTTAACGCGATTCATTTTTTTATCGCGAGATTAACGGTCTTTTTGGCCTAGCAAACTTTGTAGTTTTTTTCACATGCTTTTGCAACAGGACGCGGCATGCGCGGCGCTGCGCTATGAAACCCATTCATTTCAAGGGCTAGCCGGCCAAATAGGTTAAAGTTACGTTTTGAGCGGATGACGAGCGCGAGACGCCGAAATGGATGCCAATAAGATTCTGAATGGAAAATTTACTTTTAAAAAGTTGCCAAATGGTTCCTTTGACTAGACCAAAGTGATCTGTGTGTTTTGTCGTTATGAACTGAGCTTTATCATCGCAGCACGTCCAGTCTGAAATACCACTTGATGATGGCCAAGCAGACACACACACACACACACACACAGCTGATGCGAATTCTCCGCCCCCTCGTCAATATCAGTACCTCGTCAGTATTTCTTTCACCCTTTTATTGATGGACAGTGTTACATTGTGTTACAAAGAAATTATTTGCTCCAAGTGAGAATGTTAGTGTGAAATTGAACACAGTATTGCCAATGTTGTTTTCAATAAAAAAAAAATGTGCACAAAGCAAGCAATCAACTTTTTTCATGTTGATAAGAGCATTAAAATGAGAAAAAATAATGAACAAAAAGAAATCAAGAGACATTTAGAATAGATAAAAATGTGCGATTAATCGCGAGTTAACTATGACATTAATGCGATTAATCGCGATTAAATATTTTAATCGTTTGACAGCACTAATATATATATATTTAGACATTAGACACAAAATCTTATATATCATATATATTATATATCATATATATCCTACGGAGCCCCTAAAGGGACAAGGTGAAGAGAATGGAGGAAAAGATATTTGTTAATGCTTTTTATATGTTCGCAAACAGGTCAAAAGTTTTTGCGAGCAATGAAAAGTTTCTCGGGGGAGAGAATGCAAAAGCATTGACATTATTTTTCCTTCCATCTCATTTTTTTTCCACTACCATGTCCCTTTAGGGGCTCTGTAATTACCAATTCCAAAACCTGATAAAAGTAAGTAATTTGATTTTTTTTTTAAACTATTCTGGCATGTGTAGATGGTAAATATTGTTTAGTACTTCTAAATATAAAATGTTAAAGAATAAATATTATTGAAATAAAATATGGTGCAATTATTTCATTAAATAAAATGTTACACTTATTGTCTTCGGTCTGTTTTGATCGTCAAGGATGTGATCCTTAGCCTTTCAAAGTATACTCTATTTAAATAGCATGTGAATGCAGGCGGTCGACACATGCGCTCTAGAAAATGTCATCTTTGTCGATAAAAAAAATCTTTGTATTCTTTTAAACTAAAGCAAAGACTATAGATATAGAAAGACGTTTCACTCATATTACTCATGAATGGGAGAAACTGCAATCTGCAATATGGCGGAATAGTCCCGCCTTCTAAGTAAAAGAGCCAATCGCTGATTGGTAAAGTCATAACATCATGCAGCTGCCGTTTCCAGCTTCGGTTCCCGAAAAAATAAAGCTTTTTTTAAGCATAAGAAACAACATTTCTTGTCAGATTTTCTTCCTGATTTGAAATATGTTATTTAATTGGGAGTTCAGCAAGCATTTTTTGAGATTTTAGGATTTCCCCATTCAAATAGATTGGACATTGTTTGGATGCCCGAAATAGCTGCCCGTAGGCGTTGCAAATATGGCCACCGAGTGAACAGACTTTCCTTGAAAGGGACTTTGACCAAAGACTATAGAATAACACAAGAGGCATCACTTGTATTGTTTTGAATGGCGGAATAAGTCCCACCTTCTAAATAAGAGCCAATCGCCAATTGGTAAAGTCATCGTGTCACTGCATCTGGAGCTCCCGGTTCCTATAGAAACAGTCAGAAGCGAGCTTCCACTGCGCGTGCACATTAGCTTGATCCAGCCTGAAAATTTTCGTTTTCTGTCATGATTTTAGCATTTAGAAACAAAATGTATGAGACAGTTGTTGTCAGATTTCATTGGTGATTTCAAATATGAAATTTAATCGTAAGCTTGGCAAACAGTTTTCAACTTGCATGCCTGAGAGGCGTTTCAAAGATGGCCGCAGATTGAAATGACTTGTCTTAAAGGGACTTTGGTTATATTCAACTTTCTGAAAACAAAACAGGGACTTTTCTTTGACTAAACTTGCAGCTATCTCATAATCCCCTCCCACAAGGGCTTGTCAGTGTAGGAGTCTGTTGTTGCAATCTTCTGTATTTTGTTGTTGTTCCATCTATTTAGTTTCTACTGTGACACAATGGCCTTGGCTAGTGTTGCCACCTTGTGGAATAAGTGATTAGTGCAAAACAAATTCTGTGCGCATGTGCGATCTGCGCGTACAAAGTACTATAGTTTATTGATCTCTCTTCTCTTTCTTTCAGCATGGCCGTTACGGAGTGCCTTTCTCTCTGATCCAGAGATATTCTGAAGATCTGGACAAACCTTTGGGTGACATTGCCATTCTGATTGATCAGACAAGAGTCCAACGACTTCTAAAGCAGCATCGTATAGCAGTGAGTGTCCTGTCTCGTGACTTCATACAGTATGTTGAGTGTCAGTGGACCCTTTTCACATTTCTGGGGTTCTCCGAAGCGGAAATCGTCATAGTTGGATAAACTTTTATAGTGGTGAACGGGAGACATCAAGCAGTTCCCTTTCAGTCGATAACGTCGGACGTAGTCGACGTCGACTGAATGGGGATCACGCCAGGGAGCCTATCATCTTTGAATACTATTGAACGAGCCAATGTAATTGGCGTGCGTGATTCGCATCACACACTTCGCCCCTGCGGCGCGGGTATAAATACAGAAGTGGATGCACACACTAGTTGCCTTTCGCTTCGGAGCCGATCGTTTGATGTCTCTGAAGAGTGCTGTTGTTACAACGAGCGAGTGTGTCGGTGGTCTTCAGGAAGACTCTCCCAGTGCTGGTGTTCTACATCGCGAGTGCAGCGGTGATCGCGAGCTTTGAGCTCTCAACTGCTGTTTTAACAGCAACAAATTTCTAAGGGTTTGTATGTGTTAACGGCTGGTTAGAGGGCGGAAAAGTGAGTGCTTCACTATTTCAGTTCACTGTTCAGTGTTGCCGCGGTCATTCCCCTGTGTGCTTCGGCACTGGTGATGGGTCCTATTTCCTGAAAGAGCAACACGGGTGCGTTTGCGTCTTTTTCGAGATGTCATTCCACCTGTGCGTTTCTGGATGCGGTCGTTCCCTTTTCCTCTCTGACGGTCACAATTGTTGCATCACGTGTTTGAGCTATATATTTATATGTAGATAAATATGTATATATATATTTATATGTTCAGCATGCTGAGACAGCTTTTGTGGACGGCTCATGTTCTCATTGCGGGAATATGACTGTCGCGGTGTTGAGATCGAGACTTGCCTTTGTCCGCGAAGCGTGAGTCTCCATTACCATGCCCCAACCCCGGGTGCCGTGTGGGATGGGTGATCGGAGGATAGTGATGGATGTCTCGCCCGGTAACCATCCCCTCTGTAATGGACCGATCAGCTGTTTCTATGGGGGTTCCCCCAGAGGATAAGATGTCGATAGCAGCATCGGAGGGTGAGCTGGCCTCTGGAAATGACGACTCGGCTGTGTTATCTCCTTCTGGGAGTGTAACATTGCCCGAGCCAGATCCAGAAATGTCAGCTATGCTGAAATGGGCTGCCGGGCTTGAGTGGAACCTCCACCGTGTCCCGTTCAGTCTCGGTTGGAGGTTTGGTATCTCGGGGCGGGCCGCACTGGTTCTCAGCTCACCGCCCCAGTGCCTTTCTCTCCCGAAATGCATGGAGCGCTTACCAGGTTGTGGACGGCACCTTTCTCTGCCAGAAACTGCCTGAATAGCTTTTCCCCCTCACTACCCTTGATGGAGGAGCGGTGAAGGGTTGCGAGGCTATCCCTCCAATGGAGCGGTCTGTCGACACAGGTGCACCTGTATCCGGCAGCCGCTGCCTTTTGGGGGGATCCTCGTCTCCCCCCTAAGGCCTGTGAGTTTTCGTCCATTCCGACTGGCAGAGCTTACAAAGCCTGTGGGCAAGCCGCTTCCTCTTGCGTGCCATGGCGTTGCTTCAGGTCTGTCAGGCCAGGGCACCCATGGACATGCACGAGGATAGCCCAGACCGTGCGCTCATAGGTGAGCACCGCACTGCATCCGCCCTCGCCCTCCGGGGCACGAGTGTCGCAGTAGAGATGCCCAGCCCGCTCCAGGCGCTGCCAAGCCAGGTTGCAAGCGACAGCGAAAGCATTCTGCAGCGGGCCGCCCAGGGATGGATGAGATGCTCTTGGAGTTGGCACAATTACTCCCTCCCCCCGGGTGAGGGTCGGGTGGAGTCTTTGTTTGTGTGTGTGTCTGTTCTGCCGCTGGCTCCCCAAAAAAAAAAAAAAAAAGCGGAGCAAGCGGTACCCACACTTCAAAGAAAGAGCAAATTCATCTGTTCCTGGGTCCCAAGAGGGCCAGTCTGGCGGGTGTGACCCTGTATAGCCTTACACCCCTCAGCCCCTCCTTGGTCGCCAGCAGGCAGCTTGGTGCTTTCGAGGACCTGGTCATCTGCCTTCTCACGCGCCCCCTGCCGCTAGTGGAGACAGGTAAGTGTTGCACAGTACACTAACACCACACTCTCCACTTTGCTGCCCCACCTCAGGCTCGGCTATCCCGTTCAAGTCAGTGATAATCATCACATTAGGTGTTGAGCAGACGTGCTCCTGAAAATCCAGTGATATTCATCACACCTAGTGTTGAGCAGTGCTCCTGACTTGTGCGCGCTTTTCTTATCCTGCTGGCGAAGGATTTGATATAGCCGCTCCTCCAGCCGGTATGAAGGCCAGTTACAAACTCGTTCTTCATGCTACTAGGTGGTGGGTCGTGACCATCTTGTCCCAAGATTGGTCTGCAGCTCTGACCTGAATGACATGTGCTTCAGATCTCTACCTTCCACGCCGCAGGCCATCCTGTGTGTTGCGCGTGAGGGTTGAAGGATCAGTACAGAGTCCTTCCCTTCGAGTGCTCCAGAGCCCGTTGGGTCTTCAGGTCAACTGGGAGAGAGTAATCTCGCCCACGGGTTGAGTATCTCTTTTTCAGATTTGGAGGTGGACTCGGTCCAACACGTCTCTCCAATGAGATTGTGTTCAGCTGGTGCTTATAGAAGTGATAAAGGGTCCCACTGAAAGAACTTTCAGAGGCTCCTGGGGCATTTGGTAGATGCAGCCACTTGGCTTCCTCCATATGAAGACCGCTTCAGCGCTAGCTTCACGGTCGAGTCCCGAGGTGACCATGGCAGAGCAGCTTACCCTGTGTGTCTACAGTTCATCCCGGTCTGCTGCCAAACCCTCAGCAACTGAGGGGCCATGTACAAAGGGCGTGTTTTAACGGGGGCCTGGGCGACCGTCGACTACACCGGCATTTGTGCCTTGAGTTGTTATACGTTGCGACCGTTGCTTAAGCTTCCCTCGCATGTCGCGAATCACCCGTCACCTCCTCCTTGGAGTCAGAAGCTTCCGAGGACGCTTTGTTCCACTTTTCCCGCTCTACTCAATCGTGCCGCCGACGAGCTTCACGACAGTTACAGCCAGAGTGAGTGGAGACTCCATCCCCTGGGGTCCAGCTGGGTCATGACCACTCCGGGGACGCTCAGTTGCCTCTCCGGTTTCGTCTCCCTTCCAGTTGTTTCTGTCCGAGCGGACAACCCTTGGACAGACACAGGCTCTCAGCTGCCCCGGGGGCCCGCAGAAATGCGTTTCCCCAGTGAGCCTACTAAAATCGACTGCGACTCATGGTCGCCTGGCGTCTGCTCAAGTCAGTGAATTCATCACACTTCATGTTAAGCAGAAATGCTCCTGAAAATCAGTGAAGTTCCTCGCACTCAGGTGTTAAGCAGCAATGCTCCTGTAGCTCAGTGAATTCATCGCACTCAGGTGTTAAGCAGCAGTGCTCCTGAAGCTCAGTTAATCATTTCACACTCAGTGTTGAGCAGAAATGCTCCTGTAGCTCAGTGAAGTTCTTTGCACTCAAGTGTTGAGCAGAAATGCTCCTGTAACTCAGTGAATTTATCACACGCAAGTGTTGAGCAGAAATGCTCCTGAAGTTCAGTGAACTTATCACACTCAAGTACTGAGCAGAAATGCTCCTGAAGCTCAGTGATCTTCACATGTTGTGTTGAGCAGTGCTCATGCCTTTTTGCGCCCGTCGCTTGCACCTACGATGCCAAGTCAGGAGGGAGCAGGTCTTCATAGTTGCCCCTTATTGGCCCAACCAGACCTGGTTTCCATCGACAGCCTTCCTGACTTCCCCTGAACACTTTTTCAGGGACGGGGCACGATGGCACCCGCGTTCTACCCCTGGAGATTCCGGGCGGTCTTACGTCTGAACACGGAGGTTCAGGTGGCTATCACAGGGACATGTGATAGTTACCATCACTTCTGCGAGCACCCCCTGAAGAGGTGGTGTGCTTACGCATTAGAAGTGGAACCTAGTCGTTGAGTGAGTCTTCTCTCTGTGAGGAGATCCTGAAAGCTTCGATCATTTCAGTGCTCTCTTTCCTGCAAGATGGGTTGGAGTAGGCTGTTTCCTCCACCCTCAAAATAATGTTGCCTCTGTATTCTTGACGCACATCATGATGCAGAAGCGTGGGAAACACGTCCTGATCATCAGGTTCCTAAGGGAGCGAGGTAATGTAAATCCTTGCGTCCCTCTTTATCCTCTTGGGCCTTATCTCTGGTGCAACTGCACTGCAGAGATCGCCCCTGAGCCTCTGCAGGCAGTGAGTTAAAAATTCTGTTAAATCAGTTCTCCTGCTAGCATGGTCTCTACTAGAGGGTAGGGACTTGCTCGCTTTCGGTCAACGAATTGTGCCTGGAGTTCAGGCCGGCTAACTCTCACGAGCTGAGACCCCGGCCTGGATTGTGCCCAAGCTTCCTACCTCTCCCGTAATAGGAGTAGGTGGTGAGCCTGCAAGCGCTGCCCCGGAGGAGGCAGACCCAGCCCTGGCTTTCTCTGTCCGTCCGCTTCGTAGGGTTTAGACGTGTACAGAATGCAAGCCTTAGACCTCAGACCAGCTCTTATCTGTTAGGATTTCAGCAGAGATGGAAGGGTGTTTCCAAGCAAAGTTGGCCCACTAATGGTGGTTGCCTTCATTTCGGTGAAAAATTCCGAGATGCTCATGTCCACTGAGCTGTTGAGCTCCTCTATAATGAGTGTTTGCTCTGCCTGGGTGTTGACAGAGTGCTTTGCTGACAGATTTTAGAGTTGGGGGCTGGGCGACACCTAGTTTGAACCGCTGCTTCCCGTGGGCTCCCTTCTCATGAAGCCAGTTTCACCGTGAGCCCGGTTCAAGTGTCGGCTTGCTGCGCCATTCCCCTCCTGTGGACTGGATACGTACGCCTTTCTACTCCAGTTGAGTTACCTGAATCCAAACCCTGTTGAGTTCCTCCTTACCCCTCCGACGTCGGACGTGCGGAACGTCTGGTGTTAGCCCTACCACTCGTAAGCAGTGTGGAACCTGTGTTAGGCTGGGTCCATATGTTGCGGTCCCTACGGTGATCCCATATGTGTATTCTTCCACGATACGGCTCCCTGCGTTGAGCCCGTGTCTTCCCTCGGCAGAGTCTCTCTACCATCACTGTCCGGTAAGTCTCCCCCTGTCTTAGGCTGGAGCCACCCCAGTGACATTCCATATGTCGTACTGCCCGGTCATCCGCCCAGTTTATATGTGTATTCTCCACATTACCTCCCTTCGGGTAGGATGTGCCTTCCGCAGCGTTCCTTCCTTCCAATGTACGAGAACGCTTTCCCAGTGGTCCTGTAGGAACAGCAGTGACTTCCCTGGCCTAAGCCCTGTCCTTCCCCGCCTTAAAATTGCGGGGGCATCAGGAGGCTTTTGTCTAGGCACTGGAAGGTGGCAGCTTTAGTGGCGTTTTCAAAGGTTATCCCCATTCAGTCGACGACGACTACGTCCGACGTTATCGACTGAAAGGGAACGTCCTGGTTGCGTATGCAACCCACCGTTCCCTGAAGGAGGAAACGGAGGACGTAGTCCCCTTGCCACTACCGCTGGACCACCGCTGACTCCGGGTTATGCTTGGCTCCTCAGCGAAAAAGCAACCAGTGCATGCATCCACTTCCGTATTTATACCCACGCCGCGGGGGCGAAGTGTGTGATGCGAATCACGCACGCCAATTACATTGGCTCGTTCAATAGTACTCGAAGATGATAGGCTCCCTGGCGTGATCCTCATTCAGTCAACGTCGACTACGTCCTCTGTTCCCTCCTTCAGGGAACGGTGGGTTCCATACGCAACCAGGATGATGCCATTTTTGCACTAAAAGCAAAAGGAAAAATCCATGATAGTGTTTCCAGGACACTCCAAGAGGGAAAAAATATTTAGAGAAATATTGAAATTTGCCGTCACTCCCTCAGCCGTTGTATGAGAAACGTCTCGGTTACGTATGTAACCCTTGTTCCCTGAGTAGGGAACGGAGACGTTCCGTCGTGACGACGAATGGGGTTTCGCTTAGAAAGCCTATCGACTTCGAGTATTACAAACGAGCTAATGGCAAAGAAATGCCATGGGTCTGTGGAATTTGCATGGCACAACTCCGCCCCACCTCGTGGGTATAAAAGGAGGACGCCGGCAACATGCAGATATGTTTCTTTTCTGAGGAGCAAAGACTGAACTCAGGCGATCCCCGCGGTACAGCGGAAGTGGCAGGAAGACGTAACCGAGACGTAACCGAGACGTTCCCTTTCGTTGTCACTACGAGTTCCGTCGTGACGACGAATGGGGTTCCAGTCTAATCACGCCACCTTCACAGCTTGCCAAGGGAAAGACACATGCTCAGAGAGGCTTACAGTGGAAATACACATGTGGGGATCGCCCAGAGGGGGGACCATGCACACGGAGGCACCTAGCCAACGCGCAGGCAATAGACACCGGCATTGACGTCAGCAGTGCTGGAGGAACTCAGTTCTTGTCGGGGAAGCTCACCTGAGGAAATATCACACGTATCCAGTCCGTGGAGTGGAATGGCGAGACACCTGAGCGGGTCCTAGTACTGGCTGGTTGAAGCGAGTACACAAGAGGACACAGGCTCCATTCGGAGATTGTAGAATCTGGCAAATGTGTAGGGTATCACCCAGCCTACAGCTCTGTAGATGTCTGTTAGCGAGGCGCCATGCGCTAGAGCCCAAGAGGAAGCCACAGTCCGATGGAGTGGGCTGTCACACCAAGGGGGCATGGTTGACCTGGCTGCTGGTAAGCCAAGCGATGGCGTCCACATCCCATGAGACAACCTATGCTTGGAAAAACCTTTCCCTTCAGCTTCCCACCATAACAGACAAAGAGCTGGTCTGAAACACTGCGTTCTGTCTATGTAGGCAGGGGCTCGTACTGAACAGAGCAGTGCCAAGGCTGGGTCTGCCTCCTCCAAGGGCAGCGTTTGCAGGTTCACCACCTGGGTGAGAACCTTGGCCACATATCCAGGCCGGGGTCTCAGAAACTCGTGAGAGTAAGCCGGCCCGAATTCCAGGCACGCTTCGTCAACGGAAAATGCGTGCAGGTCCCCTACCCTCTTGATGGAGGTCAATGCAACCAGGAGTGCTGTCTTAATTGACAGAAACTTAAGCTTGACTGATTGCAGAGGCTCAAGGGGAGCACTCTGCAGGGAGTTAGAACCGCTGAGAGGACCCAAGAGGGAATGATAGGAGTGCGAGGAGGATTCAGTCTCCTTGCTCCTCTCAGGAACCTGACTTTCAGGTCGTGCTTTCCCACGGACTTACCATCAACTGCGTTGTGATGTATGGCGATAGCGGCAACATACACTTTCAGGGTGGAGGGAGACAGCCTTCGCTCCAACCCGTCTTGCAGGGAGGAAAGCATGACACTGATCGGGCATTTCCTGGGGTCTTCTTGGTGAGAAGAGCACCAGTTGATGAAGAGGTTCCATTCAACGCATAGGCATGTCAGTGGACGATGCTCTAGCGGAAGTGATGGTAGCTACCACCGGTGGTGGTAGGGTACTCAAACCTGCCTCGTCCCGTCCAGGAGCCACAATTGGAGGTTCCAAGATCGGGACGAGGGTGCTATAGGGTGCCCCGTCCCTGAGAAAGGAAGTCCTTCCTCAGAGGAATTGCCCAGGGAGGTGCTGTCGCGAGGAGAAAGTTCGGAGAACCAGGTCCGGATGGGCCAATGAGTCGCAACCAATATGACCTGCTCCTCGTCCTCCCTGATCTTGCACAGGGTCTGTGCAAGACGGCTCACTGGGGGGAACGCATACTTGCAGAGGCCCCGCGGCCAGCTGTGTGCCAGTGCGTCCGTTACAAGCATGCCCTCGATCAGGGAGTAAAACAGGGCGCACTGGGACGAGTCGTGGGAGGCAAACAGGACTACCTGTGCGTCCCCGAGCTGGTCCCAAACCAGCTGAACCGACTGGGGATGGAGTCGCCATTCTCCAGGGAGGGGCTGAAGCCGTGGGAGCTTATAGGCTGCACAGTTCAGGGCTCCGGGAAAATAAAGGCTCGAAGCGACCTCAGATGCTTCTGACTCCATAAGAGGAGGTGGCGGGCGAGTTGCGACATACGGTGGGAGCGTAGACCACCTTGATGGTAGATGTACGCTACTGATGCGGTATTGACTGAGCGGACTAGTACGTGTTGACCTTTGAGCAACGCAAAGGGAACACCCTTGCAGCCATGTTCATTTTTTGTAATTAACTGCCATGATAAAATAACACAAAAGTTTAGTGGCATAAATGAAAATATGAAAAACTTTACTAGATTTGTGATGTTGATGTGTAAATGTGTAAACGCTTCATCCACTGTCTGTGAAAAGGATCAGTTACACATTCTTTACAAATGTGTCTGACAATGTGTGTGACTTTAACTTTCTTTCTTATGTCACAGATCCCATTGAGAGGATTGTCAGAGATATGTGTGATCCCTTGAGCACTTCTGGACAACATCATACTGATTCCTGAACTGTGGGAGCAGCTTAGGATAATACCAGCTGATTGATTATAAATCCAGCTGACTCCTGAAGTTTAAAGATCATGAATCATTGACTCTCCTAGTGGAATTTGACATGCTTTTGATTCACCTAAAAAGTTTTTCCTTAATTAAAATTTCTCTTTACCTTTCCTTTTAGGCTTGAGACATCACAGTAGAAACTGAAGTAGTCTGACATTTATTTGTGGTTTCATTTGAAATCTCCACTAGTGGACACTGAAGAATGATTTGTTTTGAATCAAATTTAACCTGTTATGATCAAAAGGCACCAGTTCCAAATTTTAACCAACTCTTTTGGTTAAAGTTTGTGGAAACCATACATGTTCCCTTTAAAAATGTATATAATAGTTCATCTGAGTGAAACCTACTTTTGCTGTCATTTGTTTTAGATAGATCATCATTATATTGATATTTTATTTTAATAGAAGCAGTTTTATATTATTTTGTTATCTGCCCAAACTAAAAAGCTTGTTCTCTGTAAACTGCATTGTCTTATATTTTGAGTAATGTTCATATTGGTTTCAAAACATATTTATTTCCTGCTGTAATATAGGACTTATTTGGTGATTTTTGCTTGTAAAATTTTACATAGGCTACATATTTTAATCAATAACATTCTGTTATGGGGTAAAGAAGGGTTCTGTTCTGTTAAGGGCTAATGCAAGTTGGTGTGAATAAGCTGAATGTTTGTAAATGTATTTTCAGAGATGTGTTTAAAAACTAATAAAGCTTTTGATTCGTTAAAAACTTTTATTCATTTTATATATATATATATATATATATATATATATATATATATATATATATATATATATATATATATATATATATATATACACACACACAGCACAGTAGCACAGTATATATACTGTCTTGGACTTGGATATACGGACTTGGACATTTTTATTCTTTTTCGAGTACAGTCAAGTCTGTGGCACTAGAGGACACAATATAGTTTTATTCAGTAATGAAACAAAACGACTTACATTGTGTTTGTGTTCACAGATGAGCGCAGGGATGCAATGGCCAGTCATAGGAGTTTTAGAGTCACCATGTGCAGAATTCACTCAAAATGTAAATAAGAGATTGATTGTGCATTGTAAACAGGTTTATTGTTTATATTAAAACAAAACATGTTTATATCAGCTATATCCTGTTTATAACAGGAGTTTTTGTTTACAGTAAGTACTTTTTTTTTAAATTGCAAACTATTATAGTTAATAAAAAAAATATTATTTATTGTATTATAGTTACAAATCAATAGTATACTGTTTAATTAGCTCATATGTAAAGAGTTAAAAAAATTTATGCTTTGTATCCTAACCCTAAACCTAACTGATGTATTTTTAACAAATTGATCTCTCATGTGTATTTGTATGTTTTCTACATACCAGGTACAACATGGTGTACCTGTAAACCATTTTTGTGGGGGCCAAATGTCTTGTGTGGCCACATGTCCCCACAAGGATAATAATAACACCAATAATTGTTTACCCTGTGGGAATTTTTTTTGTCCCCACGAGGAAACCCGCTTATAAATCCTATAGAATTCTTATCTATGTTTCCAATGATTCAAAAGTAAAACTATTCCAGGTGTTTTTCATTGCACGTTATTTAATTAATATATATATATATATATATATATATATATATATATATATATTAATATATATATATAATATATATATATATATATATATATATATATATATATATATTGTGTGTGGCCCGTGTCCACACACTTGAGCACCACCGGGTTAGGGGATAATTTCTGTTGTAGCAATTTACCTTTTGGCACTCCTCTCGGCACGCCCATTCCTCCGACCTGCAGCTTTAAACCTGTACCGAATGAGGGTCCATGGGACCGTGGCACTGGCACTGACTGCACACACACCTGCTGGTTTAACACCGCCACATCATGATAAGTTTACAGAGAAAATCTGACCTGGGCACATGGAGACTACTCTGCTGCTTTCAGACCAAAATGATATCGGTGTGTGTTAATACAGATCATCAGATGGATGAGTAAAATTCTCTTTGGATTACCATCATGAGAATATGATGACTTTTCGAAATCCTCTCTCTTATAAACACTTGACCGGTTACATGCGCGCGAGAAGCCGGAGGGAGAACTGGCTCGCGGTGGTTCTGCTCCGAGTCTCGCGCCGGGATTTGAGCATCTGTCTGACCGCTCTCCTTATATTCTGTCTGGGGTCTGTGTTATATCAGTTCAACGGAGGAGCACCAAAAATCCTGCTGGATGTGGGATATTATATAGGTAAGACCTCAAAGGCTCAAACATATCAGAAGACATGGGGTAAGCTGTCACAATGAAGAAGACTATTATTAGGGAAAGCTGTCCTATGTGTTACTGTAGTAGCCTAGGCTATATTAGCTACGATAGCCGAAAGTAACACATGAGACAGCTTTCCTCAACCTGAGATTTACTGTAAGAAAATTACTCTTGTCCTGAGTTAATATATAGCAAATTGAATGCACTAATGTATATATAGGCTATATATATTTTGTTCACTTGTTTATTCAAGAGTTATAAGTGAGACTAGAATTTAAATATCCTAATTTAAAGATTTGAACTGTCAGTGTTTCAACAAATAAAACCACTGCTAGAGTAAAAAAGCTTAGTGTAATTGGATTTTGACTCAAAACCTCATAAATAACCCTCATCAGAAAAAAACTTTTAAAAACTATGACACCTTTTTTAAATAACTTTTTTATTATAAGCATTAGGCTCAAACAGTAACACAGTTCAGTTGTTGCTTCCACTGAAATATGAATATAAACAGTTTCATGACATTTCTAACTAATTGAATGTACCTAAAGGTTTAGATCAATTGCATCAGTCAAGGTTCATAAAGAGCAGACTGTCAAAGTTTCCTGTCTCCACATACTCACTGTGTTGATCTTGGCTCGTGGGACCCACAGTGAATTCCACAGGAGTCCATGTTAACTGGATGATATGAGGCCTTTCATTGTGCAGGACTCTTCATTCACTCGTCCTACAATGACAGCAGTCACCAAAACTGACAGCTGGATGGAAGGGTGGAATTACCTGTGGATTTCCAAAGCAAAAATACCCATTTAAAAGATATCACTCTTACATTGCAGCATGCAAGCTTTAAACTCTACAAATATTATACATATTAACCTTGAGAAATGTGAGACCATCAGTTAGCGGGTGGACTGAACATTTGGTATACATATTACAAAGCTATTTGTAATGTTCAGTATGCACAAATATATGCACAGATACATTTTTGACTATTATTTTAAACTTTTTAGGGAGATTTTCTGGTGGCCATGGACCTTTAGCACCCAGAGTAAGAGCACTGCATGTCATATACTACAAGATTTGAGTGCTTGAATCTCATTTGTTACTAATATCTTACACAACTGATTCAAATCCATTTTCATTCCACCATAATGTAAGATTGTTCTGAAGCGGACACTCTTTGAATACTAAGTTTTTTCTCTGTTGCAGGCTTTACCTTTCCCAAGTCAGGTTGTGTATAACAGGGTTGGTAAGTGTGGAAGTCGCACTATAGTGTTGTTGCTGCGCATGTTGGCGGACAGACATCAGTTCACTCTCATCTCCTCTGATATTCACAACAAGACCAGACTCACCAAACGTGAACAGGTAATTAAAAACAGTGCTGCAAATGATGATGAGATTACTAGTTCTGGTCGATAATTGTGTCTGCTTGGCCAGTGAATTTGATACCTAAAAATGTAAAAATTAGCTGTCTAAAAATTAGCTGCCATTTAATTATTTCATCATTATTATTCCAGTGTATTTCAGCCACCATTGAACCATCAATGGTTAATTTTACCCATTCTCCTTTCATTCCCATGTAGGAAAATCTAATTAGAAACATCAGCACAACTCCTCAGCCATTTCTTTACACCCGACATGTGCATTTTCTCAACTTTAGCAGGTATTATTATTATTTTATTATTAAGGTATGTTGATGCTTCTGCTGAACACAAAAGTAGATATTTTGAAGAATATGGGTAACCAAACAGTTTATGGGCCTCATTGACTTCAATAGTAGGAAAGAAAATACTATGGAAGCCAATGGGGTCCATCAACTGTCCGGTTACCAACATTCTTCTAAATATCTATTTAACTTAATAACATGAGGGTGAGTAAATGATGACAACATTTTCATTTTTGGGTGAAGTATTCCCTTTAATACTTAAACAATATTGATTTGAATTTTACCTGTATATTATCCTAAGGCTTCCGCTAAGAAAAAAATACAACATACTAAACATTCAGTCTAAATCTGCTACAATATTATGATAATATTAACACTAAAGTCATCTGAGGTCATTTTCACAACAGTTGATAAACAAGACTCAAGATTGGGCCATTCTCGTTTGTATGACACATAAGACCTGAAACACTCAGAAAATTTAAAGTGATAGTTCACCCAAAAATGAAAATTCTGTCAGTATTTACTCACCCTCATGTTGTTCCAACCCCGTAAGACCTTCGTTCATCTTCGGTACACGAATTAAGATATTTTTGATGAAATCTGAGAGCTGGATCACTCCTCCATACTCCTCCATAGGCTTCAAAAGGATTGAAACTTGCCGGCCTCGAAAAGTTATTAAAGACATCGTTAAAATAGTCCAAGTGACTACAGTGGCTAAATCTTAAGTTTATCAAGCGACGAGAATACTTTTTGTGCACAAAAACAAACAAAAATAACGACTTTATTTCAACTATACATTTCCTTCTCTGTTGGCCTCTAGTCAGTTAACTTAGTATAATAGCGTAGTGCTACGTCACACGCAGGCTCACTATTGGCCGACGCTGGTCATGTGGGTGATGCGTGTGACGTACAACAACAGAAGCTCTACACTTTTACACTAGTCAACTGACTCGAGGCCCACAGAGAAGGACAAGAATAGTTGAAATAAAGTCGTTATTTTTGTTTTTTTGCGCACAAAAAGTATTCTCGTCGTTTGATAAACTTAAGATTGAGCCACTGTAGTCACTGTAGACTATTTTAACGATGTCTGTTATAACTTTTCGGGGCCTGCAAGTTCAATCCCTCAAGAAGCCTATGGAGGAGTATGGAGGAGTGATCCAGCTCTCAGATTTCATCAAAAATATCTTAATTCGTGTTCCGAAGATGAACGAAGGTCTTACGGGGTTGGAACAACATGAGGGTGAGTAAATACTGACAGAATTTTCATTTTTGGGTGAACTAACCCTTTAAGGAGCTGCACTTGTAAGTGTAAAGAGAATACATACATTTATTTCAATTGGAAAAAAATCAACTTTATTTTCTCCATTACATGATTGCCATCATTATTACAAGTCAAGCCAAGTCACCTTTATTTACATAGCGCTTTATACAATACAGATTGTTTCAAAGCAGCTTTACAGTGATAACAGGCTGTTGTTTAGCTGAAGTCAGTTCAGTGTTGATTCAGTTCCATTGTAAAGATCATCAATTATTAAATTAGTTCATTTCATCTATAAAACAGTTCTGCAAAAAAAATGTCATCACCCAACTCAGTTCAGTTCTCATACAACAGTGTCAGTACAGTCAGATCAGTAATATTGTTTAATTACCTTTCTTTTGTTGAACACAAAAGAAGCTATTTTGAAGAATGTTGATAACCAGAAAGTTGACGGGCCCCATTGACTTCCATAGTATTTTTTTTTCCTACTATGGAAATCAATGGCTGCCGTCAACTATCCATTCTTTAAAAAATATATATTTTGTGTTCAACAGAAAAAAAGAAACTTATAGGGTGACAACTTTAGGTTGAGTAAATGATGACAATTTTAATTTTTGGGTGAACTATCCCTTTCGAGGAATTGTTGTTTTTATAGGTCGACTCCCCAGTCCCATCACTACACTTCAGTGTACTGGTTACTCAAGAACTGTCGTAACCATTAACCGACTCTTGACTCTTCAGAGAACTGCTATCAGTTAGAACTACCATCAGATCAGTTATATTTCCAATACGTTTGATTTGCTTTACAGCAAAATACATCAGTAACATACATTTTGCCCCTTTATGAAATCGTCGAACGACAGTTCTCAGCATGTCAGAAATATCTGAAAGACTGTTCTGAGTTCAGTGGACCGTTGGACTAATTGGAACGCTGAATGAGTTGGCAAAATCAGCATCATGGGATCATATACTCTGGGATATTGGCTCATTTTGAGTCAAAGTGACTGTCAGGCACGTCCGAAAGTGAGTTTTCATTGAGTACCTTGTAGTGAGTTTTCGTTGAGTACCTTGTAGATCTGTGCTGATTCGATTCAATTTGGTGAACTAGTTCAAAATAATGATTTTTTTTGTTGCAAACTGGACATCACTAGGCAAGGCAAGTTTAATTAAATACCACATTTCATACACAATGGTAATTCAAAGTGCTTTACAAAGAAAAGGAATTAAAAACTACCTGAATCACTAAATTTTAGGGCTCCCCTAAATTTGTCTGAATTGAAGGGTCAGAGAGCTTCAGTACGCGAGGTACATTAGTAGCGACTCCCGGCTTCCTTAAAACGTCCTACCCTTCAATAGAGAGGAGTTATTCCAACTCCTTCTGCCTCTGATGGAATCCAGTGTCCCTCCGACCCCTCAGTAGAGTGCAGTTATCACCAATACTATTATCTACTATTATGATACTGTTATCTTCTCTGTGTAAACTACAAAAATGCGAATTTATGAAAATGGTGACGTTATGCGTATTATGTGGTCAGTCTATAGGCGCGTAGTGTTTCTTTAAGTGTTTCTTCACAGTTGAGCATGCAAGCCTTTCAAAGTATACTTCTTTGGCTGTGAGTCATGATTTTGGAGTTAATTACATAAAATCCAATTTATCATTGTGCCAGAAAAACAGGAAGCACAAGCTTTTGTGTCAGGTTGTTACATAATGCTATTATGGTAGAATTGTGTATTTACGACCTGCAGGAACCCAGTGTGAGATTCACCAATCAGAGTAGTTCCCGAATCTCAGTCAGTTTTTTGATTGGATAATTCAAATGGAGAATATCATGCGTTTTTCCGTGGGTGCTTAGGAGCTCGGGTATTTCAGAGAGCCGTGTAAAGGCCCGTTCATACCAAGAAGGAAAACTATAACGATAACTATATTAGCATCTACACCAAAGCCACGATAACGTCCTGTTTATGATGAGTGTGCACTGCAGTTCCCTTTCGAGAGGTCTCTTGTATTGCGTAAGGCTGGCTTACGCTATGGGAAAACTAATTTTCTCGAGAATATTGAAGCAGACACAGATGAGCGGCTAGCACGGTCATTGGCTGTGCTGCGGCAACTGCATGAACCGATGGCGAGGCGGCTCAGACGCGGAACCAATCAGGCTGCTTCGCGCCCTGGCATGTCAGAGCCCGCCAGAATGGGCGTGGCCTAAGCCCCTATATTGGCCCATTCAGCCAAAGGAATTCAGATTTTGTCTCCTTCAGCGAACTTCCAACTTCGCTGATCTATGGATAAGAAGCCCGGAAAGGGTGCTGAAAACGATCACTGAGGCAAGAGCGCCGTCAACTAGACGCCTCTATGCTCAGAAATGGGTGGTATTTTCTGGCCGGTGCGTCTCACAGGTGTAATTCATTAACACTCACGCCACCGGCCTTGCGCCGTTCTCTCACGTCCCTCGGCCTCGCCCTGTTCGTCACAGAGGCCATAACAGCTTCTCACGCTCTTGTGTCTGGCCAATCGCTAAGAAGAAACGGCCTCGTCATGCGCTTCCTTAAAGGGGCAAGGAGGCTGAACCCTCCGTGACCTCCTTCTGTGCCTTTCTGGGACCTCTCCACGGTCCTGGAAGCACTGAAAGGTGCCCCATTCGAGCCGCTACGGTCTGCGGACCTGAAGCATCTCTCGTTAAAAAAAACGCTATCTTACTGGCGCTCGCCTCAGTCAAGAGAGTGGGTGATTTACAAGCGCTGTCAATAAGCGCTTCCTGCCTTGAGTTTGGGCCTAACGACTCCAGAGTCGTCCTTAAGCCAAGGCATGGTTATGTTCCTAAAGTGCTCTCGACTCCATTCAGAGCGCAGGCCATTTCACTTGCAGCTCTTTCCTCACCAGAAGATTAAAGAGACGCGAGTTTACTCTGTCCCGTCAGGGCTATCAGAGTTTATGTGGAGCGTTCAGCCTCATGCAGACAGTCAGAACAGATATTATCACGCTGGCCCTATTTGGCCCATTTCCTTGTTTTTCCTATACGAGACTCGTCAAATGACCGGTTTCTATTGGGATTCACAAACTATACTCATCTATTAGCCTCAGGCATCTGGCTTCGGGCTACTGTATGGAGCTAGGTAAGTTAAGCACGCACAGCGTTTTGAAGGGGGTCCCCATAGCGTAAGCTAGCCTTACGCAATATGAGAGACCTCTCGAAAGGGAACGTCTCGGTTAATTACTTACATGACCCTAACCCTTACCTGAGAAGAGGGAACGAGTATTGCGTAACCTGCCGTGCTATTGTGCTTTGGTCAGGGGATCGCTTCAGTCGACTTAACCTGAATTCCTTTGGCTGAATGGGCCAATATAGGGGCTTAGGCCACGCCCATTCTGGCGAGCTCTGACGCGTAAGGGCGCGAAGCAGCCTGATTGGTTCCGCGTCTGAGCCGCCTCGCCATAGGTTTGTGCAGTTGCCGCATCACAGCCAATGACCGTGCTAGCCGCTCATCTGTTTCTACTGTGCAGCTGCACTGCGTTTTAAAAATTTTGCTTCAATATGAAAAGAAGTTTTCCCATAGCGTAAGATAGCCTTACGCAATACTCGTTCCCTCTTCTCAGGGAACCGAGGTTACGTAAGTAACCAAGACGTTTTTGTCGTCTGCTACTTTAAATGCTCGACCTCTTTAAAGCAGGATGGATTCTGATTGGCTGTCAATGCCTTTCTAAAAAGTGATTCCAACGATATCGTTCCTCTGTGTCATTATCATTATAGTTATATAATGGACTCTGCTATATGTATATTTTAATATGATTCCTCTCTCTACTGTAATCAGGTTTAGAACGGATGAGCCCGCACACATCAACATCATCAGAGATCCGATCAACCGATTTTTATCCAATTATTTCTTCCGGCGGTTCGGCGACTGGAGAGGGGAAGAGAATCACGTCGTACGAACCCCTGCGATGAAAGACGACGAAAGATACTTAGTAAGAGCTCTAAAAACAAATGTGTTTCTTAAGAAAGTAGTAGACCAAGCAAGGTTAAGGAAACAGAGAACTGTTTGAATGAGCATTGAGTGAATGAGCATTAAATGAACTATTACTGTCATAAATGAAGTCTGAACAGGTCTGTGTGATACACATGAATGCCTCCTTCACAACTCAGCAGGCAGAGTTTATGAACATGGTTTACTCAGTCTATATTTAGTGTGAGACTGACTGTGCTGCTGGTTTTCCTGTCACTCATTAGTGTGAAGTGGTAATCGTTTACAGGCAGTGTATGTACATTATGACATCACCGGGGGAAACTCAACTAGGGGAAAACACAACTAGACTTTTTCAGTTTCTCTAAAGATACCAATGCAATCATATTCATTACATACATGGTATGGGTATCCATGATTTATGTTCAAATAGTAATTTTCATTTGTTCATTTTCTGCAACTTTCCTGGGAATGTTCTGGATTTGTTTGCATAGCAGCAGGAAATAGCCAGGCGTGGGTCTTTGGTTGGAGACTTAGATGAATGACCCCATAGTTCAGACCCCTTGTGGATGAATATGTAAACAAACGACTGTTCTCAGAGCTTCAGTTCCATTTCAACAACAAAATCAGTGATGTAACTTACTGAAATGTTAATGTTGGCTCTTTGACAGATTGCTTTTTTTCTTCTTTTGTAAGTTGCTTTGACTATAAGTGTCTGTTAAATGCATAAATGTAAATGTTCTTCTGGACCAAAGGACATCAGCACATGCATCTTGGAAAGCTACCCAGAATGCTCCAATCCCCGGCTCTTCTACATTATCCCATATTTCTGTGGGCAGCATCCTCAGTGCAGGTGACATTTATATCCGGACGTTACTGCTACTGTACATCTTATGTGATTCATTTTTAATGGTTCCAGCATTTTTTTATTAACTCTGAATCAATAGATGCCCATGAGTGATCACTGGAACTGATCAATAATCTGTAATAACCTAGAGAGCCGGGTTTGTGGGCGCTGGAAATGGCCAAGCAGAACGTTCTGGATCATTACCTGCTGGTAGGGGTGTTGGAGGAACTTGAGGATGTGTTGCTTCTGCTGGAGAGACTCCTTCCACACTTCTTCTCTGATGTCTTGAACATCTACAAAAGCCCAGGTAAGACCTTTCATATAAGTTTGCATAATGATTTGACTTGTCACCTTTTTTTTTTTAATTGCCACCATTTTAATAACCTTTTTGCACCTTTTAATTAATTTAATTATTTAATGCATGGCAGTATCAGAAATGTTGTAAAAACTACAAATAAAAAATTATATTATTATTAATTAATTAATGTATAAAAAATAAATAATAATTGGAATTACTTAAAAATATAAAAAGTATTTAAATATATGTTGTATTTTTATTTTTAAATATATATTTTTTAAATAATTGAACTTAATATTAAAAAATGTTATTATATATCTTAGAGGTGTAGTTAAATACAGACCTCCAAGACCAATCACAGCAAAATCCTGTGTTGGAGTTAATAAGATAGTTAAGTAATTTATCAAGTGATGATTGAACATTAGTGATGAACACCTGCTGTTAAAAAGCACTATCACTGAAGGAAAGAGAAACAACAAGAAGTGAAGTCAAGTCACCTTCATTTATATAGCGCTTTCAAAGCAGCTTTACAGTGATAATAGGAAATTAAAGTAACAGAGATTGTTTTGGCTTTACAGCAACTCTAGAATAAAGTTACTGTCTATCTAAAGTTAGTTTTGATTTATTCACTTCCGTCGCAACGATCATTAGTTATTAACTTAGGGGCCACAAACACGACACCGTTCTAACAGAAAACCCTTAACGCGCTCCGGCCGCTCATTTGCACAAAACAGTGTCTGGTGGCTCGAGAATGCAAACCATGAAATGGGTTCAAAGGTACAAGCCTTGAAAAATGTATAATACAGAATTTTTATCATTTCTGCGTGGCCACGAGAACCGGAATTATCCCGACAACATTTTATCTGTACAGAGGTAAAGGGAAGGGAAGGAGGCCTTCACAGTGGAGAGATTAGTTGACACTTCAGGACTGCGTTGTCATTGTGTCCAGGCGCAGGTCCTTCATCAGATCCGGATAGGACCTGGATCCGGCGGACTGCGGTAAACTTCGGGATAAACAGAGAGACTAATATTAGCGTAGACGTCGTCCTTCTTATGATGTAACAAGTACATCAGGATTTATGGGAAGTGTTCCCGGTTCAGGCTGACCTAATCTATGCAACCTAACATTGAATTATAGAAGTCTATAATGTGTTATGTGTATGCTAGGTCAAAGAGATGTGTTTTTAGTCTAGATTTGAACTGACAAACTGTGTGTCTGCTTCCCGGACAATGTTAGGAAGACTGTTCCAAAGTTTAGGTGCTAAATAGGAAAAGGATCTACCGCCAGCAGTCGATTTTGATATTCTAGGTATTATCAACTGGCTGGAATTTGGAGATCGCAATAGACATGACGGACTATAATGTTTTAAGAGCTCGCTCAAGTACTGGGGATCTAAACTAATATGGTCATACTTCCTGGTTCTGGCAAGAATTCTAGCTGCTGGCTTTTGGACCAGCTGTAGTTTGTTTATTAAGCGTGCATGGCAACCACCCATTACAATAATCTAGCCTTGATGTCATGAACTAACTGTTCCGCATTTGTCATTGAGAGCATATGACGTAATTTATATATACTTTTAAGATTGAAAAATGTGGTTTTCCAGATACTAGACATGTGACTTTCAAATGAAAGATTGGTATCAAAGAGCACATCCAGGTTCCTAACCGACAACGAAGACTTGACAGAGCTGCCATCAAGTGTTAGACAGTATTTTAGGTTAGTATGTGAGGAAGTTTTTTGTCCAGTAATTAGAATCTCTGTTTTTTCAGAATTAAGTAGTAGGAAATTACTAGTCATCCATTTTTTTATATCAGCTATGTATTCCGTTAATTTTGTGAATTGGTAAGTTTCGTGAGGGCGTGAAGAAATATAGAGCTGAGTATCATCAGCATAACAGTGAAAACTAATGCCATGCTTCCTAATGATATCTCCTAAGGGTAGCATGTACAGTGAACAGCAACGGTCCTAGTACTGAGCCTTGTGGTACGCCAAACTGAACTTCTGATCGATAAGACATCTCTTCATTTACTGCTACAAACTGATAACGGTCAGATAAGTATGATTTAAACCATGCTAATGCAATTCCACTAATGCCAACATAATTTTCAAGTCTATTTAAAAGAATGTTGTGGTCAATGGTATCAAATGCAGCACTAAGATCGAGTAACACTAATAGAGAGATACAACCACGATCGGATGATAAGAGCAAATCATTTGTGACTGATGAGAGCTGGCTCAGTACTATTGTACGGTCTAAATCCTGACTGAAAATCCTTGCAGATACCATTTCTTTCTAAAAAGGAACATAGTTGTAAGGATACTGCCTTTTCTAGTATCTTTGACAGAAAAGGTAGATTCGAGATTAATCATAGCCAGCTTAAAGGTTTTTGGTACGGATCCTAATGACAAAGATGAATTAATGATATTAAGAAGAGGATCTATGACCTCTGAAAGCATCTCTTTCAATAGCATAGTCGGTATAGGGTCTAACATACATGTTGTTGAGATGATTTAACGAGTTTAGACAATTGTACCTCTCCTATAGCAATGGATGAATAAAATTTTTCCTCAGGGAGACAATAATGCACTACCTGGTGCGATACTGTAGTAGACGGTTGCATTGTTATAATTTTCTCCCTGATATTATCAATCTTGTAAGTAAAGAAGTTCATGAAGTCATTACTGCTGTGCTGCTTGGAAACATTCATGAATGGGTTTGGGAGTTTTTTGTATGTCCTAATTCGGGGAACAGACACAGTCTCTATATGATTATATCTAGGTGAAAGAGTCTCTATGTGATGGGATTTTTTTGACTTTTCCAATTGTCTATGAATTCTATATTATTTTGCGGACACCACTAAGACAGCCAGCCATTGAGTGAGCAGAACAAAGAACAGAACAAAGAGAAGAGACGATCAGAAACACAAGAACTATAACTGACTTCCAGCCACAGCCGTATGCCCGGTACACTGTACGATTTCGGGCTGTCCCAGAAGAAAGATGACCAATCGTGAGATCGAAGATGATCTCACCATCATCGAGTCCATCTGGGAAGCTCCAGTACTGTGAAAAGTTTTTGGCACTTGTGTAAAAATGCTGTGAAGTGAGGACGCTTTCAAAAATAATGTCATAAATAGATTTTATTTATCAATTAACTAACTAAATCAAATCAATATTTGGTGTGAGCACCCTTTGCGTTTAAAATAGCTTTTGTCAGAGGTACACTTGCACTTCTCAGGTAGCTTTGCTTTTAGGCTTCTTCAAGTGGCTTGGAGACGTTGTCGCAGTTCTACTGAATTTAGTCTGTCTCAGTTTTTTCTGTTTCTACATGTAATCCTTCATGTATTCACAGACAGACTCGGTGATGGTGAGATCAGATCATACCGTCTGCTGTCAGACTCCTTGTGACTCCTAATCTCACTGGATTATTACAATTAATGGCACACTACAGCTAAATAACTGTCTGAAAACCATTTTGTTTTGGGTGAAAATACTAATGCCTGCCCAAGACTTTTGCACATTAGTGTATATCAGCAGTGTAGTCCGCTATAGTATTTTATTTAAGTTTAAAGTGACTCTTCTAGTAGTGTACAGTAGACTTTTTCTTAAGCTTTATTAAAAATAATTTATGTGGCTACTTGTCTGTCTCTACTCCAGAATACGGGAAGCTGGGGAACATGACGGGCACTGTCCACAAACAGACTCCTAATCTAGAGGCCCTACAGGTGCTTTATCAGCGCATGAAGTATGAGTACAAATTCTACAACTTTGTCAAAGCTGAGTTCCACCTCACCAAGAGGAAGATTGGTCTAAGAACTGGCCCACAACCCTCCAGACATTATTCTAGTGTGCTTCAGAGGAAGGACCTACAGGGGGAACTGGAGGAAGAGGGAACAGAAGACTCACTCGACTGGACCGAACAGACTTGAGATCAGATATAATCTAAAATAATCAATCATTCAGGTGGCCCTATTGAACCATTCAACTGGATAACGCTTGAAATGATTAGGATTTCTTATGTTTTATCTGTAAAAAAAAAACAAAAAAACAATTACACTAAATGTTGTCATCGGTATTCTTAGATCGTTGAATATTTAACAAATTGTAATAATTTGTTCCCTTTTATGATTCTTTGAACCATTTTAAAACATATGTCACATTGCAACTGTAGTTTCCCTTAATGATAAAATTAATTAATTTAGAGATCATTTGATATGCTTATGAAGAGTACTTATGTTTTGTGGGAAATAAGACACTTGACAGCATTAATGGTAAGACAATATTCTTCATAAAAATATTTAGTGTCACACTGACAATTTGTTCATGTTTAGTTAAAGTAGTTAAAGGTGAAGTTTGAATAGCAATTTTCATAGAATTTAAAACTGGCATATAAAAAATATATATTTCAACATCGAACAATTAACATTTTATCTTCAAGATTAAATACATTTTACCTCCTTATTGAAAACATCCTATAAACTGATGACGTAGAAATGATCAAACAAAATGAGTAATACAGAAATTAATCATTTTGAAAAATATTTTCGATTACATCAGATTTATCTTTTTTTTCATGATTTATCTATTATTAACATGAAAGTGCTATTTGTCATGCACAAATGCAAAGATATCAGTATGAAAATCATATCACACATGGATATCAGTATGACGTCTTAAACTTCAATATAAGTGTAAGACACATGAGATTCACAGTCTGGCTAGAGGTGGTTTTTCGCACAGACTCTGTCTCAGCAGATCGAGCGTGTCCAGTGCCGTCCCCCAGCTCAGAGTAACACCACAGCCTCCATGACCATAGTTGTGGACCAGAGGCACCTGACGGCCCCGTACAGGGAGATATTCGCGCTCCACCCGCAGGTTAGCCCTGCCTGGCCGCAGTCCCACCCACTCCTCCATCACCTGAGCCGCTCGCAGGGACGGTTCCAGTCGATTGCAGCGCTCCAGGATCCCCTCGCTGTCCTCTTTATCCACCTCCATACGCCAGTCGCCCACCTGCCTGGTGCCTCCAATGGAGACGTACCTCATTCCAGGGTAGATGTAGGTCTTGCCATCTCCATCTCTTATGAAGTTCTTCAGCCAAGGAGCGTTAATCTTCAACATTTGTCCTCGAACTGGATAGACCTCCTCATCCTTCACCAAAAAACGTGAGCCGACACCTGAGCAGTTAATGATGGCATCGTAATTCAGGGCTAGTTTATAAAGATCAGTCACCTTTTCATGAAGGATCTGACCTCCAGCTGCTCTAAACCTATTGGGAAATATAGATGAACATTACCGATTTATTCAGCACATGCTTACTATTCACCCTGTAGTCTTTATATTTGTTTTATAAATGGACCCTTTTCATTTCTGGGCTTCTCAGATGCAGAAGTCATCATAGTTGGGTAAACTTCTATAATTTTCTATATAATCTTCTACAGAATATAATTTTTGCGTTTCCAAGAAAAAATACATGACAGCTTTTCTATGACTTTCCAAAACAGGAGAAAAATAATGACAGAAAAGAGAAAGATGTGAAATTTTCCATCACTCCCTCAGCCATATTAGTAACACTCACACAGCAGCGTTAAAGGCCCACTGGAGTGCCTTGAAACGTGCAGTATTATTCAATGTGTTGATGTCATTTCCACTGCAACAGGAAGACAGGGCGGGACTTATCAAACAGCTCCTCCCCTTTTTTAAATTGCCAATATTGTTTAGTTTATATCACAGCTTGGCCAGAGCCGCTGAGCTCGGTAAAGCTGCAGTTTCCTCTTAATCTCGATATGAGGATTCAATGGAAATCATATTTACACTGAATCAATTCCTATACCCTAAATAGTACACTATGTGCAATTCACCATGTAGAAAATAGTACATGTGTGAACAAATGACCAATTTTAGCTGCAGCTTCAGCGTCTATTTATAATGTAGGAGGCAGGATGCTTTAGATTCTAGGGAGCATTTGATTGGACAGAAAATCTTTTGATTTTTTTTTTTTAAATCTGTAATTTAATGCCAAGGTAATATTACATTAAGTTTAGTATAATTTAAAAAAAATTGAAATATAAAAAACTTTGCTATATTTACAATGAGTAAATAAGAGAACTTTTACAGTCTGTGAAAAGGGTCCACTATGTGAATTTTATTTTTTATTTAAAACAATAAAATACATCTTTTATATTTGTATAACCATATATTATAGAATTTTTATTTTGAAGCTTTTAGTACCTTTTTTCCAGCCATGGCAAGTAGCTCAGACATTCACACTTTAATGTGGTGAACGCTTGTCCAAACTTATGATTAGGGAAACGCTTCATTTCATGATCCGTCATGTTTCTGAATCCAAATACCAAATCTGCCCAGTAGGGCTTTTTGTCGCAGGGTACATCCTTGAAAATGTGGTACCTAAGAGGATGCAATGTTGAGATTATGATGAATGAAAACCACATCAATACATTATCAGACCTGCCAACCTTGAAATTATTTTTTGAGAATCCTACAACGGGGGCATCCTAAAACTAATTCTAGTTTTGAATCGACCCAAATCCAAAATTTCACTTGCACTGCAATTTACAGTGAAAGTCCAAAGTTTCAATACTGCTCAATTTTTTTTTTTATTAATGATGAATATTGCATTGCATATAATGTGTGCTGGTCAATAGTCTAAAATTAAGAAACCCCTAGAAAACAGTAAAAAAAAAAAAAAAAAAAAACACTAACATTGGAACATTGTACATTTAGTATAGGCTACTTAATTTATTATTCCAATATCCAAATATGATACTAAATCTCACAGAAAAAGGGCGTGCTATTGAGACGTGCTATTTGCATTTGAACATTGCACATTTTAAACAGGACACGCGTTAGCTGAATAAACGTTAGCCAATACAAACATAGAAAATAGTTGACAATGAATAGACAGGAGTCCAATAATAGCAAAACGAATAACTTATTCTAAAATGAATATTAAGTATAAGTTAGACGAATCCGACACATAATGAGGGCTGTGTTAACAGTAAAACGTCCGTCATTTAACGAATTTTAAAAACACGGATGGATAATACAAAATGCTTTTTGATATTTTGACAAAAAAAAAGACACAACCAAGAACAAAATTTAAACTTAGCCCGTCAATTTTCATTTTACAATTATCTTCTCTCTCTCTGTGCGCGCGTCAGTGTTAGAGAGAGCTCGCGCAGCACTGATACAACGGTACTTTTTAATCCATAAGTATCTAACGCGCTAGTTTTCATACAAAATAAATATGTAACATAATTAGGTAATTTAGTTATTATTAACACAATAACGTAACACATGCAGGCTACGTTTCTCAACACTGAGAATGAATAAATAAACGCCTGTTTCTCCAGACTCGCGTTTATCAGTAATCCACAAATCACAGAACTTTCATTATCACTAAGCCATAGCTATTTAAATTTTATTTAGATTTATTGTTCAGCATTACTTAAGCATTTTATAATTTGCATGGCTGAATGATGTTTTCCTCTTATCTGAGTGACCATGAATGACGGAGTATTTTAAGATAATCCATGCGATTGCGATCACTCCCGTGTGATAATCGAATCCAGAATATTTCAACTTTCCACATCCACCCCAGCCCGTTTAGATTCAGGAGTATGAAGGTAAAATGATGTCTAAAAGAATCGCATGCGCAGGGTAAGATTTGTGAAAGTGTGCATAAGATTGCAAGCGTAAATTAAATTTGCATGCGCAAGAGAAGATTTGTAAAGGTGTAAATTGTGTTTCAAGCGTAAGAGAAAAAAAAACTGCAACATTTTGCTGGTTTTCGCAAGTGTAATTAATGTATTGTGAAACTGCAGCTTCACGTTAACGCAAAATAAACATTATCTGTACTCTTCTGACTTCCATTTTTCCGCGCTTACACTTTTGCCACGTTTATTTCGCCGAAATACGGCCAAAATCATTGCAAGCCTGTTAACAGTGATTTGCAACCGAAAACAACAGTTTAAAGAGCTGCAAACCGGATTGAAAGTGTAAAACCAATCTGTAGGCGTAAAAAATAAAACGTTGCACTTGTCTAAACTACTTGTTGTGTGCGTAGGGTAAATGCTCCCGAAGTAACGACTCGGTTACTAACGTAACCTCGGTTCCCTGAGAGGAGGGAACGAGTATTGCGTAAGTAGCTTACGCTATGGGAAAACTCCTTTTCTCGAGAATATTGAAGTCTTTATGTAAAACGCATTGCAGCTGCACAGCTGACAGCAATGAACGAAGGAACTCGGTCATTGGCTGTGCTGCGGCAACTTACTTGAACCAATGACGGGGCGACTCTGAATGCGCGACCAATGAGCGCGCTTCGCGCCTGCGCGCGTCAGAGCCCGCCAAGATGGGCGTGGCCAAGCTATATATTGGGCGCCCCGTCATGAGAGTTCTTTAGGTTAAAACGACTGAAGCGAACTAACCAAGCACAAGCACGGCAGCTTACGCAATACTCGTTCCCTCCTCTCAGGGAACCGAGGTTACGTTAGTAACCGAGTCGTTCCCTTTCGAGAGGTCTCTCCTATTGCGTAAGTAGCTTACGCTATGGGAACACCATGCAAAACGCCGTGCGTGCTGAACTTCGCCTTATGATAGCCAGAGGCAGGTGCCTGAGCTAAAAAGCAAAGTTATCATCCAACTAGCCGGCAGAGGCGAGCTTTATATGTGGGAAAAAATACAGAGCGGCTAGAAGGCGCTCAGTGTGACACAAGCACATACATAATCTAGATACGAACTCGCAGTTCAACTAGCATTATGCTGATAGCACATTGGAATGCAATGTCGGGACCTGTAGGTTGTAGAATCTGATAAATGTGGACGGTGAGGCCCAGCCTGCCGCCGCACAAATATCCTCGATCGGTATCCCGCTCGACCATGCCCAGGAAGAAGCCACACTCCTGGTGGAGTGTGCTTTGACTCCCCAGGGGCATTGAAGTCCCTTAGCTTCATAAGCCAGAGCTATAGCTTCGACTATCCAGTGAGAGATTCTCTGCTTTGAAACGGCGGAACCTTTCGTACGGCCGCCAAAGCATACAAACAGTTGTTCTGTCTGTCTGAATAGGGCAGAACGCTCCAAATACACTCTGAGAGCCCTAACGGGGCAGAGTAGATTAGCGTCGTGTTCGTCTGCTGAAGACGAAAGCGCAGTTAGGGAGATAACCTGTGCTCTGAAGGGAGTGGTGAGCACTTTAGGAATATACCCATGTTTCGGTCTAAGGACGACCCTGCAGTCGTTAGGTCCGAATTCTAGGCAGGCAGCGCTTGTTGAAAGCGCGTGCAGGTCGCCCACTCTCTTGACCGAGGCGAGTGCCAGCAAGAGCGCCGTCTTGAGCGAGAGCTGTTTAAGGTGCACGGTTCGGAGTGGTTCGAACGGGGGCCCTTTAAGAGCGTCTAGGACCGTAGCTAGGTCCCAGATCGGCACTGAGGGGGGGCGTGAAGGGTTCATCCTCCTGGCGCCCCTTAGGAAACGAATAATTAGGTCGTTTCTTCCCAATGGACGTTCCATTACAAGGTCGTGTGACGCTGTGATGGCAGCCACATATACTTTGAGCGTGGAGGGGGTGCGGCCCGCCTCCAGAAGCCCTTGTAGGAAAACGAGTACACTCGTAATCTCGCATGTTACAGAGTTCAGGCCCTTGGTATTACACCAGTCACCGAACACTTTCCATTTCTGGGCATATAAGCGTCTCGTGGAGGGCGCCCGCGCCTCAGCGATGGTTTTTAGTGCTCCGCTCGCAAGGTTCCTGGGAACCCGTTGAGGGGCCATGCATGAAGGGCCCACAGATCGGGGCGGGGATGAAATATCATCCCGCTGGCCTGACTGAGGAGGTCTGGCCTCAGTGGAATCGGCCGTGGTGCAGATTGCATTTGCATCAGATCTGGAAACCATGTTTGGTTCTTCCAGAGTGGGGCTATCAGCAGCACTGCGTTTCCCTCCTCTCTGACCCGACTGATGACCTGTGGCAGCATCGCGATCGGGGGAAAGGCATATAAGGGGCGGCTCGGCCAGCTCTGGGCGAGCGCGTCCGTGCTTTTCGTGAAGAAAAGAGAGCAGTGCGCGTTCTCCTTGGAGGCGAAGAGGTCGATCTCCGCTTTGCCAAAGGTTTTCCATAACCACTGAATCGTCAGAGGGTTGAGAGCCCATTCTCCTGGGAGAATCTTGTCTCTGGATAACATGTCTGCCCCCTGGTTCAGGGCGCCTGGCACATGCGCTGCTCTCAGCGAGCGCAAGTTGTGCTGGGACCATAAAATGAGTCTCCTGGCCATTGAATGCATGGAGCTCGACCTGAGTCCACCCTGGCGATTTATGTACGACACTACCGTCATGTTGTCCGTTCGGACCAGGACGTGTTCGTTTTTTAGATGTGGGAGCAGGGCTCTGAGAGCCAAAGCGACCGCTTTCATTTCCAGACAGTTTATGTGTAGGCGCTTCTCCAGGTTTGACCAAAAGCCGGAGACAGGCCTGCCCTCGTAAAGGGCCCGCCAACCTATTTTGGAGGCATCTGTCGTTATCATCTTTCTCCTTGTGTTCACACCCAGACTCACGCCTGACTGGTACTAGTCGGCGGCTTTCCAGTGCGTCAGGGCTTTTATACAGCCGTGGTTCGCTCTGATTAAAAAGTGGCCCGAACGCCACGCGTGAGTAGGGACGCGGCTCTTGAGCCAGCGTTGGAGAGGGCGCATATGCAACAATCCTAGCTGGAGTACGGCCGATGCTGAGGCCATGAGACCGAGCATCCTCTGAAACCGTTTGACGGGGGCGCGCGCGCCCGCTCTGAATGATGTTGCAAGGCGCCGGATGGTGAGCGCGCGCTCCGATGAGAGACGCGCTGTCATTTGCATCGAGTCTAGAACTATTGCCAGGAAAGAAATTCTCTGGCTGGGAGATAGTATGCTTTTTGCAAAATTGATTCTTAGACCCAGGCATTCTAAATGGCTGATAATCCAAGATCTGTGTGTTATTAGCTGACTCTCTGATTGTGCTAGAACCAGCCAATCGTCGAGATAATTCAGTATTCGCACTCCCCTTTGTCTTAGGGGGGAAAGTGCTGCATCCATACATTTCGTGAATGTACGGGGAGCCAGGGACAGGCCGAATGGGAGTACTGTGTACTGGTATGACTGTCCCTCGAAAGCGAATCTCAGAAACGGCCTGTGATGAGGCGCTATTGGAATGTGAAAGTAAGCATCTTTCAGATCCACTGAGAGAAACCAATCTCCTGGGCGCACTTGCGCGAGGATATGCTTGGTTGTTAACATTCTGAACGAGCGAATCATTAGTGCTTTGTTCAGGTGTCTGAGATCTAGGATGGGGCGGAGACCGCCATCCTTTTTCGGGACGAGAAAATAGCGGCTGTAAAAACCTGTCCCGCTCAGAGAGGGGGAAACAGTTTCCACAGCGCCCTTTTCTATTAGTTTGCGCACCTCGGTGCGTAGAACATGTGAACACTCTTTTCTCACTTTCGTCTCGACCACAGTCGTAAAACGTGGTGGCCTGCGAGCGAACTGGAGCGAGTATCCGTGCTTTACTATATTTAATACCCATTTCGGCATATCTGGAATGTTTTCCCATGCCGCTGCGTGTACAGATATGGGCTGAATACAGGCTAGGGGCGGGCCGCTGTGACGTAGGGACCCGGCTAGCGAATCGCCTGAGCTCATAGCTCTCAGAGGCGCGGGCGCGCGCTGAGCAGCTGAGTGAATGGGCGCGTGTGTGATTACAACAGTGCGCGCTGTGTTTGTAAAACTCGCAGCCTGAGCTGAGGTTTTGTTTGACACTGTAAGGGCAGTGTTTATAAGTGGGGGTGCATAAACAGTGGTAGGCACACGCGTCACTTTTATAATGTTTCCCGCTTTTACTGGGGATGAATTTATAACTGTGTGAACAGTGCTTGTGTGTAGTGGTGCGTACATGACCGTAGGCACGTGATCTACATTCATGGGAAGCGCAGCCTGAGCTGGGAATGAATTTGGCACTGTTTTGACAGTATCTGGGAATGCACACTTTGTGGACATGTGAACCCTTAGTGATGCAGGCAGAAAAAGACTCTTTTTGTGTTTTCTGTGCGTCGCCGTAAAAACGGCGTTTGTTTGCAGGTGAGCGAGCTCTGTGACTGGCCCATTGACTGCTGTATGGACATATCCAGCCGCCTGTAAGGGGACTGGGTAATGTTTGAGCTTTTGCGGAGAGAGTGGTCCGGCTTTTGCGAGACACGTACTCTCTCTTCTCATTTCTGTGGCTAGGACGGCTTCCGAGGCTCAGGGTTCAGCACAATCTTGGGCCGAGGACCCCGTCGCTCAGGAGGCGGCTTGCGGTTGTGAGAGCGCGAGCGGCGTCGAGCGTCAGCCTGAGGCGTGGGCTGAGAGGCGGTGGGGGCTGTTCTAGCCCGCTGCGGCTGCGGCGGTCTCTGTCTGCTCTGCGATGAGCTGGAGCGCTTTGGCAGGAAATGACGCATAGCTTGTGAAGCGTTCTGGGCCTCAGTGAAGCGTTCGGCGAAACCTTTAACCGCCGGTCCAAACAGCCCGCTGGTGGAGATAGGCGCATCGAGAAATGGCGCCTTATCCGCGTCCTTCATTTCAGTCAGAGTCAGCCACAGATGGCGCTCGAGAACAGTCAAATTAGCCATAGCACGGCCGATGGACTGGGCGGTGGCCTTCGTGGCTCGCAGAGCTATATCAGTCGCGCTGCGTAAGTCCCTGAAGGCTTCGGGTTCGGGGCCAGACTCGTCCATAGAGCGGAGAAGCTTGGCTTGGAACACTTGAAGTACCGCCATTGAGTGAAGCGCTGATGCAGCTTGGCCGGCGGCGGCGTAGGCGCGACCGGCGAGAGCAGAGGTAGTGCGGCAGGGTTTCGAGGGGTGGGAAGCTTTGGCTTTCCATCCGGAGGTGGAGGGCAGGCAGAGATGATTGGCCACGGCCTCCTCGAGGGGCGGCGTTCCCTCGTAGCCTCTTTCCTTCGCGCCGTCCACTGAGGAGAGCGAAGAAGAAAAAGAAGGCTTTAGGCGCGCAGAGTGGGGGGCTTTCCACGACTTGGTGAGTTCGTCGTGAACTTCCGGGAAGAAGGGAGAAGGCCTTTGCCGAGGGGCCTGCTGGCGCCCCTGCAGAAACCACTCATCCAGTCGGCTCCGGGTTGGCTCTTCGGGAGAAGACCAATCGAGCCCGAGGTCTTCCACGGCCTTAGAGAGGACACGGATAATCTCAGTATCCATAGTGGAGCCCCCGCTCGTGCTAGCTAGCGTCGACGGGGCGGGGTCGAGAGTGGAGCCCGGCCAGTCGTCCGATGCAGCGTCGATGGACAAGCTGTCGTCCATTCCCCCGTCGTCCTCGGACGCGCCGAAAGTCACAAGGCCCACCGCTCTGCCAGAGGGGTGTGGGTCCGGCTGGGTGAACTGAACCGGCGGTGGGGAAGGCAAGAGCGGCGGTGAAGCACGCGGAGACTGGCTCGGCGTGACGTCACTGAGCTCAGGTTCAGGAAGCCTCTGTGAGCGGCGCTTTTTCTTAGTGCGCGGCTCAAACAGAGGGGTGGCGATGGGCTCGCTCACGGCGAAAGCGGCGAGGCGAGCCCGTAGTGCGGAGAGACCCAGGTCATCACATTCCGGGCATCCGCCCTTGGTCAATGCAGCTTCTGCGTGGTCACGGCCCAGGCAGCGAGCGCAGATGATGTGACGATCCCCGTCCGGGAGAAGGTCTCTGCACGACGCGCAGGAAGGCATTTGAAACAACGCCTTAATGGAAATTTGCTCTTTCACAAATGTCGCGGGGCGGACAGATGTAAAATACTTGCGTATATGGCGCGCCGGATGGCTCAGTAGGAGGTGCTTGAAGGCGGCTGAAGGTGCCGACGTCCTCGTAGCAATCCCGCTGGTATGCTTTTCCACGGCGGCGAAGGCTTCCAATAATCCGGAGGATCCAGCGAAGAAGGTGTTCGCTGAAGGAGATTAAATCTAAAGAACTCTCATGACGGGGCGCCCAATATATAGCTTGGCCACGCCCATCTTGGCGGGCTCTGACGCGCGCAGGCGCGAAGCGCGCTCATTGGTCGCGCATTCAGAGTCGCCCCGTCATTGGTTCAAGCAAGTTGCCGCAGCACAGCCAATGACCGAGTTCCTTCGTTCATTGCTGTCAGCTGTGCAGCTGCAATGCGTTTTACATAAAGACTTCAATATTCTCGAGAAAAGGAGTTTTCCCATAGCGTAAGCTACTTACGCAATAGGAGAGACCTCTCGAAAGGGAACCTGGTTTGCACAGTTACGAATTCTGCGCTCAGTTTTGACACGATTCTCTCACTCACTGAGTTTTGCAAGCGCGAAGAGGAGGGCGGGTCCACCTTCATCATGTAGCCAATCAAACGAGCTTCTCGCTGACACTTGATTTACTCTGGCGTGTTTATTGAACCAATCAGATCAGTCACCAGAACACATCTTTATCTTGATTTGATTTGGCTCTGAAATGTTCTCATTGCTGAAATGGTACTTTTAATGCACACATACATGTTAAACAGGGTAAATAAATAAACGAACAAATAAATTTATCATGATTGCTTAAGCTGTGCACCAGGCTGACTGACATTCATATTGAATTTCGAGCTGGTGTAAATGTTATTTAAATTGTATACATTTTATAATCTGTTACACCACTGAGCTGATGTTAAACTTTACAATCAAAACATTTAATACCCATTCTTTATGTAATAATACTATTCTGATGCAGTGTTTTTCACATCATGTCTCTGTTCATGGTATTTAACACTCAATTATATATTTCGAAATATTGTCTTGCACTGTCAATATTGATTCTGATTACTTCCGTGTGACTGATCAAGCTATTATATGTAGCTAGCTAGTATGAATAACAAAATGCTTTCTCCGTGTCCAGATTTGACTAATGAAAAACTGATACTAAATCAATATGAACTCAACTTTGACAAAAAGTGACTAATTATGTCTGAATAAAAACCCAGCAACCAGGGAAAACACAGCATAGATATGTTTATATATAAGGCTATACAGCCATCTAGTGGTTACACGATGGAATTGCAGGTGATAAATTGTGCATAATTTTTAATCTTAAAATACATGTTAAAGGGAAAAAATATTATTATAACTAATTTTAGTAAAATAATAATAATAATTCTGGAATCCCCCCGATCAGTAGACGGGTGAAATTATGCATACAGTAGTGCAGGTACTAGGCCTACATTCAGCAACATCAAGATTACAAACTGGTATGACCTGATGAGCAGGAGGATGATGATGAGTAGGATACATGCACTGAATACACAGTAATTTTCTTTCTTAACACACCAGCTCGAAATTCAGTTTTGGCTCATATAGTCAGCCTAATGGTGCACAGCCTATTAAGCAATCATGATGTATTTATGTATCTATTTATTTAGTTAGTTAGCTATTTGCTCCTTTATTTATTTATTTAACATGTATGTGTGCATTAAAAGTACCATTTCAGCAATGTGAACATTTCAGAGCCAAATCAAGATAAAGATGTGTTCTGGTGACTGATCTGATTGGTTCAATAAACATGCCAGAGTAAATCAAGTGTCAGCGAGAAGCTCGTTTGATTGGCTACATGATGAAGGTGGACCCGCCCTCCTCTTCGCGCTTGCAAAACTCAGTGAGTGAGAGAATCGTGTCAAAACTGAGCGCAGAATTCGGAACTGTGCAAACCAGGTTACTTCGGGAGCATTTACCCTACGCACACAACAAGTAGTTTAGACAAGTGCAACGTTTTATTTTTTACGCCTACAGATTGGTTTTACACTTTCAATCCGGTTTGCAGCTCTTTAAACTGTTGTTTTCGGTTGCAAATCACTGTTCACAGGCTTGCAATGATTTTGGCCGTATTTCGGCGAAATAAACGTGGCAAAAGTGTAAGCGCGGAAAAATGGAAGTCAGAAGAGTACAGATAATGTTTATTTTGCGTTAACGTGAAGCTGTAGTTTCACAATACATTAATTACACTTGCGAAAACCAGCAAAATGTTGCAGTTTTTTTTCTCTTACGCTTGAAACACAATTTACACCTTTACAAATCTTCTCTTGCGCATGCAAATTTAATTTACGCTTGCAATCTTATGCACACTTTCACAAATCTTACCCTGCGCATGCGATTCTTTTAGACATCATTTTACCTTCATACAGGAGTCAGAAGCATAGATATCATATAGATAGACGCCCTATCGACCGCTACTGCCTATTGGCGCGGACGAGCCATGGGGCCGCCATCTTGGCGGTCACCCGCTCCGCTCAGTGTAATCTGTTTGGCAGGTGCAATGAGCTTCCAGCGCATTTAATTAATCATATCTCACTGAATACCGAACTGATTTTCACGCGTTTTTTTTTTTTTTGCTGCAAAGGTCATACACGTAGCTACGATACAGGACACATTGAATATTTTGTTCACAAAATACAACCAATAGTGCGGTAATGTTAAATGTTAAATCTTACTTGTGAAAAGTAATCCCCGAGTGATGGTCCGCTGATTTGAGCAGGAATATGCTGCACAGTGCTCTGGCATCTACTGCTGCTATGCAACGCAAATAGGAGTATGACCGGTTTAAGATGGCGGCCGCATTTCTTGCGCCACAGCGGCCAATAGGGCATATCTAGTCTCTAATATCTATGGTCAGAAGTACCGTGACTACTGTACTGTCCTCGCTTATGAACTCAGTCAGACGCGGAAGGGGTATCGCGCGGGATTCTTTATTGCTGCCGATTTTCAGTCTCTGTTTAATAATAGGTCTTACTCATCTGTCAATCATACCCGCTTGCTATTTGGGGAATGAACCCAGCGCTATGATTGGTCAGACTCTTCTTCTTTTGCTGTTGCTTGATTTGAGGACTGCGCGTGAACAGAGAGGCGCGTCACCAGGTTTTTGCGTAGTTTAGAGTGACAAATCGTACCAGCGTACTTTGAGGTCAAAATGCGTATCCCCTGCGGCTACGCAAAATGCGTACAGGTTGGCAGGTCTGCAGTATGTTTTTAGTGTGATCACTAGGGTTTTACCCGGAGCTCAAGTACACGCCAGCATCTCCGGCTTGTGGGGAATCTGCGATGGCCAAAAGATGATCAAATGACTCCTTGAACCAACGCCGTTGCCGTTCAAGAGGGATGTCTAGTAAAAGAGTTCAATAATAATCAATTTGACTATTTTTACATAGACGGGCCTAAAAAATAAAAAAGGCATAACCTCAAACACATGATACAATGGCAAATTTGCTGCATCTGTCAGTGTTCATCTCACCAGGAAACTCAGTGGGTAGGAGGATTCCAGCAGCTCCATCACTGGTAGTGTCAGGCGAGAACTTCTCAGCAACAACAGTTACAGAACAGTGTGGAAGCGTCTCAGCGATACAAACTGCTGTGGATAAACCCACCACACCTGCTCCGACCACCAGCACTTTCACACGCTGCATCTCTCAGCTCAACTACAAGATCCAGAAGAGATGCTTTAATGAGCAAATAAACGCCTCTGCAAATATTGATCTATAATTAACTGCAATTATTTCCAGTAATAAATCAGAATATATGCCTGGTTTCACAGAAAAGGGCTTAGATTAAGCCAGGATTAGGCCTTAGTTCAATTAGGACATTTAAGTAGCTTTTATAAACGTGCCTTAGAAAAAAACATTACTGGTGTGCATCTTGAGACAAAATATTTTAAGATTTGTCAGTGCAAGGTGCTGTCAGTAAAACAGCTCAAACATGCATTTTAGTCTGGGACTAGGCTTAAGCCTCGTTTGTGAAACTGGGGATAATGTAGTTAATTTGATTAAAAATGAATTGATTCACAGCCCAACTCAATATAATATTTATTCACTTTAATACAATTACAATACCTTATGCACTCCCTGGTCAGAACATCAATAAATATTTACAAATTTAACATTTGGTTTACAACATTTAATAAAAACATTTAATAGCAGCCATCAAAAGATAAATTTTAATCAACTGTTACTGAAGAAGCTTGCTGATTTTATTACCCTTCACAATGTAGTTTTTTTTTAAAGCTAACAAAAAAATTTTAACACGCTGTTCATAGTTTGTTTATGCTAGTTCACAGTGCATTAATTAATATTGACAATATTTTAATTAAGTATTAGTAAATGTTGAAATTAACATTAACAAAGATTAATAAATGCTGTATAAGTGCAGTTCATTATTAGTTCATGCTAACTAATGAAGTTAACTAATGTTAACTAATGAACCTTATTGTAAAGTGTTACCAAAAATATATATTTCCTTTCACACAATACAGAGACATTTACAACCATGCAAGACATCCATAAAATCAGATTCTGTGCCAACAAAGTCAATAAACGACAGACTGGTGTCCTACTTACCTGACTATAGTATTATGCAACAAATCCCTTTTTTTTTAAAACAGTCTTAGTATCCAAATCCCATACATTATAATAATAATACTTTTCATACAGCAACCATAATAGCTTAAACATGTTTAGAAATCAGGCCTACAGCTCCCATAGCAGTAATAAGCTATAATAATAAAGTTCAATACAGATTTAGAAACTATGGTTAAATTTGACCATTTAAAACGAACAAGTACTACGGTATTCCAGTTACCGTATTTAAAATACATCTTATAGCATGTTAATGTATGTGCACATATTTCGATCACACTTACCACCACCCTTCTGAGAGCTGAGGTAACAAACAGTCTGTGAATTATGGTGCGGTCAAGGTCTCCTGGGAAGTTCGTACTTACGAGGTGGGAAGTCGGGTGCGTTCAAGTCACTTTCGTCGGAGTAAGATGGCGGTGTACTTTCTCTTAATTAATTACACAAAAATACAGCGAGGTTCTTAAACTATAATCATAGAAAATGAAGAACAAAGATTTGCATAAGGTGTGCTTTGCATTTTTATGTTTTAAGTTAATTTATGAAGCCACTGCAAACTTTATCGTCACATATTATATTGTTATTCTATAATGCTATCATATTCTGTGCAGGCAATTAGCTTACTGCGCTGTAAATAGAAAAGCCTGACGATATCCACAGCCCCCAACTCGTAAAGATCGGGACTTAAAAGAAAATCCCGAGCTCCCCACTCGTGTTTACGACATTGTGGTGCTGGTGACGTTCATGTGAGTTCAACTCGTAAATACGATCTATACAAGATGACTTGAACGCACCATTATTACACTCTGGGACGGACTGTTATGTTTGTCCTATTTAAAACGCATCATGGGAAATGGAGTTTTAGTTGTCTTATGCTGATGCTGAAGCACAGATGCTAATATTTAACATACTAGTAGTGTTCAACAACTGGTTTTGACTCCAAACGTAACAACATTATGTACAGTTAATCTTTCAGTCCAATCTTTTTAATTCCTTCAGTTATAATAAAAGAGCTCGTTTTGTTCGTGTGTTGTAATGCTTCGCCATCAGAACAGAGGCGCTGTTTGCAAACACAACACTGTATCTGTTCCTCCAGGGGGCGCATCGAGGCCCACAGACGAATCTTCCTTCAAATCCCAGGACGGAAAATATTTTAAATGCATGCTGCAATCTATGCTGGCAGATATAAAAATGTGCAAATGCTCTTACAATCTATATTAAATGATTACATGAAATCTCTTGCGCTTTTAAAAATGGTAACCACGAGTCACGACACAATGCTAGCAATGCACCTTTCTACCAAATAATGTTCTATCTGCCTACTTCTGTGATGGATACTGAAATCACGGAACGTAGGCTAATTCTCGCGAGATTTGGCTGTCCTGAAACGGTTCCTTTAAGGTAAGGTCCTGAAAGCTTAATCGTAAGAATTATAGTCTTCAGAGAGTAGTATAATTATTAATTCAAGTGCGTTTCGCAGAATAAACATTGTGATTTACTGATCAGCGCCAGCCTTTTAGCCATATGAGCGTGTTTTAGAAGGGAAAACAAAGGAGTTCTTTGTTGCTACAAAATGACGCTGGTTTTAAAGCAGTTTATTATATTATTACTGTGATCAAAGACCTTTGACATAGATATGAAGATTCACAGCGCGCGCGCACGTGTGTGTGTAACCCTTTTGCACAAAACGCATGTTTTGTGTTTGAGATTCTACACCATACTTAAAGCTCAGACCGCGTACAGTGCATGCATGATTCATTGACAGACATCACTGTAGCAACTAATGTGTCAAAAAATACAATGCTTAATACAGTTTTGGGCGTAAAGATGGAAATACCATTGTCCTTTATATAGACTTTGGTTTTGAATGATTACCAGGATTTACATGGTTCTACAAAGAATACACCACCGTGGATTTTATGGTACATTGTTCTTAAATGGTTGGTCACAATGCTCTCACACAACCCAAAAATGTTGGTCTGATGGGTGAAAATATACTTCATTTTAGCTTACTTGTTTTTTTTAAAGGAGTACTTATTACGCAAATAATATAGTCCTACTTTAAAAGAATATACTGCAAATGTAATAATGTTTTTGGACACTTAATTGCGTGTATTTGCAATTAATTGCATTTAGCAGAATTTTAGAGTAGCCTGCTGCCAAAATGTACTGACAAGCATTTTATTTAACTTTTTTTTTGTCATGTATTTAAATATATAATAACTAAACATTCTGCAATTCTACAATCTGCAATTTAGAAAATATAAAATATATTAACTGTAAATGTAATATTGAATAGCACTACATGTGCAACTTTACATGTGCTTTAGTATGTTTAGTAGTCAATACAACAGTGTAAAAGATTAAAACAATGATTCAAAATACTTAAAATACTTTAAAAAATCACACTTTGTAACATTGTTTTAAGTATAAAGTAAAGAAAGTGTACTTTTTTTAAACCACTTATTGGGCCTTTTATTTCATTTGTATTATTAAGGCCTGGTTTCACAGACAGGGCTTAGATTAAGCCAAGATTTTGTTCAATTAGGGCATTTAAAGGCACAGTATTTATGCTTCCCATATCTTTTATTTTAGGTCAGACTGTGTGTCCAAGTTTATGTTACTTGGTAGAAGCTAGTCAAATTAGACAGATGCCAACATGGACAGGTTGTTTGACATGCCCTCATCTTCAAAAACATGAACAAGACTATTCAAAGAAAAAGAAAATATGACCCACGCAGACTATACATTAAATATGGGTATTGTGTTGTTCACCACCTGATGCCCATTTAAAACCACTCCTATATTGCAAACGTAAAAGATGTGTTAAAACCTTTTCCTTTTTAGATTCAAGCTCACAGCACCATGTCTGCGCCGTCTCTCCCGCCAGCATCACCTGTCCTCGCCCTGCATTCAAAAACACACAAGGACACTATCCTGCATAAATTTGACAAACTCAGAAGAAGGGAACTGCTCTGTGACACTACCCTAATAGTAGAAGACGTGCACTTCAAGGCGCACAAGGCTCTATTAGCAGCGAGCAGTGAATATTTCTCAGTGATGTTCACTGCTGAAGATCAGGTAAGCCAGTCGGTGTACAAGCTGGACGGCATGTCTGCGAAAACCTTCTCGGCCGTGCTTGAGTTCATCTACAGCGCAAATGTGTTGGTCGACCAGAGTAGCTCGGAGCAGCTGTTTGACATGGCCCGCTTTCTGGACATCCCAGATCTGCTCAAAGCCCACAAGGACCTTCAAAAGGACAGTTCAATGGTTGAAAATGTGGTGTCCGCTGAGGGTGAAGGTGTTGATGAATGCATACAGACAAAGCGTAAGAGAGGGCGCCCCAAAAAGAGCATTTACACTCAGGATTCAAGCCAGACAGAGAATCCAAAATGCGTCTTACCATCACAGACTAAAGAGCCCACAGAACCTCTCTTAGATCCCCCTTCACCTCCAAAAGACTTAAGTGACAGCGACTACAACCGCAGAGAGGAGGACAGACCCCGTCACAGCAAGCGCAAAATACGGCAGCCTGTCAAACTGAAGGGATACAGGTTAGGAGACGATCTGACTGAGAGCAAGGAGCCGGGGAAGAGAGGGCGAAAGAGGAAGTACCCGGACACAGAGGCCAGATGTGACGAGTGTGGGAAGGTTTATAAAAACCATCTGTTTCTGAAGATACATCAACGAACTCATACAGGTGCACCTCATTTTTTTTTTATTATACTAAATAACTGACTAAATAGTAACAAATAGAAATAGAAAGCTATCTGAAAGCATGAGATCCCACCCTCCCTTCAGAGCGTCTCCAAAGGCAACGCATTCTTCAAAACACATGAACGCATACAGCCTGAGCAAACAAAAACAAGACCAGGCAAGAGCAGAATAAGGGCTGGCAACTAGTCTTCCCTTAGTATATGTAAAAAAAAAGTTATACCGGTTATGAGGGACATATGCTTATTTTCATGAATTTCTGATGCTAACAGAGGGCTATTTCAGAGGGCTAACAGTACATTTTAAACTATCAGCCATTTAAACTGAACGATGAAGGCTGTATCATGGTTATCAAGTTATCGTGGTGAATTCGTGGAAATTACTGGTGGAAACAAACTAAAATAAAATAAATGTATTACTTAATTTTTACACAGAGTGTATTTATTTATTTAAGGAATCCAGAATATTTTGATTACCAAAAAATAAAACAATGCATTTAGGGAAAGATTCCAGGAAATACTAAGCCCCAAAAGAGATGCATAGTCTGTAAAATGCAGTAGGAATCTGATTATGTGAACCTAGTTACACTAGTGGATGGGTGAAGATAAGCCAGTGACATGACGAACACTGTCCCAATAAATATTATTTAGCTCGCGCAGACATTTTGTTGCTCTGCAATTTTTAACTTCAAGACTCTTTTAGACCCTTTTCACATTTTTGGGGTGCTTAGAAGCGGAAGTCGTCATAGGCTAATGTGAAAGGCATGTGAAAAAATAGAAATACATTTTTGTGTTCCCATTTACTCCATTTGTAAAAAAAAAAAAAAAAAAAAAAAAAAATGCGTTTTGACTTTCTAAAAGAGGAAGAAAAAAAATATTGAGAGATTGATTAGCTAGATTGGTCAGAAGAGAGAAAGAAATTCGCCTTCACTCCTTGTATTAAACACACTCACTCAGTAGCATTTACCAGTTTTCTGCCATTTAACGGCGTTATAACACAAAGTATAGAGTTATAACTTAAGTAAATAAAAAGAAAATGTAAAAAAACGTTGCTAGATTTACGATGTTAATAATTGTGGAAATGCATCATCCGAGTCTGTGAAAAGACTTCGGAGAAGCACGGTGAGGGTCACGTGTCCATTGGAAATCTCAATATAAAATGGCTTATTTTAATGCAGGTGAAAAACCGTTCAGATGCAGTGTTTGTGGGAAGGGTTTCACCCAGAAACACACTCTTTTGGTTCATCAGCGAATGCACACGGGAGAAAAGCCCTTCATCTGCATGATATGCTCCAAAGCGTTGTCCACCAAACACTCCCTACTGGAGCACATGAACCTACACGCAGGTGAGGGACTTCACAACTACTACACATACCAAATCACTGCGCCATGCTGCTTATACAAGACAATTCAATAGTTTGGATTAAGATTAAAATGCTTTTATCCAGCAAAGATGCATTAAATTAATCAAATGTGACAGTAAAGACATTTAGAATGTTACAAAAGATGTACTTGATAATAAGAAATGTTTCTTCAGCAGCAATCTCATTTCTTCTCATGTCGTTCCAATCCCGTAAGACTTTCGGTCATCTTCGGAACACAAATGAAGATCTTTTTGATGAAATCTGAGAGCTTTTTTGTCCCTCCATTGACAGCTACGCAACTACCACTTTCAAGCCCCAGAAAGATAGTAAAGACGTCATTAAAGCAATCCATGTGACTCCAGTGATGTGAGTGCTTCGTTTAAGGAAAAACCCCCACAATTTGCCACTTTATTTACAAAATAATCTCCAACACTCCAACAAATAATCTCATGAAAGCACCACGACCCATGCGTGTTGTGTTGACACGAGAGTAGACGTTGTGTGGACGTGCGTTGGATATTAATATTTTGTAAATAAAGTTAAATTATGTTCTTCATAAAATTGAGGTTAAACCACTGCAGTCACATGGATTACATTAATGATGTCTTTACTATCTTTCTGGGGCTTGAAAATGGTAGTTGCGTAGCTGTCAATGGAGGGACAGAAAGCTCTCAGATTTCATTAAAAAGATCTTCATTTGTGTTTCGAAGATGAATGAAAGTCTTACGGATTTGGAACGACACGAGGGTAGGTTATTATTTGGGTGAACTAAACCTTTAAGATTGGAATAACGGTGATGAAAATTCAACTTTGGCATTTCAGGAATAAATTACATTTAAAACATTTTAATTATTTAGAAAACAGTATTTCACAATTTTACTGTTTTTACTTTATTTTTTTATCAAATAAATGCAGCCTTGGTCAGCATAAGATACTTCTTTTGAAAAACATTTATATGTCTATGTCCGATCTCTTTTTCCACTGTGGTTGTACCATGTGATGGTATACCACAGCATTTTAATGTAAAGCATGGTACACTTTGATGACCATATTTGTCTATAAGGACACCATAGTTCAGTATGATGATAATACATGATGTCCAAAAGCATGTGGTAATGCAATTTACAAACAAAAACAAATATTGGTCATATCAAGGTACAGTACATGACCAAAACACCATAGTACATATTCAAATAACTGAAAATATACTGCCTGATGGACTATAAAGTTCTCCATTTTCTTTCCACAGAGAATAAATCTTTCAGTTGTGACCAGTGTGGGAAAAGCTTCAGTCAGAAGCGGCAGCTGAAAAGCCATTACCGCGTTCACACAGGAAAAGCTTTACCTGAGTGTGCGCAATGTCATCATAAATTTATGGATGCAGCTCAACTGAAGAAGCACCTGAGAACTCATACTGGTAACAAACAGATCACACTTCATAGCAGTTTGCATATCTGTGCTGTATGAACACCTGTGTTATCATTTCAGGTGAGAAGCCGTTTACATGTGAAATCTGTGGGAAGTGTTTCACTGCCAAGAGCACACTGCAGACACACATCAGGATACACAGGTCAGAAATCAACATATTAACATATTAAGACACCGCCGGTAAATAGAGGAAACAAAATAAAACTGATAGATATCACCTTACTTCCTTAGTTGACTGAGTTTTCTGAAATATTGTTTAAATATGCAAATGAGGCATCGTGTAATTAAATATGCACTACTTTGCACATACATTTCCAGAACAGAGATCTGATCATTGGATAAATTCTTGTCATTTTCTTGACGTTTTTTTTTATTATTTGTTTGTTATATATATATCTCTTATCACTCCATAAATCAGAAAATACTGTCAATAGCCAGAAAAAGAATACATATGCACCATATCTTTAGGAATAAAATGTTGTATAAAATAATCAGGCGAATGATATATGAACAAACCCCTCTGTAAAAACCTTCAGAATATCAATTTAAATAGAAATAAAACTGTAAAGTTTGGTGTATGTAAAGCTGCTGAAGTGGAGATTTTTGGCCTTTAAATATATGTATTGTAATTAAAATCTACAGATGCAAATAGACACTGTAATAAGATGTTATCCACCTTTTTTCTACGTCCCATGACGCTTTGTGCGATTATGGGAGTAACTTCCGTTAAACTGTAAACAATCAGTAAAATGTTTGCTCTATGAACGCAGTAATAAGCATTTTCAAAATCTGGGTATACTAAGATGACATTTATTCTACTCACCCTTCAACCATTGAACATTAAAAGGAAATTTAAAGGTGAAAAGGCATTAACAAATTACTTTTAACAGACCAGGAATAACCCCAAAAGCTTGATTATTTCTGCAGAAATATTACGGCATGTTAAATATCACTGTATTAATATATGTCTGTATTATGTAATGTTAATCAAAAATGTTCATTAACTGGAACATTGAGTAAACAGAATTTTTTTAGAGAAAAACTTTAGAAATATTCCAGTAAACACTGTTAATAGGGATTAGAAGTGAAAAGAGGAGACGATTATATCGAACCAGCAACCTTTGGGTCACCAGTCCAACTCTGTTACCATTAGGCCATGACAGCCCCACTGCATTCCATTGAACTATTCATGGGATATATCGTAAATTAAAACAGGAGAACAGACCACAAATGCGCAGTATATGTTGTCCTTTTTCATACTGTTACAGCAGAATATAAAAGAAAACAAGAAAATAATCAGTAGGAAAAAATGCAGCGACTGAAAAGAGCTCTTGCCATAGATATTCTTGTTATACCATATCACATTAAAATGCCAAGCTATTATCTGTTATTATCCGGACAAAGGAAGCTTTACAGCTCAGTCAGACAAACTGATGGATAAAGATCATCCTTTGAATGGATTTGTGCCTCTCAATCTAAAACGCAATAGACTCGTAAGGATAAAGGTGAATATAAAGCAGACAAATTATATATAAACAAACAGCTCAGAACCTTGAGAATATAGATAGGAATAAATCTGTAAAGTTTAGTGTATGTAAAGCTGCTTAAGTGGAGATTTCTGAAAAATACTTTGATGGAAAGGCCTTCAAAGATATGTATTGTAATTGAAATCTGCAGATGCAAATAGATAAAGTGCAATAAAATAAACAAAGTGATTTGTGGATGTTTTCTTTCCACTAGTCTGGAACAACGTCTTATAAAAAGCCCAAAATCTCAAAACTGACCAGAGCATAAAAAAACAATGTTTTTGCCTGTAGTGTCTTGCCTTTTAATGATTTGCATGTTTAAAAAAAATCTTTCTTGTCATCCAGAGGAGAGAAGCCATACGTCTGTAATGTCTGTCATAAGACCTTCTCAGACCCCAGTGCCAGGAGGCGTCACGTGGCGTCTCATACGGGCAAAAAGCCCTTCACGTGTTCTGTCTGCAACCTGTCATTTGCCCGATTGGACAACCTTAAAGCTCACACCAAGACTCACAACAAAGAACGTCAACCAGGAGAAGCTGAGAGCACGGGCCCCGCGGAGGTGCAGGCCACATCAGGGGCCGAAGAAATGCACAACATCCTCCAACTCCAGCCGTACCAACTTCCCACCCACGGCGAGCAGGAAATCCAGCTGGTGGTGACCAGCGAGGTGGAAAACATCAACCTGGGTCAGGATCAAGCTATCAGCATCATCACTGCAGAAGACACTTCTGTGGAACAGGGTCTCACGCTTCTCACCCAACCTTCTGGTCACGTCCAAAACCTGGCACTGGTCGCACCGGACGGGTTAGACGGCAGTGCTCAAATCCAAACCATCAGCGTCTTGGGAAGTCAAGTGAGCAGCGGGCAGCCGGAGCAAATGCACGTCATCACGCTGACAAAAGAAGCCATGGAGCAACTGCAGGTTCATCACGGAGCTCCACAGCAGCTGCAGGTGATCCACCAGCTGTCCGAAACCTCAGAGAATCCCAGCCGGCCGAGTCCAACAGGAGGCATTCACATCAGCAGTCAGAGCGGGCAACCCATCTCCATCAGCCAGACCAGCGAGCAGATCCCCAGCCATCAGATTCAGGGTCAAACCTTCCAGATCCAGGCGGGAACGGTCTCGTACCTCTACACCACCAGCGTGACCCCGCAAAACTGAACCCTTTAGGACTTGCTCACAGTGCTGATGCTTGTTCTCTTTGGATGTAAATGGTTATATTTTAATACAGTAAAGCTGATTGAGAATAAGCAGAAACTTTTTTTTAGATAATGGCTGCAATATAGATCATGAACTATAACCATTATTAAACTGTTTTTTTGTATTTGTTAATGACAAGACTAAAGATAGTAAATAGTTCACATACATACAACTTCAAATCCAAAATCAATTTATTTAAGTGTAATTGTCCAGCATGACAGTAACATTGGCACAAAGGCATGAGTTTTTCTAACCAATGCTCATTGCCATAATGCAAAAACATTCACTGTAATTTCATATTCTCTACTGTAATGCATTAAATTATATTGCACATATAATCATTTTTATTTATAAAATTAAAGAAATAATCATGTAAATGTGTTGACATCATTAGTGTTTAATTTTGTTTTTGTCATTTTTATTATTTTTAAAATGTCTATTTAGTTTCAATACATGTTTATGTCAGTTTTAAATATTTTTGCACTAAAGTAAGTTAATGAAATGAAATTGAAATGTTTCATGAAAATTATTCAAACAATCTTCATGGTCCTACAAAAATGTATATGGATTTTGTGGTGAAATGAGAGGTTCACCCAATAATGATTAAACATTACGTTTTGATTAATGCACAGTTTTAATTACAAATAATCAGACCTGTCAGGGCAATTTAGGTTAGACTGGAGTCTGGACACAAGTAAAAGTGGAAGACGTGTTCAGATCCAACTTCCAACTACCTCTCCTCTCCATTCTCTCCACTAATATCCTGTCTTCTCTCTACAATCTCTATCAATAAAATTCTCAAAAGGTGCCAGTTTGTGTGGTTTCAGATGATTTACTTGTGACCCAATCTAAGATTCTGGTATGACTGGTGGTTAGATGCGATTCCATCAGGAAGACTGGGTAACAGCGCCTCTGAAATGTCCAGACGAAGACGACTGGAATTCTGTGAATTAGAACAATGTAATGTAAAAAAAACAAAACAATTAAATTCATACCACATAACTGATGTTCTTTGTTATACCATCAGAATTTTATTTAAAGGGACAGTCAAGAGGGGTTGGAAAGACATGAGTTAATGAAGTAGAAATCATTTCACTTTTAGGCGAACTATTCCTGTAATGGTTGGCGTGTTAAATGATTTTTACAACAGAATCAATTAACTCACTGTTTTGGGTCTATCCAGAGGTGTCCAAGACTCTATCCAACCAGATTCAGTGTTGAGATCATCGGTTGTGTTTATAAAGCTACTGTTTGTAGACATAACTGAGTTGTTCCTGAGCAAACCTGCAATACAACAAGCCACAGAGGTGAACAAGTCATGTGTAGATTCAAAAAGATACAGAGAAAATGACTCGAAATTAACTACTGCCTTGAGCAATATAATCAGACATCTACGTGCATATAATACACACACATATATATATATAGTATAGTAGTGCTGTCTAATCGATTTTGTGCTTATTTGTATATCTATATATATATTATATATATACAGTATACACACAAATAAGCACAAACTTTTATGTTAGATGCGATTAATCGATTAAACAGCACTAATATACAATATATATATATATATATATATATATCATTTTTTGATTGTTTTTATAAATAATTTTTTTGTTAAATTGCATATTTTTCTTGTCATTACTTGTTTTGTGTATAATGATTTGGCAATACTGTAAACTCAATCATACCAATGAAGTACTTTAAATTGAAAATTGATTTACCTGCCGATGCATTTCTTAAATGAAGCCTTCTCGAGGAGGAGCTTTGGCGTCCTGAATTATGAAAAAGTAATTATATGAATGAGAAGATTTCCTTAATTCTAAAAATGTCCAATAAAAACAGTATTGTGGGCACCTGAAGCAAATGTAGATTTACACAATGCTGCCTCAAAATTGTGCATCTGACTTTGTAGTTTGTCCACCTGCTGGAACGCCTCATGTTTCAGGCTCCGCTCCTGATGAAGCTGACCTCTCACCTTCAAAATACAATCATTAACATTTTTGCATTTGGCAAACGCTTTTATCCAAAAAGACTAATATTGCAGTAAAGGTTTACATTTCATCAGTTCATACATTCCCTGGGAATCAGACCCACTGTTAGCGCCAAACTCTTTAAAGAAATGGCTCTATATAAAATTATAAAGGGTTCTGTCAGGCACTTCATATAGTATATATATCTTTTTAGGGGTTCCCATCATGGGATCATTTTATGAATTTAGTTTTAATTAATTTTTATTTTGTATGAATTCAGTAGATTGTAAACACCAATTAGAAAAAAAATTAAATAACCTTTTAAACATGCAATCATTTAAGACATTTCTCTTTATAGAGAGCCTTTTTGGCCCACCCTAGGGTGGGTCCTATATACCCAGACAGCAACATGGTGTCGGCCCAGATCCGGCCATCATCTGGTACGTGTGGAATCCACATGTGGCCCGGATCTGGGCCGACTCTATGTTGCTGTCTGGGTAGAACCCCATTGAACCTTTTTCTAAGAGTGCTCTTTTACAATCAAGACTTTAAGAATATTTTAAATGGTTTCATTTTGATGATGAAACAGTGAAGTTGGTTTTATGGACTCACTTGTTTGATTTGCTTGTGTCTGCGCTGTTGCCATAGCTCCGTCTCTTTGCTGTTTTTCTCGAGTTGTGCGCTCAGAGTCCTGAGTTGACTCTCTCTGTCCTCCACGTCTTCCTGCAGCTGCTCCAGGCTCTGTCTCTTCAGGCTCTCTAGCTCCTGTCGGCTTTGTGCGTCTCGTGTAGAGCGATGCTCCATGTCCTGCAGCTTCTGTGACTGAAACAGAGGTGTCTACTTCACTACTATACTTAGTATTATGTTGGGGAATCTATACCTCGCTTGAGTTCTGTTAAGACAGAATACTTGAACTCTTACATTTACAAGATAAAAATAATACGTTTTACTACATAACAATATCATGTAGACTTAAGTCTATATTCAAAACTCAAACCACAGTAAAATAATCTTCCAGAAAATTTTAACTGAAAATAAGGTTTCAGGATATTGGTTTACTTTAACATCTTCTGTAGACCGTGCCTAACATTAACATTCGCTAAGCGCCAAATCCCAGTAAAAATTGGTGTTGTCGAGTAAGCTAAATGTTGTCAGTCGCCTGTTGGCCAGTGATATTTTTATAAATTCTAGCAGTGCAATATTGTGAGAACATGAACGTAAACAAAAGTGGACGACGCTTGGGACAGTTGACGGGCCAGCGCTGCATCGTCATGTAACTTTAAGCCTCGCCAATTGAAATATTCAAGCGCAATAAGACACAAAAAACGACTCGGTTACTAACGTAACCTCGGTTCCCTGAGAGGAGGGAACGAGTATTGCGTAAGTAGCTTACGCTATGGGAAAACTCCTTTTCTCGAGAATATTGAAGTCTTTATGTAAAACGCATTGCAGCTGCACAGCTGACAGCAATGAACGAAGGAAATCGGTCATTGGCTGTGCTGCGGCAACTTGCTCGAACCAATGACGGGGCGACTCTGAATGCGCGACCAATGAGCGCGCTTTGCGCCCGCGCGCGTCAGAGCCCACCAAGATGGGCGTGGCCAAGCTATATATTGGGCGCCCCGTCATGAGAGTTCTTTAGGTTAAAACGACTGAAGCGAACTAACCAAGCACAAGCACGGCAGCTTACGCAATACTCGTTCCCTCCTCTCAGGGAACCGAGGTTACGTTAGTAACCGAGTCGTTCCCTTTCGAGAGGTCTCTCCTATTGCGTAAGTAGCTTACGCTATGGGAACACCATGCAAAACGCCATGCGTGCTGAACTTCGCCTTATGATAGCCAGAGGCAGGTGCCTGAGCTAAAAAGCAAAGTTATCATCCAACTAGCCGGCAGAGGCGAGCTTTATATGTGGGAAAAAATACAGAGCGGCTAGAAGGCGCTCAGTGTGACACAAGCACATACATAATCTAGATACGAACTCGCAGTTCAACTAGCATTATGCTGATAGCACATTGGAATGCAATGTCGGGACCTGTAGGTTGTAGAATCTGATAAATGTGGACGGTGAGGCCCAGCCTGCCGCCGCACAAATATCCTCGATCGGTATCCCGCTCGACCATGCCCAGGAAGAAGCCACACTTCTGGTGGAGTGTGCTTTGACTCCCCAGGGGCATTGAAGTCCCTTAGCTTCATAAGCCAGCGCTATAGCTTCGACTATCCAGTGAGAGATTCTCTGCTTTGAAACGGCGGAACCTTTCGTACGGCCGCCAAAGCATACAAACAGTTGTTCTGTCTGTCTGAATAGGGCAGAACGCTCCAAATACACTCTGAGAGCCCTAACGGGGCAGAGTAGATTAGCGTCGTGTTCGTCTGCTGGAGACGAAAGCGCAGTTAGGGAGATAACCTGTGCTCTGAAGGGAGTGGTGAGCACTTTAGGAATATACCCATGTTTCGATCTAAGGACGACCCTGCAGTCGTTAGGTCCGAATTCTAGGCAGGTAGCGCTTGTTGAAAGCGCGTGCAGGTCGCCCACTCTCTTGACCGAGGCGAGTACCAGCAAGAGCGCCGTCTTGAGCGAGAGCTGTTTAAGGTGCACGGTTCGGAGTGGTTCGAACGGGGGCCCTTTAAGAGCGTCTAGGACCGTAGCTAGGTCCCAGATCGGCACTGAGGGGGGGCGTGAAGGGTTCATCCTCCTGGCGCCCCTTAGGAAACGAATAATTAGGTCGTTTCTTCCCAATGGACGTTCCATTACAAGGTCGTGTGACGCTGTGATGGCAGCCACATATACTTTGAGCGTGGAGGGGGTGCGGCCCGCCTCCAGAAGCCCTTGTAGGAAAACGAGTACACTCGTAATCTCGCATGTTACAGGGTTCAGGCCCTTGGTATTACACCAGTATGGGCATATAAGCGTCTCGTGGAGGGCGCCCGTGCCTCAGCGATGGTTTTTAGTGCTCCGCTCGCGAGGTTCCTGGGAACCCGTTGAGGGGGCCATGCATGAAGGGCCCACAGATCGGGGCGGGGATGAAATATCATCCCGCTGGCCTGACTGAGGAGGTCTGGCCTCAGTGGAATCGGCCGTGGTGCAGATTGCATTTGCATCAGATCTGGAAACCATGTTTGGTTCTTCCAGAGTGGGGCTATCAGCAGCACTGCGTTTCCCTCCTCTCTGACCCGACTGATGACCTGTGGCAGCATCGCGATCGGGGGAAAGGCATATAAGGGGCGGCTCGGCCAGCTCTGGGCGAGCGCGTCCGTGCTTTTCGTGAAGAAAAGAGAGCAGTGCGCGTTCTCCTTGGAGGCGAAGAGGTCGATCTCCGCTTTGCCAAAGGTTTTCCATAACCACTGAATCGTCAGAGGGTTGAGAGCCCATTCTCCTGGGAGAATCTTGTCTCTGGATAGCATGTCTGCCCCCTGGTTCAGGGCGCCTGGCACATGCGCTGCTCTCAGCGAGCGCAAGTTGTGCTGGGACCATAAAATGAGTCTCCTGGCCATTGAATGCATGGAGCTCGACCTGAGTCCACCCTGGCGATTTATGTACGACACTACCGTCATGTTGTCCGTTCGGACCAGGACGTGTTCGTTTTTTAGATGTGGGAGCAGGGCTCTGAGAGCCAAAGCGACCGCTTTCATTTCCAGACAGTTTATGTGTAGGCGCTTCTCCGGGTTTGACCAAAAGCCGGAGACAGGCCTGCCCTCGTAAAGGGCCCCCCAACCTATTTTGGAGGCATCTGTCGTTATCATCTTTCTCCTTGTGTTCACACCCAGACTCACGCCTGACTGGTACCAGTCGGCGGCTTTCCAGTGCGTCAGGGCTTTTATACAGCCGTGGTTCGCTCTGATTAAAAAGTGGCCCGAACGCCACGCGTGAGTAGGGACGCGGCTTTTGAGCCAGCGTTGGAGAGGGCGCATATGCAACAATCCTAGCTGGAGTACGGCCGATGCTGAGGCCATGAGACCGAGCATCCTCTGAAACCGTTTGACGGGGGCGCGCGCGCCCGCTCTGAATGATGTTGCAAGGCGCCGGATGGTGAGCACACGCTCCGATGAGAGACGCGCTGTCATTTGCATCGAGTCTAGAACTATTCCCAGGAAAGAAATTCTCTGGCTGGGAGATAGTATGCTTTTTTCAAAATTGATTCTTAGACCCAGGCATTCTAAATGGCTGATAATCCAAGATCTGTGTGTTATTAGCTGACTCTCTGATTGTGCTAGAACCAGCCAATCGTCGAGATAATTCAGTATTCGCACTCCCCTTCGTCTTAGGGGGGAAAGTGCTGCATCCATACATTTCGTGAATGTACGGGGAGCCAGGGACAGGCCGAACGGGAGTACTGTGTACTGGTATGACTGTCCCTCAAAAGCGAATCTCAGAAACGGCCTGTGATGAGGCGCTATTGGAATGTGAAAGTAAGCATCTTTCAGATCCACTGAAAGAAACCAATCTCCTGGGCGCACTTGCGCGAGGATATGCTTGGTTGTTAACATTCTGAACGAGCGAATCATTAGTGCTTTGTTCAGGTGTCTGAGATCTAGGATGGGGCGGTGACCGCCATCCTTTTTCAGAACGAGAAAATAGCGGCTGTAAAAACCTGTCCCGCTCAGAGAGGGGGAAACAGTTTCCACAGCACCCTTTTCTATTAGTTTGCGCACCTCGGTGCGTAGAACATGTGAACACTCTTTTCTCACTTTCGTCTCGACCACAGTCGTAAAACGTGGTGGTCTGCGAGCGAACTGGAGCGAGTATCCGTGCTTTACTATATTCAATACCCATTTCGGCATATCTGGAATGTTTTCCCATGCCGCTGCGTGTACAGATATGGGCTGAATACAGGCTAGGGGCGGGCCGCTGTGACGTAGGGACCCGGCTAGCGAATCGCCTGAGCTCGTAGCTCTCAGAGGCGCGGGCGCGCGCTGAGCAGCTGAGTGAATGGGCGCGTGTGTGATTACAACAGCGCGCACTGTGTTTGTAAAACTCGCAGCCTGAGCTGAGGTTGTGTTTGACACTGTAAGGGCAGTGTTTATAAGTGGGGGTGCATAAGCAGCGGTAGGCACACGCGTCACTTTTATAATGTTTCCCGCTTTTACTGGGGATGAATTTATAACTGTGTGAACAGTGCTTGTGTGTAGTGGTGCGTACATGACCGTAGGGACGTGATCTACATTCATGGGAAGCGCAGCCTGAGCTGGGAATGAATTTGGCACTGTTTTGACAGTATCTGGGAATGCACACTTTGTGGACATGTGAACCCTTAGTGGTGCAGGCAGAAAAAGACTCTTTTTGTGTTTTCTGTGCGTCGCCATAAAAACGGCGTTTGTTTGCAGGTGAGCGAGCTCTGTGACTGGCCCATTGACTGCTGTATGGACATATCCAGCCGCCTGTAAGGGGACTGGGTAATGTTTGAGCTTTTGCAGAGAGAGTGGTCCGGCTTTTGCGAGAAACGCACTCTCTCTTCTCATTTCTGTGGCTAGGACGGCTTTCGAGGCTCAGGGTTCAGCACAATCTTGGGCCGAGGACCCCGTCGCTCAGGAGGCGGCTTGCGTTTGTGAGAGCGCGAGCGGCGTCGAGCGTCAGCCTGAGGCGCGGGCTGAGAGGCGGTGGGAGCTGTTTTAGCCCGCTGCGGCTGTGGCGGTCTCTGTCTGCTCTGCGATGAGCTGGAGTGCTTTGGCAGGAAATGACGCATAGCTTGTGAAGCGTTCTGGGCCTCAGTGAAGCGTTCGGCGAAACCTTTAACCGCCGGTCCAAACAGCCCGCTGGTGGAGATAGGCGCATCGAGAAATGGCGCCTTATCCGCGTCCTTCATTTCAGTCAGAGTCAGCCACAGATGGCGCTCGAGAACAGTAAAATTAGCCATAGCACGGCCGATGGACTGGGCGGTGGCCTTCGTGGATCGCAGAGCTATATCAGTCGCGCTGTGTAAGTCCCTGAAGGCTTCGGGTTCGGGGCCAGACTCGTCCATAGAGCGGAGAAGCTTGGCTTGGAACACTTGAAGTACCGCCATTGAGTGAAGCGCTGATGCAGCTTGGCCGGCGGCGGCGTAGGCGCGACCGGCGAGAGCAGAGGTAGTGCGGCAGGGCTTCGAGGGGTGGGAAGCTTTGGCTTTCCATCCGGTGGTGGAGGGCGGGCAGAGATGATTGGCCACGGCCTCCTCGAGGGGCGGCGTTCCCTCGTAGCCTCTTTCCTTCACGCCGTCCACTGAGGAGAGCGAAGAAGAAAAAGAAGGCTTTAGGCGCGCAGAGTGGGGGGCTTTCCACGACTTGGTGAGTTCGTCGTGAACTTCCGGGAAGAAGGGAGAAGGCCTTTGCCGAGGGGCCTGCTGGCGCCCCTGCAGAAACCACTCATCCAGTCGGCTCCGGGTTGGTTCTTCGGGAGAAGACCAATCGAGCCCGAGGTCTTCCACGGCCTTAGAGAGGACACGGATAATCTTAGTATCCATAGTGGAGCCCCCGCTCGTGCTAGCTAGCGTCGACGGGGCAGGGTCGAGAGTGGAGCCCGGCCAGTCGTCCGATGCAGCGTCGATGGACAAGCTGTCGTCCATTCCCCCGTCGTCCTCGGACGCGCCGAAAGTCACAAGGCCCACCGCTCTGCTAGAGGGGTGTGGGTCCGGCTGGGTGAACTGAACCGGCGGTGGGGAAGGCAAGAGCGGCGGTGAAGCACGCGGAGACTGGCTCGGCGTGACGTCACTGAGCTCAGGTTCAGGAAGCCTCTGTGAGCGGCGCTTTTTCTTAGTGCGCGGCTCAAACAGAGGGGTGGCGATGGGCTCGCTCACGGCGAAAGCGGCGAGGCGAGCCCGTAGTGCGGAGAGACCCAGGTCATCACATTCCGGGCATCCGCCCTTGGTCAATGCAGCTTCTGCGTGGTCACGGCCCAGGCAGCGAGCGCAGATGATGTGACGATCCCCGTCCGGGAGAAGGTCTCTGCACGACGCGCAGGAAGGCATTTGAAACAACGCCTTATTGGAAAATTGCTCTTTCACAAATGTCGCGGGGCGGACAGATGTAAAATACTTGCGTATATGGCGCGCCGGATGGCTCAGTAGGAGGTGCTTGAAGGCGGCTGAAGGTGCCGACGTCCTCGTAGCAATCCCGCTGGTATGCTTTTCCACGGCGGCGAAGGCTTCCAATAATCCGGAGGATCCAGCGAAGAAGGTGTTCGCTGAAGGAGATTAAATCTAAAGAACTCTCATGACGGGGCGCCCAATATATAGCTTGGCCACGCCCATCTTGGCGGGCTCTGACGCGCGCGGGCGCAAAGCGCGCTCATTGGTCGCGCATTCAGAGTCGCCCCGTCATTGGTTCGAGCAAGTTGCCGCAGCACAGCCAATGACCGAGTTCCTTCGTTCATTGCTGTCAGCTGTGCAGCTGCAATGCGTTTTACATAAAGACTTCAATATTCTCGAGAAAAGGAGTTTTCCCATAGCGTAAGCTACTTACGCAATAGGAGAGACCTCTCGAAAGGGAACTAAATTCGTTACTCGCTGTGTGGGAAGTTTTCCCACATCAAACAACGCAAACATCCAAAGCATCTCAGACAGCATGTAAATATTGAATTGAACTCTTTTTCAGGTCTTCAGTTATGTCTTAAGTGAACATAAACAGTTGAGAACGAAAGTGCATGTGTATCAGTAAATTGGATCTGTGCATTAGCTCTTAAAGTGACAGCGGCCTAATAAACCTGATGCCGTCTGTGTCCTTAAAGTTAATCAAACAACTAAAGAAAGAAAAATCACTCACTGCTCTTAACAGTGATCTTATTATTCCCTACTCTCCTTCTAGAGTTCTCAGGTCCTCCGATCAACGGCTTTTAAAGGTCCCTCGTTGTCATATAAAATCAAAAGGAGATCGTGCCTTTTCCGTGGTAGGTCCCAAACTTTGGAATAGTCTCCCATTCCACATGAGGTCAGATCCATCAATTGCCACTTTTAAGTCTCATTTAAAAACTTATTTATTTTCTTTAGCTTTTGAATAAGTTCTGTTTGTTTTGTTGTATGATTTTAATGTTATCATTTTTGTAAATCATTTTGGGGCAACGTCTGTTGTTTGGAAATGTGCTATATAAATAAAGTAGCTTGCTTGCTTGCTTAACTGAATAACTTAAATAAAGATTAATCTATGTTGCATTTATAGAGTGAAGACTGTGCAGTGTTTTTTTATATATATTTGATTACTTTCTAACTTATTCATTTCTGTACCTGAAAATTGTGAATTTGGTATCTACAATTTTGGTGTCATAACTGCCTGTTTTTGCAAAAATAGTTTCAAGGCTGGTAAAAAAAAATATTTATGGGCGGTAAATTTTCTTAAGTCACCAGCCATTGGCAGGTCTGGCAAAACGTAAAAAGCTTAGAAATCTGTTTATTTTTTCAACTTTTAAATACTTAAAGTCCCCCAGTGGTAAATATCAAGCTTTTGATGTTGTTTATATATGTCTATGTGGTGTTTTTGATATGCTTTAAGACAAACCATGTGCAAATTCAGACCATGTGCAGAGTATTTTCTCAAAGACAGTCTCAGAAATGCGGTTTGAAATCCCTGGTGTTTCTGACGTCACAAACTACCTTGTCGCCAACCAGTGGATCTGGTGTGAGTGAGTGGAGGCGGGGCTAATTTGCATATTCATAAAACCACGTATACTAAATGAGGCAAGGTTGTAGAGTTACATTCAAGCTATTTTAAGGCATGAAGAATTTTTTTTCATGGAAAAAACTTTTAAATATGTCATTTTGGTGATCAAAGATGAGTTTTAAGGGATAAAATGATTGACTACAAAGTACAATTAAATGTTACTTCACTCAAGATTTTTTGGGGGCAGGTACTTAGACCTTTTTAATTGAGTAGATTATTTGTAACTATACTTTAACAAGTATAATTTCTCAGTACTTTTTACAATCCTGAACTGAGTTCATTTTTAATCCACATCACTCTGGAAGCATCATAATTACAGTATATTTCAGATACCTGTCTTTGTCTTCACCAAAGAATGGACATGTAGATGAGAAGGCTCAGGGTCGTACCTGCTGAATGATCTGTCTCCTGATCTGGTCATAGTCGCTCTTACACTGTAGAATGGCCTCCTTCACAGCATCAAGCTCTTGTGTCTGAACTATCTCCTGCTGCTCTGAGATCATCTTCAATTTAAGTGCTTCAGTTTTACATGACACCTCATTCTGGACACACAGGAGCAACATTCAGCATTACTACAGGCAAAAGAGGAGGAGCAACGATGAACCAATGCCTGGGATTATTAAACATGTTATTAATACCAGTTGCCACTGCAGCAGCTCTTTTTGCAGTTTCTCCTGATTGATCACCAGCCTCCAGTGGCTAAAGGTTCTCAGTTTACACAGAAGTCCAGCCAGCTTGCTATTCTCTGCATGAAGATCTTCTAATACCTCTTTCTGAATAAAACAAAAATAATACTGTAGGATCAATGCCGCAAAAAACGTTCCAAGTCACATTTCACCCTAAAAATCTGAAAAAAATTGGAAATGATATTTTGCACAAAGAAAACAAACTGATTTTATATAGACCGATTTTGATTTTCTGCATTTCAACATTATTTTCATGACAATAAGCACATTTCCCCCAACATTTACATTACTGTAATGTAAATCTTTAATATACTAATGAAAATTATCCTGCACAGACACAATTATTATCATAATTATTATAATAATAAGCAGCAAGCTCTTTTTTCAGAACAATCTACTTCTGTGAAGTAGATCATCTAACTTTGGTTCTCTTACGAGAGGTTCTCTCGTATTGCGTAAGCTAGCTTACGCTACGGGAAAGATTCATCTTTGCTGAGAGTTTGAAGCCAAAAATTATTTCATAATTTGTATCCATTGACAACGCAGTTCCTCTGCGGCAGACCTAGAGCGGGCTAGCTAGCAGCTCATTGGTTCGCTCAGAGAGAACTGCTTAAGCCTATGGGAGAGCGGGGCTGAACCCGCTACCAATGGGAAGCGCCCGCGCACTCACTGCATCATAGCCCGCCAGAGTGGGCGTGGCTATGGTGTATAAAACAGTCTCTCCCAGGCTTATATGTTGATTCATTTCATCTTCAGCAAGCTACACGCTTCTGCTGTTTTCTGAGAAGAGGAAAGCCGTCGCCGTCGAGAAGGCATCACTCTAGCGAGCTCACGGACCCTGAAGAAGCCGGCCGTCTTCGCCACCTTCAGCCGCCCTGCAAGCTAGTGCCATCCGACGACTGTATCCTTCTCTGTTTTAAAAGAGCTGAGCGTCTTTTTAAAGATGTCTCGAATTTCCTGCGGCTCTTGCCGCGCTCCTCTCGAGGACGGAGACCGCCATATTGTCTGCGCTCTCTGCCTGGGACTCGAGCACGCAGAACTCGCCCTCGCGGATGGAGGTTGCGACTTCTGTGAAAGCCTGCCATTGTCGTCCCTGCGGGCACGACTCCTAGCGGCTCAATCCGCTCCCGCGCCGCCTCTCTCTTCGCCGCGTAAGAAGAAACGCCGCGCCCAGAGGCCGCCGGAGCCCCCTGCGGAAACATGCGGGCCGCCGCCGCCACCGCCGCCGCTTCCCGCTCTCCCTCCCCGCCCCAGCCGGACTTACAGCTGCCGCCGAGTGGCCGCTCTGTCGCTTCCGATGACGCCGCGGAGGAGAAGGACTCATGTTCACTGCTCGCTTCAGACAGTGAAGACTGGTCATCTCTCGGTTCCACGAGAGAGTCAGCGGGGACTCGCGCTGGCATAGAGGAAGAACTAATGCGCCTCCTCTCACAGGCCGTTGAACGCCTCGGTCTCGAGTGGGCTCCTCCACCCGAGCAGCCCCCGAACCGGATGGACGGCAGCTTCTTTCACCGGCGCTCGACTCCCGCATGCAACCGGGCCGCCCCATTTCTGCCTGAACTTCACGCAGAACTGACGAAGTCCTGGAATGCTCCACTTTCGGCTAGAAACCGCTCCGACATTTCCGCCTCGCTGCGCTCAGTGGACGGAGCCGCTGAAAAGGGCTACTCTTCCATGCCACCTGTCGAGGACTTGGTCGCCGCACACCTCTGCCCGCCCTCTGCTAGATGGCGTTCTTCTCCCACGCTTCCTTCGAAAGCTTGCAGAGCGACCTCGAGTTTTCACGCTCGCGCTTATGCCGCCGCTGGTCAAGCCGCCGCAGCGCTTCACTCTATGTCTGTCCTCCAAGTACTACAGAGCGATATTCTCCGTGAATGGGCTGAGAGCGGTAGGAACCCCTCCCCCGCTGTCACGGATCTAAGAAGTGCTACGGACCTCGCCCTTCGCGCCACTAAAGCCGCCGCACAAGCTCTGGGGAGATGCATGGCTAGTCTGTGTGTAGCTGAAAGACATTTATGGCTAACACTCGCGGACATGGGAGATTCCGAGCGCGCCGCATTTCTTAACGCGCCTCTCTCCTCGACGGGTCTTTTTGGATCTGCTGTCACGGGAATTGTTGATCGCTTTTCCGAAGTCCAGAAAGCTACCCAGGCCATGAACTTGTTTCTGCCCCGCCGCGCTAGCTCTTCCGCAGGCCGCTCTCGTGAGCCTCCTGTCAGAGCCCCACCGCAGCGCCCTTCTCAGCAGACTCAAACAGCCCAGCGCAGACAGGGTGGCCGCCCTCGCTCTCGCTCTGACAGCCGCCGCAGACCGCCGCCCCCAAGGGGTCCGCGACCCAAAATCACGCTGAAGCCTGATCATCAGAAGTCTGCCTAGCAAAGTTAAGAAAACGACGGCGTTCTCCCGCTGCGGCCGGACCGCCGTCAAAGCTTCGCCCTCTGCCAGTCCCCGTTGTTTCGCCGACTGCTGTAGTGTTTACCGCCATAAACAAGCCGGAGTCCCTACCCGCTTGCGAGCGACAAAAAGCCGTTTTTACGGCTACCCAGAAATATCTCAAAAAGAGAAAATTTGCCGGTTGTGTAGAAAATGTGCCCACAAACATGTGTTCACCCATACACACAAGCATAACATATCCCGTGTCTCTCTCAGAGCCCCTTCACATGAGACGGTCACAGCCCGCTCTAACATCAGAGAAAATAAACACGCCCATGAATTCATGCACGTGTCCCCTCTCTGCTCGCTCTGCTTCACGGCCCATAGACTCCTAGTCTAATGTGAGTGCAAGTCCCGTTGCAACACACATTCAAAGCGCGCCCACACTCTGTGTTCAGCCCGCTATGTACAGCAATCAGGGCGTGATAACCACTCGGCCACTAGCCGCATGCTCCAAAGCGTGGGAAGCCATTCCAGGCATTTCCCCGTGGGTGCTAAGCATTATAAAGAACGGCTATCTGTTACAGTTTCGCCGCCGCCCGCCTCGTGCACGCGCTCGGCTCGAATCCACTGTCAGCCCGCTGGCCGCCGGCACGCTTCGCTCAGAAATAGCGACGTTGCTACAAAAAGGCGCTATAGAGAGAGTCCCGCCATCTATGACCGAGTCGGGGTTTTACGGCCGTTATTTTCTGGTTCCCAAGAAAGACGGCGGCCTCAGACCGATTTTAGATCTCAGGTCTTTGAACAAAGCGCTCATGAAGAGACCGTTCAAGATGCTCACTACCAGGAAACTCCTAGCGCAAGTGCGCCAGGAGGACTGGTTCATCTCTCTAGACCTGAAAGACGCCTATTTTCAGATCCAGATAAATCCCCGTCACAGGCCATTCTTACGTTTCGCCTTCGAGGGTCATGTATATCAATATGCCGTTCTCCCGTTCGGCTTATCCCTGGCGCCCCGTACATTCACGAAGTGCATGGATACGGCGCTCGCCCCCCTGCGGAGTCAGGGGCTGCGTATACTGAATTATCTGGACGACTGGCTGATTTTGGCTCAATCACAGACGGAGCTTCTGTCGCACCGCGCAGTTCTCCTCGACCATCTGAAAACACTGGGCCTCTCTGTCAACTGGACAAAGAGCTCCCTTCAACCCAGTCAATCGATTTCCTTCCTAGGAATAGATTTGAACTCGGTTTCAATGACGGCTCGCCTGTCCTCACAGCGCGCACGCAGTATTCAGCGTCTAGCCGCTTCATTTCAGATGGGCACCCGCATACCCCTGAAAACCTTTCAGAGGATGCTGGGTTACATGGCCTCAGCCTCCGCTGTGCTTCAGCTGGGCCTTCTGCACATGCGCCCGCTTCAGCTCTGGTTAAACAGCCGTGTACCCCACCACGCGTGGAACACAGGCCGCCAGCTGGTCAGGGTTACGCAGACATGTCTCACGGCACTGCAGCCATGGACAGTAGCAGAATGGTTTCGGCAGGGCGTCACGATGGGGACCTTTTCCCGCCGAAAAGTCATCTCGACAGATGCATCCAACAAGGGTTGGGGTGCAGTCTGCGAGGGCTCACCGGCCTTCGGCCTCTGGTCGACTCAGGAAAGCCCCTTACACATAAACTGTCTGGAAATGCTCGCGGTCGAGAACGCGCTCTCACGCTTCCTCCCGCTCATTCGGGGACACCACGTCCTGATCCGTTCGGACAACATGGCTGTGGTCTCCTATATCAACCGTCAGGGCGGTGTCAGATCCAAGAATCTCTTTCTTCTGACGCACCGCATTTTAGTTTGGTCCCAGAGCCGCCTGCTTTCGCTCAGAGCGACGCATGTGCCGGGCCATCTGAACGACGGTCCAGACATACTATCCAGGAACCTCATCTCCATAGGAGAATGGTCCCTGAACACACAGACGGTCCAAATACTGTGGCGGCTATTCGGCAGAGCAGAAGTAGACCTCTTCGCGTCAGAAGAGAACGCTCACTGCCCAATATATTTTACGAGGAGCGAGGACGCGCTAGCCCAGGAATGGCCTCGCCGCCCGCTCTTTGCATTCCCTCCGATCGCTCTGTTACATCAGGTAATTCAGAGGATCAGGGACACACGCCACTCGGTGCTCCTCATAGCTCCGCGTTGGGAGAGTCAAAGCTGGGTTCCGGAGCTCACTCAGCTGTCACAGACAGCCCCGTGGCCCATCCCAGTCAGAGCAGATCTCCTCTCTCAGGCTCGCGGCACGATCTGGCACCCCCATCCACAGCGCTGGGCGCTTCATGCATGGGTGATCAACGACTATTCGTCGATTTGCCAGAGGGAGTAAGAAACACTATCATACAGGCTAGAGCACCTTCCACGAGAAGGCTCTATGCGTCTAAATGGTCTGTGTTCTCAAAGTGGTGCACCGAAAAACATCTGGACCCACGGTCATGCGAGGTACCGTCTTTGCTAACTTTCCTTCAAGAGATGCTGGACAAGGGCAGGTCCCCCTCCACTCTCAAGGTTTACGTGGCGGCCGTCGCGGCGTTCTCTGAACCCCGGCGCGCTCAGTCCCTGGGCAAAGACGAGTTAGTCATCCGCTTCCTCAGGGGAGCTAAAAGGATGAATCCTCCGTGGCCCCCGTCGGTTCCTATCTGGGATCTTTCTATAGTCCTCGAAGCTATGAAAGCACCCCCGTTCGAACCGCTCGAGTCTGTGGACCTAAAATACCTCTCGCTCAAAACCGTTTTTCTGACGGCTCTGTCCTCAGTAAAACGCGTGGGGGATCTTCACGCGCTCTCATCCAGCGCCGCGTGTCTCGAGTTTGGACCGAATGATTCAGTCGTCATTCTCAAACCTAGGCATGGCTATGTCCCGAAGGCGATTGGTACCCCTTTCAGGGCCCAGATTATTTCTCTATCGGCTCTGCCTCCATCCGATAGTGAGCGCGACACTAATCTCCTCTGCCCGGTTCGGGCTCTGAGATTATACACTACGCGCTGGCGCGTTCAGACGCGCTGAGCAGCTTTTCGTGTCGTTTGGGGGGCGCACCAAAGGTCTGGCCGCCTCTAAACAGACACTGTCTAGATGGATAGTGGACGCGATCGCCTCTGCTTACGCATCAAAATGCCTGCCCTGCCCTTTGGGCATCAGGGCGCACTCCACCAGAGGTATGGCCTCATCGTGGGCATGGTCCTGTGGAGTTTCCATTCATGACATTTGTGTGGCCGCGGGATGGGCCTCCCCGTCCACTTTTGTCAGATTTTACAATTTGGAAGTTCCCGCCTTGCAGGCAAAACTGCTAGCTGTCTAAAAACCAGCTCCCTAAGAAGCTGCATCACTGGGAATCCCTCACACAACCGGTTCGCCCCTTGTGTTCCCCTAAGATGCTTATGTATACACTATGTGCCCGCTCTGCCGGCTTCATTGTACATTCACTCCACATTTCATTATTCCCCCGGTATCACCCTGGGATTCATGAGTGTTTTTCTTAGCGCGCACGGCGTTGACCAGGTGTTCCCGTAGCGTAAGCTAGCTTACGCAATACGAGAGAACCTCTCGTAAGAGAACGAATCGGTTACCTAACGTAACCTCGGTTCTCTCTAGAAGAGGGAACGAGTATTGCGTTCCCGGCCGTGCTTGCGCTACTAGCGTTTCGCTTCACGCTGAAATAAATCAACATATAAGCCTGGGAGAGACTGTTTTATACACCATAGCCACGCCCACTCTGGCGGGCTATGATGCAGTGAGTGCGCGGGCGCTTCCCATTGGTAGCGGGTTCAGCCCCGCTCTCCCATAGGCTTAAGCAGTTCTCTCTGAGCGAACCAATGAGCTGCTAGCTAGCCCGCTCTAGGTCTGCCGCAGAGGAACTGCGTTGTCAATGGATACAAATTATGAAATAATTTTTGGCTTCAAACTCTCAGCAAAGATGAATCTTTCCCGTAGCGTAAGCTAGCTTACGCAATACTCGTTCCCTCTTCTAGAGAGAACCGAGGTTACGTTAGGTAACCGATTCGTTTTACACAACTCATCTCACGTCCACATGAATGGCCAAGCCCAGGGTTTCCCAGCAGAACATTGGCCAATTATAATAATAATACCGGTAATTATTATTATTATTACTAGTAAAATAAATAAAAAATTAACTAAATATACCATTATATTTCCAACTGTACTTTATATATGTACTAGTTATATGGGCTAAGCCAAAATTGCGTATTTTTGTGAGGATAAAACCGGAATATGGCACAGAGAATAATGTTGTATATAACTTGTCAAAAAGGCAAAGATCTCTGTGTGCTCAAGTGAGATCTGGTTTTACCTTTGACTGTTGAAACAGGACGATATGTTAATTTAGAAAAGGAAAAACGGATTTGTCCCATGTGTTGTTTAAATGATATCGAAAGTTCCATTTTGTTTTCTACTGTCCATTTTATTGTGAACAGCGTGATTTCTTGTTTTGTAAGATAAAATCAGAGATTGATTTGGTAAAAATGGATGATTCACAAAGATTGAGATGGCTGTTCACATATGAAACATAAATTAGCCAACTATCTTGAGAAAGCCTAGGAGAAGAGGAAAAAAGCTCTTTATCGAGATGATTTGTAGATGAGGATTTGTTTGTATATGCTGTGTGTGTGTATATGTGTATGCATACGTGTGTACGTATACATTTGTATTCATGTATTTCTCCGACTGATTTGTATATACGACCAGATGATGTTTGTAAAATAAGTTTGTGGTGTCTTGTAATCCCATGTGGGATGGGCCAAATGTTTGGCATGACAGAAATTAAATTTAACTAACTAACTGTACAATTTAAAGTTATCTTTTTTTCACATTACAGTAATGCCAATAAAATATGATCATATGAACACACACACAGCTGTGTTTTTGTGATTTGTGAGGACATTCCATAGGCATAATGGTTTTTATACTGGACAAACTGTATATTCTATCCCCTTACACTGCCCCTATCCCTAAACCTACCCATCACAGGAGACATTCTGCATTTTTAATAAAACACTGCTTAGTATGTTTTTAAAGCCATTTGAAATATGAGGACTCAGGAAATGTCCTCATTTTTCCGAATGTCCTCATATTGAAGGTGTGTTATCATAAAAATGTCCTCAGTTGTCATGAAAACAAGAGCACACACACACACACACACGCACGCACGCACGCTATAACAAAGCTCATTCTAGCAGTTCACCTCCTGAAGTGTGTGAATGAGGGTCTCATTATCATTAGTGGAGGACAATTTATTTTTCAGTTTGATGATTCTGTCCACGCCTTCCTTCCTCACGCTGCTCACCAGCTGTCGCACATCTTGGTCCATATTCATGTGGTATTTGTCAAGACGTGACTGTGGGCGGCACAGAGAGTTGAGCCAGCTGACGTCACGCAAACCATTGCATGTTTTAATGATTTTATTAAATAAAATAAAAAAATCGAACTTAAATGGATTTAGTCCATGTCAACACTGAAACCTATGCATGTCTGAGCATTTGATGTGGTCTTCAGATCAGGCTTACACACCTTCAAAAGAAAACATGAGGAAAAGAGCTGGCGGACCAGCGTGTCATAGCGTTCTCTGTGTTTGAGGTTGAGATATTGACCTAAGCTTCTTTTCTCCTCCTCCAGTTGACTTACTCTGGCACGCAGAGCCGTGATGTCAATCATCATCCCCCGACACATGTCCGCCACCTGAGATTAGACATGTTTACTGATCATGCAGAGAAGGATGGTGGTACTACATGCACAAACCCGAGTTTACCTTTCTGTAGGGGTCACTGGCCTGCATTTCTTTGGCTTCTAGTTCTTTAATATCCTGCGGAAAAAGATTATTCACAGTTGAGAAAGAAACGTGTATCTTGCTGCAGCTCTGCTGAATCTCTCACTTCACTAATAGATTTACAAAAGATTTCTATTTCAAATAAATGCTGTGCCTTTTGAACTTTCTATTCATTAAAGAATCCTAAAAAATGTATCACGGTTTTCACAAAAATGTGAAGCAGAATGACTGTTTTCAACTTTGGTAATAAGAAATTATTCTTGAGCTGCAAATCAGCATATTAGAATGATTTCTGAAGGATCATGTGACACTGATGCTGAAAATTCAGCTTGGCATCACAGAAATAAATTACATTTTTAAATATATTCAAATAGAAAACAGTTGTTTTACATTGTAAATTTACATGTCCGTAGTATTTTACATTCATAATTTTACTGTATTTTGATCAAATAGATGCAGTCTCGGTGATCATAAGAGACTTAAAATACATTTAAAAAACTTACTGACACCAAAATTTCTAGACGTACCTGCTCTCTCTGGTAGAGTAGTTGTTCCTGCTGTTGAAGGATGTGCTCATAAAACTGAGAATAGCTCTGGAAGACGCTCCGCTCACGACTCATCACAGCACAAGCCAGTTCAGTCAAACACTCCTGTAGATGAGTGCTGGAGAACGTCACCTAGAAAACAATTCATATTTATATTTCAGTCTATTACATGGCATATCGGTCATGGGATTGAACAACACTGTCATAATGCTACACTCTTTAAAATCACGGTTCTGAATTTGCATTGATGGTTCCATTAAGAACCTTTAACATCCCTAGAAACTTTCCATTTCACAAAAGGTTTTTTATTATATTTAGATTATTAAAGTGCCCCTATTATGCTTTTTGGATATTACCTTTCATGTATTGGGTAATATAGCTGTTTCTGAATGTAAAAGTTCTGCAAAGTTTTAAAGATCAAAGTGCACGACAAATGGAGATATTGTCTCCTAAAGAAAGAATCGATTCTGAACTGCCTGAAATTGGTCATCTGTAAGTCAATTCTTACTTCCTGCACGAACCTACGTAGGTGTGTAACACATTTACATAATGCCAGCCTTTGGTCTTCATTGGCTGCCCAGTAACAACATTTACTTCGACCTGCCCTCAACACTGTAGTTGTAGCTGAAACTGGAGGAGTTTGGACATGTCTGGAAGACGCTGTCACAATCACAGCCGTGCTGATACAGAGCCATACCACTGCTACTCATGTGATATTGCTCATATATATATACACTGTATAAAACACAACGAGCAGATGAGATGACAGAGGCAATAAGTCGATATAGTAATTATTGTGACAGGCCTAGTGAGGAAGTCTTCTAAGGCTGAAATTCAGAAATGGTAATGAGTGTTTAGTTTCCAACACATGCTGGAAGACACATGCAGTAGACCAGTCACAACAGACTGGGCCATCTGACCAGTCAGATCACAGAAGGCTCTCGGAAAGTAGGGGTTTAGAGAAACTGGATCCTTTATCGACCGTTTCAGACACTGTGAGAAAAGAGATGATGCTACAATGTATATTTGAGAAAATTAAAGGTTTTTTTGATCTTGGATGCATGTAAACCTATTATAGAAGACCTTTAAATTAGGAACCTTTAAAATAACTAAAATGGAGGCACTTTAAAATGTTCTTCACACTAAGAAAACAATGGTTCTGAAATTTACTGCAAGGTTCTTTGGGGAACAAAAATGTTTTTTCAATGGCATAGCTGTGAAAAGACCCTTTTTGGACCCTTTGTTTTTAGTAAGAAATATTTACCTGTCCATCGGTCTCACCCTCAGCACCATTCATCAACCACTGGATGAAATCCTCCACAATCTGAGGTCTCTCTAGAGAGACACTGTGTTTCATTGAAGGCCGTTTCCACAGTTCTTCATTACATGTGAAGACAGCAGAAGAAGTTTGCGATGAACAAAGCAACACATTCTAGAAAGGACTACTGTTCTGTTGAGATGAAAATATTATAATATCCTAAATATAGGACAGCTATGATGAAGTTTATTGTCTTTCTAGAGACAGCCTCGAGGAAGAATCAGGCCCAGCCCCAGTCCTCCCATAGTGCTCTGTGATCTCCTCTGGGTTCATGCAGAGGCTGCTGTGTACCTGTGGGGAGTCCCGAGTCGTGCCGCGAGCGCTCCGACATCACAAGAGTCACTTCACTGTTAATCCTCTTCTGAAGCGCTCGGATCATGTCACACTCCGTGATCTCCAAGAGTCTCAGTAACTGCAACAAACACAGCAAACATACCGGTCTCATGTGGAGTATGCCAAAGATATCAATCAAAATAATCACATTAGTCAAAGGCGGCCTGACAATTAAGGATGTATAATTTTTTTACTTTTAAGAACATAAAGAACATGGCTGTTTGGTTTCATAGCCACAGAATATTAATTTGATGATTGTTCAGATCTTTGCTTTATAGATCCCAGTGTTTCAAACTAAAAAAAACGCAGGTTCACATCATCTTAGCATTTTATTACTATTATTATAATAGTATTTTCAGTTTTCAGATTTTAATTTTAGTTAACATTTAGTAATTCTATTATGTGCTTTTGTCTTTTATTTAAAGTTAATAATTGTAGTACTTCAACTTTATATATAATTCACAATTCTTATACTAATAGTTTTTATGAATATTTTCAGTTTTTTTTTTAGTAATTTTGTGCTTTTATCATTTTTATTACTTTTTTTAAATATTACTATTTAGGTTTAATTCATTTTTATTTCCATTTTAATCCAGTTAAGTTTTTATTAATTTCCAGTTATTAATTTTAGTGAGTCAACTTTATATACTATAATAATTTATAATAATATACTATTATAGTTTTTATTAATATTTAGAATTAGCTTGTATTTATTTTTTATTTTCATTTTAGTTTATTTTATAAATATTTTAATGTTCTTTTGTCCTTTTTATTCGTTTTTTAATATTACTATGTAGGTTCAATTTATTTTTATTTCAGTTTTATTTTTATTTCATTTTATTTCCAGTTGCCAAGGCATCCTTTCCAATTTTCATCTAATATTTATATTTTATTTTATTTCAGCTTAATTGGAGTTTTAGTAAATGATAATAACCTTGGTTCACATACAGTACCTGCCATGTTTTGACGTCAACTTCTGCTGCTCCAGGTGGTGGGAGGACCGACTGAGTCTGAGATAGCACAATCTCATATTCCTTCTCCTTATCCATCTGCTGAGCCAGAGCTTGCATGCTGGGAAAGTAAATCTCCACCCTAAAACACAAGATCATGGGGCAGGTTAACACATACGTATTTGTTTCACCACAAACTATTATGAAAGAGTGAGTGTTTGAAATAGTGATGAAATGTTCATGACCTGTAAAGCTGAGAGAAGTGTTTAAACTGTGCAGGGCTGTTTATTGTCTCAACACCCATCTGTCGTTGAGTCCAGCTCTCTTTAAAAACTTCCATCTGCTTCCAGAGCAGTAAAAATCCCCGCTGGTTCATCAGGGACTGCATGGGGTCTTGAGTTCTAGACGCAACTTCCATTTCTCTCTCCTCATTTCCCATGTTTTCATTAAGGACCTGAAAGATGACAATGAGATAAATGTGCTTCACCAAACAGAGATGTATGAGCAAACTGAATATACACAGATCATTGTATTTGCTTTTATCCGAAGTGAATTACATTGCATTTAAGGTATACATTACTTTAGTTCATGCATTCCCTGGGAATGAAACCCATGACCTTGGTGTTGTTAAAAACATGCTCTACTGTTTGAGCTACATGAATGCAGGATTAACATCTCAATATCTCCAGGCTATTTTGCTTCTTTGAATTACTCTTCCTGTCATTCCAGTTTAACTTCTTGTAGCGTTTGGCTTCATTTCAATTTTAGAATTTTTCTTAAGTACTTCTCTATCAGACGTCACGGTGATGTCGGGGCCTCCTGTGGTCTGTAGCCGGAGGGGCTCTGCATCTCTTCCACTACTGAGCACATCATCAATGATCAAAGATACGCCCAGTATCGCCCCATTAGCCTCCATTCTACAGCGGTCATTCAGATCACATAGGCAGAGCTACAAAAAAAACAACAAAGGATTGCATGATCCTAATGCTAATTAGGAGGAAGCCTAAAAAACAAAAAGCATTTGCAAAGTTACACACCTGCATGTAATGCTCAATCTTTGAGATGTCCCATATGATGAAAGGGTGCGATCCATGGATTGCAAGAAAAGATCTCCATGGATACCATTTTTGGGCCTGAAACCACATATAAAAGAAGCAGAACCTGCTGGAATCAACCAGCTTCATGAAGTACATTCTGTGATGCTTTTAAACACTAGTGAAGGATGAGCATGTACATGCTGGACAGTCCTGGTGGTTTCTCACCTGAAGGCAGGCCGGTTCTAACGGCTGAGGAACAGGGAGGAAACTGGCTCCTCTCAGCGCGCTGTCACTCATGATAGGGAGGGCGTGACTCATGTTTTCACTCACGCTCTGATAGGCCGAGAGGTTTCCAGAGGAGAGGAACGCCTCCCTTGTGAAGAGACAAGAACGGAAATACTGTTTTCATTTAGTTTAACTTTATAAAAAATAAACTATACCAACATTTTAAAAATAAAACATAAAAAAGACAAAAACACAACAAAATTACTAAAACTTTCAAATTAAAATGTAAAAGGAAATATAAAAATAAAAACTATGTATCTCAATGACACTAAAATAACAACACCATCTTCTCTTCTGTAACTACCCAGAGATTGTTAATTAAGGGGGGAAAATAGTGTTTTAAAAGGTTAATTCAGGTTGTCAAATGAAAAAACCTACAAAAGACAACTAATGTTAATTATATTTTTACAAATAATTTTACCTTGAATTTTTTTAAAAATGTTTTTGCAATAATAATAATACTGTATACATTCAAATGTGATTATATATTATTTTTTACCTTATGGTTATATCACTGGATATTTTTTCAGTGGAAGTACAAAAAATAAATAAAAACATTCAAAAATGTATAAAACCAACATGAACACAAAAGTTACATCTGTAATTTTGAACTGTCAGCGTTGGTTGCAGCGGAGATGAAACCGGATCAAAGTGCTGGAGCTTTAACTTTAATTTTCAAGAACAAACTAAAATCTTCACAAAGCACTCAAGAATAACAGGACCATGAACAGAACAACCAGCATAACATGACGTAGAACTGACAATGAACAGAAAGACACAAAGGGCTTAAGTACACTGCAAACAGAGGAACTAATGAGACTAATTAACTAGAAACACCTGAACTCAAACTCTAATCAAATCAGACACCATGGTGACAAACTGATAGGGAACAGAATTAACAGAACAAGAAAACCAACCTAGAAACAGACATGAATACTCAAAACGTGACAGTAACATGCATTTTAAGATTTTTCACAAAAGTTCTCCTCTATATCATCTCATACGTTATTATTTGCGATTGAGACAAATGCTGTGAAATCTGTCATTTACAAGCACCTGATCATGTAGCGCACTGCGGTATCGAAGCGCAGGAAGAGCACATCCCTGTGTAGCTGCAGGAGCCGCCCGACATTCTCTGAACTTCTGGGCTCACAGAGAGAGTCAATCTGTCGCTGGACGTCCCACAGTTCAACCCCTTTGGACAAACATCAGAGCGTAAGGAAACACTGGGCTGGAAGTCACACAATATCAGCCAAAAACTGCAGAGTTTATATTTTAAAGGGGCCCTATTATGCCTTTTAACAAAGTCTTGATTTTGTTTTTGGGGTGTACTAGAATGTTTAGAATTAGAATGCTTGATTGGTCAAAAATCACATTATTTTTCACATATTTTACATTTTTACAGCACCTCTCTCCCTAGTCTGTCTCGAACACGCAGTTTAGTTTACGGTTTTGATGAACCCCCTCTTTCCGAAATATGAAATGTGCTGTGATTAGTTAGCTGACCTAGTGTGTTGTGAATTGTGATTGGCACCGCTTAGCGCAAGTTTGGGAAATGTCTCGCCCCTCCATAACTGCGAGTTCTGCTCTAAGTGTAAATATGAATAAGGATGGTGTCAATTTCAAACCAATTCACGTCTGATTCAGACCCTGACAATGTTAATGAGGATTGTGCAGAACGGATTTCCTGCACAGACACAAGCATGGATTTCACAGGACGTTTCAGAGAGGTATGTTTTTTGTTATTTTCATATACATTATAAATACGATGTTATCCGCCATTTAATCATGATATTTGTCGGAAAGCTATGGTAATAAAACAGTAATCGATCACAAAACCATGTTTAATTTTCCTAGGGAGTGTTGAACCATTTTACAAAAGCGAGAGCTTACAAAAGCTTACAGTAAACAAGCTGTTCTCCATAAAATGTGCAGCGCACAGATAAACTTTGGGATTAAAATGTTCAGGAACAATGTTTAAAATAAAATGTAACCACTCTAAGTTTGTCAGACTTAGGAAGGTCAAACAAATGAGTTTTGGAAACGTTGTAAAAAAACAAACAGTGTTTCTTTGACATAACAACGACAACACATTGTTTTATCTAATGCAGCTCAGCCAGGCTTCGTCCCCTTTTTTGTGTATTCCAAAGGTGCAGATTATTTAAATGAGTAACATTGTGACTTCATAAGATCCAGAAAATCGCATTGTAGTCCAAACGAGCAGTTTGTTGTAGTTCTTGGAAAGTGGATTCTGTTAAATAAAATATCTCCCTCTGGAGTCGACATTGAGCTTTGTAACCTTGCAGATTTTTTTTATGCTCAAATATAAAATTACCCACTAACTAAAGTTGAAAAAGTGAAAAAGCATAAAAGGACCCCTTTAGGCTGAATATGAGCCACACTGTTTGTTTTACAGAATTATCATATACCGATGCTTTCTAAGCCGCCCCAGTCTGCTGTGAGCCTCTGAGCGCTGTCTGCACTGAAGGAAGTGTTTGGATTCCCTAGCCGAGCAAAGCTCACCAGGTAATAGACAATGTCATGAAGAGCTGAAATAATCTGCAGTGTGTTCTGAAGAGCCTGGTGACATTCCTGAAACAAGAACATCCATACATCCGTTAAAAATCACCGGCTGATTCAAACACATTAAGCAGCCTGCACGATGAGTGTCCAATTGCACAATGTCACTTCTGAGGAAAGGATTACATGGCTGAAGAGAGTTATGAGTGATAAACAATCAGTTAGAGTTATGAGTTATGAGGACGACAGAAATCGGATGCACATCAGTGATTAGTCAACCCGAGACGCTGCTGGTAGGGTGACAGTGTTTGAACAAGCTTAATTGCCTATTTATATTAAGTTAAATGCCATCTTGTGTGTTATTTGAACCATAAGAGACATTTATATTTTATATTGTGTATGATATTGTTGCTTTAGAGTGCATACGATTCATATGTGTACTTAAAAGTGTGTATACATGTGTAAATGCATAGGATGTCAAATGTTTGATTATAATCAGGTATTTTATTCTGATTTCTTTAAAGGTTATCAACCTAATTTGAACTTCAGCAAACTTTTTCTACTAAAATGGCTAACTACTATTTCAAGTCACTTGAAAATCTAACTTAAAACTAAGTTCATCTGTTGGAAAGCTGTTCTAATGACAGATGTTCTAATGATAAAATTGAATGGAATGGATGTCAACACACTGTAAACCAACTAAGCCTTTAACAAGTTTATTGAAGATTTAAAGTAAAGGCCATTTTTGAGTTGATCCTTGTGTCCGTGGTTGACTGAGCTCTTTTTCGGGTTAGAGGCAGAACTGACGTGTGGAATCCAAAAATAACTCGACAGTCGCGTGCAGGTAAGAAAGCTGTTGCCGTGTTCAATTTTACCATAATGCTGTTTAAAGACTAGACATAGTACGATAACTTTTTTAGTGATAAATCTACCCTTACAATAACTGTTCTGTTAATAACCCTCTGTTGACCTGACTGTCCGTGGGTGGGGATACAAAAATGCGGAAGTATAATCTGTAGTTACACTTTAAGTTGTGGTGTAAAGGTGAAGTATGTAGTTTCCGCGACAACTAGTGGCACTAGCAGAATTACAAAAATACAGCTTATTATTAACACGTCACGCTTCCCCAACTCAAACATCACAAACACAACTCTTACAGGTGCTTGTGAAGGCATGACTCAACAGGTAAAAGTAGGCTACTCTCAATAAAAGGTCCAACATATTACAAATATTTGTTGCTGTGTGTCCTAAGTAAGTAAATAAGTAGACTAAAACTCTATATAGAGTGAACGCAAGCATCTCGCTTATAATAAACCCATCCAACGTACGTATCTGCACCGGGAGCATTTTTTGAAATGACGAGCCACAACTGTTTAAGGCTCTCTACCTCTACAATGGACCAGTCAAAGTAAAAACTGGAAACTGGTACTCAATGGGTGCACGATGATGATGTATTGAAGCATCCATTGTAGTGCACAGTATTGCAATGCCTTGTTTTACTTTGACGTGTTCATGACCTGTTTAATCTTTAAATTTTTGCTTGCAATTCTGTAACCGGAGCTGAATGTCTTTTCTCATGTAACACACATAAGTCATGGTCCCACACCAGCTAAACACCCTCTGACTCTGCCTGCTACAGTAGCCACGCCCCAAACTCTCAATGTTCTGATGGTGCTTGGGAGGCTCAATGTTTACTATTTTGGGGGGGATAAACCCATGGATGGCAAACTAATAGCAGTCAATGAACAATAAACTGGGTTAAGAGAATGTTTTTTGTTTTAAATTCATAAAAATACATACTTCAACTGTAAATATGCAAACACTTTTTGGGGCCCCTGTGTTTTAATGAGAACTGGGACACTATGCCATGTTTATTAGTCACAGATGCATTTCTCACCTTCTCCTCCAGAGTTCTGAACATGAGCAGCACTTCTGTATAATGAGGGATGAACCACAGGTTTACTAGAGTCTTTCCATCGGCTGATAACAGTCTTCTGGGACGAGGCTGAAATGTCCTGAACAGCCAGAAGCAGTTTTGATTTAGAAAGGCATTTACATATTGAAAAGAAATGACTATATATTTATGTATTCATTTATTTATGCATTTATGTATTTATTTGTGCATTTAGTTTTGCATGCATTTATGCATTTTTTCATGCATGCATTTATTTATTTGAGCATTTTTTTCTTTGTTTGTTTATTTTGACAATTTTCCAAATAATTTGACAAAATCCATCAAAACTATGAAATATACATTTACATTTTATATTTGTTTCTTAATAATTACCACTGTTTGTCATTTTGACATCCTTTGACACTTGATTGTTTATCATTCACTATTCAGCCCAACTCATGCATTAACAAACTATTTATTTTTCTACAAAACTAAATGTTCAAGCATTTAAGAAAAAGCCAAATGATCAAAATGTTTAGAAGCTTAAAAGGTTTTTAAGCTCATTAAGCACATAAATTCAGTGTCTAAATCGTTCGTCTAAGATTCAACGTCAAATTAAACTGGAACTCTTTGTATGTATTTTCTTCTATATGCTTCACCTTGGATCAGGACACAATCTGTCCTCTGACTGCAGGTCTGATCTGGTTTCGTTGGGTGTTCCCATCACAAAGTGATTGTCGCGGATATGTGGCACCTCGTGAAGCAGTGAGGTGAAACTGTGGCAAAGAGCAACAACCTGCCCTCGGACACAACTCTGTGACATGCGCATGTTAAATCTGAAAGAGACATAACCAGTGCTAGAGCAAAGAACAGTGTAATATAAAGATTTGGGGTAATTTCCTCCTTTTATAGAAAATAAAATGTGGGAAACATAATTCTGTGACTAAGCATACTTGTGACAGAACTCCAGAATCAGTTTCCTCTTGATCCTGGCCACTTCTTCCTTTTGAGAGAAGAATGAAGGAATAAGGAACATTTCCATTTAACTGAGCAATTAAAATCAGTTTTCTCTTAACGTTTATTAGAGCTGCACGATTCTGGATAGAGAATCATGTTTTTTTTTTAAATAGAGATCACGATTCTCCCACAATTCTGAATAGACAACTAAACAAAATAACATGTAATTTACTAGAGGTTCTGACAAAATGTTAATTGCTACAGAATATTTAAAAATATATATATAAAAAAAAAATGGTTTGAATGAACGATTCAATGACTTACTCATAAAGACTTGACTTGTTTCATAACTGGATGAATCAGCGTTTTTCACCGAATCTCTTGAACGAATGATTCAATGACAAACACATCTTTTATCAGCCACTACTCGCCACCTACTGGTGTAACTATGTAATCGATACAAACTTTTATTTTAAGTTACTTTCAAAAGGGGTTTTACTTTATTCTGTTCGCTACCATATACATCAGTGTTTATATCCAAACTAAAAACTTTTATGCCAGTATTTCTGTGTTCGTTTGAATATTTCTACCATGGAAATAATAATACTGTGTGGTTGAAAAGACTTGTTTGTGAAGCTGTTTGATACCTACATGACAACTGCTCTCTCTGGCTCAGTTGCAGTGCAAACACAGATCTGAATGTTCTGATATGATTTTGTCAAAGGTTTAATAGACACAGACAAAGCGTTGTCACTTAGGAATAAGATCGTGTGGGTGTTTGAATCGAGATTGTGATTATTAACAATTAATCGTGCAGCTCTAACGCTTACATACAGAGCTTAGCTTCAGCGAACTCGTCTGTTCTTTCTTCTTTATAAATGCATTCAGCATTTCATCTCGAACTCCCACTTTCTCCAGCTGAATGGACACGAAAGCACCTGCAAGCCTGAATTACAACAAACATTTCACACGGGGCTTCTATAAAAAAGTATATCCAAATTACTTTACATATGGGTGAATCTCATTTAATATTTTCTATTAAGAAAATAATTAAGAACTGTAAGAACAGTGATTTCTGGTAAACTTCAATTAACATTAATTAAAGGCAGAAAAACAAATACGAGCATAATGATAAAACACTGTAAAGTATTTAAAATCAGAATATCTTTTGCATTGAATCGACACTAAAAACTTTCTGAAAAGTTTAATTTTCTTCATGCATGTAGACCTGTTTCTAGTAGCTAAGGCACGTCTCCTGGTTTCCGAGGAAGTCGATCCTTCATGCTGCAGTGGCAGGTCTGTATCTGAGGACTGATCCAGCTTCTCTATCTTATAGCACAAGGAAGCTTGTTTAAGCGCTCCAATCAGAGCATTCTTCTGAACCACCTGACACACCAGAACCACATGCAGGTTCTCCAAGCTGGACTGATTCATGAGCTGATGCACAGAGACAAAAAGTCAAATGATTCATATGCTGAACAAAAATAATGTGCATAACAATTATAAATCATGTGATTACCTGTAGAACTCCTTCATTAGATTGAAAGCTAAATTTGCCAATATGACTCTCATCAAGTTCCTGAACACACAGAGGCAGGCTGTTTGGGACAAACCTATGAAACAGGAATGGGATCAACTAAAATCAACTGGATATTACTCATTCGGAACCAATGGTGCAAGAGGACTTATTAATGGTATATTGAGAAATAGTAATACTGTAGATATGCAAACCTTAAAAGCAACCACTAATCACAGCATTTAGACTGCAACAAACCTTATACACACTCTACTCTGCATTCAGAGTCATTGCTATCAACAGATTCTGATAGTGAGCATGACAGGTCAATATTGGTCCTACAGACTTTTACCTGTCCGCATTCTGTTTGTCGTCCTGAAGGGCGGTGATGAACACGGGAAGTTGTTTTGGAGCCTCTTTTCTCACAGCAAACTCAAACTGCACCGGCCGCATGTACAAATGAACATCATCAAAGCCCATAACTCTGGCCACTGATTTATATAATCTAGAGCGACAAGACAGAAAGCAAAAGACATTCAGCTGAGAGTTAGATCATTTCAACTGTTTTTTCAGTTATCATTTGAAGGAAAGATTAAAGGCAGCAAAAAAATATATAATTGTATAAAATATAAATATAATTGTGTGTGTGTGTGTGTATATATATATATTAGACGGCAGTCAAAAATAACGCGTTAATTCAGCATTTTTTTCAGTTTAACGAGTTGAAAATATTAAACAATTAAGGCAGCATCTGTTTTTTCTGTCATCCTTTGGCAGCACTACAGTATATGATCAACACTATAATCCTTTCAAGTGCTATTAAACCATTCAAGTGCGATAAGATGCAAAAAAATGGCTGTCTGTGAACAAACACCCAGAATGAGCACTGCTCTTGACTGAATAAATTTATTAAGCTTTAATAAGGATTCATCTATATTCAGTTTATAATTTATGCAGTGTTTTATTATTCAATTTCTGTATATTTACCTGTTAAACCTAAAAAGTGCTGTTTACAAGGTTACATGGGTCAAAAACAATGAAAACAATAACTTTGTTTGTGCATTTTAGCAGGGTAGGTAAAAATCTGAACCGGTAGAAAAAATCTTTAGCATTGACCACTGATATATTAAAGGTACAGCTAAATGTGACATTTATTACAGTGGGTTTATGTGAAGATTGTTTTAAGTTCCCTTAAATTAAAAGTTGTTATTTTGTATAGCCTTTTAAATCTTACAATTGATAGCTTTCAATTTTACCATAACGTTGAATGGCTATAATTAATGGATAATACTGAGGGAAAAAATCCGTATCAGACATCAGTATCAGTACAGAATCAGTGATTCATAGTGCTTAGTGAAAAAATGGCATTAAAAATATTTTAAATCTATCATCTTTATGTTGTTTTTACATTACTTTGAAGATTCAATGTGAAAGTATAACAAATATAAAAATATATTAAAAACGTTAAGGTTAGGTACAATTAATTACAGACAAATATGCGATTATTTAGTCATTTTTAGGAGCACTAATATATATATATATATATATATATATATATATATATATATATATATATATATATATATATATATATATATATTATTGCTTTTCCAATATATATATTATATATTGTTTTCCAACTCAACTGGGACAGGTGTTCAGTTTCTGAAGCTGATTCAATGATGCGTTGACGGAGTGTGACAAGCTCTAACAATGTGCAGAACATCTTCAGCATGAACAACTGTCTGTCTTTGCCTTGTTTCCTCTCCTGTTCCTCAGCAGATCTCACAACGGATATTCCCAGCTCTCTGACCAGAACAGGATCTTCCATGAACCCATCTGAGAACAACTGAAACAATACAGAACACTGACTGTATCAGGCACCTCTTAAAGGATGAATGAACAAATGAACTTTTAACACAAAATTGGATAAATAATGCAGAACAACCTTATTTATTTCTTTGTTAGTTGATAAATAGATGCCACTTGCTGGATTGAAAATGAAACATCAATGTTGAATACTACTGCTCAAAATGTTAATCATTGCATACTCTTAAAGGGGGTCATGAACTGCATTTAAAAAAATTAATTTTAATGTTCTCTGAGGTCCACTTATAATGTTAGCAAAATTTTATCCTGATTTAGATTAGGCTATTTTTGACCCTCTCTTTGAAACACTCTTGTTTTGATAGGTGTCACATTCAAGACTTGAAAGTAAACCTCATTGCTATGATTGAGTTACAGATTTGCATATTAAAATAATTTTAAAGGTCCCCGCCATCACACTTGTAGAATTGTTTTGAAAACTTCCGATGTTCGCTATACATGCATGAGCCAGAGTCTGATCCTGAATCAGAAGACAATAATTAATTATGTTTATTTATATTTATTCCTTATGTATTTGTGAGATAGTTGAGAAATGATAACTTACAGTGTTTCGTGTAAACAAATTATGAATTAATGACCATCGCTTGTTGTTCTTATATGCATTGTTCATCATTTTCAGTAAAGTAAAAGTAAAGTGAGTTCATAACAAACGATCTGTAACAAACAAGGCAATAGTGACACATGGTAAAAAAAAAAATTTTTGCTGAAGTAATTCTGTGTTTGTGTCTGTCTCGTATTTACTACTACATGACATGCATGAATTGGTGGGCGGGGCTAAAGAGGCAATGATGTAGAAGTAGGCGTTGATCTTCTTCTGCAGAGGCGGTCTTTCGTCGCACTATGACATACATCATACTGATACAAAATGTAAAACAAATCGTTTGAGCAGATTGGTTTCAATAAAAGCTGTTTTTGGACTAACAAGGAAGAAAAAAAAAAGTACAATGACCTCTTATGTGTCAAAAGATCATGGAAAATGTTATTCCTCACATGCATTCTTATTTAAATGCACACATTTAAATAACAGAACACATGCTGTGTCTGGCTGATGCTGTACTGAAATTTCCCTCATTAATACATTAAGATTAATAAAGTACTTCTATTTATTTTCCTTTTATTTCCCCCCTAAACGTTACAGCAAGTTTGACATATTTGGAGAAAAAAAAGAAAAAAAGACACATACATCTCTCTGGATCTGAGAACTGTAGGTGGTGCCAGGAGCTGCAAGCATGTGCCAATGATGCAGGGACGTTTTCAAGAGCCTTTGCTCAAGGTTGACTCTCTGAGATGGTGTTTTCGCTCTGTGCAGCTCAAATAGTTCAGTACAGGACCGTTCAAGATCCTCGTACAGCCGAGACGCCAAACACAATGAGGGGTGTATCTCTAAAAAATACACACTCTTCAAAGAAGGCCTGCAAAGAAAGAAGGCACAAAGACACACCCTAAAACAAGTGTTTTGCCTTTTATGCTTTTAGATTTATATTTAAAACAACATTTGCAATTCATTTTGTCATCCATCCCTTAATGTGATGTCATATTTCACAAGAATAAAAGGTCTGCATTTTTTTATCCATTACATGGAGTCATTTATCTATCTGTAAATTACAGGACCGTCTGTCTGTCTGTGTGTCTGTTATTCGCATATCTCTCGAACCGTTAGTCCGATGGATTTCAAACTTGATAGGTGTCTTGCTACGGGCACGAGTAAGTGCAGTGCCAAGTTTGAGGTTGTTTGGAAATGCAAAAGATATCGGTAAATATATCGGTAAAAGAAGCACTTAGAAGGTTGTGGTTTAAAAATAAACATTCTGACATTAGAGGGTTGTGGTTTAAAAATAAAGATTCTGACATAAACACCCTGTCAGTTAAACATTAAGTCAGCTGTTTAATTCTGAATATTATATTTTATTCACGGCCATCATTTGTAGTAGCCTATTCACAAACTGTTTGCTCAAGCGTAGCGTTTTTTCTGAGTTCACTGTGTACACTACTTCAATTGTACTTTAACTTTGTAGTGTGCACACATATGATCACTGAGCAGTGTTAATTTAACATGGGCGTTTTTCTGTGTGCTATTACATAAATCTTACCCGTTTCATTTTCGTATGACTGACAAATATGAATCACATTCAGTGTATTAATACAATTACATAAATCTTATCTGTTTCATTTATATATGACTGAAAAATATAAATCACATTCAGATTATTAATTGGTTTATGTTAAAACTATGTAATCCAAATGGATGGAAATTTTATATGCAATTCAAATACATAAATTCTTTGTTTAGACATAATTTTTTTTTGAGTGTACCCTGCTCGGTGAATCGTCGCGCTTATTCATTTGTGGATGTTAACTGAATCTGTAAGTCAGCTACGCTGTTTACTTCTGAATATTATATTTAATTCTGGTGCGCTTAATGTTATCGCTACTATTTAATAGTAGCCTATGCTATTCACCGACTAAACATATCCTATTCAATGCGTTCAGTCTCTTTCACGGCCATATCATTTGTAGTAGCCTATTCACAAACTGTTTGCTCAAGCGTAGCGTTTTCTCTGAGTTCACGGTGTAGCTGCTCCCTGAATCGTGTAGTTAAATTTGACATATTTATTGTATGTCATTATGTCAGTGTCAGTAATTGCTTTCTACCATGCACAAATAAAAATGTCACTGAACTTTTGCTGTTTAATTGTAAAAATGAGCACTCAAACTCACCAAACCAACAATTACTAAAAACACACACAAAAACTGATTTTGCACGGGCACTTTGCACTAGTATTTAAAATTATGCATTTGGCAGACGATTTTATCCACTGTACTTACAGTACATTGCATTCCCATTCACTGGGAATCGAACACATGAATTTGGCATTGCTAGTGCCATGCTCAATTATGTAAAGTACAGGAATTACAAGTATTATGCTAAAAACGACTAGAAACAAGCATTAAAGAGGCCATATTATGCCCTTTTTCAGGTCTTGATTTTGTTTTTGGGGTCTACTAGACTCGGTTTTCATGCTTAGATGTTCAAAAAACATTGTTTGTCACATAATTTACATTGTTGCAGTACCTCTCTTCCCAGTCTGTCAGAAACACTCAGTTTTGGTCTCTATGAAGCCCCTCCTCTTGAAAAGGGCAATATGCTCTCTGATTGGTTGGCTGGACCAGTGTGTTGTGATTAGTCAACCGCTTCCAGTGTGTTTCAGAAATGTCACGCCCCTTACCATAACTGCGAGTTTCAACACACTACTAACTCAACCAGGCCTCACCCCATTTATTTTGCGAAGACCTCGGACAAGAATTATTTAAATGAGGAATATTGTGACATACTTTCCCAGATGAAAACTCAAGACTACAATCAGGAAGTTTAGAAACAGTGCTTACTGATATAGTAATAACTCCTTTTGGAGTGACTTTGTGCTTTGTAACTTTGCAGACTGTTTTCATGCTCAAACAGAACCATTACACATTATAGAAAGTTGAAAATGTAACAAAAAAGCATAATAGGTCCTCTTTAATAAAGTAAACAGTGTCAACATTTGAGTTACGCTGAATTTACGATTGATTATTTTGATCTTTACCTGCTTCCACCGACTGATACCAAATGTTTAGGGATGTAGTTTGGTGGCAGGCCGTATTCACTAGGACAACTATTCTGTCCCTCCCTCCATATTCTCTCCAGATACTGCCGCTGCTCATCAATCTAACATTCAGGAAACATCAGAGAATAAAATAATCTGACATTTTAGGTGGGCTAAACATGATTAAACAGCAATTGCTTAGTTACATGGTTGTTCAGCACTAGTTTGATAAGCTGTTGGTGGCTGTGGAGGCAGACGATCATGTCCCTGTAAGCTTGAACAAAATATCCAGCAGTAAAATCAATCTGTGGCCTTCTGTGCATGACATCTGTGATGACCTGAGCCAATCTGAACTGTTCCTCTGGATCTGTGACATGCTGATATGCCTCCAAATAGCAATTCAAGAGCTGTAAATACAAGACGGCATTTTATCATTGACATACACTTCTGTTCAAAAGTTTGGGGAAGTAAGTAATTTGATAGATATAATTCTAATTTTAGCAATGGTGCATTAAATTGTGAAAGTGACAGTAAATACATTTTATGTTCTATTTGAAATAAATGCTGTTCTTTCTGTTCATCAAATAATCTTGAAAATGTATCTTAGCTTCCACAAAAATATAAAGCAGCACAACTGTTTTCAATATTGATAATAATAAGAAATGTTTCTTGAACCGCAAATACGCATATTAGAATGATTTCTGAAGGATCATGTAAAAATTAAAATTCAGGTTTGCATCACAGGAATAAATTATATTTTAAAATATATTACAATTTCACATTATTACTGTTTTTAATCTATATTTGATCAAATAAATGCAGCCTGCTGAGCGCCTTTTAAAAACATTAAACAATCCCAAACATTTGAACAGTAGTGTACAGTATCATTGAAATTACACTGAATTGCAGTCACACATCACATACCTGTATTTTGTGCTCCAGAAATTCTGTTTCACATGTCCATATGTCTAAAAGTACAGCCAACCGATCCACATCCATTCTAGCCAGAGAGTGAAGTTCTCCTCCAGATCCATCAGATGCATGTGATTCTGACAGAACAACATGAAATGACAATTGTGAAACACAGATTACAAACTAAAGGTGTCTTTAAACTTCTTAGTTATGGCAGCTCTGTGTCATCGTACTAAAATATGAGTCGCCTCAACCTGTATAGGATCAGAAACAGCACCAAGCCCTCTTACTTTTCAATCGCCTGACATACATTATAGAAACACTTTTCAACATGAATTCCCAAAGGATGAAAAAACAGTCCCGACCTACATTGTTTTCTTGTTAAATATACTTCATCAATTGGAAATTGTTCTGGTTATCAAGTAAAATGAATTGTCATAAGTTTAAGTTAATTGATTTTTTAATGTTTGCAATATAAGTGAACATATCAGTTATAAACAGTTGAAACAAGTTAGACATTTGGTACATCCTACTTTACCTGCATACATACAATACACTCATGTAAAGCAATATATACTATATAGCAAATCTTGGTTGCGTGATTGCATGTATCATAAAAAAATATAAACTATATGGCACAGCTCTATATATAGAGTTGGATATATATTATATCCAACCTTGTCCACATACATACAGTACACTAACGTAAAGTGATAAATACAATATAGCAAATAAACTGCCTGATTTTTTATTTCCTTGCAAAATGTAACTATATTATTCCTGGCTCTTTATTTAAAAGTTGGATATATTAGTATGTTAAACTTTATCCGCATTCATGTTGTACAGTACACTCACATAAATCAATGTATAGTATGTTGCAAGTCTCAACTATTTGATTGCTTGTATCGTTGCAAAATGTAAACTATATTAACGCACAGCTCTAATTTGCTAAATGCAACTACAAAGATATTAGGATATTATAAACATCAACATCGTGATTTTCTGTAAAGCTAGTTTGAAACAGTGAGGGCCCTATCATACACCCTGCGCAATGCAGCGCCAAGCGCGACGCAAGTGTTAATTTGCTAGTTTCAGCCCGACGCAGTTATCATTTTCACGTTCTGCGCCACGTTATATAAATAGCAAATGCATTTTGCGCCCATTTATGTGCCTATGGGCATGCTGGTCTGAAAATGAGGTGTGTTCAGGCGCATTGTTGGTGCATTGCTATTTTGAGGCAACTGAAATAGACTACGCCATTGACCAACTGAAACCTGGTCTAAAGTCAATGGCGCAGTATTATTTTTTTTATTTATAGAGCACGTTAGTCAAATGAGTCTATAGGCGGGTCCATAACACACGTACACTCTGCTACACACACAGGGACGCGCAGCAAGAACACAAACATGCAAAATATTAAAAAAAAAAAGATTGCAATGTAAAAGATTATTATTGTGTACATAAAGATAGTGGAATCCTACTTTTCCCATAGATGGCCTGCTTGTGTGCTTTAACCTCACGCACGAGCAGATCCGTTTGCGCTCTGGAGAACCATTCAGTCTTTTTTTCACTATCAAATTCCGCCATGTAAATAGCAAATCCGCCATTGGGTGAGAGCAACTGGCTTTTAAAGGGAACGGGAGATGAGATGAGGTTTATCATGTTACGCCCAAAACACACCCATTACTCATTAAGAGAATTTTACACTTCGTCAAAATAGCAAAAGTGGATTTGGACACGCTCTAAGTGCACTTGCGCCCTGCGCTTTAGACCATGGGCTTAGATTCTTAAAATAGGACCTTAAGTGTTGTTAAAGCGCTATACAAATAAACTTGACTTGAATTGTATATGATATTGAAAAATTAGCATAATTAAGGGGAGGGGGGAGCATCTGCCCTGACCTCTGCTCCTCTGTATGAAATGAGATGCAGTGAGCATCAGATGTTGCTCCAACTCTTGCAAGTCCACCAGGGCCACATCATAGATGATGTAGAGACCCCGCTGGTCCTGCGTGTGGATGCAGCTCCCTTCTGTGCTGTAGTAATCATGGAGGTTTTCCACCTCGGGAAACTCCATAAACTCAGCAAAGTGAACCTAAAACAGAACAGAGATTTACCCTCTCTGCCTTTCACATTGCATTGTTTTTTTCCATAAAACACTGGGTGAATCTGCAAGTAAGGAACCTTATGGTCAACCGGACTGTTGTAGATGAAGTGATTTGATCCAAGAGCTCCAGTAGAGCCATCGTGTCTTTTAGCAGCACTCATCCAGCCCGTCTCCTCCATACTTCTCACCAGATCTCCTCCGACCAACTCCAGACCCGCGGAGTCCATCGCCAGAGTCCTCTCCACTGAGCGCAGGTAGTTCAGCATGCTCAAACAAGTGCGCTACACAAACAAGAGGCCAGGACTCAATAAAACACAGTATTTTAGTGAGTAAAACCCTTATAGCAGGAGAAATAACCCATGCAAAACAGTATTGTGATGGTATTACCCTGGTATTTATATGGCACATTTTCAGAAAAGCATTTAAAATGTGGCTCCAGAAAAAAGTTTCTTACCTCTTGAAAAATTAACCTATGAACTTTTTTTTTTTTTTTTTCCAAAACTAAGAATTTAGTAGGGTATGGTCATAATTCTCCTGATTTATGGTAATTTTAAGCCACAAACCTACTACGTTCAAAAGCTTGTGGTCAGTAACTTTTTTTTTTTAAATAAATTCATATTTTTATTCAGCAAGGATGCATTCAATTGACCAAAAGTGACAATAAAGACATTTATAATTTTACAGAAGACTTCAATTTCAAATAAATGCTGTTTTTGAGATATGAACTCGTAAAAGAAAAAAAAGTCAGAATTGTGAGATAAAAAGTCGCAATTGTTTTATTCCATGGCGGAAAAAAGCTTCCATAGGTTTCAACATTGATAATAATAAGAAATGTTTCTTAAACAGCAAATCAGCATATTGGAATGATTTCTGAAGGATCATGTGACACTGAAGACTGGACTTTGATTACAGGAATAAATTACAATTTTAAATATATTACAATACAAACCAGTCATTTTAAACTGATTGATGAGATTGAGGACTTCTTTTAAAAACATAAAAAAATCTTACCAACCTATTGAACAGCTTAATAATAAAAACAATGCATAGTTTATATACCTAAAGTAAATACTAAATAATGTTTTTCCTATCTCAGGAAGTACTCATTTGTATGTTTTGTCAGTAATAATAATAAAATTATATATTACAAGAAAAAAAGGAGGAAATCATAGTATCAGTATACTGAATGACCAAAACAAGTTTTATTATTTATTATGGTTATGTATTTGCATGATGGACTTTCAACAAATGATTGTATTACCATTGTACATGTCCAAAAAAAAAACCAGTACATATCTTAAAAAGTGTGGTAATACATACATTTACATTTTGGTGCTTTTGTAGGAAGGACCAAAATCTCTCAAACCTTTTACATCTTTCATGACAGTTTTACCTTGAGTTCTCTGATCCTGAGGTGTCTCAGGTAGATTAAAGATTCATAAGCTCCTCTGACTGTTACAGGCTCCTTGGCAACTTCTTCAGTGTCTTCAAACTTCTCATGCTGAAAAGCACTGCTGCTCTGACTAGAACAGTTAGGAGACAAAGAGTTGTTAAAATAAACCCTAACACACATTATTACAGACACATTTTAGCATTTGAAAAATTACCCTTTATGCTTTTTCTCAGAGCATTTCTGATCTGCATATTTAGATAAATGAAAAACCTGTCCAGTGGCCACCTGGAGAAAAAAAAGGAAAATAATGTGCACACAATAAAAAAATGGACTCATTGCTTTAAAATTAATAGGAAAGATATTTTTGTATTCTTTTGTATGGAAGCTTGTTTCCATAGAGAATAAAAAAAGGTAATTGCGAGTTTATTTTCTTGCAATTCCAAATTTATACCTCACAATTCTGCCTTTTCTCACAATTCAGAGCTTATATCTCACTATTCTGACTTTATTTCTCGCAATTCCAAATTAAATCTCGCAATTCTACCCTTTTCTAGCAATTCTGACTTTATTTCTCGCATTTCCAAGTTTATATCTTGCAATTCTGCCTTTTTTCCCCGCAAATCCATTTATATTTCACAATTCAGCCTTTCTTCCCCACAAAAATTCATTTATATTTCACAATTCAGCCTTTTTTCCCCACAAAAATTCATTTATATTTCACAATTCTGCCTTTTTTTCCTCACAATTCCAAATTTTATACCTCACAATTCTGCCTTTTTTTCTTTCAATACTGCCTTTTTTCTCACAACTCTGACTTTATTTCTCGCAATTCAACCTTTTTTCTCACAATTGCGAGTTTATATTTCACTTTCCTGACTTTATTTCTCGCAATTCTTCCGACTTTATTTTTCGCAATTCCGAGTTTTTATCTCACAATTCTGCCTTTTTTCTTTCAATTCTGCCTTTTTTCTCATAATTCCGAGTTTTTATCGCGCATTACTGCCACGTTACATAACAATTGACTGGGAGAATATAATTTACTATTCACACAGATGTTCACCTGAGGCATGTTTGTTGTGTTATAAATGCTTTTCCATATAGCAGAAGATTCTTTGAGAGTTTCTGTGCTGATTGATGGAGGTTTTGAGGGGTTTTCTGGCTGACGAACAGATGCAGTGTAATTCTTCAAAGCATCAGTCACTTTATGAAGATCTGACTCCTTTAGAAGAAAGTGCAAAACAAGATCATTATTGTAATGTTGGAGTATAGCAGTGTAACTTTGGTTAATTCATTAGCTAATATTAACTATCAATGAGCCATGCATTTGTTGCAGAATTTATTCATCTTTGTTAAGGTTAGTTATTAAAAATACAACTGTTCATTGTTAGTTAATTTCAGCTCAGGACCACTAAAAATAATATTTAAAGATACAACTTTTGATTTTAATAATGTATTAGTAAATAATGTAATAACCATTTACTAAAATTAATAAATGCTTTTGAAGTTTTTAATTGTTAGTTCATGTTTACTAATGTAGTTAACCAAAGTTAACAAATGGAACCTTATTGTAAATTGTTGCTGATATAATGTGCTCTGAAAACTTCAGTGCAATTGAACTAATACTGAAATTAACCAAAGCAAACCTGACAAAAAGTTTAGTATACATGAAATAATTAATATATGAGTGGCAAATTCAGCCATTCACCTCCAGGAACTTGCTGTGCATCTGGAGAAGTTCATCCATTGATCTGAGCTCCTTCAGTTTTGCTATTTGTTTTTGTTGCCAAGGATCTCGCTTTGGTTTCATCTGTTTGTTTCCCACAGGAGGCACAATAGAGCTTAGATATCATATTCCATCACATAGTTCATAAATTATCACATATAAAAAATACTGTTGGCTTGTCTCACCTGTATATGAGGAGTCCAGTTGGACTCTTTTCTGAGGGCCATGTTCGGACTCTTTCTCCCAAACTTCCTGTTTGCCGCTTCAGTGCTGTCGTACTGCAAGAAGGTCTTCATCTGCTCCTGATTTTTAAAAACAGTCTGAAACAGGTAACTAACCTACATAAAATAGAAACAAATCACATTATCGATAGTCACAATTTTCATAATGAACAAGAATTCATTATGTTGTAGAATTCATTTTAACATCTTTTAGATATCATTGATGTACTTTGATTAGGATTACCAGACTAAAAAGCTCCATTTCATCTCCAGCTGTCTTGATAGTGCTGATATCATATTGGATGTTGTAATGTGACAGGAGGAAGTCCATTTGCGCTTTAAAATCCTCTATATTGGTTGAGAGCAAGGGGACCTCTGACATTGATACAAATACCCCTGATGGCTCAAAAACAGAGTACAGTACATGTAAACTTATTTAAGCAGAACCTATAATGCTTTTTTACATTTTAAACTTTCTTTTAGTTTGTAATGTTGCTGTCTGAGCATGAAAAAGATCTAAATAGATAGACAGATAGATAGATAACATTCATTACCAGCAAAGTATGCAGGAGATGTCAAATCTACAGCGTTGGACATCTGATCCTCATTCCACTCGGTCGAAGGGAGATAATGAAGAACCTACAACCAGAATATAATAAAAATGAAAACCAGATTGTTCGTATAAATTATCATTGATTGTTAGTTGACAAACATCAGACATTGAGATGGACATGTCCTCCCTACACTGTGTTTTATGTAATTACTGTATGTTCAACAAATTACACTGAGTTAGAGGAAGTTAATTACAAACAAAAAAGAACCAGAACCAGTTATGCTTATACATTTCAGTTATAACCAACCGCTAGCATAGTACATGCAGTAACTTATTAACTGTAGCTTAGCATGAAAAGAAAACTTAATGAACAAGTACGATATTACTTGTTACTGGCATTAGCACAGTCATTGCTCAGTGTAGTGTATATCTTCATGAAGCCACACACAACCTAACCATGAGAACTACTCTTCAAAATCATACACATAGCAGAAACATAACAGCATGAAACACTAACAGATCTTTCCCTTTCCTAAAAAAACACATAAAATAACATAATTTCAACATTTACTCTCCTCATCCAGGCCTATGCAAAGTATGCTAACTAGAAATCTAGTAGTTATCATGATCAATAGTTATCATGATCAACATTATGTCAACAGAACTCATCAAAATAATGTTTGCAACTTAAATAAGTAAATCAGAATTTTTTTAACATGCAACCAGGCAATTATTTAAGTTATAGGTCAACTGAATTTCTTTTTAGAGTGAATAGGACTCAGAATTAAAAATGTGCTCGCTCATTTTCATTCGCTCCTTCAAGTGAACAGTATTAGTGGACTAACGTAGGGAATAGTGAATGAGGGTTTAGGATGCGTTTTCGGATTCAGATTCAAGAAACTGCGGTATGCTCATCTGGCCACTGAAGCAGAACAGCGAGGATGGAGAGTCCAGGTTTATCCAGTGGAAGTGGGTTGTCGAGGTTTTGTGGCACACTCTACAACCCGGTTCCTCAGAGACGTCGGATTCAGTGGCCAGGAGTTGCGTCGGACAGTAAAGAACTTATCTGAAGCAGCAGAATGGAGCAGCAACTGGCTGTGGTTGAGACGGAAAGATTCTAGCTGGCTGTGTACAGGCCGCCATGCTACGGTTTCGTAGAATTCTTGAAAAACTTGAAGAGTCTGTTGGTTTATTTGTCTAGGTTGTATAGTATTTACAGTCATTACGTTCCTGTGTATATTGCGTGAATGACGGGTGGTTGGGCAGATATTGTGTTTTTGCGGTAGGTAGTATGCCATACGGAACCGTTGCCACTGAAACTGCATATTAACGCACCAGTGGGGCTCGACAGCCTTAGTCAAACGGGTTGGCGCGTATGGTTGGGTTGCGGAGAGATTGTGAGATTGTGGTTAGGTCTCAGCAGCAGGAGGGATGTAGAGGTCAGTAAGCTGGGCTGAGTTGAGTGGGGGACGGAGGGGGGTGACTCTGGGACGCCAGAGTCACTGTCGAGCCCTCTTGAGGTGTCGTGGGCTAGTCGACGAAACACTGAGGACGGAAGGTGCCCACTTGAAGACCCTAGAGATGTCCCCTACTCGGCTCAATCCAGAAGGTTGTCGTGCTAGTCCACTAGGGAGACCACACTGTAGTTGCAGCCGTCGTGTGTGCTGACGCGCCAAGTACACTGCAGCCGTTAACGCCGGACAGAAGGGGAGTCACACCACCATATGGAAAGAAGCGTAAATGGATGGAGAAGCATAGTTTACTGTAAAGCTACGTCTTAGTGTTGCTTATCTTGGCGAAAGCCGAGTACAAATCAGCATGAAGTTTTAACATCTACTCTCGTGTAATGGAAATCTAGAAATTCTATTTCTTTCTTTTCTAATTCCAGTTAATTCTATTTTGATTTCTCTAGTCATAGTTTTGCCTGTTTTTTTTTTAGTTTGTTCTTGTTTCTGTTTATCTCATGTTGGCTTGTCTCTAGTCTTGTCTTGTGTTGTTTCCTGCCCTGCTTCCTGTGTCCTCCCTGTTGGTTGACTCTCTTTGACCTGGCAGCCAGCTCTGGTGCTTCAGCAGTTACATATCGTGCCAAGCCTCTGGTTCCTCAAGCTGCTGCCTTGTTGCTATCGTGTCTGGAGCTGTCTCTTCCCAGACCAGGCTGTTCTCCAGTTGTTTGCCCTGGCCTATTGTTCGGACTGCCCACCTCACAGATCTTGTACTGTGTTGTCTGTTAATAAATATCATTCCCCTGCTCATTCTGCGTCTGGGTCATTTTCTCAGTTGTTCCAAATCTGCAATAGTTTCTTTCTTCTTTTGAACACAAGATATATTTTAAAGCATGTTGGTAATTAAACAGTTGACCGTAGCCATTGACTTCCATTGTAGGAAAAAAATCAGTAGCTATGTTTCCATCACCCTGTTTTTATGTGCATTTTGAAGTATTGGATCCTAAATGAGTGATGGAAACGGCAAGTTTCGGAAAAATTCGCTTGAGTTGGTTTTTTGACTTATTTGACTTAAGAGCTAATGTGAATAATGGGAGATGGAAACGCATTTGCCGAATAAATTCTGATCTAGTGAACATTAAAGCCACGTGACTAGGGAGACCACACTGTAGTTGCAGCCGTCGTGTGTGCTGACGCGCCAAGTACACTGCAGCCGTTAACGCCGGACAGAAACAGGCTGTTTCTGCTGATGGTGTTTTATTTACTTTTGGTTACTTGGTTACCAATACCACTGTCATTGGCTCAAACAACTTTATGAAAACGCATTTTTTTTTTTTTTTTTTTTGCAAACTTTGAAAAGATTCGCTTCCCGTTTGGATGTAAACCCAGCTTATGGCTACCATCAATTCTCTGGTAACCAACATTCTCTATACTATCTTCTTTTGTGTTCAGCAGAAGAAAGAAACTCATACAGGTTTTGAACAGCATGAGGGTGAGTAAATGATGACACAATTTTCAATTTTGGGTGAACTATCCCTTTAATAGTTAGTAAGTGGTTAAGTTTATGTATTGGGTAGGATTAAGGGATATAGAATAAGGTCATGCAGAATAAAGCATTAATATGTGCTTTATAGGTACAAATAAACAGCCAATATGCTAGTAATATGCAGGCTAATAAGCAACTAGTAAATAGTGAGAATTGGTCCTCAAATTAAAGTGTTGCCAAATGTTCTTATGTATTCTCACATGCAGAAAGTTGAAGATGCTTTTTATGGAGTGCAGATGGCAAATAAGCCACTGGAGGTAAATGATGACATCTTCCTGTGTGAGCACAGCGACAGGGCTCTCCACACCTGCCAGGACCTTCTCTCTGGACACGGCAAGACGACGTGCCCGGTGCACAGAGTCCTCAAATTCATTGCTTAAATGTGTGATCTGTTTCTACACAAAGCAATGGAGACAGGATTAATAGATTCCTTTTGCCACGGAATGCATGAAAATATTCTAAAATGCAGAATTTTAGATTACTTTATATTGAGGATATAGTTTCTCCAAAACAGTGGAATGGCGACCAAATCTCCTCCATCTCAGCATCAGCTGGTATTTGCACCGTGCCAGTTTATACGTTTGATCTGCGTAAAACTGTTAAGAAAGGAGACAATATTTTCAGAAATGCTTTTAATACAAGATTATAATTGTGTTAAGTCACCTTTATTTATAAATGACTTTATACAATACAGATTCTTTCAAAGCAGCTTTACAGTGATAAACAGGAAAATAACAGATGCAAACTCAAATTCTGATGCAAAGCAGCTCTAAAAAAAGACAAAGAGTTCAGTGTTGAGTTCAGTCAGTTCAGTGTTGAATCAGTTCATGTCATTAATTGTGTAAAGTTCATCAGTTATGAAAGAAGCACAATAAAACAGCTCATAACTGACCTGATGCAGCAGTAAGGGCAGACCGTCAGGTGTGTGCTCTTGTGTCAGACAGCTCTCAATCTCTCTCTCAGCCACTTCTGCTTGTGACACAACAGGCTTTGTGGACGAAACCTAAAGTCACAGGTCATTTGCAACAACGACAACAAGGGATGTCAAATAAACAGATGAAGGAGCTTAAAACTAATTAAGAACTCAAATAACTGTACAAACTCACTTGCAGAGCTTTAAGGAGCACCTGCTGCCTCTCCATACGAAAGTAAGACGCATCTTTTGGAATATGGACAGAGCTGAAAAAGTTGGCAAGAGCAATAGTTTGGTCTATTGGATTTTTTAATGTGAGAATGAACATTAATGCTAAGCATTACATAATTCAATGTATAATGTTTGTTAATGACTCATTAATGAAAGTTATATGAGTGAAAGGGTTAACTTAGTTCACCTTCAACCAAATAATTAAAAATGTTGTCATCATTTACTCACCCTCAAATTGTTCCAAACCTGTAACGTTATGAGTTTCTTTCTTCTTCTTAACACAAAAGAAGTCATTTTGAAGAATCTGGGTAGCCAAATAATTGATGGTAGCCATTGTGGAAGCTGGTTTCTGCCACGGAATAAAACTAAAAGATAATTGCGACTTTTTGTAAGAAAAAGTATTTTTTGTAAGAAAAACTTTTTGCGCAATTGTAAGAAAAAAAAAGTCAGAATTTCGAGATGTAAACTCGCAATTGCGAGAAAAACAGCAAGAATTGTGAGTTCTACCGGCAACTACCTTTTTTTTTTTTTTTATTCTGTGGCGGAAACAAGCTTTACCCCAAAAGTAGCCTAGCTACTGTGGAAGTCAATGGGGTCCATCAACTTGTTACCGATATAAAATATCTTTATTTGTGTTAAGCAGAAGAAAGAAACTCACAGGTTTTGGAAGAACATGAGGGTGAGTTAGTAGTGATACAATTTTCATTTTGGGGTGAACTATCCCTAACACTATATCAGTCTTACCTGTATGGTTTTGAGGATATTTTATGTAACATCTCATTGTCCTCGATCTCAGTCCTCAGAGCCTGAATCTGAGCGGATAGTTCTTCTTGTAGCTGCTCCACCTTCACCGAGGAGCCGAGTCTATATGTCCGTGACATCTTCAATTCACAATCCCAGTTTGTGCTCAGAAACTCATGCAGTCGTTCTGTTCTGTCCTTGCAGCTGTAACGTTACTGTATTAGTTGCATGTAGAGCAGTTTGAATCAATAGAAAGAAAAAATGCAAATGAAACGAGCTTTATTTAAGAGTGTGATACGTTCCAACTTTTGCTCCAGTGTTTGTGTCGGTGGTTGCGCAGTTGTTATAGAAACAGACGCGCAATTCAAATGAATGGCGGTAAATCACACATTAGTTGAAACAAGTCACACACACACACACACATTCTCTCTCTCTCTCTCTCTCTCTCTCTCTCTCTCTCTCTCTCTCTCTCTCTCTCTCTCTCTCTCTCTTAGTATTATAGGGCTCAAATTAGAATCCTCAAAAGAATGAACCAGTAGCCTACTGTAGCCTATTATTTGATCTTTGTCCCATAAGCATTCCTTTGGGCACGTTCAGTATATCTTTTAATACAAAATAATATGCAAAATATATTATTGTTAAAAGTAACTTGTGTTAATGTAGTGTCACATCTGTACAGCAAATATCATTCAAGATAAATTAAGGTATTATGGTGAGTCTACATGTAGGCCTATATGTGGCTTTTAACCTGCAGATGGCGGTGAAAACTCAGGCAAGTGACTCAATTGTATTGTGCTGACACAAGAAAAGAGGACAGACATGTCAGCTCTACCTGAAGTCATGAACAGCATCTTTTTTATTTACTTGATTTCACATGAAATAGTCCTTATACTGATCTTGTAAATTGCAAGACCCCAAACATCTTCTCGTTGACCGAGTTAGTCAAGCCTTAGACAGACAGACAGACAGATAGATAGATAGATAGATACATACATACATACATACAGACAGAGATATAAAGATAGTCAGACAGATAGATATTTATAAGATTGTCACTTTAAACCTATACAGCAAGAATCATTTCAATCAGTCGATTCTCAATGTATAATTTAATAAATCACATCCACCTCTCTGGATTTAAATAGCACAACATTCCAAGTTGACTTGGATACAGGAGCTCCGATTGGTTCGTGGTAAAAGCAGCCGGTAGCCAATGAGAGATCATCACCAAGGTGCCATCCCACCAATGAGTGCACAAGGACTCGGGCCACATTTTACAGCTATTGTCACTAGGGGGTTGTTTTCCTCCCTGCAGAGAGCAGTAAAACATTATGAATGATTTTCTTAACAAAATCAATCCCACTGATTGAACAGCGAATATGAATGAGCGTGATTGCTACACGTGCATCAATACACAAAAAAAATCAGCAATCAAACAACAACAGGGACTTAATTTAAGAGAACATTTCATACATTTTCAAAAGACCCATCTCCTTGGTAACCATAGACAATCTGGATGCCCTTCATAGGGGGAAAAGCTAGAAAAAGAAAAAGACTGCCAAAGGTTTGAACCCTCTTCTTAAGTCTGGGTTGAAATTAAACTGTCCAGACACCAACAATCTCTTCTGTCATTCACAGACTTTGTCACTTTGGGAGAGTGTTTAGAAGCCATGTAACAAAACCCAAAACCTTTTTGAGGGAAATTATTTGTTATCGGAAAGCAAAACGACTCGGTTACTAACGTAACCTCGGTTCCCTGAGAGGAGGGAATGAGTATTGCGTAAGTATCTTACGCTATGGGAAAACTCCTTTTCTCGAGAATATTGAAGTCTTTATGTAAAACGTATGTATGAACGAAGGAGCTCAGTCATTGGCTGTGCTGCGGCAACTTGCTCGAACCAATGACGGGGCGACCTTGAATGCGCGACCAATGAGCGCGCTTCGCGCCCGCGCGCGTCAGAGCCCGCCAAGATGGGCGTGGCCAAGAGCTATATATTGGGCGCCCCGTCATGAGAGTTCTTTAGGTTAAAACGACTGAAGCGAACTAACCAAGCACAAGCACGGCAGCTTACGCAATACTCGTTCCCTCCTCTCAGGGAACCGAGGTTACGTTAGTAACCGAGTCGTTCCCTTTCGAGAGGTCTCTCCTATTGCGTAAGTAGCTTACGCTATGGGAACACCATGCAAAACGCTGTGCGTGCTGAACTTCGCCTTATGATAGCCAGAGGCAGGTGCCTGAGCTGAAAAGCAAAGTTATCATCCAACTAGCCGGCAGAGGGGAGCTTTATATGTGGGAAAAAATACAGAGCGGCTAGAAGGCGCTCAGTGTGACACAAGCACATACATAATCTAGATACGAACTCGTAGTTCAACTAGCATCATGCTGATAGTACATTGGAATGCAATGTCGGGACCTGTAGGTTGTAGAACCTGATAAATGTGGACGGTGAGGCCCAGCCTGCCGCCGCACAAATATCCTCGATCGGTATCCCGCTCGACCATGCCCAGGAAGAAGCCACACTCCTGGTGGAGTGTGCTTTGACTCCCCAGGGGCATTGAAGTCCCTTAGCTTCATAAGCCAGCGCTATAGCTTCAACTATCCAGTGAGAGATTCTCTGCTTTGAAACGGCGGAACCTTTCGTACGGCCGCCAAAGCATACAAACAGTTGTTCTGTCTGTCTGAATAGGGCAGAACGCTCCAAATACACTCTGAGAGCCCTAACGGGGCAGAGTAGATTAGCGTCGTATTCGTCTGCTGGAGACGATAGGAGTGGTGAGCACTTTAGGAATATACCCATGTTTCGGTCTAAGGACGACCCTGCAGTCGTTAGGTCCGAATTCTAGGCAGGCAGCGCTTGTCGAAAGCGCGTGCAGGTCACCCACTCTCTTGACCGAGGCGAGTGCCAGCAAGAGCGCAGTCTTGAGCGAGAGCTGTTTAAGGTGCACGGTTCGGAGTGGTTCGAACGGGGGCCCTTTAAGAGTGTCTAGGACAGTAGCTAGGTCCCAGATCGGCACTGAGGGGGGGCGTGAAGGGTTCATCCTCCTAGCGCCCCTTAGGAAACATAATTAGGTCGTTTCTTCCCAATGGACGTTCCATTACAGGGTCGTGTGACGCTGTGATGGCCGCCACATATACTTTGAGCGTGGAGGGGGTGCGGCCCGCCTTCAGAAGCCCTTGTAGAAAAGCGAGTACGTTCGTAATCTCGCATGTTTCAGGGTTCAGGCCCTTGGCATTACACCAGTCACTGAACACTTTCCATTTCTGGGCATATAAGCGTCTCGTGGAGGGCGCCCGCGCCTCAGCGATGGTTTTTAGTGCTCCGCTCGTGAGGTTCCTGGGAACCCGTTGAGGGGCCACGCATGAAGGGCCCACAGATCGGGGCGGGGATGAAATATCATCCCGCTGGCCTGACTGAGGAGGTCTGGCCTCAGTGGAATCGGCCGTGGTGCAGATTGCATTTTCATCAGATCTGGAAACCATGTTTGGTTCTTCCAGAGTGGGGCTATCAGCAGCACTGCGTTTTTCTCCTCTCTGACCCGACTGATGACCTGTGGCAGCATCGCGATCGGGGGAAAGGCATATAAGGGGCGGCTCGGCCAGCTCTGGGCGAGCGCGTCCGTGCTTTTCGTGAAGAAAAGAGAGCAGTGCGCGTTCTCCTTGGAGGCGAAGAGGTCGATCTCCGCTTTGCCAAAGGTTTTCCATAACCACTGAATCGTCAGCGGGTTGAGAGCCCATTCTCCTGGGAGAATCTTGTCTCTGGATAGCATGTCTGCCCCCTGGTTCAGGGCGCCTGGCACATGCGCTGCTCTCAGCGAGCGCAAGTTGTGCTGGGACCATAAAATGAGTCTCCTGGCCATTGAATGCATGGAGCTCGACCTGAGTCCACCCTGGCGATTTATGTACGACACTACCGTCATGTTGTCCGTTCGGACCAGGACGTGTTCGTTTTTTAGATGTGGGAGCAGGGCTCTGAGAGCCAAAGCGACCGCTTTCATTTCCAGACAGTTTATGTGTAGGCGCTTCGTAAAGGGCCCCCCAACCTATTTTGGAGGCATCTGTCGTTATCATCTTTCTCCTTGTGTTCACACCCAGACTCACGCCTGACTGGTACCAGTCGGCGGCTTTCCAGTGCGTCAGGGCTTTTATACAGCCGTGGTTCGCTCTGATTAAAAAGTGGCCCGAACACCACGCGTGAGTAGGGACGCGGCTCTTGAGCCAGCGTTGGAGAGGGCGCATATGCAACAATCCTAGCTGGAGTACGGCCGATGCTGAGGCCAGGAGACCGAGCATCCTCTGAAACCGCTTGACGGGGGCACACGCGCCCGCCCTGAATGATGTTGCAAGGCGCCGGATGGTGAGCGCGCGCTCTGATGAGAGACACGCTGTCATTTGCATCGAGTCTAGAACTATTCCCAGGAAAGAAATCCTCTGGCTGGGAGATAGTATGCTTTTTGCAAAATTGATTCTTAGACCCAGGCATTCTAAATGGCTGATAATCCAAGATCTGTGTGTTATTAACTGACTTTCTGATTGTGCTAGAACCAGCCAATCGTCGAGATAATTCAGTATTCGCACTCCCCTTCGCCTTAGGGGGAAAAGTGCTGCATCCATACATTTCGTGAATGTACGGGGAGCCAGGGACAGGCCGAACGGAAGTACTGTGTACTGGTATGACTGTCCCTCGAAAGCGAATCTCAGAAACGGCCTGTGATGAGGCGCTATTGGAATGTGAAAGTAAGCATCTTTCAGATCCGCTGAGAGAAACCAATCTCCTGGGCGTACTTGCGCGAGGATATGCTTGGTTGTTAACATTCTGAATCATTAGCGAATCATTAGTGCTAATCATTAGTGCTGAGCGAATCATTAGTGCTTTGTTCAGGTGTCTGAGATCTAGGATGGGGCGGAGACCGCCATCCTTTTTCGGGACGAGAAAATAGCGGCTGTAAAAACCTGCCTCGCTCAGAGAGGGGGAAACAGTTTCCACAGCGCCCTTTTCTATTAGTTTGCGCACCTCGGTGCGTAGAACATGTGAACACTCCTTTCTCACTTTCGTCTCGACCACAGTCGTAAAACGTGGTGGTCTGCGAGCGAACTGGAGCGAGTATCCGTGCTTTACTATATTCAATACCCATTTCGGCATATCTGGAATGTTTTCCCATGCCGCTGCGTGTACAGATATGGGCTGAATACAGGCTAGGGGCGGGCCGCTGTGTCGTAGGGACCCGGCCAGCGAATCACCTGAGCTCGTAGCTCTCAGAGGCGCGGGCGCGCGCTGAGCAGCTGAGTGAATGGGCGCGTGTGTGATTACAACAGCGCGCGCTGTGTCTGTAAAACTCGCAGCCTGAGCTGGGGTTGTGTTTGACACTGTAAGGACAGTGTTTATAAGTGGGGGTGCATAAACAGTGGTAGGCACACGCGTCACTTTTATAATGTTTCCCGCTTTTACTGGGGATGAATTTATAACTGTGTGAACAGTGCTTGTGTGTAGTGGTGCGTACATGACCGTAGGCACGTGATCTACATTCAGGGGGCGCGCAGCCTGAGCTGGGAATGAATTTGGCACTGTTTTGACAGTACCTGGGAATGCACACTTTTTGGACATGTGAACCCTTAGTGACACAGACAGAAAAAGACTCTTTTTGTGTTTTCTGTGCGTCGCCGTAAAAACGGCGTTTGTTTGCAGGTGAGCGAGCTCTGTGACTGGCCCATTGACTGCTATATGGACATATCCAGCCGCCTGTAAGGGGACTGGGTAATGTTTGAGCTTTTGCAGAGAGAGCGGTCTGGCTTTTGCGAGACACGCACTCTCTCTTCTCATTCCTGTGGCTAGGACGGCTTTCGAGGCTCAGGGTTTAGCACAATCTTGGGCCGAGGACCCCGTCACTCAGAAGGCGGCTTGCGGTTGTGAGAGCGCGAGCGGCGTCGAGCGTCAGCCTGAGGTGCGGGCTGAGAGGCGGTGGGAGCTGTTCTAGCCCGATGCGGCTTTGGCGGTCTCTGTCTGCTCTGCGATGAGCTGGAGCGCTTGGGCAGGAAATGCCGCATAGCTTGTGAAGTGTTCTGGGCCTCAGTGAAGCGTTCGGCGAAACCCTTAACCGCCGGTCCAAACAGCCCGCTGGTGGAGATAGGCGCGTCGAGAAATGGTGCCTTATCCGCGTCCTTCATCTCCGTCAGAGTTAACCACAGATGGCGCTCGAGAACAGTCAAATTAGCCATGGCACGGCCAATAGACTGGGCGGTGGCCTTCGTGGCTCGCAGAGCTATATCAGTTGCGCTGCGTAGGTCCCTAAAGGCTTCGGGTTCGGGGCCAGACTCGTCCATAGAGCGGAGAAGCTTGGCTTGGAACACTTGAAGTACCGCCATTGAGTGAAGCGCTGATGCAGCTTGGCCGGCGGCGGCGTAGGCGCGACCGGCAAGAGCAGAAGTAGTGCTGCAGGGCTTCGAGGGGTGGGAAGCTTTGGCTTTCCATCCGGTGGTGGAGGGCGGGCAGAGATGATTGGCCACGGCCTCCTCGAGGGGCGGCGTTCCCTCGTAGCCTCTTTCCTTCGCGCCTCTCCAGAGGAGAGCGAAGAAGAAAAAGAAGGCTTTAGGCGCGCAGAGTGGGGGGCTTTCCACGACTTGGTGAGTTCGTCGTGAACTTCCGGGAAGAAGGGAGAAGGCCAGCCTGCTGGCGCCCCTGCAGAAACCACTCATCCAGTCGGCTCCGGGTTGGTTCTTCGGGAGAAGACCAATCGAGCCTGAGGTCTTCCACGGCCTTAGAGAGGACACGGATAATCTCGGTATCCACAGTATTTGGAAGTCAATTGGGTCCATCAACTGTCTGGTTACCTACATCTTCCTTTGTGTTCAGCAGAAGAAAGAAATTCATACATGTTTGAAACAACTTGAAGGTGAGTAAATGATGACAGAATTTTAATTTTGAAGTGAACTATTCCTTTAAGCCAAATAACACTAGAGCATAGTTTGGACTTTTTCAAGTGTATTTTAGCTATATCTCCTGCAAAGTAAACAGTTTTTTTTTTTATTAACCCTCATATGGACTCCATTTTATGTTTCCTCATTAAAAAAAAAAATCCATTCATCTCAGTGGCATAAGATTTTGTGCCTTTTGTTAAATTATCTAAACACACACACACAAACTGAGCTTGATTCGGTAGTTCCAAACGGACCCCACATTGAAAATTAATGCGAAAAAAATTTAGTGAAAAATTTCTAGTTTTTAATTTTTCAATTAAATCAATAAATCTAGAATAATCTGAAAATTCACACAGAAATGAAGGCGTGGTTCTAGAGCACAAATGCAGTGTAACAAACATTCTCACTCATACTCACACTTTCTCTCTCTCGCTCTCTCTCACACACACACACACACACACACGTGACTGCAACAAACAGCATTTGTATAGAATTTGGCAAACAAAATCAGCCACAAATGCAGAAAAAAATGCTGATACAAAGGGGTGAGACCTAACCCGCACACACACACAACTCATCTCTGCTTATTGCTATTGGTTTTATTTACATATCTAAAATTGGTGATTTTTTACATTTGGTTTATTGAAATAAATAATTTGTGAACAGAATCTGACTCTTAGGTTTTTTTAGTGGCATTTTAGTTATATTTTTGCTAATTTATATGGCATTATTGCAAAAACAGACATTTCAAACAACAACAAATTCAAACCTTTCACAAAAATACTGACTTCAAAGTATTTTATAATGTTTTAATATGTATTAGCAAAATATATATAAAAAAGTTGTGATAGGAGCAGTTGGCCACATCCAGAAAAAATTATGGATCTCTATGGTCCTCTGCTAGATATATAGTCAAAACCAAAGAGTTAATATAACCAAAGAGAGTAATTTTTTTGGATGTCAATGGCTAGGCTACCGTCAACTGTTTGATTACCAACATTCTTCAAAATATCTTCTTTTGTGTTCTGCAGAAGAAAGAAATTCATACAGGTTTGGAACTACATGAGGGTGAGTACGCGATGACAATTTAAATTTTTGGGATAAATATCCCTTTAAGTCATGATCCACAGAAAACTGTGCCACTAAAATTAAATAAATGAGAGGATGTTTGCCAACAAGAGCCCCTTAATCAGGGTTCTGAAACCAGTAGCTGTGATTAAATAAATACATTCACTTGGAATAACAAAATGTCCAGATTAAATGGTCCACAAATTTTCAATATACTGTGTGGCTTCAGAATTTTAGGACACATTGCATGTTTTTTGCAAATATCTAGTGATCAGTTTGACCAGACAGACGCACAAGCATTAAATCAGTTGCTTATTCTATGACATATTAAAATAAAGACTGACAAAAAATATATTGTGTAATACAAGCTTTATTTACATGCACCTTGCCTTGCACTACCTTGTTTACATTATCCAAAATGGAAATACACAGGTAAAGTCAAGCAAACATTGAGTGGATGTTAACTAACAGCCAACTGTGGTGTGAGGTGCTACACACGTGGATTTCGTCTTCACAATTCATGTTAATTCCTTCGTAAAGATAACAATTCAAAATGAATAAAAATTGTAGTAGTTCTTTCGTGAAGTACGATGATCCTACCCAAAGAATATGAAAACCAAGAATTAAAAGCATTTCGATTTTGAGGATGCCATTTATGATGCTATTAAACGGATTACACAATGTGAAACTACAGTAAGTAAACAAAGGTAAACAGCACAATCAACTTTTTATAGTCATCTTAAATTCTGTGACTCCAGCTGATTATAAAAAGCAGATTATAAAAAATCATTGCTTATAAGAGGCTTTTGAAAATTCTGGGTGTGAAACTGACCTTAACAAAAGGTACATTCGACTGTGATGTTAAAACAACATTAGGTTACAACTATTGAAACGCCTGCAAGTTGTCCCTGAATGGCACTACTATTTCATCAGACTGAATAGTTGCATTATTTTTCACCAGCCTCAAATTTGGTTGTCTGGCATGTTCAAGATCAACAGTGAAATACAGTACAACGTAGGTGCATTCTTAAATAGCTTATCCATATACTAAAATGTGGCTGCCTTTCATTTTAAAACTGTTAGGATGCTTCAAACACACTGCCATAACAACTGATGGACACGTTCTACTAGCACCAGCCATTGTGTAGAAATGTACACATAAATGCTAAGAAAGTAACATGCCAGCCATATGAACTGACCCAAAACAATTTCACTTAGCACCAAATGCTCTTAGCTTAATTTTTTCCTGCTACAAATACACAAACATCTAGTGGTCCTTAATCAGCGTTCCAAAGTTTATAATTGTTAATATACCATATGTTTAGAATAAATCCAATATTTATGTGTAAACACACGCACACATATTCAGTGTACAGCACATACACATATGCACCATGGGCCTCATTTATGAAATACAAGTACAACAGAAATCTATGATTTTGGCAGATATTTGTAACGTAAATGGTTGCATGCATGTAGACTGTACAGTATATGCACACATAATCACTAATCAAATTGAAAGTATCAATTAATGGACAAAATTTTGTTTTCCAAATGTTTAAATTGTTCAACTACTCAGATTTTATAAATAATTTATACAGCAATTACTTCATGAATGAGGCTCTATGTGTGTGAGTGTATAAACACATACAAAAATACAAATATATAGCTCATAATCTATTTAAAAATGGTTGACATCAGAAGTGAAAGCGGTTTAGGGGTGATTGAGATGCTCGTGTTCAAGAACTCCAGAGCAGGATAAATGCACAGGTTTTGTTAGGAAATCCATGGGAAACACTGCAGACTAGTTTCATACAGCAGAACACTAAATACATAGCTTATCATCATATCATAGTTCACTTTTCCATAAAAGGAGTCAAGGATACATTATGATCACTGGTTTCACAAAAACACAATAACTTCCCCTTTTCAGATTTATGAAAAATAATCTGAGAAACAGACACATTTTTCATGGCCATTTTTTCGGACAAACGAAAAACATTCTCAATAGTTTGTATTGTAAACAGGCCATTGTCGCAATTGTCCAGTAGAGGACACATTTGGCAAAAGGCAAGTGTTTGTTTCAATGTGAGGACTGGAAATCTATTAATCTTGATTACGGTTACAATAAATTACAACAAACTAAGGGCACCTTCAGACTAGAGTACAGACTAGACTTGATTTCAATTGGGATTATGTATCGCAACGACAAAGAAAATGCCAGGGTTTGCCAAAGTGACGACCAAAAGTTGAGAATATTTTAACTTTCACTGCAATGCCAGTTGCGGGTACCAGTTTCTGTCGTAGGTACTAGAGAATTCAAGATTCTTTCTTGGTTGTCAAACTGACATAACTCTTTCCACACTCTCAAATGCATTTGTAAGAGCTTTCTCTAGTGTGCAGGGACCCTCATACACAGTGGTGGATTCAGGGATTTTGTATTCTAGATAGACTAAGGGAAGTACTGACCTTCAAGTCTTCATATATAGACAACCTTTCGTTTACGATACTACACCTACCATATTCCAGCAGCGGAGTTCATTACCACGTCACTGGCAATTAGATTAACCTGCAAGCACTTCAAGGTTAAATTGGTTGAAACACTTTACAACGTCCATTAAACCAGCCTCAATCATGACAATACAAAACACAAAACTACAACACCGACTGGGTAAATCACTGACGTTAACTCAAACTGATTCCAATGGATGTCAAATAGCTTTTCTACAGCATAATGTACAGTTGCTTTACAGTGGACAGTTGGCTCAAATGCTGTGTTCTGTCCATCCCTACATTCCTGGGCCTGGCCGGATCAACCTGGTACCCAGCTTTGGGAGGAGGTTCGTTTGGTTCTGGAGAAGCTCTCTGAAGTCAGGTTAGCATTCTGAGAGGAGATAAGATGGGAATCGAAACTGAACTCCAGGCCATCGGCATCCATCAGATCGTTGCGAGTGATGGTGTCCATGTCGCAATCGAAACTCCCACTTAACGCCTCAAGATCCAATTCAGATGGGAATCGGTCCTGAGATGCCAACTGAACTGAGGAAAGGCTGCCATTGAGACCTGCCAACAACAAATCAGAGGAGTTGAGCTGCATAGATGTGCTTCTGAAGGGAGACTGTTGGAGATGTTGCTTCATCAAGCTTTGGTAGTCTGACTCGCTGCAGTTCATCCGCCATCCAGATGGCGACGCCTTCTTGAGCCCTGCTTGTCCTCCAGGCCCAGCCTGGTTGGACATCATGGGATCATTACGCAGCAACAGCGCACTGCGACGGGCATTCTGGGAGGAAAGGGAGGCACTGGCTTGTGACATAAGCGGGTCAGACTGGGTAAGAAGGACATCGCTACGACTGTTGGACTCGGAGCTGAGCAAGTCCTGCAGACTCTGTTCGCTAAAGAGGGAACCGCAGGAGAACGTAGCCTGCTTGTTTTCCTGGATTGTTTGCATTGGAGACTGCCTCAGGGCGGTGACAGACGGAGGGCTGAACAAGGAGTTAGTGCCATAGCTGCCAGTGGGAATTGCCAGACTGCTCCCAGAGCAGCTGAAGGTAAACACAGGGCTTCCCTGTAGGTTGGCCCCACTCTCATCTTGACCTGGAGACTGGGAAGCAGTCAAGCTGATGTTGTCTAGAAGGTCGTCCATTAGGTTATCGGAGAGGCCGTCGTTGAGGTTCATGGTTCCTGCAAGGTCAGCTAGACGGGGCAGTTCGGTCAGCCCGGTGGATGGAGACATACTACTAGGGCTGGAGTACAGCATGGGCGACAGGGGAGAGTCGTTGTCAGGAACTTCGTCCATCTCGAGGTTGGCCAGAATCGGAGAAAGGCGTCCGCTTAGGGTGCTGGCATTGGAATTAGTGCGAGAACGGAAATCCGTCCAAGCATCGAGCTCGTCGCTACTGCGGGAGGTCGGGCTGCCGGTCCATTTGGACAGGCTGGAGGAACTCTCTGAGCTTCCATCCTGAGTAGCCTGAAGGGCTGCCTTTTTCTTTGCGGCACGGCCACGGGCGCTCTTGATGAGCTTATTACTGTTGTCCATGGAAACTGCACGTCTCCGAGGGGCTTTTCCCCCTTTTCCACCATCAGGATTGACCATCCACCATGAACTCTTTCCTGTTCCTTCATTTTGGACCCGGACAAAGCGACTGTGGAGTGACAGGTTATGTCGTATTGAGTTCTGTGAAAAGAGAAGAGTAGATGGTGAGCTGTGCATCATAAGAAATGCTTGAAACATACATATATACAGCCTGTTTTAAATCCCTCAGCTTTATTCATTAACCAATTGGCCATTAAAAAGCAGAATAATGGCCTAATGTTATATAATGGCCAAATAATCTTGGAATCAATAGTGCATAGTAGAGATGCGCGGATGGGCTATTATTTCATCCGCAACCGCATCATAAAACTCATCCATCCGCACCAAAATTTTTGACCAATTTTAGAAAACCGCACGCGCCTGCCATCCGCTGATTGGGCGATACAAGGCGCTGCTGATAACAGCCGCGAGACTAGAAAGCTCTCAGAATATCAGCAGAGAACTCCGTCTCCGATCGGCGCGCAGGGACAAAAATACATAAAATAGCCTAAATTAAACGCACTTCGGCAAACCTGACCTTATCTGATCAATACTGTACAATGTACAATATTGTATAATGTAATATATCTGTACAATATTTTCATTGTAGCCTAATAGAAAACGCATTTTGGCACATAATTTCAACATGCTGCTATTGTATGGGGCGCCGTTTGTAAAGCGGCTCACGCTGAAAATAACAGCAACATTGTCACATTCAGCTTCAAACAATGTTTAAAAAAACTGGTATGAATTTTTGACGGTCACTTTTTAGCACATTTACAACAATATTTGTCAACTTAGAAATATTTTAAATAGTTAAATCTAAATATTAAATGTTACACGTAAATGTTAAATCTAAATGTTGACTCTAAATGTTAAATCTAAATCTAAATGTTAAATCTAAATGTTAAATCTAAAGTTAAATCTAAATGTTAAATCTAAATGTTGAATCTAAATGTTAAATCTAAATGTTGAATCTAAATGTTAAATCTAAATGTAAATCAGATAACTCAGATAGTCAGATAACAATATTTAACAATGTATACATATATTTTTCATTTGATTGGTTCAACCGCCCACCACCCGCCCGAATTTAATTAAAATATTTTTTTTCGTCACGTCATCCGCCCGATCCGCGGTTTATCCGCCAACCGCGCATCTCTAGTGCATAATGCTGAGTAAGGAACAATTCCACTTTAACTTGATTGCTTTACTCAGAGATTGAAGAGTCATGCGACCCCTCAGACCAATAGAGTCCATGTGTTTTCAGGGCTCGACATAAGCAATGGCCCGGGGCCAGTAAAAGAGTACGTCGGGCTAGTTGATTGGCCAGTCAAACAAACAGCAAACGTCATATACAGTGGAGCGAAGAGTGTCAATGTTACTTCAGGTTATTTATAACGTGTTAAAATGTCAAAGAACTACGAGGCTGATACGAGAAAGAGGACATTCCTAGTAGGGCTGGGCGGTAATTAAATCGAGTTTGTAGGCTACAGTATATCGATTTTTTTAAACGATATGGAATGAGGCAATACCGTTTATATCGATACAGTAGTTTGACACAAGCACATCTGAAAAATAGCGGAGTACGCAGCGTGAGCTCCTGCAGTGAAAGAACATAGTACAATTTGTCCTAAACATGACACAAGCTTATATTAAGCGCTTCAAAATAACTGGTAAGATATAGTTAACAAGTTTAAAGCAGTTTGCCCTGTCAGATGCCCTGTCAGATAGGCTACTGTTGCTGACTGACAGATAAGTACTGGCGCTGTTTAATGCGTTTGAGACGTGGCGCTTTCCTCAGTGCTTAACTTACATTTCTCCATCTGTAAATGTTAGAAAGTCAAACAAATACGTCCATTTCACTGTCAGGAGAGGACGAGCCCTCTGCAAGTGAATCTCCGCTAATATTCAAGCTTCCATTAATGAGCGCCGCCGCGAGCACGCGCGCCTAACAGACGGAGCACAATAGAATAGTAGCGCAATAATTCTTACTAAAATATAGCCTACATATTGCTCAAATATTTGTTGTTGGAGACAATAAATGTGCCATATGTGGAATTTTAAACCTACAAGCATGTTTTTATGAAAGTGAGCATTAGGCTATGGGGTAATCAAATGCAGGCTAATATAATTAGTTTGTGCTTTTGTTTTTATTTTCATTTTTTAGCCTTAGTCATTTTAAAAACAAAAGCATTATTTTTGTTTTTAGATTGTAATGTTTCAATGTTAGAATGTAATATGATTTGAACCACCTTTTTGCACATAATATATTGCATAGCCTACATTACATTCCCTATATTTGTTTCCATATCCTTCAATATCAATATTGTTTGGATATCATTGAGCAGGATGTGAAATAATTTTTTTTTTTTTTTTTAAATACAGATTTTCTTTATCCAAATAGAAAAACATAGAAAGTACCGAGAACTGGCGTAGCCACGGGTGTGCCGGTGCCACCCACAGTGGCAGCTGGCACACCTAAAATAGATGCAGAATTCTTTTTTAAAGTTTTAATAAAAACGTTTCCTAAACTTGGACTAATGTTGTTTACTTAAAATATTTGTACATTTAAAATGTATTTTAATTTTTAAATTATTATCATTAATAAAATATCTGCCGACATTCTGACTGCCAACCAATCCGCAAACAGCCGCTGACTGGTACGGTTGTGCTGTTGAGGCTCGTGCAGCCTCATGAGGAGAAATGGAAACAAATGAGCGCAGATCACACAAAGAAACTTAATGAACATAGAGCGGTTAAAAAAAATAATGTGGAGTTTTTATATTTATAACATATGATATGATACAGTTAAGGAACATCACAGTGACCACGAGTTCTAAATACCATCACTGATTTCATGACAGTTCAATAAACAAGTAATTAATATCAAGTCACTTACATTTTAGACACAATATTGACTGTTTTTGTTCTATTTGAGCAGCGAAAATAGTTCCAAACAAACATCCCAAGAACCACAGCGCAGCTCACCGGAACACATAACTGCATTAATGAATGATTCAGCCGTTTGAACGAATCATTTGAATAAATGACTCAATAACTCACTCATTAAGACAGTCACCTGCCGCCCCCTACTGGTGGTTTAGTTTCGTGTTTAAAAGTAGGCTATCATTCTTTCCAATGTGTCATATTTGTATCTTCAAAAAATATTTAAAACAATCTCATAACATTATTTAATGCAGTTGTAATTTTTCAGTTTAAATTAATTACTTTGATTGGTAACAGCATAGTGTCTTATTATTTCAATTGAATTTATTGATCAAATCTAAGAATTTAAAATGAAAGATGAAGCATACATTTAAACCGTTTTCTGGATTTTTACTTGGACAAGAGAATGGCAGATTTACTTGTTCGAAGGACAAGCACATGTAAAGCCTTAATGTTGAGCCCTGAGTTATATTTTATATACTGTAGGTCTAGTATGTTTATGTGGCAAGCCAGTTTTACACATCAGCCCAGTCTATTTTGTAAAGTTAGTGCCGGGTCCGAGTTTTTTTGCACATTAATTTGACAATAAATGTGGCACACCCAGTTTTTCTTATGCACACCCAGAGACGCTTTTCTGGCTACGCTAGTGACCGAGATATATATCGTATATCGCCATTTAACCAAAAAATACCGAGATATGATTTTTTGGCCATATCGCCCAATCCTAGTGTCATGGAAAACACAGTACACCTGGGTGGAGAAAGGCGATGAGGGCATGTACTGTTTCGTTTGCCTGAAATTTCCAACAAAAGCCGACCAAAATGCATAGGCTAGCTAGGCCTAACCAGCCTGCCGACGGGCTATCTAAAGTGTAATCAAATTCCCCCCTAAACTTCTGCCTAGCCCCCCTAAAAATGTGTGCTTAAGTGTAAGCTACACAAATTTGTGTTCGCTTCAGTCTTGTTATAATCAGATTTAGCCCGTTCTTCATTGACAGTTTTTTAGGTCATAAATGTTAAACGAATGACAAAAATAATCAGGCAAACTAATATACTTTTGTCTAGTTTCACCATTTTGAAGTGAAAATATAGCCTATGTAACATTACTCATCACTCATGTAATGTAATAATTAGTTTACTGTCATTGTGAGGGGACAAGAAAAATTAATCCTAATGTATACAATAAATACAGTTTAATGGAAAATTGCTTTTCCTTCTATTTCTTTCAGGGCCAGTAAAAATATAGAAGGGGCCAGTAAAACTCTGATCTACTGGCCCTGGGGGCCAGTGGGAATTTTTTTTTATGTTGAGCCCTGGTTTTGTTAAAAAAAAATTAAAGCATAACTCAAACTACTTTCAATGAGTTTACGCAAGCAAGTAAGTAAACAAATAAAATCAATTAAATCAATCAATCCTTATTTCCATGTTCAATGCTGTTGTGTATATCGAGTGTTGAATTAACTAGGTATTTGTGGTTTCCATAGGTTAATCGATGTGTGAGAACACCGGTAATACCGGTATGAGTACAGGGGAAAGGACATTGGAGTTTTTCCCTCTTTTCCACCTCGCTTTTAAATTGCTTATGAATGCCAGTGTGGCCATGCGCATTTTACTTTGACTTTCAAATTAGCGGCAATTTGGAGCGACGTTTGCTTGAATGGTGGGTTCATTATTATTCTAAATGAAAAACACAAAACAGTACAAATGGCAAACTCGCTTATATTAAAGGATTAGTTCACTTCAGAATTTAAATTTCCTGATAATTTACTCACCCCACATGTCCAAGATATTTATGTCTTTCTTTCATCAGTCGAAAAGAAATTAAGGTTTTTGAGGAAAACATTCCAGGATTTTTCTCCATATCGTGAACTTCAACAGTTATCGGGTTGAAGGTCCAAATTGCAGTTTCAATGCAGCTTCAAAGGCTCTACACAATCCCATCTGAGGAATGAGGGTTTTTTATCTAGCAAAACCACCGGCCATTTTCTAAACAAAATAAACATTTATATACTTTAACCACAAATGCTCATCTTGCACTAGCTGATGCGTTGAATCACGTTGAAAGGTCACACGTGAGGTAGGCGGAAGTACCGACCTAGTGTTTACAAAGCAAACGTGCAAAGTCAAACGCCCTTTACAAAAAAATAAAATAAATAAAAAGGTAAAACAACGATGTCAGACGATTTTGAAGTTGGAGGAGAAAATTTTGTTTTTCGCCGTACCCCACAATATATATATATATATATTTTTTTTTGTTGTTGTTGAAAATGACCGTTATTCCTCGACCGGGATCCTGTAGAGCCCTTTGAAGCTGCATTGAAACTGCAATTTGGACCTTCAAACCATGGTTGAAATCTACTTGAAGTATGAGAAAAAACCTGGAATGTTTTCCTCAAAAACCTTAATTTCTTTTCAACTAAAGAAAGACATGAATATCGTGGATGACATGGGGGTGAGTAAATTATCAGGGAATTTTAATTCTGAAGTGAACTAATCCAAAACAGAACTTTTACTAACAAAACTAGTAAGATGGCTTTATTAACAAAACAAATAAGCACAGCATTCACCATGCTGATAAATGAAATCTGACTCCTGATGTTCACGCTGAATTGAGCAAATGCTCTTTTCCAACTGAACTAAATATAAAAAATAATAATGGTGGGGAAGGGTGTTGTTGGGCGGTGCCACCGTGGGCAAGTGATGTAACCAGTGTACGGCTGAAAACCATGTAACAATAATTCTCAATTTCTAATTTTCACTTTGCACATTAGTACATTTGGCAGACTTTTATCCAAAGCGACTTACATTGCATTTCAAGGTACAGATTTACATCCTTATCAGTTCTTGCTTTCCCTGGGAATCGAACCCATGACCTTGGGATTGCAAGCGCCAACGCTCTACTGTTTGAGCTACATGAAAGTTTAACAAAAAAAACAGTCCAGAGAAAATACAGAAAATAGAAAAAGGGCAGTGTCCATTTGAATTTCTCACACTGTTCAAATTGGTCTGGGCTGTGTGGTCAAGACCAGACTTCAAGTAAATCAACGCACACTGTGCTGTCCGTTGGGCTTTCGAGATAATTGGTCCGTGCTGTGCAGTTCAACTGGGTAACTTTGAGTGTTCGGCTTTTGACATTTCACATATGCATGCATGAGAAAACAGGCAATTTTGTAGGTACTCTAGTGCAATCACTGACAAAATTTAGTTACATTTTTGAGCTCTGAATAGACGTTTACAAACCACCCTATACAAGCCTGCTACTGTATGTAAAGCTGTGGATAACTTAACATTTGCTGATCAAAATTTTCTCAAGACAGTAATGTGACATTATTCTAGTTCAAGCTACGCATCTAACAATGTATTTTTCCAGTGCAGAGAAAGCGGAGCGAGATTTCCTCAATCATGTACAAAGTTTAAGATTGCAGCGCAGTGAAGCTGCATTAATGTGGACTGCAGCACAGAAGGTACAGCAATCCATAATGCAGCATCAGGAGATGTGATAAAACTCACAAGCGAGAAATGGGTTTCCTTTTTGATGAATAGTCAAGCAGTCTGACAAAATGGTGTGAATTTACCAATGCTGTGCCATGCATGATACATCTTGAAGAGAGCTGGTCTCTACTCAACATTGTCCTGTGAATCACTTTACTGACCTTTGAACTTCTCAAAAGAGTGAATGGGCAGACCTCATGACACTACACTTCCATTAATGCCTTTGCTTCAAGCCTACTGGATTACTGGATTTAATCCGTGACAGAACTTTTTCCTATTCTAAGAACAACATGTATCCCAACACATTCGTAAAGTACGTAAGCAGTTCTCCTTTTTTGCTTTGTTAAGCTGGCTAACTGAATTGATTGGATTGAGAATCTAATCTAAGACACACACATCGGATTGTTTGTTGACAATCATAGCTACATTGATTACAAAACAGATCATTACAAACTAGGCTTACAATGAGAACAGTATCTTCAATGACAAACTGAATCAGTGATCAAACCAGTTTCAATGTTTATTTTATCCATGTTAGCTTTTCTGCAGTTGCAATAAAAAAGCATTTCACACACATTCTATGTTTATAATATTCTTATGTTCTTGAAAATTCTCATCTATGGCTTAAAAAAAAAAAAAAAAAAAAAAAATCGAGAGGAAGTAGTGTTGTTTTGACCTGCTTTGACTAAACTGATGGACGAAAAGCATCTCCCGAAATGGCGAATTCAGCTACAGCTCTACTCAATCACCTTAACATTAAGCAACTTGAACAAGGGCACAAGTGCAACAGACACAGCTCACCCCATTGGGCACTAAATCTGTAAGTTTAGCATTAAGAGGCTTGATCATTAACCTGTAGGCCACCAGAACCCCTTATTTCCTGTGACTTTATGCAGCCAAAGGGTAAATCACACAAAAAAATATATAATCGCAGATATCCTAATTCACCCCAAAAGAAGAAAACTAAATTTCATGAACAAAATTAAGCCTATTTTTTGCATTGTGACAATTAACACTTTTTATCCTCATTACTGCAATGTGGGGAAAAAAATGTCAATTCAGTTGAGCAAATACCACCATGATGCATACTTACAATTGTACAAACGCACTTCATAATTTAAATACATCACCTTTTCCACATTACAATGAAAAATTAGGTTAATATTGATATGTAATGAAGGTTCAGCATTAAGGTAACATGAATTTGAGGGGAAAGACATAAGGTAAAAACATTAACACATTTACCCGCTTATAAAATGCTCAAATTAGTAACCCATTGCATTAAATAGAGTGTCAGAGAAAGTGAATTTAGCAATGAAAATCATCTTAAAAATTCTGTGGTAGCGCTTTCTATTGAATTAAATCCACACAGGACCATGAAGAATAACTATAATGGATGAAAATAAGGGCTGAAATCATCTGAAAGCCATGATGCAGTCCCTTCTGAGCAAAGCACCACTCAGAACAGCACTGGAGCGCTGCCAGTTTACACACAATGCTGTAACTCAGAGTCAAACACCAAAGCTCTTCACACGTTGCTACACACTGACCTACATAGTTTCCAGTCAGCTGATTGCTTCTTATGCTGTACCCAAGAACAAATAGGAAGTGGAGGTGGGGACCAAACAGCCAATAGAAACCCTGACACTGATGATATGCCTATGGTTTCTCTTTTTTCCTCATTCAGTGGCAGGCAGATGCAAACACTCTGCAGGATGGCTTTATCTGCACTGAACACGGTTGGCTGTTCCTAAAATCTGATTGGTAGGAAGAACAGACCTTTTTTCTTTGAAGTACCAAAATGTATGCTTTAGCAAATTGAAAGGATTTAAACATTCAGTTTTGCTGACTAACTTACATGTTAGTATGGACTACAGAATGACTGTAGTCATTTCATTTGAACACCAATTTTCAAATGAAACATACAACATTGACTCAAAACTGATTCAAATAAGTATCATCATACCATATAAAAAAATATCAAGCATTTACAATGCACTTGGCATAGCTTGTTTGTGAAGGTGCCGAATCATCTTTCTAAAATGTAATATCTGCACAACAGCCTCACATCTGCAGGATTGCACAGGGATTTCCTGGGGTTTTTCTCCAATTCAAACGCAGCTATACCAAGAGCATTCATTAGACTTGATTCCATGCTTTTTAAAGACCAAGCTAATCCCTGAAATCAAACATTGACAAGAGAGCGTTGAAAATGCCAACGCTCAAAAAAAAAAAAAAGAGAGATAATATACAATCAATTCATGGAAGTGCGATCATATTGATGATACAATAAATTATTATTGAAAAAATTATTGATATTGGCTATGACTACTATGTTTGTTATCAAGCTTCAATACTTGGAAATAAGGCAAGGGGCCATTTAAAAGGTCCTGTTTATCAGTGGCACCTTTCTCAATGTATCTGCTGTTACACTCTTTGGCATGAATGCAGCATCACTTAATCAGCAAACCACACATGACATGACTAGTAGTCCACATTTCCAGCATCTGTGCCATTTTACCACCCTGTAAAAATATAAGCATTGTTTTTATAAGGCCATGAAGCACTTTGTTACAATTGTCTGCCTGCAACAAATGGATACATATATTACAAACATAAACACTCCTGATAAGCAAGTCAAGGTTAAAATTCAGCCCGTCTCTTTGACCTGACGTACCTTCCATCCCGCAGAGCTGTTGCTGTCACCTTTGTCCTTGAAGTATGGCACATTCCGGACCATCCAATCATAAATCTGGGCCAAAGTCAGCCTCTTCTCAGGCGTGCTCTCGATGGCTTGAGTGATGAGGTCTGCGTAGGAATAGTTTCCCCAGGCGTTCCTGCGGGCAGAGGATTTTCTGGGCTGCTGAGGAATCAGACCATTGATGCTGGAGTCGCTGCAGGCGGACGGCAGAGCATGCTGGGAAGAAACAGGACAACCATAGGTGTCTTTATCACTGAGAGCAGCATTGGTTTCTATGGCAAGAGCAGCAGAACTCTCATTTCCTTCTGTGACACTGACTGGCTTTGATGCGCCTGTAATGTCACCAGATGTAGAAGCATCATCCGTGCCATTTTCATCCACCTCTTCCTCGGGAATGATTCCCACCTCTCCTGGTTCTGCTTTGCCAGCATTGGACTCTGGTCTGGGCAGAGGCCAGGTGCAAGACCTGGGCCTTTTTTGGGGCTCGAAATCAGGGTCTATGTCGACGTCTACAGCCGAGGGCTTATCTATCTCATCTGCCATATTTCCTCGACTCCTTCAAATGAATGATAAATGGACGGCTTTTCTGAACACAACGGCAGCAGTGCCCTCGTGCATGCCATTAATGGATCACTTCTAGAGTCCACATTTCAATGCGGGACACTTTGAATCGAATTGATGTTATGAGATGTTTTAGTAATATTTACAAATGCGTTCAAGTGCATTATGTCCGCTTACAACAAATAGATGGATTCGTATGAGAATCTCGCTCGATTTAGTTAGTTTTAAGAGTCCGTAGGACAACAAATAAACCTTCGAAAATGCTCGTTTAATGAAGCTTCCGTGGTTCAAAAAGCATAAAGAGTGTAACAGAGCGGACGCTCGAATTTGTTACATTGTTGCATGACGTCGCGCAGCAAACGTGTTACATTGTAACATTACATCATGATGTAAAAGATACTTCGTTTAAGAACGCAGCTGCCGTCTTAAAAAAAATCTTTGATTTAAAGCGATTAGAAAGGCTGCACGTTCGCGAAAGTATTCTCAAATGATCAAGCCATACCTCCACATCGGTCCCTCCGCAAATCAACACCAATAAGTCCTAACAAACACGCCGCTTTTCCCAATAAACCTTCATGATCCCTGTTCCATGTCGGAGCAGGACGTTGCGTCCCGCTACCCGGGCGATCCAGCACTACCAAAGCCCCTAATGCGCTGCTGCTCCGCTGCAAACTAAAGAAAAGAACAGTAACACACAGATTTTGCGCCCCCTGGAACCAGTCAGAGGAACTGCTTCTTAAAGGGCCGGAGAGCAGAGCTGAAGCTCACAATCCACTGCCACGCACGTCATCTGCACATTACACAGATATGCCATCACAAGAGCTCTTATTTCATACACTCTTTCCAATAAATTGCTTCTAGACAGGCTAAGAGCATTGCAATAGAATGAAACTAAATGTTTTCATCCTCTGAAGAACATACGACTGAGTGAATCTCAAAACCTGTCACGAAAACAGAGAATCTCATATTTTTAAACCAAAAAAAGAAAAAACATATTACATTGTGCATTTAAAATTAAATCTGTTTTTTGGCCATTAAGAGCATTTGTCATTCATGTAATGACAATTGGTATCTGCTGCAATATTCTTATTTTAATTAAACACACACACACACATATATATTTATATATGATTTAAAACATGTATTTAAATGTGCACTACTGTAAGTAGGCTACTAATTTCCTTTGGGGTATTTTTTATTTTATTTTTGTAAATTAGGGGGAAATTACTGTTTGCACCTTCAAAATAAAGAGAGAATATTTAAAAGAATAACAGGAACAGTAATGATTTGGTGCATTACAGAAATGAGAATTGTTTCCAAGACATTGCTATGCAGCTGCTTCTCTAATGCCCGGTACACATCGTACGATTTTGGGCTGTCCCAGACGAAAGATGACCAATCGTGGTGACTTCTGTGGTCGTGGCTCCTGCTACGACCTACGTCTATTGACTAGCCAATTAAAATGCAACATGAAATGGCATATTGATCAACACGGCATGGATCTAAAACTACTTACCTCAAGCTCCATTTGCAAAATTGGCATGCCAAGTCGGCCTCTTTTCCCTAGCCATATTTTCTCTTTTTGCTTCCTCCTCTTTTTCAGCACATAAAATCACAATTGCCAAAGTGATTCATCTTGCTCTATTGTTTACCTGATGATGTTTTATTCTTTTATACTATCTTGACTTGTGTCGTAGCCTACGATTCAATAGGTGACATCATCGTACAGTCTACATACTTGTCGTACCCAAGTTTATTAGATCCATGTTGTACAGTGTGATTTGTAATGAAATCACACAGTCTGTAGTAGGCATGAATGATCACAAAAGATAGTAGCACACCTCATCAACAAGCTACACAATTTGAGGTATCATTCATGCACGATGTGTGCAACGGGTAAGATAAACACCAAAACGTAATACTTCGAATTATGGATTTGAACAAACCCCAAATTATAAGTATGAGCTTGACTTAGCAAGTATCACCAATGAATAAATGAATCTCTCAGGTCTGCAGAGCAAAGGTCTAAGTTACCATGTCTCCTTCCTTAGACTTAAATATACATGACTAATATTCTCTTATGGACACAAACAATAATGAATTAACCACATTCATACACATACCTGAAACAGAAGCACTATAGAAAGCTTCAAAACAATCAGACATCAATAAAAGTTCAAATAATTTTAATGCAAGCATTAATCTTAAATAGGTTGCATATCAATAATCTGACAATATAGGTTGTCAATAAAACATTTTGCAAACCAGAAAGGCAGGCTGATTTTAAACATATCTTTGGCAGATTTGCAACCAGATTCCTCCAACAAACCTGCCCATCTTTCAAGTGTCACGTTCATTTTTGCATGTGCGTTTATAAAGTGCAGCATTATATCATACAGTTCTGATTAAAATACAATCCTCACCAAATCAAAATGGAGTTGATCCCAAGACCTCACGAGCTCACGAGAGGCTGAGTCTTATGATAGCTGAGATGGCTGCTGTATGCGGAGTTAGTAATGATAAAAGCTACTTAGAGCTGCGCTCTCCTGCAACCCAGTACTCCTCTGTTTGCATCTCGGTGAGTCGAGAGACCGTCCTCTGGAAGGCGAACACCTCCTCCTCTCCTGTGAAGATCGCCAGCGAGCTGCCTGAATCCTGACACATTAAAAGAGATAATCGAATCAATGTGAAGAGAGAGATCAACTACACAGCAAGGTTCAAATATTTTTTTCTAAAGTCTAGTCTACCATTTGTTGGTTCATACATACAGTAACATTCAACCATAGTGAATCTGAACATTCTTAACAGTTATCAACAGTGTTAAGTGTTATTAGCATAAAATTACATGCAGTAACGTGATGTTTAGATATTTTACCATTAAAATAAAATGATGGGGGGGGGGTAATAGGCCCGAAAATAGGCCTCATTTTATTTTAGTTCAATTTTCCTCAATTTTTTCATATTTATAGTTCATGAGATGGAATTTGGTCAAAACATGTTTTACTAGGGTCAGTAAGATTTTTCTTTTAAATAAACTAATACTTTTGTTCAGCAAGGATGCATGAAATGAACCAAAAGTGACAGTAAAGACATTTTTAATATTACAAAAGATTTCTATTAAGTAAATGCTGTTGCTTTTGAACTTTCTGTTCATCAAAGGATCCTGAAAAGAATGTATTACGGTGTCTATAAAAATATTTAGCCACACAACTGTTTTCAACATTGATAAATAATAAGAAGAAATGTTTCTTGAGCAGCAAATTAAAATGAAATAGAGTTGCATTCAAAATTATTCAATCCCCTTGACCTGCAAGACATTTTCCTGCCAAGAACAAAATTTGATGAAAACAATTCAACAAAGGCATCAGTAAACTATTATAGAAATTTTATTAATACACATGATTGACTCTTGAGAACGTTGTTGAAAAAAGGGGAAAAAAAACTTTGTGGAGAATCTTTTATTCTTTATAACCGCCAATAAACACTGCCAGTAAGTGTTTAGAAGCTTCTGTCACGTCACTACTGTAATCTTGGCCCATTCCTCGCTTGAAAAAGCTTCCAGATCACTGATAATCTTTATTTTTCACGTTACCACTGCTTTCTTCAAATTCCACTAAATATTTTCAATGAGATTTAAATCTGAAGATTGTAGAGGCCAAGAACATCTTACGACTGATCCCTGAACCAAGCTTAAGTAGATTTTGATGTAAACGGATGGCTGTCCTGCAGGAAAGTCCATTGATCATCAAGCTTCAGTCTCTGCACTGAAGGCATCACCATCTTTGCCAAAATGGCTTGATACTTCAAAGAATTCATGATGTCCTTCATACAGTCAAGATTTCCACTTCCTGCTACAGCAAAGCTCCCCCATAACAAGACTGGACCGCCTCCATGTTTGACCACAGAGATGGTGTTCTTCTGCTCATAAGCTTTGCCTTTTTTGCACCAGATATACTGCTGATCTATGGGTCTAAAAAGTTTCAGTTACGTTACATCACTCCATAAAACATTCTTCTAGAACTCCACAGGTCTATCCGAAAGAGTTTTAGCATATTCAAGTTGTCCTTTTATGTTGTTCTTGGTCAAGAGTGGCATTTGGCAAGATGTCCCAACATAAAGGTTGTGCCTGCCTGATGCTCTTCTTATGCTCTGAAATGTTTCTTCCTCCTTTCATGAGGTCATCTTTGATAGTAAATTGAGTTGCTCTGATCAAACATTTTATTCCCTTTAATAATATCGTGCATTTTCTTCAACACCCTCAAAGGTTTTCTGGTACAACAAAATATTAAACTTATGAATAAGGCTGCCAGCTGTGTCTCTAAGAACTTTTAGTGTTTTGGAAATCTTCTTGTAGCCACAGACTTTCTAATGTAATAAAACAATTTGTTCTATATAGCTTTTGAGACAGCTCTTTTGTCTTGGCCATATTTGCTATTGAACTTTAGCACATGCATGGGATAAATAATAAATATATGTGTGTGAACAGCACAAGCTAATTCAGTTTTGTTATAGTTTCCAAAGGCTTTATTGTGTTTTGACACAATTTTGTACCATAGCATACAAATAAGTGACTTAAAAACAGCAGCGTTGAATAGGGGTTGAATAATTATGACATAGCTGTATTACAAAAAAATCCTAGAACTCAAAAGCATTACATTATATATTGACATTATCACTTAATTTGCCACTAAACTTATAGATACAATTTTGTTTTTAAAACTCTGTATCTTTAGAAAAGCCTACATTTGTAAATTATTACAGTCTCTGGGGGGTTGAATAATTTTGATAGCAACTGTGTGTCTTTGTATATATATATATATATATATATATATATATATATATATATATATATATATATATATATTATATACACTGTATATATATATATATATATATATATATATATATATATATATATATATAAAGATACAATTTAATTTATAATAAAATTCTTATGGCAACATTCAGCTTGCAAAAAAAAATCATTTTCTTTTTTTGTTCTCAAAGAATTTAAATAGAAAATTATTTGTAAATTACCCTTGAAATGCCCAGATCATCCAATAAAACATGAGTGTCGTGATGATCATGATCGTCGTGATGTTCACAAACAAACAGCTCATCTAATGGAGCTTCTGCCAGAAGCACCACACGAACCTGTGGAGATATTCCACCAAACTGTCAGGTTTCAAACTGAGGTTCCTTTAAGACCTTACAACAAAAATCACAAGTGTTTCACAACTTACCTTGTGCTCATATAGTGCGTCAATGAGAGTTATGAAGCGTCTGGCCTGCGTCTTCTTGTTCAAAGTAAGCAGAGGAATGTTTCGGATGAAAACTGTGTCAAACACAGCAGACATCTCCAGGTAGTCACTGGCTCCTATAGGCTAAGAGTTAAAAACAATACAAGACTCACTGATTCTAGTTCATGTTAATGACTGAATGTGAGTTGGCATGGAAAACTCAAGCTTACCCGGTCACACAGCTCCTCAAAGGTGCAGTCTGCTATGGTCCCACATGCTTTGTCAAGCGTCAGTATCCTTCCATGTACCTTTAGAGATCTGGGTCGGGTAACTGTGATAAACAAAATGAACCTGAATCAAATATGCATAACAAAAAGTTTCAAGGCTGGTAAAAAAAAATTCTTCATTCACAAAATTTTGGATGCAATTACTTCGTAACATATAATGGCAACTCACATTCACATCTGTAAAACTATGACATCTAATGGTGTGTCATTAGAAATTCTTTTGATAGGGTGTTTTTACTGATCCACCATCAGCTACTTAAACAAGACTGTTTTGTGTTATTCAGAGAACACATCAGCAACCAACTTACTGTCATTCTGTTTAAAGGCCATCTCATCAAACAGCTTGTCGAGTGTTGCATCAACATCGGGTTCACTGGAACTAAATAAATAAAAAATTTGATAAATAATTCATCACTTTTTTTATTCACAGATACTTAGTCAAAGGGCTAATACGCACTGTTCAGGTAGAAGCATGTCATGTTTTGGATGTTAAATACTTATTCCTATTCCATCTTAATATAAAGAGACTATAAGGATGCAATTCATATGAGGATATTCGAAAAGTGGCACTTCCTGACTGGCCCAAGCAACACTGTCTCATATAATGTTACAAGTTTGGATTGTTTGAAGACTATGATTATTTTTGAAACCCTGTTTGGTAATGCTAGTGGTGCACACAGCTTTAAATACTTCAGGAATCAATTTAAAGATGCAAGTCTGTGTTTAAATTAAGAGTCAACTTGCATAACTAAACTGCACTAAACTAATGCAGTAACATCTCATTTTGTACAACATAATGTATTTACTCACAGGTAGACGAGTTTCCCGGCTGCAGGGCAATTTCTTCTCCGATAATCTATTCCAGAATCCAAACGTAGTGTTTGGCAATACTCCTGTTTAAAAGACATTTGATCAGTGAATTATATGCAGTACTTCCAACAGAAAAGAACAAAATCAACAGACATTATCATTTTTCTGATCATATTACCATAAGTTCAACAAGGGCATCAAGTACAGCAATGAACACTGCGCTAAATGTATTAGATAATAAACAATGCTAGCACTTCAGCATTGGTTATTATCTAATACATTTAGCGCAGTGTTCATTGCTGTACAGTAATAAACAATGCTCAAGTGCTTACCTTTAGCACAGCTATGAATGGCACAAAGTTCACCCTCTGCAATCCGTTTTTGTACAGATCTGTAAAACAAGATATTGTTCTCAGTACAAACTGGAATTTGGAAGGTAAGAGTCAATGAAAGAAACTGCACTTCTGTGATGCTAAGACAGTCACTAGCTATGTTTCCATCTAAAGTTGCAAATTTAACTTATGTGCAAAATTGTAATATAGTATAAAATATTTGCGAATAAAGCACAGTTGATGTGTTCTCTTGAAGAAAATAGTCACTTCCAGGGAAATTTGTGCAAAATATCTTTATTAAAAAGGGAAGTTGTGGCCTAATGGTTAGATAGTCGGAATTGTTAACCGAAGGTCGCGGGTTCGATTCTCAATACTGCCAGGAAACGACTCGGGTGCTCTTGAGCAAGACACCTAACCCCCAATCACTCCCCGGGCGCTTCAGCAAAAATGTCTGTCCACTGCTCTGGGTGTGTTCACTACAACTAATGTGTGATGGGTTAAATGCAGAGGACAAATTCCAAGTATAGGTTGCCAAACTTTCCCTTCACTTCAATCGCGGAAGCCACTGTGGGGATTTTTCCCTACAGTACATCATAAATGACTTGCGCCTCAGAGCACACAGACGAAAGGCAATGTCATGTTATCTTGCGTTCAGATGCCTGATGTTTGGGAACGCAATCGTGTGAGACATTTCTGAGAGGTAATTATACCAAATCATTTTGATGACAGACTTTGGCTCAGGCATTTCAGAGTGACCAAACCAACATTTGAAATGCTGTGTGATGAAATTGATCCGCTGGTTAGTCCTTTTGTCCAAAAACATCCTCTGTTGAGGCAAAGTCAAGTTTGAGTTTTTTTGTTGCACATCAAGGGATTTATTTGGTAAATGTGTTTTAATCGTGGTTTATACGCATGTATTCGCATCAAAAAAAAAAAAAATGATCTGCCTCAATTGAGCGTATACGTTTTTATACACATTTTTCGAATTTATGTGCATCTTGGCATTTCCAACCGTTTTTTTAATGCAATATCCCAAAATTCACATAAAAATAGGTAAATGGAAACATAGCTATTGGTGGTTCATAAATCAAACTTGCAAACGCAACATAATGAAGAAATGATAATAGACTTTCTAAAGAGTCTTGATTAGTACAAGCAACTATGTCACCCATACAAAGTGTATAACACCTACATACACTCCAGTGACAACATATCAATATTTTGACTCTTGATTATTTGCTTCATACCATCAGGAGGCCGGTTGGACGTGGCAACAACAACAACCCCTTTAAGGAAGAGGTTCTCAAAGAGCTGCTTAAGGATCATGGCATCTGCGATGTCAGTGACCTAATGAACAGAGAAAGCAAAAGAAACCTTTAAAAAATCAATACTGATTATTCTCTGTACTGTTCTGATTGTCACTGCGTGTATTTAAAAGATAACTTAGGAAGATCTAAGCACACTGAAGCGATCACAAAGCTTGATTAGATTGCAACGATACAATTACAAAAAGTAAAACATTCACCTGAAACTCATCAAAACACAGAAGGCAGGCTTCCTCGCTGATTTCTTCTGCAACCGGAGCAATAGGATCGTACGCCTTTGCCATTTTACCCACTTTTCTTTTGGGTAAACTTTGCTTGAGCCGATGGATTCCTACATAAACATGACTCTGTCTGAGTGAGAGCAAATAATGGGAACTTTACTATTTTGGCATCAGTTTAATCATACATGGGTCATTTTTGGGCTCCAGGAATATTTCAGTATATTTAATATATATTAAATGATGGACCTTGTATCAATTTCTAGCTTCTGCTTAAAAAAAAATAAATAAATAAATAAACCATGTGAAAATAATGTCCATATCAGACATGAATGGAAAATGTGAAAATGTGTTGTGCTAGCAGTTTAATATATGCCAAATCTTATGGGGTAGTCATAAAATGTATTAAATAAATATAGTAAAACCAATAAATAAATGAATGAATATAAAATGACCAGAATTATCAGTGCACAAACATTAATAAAGTACAGGTATATTTACAGAGTCTCATTAAAAACTGAACTAAAAGATCAGTCATAACAAACTTACGTTTATGTACATCCAACATAAATCCATGAAAATGGACCCTTTTTTTCTTCTCTGTCTCTACATGATTATAAAACATGTCCATAACCATAGTTTTTCCTGTGCCTGTAAATGAGGAAATTCACATTGATATCAGAACTGAGCAATTTATTTAAACTATGTGACAGCCACGACATAACGTTGCAAAACTTACCAACGTCTCCATATATGTAATAACCTTTTGGTGGCTTTCTCTGAGAGAAGAACTGTTGCAAAAGAATCAATAACATATACAGTATAAGTTAGAATTAGTTAAAAAAAAAACACTTTCACAGTATCTACAGGGTATATTTTGGCAGATTTAGGCCAGTTTACCTTTAAAAAAAACGATGAGCGGTCATTGCTGTACCCTCGAAGATTCTTTTGCATCTGTTCCAGTTTTTCCATAACAGCTTTTTGCTGCAGATCTTCTCGTAACTGTCCATCTCGAATAAGACTGTTGTAATGCTCCAATGGTCCGCTAAAACTGCTGCTTGAAGCGGTTGTGGCGCTGGGCTCTTCAACAGTCTGAGTCAGCACACTTGTGGCAAGCCCTTCAAGATTGAAAAGTGTTTCATGAGATTGAGTTAAACAAGAATGCATGTGTTGATCTGCATGACTGCAACATGTCTATTTCTCTTGGTTATATGTAAATATTGAAGGAACACTGTTAACTTTCTTCTTATTTGACATCAGTTTTAGGAGAGACCAGGGGCTAGTTGTCAAAAAGGTTATATCTCATTAACTACAAGGTTTTGAATCGACAGTTTAATTTTACGTTTTTTTTCTTGTTTAAAACTATAATTTATGTGAATTCTGTCCTACAAACTAAAATTATACTATTATCATAATTTCAGTAAAAAATGCTTAATCACAAAAAAACACACGGACACATATTAAAGACAAGAGCCAAGTTAAACTACATACAAATGAAGTTCAAGAAGACTACACCCTCAAGATAATAGTAAGCAAGTTGGAGCAAGTTGTCACAGGTGATTTAAATGTAATAAACATACCCTGAGAAACATAAGCCTGACAACTAGGCTAACAAATACATACACATACATAACTTACTGTACATACATACATACCGTACTGTACATACATACATACATACATACATACATAGGCCTAACAATAACATACATACATACCGTACTGTACATACATACATGCATACATACATACATACATACATACATACCGTACTGTACATACATAGATTTACATTTCTCTTATTTATCTTAAGTCAAAAACCGGGTGTTCTTGTTTTGTCATGTTGTCAGTGTCAAAAGTCAAACATAACGACATTTATCATAAAAACATTACTGTCATTCACTTGTCACGAAAACCCTTACCTCTTCTAATACAGTTGATAATACTAGGCAAAGTTGACTTCGACAGAAGCTTGTTTTTCATACAGAACTGAAGTCCGAGCGCCACCAAGGACGCTTCACCGGCTGCCATGATGATTCAAACTGCGGAAGCTTTATTGAAAGGGAGCTCTGAACAGTGTAAATGGGCGTGGTCTTTGTGTAAGGGGCCGTACGACTCATGAATAATTAACTTTTGACGTGACTCCCCGCTCCACCAGCGAACAACTTCAGATTGACCTAATTTATATTCATAAACTGAGACGGCCTTCCCCTGTCAAGCTACACATATATTTAAATGGAGACATTACAACTGGAAAAACCTGAAAGAGAATGATCATTTCCTCAATCATTTTCCATGTGTTTTTAAATTTTAAATAAAATAAAGTCTGTGGTTAACATTATAGCTACTTAACGAGATTTTCATATTTTGTTATGCCCATGTTATTCACATCCCCTAGGTGTATATGTTATTGTTCACTGAAAAACATAAGTACTCTCTGAAGAATATTGTATTTCTAAAAAAAGAGTAAAGATACCACAAACTCTCTTCAATACTCATAAATAATAACAAGTAACACATTTCTTAAGCACTATCTTTTTTACTGATTGAGGCTTCCTTACCTTGTTTGTAATTTGTACTTTTACGTTCCTTATGTAAATTTTTTTCTTGATTTCTTAATTTTATTAATGCAATGCTGTTTCTTCTCTTTTTTTATTGAATAAAACAATAGACATGTTAGTATGATGTGTGTGTGTCCGTGTAAAATCTTGCATGTGTGGAAGGATTTCATAATGAGATTCTCTCATTGAATAATACAGTTAATGTTGACGTATACATAATGACAGCCAGCAGCCTATAATCCCATCACCCCATCCACCTCTGACATTATATTATTTTTATGGAAGAATTTTTTATGAACATGTGATGGGAAGCAGCAAAGGGTGATGCCTGTTGCCATGACAACAACTGAGCTCCTGGAGCCTGAAGGCCCGCGCCTGTCCCGCATCATTCACACTGTAACACACGCTCTGGCTTCATGACATGCGTTGACATTCGCTTAGCTTAGACTGTGTTCACTCAGCCTGTACTTTCTCAGGATCCGTCTCTGGTTTGTGTCTCTCACACTCTGGAGATATTCTTCCAATTCATAATTTGATTTCAGAGTTCGATAGAATTGTAATTTACTTTGTGTTTTAGTTTTCTGATCCCAATGTTCCAGAAATGTATTTTTAGACTGTCTGATAATTTGGTTTATTTTGATGTTTGTGTGAGAAGCAGTGCTGGTCTGAGACTGCCTGGTTAGTGTTAGTAGAGTTAGTCGGGTTAGTAAGTCTCAGAACCAGCTGACTGAGGTGACTTTTTTGGGGGTTCAGTTCTTGGGTTTGTAGTGCTTTAAAATGTAGTGATTCTGTGGGACTTGATTTTAGATGCATCCAGAATTTGAGTTTTTTTTTTTTTTGCACATTAACAATCAATGGGAGTCGGCCTAATTCTGCCCTACATGTATTTCCCAATTCTGTGTGTAGGGCTTCTGTTGGATGTCTGTCCCATCTAGTGTAGCTCTGATCACTGAGTGGACCCCAAACCTCACTTCCATACAGCGCAATGGGCTGAATTACACTATCAAAGATTTTACAACAGATTGGAATTGGTAATTACATTTTTTGGAATTTTTTCGTAATGGCGTATAGAGCTCTTCGAGCTTTATCTTTGAGAGCATTCACTGCCATTCTGTAAACTCCCCGACGCAGTGATGACCAGGCCGAGGTAAGTGTACTGCATTGTGTCATCTAGGCCGGTGCTGCCAGACTGAACTGATATCTGACACACACACACACACACACACACACACCACTTTGTTAAGGTTTGTAATATAATCCGTTGTGCCAAATAGAATCAAATGCTTTTTTGAAATCGACAAAGCATGCAAATATTTTTCCGTGTTTGGTCTGTTTTACGGGTTTATTGATTAGGGTGTGTAGGGTGTAAATGTGGCCAGTAGTTCTGTGATTTGGAATGAAGCCAATCTGACTCGAGCTCAGGACATTGTGTTCGTTAAGGAAGGTTACAATTCTATTGTTTAAAATACTGCTAAATAACTTCCCCAGATTACTGCTGCTCACACAAATGCCTCTGAAATTATTAGGGTCCAATTTATTTCCACTTATATGAATTGGGGTAATACTGTAAGTCCTTGGCTCCAGATGTCAGGAAAACAGCCTGAACTAAGTACAGTGTTGAATAATTTGAGCACAGCCGCCTGCAGATCAGGTGTGCTGTGTTTCAGCATTTCACCTATGCCGTCAGGACCACAAGATTTCTTACCTTTTTGGCTTTTGAGTTTGTTTGTCAATTCTTTATGTGTAATTGGGAAGTCAAGTGGATTGTGATTATTTGAATTGTCTCTTCATAAGTTTATAGATTTTGTTTGATCAGATTATAATTGTCATTGAGTTGTTTTTTTGAGTCGGATTTCTTTATGTAAGTTTCCAAACCGATTTGTCCGAATTTCTCCATCTTGTATTGGTAGGTCTTGTGGTTTAGTTGTGCTCAGATTATTCCACATATCCCAGAACTGATTCTGATTTATTGAATGTTCTAATTCTTGTATACTTTTGGTCAGATGGTGTTGCTTTTTCACTCTAATTGTGTCTTTATATATTTTTAGTTTTGAAAAGTATTCAGTTCTTATGTCAGTGTTGTTTGGTTCTTTATGTTTCAGATTTGATAATTTTCTAAGTTGTTTTCTTAATGTTTTGCAGTCTGAGTCAAACCATTTTTCATCTTTTGGAGTATTTTTTGTGTATTTTTTGCCTTTCTTTTTCAATTCACTTCTATGTACTGCTTTTTTAAATATGTAATTGATTTCATTTGTAGCCGAATTAACACCATCTTTAGTTGTTTCGAATTTCTTATTAATAAATGTATTTATTCGATTTTTTAGTTCTTCAGAACTGAGGGCTTGGACAAATTTGTCTGTGCTGTCTGGAGCCCATCTGTATCTCTCCTGGACATTCCTACATCTCCTACATTTGGTAGGTTTCCAGTCTGTTTTGTTCTGGTGTGTGATGTGTTTTGATATAGATGTTAGTTTGGTTATGGTCAGAAAGCGGAGTTTGCTGTTTGCCAGTGAGTGAATGCATTGAAGGAGGATGGGTCCATGTCAGTGATGGCATAGTCAACTACACTAGCTCCAAGACCTGAACAACACGTGAACCTCCCTAAAGAGTCCCCTCTGATCCTGCCGTTCAATACAGGCCTGAGGCTCGGCAGAGCTGCACCAACTCTCTACCATTTTTATTCACTGTTTGGTCAAGGTTGTTTCTGGGTGGACGTTTTCTTGTGAGACTTGGGGGGCTTTGGCCAAAGACATATTCATTGCCCTTTGGATCTATGTCATCAGGTTCAGATCCAGTTCTTGCATTAAAGTCTCCACACAGCAGCACGTTTCCCTGGGCCTGGAAATGGCTGATTTCTGTGTGGATGTTGTTGAAATATTCCTCGTCATGGTAAGGGGATTCCGCTGGAGGAATGTAGATGGCAAAGAGATATGTGTGTGTAGTTGAAATGCTAATTTGTTTTAGTTTTAACCAGCAATGAAATTTTCCAACCGTAATAGTAGAAATGTGTTTGGCCAGATCCTCCCTGTACCAGACCAGAATTCCTCCCGAGTCTCGTCCACGATGGATTGTACTTATTTTAACTGAGGGCACAATTACTTCATAATAGCCTGAGGGACAGTAGGTAAGCGCATCATTTCGACACCAGGTTTCAGTGAGGATTATAATATCAACATATTCCATAGCAACTTATTTGAAATGAACGCATTCATATTCTAAAAGATAAACCTATTTGGTGAGACAGAGAGAAAAAAAGGTGAAGCTAGTGTACATGTGAAAACGTACATGGCAATGATGTGGATGATGGATGATGGTAGATGCTTGTCCAGCCGGCGTCTCACCTCGCCGGGGTCTGGGCATGTAGGGGTGAATGGGCCTGTAGTGTTCTGGAGTCGGTAGCAGATGTCTCGGTGACAATGGGGTGCGGCCCAGGGCTGCGTCTTTAAGGGTCCTTGCAAAAATGCGCACTGCATCTCTGTGCAGTTGGAGTCCATCGTACAGGTGTTGGAGGCCGATGTGGTGGTGGACCAGGTGCACATTTGAAAGTGTAGAACATCTACAGGAAATTTCTGTGTTGATGTTGTGGATGATGTGTGGTGGTGTCATGTCGTGGGAGACGTGTGGAGATAATAATCCAGGATTCTGGGAACCTTTTGCTGGTGATTTCTGCCATTTTTCTGCCAGAAGCAGCAGTATTGTTGCGAAGCGAGTGAAGGTCATTGGTCCCAGTGTGGATAATGACATATGATGTGTGTCCTATGAAGTCTCTGATAATCTGGTGGGCGTGGCCAGTTGTGCCGCATCATTTTGCAGAGGCTTCCTGATGTGGGAAGAGTTTCTGTGGGTCCAAGAATTTTCCATTAGAGTCCATGAGGATAATCGGCAGGATAGCAGCAATAAAAATGACGATTTTACCGAAAATTAATTACCTATTCTCAATGATTCCAACCCACCCCACACTCACCTGGTTTAAATCACTAGACTCCATTATAACTCGCTTCTACTGGAAAAATAAAACGCCAAGGATAAAACTCACTACACTTCAAAAAAGTAAGGTTCAAGGAGGACTAGAAGCACCAAATTTCCAATATTACTCAATGGCTAACCAACTGCAATACATATACAAATGGATTCACCCCACCCAATCTGATATTGTATGGCTAGATATAGAACAATCATTATGCAAAGAATTAAATATAGTTGACATACCATTCCTCACCAAATCAATTAAACAACACACATGTTTTAAGGCAGTAACTATAGCCACCACTCTGACAGCCTGGTGGAAATTTCACCAAATCACTAATTCTACATTAGCTCCATCTAACCTCACCCCACTGTGGAACAACCGTGACTTTATAAGCAATAAAAAAACATTGAACTTTCACACATGGGCGGAAAAGGGTATCATCCACATTAAGCATATTTTCAAATCTAACACATTTAGACCATTTCCGGAACTGGCCCAGGAGTATGGCATCGGGAACAACGAATTTTTAAAATACCTACAACTCAAATCTTCTGTTCTGACAAAAATAAACATCAGAGACACAAATTTAGAACTTCCACCGGCAATATCAGACTTGGTCAACATTTCCTCCCCAAAGAAACTTCTCTCTAAAATATACAAAATGATCTCAAATCAACTTCAGACCATATACTTACCAACAATAAAATGGGAAAACGATCTATCAATAGCCCCTGATGCCAACTTCTGGACCCAAATCTGTAAAAACATCTATCACATGTCCAAAAATTCGAATCTTCAGTTAATACAATACAAAATACTTCACAGAACGCATTACACGGGCAATAGATTAGCTAAAATGGGATTCACATAAGAAATTTGCACACATTGCAATCAAAATTCTGCAGATACATACATTCATGCAACCTGGCACTGCACTCCAATCAAACACTTTTGGGAAGAGGTCACACAGGCACTATCAACTATAGTTGGCTGCCACATCCCAATGTCGCCTTCCCTTTGCTTGCTGGGGGACCTCGCAATAATAACTGATAAAACCATAAACTCTAAAATACTCCTCACAGCTCTAGCCATCGCCAAGAAAACTATCCTCATGAACTGGAAAACCAGAAATAAATTACACATTAACATCTGGAAAAATCTTATAACAGACTTCATGGCAATGGAATTCGCATCTCCCCTTCATAATAACACATCTGAAACTGATCCCTGCCGTCCAACACTTTCTGACCTCTTACAGCTATGAATCCTTTCTCTGTTTTCAACTCTGACTTCTCTCACCTTCTTACTCAACCCACGAATATTCATATTAGTTGTTTAAACTTGTTTCTGTCATCATTGTTATTGCTATCTTTACTGTTACTGTTATGATTACTATTTTCAATTTTTTTTGTTATTTTTTTTTTTGTTGTTGTTTCATTGTTGTAACTACTGTTGTTGCTGTCTTTTGCTCTTACCGTTATGATCACCACTGCCATCATCATTGTCATTTATTATTATTATTAATATTATTATTATTATTATCATCATCAATATTGCCATTGTCAATGCTGTTTTAGAATTAGATATCATTGTCATCACTAGTGCAATAGCTTCCCCCTTATCTCTTCATGGGTTTTTAATGCACCACAACATAGAATAAAAAAAAAAAAAAAAAAAAAAAAGAAGGATTAAGGATATATGGAAAAACCTCACAAACACCAAGGCAGGCTAGACAGGCGAGAAGTGGTTTCAACGGGACAGCATCTCTGTCCCAATTTGAGACACTCTCGCACTGTACTCCCTATTTTAATGCACCTTAGACATTGCACATAACACACAAAAAAAAATTAAAAATTAAAAAAAATAAAAAAAAAAATAGGAAAAGATATGGACTGATGAGATGAGGGGGAAGGTTATCTTATATTATCTTATATTATATTATCTTATTATATCGTATTTTATGCAGGATTGACAATGGCAATTATTACATAGGAGGAAGGATGGAAGTAAAAAATCTACCAACACAATATTGGCAATATGGTGGTAGTGGGAAGTGGGATGGTGATGGTAATGACAATGGTAATACATAATAAACGGTTACTTTGTTTACGCATACACACACATACACATAACCACACTCACACCCGCACACATACACACTTAAACACTTAAATCACTCTTGTCACTGCTGGAAGTATGGATTTACAAGATTGCTCACTACTGCACTATGTTGGTTTGTTTGTATGTATGCCTGATTGTTAAATAAAAAAATAATAAAAAAAAAATAATAAAAAAAAAGTCCATGAGGAGGAGAACATCTGGATTAGGTTCTGGAGGGTGGGCAGGGGAGGGTTGTGTTCCTGCAGGTGTCTGTGTGTTTGTGGCAGGCTCGCTGTCTGTGTTTGTGTAGTCTGTTGTTGGAGCTGTACTGTAGTGAAGTGTGTTGTCTTCTGTGTTTTTCTGTTACTACTCTCTCATTTCTTGCAGATGTCTGGAGAAGTTCTCTTCTTTTCTCTCGTTGTCCTCCTCTAGCTTGCATATCTGTACGCAGAGAGTTTGGTTTTCTCCTTGCAGTTCTCTGAGAGCTCTGTTGAGTTCAGTGATGGAGGAGTTGGTGTCTTTCTTCAGCTGCCTGAGCTCATCTTTGAGCTCTTGGATGTAAATGTTTGTGTTGCGTGTCTGTGAGTTTGACTTGAGTGTGTTCTCTGAATTCAGTGAAATCCAGTTCCAGCTAATCTGTCTCTCAGTCCACGGTCCAATGGTGAAGGTGAAAGAATCACTGGGCCTTCCTCCTCAGAGTCTGTGCCGTTTGCATGAGGCTCATCTCTCTCCTCCTCTACTCTGGCCTTCAGCAGGGGGAAGATCTCCTCGAATGAGTTCAGGCTTGCCTCATTGCCTTGCAGAAGGAAGGTGCCTTTAGTAGGTCATGGTGAGAATTGGGTTGTCTGTGTCCAGCATTTCATCTTTGCATATAATTAGTCTTCCACCTCGACCGATTCCATCTTTAAAAATGTGCCAGAAAACTTTTTTTGCCAGATAAAGGTAATCTGTCTGTTTAGTAACTGAAGATAAAAAATTGTGTGAAGTTTTTCAGCTGTGTTCACCTTTAAAAAAGCCTTTCACATTTTGGAGGGAAAACTCCAGTTAGCTGATAGAGTGGTGATCCAGTAGCCAGATGCTAATCCACAGGTTCAATTCGTCTTTCTTTTATACAAATGTATTTTCTAGTAAAAAAAATCAGTCTTTACCCGAATCCAAGTTGTTCCTCTGTTGTTTGTTCTTCTTTGTTGTCGTTATCTGTCTGTCTTTTAGATACACATTTCAACAGTATAAAAAGTTTACTTGGAAAAATCAATACTGTTGTAGGCCTACACAAAATAAAATGAACATTTGTATTACTCTCTCTATTATGTCTCATCCTAACTCCACACATTCTTACATATCTTCCTATTGATCTTCCATGACAAGCAACTGTGAATTTTCAGTTCACATGTAACCCATTTTTACAAAAATAAATGTACTGTATAAATACAAATGTATTACAGTACTGTATGCAGCTGCTTTTTAGGGTTGTGACATTTCTCCATGGTCAAAAATTGTAGTGATTGCGCTGGTGGCAAATTCGGTAACACTTTAGAATAAGGTTCATTAGCTAACATTAGTTAATGTATTACTGTAACTAACTTGAACTAACGGGCAATACATTTGCTACTATATTTGTCACGTAATGCTCTGAGACACAAAGGTTAATGATCCAAATGCAGTATTTATTTGAAAGTAATCCAAAGACCTGTTTTATGAACATTGTTTGTTCATGTTAGTTCACAGTGCATTAACTAATGTTAACAAATACAAGCTTTGATTTTAATAACTTATTAGTAAATGTTGAAATTAATATTAACTAAGGTTAATAAATGCTGAAGAAGTATTGTTCATTCATAGTTCATGTTAACTAATGAAGTTACTAATTTTAACTAATGAACCTTATTGTAAAGTGTAACCGCAAATTCCATATTAAGACTGGTAAGATTGGTATAATTCCTATTTAATTTCAATGGAAGGTCATTTGCCAATTTAGCAGACATTACAAACATAACATGTCAGATATTTTATGGAATATACATGCATGTCTGACAAATTGTGAATAGATAATTTTGCATGTGAAGGCTCAAACGATAAAATAATGTTTAGAAGTTGTTAAGAATTTGACAATTTCACTGAGATCAGCTCATCTGTTTTAATCAACAAAACCTTTTGATCAACAAAACTAGTTATTGTGCAAATCATAGACAATTGTACTAACTTTTTTGCACTGTCACAATCTCTGTCACCTTCAGCACTACAAATCTCTCTCACACACACACACACACACACACACACACACACACACACACACACACACACACACACACACACACACACACACACACACACACACACAGGATCCCGTCAGTCTCTACGCAAGAGTGAACTTACCTGACTTACCTTGAAGTAGCCTACCTACCTTCTTCGTCCTCTTCAAACTACTCATTCCTTCAGACCCGATGTTCATTGTCCATCCTGCCAAGCAAAAGACTTGTCAGTTAAGTGAGACTATACATTGAACTGCTTATGCTCTTCACTTACCTGTTTGATGATCAAAGAGATCGCAACCAACCTGTGAATAAAGACCTATGATGTTTACCTCCGTGTCTCCTCTCTTGTTTCATGACATGCACATGTGCCAAAACAAAAGCAATTTGATTAGTTTTTCTCAGTTGCTTTGGTACGTTCTCGAATCATACGTAACATTTGCAAACCAGTAAGTTCATTTCTGACACAATTCACACAAACAGCACCACACAGTGGATTACCTGCAAAAGCCTGTTACTTGTTCTTCTCAATGTCTTTATATCAATGAAGATATCAGTGCCATCAAAATGACAAGTCCTTGCACCATTGTTCACAAACAAGATAGTCAAATTGTTTCGCCACATTGTCAATATAACAGTGTACTCTGTGTGTATTTTCAGATGTAAACTATGGCTATGATTTTGATGACAATGATTGAAAATGCAGAAGACTGCACTTTTCCTGTATATCAATTTTAACTGTACAAATTTACACATTACTCTGTGGGATATTGATTGCAAGAGACTGGACAGGATTCACAGCTTTTACTGTTGGTCTGGCAACAAATTACAGTACAATGTAATTGTGATAAAGACAAGACTCCACTGTATATAACACACACACTTGTTTGTGTGATATAGTATGTATCTATAAAGTGTATTTATTATACACTGTCAAATGCATGTGTAATATACTAAATGTAAAAATGCTACGGTAATAAGAAGCATTACAATAAATATACACTATTATAGTATACAGCGAACATTGTCGAAATACACACCTGTTCTCTACAAAATGCTTGAATGATTGAGGAAATGGTTGTTCTCCCAACATTCCGCCACCTTTTGACCTGCCCCGGCCATCGTAAGGCCATGATTGAGAACATGGTCCTCAATAGTGGTTCTTATTTCATCAGAAACTTCCTCTGTTTTGACTCTGTACCCTTCCACCACACATCCTTCATCCTCTTCTGTTGACCCTGTTCATTGTTGTTCTTTCATTGTAAGAAATTTCAACTTTGTTATGTTCTATGCTTTTGATTTCCAATTGAAGATCCATGCATCCATCTCTGAGCTATTTTAGAGAACTGGTTGATCGTTGATTGATCCAATGCTTTACATTCCCCTTCAATTCAATATTCACCTCTGCAAATCATCAACTCAGGACACATTTACAAAAAAGTCTAATGGAAATGCATAGACAATATACTTGATGAATTATGAGAACAGTTCAACCATTTTGCATTTAATGACTTATGCAATTCGTACGAATTTTACGAGGTGGCTAATTCGTACGAATTCATACGACCTCATTCGTACGAATTAGTAAGATTTTTGCTAAATCGTACATATTTTACAAGTTGCCCAATTCGTATGAATTTGTCCGAATGACCTACCCCTGACCCCACCCCTAAACCTACCCGTCACGTGGGTTTAGACAAATCGTACAAATTCGTACGAGTGAGGTTGTACGAATTCATACGAATTAGCCACTTTTTAATCACTCGTAAATTCGTACGAATTGGTCGTGAGATAGCGTTGGAAATTTCCATTACTGGAAATCATAAATTGGAATACCCCCTATACTAAAAAAATAATAAAAATGTAGTTATAGCACATTTTGACAGAGTGAAGCCTAATGGCCAGTAACCCATCATGTCAATATTCTCTGTTTGTTGTCTATAGATCTAACGTGTGCTCTTGTGGATTCAGCACAAAGGCCAGACAACAGGAGTGAAATGCAATCAGCTTCATTGACCGGCTCATTCGTCCCCAGCCAGACAGGAATGATCCAGGGCCACAAGCGTGGCAGAACCACATCACACGTCATTGAGTCTCTCCCGGTAATAAAAATGATGAAGAAAAGGAGAGAAAAGCATTTAAGGTTATTTCTTCACCTGAAAATTCAGATTGATGTGCACTAAAGAAAAGACACATTCAGACCAGAATATCAGACATTTTTAGGACTCTTTTCGGGCCACCTAGCAACTAGAACAATCAAACACATAAACAACAACATAGCAACACCCTGACAACCACATTTTCAGATGTGAAACTCAAAATTGATTTTGTTTGTCATCTATTCATCACCTTGTTTCTATGTGTCCACACTGCTCTTTAAAGCAACTGCTGCATTCATCCATCACGTCTCTTATTGATTAAGTCAGTTGACCCGGCTGAGTATCTTCTTCAGTTAGACATTATGGCTGTATGTATACTGAAAGCTTGATTCTCCCATTAGCAGCTGAAGGCAAAAATAATGTCAGCATGGGTATTATTTCCCACAATGCACCATTCCTGTAATTGACATCATTCAGCACATTGCCATGGGAAGCAGCTAAAGCAGAGCTTGTCTTATTATTGGGAGATAAGATGGTCCGTGGCTCTACCATTGAAAAAAACACAACGGCTAAAGGATTCTGTGGTGAAGTAAATGCTACAGAAAAAACTAATGTGATTTCTACCTGAAAATTTAGTTCAGGCAAGAATTTTAAAACAAAGCAAATTCTATATTAGTACTCAATTTTGCAGAAAATTGCAGAAATTATAGTTTTTCTGAATTGCTAAAACACTAAACCCCATTCTCTGAATTCACTCTCTAGTCTAAACCAATTGGTCGAATAAATCACTCTTTCTGTAAAACATTAAACAAGTTCAGGTCGTTAAAACACTGTTTGCAAATCTCATGAACTCCTTTTGCACTCTAAACACATTCTCACTCTCTAAAACACATTTCGCACTGTGATGCACTTATGTTTCAAAATGCTAAACACATGCAGGCAAAAGCTAAACACAACTACAACACAGTTCTCATCGTTTACACACAACGACTCAAAATTGTTCACACTTATTTCTAATGATGTGACACAAACCAACTGTACACAAGTCAGTTCAGAGTCCCAAAATGTTGCACTGAATGTTGATACCAACAATGGATGGAATATAAGAGGGAGAGAAGGAAGAAGAGGTGAACAAGCAGGAAGAGGATGAGGACGAGGAAGTTGTGGAGAATGTTGTCAAGGCTGGACCAACATGAAGACATGATGCTGAAGCAGAATAAAATATCTCTCACTGCTCTTGATTTTGCAGTTGCACAACTCTTCTGAGTGACAGTAACATGCTTTGCATTTAGACGTTTTTACTGTAACCGTTTTGGCTTTTGCAGTTGGATCACTGTATTTTCACAGTATGCAAGTGGTATACAGACATTCGATAGGCCTATTCAATATTCTGTACAATACTAGCAGTGCATACAGTATACAATTTATTTACCTTACTACTGTAAGTTGTCATTACTATACTATTTACGTAATTGCAAAATTTGTTTACTTTGTTACAATATACTTTTTTTCTGTAACTGCATGCTTTAGATTCTGTGTTCTCCATTTTTTGATGTAGTGTCTAATGAATGATCTGTAGTGTTTAAAATTTTGACTCGCTGTGTGTATGATCTGAGAGCATTGTTTGATTTTGAGCACAGATAAAATGGTTTTGAGGCAATTGTTTGATTTTGCCAGAAGAGTCAGAGGTTCTGTAAATGTGGTTTGAAAATTTGGTTTTGTGTTTAAGGTTTTGAGAAAGTGAGTGATGGTTTCAAGAAATGTGTTTTAGCAATTCAGAAAAACTGTAATCAACATTTTAAAATTAAGTAAAACCTATTCAACTTTCTGATCCTTTTGTTCCCATCATGCAATTGGGCCTGAATAATTTATAAGGTTGCATTTTTCACTGTTTTCCAGCTGTATTGGTATTTACACTGTTTTATCGTTGTTTTTGTTGTTTGGTTTATTAACTTACTGTTTTGTGACAGTACTACTCAACTCAAAATGACACATTCATACTCAAAAATGATCCAACGAATGTTACTGTTAATGTGTATTGTGTACCAAGTATTGAGATCTCCCTGTTTGGATCAGTACCACATTCCTTCTATTATATTGGTATCTACTCAATATTTACTGTATTGTTCACCTGTCAGGGCTCTGCCCTGTGTTGTCTGTGTTTCATGTCTCTAGGTTTGTTTTGTGTGTCAGCACGTGGCTGTGTCTTTGTTTGCGTTTGCCATGTCCTGTCCTCCTTGTTTCCGTTACCAACCGCCCCCTTGTTTAGTCCTCATTTGCTTGATTGTTTTCACCTCATCCTCCAACCTCATGTACTGTTCCCTTTATATTGTGCCTCTTTCCCTCATGTCTTTGCTGGCTTGTTATGTGCAATCTTTGTGTGTGTGTGTGTGTGTGTGTGTGTGTGTGTGTGCGCACGCGTGTCAGTGTTTCTGTCAGGTCTAGCTTTATATTTATTTATTTATTTATTTATTATTATATTTTCAGTTTTTTCTTTGTTCCTAATTTTTAGTCTAGTCAAATCCTAGTCTTTATTTCGCTCTAGTTCTTCCAAGCTTTATTTTTGGTTCACCTCATGTGTTTGCTTTTGTTAACTAATGTTTTATTTATTTCCTCTTTAGCTTGTCTTTAAGGTTGCAGTTTTGTTTTATTTCTTTGTTTTGTTTACTAGTTCCAGCTATTCATTTATATAATTTAAATTTTCCTTTGCTATTGCTCCAGTTATATTTAGTTTCTTATTGTTTTCTAGTGTTCTAGTTTTTGCCGTTTTTTCTTGTTATTGTTATCTCTTGTTGTCTTGAGTTTTGTCTCTTGTCTTGTGTTGGTTCCTGTCTGCTCCCAGAGATTCCCTGCCTGCTGGTTCAGGGTCTGTGTGCAGCAAGTATCAGATCTCTGTTTCATGGTTCCTTGACCTGTCTTCACCACAACCATCTTGGTCAAGTCGTCTGCAGTTCTTCGACCTGTTGTCCTCTGGAGTTGGTTCCAGCAGTCACCCACAGCTGTCATTGTTTCCTTTTGACCCTTCTGTTTGGATAGTTCCTGCCTCACCCTATCTTATACTGTCTTCTGTTAATAAATATCACTCCCCTGCTCATTCTGCGTCTGGGTCTCCCCTATCTGAATCCTGACATTACTTGGATAATGTAAGTAAAGCATACTTTGCAAGTACATTTTACTCAAACAATATAACACTAAGCCACACTTTTAAAGTAAACTTCAACTAAGTAGAAATTATTCAAAAAACTTTAACTGGCCAAGTTAAAGTTACTTATTTTCTTTGTTAATTTTACTTAGTAATTCCATTAGTGAAATTTACTTAAAAAAAAACTTGGAAAAGAAAAAGTAAATTTTACTCATTGTTTTTTCAGTGAAGCCTTGACGTCATTGAATTTCTTCAGAATTGTGTGACAGTCAATCACTGTTTGCGGATACCATAGATATGAATGAGAAGTGCCTTAAACTGAATCGTACCTGTCACAAATTATCCTTATACTTTCCTATAAAACAACATTTTGTTTTTTGGTTGGTTTGTTTAAGAGCAAACATGTTGAAGATTAGCCTATGGGCTGTCAATTAATTAAATAAGCTATTTCCTCACAAAAGCAGTTTATTCAGCATATAGTGAAGGCTTTGATCCAGTAACATGCATTAAAGAAAACTGGCCCTGGTTTTCTTTCCTGCGTACCACAGCGTTAGCAGGCATTACCCTTTTTTTTTGCTAACCTTGCAAGCTTGCCTTCAAGTGGCTTGGGCCTTCTACAGCTCCGTGTTCTGTTACAGGTTGCATAACGTATAGCCTATTTGGCCAGGGTTCAAAATGTTCAAATCAGAATCTTCCATTTCAAAATAAAGTTCATGTAATCAACCCTAGTTGGTGGAGAAAACAACAGTTTCTTTATTTCAAGTCTCATTAACATAATTAGTGAAGCGTTGCTTTCTCTCCTTAAAGTGATACAGGTAATTTACCTAAAAATGAAATTACCCTTATGTTGTCCCCTCAGAACAAAACAAAAGATCTCAAAAGAAGATATTTCAGGAGGATATGGGGTCAAAACAACACTGGACCTCATTGACTTCCATTTTATGGCCAAAAGCACTGAGGTGATTTGTGAAATATTTTCTTTTGTGTTTTCACAGAACATAGAAAGTCATACAGGCATGAAATATGACAATAGTGAATATGAGTGAATATGTTAATGATACTTTATGGTGTTTCCAATGTAATTCATGTGAAAGCACTGTGCTTTCTCCTGACTTCACTGTTTTCTTCACCAAACTTGATTCCTCTTGACTTCAGTAAACCCAGCCGTGTCACCGAATCCCGAGGATTATTCAGCACAGCCGTCAGATTCAGTGAACCCCAGTGATTCACTCAGGTCCTGTGGGTTTCACTCATGCAGACGCACCTGCAGCGAGAGCAGACCAGTCCCTTAAACTGAAACCTGCATCTCTGCTCAGAAAGCCCTGCTTTATCGATGACGAGAATACAAGCAGAAATAGACAGAATACAGGCTGGGTTACATCAGGGGGAAGCAGATTTTTCCTTTTTTCCTCCAAATGTTTTACATCCTCAAGACGTCAGACCACCACAGAGCAGTATCAGTCCATGTGATTGGTGGATGTTGTTGTGTGGTTCATCAAGGAGGATCATTTCACAAGCTGGGGAGAAATGCTGGTGCTGGAAGCGTGTAAACTTTTAATGCATTAAAAAAATATATTTAACTTTTTCTCACAGGAGACTGAAAACAATGCTTTGCATTTGAGGAGAGACATTAACATAAATGACTGAAACTGGGACTTTCCCTGCTACCACATTGAAAGATTAAAACAAATGTCATACTGCACATTTTATCTAAATTTGTTGATTCAATCATTTCTATACGGGGTTCCTGAGTTATTCATTTATTCATATTATTACTTAAGAATGCATTACAGTCATGTTTAAAGGTACACCATGTAACTTTTGGCCCTCTAGCGTTTAAAAAACAAAACTGCATGCATTTTGCGGAAGAACATTGTTTTGGTTGTGCGTCGGCTCTGCGTGACTGTGCCGATGAATATGACCCTTCACAATAGATAACGGTTTACAATGAACGTATAGACATCGTACTTTACATGTATAGTATACAGTACCTACAGTCATGTAAAGCAATAAATCCTATTAAGCAAATCTCAACTGCTTGATTGTTTATATCATCACAAAATGTAACTATATTTTCATCCAGCTCTAATCTGCTAAATGTGACAATGATGAAGATATAAAACAGGGATGTCCAATCTTGCTCCTGGAGGGCCACTGTCCAACTCCAATTAAACACACCTGAACCAGCTGATCAAGTTTACTAAGCATACTAGAAACTTGAGCTGTGTCTCATTTCGAAGGCTGCATCCTCCGGAGGTCGCATTTGTTGGCCGAACATAAAGGATGCCTAATTTCAGAACAGTAACCATTATAAAACTGTTATTCCTAGGGAACCATAAATTGTTGTGATTTCTTAATTACTTTGGAATGTAGTGGTCAGTTTACTGAAATGAAGCAGCCTTCGAAATGTGACCTCCGGAGGACGCAGCCTTCAAAATGAGACCCAGCTTTGGTGAATGTGATTTCACCAAGTACAACATGTTCCTGGATCAACATCTTTGTTGATCCTGGAACAACATTCCAATCTATCAATCAGATTTAAGGAACAAGTTTACAGTTTATGTCAAGTTTAGGTGCTTCTACATCAGTGTTATTCACCTATAATTTCCCTCTGATTTTAGGGATAACTTATGGGTATAGGGTTAGGTTTAAGGGGAAGGGATTAGGACTACATTTTTGTGGGAATGTTGTTCCAGGATCACCAAAATATGTTTATAGGAACATGTCTTGGCAAATATCACGGTGACCTATAGAAGCTTCCAGGCAGGTGTGTTGAGGCAAGCTGGAGCAAAACTCTGTAGGACCAACTTTGGACACCCCTGATATAAAACATAAACATCATGACTTTCTGTAAATAAATACAAATACATTTGACTTTTTTTGTTGTTGACTGTGATAACAGAGTTATCATTCCCACTTAAATTTACTTGAAATGTTGAAGCCAATTAAAATGAATGTGAGCAAAATTAAATACACAACAGTTTTCCAATTGCTTAATTAGCCAAGACTAAAACAAATAACAGACCATGTTTGCAAGTGATTAACCAAGAGATGTGACTTGATGATTTTTAAAACCACACATGAAGTATCTCTGGTGCATTAGCCTTATAGAAATCAATTAGTATCTTTGTATAAGCTAAAAGCCACGTTTAGGTTTTCTAAATATTTTTTATTAGCTTAAAAAACCCATTTCTCCCTGCAATTTATGTTTCAAACACCGTGTAAAAAATATTACATATACTGTGTTTGGGGTCTCTGATAGTCCAGCTCTAAGACATAAATGCATTTACACATGCTGAGATTCTCTGATTGGACCTTATGCACCTGCCAGCTGTTTCCTTTGACCTCTTTTTTTTTTTTTTTACTGTGACATTTCTATGTAACAAAACATGAATAGCCTACTATCTCTCCTCTGGATTTTAACTAGGTCAGATGAGCATATTTAAAGAATATGTAGTTATATAAAAAGGTTAGCTTTAAAATAACTATTATTATTTCAACAGACAACGCACTGGGATCTCTGGGAGCCCAAACATAAAAAAAAAACATAGGCTACAGCACGCGGAGCCTTTCACAATAGGTAATAAAGACCCTTGACCAATAGATAGGCATGCATACGATGGTTAATAGAGTGTTTACTGACACGAGCCCCCTAAGAGCAGGGTTGCAAGCATACAATTTGCGCAAACGCACGCGAGGAGCAGCAGTGGTGTGGTGGTGATGCTCGCTGCATGCCGCATGTCTTGCGTCGCATAGCGCACACACACAGACGGAAGCGGGCTCGTGTCAGCTGGAATCACCTTTACGCGTTATTTGGCGTCCAGTAAACGCGACGAATCCGAGGAATTTGGGTTCGACACACGCAAAAGCTGACGGGTTGCGAGCACCAGCACATTTCAATTAGCCTCTAACGCGTTACTTGAAGGTAAGAGGCGATGCATGTGTGTATATGCAGCTGTGAGATATTTATGTGCGTCGCGGACGTGTTTGTTTAATTTTCTGCTTTTGCCGTTTAATGCATCTAAACGATCTAACAGGCACCAGGGATGAATGAGTGAGTGAGTGAATGAATGAATGCCTGTATATGACTGAATGCAAAGGTTCTCTCGCATGCATTACATGGCCTGATTATAGAACACTCTGCGCAGGTTAAGGGTGTATTAAGCTTGAATTAAAAACGGTATATTTAATGCATTTATAGCCTTGACAGCCACTGTTACAAAAGCTTAGTGGTTACTTGTTACTATCTGTTAATGGACAAACCTTTGGTGTTGTGTAATGAATTTAAGAGATGCACTGATGTTTCTCAGCTTCACTTGAAAGATTTTTAATGCGATTTGAGCGCAGTGCAAAAAGGTACTGCGTCTTTTCTCTGCGGTCTGTCGGAGTGGTCCATATTCACACTGGTGCAACATTAAACACATTTGAATGATTCAAAATGGGATGCTATATGTTAGTAGGGTTGGTTATATGTATATACAAATCATGTTCTACACATATTCTGTCACATCAAAAGGCTCGGGCGGACGAGATGTAGAATAAATGGCATGTTAACCAAACGCACAGATGGTGACACTGTGCTCTTCAACAGATCTTCGTCATTAAGACCTTTAATTCATCCGTTTAGGATTATGGATCATTTTTCTGCATCGCTTCCCAGTGGTTTCCCTTCTCAAGGTCATTCGTTCAGCCATTGGTGCTTGAAAAAGCCCCAGTGCTATTACATAAGAATGACGATTGGGTCGTGGGTAATAATTCCTGACTCTCTTTAATCAAAGCTGCATTCTTAGAAAATGTGTTCGAGGCTGCTCAGTTTTTCATGCTCAGTCGCTCGGCACATTTAATGCAGGAGAAGCTGCAAATACAGACAGACGCTCCACATGGAAATAAAAAGCTCCTCTCCAACCCCTCCCCGTTTGTAGCCTATTTTACCTGATGCCCATTTTTACACATAAACTACTCTTGTGACTTGGATCTATTTAGAGAAACACAACACGGTCAGGCTGATTGCAATGATCTGATCTTACTTGACATCCTTCATATGTTATCGTTCATATTTTTATAACTTGTACATTGTGTACCATTATTTTGTTTGAATTCATATTTTAAATCATTTACATTTACTATGCATGACATCATGTTCTTTTCCTTTATGTAGGCCTATATTGGGTAATGGTCGATCAATATGCATTTTTTTAATGGTCAATGGTGATAGAACAGGCCAATTTAATTAAGATGTGATCATAATTTAATGACAGTTCATGAGATGCACAAACAAATTGGCTTCTTTCATACTATATTTACTATAATATATTTAAAAAATAATTAATCAGAAAATGTTTTTGGAACTGACAGATTGTGGAATCACCACATCTGTTTATTGTTATTGGCCCAGTTATTGCCTGACGCAATTATTTAAATTTCATATTTCAAATCAATTTTTGACTGGCAGCTGGTAGATGCATCTATCCATCCATCCATCCATCCATCCATCTATAGAATTGCTTTTTATTTTACCATTACGATCGATCGATCGATCGATAGATAGATAGTAATGTAAAATAATGTTTCCGAACGTTTGACGTCAAAAGTTCGGAAACATTACTATTTTTAATGTTTTTGAAAGTAGTCTCTTATGCTCATCAAGCCTGCGTTTATTTGATCAAAAATACAGAAAAACAGTAATATCGTGGAATATTATTACAATTTAAAATAATAATTTTCAATTTTAATATACTTTAAGATATAATTTATTTCTGTGATGCAAAGCTGAATTTTCAGCATCATTACTCCAGTCTTCAGTCACATGATCATTCAGAAATCATTTTAATATGCTGATTTATTATCAATGTTGGAAACAGTTATACTGCTTAATATTTTTTAGGGTACTTTTAACCTTTTTGATACTTTTTTCAGGATTCATTGATGAATAAAAGTTAAGAAGGACATAATTTATTTAAAATACAAATCTTTTCTAAACATAAATATTTACTATCACTTGTTATCAGTTTAAAACATCTTTGCTGAATAAAATATTAATTTCTTTAAAAAATATATATTTTTATTCATCAAAGAATCCTGAAAAAAATGATCACAGTTTACAAAAAAATATTAAGCAGCATAACTATTTCCAACATTGATATTAAATCATAATATTAGAATGATTTCTGAAGGATAATGTGACACTGAAGACTGGAGTAATGATGCTGAAAATTCAGCTTTGATCATAGGAATAAATTACATTTTTAAATATATTAAAATAGAAAAACATTATTTTAAATTGTAATAATATTTCAACAAATTTCTGTATTTTTGATCAAATAAATGCAGGCTTGATGAGCATAAGAGACTTCTTTAAAAAAAACTAAAAGTGCCAATTACAGTTCAAACTCAAATTCACTACTCAGGAACAGAGCAGCTGTCAGAGATGCTGTATCCATTAACAAATCTAACTAAAACACCACTTTAGAACTACTTTGGAGAACTGTCTATCACCATATCATTTATTTCCTATGCAGTAATCATGGGAAAACAGAACAGCAAACTGACCCCTGAGGTGATGGAGGACCTTGTGAAGAACACAGAGTTTAATGAACATGAGCTCAAGCAATGGTACAAGGGCTTCCTGAAAGACTGTCCCAGCGGTCGACTAAATCTGGATGAGTTCCAGCAGCTCTATGTTAAGGTGAGAGACCATGGGCGTTATAGCATTTCAACAAGTCAAACATCACTATTATTGGTGCACATACTTGGGACTTAAAGTGATAGTTCACCCAAAAATGAAAATTCTGTCATCGTTTACAAGCCCTCATGTTGTTCTAAATTTGTATGAATGTCTGTCTTCTGTTCTACAAAAAAGCAGATATTTTGAGAAAGGTCTCTGTGTTTTATGTGTCCATATAAAATGGGCTGCAATTGACCCTTCGCTAAGGGTCAATTGACCCACGCCCGAAAATCGCCACTGGCCAGTCGTGTCTTTGCAACCGTAACTAGGCGCGGGAGGTCTGGCAAGCTTTCAAGCGAGGGAAACATGCCGAAGGGTTGTGCCTATGGATTGTGCAAATCTGATACCCGGTATCCTAAAAGTTTGGACGGGGGAGTGGAATTTTTTTCCTTCCCGAAAATCTAAAAGCCAAGGGGAGAAATGATGTGCGTGGATCCAGCAGTGTGGGAGACCCCATTCACAACTACATGTGGACAGGATTAACAAAAACACCTATTGCTTGGAAGTTGGAAATAATGACGGTTCTTTGTTCATAATGCACATGTTTTAACGTAAAATGAGACGATTTAAAATATATTTCAGCATTTTGTTAATCGACGGCCTACTACCCCTGACTGAGTAACTTTAACCCAATCCGATCGCGGCTCTCCCGGTGTTAGTGTTATTCCACAAGATTTATGGATAAACTGTTTGATTTAAAATTATTAGATTATTTTCACATTTCACTTACCCTGCAGTGCACGAACATAGCTGTTCCTCAATTTGTGTGTTTGCCATTTGAATGGTCAGCGTATGAGGCGGCTGCTGCTTGCGGGGACTGACGTTATAAGCTTTAGCTACAATTTTTATGGAATTATTCTCTAATCGGTTGCATATTATGTCGTGGATATATCCCTCGAATGCATACTGAAGTCCCTTTTGTCTTGCTCTCTCAGATATTTCACATGTTCGGCAAAAATTACTAATTATCTCGTTGAGAATGTCTGACACCGGTGCAGAATAGATGTGCCAGGCGCGAAAGCTTGACAGGCGTAGCAACAGTAACTAGGGAGGGCGGGGCTTAGCGAAGGGTCAATTCTTCCCAATTTCCCAATGTTCTTCAAATTATTGCCTTTTGTGTTCTGGTGAAGAAAAAAAGTCATACAGTTTTGGAACAGCATGTGGTTGAGTAAATTGTTACAGAATGTTTATTTTGGGATGAATTATCCCTTTAAAATTGGGCAGTTAACTCTTTCAGCAGCGTTTGCGCTCAAGACATGAATGGTTCCTCAAATCATAATTCATGTTTAAGAGAGGTGTGATGGTACTTTTATCTTATCCCCATTTTGACTGGGGCCTGTTATATAAAAAAAAAGTCCCAAAAACAACTGGCAATCATTCAGGGCTACATTTTCCAAAGGGATTGTGAGCTTGAGTTGATCGTAGAAACCATTGGAGACTATGGTAAATATGAAACAACCATGCAAGTCTTTCTATATATATATATATATATATATATATATATATATATATGAGAGAGAGAGAGAGTTGGATTTAAAAAAAAGGTCAGGAAAAAGGAGAAAGCTAACAAAAAAAAGTGACTGTCATAGTATGTTTAACTGAAGACAGTAGAGTTAAGCACAAACTACCATCAAAGCTGCAGTCTGAAATTTTATTCATAGAACAACTGTGACATTGTGAGATGTGAGGACTCACATTCTACCCGTTGCGCGGTTGCCAGTTATTTTTTAATGAATTGCCATGGAATGAACCTGAAGCAAAGAACAGAACCTCCTGTGGCTGCTATAGAAAATCAGACATGAAAATCAATAAACATACACAAATCCCTCTAAAAGGAACAGTTCACTCAAAAAATAAAACTGCTGTCATTATTCACATGCATTCATTATTCATTTCAATCCAAAGCTGTATGTGGACAGATGTTAAGCAGAACAATGACAAGTCATAGTGACAACATCTACCAAGCTCCAAAAAAACAGAAAAGCACCATGAAAGTAGTTGAATGACATGTGATATTAAGTATCCCAAGACATCTAAAGCCACATGTGAGCTTTGTGACTAAAAGGTAAGCGAGTATTCACTAATACTCGTTGGGCCAGATATACTAACAACTTGTGCCAGAACAAACCCTCTTTTGGTCAGGATTTACTAAAGACACGCAGTGAAAAATTTGTCCTGAAAAGGCGTGGACAGGGTTATTTTTGTGGCTGATCTTATTGCATATTTTCTAGCAGTTTCCCTTTCAGGTGCAAAATTTATGGGGGGAGAGTGTTTAAATCAATCATGCAAGGCAATTTACTAAGGTTTGCAATAGTCAGTTTACTGGTATTTGAGCCATTTTTTAACGCACAAAAGGCATGTCTTAAACCAGACGCTAATTCGCGCTGCTCTTGGTAGATTGCGTTGGTCATAATGGAAATGATCCGGCTACGTCTGTGTTGTTTCATTTGCGCGTCGTCGTCAGTAGATCACATGCAGAACTTTACACTCCCATCGGTGCTTTTATGGAATTGCGCTCTCATGCTAATTTACCCTGTTTAGTAAATCTGGCCATTTGACTGCAGCAGAGAGGAAGATTTTCAGTGAATAACTAAACTAAATTGGACTCTAACACAAACAAAGCTATTATATGACTTCTGAAGACTTGGAATATAGTGCTAAATTTTGAGCTTGACAGCCAAAGTCACTATGAAATATAGAGATATACTTTCAAAAATAACTGCATGAAGAATTCTCTTCATGCAGTTTTGGGTGAACTATTCTTTTAACATATCACAGCAATTTCTAAGATACCCAGTCTGTCTAGATTCACTAGGTGGGGCTTTAAACTTTAAAATTGAATAAAAGATCATTATTTAATTAAAGACCATCATTACTAATTTAAGCGAAACATTGCCAAACCAATCAACGGACTAAAATCATATTTTTTTTCCCTTGCAGTTCTTTCCTTATGGTGACGCATCGAAGTTTGCGCAGCATGCATTCAGGACCTTTGATAAGAATAGTGACGGCACTATCGATTTCAGAGAGTTCATCTGCGCCCTGTCCATCACATCACGGGGAAGCTTTGAGCAAAAGCTCAACTGGGCTTTCAACATGTATGACCTGGATGGAGATGGCAAGATCACTCGAGTGGAGATGTTGGAGATCATAGAGGTACCAAAAATTTTTTTTTTTGCATGAAACGAATGCCACTGGATGAACCTGTGTTTAAATAAGCACTTTCCACAATTAATTTTGTACTAAACAGTACTGTCAACAACAACAATAAAACACCCAGCAAAACAGAGCGCAAAATATTATATGTAATATAATATTATTTATTATATAAAATGTAACAATAAAATTTACATTGGCTTCCTAAAAGAATTAAAAAACATAAAAAGCAAAACACACATTGTTTGTTCTTCATTTTCTAGAAGTAGAGTTAAAAAACGTCTCAGATTATGACTGTAACCATGGTTCCCTGAGAAGGGGAACAAGACACTGTGTCTTGGGTTGATGCTGAGGGGAATGCCATCAACATGACCGGTGTCTGTAGCATGTGTGATAAACAAGCCGATTTTACTGGCTGACAACACTCAATGATGTCATTAGCGGAGCACCTCTGAATAAAAGAGGGCGCCTGTAATACACGTCATCAACTCTTTTGTCTGAAGGAGATGCGCAGGCAGGCCTAAGACATGGTGTTGTCACAAGACACAGTGTCTCGTTCCCCTTCTCAGGGAACCATGGTTACAGTCGTAACCTGTTGGATCTTTAACAGTACATCTTGGATTCACGCAATGGGGAACAAACAACCACTACACCATGCTGAGGGAATGCTTGTCTTATTAAGTTGTGTATATGCAAAAGCATAATGGGCATAGTATAAGTTGACTCTACGGATTACTTAGCCAGAATCAGAGCGTCAATCAAGAGCGCATATAGACTCATATAGATTGTCAAGTGGTACCACTCCCTGAGCCACTATCTTCAAATAATAGAAAATACTCAAGCTTCTATGCTCTTATAACAAGGGAAGTCCTGGCCTTTACAAACTTCCTCCCTCCCTAGCGGGGAGGTCGTCAGCCAAGAGCAGAGCTCTAAGGAATAAATGGCTCAGCTATGTTAGCTTTTTGCCTTGACACAGCCCTTAGAGAGTATCTGCCAAAGGAAGAATATTTTCAACTATAACCTTGGATATTACCACTAATTCCAGGGGGAATGCGATGCAAATATGAGAGTGTCAAAATATAGTTGCCAAAGATCATTGTCTTTAAACTCAACCCCTAGGGAAACCGCAGGGGAGCTCCAGCTCTATTGAAATGCCCTGGAACAATTAGGGTACTTTTCCAGGATGCATAAAAGACTCTCTATTGCTCTTTATCAGGCAAACTACCTTGTCTGGTTCTTTGAACCTGGGTCATACTAGAGAGGCCTATAAAACACCCATCCGAAAGAGAGCATACATCCCTTCTTCAAGACCCAACAGTAGTTGGGAAGGGAGGTAAACAAAGTAGAGGGAATCTATACTGCCTTACATAACTTTGTTCACCCTGCATCAACTCTAAAGGGGTATCCCAAGCAACCATTTATAAGGGAACGTACAATTCTACTTTAGACCCTAACATAAGGGAGAATATAGTTACATAGAACATAGGAGAATATAATTTAACCCTGGAAAACGATACTTCAGGATATTAGAGGGAACCAAGAGAGATGCCAGAGACAATAAACCTGTGCCCACAACTACAGATCAATGCCACTCTCACCTTTGGGTGCCATGAATGATAATGTAGAGTCTGTATAATGAGGTCCTTTACATTCTATCAATCTGACCCTGGACAGAGGGCCCAGAGGAGCATGCTGAACCACAGCAGTACTCTAGACCAGATAAGATAGCATAAAACTTTTTTACAACTCACACTTTTAGCGTTAGTCCATGCTCTGTGGTTTAGGTCCATGAAGGCAGACCCCAGCCTAAGCGCAAGCAACCTTCCAGCAGCACTGCTGAGTGGAATTCATAGTGTGGGGGTCACCACAGGCCTGTCTTGCATCCGTATATGCCTTGCCATGAGCTGCAAGGTGGTAAGCAGAGGAGACAGACCAATTTGATAACTTCTGCTTCTTCTCTGCCCACCTGTGACCCCACAATCGCTACGCTGCTTTATCAGAAACGTGGGCCTCACTGCGGCTCATCACAGTGAGTGCATTCAGCTTCCTTGAGAGGCAAACACACTCGCCCCATTGGCAAGGTAGGAGCTTTCAAAGAGGATGCAGCACCAGGAGAGAGATATATCTCGCAAACAACTCTTCAATTGGGGCATACTCGCATATGTCACATGCACATGCCACATTAATCATTCAGGTCAGAAGCGGCCACAGAGTGCCTTCTTGAACTGATATGAAAGCAACAGAGCCGACAGTAGAAGCCCAAAAAGGGAAATACTTCCTGTAAGACTCCTCCCATGCTTCGCCTACAATCCCCGCAATCTATCCCGCCCTGCCGCCTTGGCCAAGCAAGGTGTAGACGCTCGACTCTCATCCGCCAAGAGAGTCAAGCGTGGGTAGACACAAAGAATGCATTCAACTCCCTCTAGAGCCGAACACTAACACAAACACTAAATGCATAACTGAGTGCCTCCAGCTCCGTCGAGGGCCGAAAACGCTTGTGTAAACGCTGGATTCCTATCCCTCGGGAGAGAATCAAACAGGAACAGAGCTTCTTACCGTGAATGCATCATAATGAGCACATCCAGTTTCCTCCAACAGTGTTTATCTTACACGCCCATACAAACAAGCGGCTCCTGAAGACAAAAAAAGCTGATGAAGTTTATTATAGGCACCCTCTAATACTCACGGGCGCTCCATTATTTACGTCATGGACTGTCGTTGGCCAATAAAATTGGCTTGTTTGTCACATGTGCTTCAGACACCAGCATTCCCCATAGCGTCAATCCAAGACACACTGTTGAAGTTCCACTTCGGAAGGGAACCTTGCTGAATTTTTGTGTAGTTAATTAAGAGAAGGTACACCACCATCTTGCTCTGACGAAAGTGACTTGAAAGCACCTGATTTTAAAAACACGACCTAATATGTTTGGTGAGGCCAGTAGCACAGAAATCACACACTTCAACTTTATAAGAATGATGCTCTGATGTGTATATTGGAATATTAAAGCCTTCTCATGCCATTAAACCAGAGTCTTTTCTCCCCTCTGTGTGAAGGCTATTTATAAAATGGTGGGAACCGTGATAATGATGAAGATGAACGAGGACGGTCTGACACCAGAGCAAAGAGTGGATCGGATCTTTAGCAAGATGGATAAAAACAACGACGACCAGATCTCACTAGATGAGTTCAAAGAAGCCGCCAAGAGCGACCCATCCATCGTACTGCTCTTGCAGTGCGACATGCAGAAGTGAGGCTGCGCATGCTAGCATGCTCCGGACTGAACGAGTTATCCGTTTCCACTCTCATTTCCACAAGAGTAACATGTTTGGACTACTTTTAAATGAACTTTCTTCTTGTGATTGAACAACTAGTATGCATGAGAATGTTAAATGCTAAAGAGTTTAGAGTATATCCGTTTAATTTCCAACATGCAACAATGTGAGACGTTTAAATCAGACAAGTCCAGTTGTTTTCACGCATTCATCGTCAGTGAAGTGCTCTGCCGTATTTCATTTCTAGCTGCAATACTTCCTATCACACACACTACGTTTACTGCTGTATTTCACGCAGTAATTTGGGTTACCGAAATCGAAATGTGTCACACTAAATGTTACAATGAAATCAGTGTTGAACATCAATACTCGAAATTAAGGAGGGTGGAGAGGTTTATGCAGCCCTCCTTCCAAACGTGCTTGTACTTGAGAATATAAATGTAAGTTATTTGCATGCATGTCCTAAGTGTAAAACCTACTCTCTCTTCATTTTGGCAACCTTGACAAATAATACAAGGGAGGCCTTATATAAACGATAGTGTCAATAACAATACTAATGTGTGAGATTTACATTTGTTACTCATCTATCCATTAGATGTCCTCCCTTGGGTGCATGTTTCCTCTTAAAAGACTTGCCATTTGTGTTGTAAAAGCTTTCAGTAAGACACACGTTCCAGCCCTGCCTCCATCTTTGTTGAAATTTTGCATTATTTGCATCTGCCATTGGCTTCTGCTGGTTTCACCATATTTTGCACTGACACAAGGACCTAATAACCAGTATAAAACAAACGCTTCTTTTTCAAACATTAAACAACCACTAACATCATTCTTATTGCGTTATGCTCTTTTTTTACTTTGCGCGGTATCATTGTCACATGCATGAATGGTTGCCTGTGAAATTGTTTTCAGTAATAATACAGAAAGGGCAATATAACATTTTAAGTGAATTTTCCCTGGAGGGTGTTTAGTAATAGATCCACTTCCCCTAGTATTACAACAAAACCTTATCCAGAATGGGTTTGGTATACATTTAATCTTAGTGTGCTGCATTTTTATTGGACCGTTTTTTTTTGTAAAACAATATTTCTACTCGAGTTCTCAACATTTCAAATAATGATTTTTAGCTACACAGTACCTTCTTTAATTTACTCTCAAAATTTTGTATCCTCCATATTTTATGTTCTCCGGAGAAGTACATAAATATATGGCATCCCAGATTTTTTGCAAGCCGGAAAAAACACCCTTTCACCTCATGTGACACTCAGGATGGCGTCAATACCTTTGACGGAGAATAAAGAGATCTTTGCAAAATGCAAATGCCCAAAAAATAGTGTATATCTTTGCCCTGTAAATATTTGTACCTAACACGGTAAAGCCAAATTCAAGCAGTCATTGAATTGTGTAATATGAGGTTTGTGTTTTATTTGTGGCATGTCTTAAACTCGGTATGTAACAGTTGCACTGACGACATTGTGATTAAAATCAATAAACTATCTATGGGTTGCTTTCAGAATGCAGGTGCTTAGTCGTGTGTGACCACAAATGAAATAACTAGGAAAAGCACTGTGGCTCATTACAGAGGATGCTGGTTTAAACTGACAAATAGCTGTAAACATACTCAAACCGTCATGAACAGGTGCTAACAAAAACTGAACCTCCTTTTTTCATTTCCCAAAGGACCAGATGAACACGAAATGCTCTGAAGGAAGCAAGACGACTAAACTGACTGTCCACAATCACACATATTAGGTGAACGCTTTGCAATTTTAAAACGTCCTTTGCAAAGGACCTAGAACCATAAAATGTTATTTAAAAATAAATAAAAGCAAACGCATAAACTGTACAGGCATGGCATATAAACTTTGCAAACTTTAAGTACAGTCTCTCCAGGCAATGTCCATGCCTATCGCACATCTCACTCCTCCTCTGCAACCCTCTCTGGATCCTGAAGCTGGTGGATTGTAATATTGGCACTTTTAGGCAGATGGCTGAAAGATGATGCAAAAAAACATCAATATTTATATATAATAAGTTTTTATATATAATATAATAACATCATATCAACTTTAGAATTCAGTGCTGCCTGGACAGGCAGTGTTTTGGATCTCAAAATCACTTTGAATGCAACACATTATGAGCATCTTAACAAATGAGACCCTGTTCTCATTAATAATACGCTTTTGGCTTGTTATTTGCTCAGTTTACAATTCACATTTGATTAACTAAAGTCTGCAAATGATTTAAGCAAGCACTAGTTCAGCAAGTAGTCAAGAAACCTGCTTTAGGCAAAGATTGTGGTCTTTGGGGTCTTGTGTTTTTGGGGTTTACTATAATCTTTCAGTTTTCATGCTTGAATGTTCAAAAAACTATTTATTTTTCACATATTTGACATTGTTGCAGCACCTCACTTCTCAGTCTGTCAGTAACACTAAGTAACACTGCTGTTTTTCCCAAAGATTGTAAAACCATTGCCACCAATGGTTTCTACAATCAACTTAGCCCACGACTCTTTTGTGAAACGCATCCCTGTTAATTTCAAGTCTCTATGAAGCCCCTCCTTCCGAAAAGTGCAATGTGCTCTGATTGGTCGGTTGGACCAGTATGTTGTAATTGGTCAACCACTTTAGGCGTGTTTTGGAAATGTCACCCCCTTTACCATAGCTGCGAGTTTCAACACTACTAACTAACTCAACCAGGCCTTGCACCTTTTTTACGTATGCCTTAGGCGGGAATCATTTAAATATTTTTGTTTTTTAAAGCAGAAAACACTTTATTTATGCTGTTTACTCTTTTTAAAATGTTAATGAAAAATCTTAATATACATATCTTAATTCTTTGTTTTGGTTTTGGGGTGAGATATCAATCAAAGACGTTTCAGTGAGATTAACCTTATGACAGTCTGAGGACTTCATTAAAACTTTTATTTTTCTACCTGGTGGACTGAGGGGTGATGAAGATGAACTGCCGCAGATGTTGACGTTCTGAAAGCGCCACAAGCATGTTCATTGAAATGCTGCGATTGTGCATGTCCTTGAAAACACAAAAGAGCTTTATTAAACCTTCCTTTATTTATGAAATACTAATGTTCAACACATGACACATGTCCTCACAAGTCATTATATAGGCACGTACCATATAGACATCAAACTCGTCTAGGCACCGGAAGGGTGACTCAGTAATTTCCCAGAGTGCCAGAATGAAACAGACAGTGGAGAAAGAGCGCTCTCCTCCCGAGAGGGAACGCATGTCACTGACGTTGTTTTTTTCCTGACCTGGGGGTTTCACCTGGGCAAAACCAATTTAACAAACATGACAAAAGAACCCAGATACTACCATTCCGGGTTAGGGTTAGGTTACTACCATTACATACCAGTTTGAGGTCAGTAAGATTATTTTTTTAAAGAAAGAGCAAGGATGCAGTAAAATGGTCAAAGACAGTAAAGACAATTATGTTACAAACAATTATTTTTTTCAAATAAATTCTGTTCTTTTAATTTTCTATTCATCAAAGAATCCTGAAAAAGAAAAATGCATCAGTTTTATATAAAAACACAAAGCAGCACAACAGTTTTCAACATTGATAATGCAGCAAATCAACATATTATGATGGATCATAAGACACTGAAGACTGGAGTAATGATGCTGAAAATTCAGCTTTGCCATCATAGGAATGATTTACATTAATATATTACAATAGAAGACAGTTATTTTAAATTGTAAAGATATTTCATAATATCAATGTTTTACTGTATTTTTTATCAATAAATACAGCCTTGATAAGCATAAGAGACTAGCCTAGAAATCTAGATGCACCCTAGCGGCAGCAAAAATTATTTTGCAGCCAGTGTAGTCTAGCAACTCTCCGTTGACTTTCGAAAAAACAAAAACTGGTCAGGCCAATCAGATTGTGTATAGAGTCGTTGGGCGGGCTTAACATAATGACGACAGAGTTGCGACGGGTCCCTGCTACTTGAAAACAAAGAATGGCTGCTGCTGATGCTGCTGGCGAACAGCGGTCTTTCGATTCAGCTTTGGCCACGACTCTGGAGGATTTGAAATTAAACTTTTCTTTGAAAAAAGAACAAAGAACGGCTTTGCTCTGACTCTGTCGCTCTGACTACGTCACCTTCTTCGTTGCTCTGGTTGGTTTTAGCGCTATCCTATTGTGTGCAAAGGGAATTTGAAAGACAACCATTTATCCCACCCCTCGGATTGAGGCATGCCAATGGAGAGTTCCCAGACCTAACATCTTGATGTGAGTCTGGTATGCCAGGCTAATAAGAGACTTCTTGAATGTCAAAACATTTAATGCATTTCTGTAATGCAGAAAAAGCATTCTCTACAGTATTGTGAAAATAGTGTCAAGTATTTATTTACTCATCATTTTAGTATTTGTTGTACTCCATTTCATTTATGCTGATTTTAATTTATAAAATCACAAAATAAAATGTTTTTTTTTCCAGTAATGAGAAAATATAGAAAAACTCAGAAGTACAACATCTGGATGCATTACACTTAGTATCAATAATTTAGGGGAAAATTTACTTAATATCCATGGAAATAATGTTATGATGCAAAACATCTTAATGGTACAAAAACTCTTTTTACTTCTGACTTTAGAGAAAAAAAAACATGACCATTGAAACGTTTTTCATGAGATTCATCCTATTAGTTGAGAAAGATTTATTTGAAACAGTCAAGCATTTGAGTAAAACATGCAAGATGGGAAAATGTAGCTTACTGAAATGGAAAGGGTTTCAGTGACGTGGTCAAATATCATCGAGCCACAGCAGTGCAGTTGCATCATGAAGTTGTTGAAGTACAGCTTGCACCTCACAGAGAGCGACCTGACAAAACAACACACAATTCAAACAGATACAAACTACTATTGTTCAAACCTGCAAACATAAAGGACAGAAGTCCAAACATAACACTGTTAAGTCACAGTTGGAGTCATAGTCACAGTTGGAGCCTAAGTAAGTTACCGTCGCAGTGATTTGTATCGGTCCTGACGGTCAATCATGATGTTGTCGAGACGATCAATAAACTTCCTGAGATCCCTCAGCTGGCTGGATTTGCTTTTGTAATTACTGTGAGCTTCTGCGTACTCTCTGAAAAAAAAAAAAAGATACGTGTCAATAATTTATTACAGACTTGATTAAAAAAAAAAGTTAAATCAATTGGAAAAAAAATACAGGCTTCACATACAGTATATTCTTTTAAATGCTGACATGATTTATTTCTATTGTAAGTATGTTAAAATAACCACAGTTTTAATTTTTTTTTTAGAAAAACTGGAAATGGGACGAAAATGTCTTAAAGAGGGCCTATTATGCTTTTTGACATTTTCAACTTTCTTTAGTGTTTAATGTTGAGCATGAAAAAGGTCTGCAAAGTTCCAAAGCACAAAGTCACTCCAAAGAGAGTTATTCTCTATATCAGTTTCTGAACTCCCTGAAACGCCTCAATGGTAGTCGAGTTTTCTTCAAGGAACGAACACATCACAATATTCCTCATTATAATAATTCTTGCCAAAGCCATATGCAATATAAAGGGGTTAACATTTCCAAAACACGCTTGAAGCGGTTGACCAATCACAACACACTGCTCCAGCTGACCAATCAGAGCACATTGTGCTTTTCAGAAGATGGGGCTTCATAAAGACAGGAACTAAACAGTGGTGCGTTTCCAAAAAGTGTTGTTAGCCAACTATGGTCGCAAGTTACATCATTATCAGCATAGTTCAACGAGCGGTGTTTTCCGAAACCATAGTTCCAACGAACATTCACAAACAGCATTGTTTGTGCTGTTGTGTGTTTGGAACGACAGCTAACCTGTGGTTAGACGCAGTTTCTTGTTTGGACTCATTAAATCCTTATCTTGAGCAAAATAAGCAACCTGACATTCAGTAGAATCTGTATCTTTTATTTAGAATACATACAAATGCCATTCACGTCTTTTAGTTTGTCAAGAGATTTAAAGCATCTTTTTTGAAGAGTGGGCATGTGCGAACGTGCTCTACTACATAAGAGCCTATGATTGAATGTAGAAATAATGCAAAATAACAGAGAAAAATTAGAAATAGTCCTCAGATGCAATGTCCGTAATTTATAGCAAAACATCTTACATTAATGCAATTTCAAACAGATGAATTAAAACAACTTATTACTCCACCACATGCATGACATCATTAACCAACGTGGTTAAATGACCACTTTGCGACAATATGGTTTTGGGAAACAGTCGCAACTAACTAGTTGATTTCTTCATCAATGCATCGTACTATGGTAGCTAAGCAAAGAGTTACGTCGTTGTATGGGAAACGCACCCCAGAGGTGCTGCAATAATGTAAAATATGTGAAAATGAATGTGTTTTTTGAACATTTAAGCATGAAAACCTATTCTAGTAGACCCCAAAAACAAAATCAAGACTTTGAAAAAGAGCATAATAGGTCCCCTTTAATTTATATTGAACCTGGAACTTCCTATTAACCACTGCCTTGCATACCGGATAACTTGTTCCTTGTCACCGTGGCTGCTCTCTTGCGTAGTGATTTTTTGTCGCAGGCGTGTGATCTCAACATCAATACTTCTGGCACTCTGATCTACCTGCTGTCGCACAGGACAGATCTCGTTGGCTTTGGCTTCACAGTCCTACACAACAAACAATTTCCAGACAATTAAGTCCAAGTCCAATATGTCACTGTACTGCTGTTTGGATGAACAATATGTAAATTTTCTAATAGCAGATAATTTTTAATATTATATTATATGGTAGAAAAAAAATAAGTGAATACCTGTGTTTCTTCCTCTCTGATTGACAGCTCATCTCTCATGGCCTGAATATTGGCCTGATGATCCTCGAATTTCTTCTCCAAGACCTTCATGGTTTGATCGAGGTTACTGCACACAGTCTCTGCCTTCACTTGATCCTCCTATTCAAGAAAAATACATCTTTCAATATTCACTTCATATTTTATTTTTAGCACACAACACTTGGGGATTTTAACGCAAGAGTCAGAAATAATTCAAATCAAAAGAGTTTTTCATGACTGTAAGAAGCCAGCAGTAGTTTTAGTGATACCACCAATAGTAGCTAGGAAACGTCTCGGTTACGTATGTAACCCTCGTTCCCTGAAGGAGGGAACGGACACGTAGTCGATGTGTCGACTGATTGGGATCACGCTTAGGGAGCCTGTCATATTCGAGTACTGATAAAACGAGCCAATGCACATTGGCGTGCGAGCTTTGCATCTCACACTCCATAAATACGGAAGTGGATGCATGCGCCATTTGTTTTTCGCTAAGGAGCCGAGTGGAGCCAGGAGTCAGCGGTGGTTCAGCAATAGTGGCGACGGGACTACGTCACCGTTCCCTCCTTCAGGGAATGAGGGTTACATACGTAACCGAGACGTTCCCTTTCAGTTGCTCACGTTCGACGTAGTCGACATGTCGACTCATTGGTATCCCAATTAAAACACCACTAGTGCTGCCACCTTCCAGTGTCTAGACAAAAGCCTCCTGACCCCCAGCATTATTGAGGCGGAGATAGGACAGGGCTTAGGCCAGGGAAGTCACTGCTGTTCCGCAAGACCCACTCAGTCAGACTTGGACAACACTGGGAAAGCGTGCCCTTTCCGAGGAAAGGAAAACGCTGCGGAAGCCACATCCTGCCCGGAGGTAGGTAACATGTGGAGGATACACATATGGACTGGGCGTTTTACTGGCCAGTACAACATATGGAATGTCACTGAGGTGGCTCCAGCCTATAATGGGGGGGGGGGGGGACGACTCACCGGTCAATGACGGCGGGCTCTGCCAAAGGAAGACACGGGCTCCCGCAGGGTGCAGTACCGAGGAAGAATACACATATGGGATCGCCGTAGGGATCACAACACATGGGACCCAGCCTAACACAGGTTCCACCAGAGCATACGAGTGTTAGGCCTGGCATCGGACGCTCCGCCACGTCCATTACCGAAGGGTGTGGAGGAATTTAACAGGGTTCAGCTAAAGAGGAACTCTACTGGAGCAAGAATGGTGCATGTATCCAGTCCATGGGAGGGGAATGGCGTAGCAAGCCGACACTTCGAACCGGGCTTACAGTGAAACTGGCTTAATGTGAAGGGAGCCCACGGGAAGCAACCGGCTCGACACATAAGCTATTTTTCTAGCGAACGCGTTTGGTGTCGCCCAGGCCGCAGCTCTAAAAACATCTGTCAGCGAGGCATCCTGTGTCAATGCCCAGGAAGGAGCTACACTCTCTCTTTGGAGAGGCTCACTACCCAGATGGGCACGCTGCACGCTCAGTAAACACACAAAGATGATGGCAACCACTATCCAGTGGGCCAATCTCTGCTTGGAAACAGCCTTACCTTCTGCTGGTCTCCGTAAAAGACAAGAGCTGGTCTGAGGTCCTGAGGCTTTGCTTTCTGTCCAGCTATAACCGCAAGGAGCAGAAGGGACAGAGAAAAGCCAGGGCTGGGTCTGCCTCCTCCAGGGAAGCGCTTGCAGACTCACCACCTGGTCCTGTTTAAGGGAGAGGTAGGAACCTAGGGCACATATCAAGGCCGGGGTCTCAGGATACTGTGAGAGTTGGCTGGCCCGAATTCCAGGCACGATTCGTCGACTTAAAGTGCGTGCAGGTCTCCTACTCTCTTGATAGAGGCCAAGCAAGCAGGAGAACTGTTGTCTTAAAAACAGGGTTTTTAACTCCGCTGCCTGTAGTGGTTTAAAGGGATGTCTCTGCAGTGCGGTAGCACGAGAGATAAGTCCCAAGAAGGTATAGAGGGGGCGCGAGGTGGATTCAGTCTCCTCGCTCCCCTCAGGAACCTCACGATCAAGGCGTGCTTCCCCATGGATTTATCCACTGCATTGTGATGTGCGCTAATAAGGCCACATACACTTACAGGGTGGAGGGAGACAGCACTCGCTCCAACCCATCTTGCAGGAAAGAAGCACGAAGTGACCAAACACCTTCAGGGGGTCTTCTCGGTTAGAGAAGAACACCATTCAACGAATAGGTTCCACTTCAGGGCGTAAGCATGCCTCCTAGAGGGTGCTCTTGCAGAAGTGATGGTATCTACGACATCTTTTGTGGTAGTTACCAAGAACCTCCGTGTCCCGTCCCTTTCGGGACCAGACATGGTCGTTTTTAGAGGTCTGGAAGCGGGTGCCAACGGTGTCCCGTCCTTGAGAATATCTCAGAGGAATGGGTCAGGAAGGGCTGTCGAGAGGAGCATAACGTCGCTGTCCGATGATGTCCATTTTGCCGATTTTGAGATTTTTCGACGGATAGAATGTCCAGGTTCATTTCCGTATACAGTATGCTTCACATTATCTAAATGATCAATGAAAAGTTGTGAAATCATGTCATCTGATTTTCACGTATATCCATTTGGTGTCAAAGCTGTCAATCACGCCGCATATCTCCCACCCTGTGGAGGCATTTCGCCGGTCTCGTGAAGTTTCATCTTAAGCGTCTCTGGAAGCTCAGCATTGGATAGCCGAATAACACTGTGAGGTAAAGTATCAGCAAACGTTTGTTTTTGACAACTGTTCACAAGTTTATTATATATTCACAAAATTACAGTAGGACTGTGCAAACAAAGTATCAGTCTAGCATTGCCATGTCAGTGTATTGATTCATTGTCCCTTCATAGTTTGCACGAGACATTTAATAAACTGAGCGTATTTAATAAACTGAGACATAGGCAATTTAATAAACTGAGAGTATTTAATAAACTGAGACGTAGGCTATTTAATAAACTGAGCGTAGCCTATTCATCTGTCAATATGAAACGCGACTTAGTCATTCTAATTAATGATCGGAAGAACGCGTATCGACCACCGTTACTGTAAAATATGCAGGTATGTCCATTTAAACTCGATTTTGGTCAAATGTGGATTATATCATTACACTGGCAAGAATATGGTTACATTTAAAGATGCCGTACCAAGTATGCAACGCTACGTTCAACTGCTTTTGAAATTACGGTGTTTTTTTAACTTCCTGAAAAGTAACCGTTTTAGACATACGTGAGTTTCATCGGGCAGCGACGATAAGTTCAGGGAACTAGGTCTGGTTGGGCCAATAAGGGGCAACTAGCAAGACCTGCTCCTTCGCCTCCCTGACTTAGCACAGGGCTGTGCAAGAAGGCTCACTGGGGAAACGCATCTCTGCGGAGGCCCCGGGGCCAGCTTTGTGCCAGTCTCTCCGTGCCGAGTGTTGTCCGCTCCAGCCCCGAATTGGTCCCTGAACAGCTGGACGGCCTGGGGATGGAGTCTCCACTTCTCCCTGGCCCCAGGCTGTCGTGAGGCCTAGTTGGCGGGCGAGTTGCGACATGCGAAGGAAGTGTAGCGCAACGGTCGCAGTGTTTGTACAGACCAGTACAGGCTTGCTGAGCAGCAGTGTCTCAAAGCAAGGTGTACTGCCAGGAACTCGAGGCAGTAGATGCCAATGTAATCGGAGGGCCGCCCAGACCCCCATTACTGCATGCCTGTTGTACGTGGCCCCTCAGCCAGTGTTTGGTGGACACTTGTTCTAGGAACGGCTGGCCCGGAGAAACAAAGGTCTGAACACGGGCTGAGGGTTTGGCGTGATTGTCACACGGAGCGTGCCACCTCGGGACTCGGCCGTGAAGCCAGTGCTGAAGCGGTCTTCATATGGAGGAAGCCGTGCTATTGCGGCTGCGTCTGCCATATGCCCCAGGAGCCTCTGAAAAGTTTCAGTGGGACCCTTTCTCACTTCTGTAAGCACCAATCAGACACGTTCCTCCTGAGAGACGTGTTGGACAGAGTCCATCTCCATACCGTAAAAAGAGATCCTCAACCCGTAGGCGAGTTTACTCTTTTCCCAGTTGACCTGAAGACCCAACTGGCTATGGAGGACTCGAAGGCTAGGACTTTGTACTGACTTCGAACCCTCGAACGGAAAAAACACAGGTATGGCCTGCGTTGCGGAAGGAAAGAGCCAGCTGGACCGGTTGGGAAGCACTCTCCAGGCTTCCACGAACCGGGCCAGGGGGACCAGAGGCACCACAGACGTACCTGGGGTGGGGCAGCGAAGTGGAGGACAGGGAACCGGCTCGGAAGGCCCGGGGGCAGCCTGAAGTGGGGTCTGAGTGTGCGGTGTCTTAGTCTTAGTCTTAAGCTTGCCACCTGGTTTGGCAGCACCTGAAACAGGCTGAGCAGCCTGCCTGCAGCTGGCTCCACGCTGAGGCCTGGGTGGAGGCTGCTGCTGTGGCCAAGTGGGAGTGGTGGCAGGGGAACACCCTCAGCGACGAGAAGGTGGAGGAACTGCCACTGGCGACGGGGTGGAGGCAGCAGCGGTCCGCCGGGACAGGATGTGCCGGATGGCCTCCATCTGCACTTGGGCGGCAGAGAACTGTTGGGCGCAGTTCTCCACCACGTCGCCGAACAGCCCAAACTGGGAAATTGGGGAGTCCAGGAAACAAACCTTGTCCGCATCCGTCATATCAACCAGGTTGAGCCAGCAATGGAGCTCCTGGACCAAGTCAAATCACCTTTATTTATATAGCGCTTTTTACAATGCAGATTGTTTCAAAGCAGATTTACAGAGATAACAGGAAAATAATGTTGTAACAATATTGTTAAATATAAAATTTAAATGTCCTCAATTAAGCAAACCAAATGCCAATAGTGACAAAGGCGAAGAAAGGTGACAGTGGCAAGGAACCAAAACTCCATCAGGTGACTGAATAGAGAAAAAAACCTTGGGAGAAACCAGGCTCAGTCGAGGGGCCAGTTCTCCTCTGGCCAACGAACGAACAGTGTATGATTATGATTCAGGCAGTATTACAGGTCAGAAGTCAGATTGGATCCTTCACAGGGGAGAGTCTAGTTGACAAGCTCTGCTGACACTTCAGGGATGCGTTGTGGTCGTTGTGGGATGGTTGTGGACTAGGGATGGCTCGATACCACAATTTTGGCTTCGGTACGATACCAGAACCTAATACCTCGGTATCGATACTAAATCGATACCACAGGTAAAAAAAAAAAAAGTCTCAAAATTTAAGTGACACTTAAAAAACACTGCTTGTAACTCTCCACTACCAAATGTGCAAAGAAATGCTATCAAAATGTAAAAAAAAAAAAAAAAGAAAAAAAAAAAAATCAGTCAGGGAACATACAGTAGGTTAAATTTTGATTTTGGAAAAAAAAGAAAAAAACCTGAAATTATACAATTAAAATAGGTTAATATCCAAAATGATAGATTCACATATAATAATAATAATAATAATAATAATAGAATAATGAAATGACATGTAAACCATTAGCTGTCATGCATCAACAGAGAATTATCAACATTTACATTTTACATTTACATTTATTCATTTAGCTGACGCTTTTATCCAAAGCGACTTACAATTGCTATGTTTCAGAGGTCGCACGCCTCTGGAGCAACTAGGAGTTAAGTGTCTTGCTCAGGGACACATTGGTGTCTCACAGTGGATTCGAACCCGGGTCTCTCACACCAAAGGCATGTGTCTTATCCACTGCGCCATCACCACCCTGTGTTTGGTTTGGTTACTGTTTGGGTTCATATTAGTTTAGTGCATTGCATAAAGTAATGTTAACATGCTAAGCATGTATTAGTACATTTAATTTTTTAGGTCATTTAATTGCTGATTGATATAGATTAATAAATGCTATAATACTGTTAGGTCTCTCTCTCTCTCTCCTTTCTCCTCTAGGGGTCGCCACAGCGGCACTAATATGCCATTCATTTTACTATCACGAATACTAAAATTAATATTATTAAATTTTTTATTCTTTATTCATTCAAATTCAATTAATATATGTTTGTTTGAATGTGCAAAAATGATGAGACCTAAACTTAATTGGTTCTAGCGTGTCATGCAAGCAGATTTGATCTTTCGTGTTTACCGTATTATATATAATTGATAAGCTCTTATGTATGTGCGCTGTTCAGTGTTCAATAAAAGTCTAAATTAAATCAGTTGAATGATGGAACTCTTTGAACAAGTCAGGATGAGCAACTGACGAGTCAAGTGCTTAGGCAGATTTGATGTGTTGCCTCCCCGTTTGCAGAGTGGTGCATTGAGATCTGTTTCTTTACTTTTCTCATTACTTTGCCTACAAAAGTAATGCCTTATTTCACTCATACTGCTCTCTCTATTTATTAATTTCGGGCGTGTAGAAATTCGAATGAGCTTCGTTTGATCCATCGTGTTCCTTTGTTGTCACCGTTTGCCGGTTTCGCATGACCCGCGTCAGTTTAGGAAGCGCACTGCCGCCTAGCGGTGAACTTCGAAACAGCAGTGTATCAAATACCGAATTGAACAAAATTATGATATTGTACCGTTTGAAATATAATATATACCGGTATTTTGGCAGTACCGGTATACCGCGCATCCCTATTGTGGACCACTAAAGTGGACATCGCCAGACCGAATGCGCACGTCACAACACTCGTGCCCCAGAGGGCAAGGTCGGTTGCAGTGAGGAGCTAACCTTTGAGCGAATGGTCTGGGCTACCCTTGTATATGTCCATGCGTGCCTTGGCCTGGTAGACCTGTAGCAACGCCATAGCATGCAAAGAGGAAATGGCTTGCCCACAGGCTTTGTAAGCTCTGCCCGTCAGAACGGACGAGGACTCACAGGGCTTAGAGGGGAAACAAGGATCTCCCGTCCTAGAGGCAGCGGCCACCGGACACAGGTGTGTTACAACAGACCGCTCCACTGGAAGGATAGCCTTGTAACCCTTCACCGCTCCTCCGTCAAGGGTAGCTACTCAGGCAGTTTCTGGCAGAGAAAGGTGCTGTCCACGACCTGGTAAGCTCTACATGCACTTCGGGAAAGAAAGGCACTGGGGCGGCGGGCTGAGAACCAGCACGGCCCGTCCCGAGAAACCAATCATCCAACCGAGACAGTTCTGTAAGCCCAAAAACGTGATACAACTATTGTGACCGTCAGAGGGGGACAGGGAACGACCGAATCCAGAAACACACGGGTGGAATGACATCTTGAAAAAGACGCAAACACACCCATGTTGCTCTTTCAGGAAGTTTGGGACTCTCACCAGTGCCGGAGCACACAGGGGAATGATCGCGGCAACCCTGACAGGAATGGTGCAGCCTGTACCAGTGAAGCACTCACTTTCTTCGCCCTCAACCAACCGTCAGACAAACAAACACAAAAAGGAATGCTGTTAAAACAGCAGTTGAGAGCTCAGAAGGCTTGCGACTACCGCTGCATTCGCGCTGTTGAAACACCAGCACCGGGAGAGACTTCCAGAAGAAGTACCGACACACTCGCTCGTTGAAAATATTCAACACTCTTCAGACATCGACATGAAGACCGATCGGCTCCAAAGCGAAAGACAAATGGTGCATGCATCCACTTCCGTTTTTATACCTGCGCCGCGGGGCAGAGTGTGAGATGCAAAGCTCACACGCCAATGTGCATTGGCTCGTTTTATCAATACCTGAAGATGACAGGCTCCCTTAACGTGATCCCAATCAGTCGACACATCAACTACGTCGAACGTGAACGACTGAAAGGGAACAATATTTGTCACATCAAAATTAATTCTTCAATCAAGTCTTTAATTATATAATATTCAAGTTAAGTGTTGCGATGTACACCCATCACCCAATGCTGTCTCTCACCTTCAGTTGTTCTGTCTCATCTGACAGTTGCTCCATTTTATTTTTCACATCTTTATATTTCTGATTAATATTCATGAGCCCTTTCTCATGATTCTTTAATTCGTCTCGAGCCTCTTTCACATTTTTCCTCTCTAATTCGATCTTCTGCTCATTCTCTTGTGCATCTTCTTCCTGTACATTTGACAAATCACATATTATTCTGTGTCATAAAATTATAAAACATTTTTTAGCCTGGAAAATATTCATAGACATCTCACCAGGGAGCTAATGCCCTCAGCCTGTGCCTCTTCAATGTTCTCAAGTTCGGTAATAGATGCTTTAACCTCATTTATGCATTGCTAAAAATGGAAAAATAAAGTTTAAATTAAAGCCAGCATCAATTATGCAGGTATGTTTAGACATGGAATAACAAAAGAAGTGAATTTGGATGGCATAATGGTGTAACCTGTGCAGTTCAGTACCTGATTTTTTTTGCAGGCCCTGATGACACTACGCAACTTCTCCTCCATGAACTGAATGTCCTCCTTCACAGAGCTCAAGTGAAGCTGGAACCGTAAAAGCTGAGCCTGATTGTTCTCCAGCTCTGACTCCACTAGACTGTGAATCAAGATAGAAGAACAAATATATTCAAGCATTATTTTCCTCAGATCATGCCTTACAGATTTGAGCTAGTAAACGAAAAAAAAAGAAGAAAAAAATGCAGCTTCATTCAAACCCCATAAGAGTTTGCATTAACTATCATCATTGTGCCATGAGCAAGTGTATTTCAAGTTATTTTGCATAAAACTGTCAACAAACAGGTATAATTAGAGTCAAACGACGATAAAAGATTATTACATGTATATTTGTGAAAGATTGCACTTGCCGTATTTCTGCTTCTGGGTCACCACCAAGATATTTGACCAGTACTTCCTTGTCAGGGGTGTAAGACCGATTGTAGTACACATGATCACCACCTGCAGTGAAGGCTTCACGGCAATTCCGCGGCGGTGTCGAACTCTGCATTACTTTCCTTGCACGAGCATGGTCCTGTTTAGGAAAAAAAGGGCCAGTAACTCAAAATCAAGTAACAAAAAACAAACAATAACATTTTATATAAATAAATAAATAAATATATACATATAAACACACACATGCGGTCAAAAGTTGTATTGTTTTTAAAAGAAGTCTCTTACAGTACATTCACCAAGGCTGCATTTATCTGAAGAAAAATATAGTAAAAACAGTAATGCTGTGAAATATTACTACAATTTGAATATCAATATTATCAATAATAATTTAGCGCTAAATCAGCATATTAGAATGATTTATGACGGATCATGTGAAACTAAAGACTGTAATGATGCTGAGAATTTAGCTTTGTCAGCACAGGAATAAATTACATTTCTAAATTTATTAAAATAAAAAATTATTTTACATTGTAATAATATTTCACAATATTAATACATAGTTCTGTCATGAAACTCTAGATGGCACAGGCTGATGGGTACCTAACGCAAGCTGATGGTATTTGCAACATTAACTACTTGGCACAATCTGATTGGTTCATGTCGCACCTGCAGCCAATGAGCTTGCTGCTCTCAACATTTAAATGGCTGGTTATCATTCACGAAAGCAGTTTACAGCACGTTCCTCTAAAATCCTCCACCTTCCCCAGCTCCACCTGTATAGATCTGCTAGGGGTAATTGATTATGTCTTACATACTCATAGCAGAGTATCAATGTATGTGTCGGCAGTGACAAGTTCCTGTAATTGTTCTGCAGTAGCAGCAGCAATAAACTACAACAACAGCAATAATCTACAAAAACAGAAATTCAGCAGCGGCAGCGTAGCAGATCTATTCCGCCAAGAACAAATACATTAACATTGTCATATCCATTACCATGCTAAAAATCTTCAGAGAGTTGTCATAATAGAAATGTTTTTACTGTATATTTGATTAAATAAATGCAGCCTTGGTGAGCATAAGATACAGTATATATATATAAAAATTGGTAACACTTTATTTTACAGTGTTCTTGTTACATATGTTACATGTAATTACCATAGTAATAACAGTAAATGATGCATAATTACATGCAACTAACCCTCAACCAAATCCTAATCCTACCCTAATCCTATAGTAAGTACATGTAGTTGCTTAATGTTACTCAGTACTTAATTATATAATTACACTGTAACAATGACACCTTAAAATAAAGTGTAACCAAAAATATAATAATTATAATAATATAATAATTTTATAATAATTATAAATCTGCAATGAAAAAAAATGCATGGTTTAGTATATAAATATTTTGAGTCGACTTACTTTGATAATCAGAATGCACTCAATGCCCCTCATATCAATGAGGCAGTTTATTATCACTGGGTTCTCGACATTGAGGCAGTCCAGCACTGATGGAAACTCAGGATGATGGACTCCACTGACAAGAAAACATAGAAACGTCATAATTATCGTACATACATAAGACCTCGGTCTTAATACACAAATATGTCTTACCGGCCTTGAACGTTATAAACACGGTCTGTGAATGGGCACACGATTATCTGAGGCCTACTGCCTTTAGGGAAATACGATGACATCAGTCCTTGCAAGACTTTTTCGTCCCTGTAATTGTCACAGCAAAAGGTTTTGATGAAACCTAGTAAGCAACTCTCCACAGCCACGGCTAAACTGGGATCCTTTAGGCTGATGCATGCACCTAAAGAAGAAGATTTTTTTTTTATTTTTTATTAATGGTCAATTCAACAACAAAGGTGAATAATGACTTGTTTTGTGTTTGTTAAGATTTCAGTGAATAATATGAAGATTCGGCATGCCTCTCACCTATTGGTCCCACAGGTTTCTTGATGAATCGCCCCTGAGCGAAGGCTTTGTCGATTAACTCCAACAATTCTGGCATGTGATCACCAAACCGTTTCAGTCTGTTGGATCTGCTGGCCATTAGCTGCTTTTTTCTCTTTAGTTTGAACTCCAGAGAGATCTGGATATTTTTTTCCTCCATGCTAAAAAAGAAGAAAAACTCCAATACTATAATATATCAAAATACTGCAAGAAATAAGGATCGACCTAGTGAAAAAAACCTATACCAAAATGTATTTAAAATTAATTTATTTCATACTAAGTATACTACAAATACATTAACATATTTATTGAAATATCGCTTAAAACTTACTGATATAAATATTATAATCAAACTTTATTTGGAGGACCTCTTTATTGCACAAAGCATATTAAGCCTAAAATGTGTTTCAATATCACTATTAGTAAGGATAGTATGATCTCTGTATAATATCACTCTTTAAATGCAAGATATTTAAAGTGCACCTAAAGTATATTTGCAATAGTTTCATTTTAGCACAATCAAATATACTTAAGTATATCTTTAGTTCGATTTCAGCACTATTTCTGGACAACTAAAGTGCATTAAGAACAAAATCAGTAGTTGCAATTTAGCAGACTTGAAGTATTTCAATTTAGTACGTCAAAAGTACATTTGTAGGGTACTTATATTAAGTATATATGTTAATGTTTTTGTAGTATACTTAGTAGAATATACATGTATTTCAAATACATTTTGGTATTTTTTTTTCACTACAGAAAGTAAAGGTGGTTCTGTCTTTAAAAGGGTCACGCATTTTTACACAAATGCAAAAAATTCATAATTTGACAGACTTCACTACATTTTACTCTTATTGGTACTTCTTCTGGAAGTACAGAAGATGTTTTTGCAAATTACAATGTTTTTACAATATAAAATATTGTTTAAATCACAAAAGATGGTGCCTTTTTTTTACATTTTAGGTACATTTTAAGACTTTGTGGAAGCCGTACTGCAGCGTTTCATGTAACACATTAAAGCCATTGTGTTTATGGCAAAGCAGGTTTGAATATGCCTTGTGTCCCACCACATTCCTGTCTTCCTCCTCACTGTCCAGTCAATTAAAGGCACAAGCCCCATAAATAATGAAGTTGCCAGACTTTACCTCAGTTTATCATATTCCTCTCTTCCTTTAAACAGAGCTTGTTGTTTGTCCTTAATCTCTTGATTCAGAGTGCTGGACTCTGTCTCAAGCTTTTCCAGTTGTTTTTTGAAGGCAGATATTTTTTTTAGATGCTGTGCGTGCTCAGTCTCATGACTTCTTCTGCCACTGCTAAAAACGTGACATTGACAGCATTGTCAAATTAGTTTATTACTTGAACTACATGTTCATTTGTAGATACTGTAGAACTAAGGGCGTTTTCAGACCTGTAGATCGCTTGCTTTGTTCCCGAAACAGGGACTTAATTTGTTACAAAGTAACATTTTCTTCTTGGTTAGATTTGCTTTTCACAAGGCAATATTTTAAAGTGTACCATGTCACGTGTTATGGAGGACCAAATTACTTAAAATGAAATAATTCACTAAATAAAGAATTCAATAAAACAACAATTAAATGCACCAGTTTATTCTGAAATAATTAATTATTAATTAAATCAATCAATTAATAAATGTATCTATTTATTTTGTAAAATTCCATGAAAAAACAACATTTCTTGTTTAATATATTTCACAATATCCTCTTTCACACACTATTACTGTTTAAATATTTATTTTTTAAAAATCATAATAAAATTTGCTTTTTCAAAAAGCTGTTTTTCATAATTACGAATGAAGATTTTTTTCATAATAATAGAGGAAATTTCACAAATGCCAATCAACAGGCAGTGGGCGGTGCTTGGCGCTAATTGGCTAATCCTTTCAGATGAATTACAATGCTGATTTTCATATAACACATTTCCTATTATAAACTGTAATACCGCTTGGTTTGTTGGTCCGTTGGGTCGGATTGCTTTCTCGCCTCAACCGAACCACCCCAGAGTTTGTTTTCAATTGGGCCGAGTTTAGGCAGTCTCGGAATGATTGTTTTGCTGCGGATCCGAGTGTGATTGCCGAGTTCAAATATGCCTAAATGAATTGAACTAAGGAAGAAAACGCAACCGATTCTTAACCAAACTCTTCAAATGAGGATAGGTGTGAAAACGCCCTAAGAATAGAATATACAGAATGACATGAAACATACTGTCACAAAATGGGAAAAACAGAAAGCCTAAAATTAGAGGTGTTCCCTCAACAAATGGACTCACCCATGACTTATTTTGTGAATTCTCTCCTGAAGAAGGCATTGCTCCTTTTCTAATTGTTTCAATTTATTCTCAGCGCGGAAGTAAACCACCTGAAAAACTGGCAATCTAAAAAACCTATACAACTCTTCAGAAATCAACAAGGACCCTGCTTAAAGCAAGCAGCTAACTTAAAGTTATATTTCACCCAGAAATTAAAACCTTATAATCATTTACTCTACATCAGATCTTTTTCAAACCCATAAGACTTTCTTCTTTTTCAACACAAAATGAGAAGGTTCACATTGCTCTTTTCCATTCAGAAAGAAAGCGAATGACTTGAGCTGACAAACAAACTGCATAAAAGTAGTCCATACATGTGTTGAGCAATATTTTTAGTCTTTTGGCATTATTTAAAGAGGTCATGTCAAGGATTTTTTTATTATTTTAAAAGTTTCTTTGCAAACTCTCCATTTACACTGTGCCTTGGCCTCGTTTACAAAACAAAATGCTCTGAACAAACATATAATATAATATAATCCTCCGACGCAATCCGGGACGCCATTAAAATAAACCATCCACTTTTTCCAGAAACTGGGATCCTTGAGCTGTTTAAACTGAACGCGTCACAGCTAACGTTCTTTCCCTCTTCCATTTGTCCTGTTGTCGACAGACTCAATTGCGTCTATTATGTCAGAAACTGACCACGCATCTGTATTCTGTATCCAGTTTAGAAAACGTCAGTGATTATAAACGGCACCATTTGCTTTTGATGCGATGCGACGCTCAAATCCAGTGTAGGCAAATGTCAGCAGTTAAGCAACTGAATGGCAGTGGGCGGGGCCTATGGTGCGATGATGTAGAACTATTGACAGCCCCTTGTCACTTTATGCTTTCACCGCATGGGCAAAAAAAAGCACAAACACTCTTCAAAATATCATTTGTGTTCCACAGAACAATGCCAAAAGGAAGAATTTTCATTTTTGGGTGAAATATTCCTTTAAGAATAATAAATCCTACAAACAGGCTACAAAATACTACAAATACTACAAAAATGCTTATTCTAACTGTGGAGAGATGCAAGTCTTCATCAAAACAAAAGGCAGGCATTATGTAGCTTGAGATATTAAAATATACATGTGAGCATGTGTCAATTTATGATTTTATTGGAAGAAGCAATAAGAAAAAGAAAGAGAAAACAAAGACATCTCACCTCCTGATTTTTCTGTGCTTTTGTTTTGACTTTAATTTCCTCCTTCATTTTATTGCTCTCCTCTGCCAAATGTTCCTGCTCTTCTCTAAGCGTGCAAAGCTTCATCTGGATGTCCTGTAATCTCTTCTCAGCAGTGGAAACTTTGTTCTGAAAAGCAAAAAGTATAATCATTTTTTTAAATGACTACTAATGTTTGGGGTTGGTAAGATTTGTTAATATTTCTGAAATAAGTATTTTATGGTCATCAAGACTGCATTTATGTGATCAAATATACAGAAAAAAAAACTGTAATAATTTTATTAATAATTTTACAATTTAAAAACTATTGGAATATATTTTTAAATGTAATGTATTCCTGAGATGTAAAGCTGAATTTTCAGCATCATTACTCCAGTCTTCATTGTCACATAATCCTTCAGAAATCATTCTAAATGCAGCACGCTGATTTGCTGCTCAATAAATATTTCTAATTATTATCAATGTTGAAGACAGTTGTGCTGATTAATTCACACACACTACCGTTAGGGGTCAGTAGATTTTTTTTTTGTATATATTAATATATGCAAGATGTAACAATCATCAATTAAAACACCTCACCTTTGACATGATGTTTAACTGGTATTAAAAAATATAAAACAAACCCAAATCAATACAACTAATCACACAAACCTGACAGAGCTGCAGTTTTTCTTCATTTTTACAATCAGACTCTTCTTTTTCAATTTGTTCCTTCAGCTGTTCAACCTGTCTCTCCTTCTCCCTCACCTATAACCAACAAACAGAGACACTGTTTAACAGAGACTCTCTAACAGAGAACTTTTCACACTTCAGTAAGACACACTAAAATAACGCACCAAACACCACGCCATCTTCTTTTTCAGCTCCTCCAGAGTCTGTCTCATATCGTCGAGCGACGACAAGCGTTCATATCTTTCTTTCTTTTGCAAGAACAACTGCCTGAGATCTTTGAGACACTAAAAATATAAAGATATGACAAATGTGTGCATTGTGGGTGGATAAGTGTGAGAAACACTAAGAGTGATACATGACTAATGAATTAACATATAATGAGTAAAGCCTCACTTCCTCTTGTCTTTCCACCTGGTCACGTGTCAAGGCTTTAGTCTGCTTGATGTGAATGTAGTCTCTTTTCATTTGCTCCAGAAGAGTTGCTTTCATGAAAAACTTCAGGGAATAAAGGATTGTTGAATAAATGTAAAAAAGATGAAAAGCGTGAAAGTTGTTAGACGTATATCACTGCTTTAAATACTGGTGAAATATAGGAAAAATAAATCACCTTGTACTTGTCAGCTTCGCTTTTTGAATGCAGGAACTGTTTACTCATTTCTTGATTAAGGACTGACACAGGATTGTCAACCTGTAATATGAAATACAGAAATAAAGACATTACAGATTTGTGTGCTTTGCTTTAAACAACAAAATTATTACAACAACTAAATTTGTAACTAAATTGACTGATGTAGACCTGTGCCAAAATGTAACCAAAAATAATTACTTACTAATAGTTAAAAGAACATGGAATCTTTTATAAAATTGCACTAGATGAGAGCTGATTTTTTTGTACAAAAAGTACCTGGATGCCAAAATGATCCAGTATAGCAGTTAACTCCTCCTTCTTTGTGGAAATGACATGCCCTAAAAATAGAGCAAATCTCAATATATGTGTGAACAGAGAGGAAGCCCTGTTTCTGATAAAACCTGTCGACAGAAGTCATGCTATTACCCATTTTACTCTTGATTTTACAAGTCCTGCAACCATCACTTGAGATCCGATGCTCAATGCAGATGCTGTCCCCATAAATGTCACCTTTATAAGGGTCGTTTCCTCTGTTTTTTAATTTCACTTTAATGTCTGCAGAACTATAAACAAAAGGATCAAAACATTATTTTATAAAATACAGAAATATTAGTGCTTCTTTCCTTCTAAAATATACTAACCTCTCTCCATATTTCACAAAGCCCTTCAAAGATGTTCCTCTATTGGTTGTAGTTGCTTTTCCACCAAGACCCACTATAAGTGCTGTCAGAATGGCACTTTTCCCAGCTTAGAGTAGCATCACAAAATACATTCAGGAAAGAGTGATTTTTGAGTAACAACATTGTTAATACTTTCATGTTTTTGAGACATTTAAACCAGTGGTTCTCAACTAGGGGGCAGCACCCACTCTTAAAAAAAATTGTCTTAAAATTATTTAAATTTAGTTATTAAACAATCTCAATTTAAAAGCTAAAAAAACACATAAATATGCAAAACATTGAACAGAGGTACATATCAGCTTAGATAGGAGGGCCTTTGAATATTGTTTTGGACAAAGTGGGGACTTGGGAGTCAAAAGGATTGAGAACCACTTATTTATACACTGTCAGTCAAAAGTCTGGACACATCCACCCATAATTTTTGTAAGTATTTTGCACATTTTAAGACAACAGTAAAGTCAAGTCATCAAAACTATGAAATTAGCATTTCCTTCACAATCTGCTCCAATAACAGCCATTAAAAAACAGTTTTGTAAGGAATCTCATATTTAGGCACAATTTATTTTAAATGCTTTCCAGTGTCTCCAAATGTTTGACTGGTATTGTATATTCAAATAATTCATATTATATAAATTTGAATTAAAGAAATTCTTACTTCCATTGTTCCCAACAATGAAGTTGACATTTGGGCCAAATTTGAAAGGTCCAAGTGAATGGTGGCTCATAAAGTTCCTTAAAGTGATACTTTCTATCACGCCGATGTCTCCGGCACTCTGAAACAGCACAAGATAAATGCAGTGGCGTAAAGTATTTAAGTAAATGTAATCAGTTGCAGTACTTAAGTATCTTTTTGGCTACTTTGTAGTTTTACTGAGCATCATTTTACTTTTACTCTCTACTTGGCTACATTTTTGAATAAGTATGTACTCTTTACTCCAATACATCTGTGATGAGTAATGCAATTACTCCTTACATTTTGCACATCACCTATTTTCTTCTGCAGCATTTTATTTCTGCTACAAAAGAAGTTATTTCACTATCTACTGGGCATTGAAGGTACTATGGGTGCTTCTCAATACTCAAATTGATGCTTCCTTGTTTCCTCACTCCTCCGTCCTCCAGACCGTGACCTGGAAACCGATCAAACTCAGCCATCTTTAAGGACATCTTGATTCTCTAATTGTGCCGTGAGGAGGCGAGGAAGCTTCCTGAGGAGTCATGAGCGAGGATACACAGGTGTATCCTTCCCTCGCATCCTAAGGGGACGGAGCTAAGACGCGAGGAAAGGAAACGAGGATGCACAAATAAGAAATGAGAAGCACCCTATCTCTTGTGCATTTTGCCCTTACTCACCCAAACTTGTCAACAAGAATAGTGAATGTAGCTTTATAATGGCAGTGAATGGCCGTTTCTGTTTTGAAGTCCATAAAAGTGCATCCATTCATCATAAAAGAGCTCGACATGGCTCTGGTGGGTTAATAAAAGCCTTCTGAAGTGAAGCGATGCGTTTATGTATGTAAAATATCCATATTTAAAACTTCATAAAGTAAAATAACTAGCTTACGGCCAAACAAACATACGGATTCCACTTAAGTGTAAACCGCAACTATGCGAGTAATGCGACGTACTGCTGATATTTACACTACGCTATGACGCACTACGCTACTTCCGACGCCACAAGTTGCGCTTTAGACAAAGTAGTCTGCTTATGGCCATTTGGCCAGAAGCTAGAATATTATTTAATTTTAATTTAATTGAATTTTAGAATATTTTTCTTACACAAACGCATCGCTTCGCTTCAGAATGCCTTTATTATAACCCCCCGGAGTCGTGTGGAGCACTTTTATGATGGATAGATGCACTTTTATGGACTTCAAAACAGAAATGGCCATTCACTGTCATTATAAAGCCTGGAAGAGCCAGGACATTTTTTAATTAAACTCTGATTGTATTCGTCTGAAAGAAGAAAGTCATAAAGTACCTAGGATGACTTGAGTAAATCATGGGCTAATTTTCATTTTTGGGTGAACTATCCCTTGCAGCCCTTTTTGATCATGTGAGCTTAACCCGAGACTTAACTAAGGCTGTTCTGTTTAGTTTGATTTTAGAAAAATAAACGTGATTGCTCTCCTCACAAAACAACTGTTTCTTTTTTTTCACTGGCATGTCTCTTTGGTGTAGAGAAATTGTGCATCTTTGAGCCTACGTTCAGAACGAGTAAAATACTTTAGTGCTGTTAAAATCAGATACTCTGAGATTTTTACTCAAGTCGCATTGGAACGGGTGACTTGTAACTTGTAAATGTAATACAATTTTCGGTGTAGGTATCTGTACTTTTACTCAAGAATGGTTTTCAGGTACTCTTTACACATCTGGATAAATGTTATTTGGACCAGAACTCTCACAGTAATGTTCATTATGAATGCACCATTGTCCCTATCAGGTTCTGTTCAGGAAATCATTAAACTGACCAAAGAAGAGAGTGAGTGATCTTGCTGGACTCCATCTTCCTCACCAACCTCCTCCTCATCCTGTACATAGGTTTTATCATCTGTCCTAGGAGTCTTTGTGGGTTTTACAACATTGTGAGCACAAGATTTCCTCTTATTCATGGCAGAAAGATGCCCAGACTAGAAGAAAGCAAAAAGGACATAATGTACTATTATATGCTATTTCACAGAAACACATCAGATAACAACATGCATCTGGAAGCATTCGTGTTGTCAAAAATATTTTCTCCACTTAACTTATCCATTTATTCTGCACAGCTTTATGCAAACATTATATTAAAGCAACGAAGTTCATATTTGATGTCAGAAACGATTTTAAAATGTCACTAAAATAAATTAATAACAACAGAAACTGCAACACAAAGAGGAACCACATGCACTTGGAAACATGCCAAAAACAACTATCGTGACATAAATCAACTGACATGGAACAGATGAACAGCACATCAGAATCGCTTTGGCGTAACGTTAAGTTTAATAGCGCATAAATTGCATTAAATTAATGATGAATATGATTGTACTTACGCCATTTCTTTGCATCTGGAAAGTGAAATATGTCTTATTGAGGACTTCCTGGTTGATAGACAGCGCGCAGCTACAACAAACTCCACCCTCTGAAAATGACTGCAAAACTTCACTTCAGCCTACCAAAATATGTCCGTTAACGTATTTAGTAGAATATCCTCCTGATAGCAAATTACCACATAAAACCTTTTTCTCTTTTTTTGCTAAAATAGAACTTTACTGTTGTAAAGTAATGGATTTCCTACTAACAGTTATTTTCTATGATTAATTGTAGATACGTTTTTTTTGTTTTGTTTTTTACTGTATAGTAACTGGTATTTTTTAAATTTATTTTAATTAGGCCTAGGCTAGGCCTAGTTAATTTTGAGGCCGATTGACAATTCGTATTTAAACTAGATATGAATATTGAAATTATCATTAGGATTAGAACTTTTATTGAACAATAAACAATGGCCTGGTGCAAAATATGAAATGTCTTCAGAGAACAGACAACCCACTCAGCACAAGACAGCTGGGTGGGACGCATCATAGCAGGATAAAGAAAATATAAATAAATAAAGAAGTAAAATAAAGAAATAAAATTAAAATTAAAGTAATAAATAAATAAATAAATAAAACGTTCTTTTTCGTCATTAATTTTAACGATAAGAACGAGTTCCTCATGAAAAACGTAAAAGTTCGGAAGTGTTTTCGGGAATCTATTCTTGTGTGAAAACAATTTCCTAAGAATATGCGTTGGTTTATTAGATGTTCTCCAGCGTTCAAATCTATAGTTCAAATCACGCGTTGTCCACGTGACGCGCGGTCTTATTTTTATTCGCGCTCTTAATCGACGTAGACGTGATTGATTCGTTAAAACATCCAGTGGCGTTTTTTTTATCGCGTTTGTTCACGGTTAATTGACTAAGCGCTGTGAAACCAGTCAGTCGTGGCATCCATACGATGGGGAGAAATTCATGTTTGGTAAGTTTTTATTTAGAAATTCATCGTTTGTTTCAAGTACGCGGTCGAATTAACCAATTAAAATGGTGTTTAGGTTCAAACCCTAAAGGCTTGTTCTTCCATGATGAATAAGGCCCAATATCTCTGGCTGGATAAAGGCATGCAGCTATATTAATAATTAAAGTCCTATAGTTTCATTTAGTCGTAGTTGTATGGCAGGTCCAAAGTGGCTCCCCCCTGCATAGTTCAGGATTTAGGCTAACGTTATATCTTATTATTTTTGTTTGTTTGTTTTTCAATCTGGCCCATAGCATATGCTTATTTGTCTGTATGCGTCATAACTAGGATGACTAACATTTGATTTGTTTTTGTGTTGGCTCAGGCTGTATTATATTTTTGAGCTGTACGATTCTGGATAAATTGCGAATCACTTTTTTTTTAAAATATAAACTTATACGATTCGGAATCCACAACTAAACAAAATAAGATGCAGTCTATTTAAAAAAAGATTTAATTAACTTGAATTATTGGTGTGACGCGATATTAAAACGTGACGGTAGGCCTATTGCTCGTCAAGGTGAAAAGCTACGGTTTCCGTTTCTCTAATTAACAGTTACCCATTATCCTCTGCGACGCCATGTTGCTTGTCAAAACTGTCATGCTCATGTTTACCGCCTTTTCATTTACCCAAGTATTTTTGACTCTTTTGTGTTGAGATAACGATGACAAATTCCTCCGAACCTGGCGACAATGTGAAGGTTATTTACAGGGACACATTAGACGATGATTGCAAGGCAGGATATGATGAGAAATTGAGTTATATCGATGTTACACAATGTCGAAAGACGACTGGTCGTGTAATCCTGCGGCCTACCCTGATATTCAGGAAATGGACATTGCCAAAGTCTTATTTGATCGGTGAGTAATGTAGATGAACTGCTGCGCTTGTGACAGGACGCATGTTTAACTGAAAGAACGAGCAGAGAGAGAGAGACCCCCACCAAATTATTACCCCCCTAGTATGGTAGGTTTAGGGTTAGTTGTGGGGGAGGGGTTAGGATTAGGGGTGGGGTTAGGATTAGGCAATCAGATACTGATTTCAACGAGGGGGGTAATAATTTGGCAGGGAGTCGAAATTTGGCACAACACCGGTCGCGCGCGCGCCCTCCCTCTCTCTTCGGAGCCAGGCGAAAGTGTAAACAAGACTGTAATAAAATATAGAACTAGTCGTTTTAAATCGACAACATGTATGTACGGCTCGCATGCATTTAATGTATTTGTGTGTACTCTTCTCATGGCGTACTGTAGTCGCCAGTGTGTTTTTGCACTGACAAGGAGCCATGTGATCAATGGCTAGGCTAACACAATCATTGTAATGTGCATGATAATAAAACAACGTAGAATTAAAGGAACTCAGCTGTTTATCAATTTACCTGAGATAAAATGATCGGAGCAGACTTTATAGTGTCTTTTGTTTGGGTCAGGATCGAAGCCCTCTTTGTTGATTCTCACCAGCCATACGTTAACGTTACGTCTCTTGTACGAAAGCCTTTCCGTCTCTGTTCCTTGGAGATAAATCACTTTTGGAATATCGAAATATTGTCTCTTCGTTGTGTCGGGATCAGCACGATTCGTACAGCCCCACACAACACAGGTGTGACCCATTGGGGGGGTGTTGTTGTTTAGGCTCATGCTGTTAAGTGTACTGTGTGTTAAGTGTATTTACGTTGCAATACCCATAAATGAAAACATAACTTAATTTATTAATTTTTCTATATATTTTTTATTTGTAAATACTAGATGTTAAAAATGCAAATAACTTAAAGATGCATGTGATGAGGTCAAATGTCCAGTTTGGGACATAATAACTTGTAATAAGGGATAGAAATTATGTTGCCCAATCTCCAGTGTTGGGAAAGTTCACTTTCTACATGAACTAGTTCAAAGTTCAGTTCATACTTTAAAATTTTGAACTAGTTCATTGCCTAGTTCTTTATTTCCGTATGTTGCTGTGAGCTATTATTTTTCTAAATTATTGCCACAGCCCATATAGAACCACAGACAGTAATTCTCTCATCGGCGGGCAAAGTTTGCACAGAAATGTAAGATTTTTCCCATCCTCACTGACTTTGTCATAAAACTCGTTTAAATCTCCAGTAAGTAGCTTTTGTAAACAAATATTTGTTAAAACTGTCATTATGTCCTGACAGTAGAATATGAGACTGATAATCTGTGGAAAAAATCAAGCTCCTCTGGCTCCTCCCTGTGGTCCTATTGCCATTTGCAGAAATACACCGCTCCCGGTCAGAAACAACCAATCAGAGCCAGGAGGAATGTCTTAGCAGTGTCAATCACGCTCGTGTACGCGCTGATCACCCCTCTCTTGCACAGCGCGAGCGCGTACTGTCGTTCGTGAGTCTCCTGTTCGAACTCGTTCATCCAAATGAACGAATCTTTTTTCGAGTCATTTCGTTCATTCAACGAACTAAATGACTCGAAAAAAGATTTGTTCATTTTGAACGAGTCTTTTTTTGGAGTCATTTCGTTCATTCAACGAATGAAATGACTCGAAAAAAGATTTGTTCATTTTGATGAACGAGTTCGAACAGGATCACGAACGTGCATCACAGAACAGAGCAAGGTGAGCATTTGTGCTTATAAAACTTAAAGTTTTGTATTTATTTTTGAAATGACCGATCGTTTCGCTATATAAGACCCTTATTCATCGTCTGGTATCGTTTAAAGCCCTTTGAAGCTGCACTGAAACTCATTTGGTACTTGAAACGTTTGTGTCCTATTGAAGTCCATTATTTGGAGAAAAAGCCTGGAATGTTTTCATCAAAAACCTTAATTTCTTTTCGACTGAAGAAAGAAAGACATGGACATCTTGGATGACATGGGGGTGAGTAAATTATCAGCAAAAGTTTTTTTTAAAGTGAACTAATCCTTTAACGTTATCTTACTAGCTATTTATAACTTATAGAAAGAGTGCAACGTTATAAAGTTACATGTATTGCAAAATACATAATGATTTGAGGACCAAGTTTGTAGTCAAACTATGGGCAGGCCATAGTCAATGTAAAGCATATTGTTGATGTTTCGTCCCTATTAGTGAATGTTCCATAACTGTTTATAATCCGCCGTCATCGGTGGTCCTGTTTACTAGTCTGCAGGCTCCGCTGTGGGGGAGGAGCTGTGGAGGGAGGGCTGTAGTGCAGCAGAGAGCAAGGGGGTTGGACCTGGAAGTTGTGCTTGTTCAAATTTTCAGGCTAAGTCAACATTTTCTCAAAACTCCCTACTGCAACTTTAAATGATCGTCCTTGCTGCTTTTTGTTTTGATGACGCATGCGGCGGTGCAACACCGGTGGCTGGTGTTGCCAGATTGGGTGTTTTTTCCGCTACATATTAAGGCCTGTTTACGGTGTGTTTTATACGCTGCTGGTGTATAATGGGTGTGTCGTTGCGGCTCCAACTGACCAACTCGCGTAGTTTTCAGTCAGTGGACTGTCATTGACAGGCGAGAGCTAGCATTTTATTTCAGTTGTAGCCTACATGTAGCCTTACGGGCTGTGAATTAAGATATCCTACAAGCCTGCTCTAATGCAGCGTTTGTTACTAGATAAGTTGTTGATTATGGCTCGAAACGTGTTTGTCTCTAGTTTGTGAAGTAGCATCGCTAGCTAAAGGCTACCGCTAGCTATTACTGGATTTTAAAGATTATCTTTTTTATGCACCCGTGTCGTGTGTCATTCTTACCACCTTGATCATTTTCATCATCATTTTCCCCCGAGAGTATGCCATTATTCAGTAATCTAACAAAAGCAATCACTGTGAAACATGTAACTTACATGTGTGTCTGAGGTGATTTAATTGCTACATCATAACCCCGTAACTCCAGCGCGACAATACTTTGATGGTCGGTCAGAACAAGGCAGATTGCCGTAACTTGCCGCCTCCAGCACCTGCTTCAGCACATTATGTGTGTGTAATGTATGCGCGCGTGCAAAAACAAACATCCCCGCCGGCCCCACATAATCCTACACACACGTCAAATACACAGGAATGATTATCGGCCTGTTCACATCGGCCCTATTTTGACATCGGAACGATACCGATGTGTAAAAAATTGACCATATCGGCCGATATTATATCGGCGGCCGATATATCGTGCATCACTATAAAATAGTATAAAAGTCTGTACATTATGTAATTAAAAACGTTTTCATTATGATATTATAAATTTTACGTTAGTAAAAAGATCTGAGTTCTTCCTCCACTGGTAGAGATTAGAGGAATTAAGACTAAAAATAGAAGATAATGTCAGTGACACTTTTGATATATTTATTGATACAAGTTGTTTTATACAGGTCCTTCTCAAAAAATTAGCATATTGTGATAAAGTTCATTATTTTCCATAATGTAATGATAAAAATTAAACTTTCATATATTTTAGATTCATTGCACACCAACTGAAATATTTCAGGTCTTTTATTGTTTTAATACTGATGATTGTGGCATACAGCTCATGAAAACCCAAAATTCCTGTCTCAAAAAATTAGCATATCCTGAAAAGGTTCTTTAAACGAGCTATTAACCTAATCACCTGAATCAACTAATTAACTCTAAACACCTGCAAAAGATTCCTGAGGCTTTTAAAAACTCACAGCCTGTTTCATTACTCAAAACCGCAATCATGGGTAAGACTGCCGACCTGACTGCTGTCCAGAAGGCCATCATTGACACCCTCAAGCAAGAGGGTAAGACACAGAAAGAAATTTCTGAACAAATAGGCTGTTCCCAGAGTGCTGTATCAAGGCACCTCAGTGGGAAGTCTGTGGGAAGGAAAAAGTGTGGCAAAAAACGCTGCACAACGAGAAGAGGTGACCGGACCCTGAGGAAGATTGTGGAGAAGGACCGATTCCAGACCTTGGGGGACCTGCGGAAGCAGTGGACTGAGTCTGGAGTAGAAACATCCAGAGCCACCGTGTACAGGCGTGTGCAGGAAATGGGCTACAGGTGCCGCATTCCCCAGGTCAAGCCACTTTTGAACCAGAAACAGCGGCAGAAGCTCCTGACCTGGGCTACAGAGAAGCAGCACTGGAGTACCCACAGTCAGTGATGGTCTGGGGTGCCATGTCAGCTGCTGGTGTTGGTCCACTGTGTTTTATCAAGGGCAGGGTCAATGCAGCTAGCTATCAGGAGATTTTGGAGCACTTCATGCTCCATCTGCTGAAAAGCTTTATGGAGATGAAGATTTCATTTTTCAGCACGACCTGGCACCTGCTCACCGTGCCAAAACCACTGGTAAATGGTTTACTGACCATGGTATTACTGTGCTCAATTGGCCTGCCAACTCTCCTGACCTGAACCCCATAGAGAATCTGTGGGATATTGTGAAGAGAAAGTTGAGAGACGCAAGACCCAACACTCTGGATGAGCTTAAGGCCGCTATCGAAGCATCCTGGGCCTCCATAACACCTCAGCAGTGCCACAGGCTGATTGCCTCCATGCCACGCCGCAATTTCTTTCTGTGTCTTACCCTCTTGCTTGAGGGTGTCAATGATGGCCTTCTGGACAGCAGTCAGGTCGGCAGTCTTACCCATGATTGCGGTTTTGAGTAATGAAACAGGCTGGGAGTTTTTAAAAGCCTCAGGAATCTTTTGCAGGTGTTTAGAGTTAATTAGTTGATTCAGATGATTAGGTTAATAGCTCGTTTAGAGAACCTTTTCATGATATGCTGATTTTTTGAGATAGGAATTTTGGGTTTTCATGAGCTGTATGCCAAAATCATCAGTATTAAAGGGACACCAGGCAGGAATCCCGTTTTTGTCAAACAGCGACCCCTAGAGTCGCTGTGGAGTACTTGTATTTAACGTTACTGTCGTACATTTCTTTTGCCAAGTGTGTCAGAGGTTCTGGGTTCTAATCCGTACTAGTAGTATAGTTTATTTTCCTCATCAAAACCGATTGTTTATTAGTGGTTGTATTTCAAGCAGGGACACGTTTTTTGTGCATTAGGTTTTGTGATTTCACCGTAACAAATATAGAGTCTCTCCTCAACGGATTGTGTGAAGACTGTGCGCGTCACAACAGAACACTCTATCCGCGCCACTGATCGCAGTGTGCAACAAGCACTTTGGTCACTTGATTTCAAAAACAACACATTTCAGATCGCCTCTTATTTAACAAACGAACGAAATGAATGCTCTACTAGAATTACCTGGAGATGTTTTATTTGTTTGTATGGGTACATCCGTGCCGCGAGATGTTTCAATGGGGACATATAACACCCGCAAATTACGCTCGTGTCTGACTCCTCGCTCGGTCAGTCTGCCGTTTCCTCTTTCTCTGTTCCTCCGACAATGCTTTCTGCATCTTATATGCCGGCTCAGCCATGACGATAGTGTGACAAACTCCATCCCTCTCTACCTTCCTGGATGGGGGCGTGTATGTGTGCAGTGCCGTAAAGGAATATGTTACATCGCGAGAGCTGATATCACGCGATACTTCCTGAGGCTGAGGCCGGCGGCCCGCCGCACCAAAGTTGCAAGTGAGATTTTTCCGCTCACAGGCACCAGGGGGGTGCGAGAAGGCCACCATTCAACCCGAAAGAAGTCATATAACCATTTCAATAACTCTGAAGCTGTTCAGTTAAGCTAAAAAAACTGCATAGAATCCCTTTAAAACAATAAAAGACCTGAAATATTTAAGTTGGTGTGCAATGAATCTAAAATATATGAAAGTTTAATTTTTATCATTACATTATGGAAAATAATGAACTTTATCACAATATGCTAATTTTTTGAGAAGGACCTGTATAACGTGACTAAATTAAAAGACAAAGTCGTTAGTGAAGATTATGCAACAGTATTTAGAATATAATATAACATGCAATGCAATTATGCAAACTAGTTTGGTTACAGCTCAAATGTATCATTCTCATTCTATCATTCCCCCGGCCTCCATTACATATCTTTGTCACACAAGTGTTTGATCACCACATTTGAGTGATCATTGCAAAACGTTTATATATTTATTCTGTTTAAATACTGTGTATTCTACTGTATATACAGTACCCATCAAACGTTTGTACACACCAATAGGAAAGTGTGTCCAAACGTTTGACTGGTACTGTACTATAATACACATAAATAATATTGCTACTGTACACATAAATAATATCGGCCGATATATCGGTATCAGGCTTTTTTTTATCGGCATCGGCCCCCAAAAATCCATATCGGTCGGGCTCTACAAAAAAGCTTTTACAAACCCATTGTAAATGTTTTATTGAAAGTATTAGTGATGCACGATATATCGGCCGCCGATATGGTCAATTTTTTACACATCGGTATCGTTCCGATGTCAAAATAGGGCCGATGTGATCAGGCCGATAATCATTCCTGTGTATTTGACGTGACTGTGTGTAGGTTTATGTGGGGGCGGGGATTAGGGCTGCACGATATTGGGAAAAAATCACATTGCGATATTTTAATTTTCTGCGATATATATCGCGATATGTAAACAATTTCACCAGATGACTTTATTAGCTCTCTTTGGAAAGAATGAATCATCTGAATGACTGGGGTGATTTTGTAATGGAGTAAATCTGCATAGCAAATATTATAGTTAACTAATGTAGTTAGCTAGAGTTTAATAAATGGAACCTTATTGTAAAGTGTTACCGATTTGTTATGTCTCGTGAGTTCAGTGTTGGACAGGTCAGTTGTTTTAACCATTCATTAAAGTGAAGTTCCATTCATTAAAGTTCAAAGGAGTCATTAGTTCGCGAATTGGAGGTGTAATTAACGGACCACGGCAGACGTTGTGTGATTATCCCGGCAGTTTAGGACATCGCACAAGATTGGTCTCAACACAGAAAACATTTCATCACTGGATAGATTTATTTTTATTTTTTTTATTGAAAGTGTGGTTTATCTGAAGGTGTGGAACGCTTTTCAGAGAATATTTTTTTTAGCACAATTCACAACCAGTAGTTCAGGAAAAAAATATATCCGAATGCTTCACGTGAAACTTCGTTTTTCCGACCTTTTACCATTGTGTATTCTCAAAGATATTCAGTCAACTCAATTCATTAATATGCGTGAGGGAGGGAGAGAGAGCAAGACAGTTTGAAAACGGTGAGTATTTATGTAGGCCCAGGGGCGGAATGTTTTTAGTAAAGCCCCGAATATTTTGCTACCTTGTCTTTCTCATAGAGCAAAACAATTAATCAGAAAAACAAATGTGAATAAGATTACAGCTGCCGTGATTACCTAATCATGAAAAGTGCATATTACAGTTTTATTTATATTTTTCCCTTTGCATTAAAAGTACTTAGAACGTGCTTTTACAGCGTTGAGCATTGTAGCCAATCACAGACATGTCTGTTGAACGCATCGGCCAATCAGAGGCGTTTAAACGAGTCGCGTGCTGAAGATGTGTTTTGCGCGAGCTCACCGAGTTCTACATTTTTCGTAAACCGGTCATTATTATTGGCAATAACCTTAAGATGCAAATAAGAGATTCCCTGCAATGTATTTGATATTCTTGATGCTGCTCTGATTCACTCCATTACGCACCGCTCTGTTTGTTGGATGACAAAAAGTTCAGGGGTCTAGCTCATCAATGTCAAAATCATAGACATAATAAATACATAGACGCCCTATTGGCCGCTTTGGAACGTTGCTGCGATACGTCAACTCGTCCGCCATTTTGCGGAGGGCAAGACTGCGCTGTAAACAAATGCAAGTAAACGGGTGAGCTGCGGTTTTTCTGGATAAAAACAAAAAATGTTTTTACATTTATCAGCCGATTTTAGTGGTTTGTATGTGGTGTACAAAAAGTTTCATCTCCAGTTATTTAAAATCTCGATAGACTTATAAAAAAAAATGTATTCGGAATTGTCAAAGCTCAGGCTTGTCATGTAGGCTATCTGGCTTTTTATTCTCGGATAAGAATTGTGAAGACCCCCATACTGAGATTTAATTTAATGTTCACATTAAATGAAATAAAGTTTTCTTATTGTGGAAAAAACATTTTCTGTGATTGACCCGATTTTAGCAATAACAAAGATAACGGATGGAGCCTTTATGGTAATACATATGATATGGTACAACTACAGTGAAATGCAAATAGTAAATATAAGATAAAGTGAGAAGTAATAGTAAATAGTTTAGTCAATAAAATAAACAAACAGTATACAGCAAATACAATAGTAATGGATAGTATAATTATCATAAGTACAATAAAACAATCATAAAAATATTGATAATAGCATATAGTTTATGTATAATACTATAATAATAGCAATATAATAAGAAATATCAATTACATTACATACAGACAATAAAAATATTAAGTTAGTGACTATGATAGCATAACTATAATAGATTGATAATCGCAAATGGTATAATATTATAACAATAATAATAAGAACAGCAAATACAATGTAATATCAATTGCAGAATAATATAGACAATATGAAAAAAATATGAAACATTATAATATTGATCATTAAACTGACATTTAACAAAAAGAGATTTGTCATTTTATTTTATGTAGGCCTACATACAGTGAAGATAATGTATAAATATGCAAATATAATTTATATATTTTAAAATATTCCTACATAGGCTATATAAAATAAAATGACACAACCCCGTCTCTTTTTTGTTAAATTTCAGTTTTATTGATCAGTAATAGCCATCATAACAGTATAAGTAGCCTAAAAGGTATAAAAAGCTATACAAGACAAGAAATAAAGTAAACGATTCAGTCAAACATACAGCAGGATACAACGTTAAATAGCCTAATATAAAGTTATGAAACTTCACTTTGCCCTCAGCCAAAACGAACAGATTAATTAATGAGACCAAAGATCGCCGGGTAGATATACACAAGACGAATACATCAGAGCCAGCGGCAAACGTCAGAAGCACTAGCCGAGGTAAGGCTGTTCCAGGCGGGGGTACATGAGCGCTGAGCGCCCGGTGATCGCCTGTATCTCACAACTCCGAAAACGTTAGATCAAATTTTTAAATAGGCGCTATATTTTTATATAAACCACAGATCTGAGCTTTAAACAACTACATTGTCGACATTTCGTGACACAATAATAGTAGTATTTTTAAATTTTGCGGCCTTTCTCCTCTGAACGTTACTATTACTAATTATATCATGACCAAATACAACCAGAAACACATGTTCAGTCTTGCTTGTGAAAGGTAATTCCTCAAGACCTGTTTTCAGTTGTTTGGCGATTTGTGCAGCACACGAAAAGTGCATTTTTCTCTATTCCCGGTATGAGAGGTATGGGAAAGTTGCCCTCCGCAATATGGCGGCGCTGTTGACGTACGCTCCAGCGGCCAATAGGGCGTCTATGTATTTATAATGTCTATGGTCAAAATGATTAAAGAAGGCGGGGCTTACCGTTCACAGAAGGATGTTAACAGTGAACGAACGCCTGGTAAAATGTAAGTAGATAAAGATTTAATATTTGACAACTGTAATTATTTCACTAATAGGCCTACAATAAGCCTTTCTTTTTCTTTATTCCCTTAAATCGCTTTTATAATCAATTCATTAATTTAAATAAAAATACCCAATTTTTGTTTGGGCTAAAGCCCGAATATCCACTGACCTTAGAACAGCCCCTATTTTTGTATCAAATTAATACAAAATTAAATGCTGAAACGTCCGACCTGCCAACATGTACGCATTCTGCGTAGCGGATACGCATTTTGACCTCAAAGTACGGTGGTACGATTTGTCACTCTAAACTACGCAAAAACCTGGTGACGCTTCTGTGCACGCGCAGTCCTCAAATCAAGCAACAGCAAAAGAAGCAGAGTTCGACCAATCATAGCGCTGGGTTCATTCCCCAAATAGCAAGCGGGGATGATTGACAGATGCGTAAGGCCTATCAAATTAAAAAGAGACTGAAAAAAAAAAATCAACAGCAATAAAGAATCCCGCTCGATCCTCTTCCACTCCCGCGGCCCAACGTCTGATTGAGTTCATAAGTGAGGACAGTAGTCACAGCACGTCTGACTCCTGAAGGTAAACGGGCTGGGTTGTTTTTAGTTAACTTAATCTGGATTCAATGATCACGCGGGAGTGATCGCATGGATTACTATAAAATACTCCGTCATTCATGGTCACTCAGATTAGAGGAAAACATCATTCAGCCATGCAAATTATAAAATGCTTAAGTATTGATGAACAATAAATCTAAATAAAATTAAAATCGCTGTGGCTTAGTGATTATGAAAGTTCTGTGATAAATTGTGGATTACTGATAAACCTGGAGAAACAGGCGTTTATTTATTCATTCTCAGTGTTGAGAAACGTAGTCTGCATGTTATAATAATGTGTTAATAATAACTAAAGTAGCCTACCTAATTATGTTACATAATTATTTTGTATGAAAACTAGCGTATTAGTTACTTATGGATTAAAAAGTACCGTTGTATCAGTGCTGCGCAAGCTCTCTCTCACAAACACAGACCGCGCGCACACAGAGAGAGAAGATAATTGTAAATTGACGGGCTAAGTTTAAATTTTGTTTTGGTTGTGTTTTTTTCTGTCAAAATGACTGAAAGCATTTTGTATTATCCATCCGTGTTTTTAAAATTCGTTAAAAGACAGACGTTTTACTGTTAACACAGCCCCATATTTCGGATTCATCTAAACTTATATTCTACTTGATCATTCTTTTTAGAATAAGTGATTCGTTTTGCTATTATTGGTCATGTGACAGGACTCCTGTCTATTGTCAACTATTTTCTATAAATATGTTTGTATTGGCTAACGTTTATTCAGCTAATGCGTGTCCTGTTTAAAATGTGCAATGTTCAAATGCAAAGACAGCACGTCATAAATAAAAGTCCTATTTTCTGTGTGATTTAGTATTATATTTGGATATTGGAATAATAAATTAAGTAGCGTATCTTAAATGTACATTTTTTTTTTTTACTGTTTTCTAGTTTTTTTTATTTTATTTTAGACTAGTTGTTGACCATCACACATTACATTCTTTTTTATGCAATGCAATATTGCAATGCAATATTAATCATGAATAAAAAATGGTTTTGAGCAGTATATTGAATTTTTGGACTTTCACTGCAATAGCTAAATTGCTAGCTAAAACTTTAGAAGTCAAAACTAGAATTATGAAGATAGGCATGTGTTTGTGTGTGTCTTGCATTGTCTCAAAAAATGACAACAATTCCCCCCCCTACTAAACGTCTTAAACAATATTAATTTAAAACATTTTAAATAAACTGACGGATAAAAAAAAAAAAGAACTGAAAAATTTAAACCTAGCCTCTTAACTTTGATTTTACAACTAGGCTACTGTGTATTCGCGGATTCACTCTTCTCTCTAGATATGCGCGCGCGTTTGTGGGGGGAGAGAAAGGGAGAGCTGGTGTGCTCTGCCAAGAATTTCCCCGATGGTCTGACTGGATTCCGCGATTCCGTTCATAAGGTTCTAAAATTATTAGTGATCGACCGATATTGATTTTTTTTAACCGATACCGATTATTTGCATATTTATGTGCCCGATAACCGATATGCAGAACCGATATTTATTTACTGTTATACTTATTTTTTTGACACAATTATTACAACACAAATGAACTGAACAAACCATTTTATTTATAACAATCACTCCCTCCTCTTGCATACAAAAGAAATAAACTTTATATTTATACACAAATAAATAGAAGGGTCTGATTCCAAAAAATAAAGTGCACTGTTACGAAGTGTCTTTGTTTAAAAATAAAAGCTTTGATGAGCTTTGATAACAAAAATTATTCAAACATATTGGGCGGAAAAAATTTAAATTACCTGAGTTTTTTTTTTGCAAAATGTAACTTAATACTCCCAGTTAAGCAGAACTAGGTTGTAATGTAGAAAACAGAGTCTTTCAGCATTCTGCCCTGTAAGCCTGCTTCGTTTGTTTTCATAAATGGCTCCCACTTCACTGAAGACTCGCTCACTGGGCACCGAAGACGGTGGGGGGGCAAAGGAACTTTCTTGACAGACGAGCAAGAATGGGGAACCTTTTCTCATTTTGTTTCCACCATTCAAGTGGCTTGCCCATCGTCCTATCAATCACTGGTTCTGAAACGTACTGCTGAAGCTCTCCTTCAAGGCTAGACCCACCAACTTCAGAACTAGTAGCACCAAGCAGAGTGTCATACATCTCATCAATAAGTTTCTTCTGGGTTTCTTCTGTCCGGGGCCTTTTTGAAACTGTGCTGGAATCATCTGACTGTGTTTCTTCACCTTGTGTGTTGTCTTGCTCTAAGGTTTTTGTCTCCTCCTTAAGCCAATCTTTTGCATGCAACAGTGTGGTGTCAGATGAAAAGGCATGTGCCTTGTACCTTGGATCCAGAAGACAGGCAAGGACTGCACATTTCACCTCCTCCACTTTTGCAAACCGTCGGGTGAGACTCTCCAGCATCTCCTGTCTCATTGTTTTAATCCCACGAGAGGAGGGACCTTGACTGCTAAGCAACATCTTCAGAACTTTGACAGATGGGATGATGCATGACGCTGAACTCTCATAGTGGCTCATCTCAAGAGTGACCTCCTCCACTGGAGAAAGTGTCTCAATAAGATTGGTGACAATACTCCACTGATCAGCACTCAGGCTAGTGAACCCACTATGCTCACTGGCATACATGTTCAGAGCCCTTCTCTGCTCTTGCATCCTGACCAGCATGTGCAGGGTGGAATTCCATCGGGTCGGGACAGCCTGAATGATGGTATGTGCAGGTAGCCCAAGATCCTGCTGGATCACTGCTAAACGTTGTTTAGCTAGTACTGAATGATTAAAATGTGTAGCACAGCTTTTCAGCACTGACAGAATATTTTGAACAGCTCTTTGTGAGTTGAGGCCGTCATTGACAACAAGCTGTAATATGTGGGCACTGCAGCTCATGTCAGGCAGTTCAGCAATTCTCATACCTTTAACAATGTTGGCACCACTGTCCCTGAGAACAAGAACCAATCTATCTTTGTCAATGTCCCATTCTTCTAGCATGCCCAAAAACATCTCGCTAATGTACTCTCCAGTGTGTGATCCAATCATTGCTTTTGTGTTTAGAATGACTTGTCTGCGAATCCACTGATTATCAATGAAATGGCATGTTAAGCTCATTAGGGATTCAGTTGTGCCGGACCAGCAGTCTGTGGTAAAAGCCAAGTTATAACCTGCGTTTTCAGGCTTTAGCAGTGCTTTAACCTTCTCAACGATACTGTTGTGAATACTGGGGAACATCTCTGTGCGGTAGAACTTCTCACTCTTCAGAGTATATCTGGGTTCTGCAGTTGCCATGAGTATCTGGAAGCCTTTATTTTGAACCATGGTGAAAGGCTGATTGTCTGTAGCTATCATTTCTGTAATCATCCTGTCCAGTGTTTTTGAGCGGACATCGGGCGTCTTCCACTTTGTCTGCTTTTCAAACATCATAGGAAGAGAAGCTTGAATGTGGCTTGATGTCTTTGCCTCTTCAGCATCTCTTTTTTTCTTTGCATCTTCAGCATCTTTTTTTTTCTTTGCCTCTTCAAATATAGTTCAGTGATGTATCTTTAAGTGATTCCACATGTTGGAGGTATTTTTTGTTGTAGTAGATTTTGACCCCATGCTTACGTTCATTTGGCATTCTTTGCAAACTGCCACCCCTGCTATTATTGACTGAGTGAAGTAAGTCCATACTTCACTTTGATTTTTCCTCCTTTCAGTCATCTTAAAAAAACAAAACAAAAAGTGTGGAAAGTTAGCAGTCTTTCATGTTAAATTAAATCTTCAAATTACAATAAAAACATTTATATTACTACATTATATAATTTATATCTAAATTATACATATAATTTATAAGCATCAGCAGCAACAATGTTAACAATAGGCTAAATAAATGTTAAGTCTAATGTTTTCATATGGAGAAAATAATTGACAGGGGAGTCATATCACCTTTGCAGAAATGTAATTCATTTTAAACCGTTTTAGAAAGTTTATGTGCCGTTTAATAGGTTTAAAGAGTGAGGAACAATTCCCTGGGTAATATTAATTCACTGAATAATATTAGCTGGAATATAACATTGTCAGGAAAGTAACAAACAAAACAGCATATACATCATTGCATTTTCCAACTAGTATGTCATTAATTATTAATTATATTTTTGTCGGTCTAGATCATGAAATGCTTTCTGACAAAGTGCTGTTTATCTATGTATTTACACAGAACTATAACTTAGGCTAATGTATGTTACTAAACCGCGATCGCGCGTGCAGATAATAAATTATTAATTTCCACAAAGCGGTATATTTAGATGTGTATTAGCGAAATAATTGCTATGTAGTAAATGATAATATAATCTAGGGTGTTTAAACATGATAATCTTGTCAAAAGTTTAATTCAGTGGACGGGTTGAGCATTCCTGATCATCAACCCAGTGAGTGCTCAGCAATATGAACGAACTTTTTTTCCAAGACTAATGGTGAGCAAATACAACAGATAGAGAATTAAATTCAGCGCTTTTATTTTCAACATATACTCATTCATGTCTGTTTTATTTAATTCATGTAAAGTTACGTCTTTATTGGGGCAGGACACGACGATTAAGCTAATTTACGTGACTCCATGAGACGAGTTCGTCTCAATTTTTTAGAACCAAGCTGCATAAATAAACTAGGCCTATATCAGGCATTTATTTCTCAAATCTCATTTCTGCATGTCTGATATGTTAAATAAAGTTGAATAATTAAAGGAAAGCAAGTAGAACATATACTTTACCTTTGCACAGAGTTGCTGTTGACTGATCTCCTCAGACGCGGGCTGCAATGGCGTAATTCTCGAAACGGCCACAAGATGGCGCCATATATCGGCGAATCCGATATTACAAAACCGATACCCGATTATGGGAAAATGCTTAAATATCGGGAAAAATATCGGTAAACCGATACATCGGTCGATCTCTAAAAATTATTTCCCCCACTTTGGGAACCACTGTGTTAGATTACTGAATAATGGCATACTCTCGGGGGAAAATGATGATGAAAATGATCAAGGTAAGAATGACACACAACACGGGTGCATAAAAAAGATGATCTTTAAAATCCAGTAATAGCTAGCGGTAGCCTTTAGCTAGTGATGCTACTTCACAAACTAGACACAAACACGTTTCGAGCCATAATCAACAACTTATCTAGTAACAAACGCTGCATTAGAGCAGGCTTGTAGGATGTCTTAATTCACAGCCCGTAAGGCTACATGTAGGCTACAACTGAAATAAAATGCTAGCTCTCGCCTGTCAATGACAGTCCACTGACTGAAAACTACGCGAGTTGGTCAGTTGGAGCCGCAACGACACACCCATTATACACCAGCAGCAGGAATGTAGTAATTTAAAGCCTACCTTTTGTTGAACCCTGGTTAAAATCCATGTCAAACAACTGACGAGAAAGCAAATCCATTACAATGCGGAACTACTAACTGTTAGATAACGTTACAGTTCTTTAGGGACACCTAATCTGTAGTCCTGCCTTAGCTCTGAAGCTCTGTGACTATTATGAACTGTCTGCAACGTCAAGATTGCAATGCTGGAATATGTTGTGTGTGTGGCGCGCGTGTGAGAGAGAGAGGCGCGGGCGCGATCGAACAGTGGAAACAAAAACATACTCCGTCATTTTGTTCATACAGGACATTCCAACTATGCTCACTACTTCAACTTGTTTATACATGTGAAGCCATTTTTTATCATAGTGAGTCTAATAGGGTTAATATTACTTACATTTTAAGTGTTATCATAACATTGTGCTATAAAATAGAAGTTAAGGTCTTATGCCTTAGTAGGACAGTACTCTACTTTAAATTTTTGAAATGTTGTACAATGTTCACAGAATACAGTGACTTGGTCTCAAGTGAGTTAGATGTTTATTGAGAATACTCAGGGTTGGCTCATTCATAGTGTGAATTCAGGACACACTTGTATCCTTTATAAAAATGTGTTTTTATATAAATATTTATTTTTTCTTCTGAAAATCTGATGACACATTTTGCACACAGGTAAAGGTGCCCAATATCAGTAATTTCTGAAAATAGATTAAAAAAGTAAAAAAAAAAAAAAGTGTTTTGGAAAATAGCTCTTTATTTGATTATCATAAAAATGTGTTTTCTATACAGAGATATCGACATCGGTAAATATCGGTATCGGCCATAAACAGCAATATTAATATCGGTTATCGGTATCGGCCACAATTTTCACATCGGTGCATCACTAGAAAGTATCTATTAAATGCAATTACCTTATAGCATTAACTATTGTGTTCTTTTATCAATTTCCAATGCTTGTTTTGTTTGTTCTCAGTTAAACAGGCCAGTAAGAGACAAAATTAACTGGGCGATTCCACAGTTTAGGTCTAACTGCAAGGACAACAGCCTGCTAAATCAATCTTCATGGAGAAAGCCATTGTCCTCAGGTTAACATCCTGAGAAATCCTGGGGTACAGCTGTGTGAAAGGCAGGATAAATCTGGCAATGGTAAACTAGTAAACTTTGATCAAAGTTGAGTTGATGTCAAATTTAACGTATGTAACATGGACGGAAAAACAGTGTAAGTTCAAGCAGAAAGTGTACTTAAAGGCACACTGTGGAATTTTTGGCCACTAGGGTGCGCTCGACCTGTAATTTTCACGTCTAGTGCCCCTAGAGGCCACAAGCGCCGCAGCATTGTCGCAAAAGTCAATAAACAGTCAACCGGTCAACCTCCCGTGTCTTTATGTGTGTGTGCAGACGGCATTTGATTTGTATGTTGGAGAAAGTTAATCGATTCACTACTGACCAAAATAATAATATAAATATAAGATTAATAATTTAAATCCTATAAAGAAAACAAATTGAATAAAAGTAGCATACGCAGAAAACAATGTCTGATCAGGTAAGTCGCATTGACAAGGGTTGCCCAATCCTGCTCCTGCCGATCGTCTGTCCTGCACAGTTCATCTCCAACCCTAATCAAACACACCTGAAGCAAACAATTAACATCTTTAGGATCTCTTTGCAATGGGTTGGAGATGAAATCGAGTAGTCGGGAAATCTTGTGTAACAAAACTGATATAACTCACTACATAATTCCCGTTATTTGTAGTCTTCAGTTTGTTTTTCCTTTTACACAAATACAAACATATATGAGCTGAAAGGAAAAAAAAACACATTTACATTTGTATACGGCAGTATGTTGTGACTTATATCAGTTTTGTTACACGAATTCGCAGTAAATATTACATTATATATACACTTTTATGCCGATATTTATTTTAAAATTTCAGTTTACATTAAGTGTACCTTTTATTCAATATAAAGGCTTGACTTCTTTGCCTGTTAGCTTTGTGTACTAACTCTTCTAACGTTTCTAACGTTAATGCTACCAGATGAATTGCATACAAATTAAACAAAAGCCTGTAGCTAGTTGTTAAGTTGCAGCCCTGTTTCGTTTCAAAATCGGAGGATAAAGTGTCTGCTGAATGCAAACCTTTCCCAATATTTATAAAATGTATATTTGTACTAACATTTAGCTACCAGATTGATAATTCGCTAACTTACTCTACTAGCATTCCTTGTTACATTAAGTTAAATGGAGGACAATATAGAATCAGTAACATGGCCAGGCAGAGAACAAATTTGAAAAAATAGAGATATTGTCCAAGCAATATATTTAACTTACTAGTCCAAAAGCATGACGGCCAGGTCAGCATCGGTCGGGAATCCCTCATCCTCCTTTATCGCACGCCAGCGAGGGAACGCTTGACCAATGTTTATCCTCGTCCTTGCTTTTAGTTTATCACTCTCCTTTTTCTTTTTTTGGTCTCCTCTGACAAAATCTTTGCTTTCTTCCGAGTATCTGTTGATTCAGCCATGACGACAACATACAGACGCCGGCAATCAAACGCGAGTTGAGCTCTCACGTTAGAATTTGAGGAAGTTGGGGCGGTGGGGGAAGTGACGTATGTTCGTGAAGTGACGAATTTTGTAGTTCTTTTTGTGCTCGGGATCCTACCCGAAACCCGAAGTTACATAGTGCTAGTAAAAGCGATACAGACACCTTCAGGCTTCGGCAGACGTGTCATTCAACCTATTGTAAGTCGATGCACCATCTCAATGGGTTTTGGTAATATATTATAAAGGTTGAAAAGTTCCACAGTGTGCCTTTAATCTAATTCAGTTTAATAAAATTCTGGTTGAATCCCAGTTCATGTTTTGCTTTGTTCCTAATTTGGTATAGTTATGAGTCATGCGTTGTGTATGGTTCACAAAACTGTTAATAGGACATCCATTGTGGCAGGGTGGCCATCTAATATTATCTGTTCTATAAACTTAAAGGTGCATTTTGAGTCTGGTATGTTCATTAACTGAAAGCCAGCAAAATAACTAACAAATACCACAGGTATATTTTTCAAATTTATTTGCCAAATGTAGAAGACAAAGGAACTCCTACAAGTGTGCTAAGTTATAACGTGTGTAACGTGGACGGAAAAAATTAAACAATCCTGCAAGATTGCCTCTGTAAGACAAAATAATACCATTTCATGAAAACTGGCAAAGAATAGAACAAGTTCATAACACATTAAAATAACCTGTTATCAAACTATCAAATTTAAAGATCGTACAGATTGTGTTAACGCACTATTAACGTGTTAACTTCGTCAGCCTAAGCTATATTCTTATGAACATTGGACAGAAAAAAAAATTATAAAAAAAAACAAAAACAGAAAAATGTCAATGACGATGTTGAATTTCATGAACAGCTTATTGAGTCAAAAATACGCCGAAAACAACGTTGGAAGTTGGACAGACTGAAAATTTACGTCTAATTTACGAACAAGATGTGCAGAATCTGTCAAAATGTATAAAACCACCATTCATGCATGATCTTTCACGGAGAACGACGCTTTCGATCCGAAACCACTCGCAATCATCCGACTTGCTCACTCTTTTATCCTTTCTCACCACAATGATCCTATTTAATGTTTACTTAACAAAAGTTTACCACGTTCGTAACATTTTAACGTTCGTAAACTTTTGGACAGAATCCACAAACTTACCCACATTCGTCGAAATCCGTGAAATCCTTTTAACTCTTCCTCCTGCGCTGAGCGACCGTGACCTAGACAATCTTATTTCTGACATGAGAACCGTTGAGACATTAGGAGATGGAAATTCAGTGTCAGAATAAAATGTTCGAGCGTTATGATTTTTTGACAGAAAATCTCGGCCCCTGTTTCGTCCCGATTTATTAACAGTTTATCATGTAGCAACGCATATGAGAATTTAACCCACACAAGATGTTTTTATCGTTATGCTACTGATAGAATTACATGGAAAAAATGACAACAACTGGGTATTATTCAATATATATTGTTCATCTCACACCTTTGGACAGAAACTGTGGAATCGCCCAACTACTATTAGCCTATTCCTTTTAATTATACAAATGGCCCATTATAAATTTGTTTTGTAGACATTTTAAAACAAAGGTAAAAACCATGGAGACTCAATGGTTTGTCACTGGTGGGCGATCTCACTGAATCCGCATGATCCATGGGTTCATGGACCAATGAAATTTCTAAACTAATGATAATCCATACCCTGAAAGTAGAGCTATGTCATTCAGTATAATATGATTATTGTAGGGCTGTCACGATTCCTCGATTAAATTTGAGTGTTCAAAGTTTTATGTCCTTTGAAGAAATTAGGACACGGTTTGGAATTCCGCAAAAACACTTTTTTAAATATTTGCAATTACGTAGCTTCATTTTTTCAAGACAAGGCCAAAGTCTGGTTGAACCAACTCTTTCTACTTTGGAGAATATCACACTTAACTGCTTGAAAGGTAGAGGTCAGATTTCTGTGTTATATAAACTGTTTGTAGCCAAATCTAAAGAATCATTTAATGATAGACTTCAAGCTTGGCGGTCTGACCTGCAGACTGATATAACAGAGGAAGAGTGGCAAATGGCATGCTTGAAAGCCCAGACTCAGACAATGAACACCCATTTGAGACTACTTCAGTATAAATGGTTGAGTAGACAATATATCACTCCAGTTAAGTTACATCACTTCAACCCGAATATTCCTGATATGTGCTACAAATGTAAACAAGAAAAGGGAACTTTATTCCACTGTATGTGGGAATGCACTAAAGTTAATTGCTTTTGGGTTAAAATACTGAATATTATAAGCCAAATCATTAGTAGGGATGCGCGGTATACCGGTACTGCATAAATACCGGTGTATATATAATATTTCAAATGGTACAATATCATAATTTTGTTCAATTCGGTATTTGATGCGCTGCTGTTTCGAAGTTCACCGCTAGGCGGCAGTGCGCTACCTAAACTGACGCGGGTCATGCGAAACCGGCAAACGGTGACAAAAGAGGAACACGATGGATCAAACGAAGCTCATTCGAATTTCTACACGCCCGAAATTAATAAATAGAGAGAGCAGTATGAGTGAAATAAGGCATTACTTTGCCTACAAAAGTAAAGAAACAGATCTCAATGCACCATCATCCTGACTTGTTCAAAGAGTTCAGAGATCGACAGGTTAGTCCATCATTCAACTGATTTAATTTAGGCTTTTATTGAACACTGAACAGCGCATATACGTAAGAGCTTATCAATTATATGATACGGTAAACACGAAAGCTCAAATCTGCTTGCATGACACGCTAGAACCAATTAAGTTTAGGTCTCATCATTTTTGCATTTTCAAACAAACATATGTTAATTGAATTTGAATGAATAAAGAATAAAAATTTGAATAATATAAATTTTAGTGATAGTAAAATGAATGCCATATTAGTGCCGCTGTGGCGACCCCTAGAGGAATAAGCCGAGAGAGAGTAATAGTAGTAATTTATATATTACTAATAATTAAGCTACATTTGTCAACATTCATTAGGTAGCTTGACCTAACAGTATTATAGCATTTATTAATCTATATCAATCAGTAATTAAATGACCTAGAAAATTAAATATACTAATACATGTTTAGCAATGCATTAAACTAATATGAACCCAAACAGTAACCAAACCAAGATGAATAAATGCAATAAATGTTGATAATTCTCAGTTGATGCATGACAGCTAATGGTTTACATGTCATTTTATTATTCTATTATTATTATTATTATTATTATTATTATTATTATATGTTAACCTATTATTATAGATATTAACCTATTTTAATTGTATAATTTCAGGTTTTTTTTTTTTTCCAAAATCAAAATTTAACCTACTGTATGTTCCCTGACTGAATTATTATTGTATTTTACATTTTGATACCCTTTCTTAGCACATTTGGTAGTGGAGAGTTTCAAGCAGTGTTTTTTAAATTTTTAGCCTTTTTTTTTTTTTTAACCTGTGGTATCGATTTAGTATCGATACCGAGGTATTAGGTTCTGGTATCGTACCGAAGCCAAACTTTTGGTATCGAGCCATCCCTAATCATTAGTAAAGCAATTCCTCTTGATCCAAAGCTGTGTAAATTGCATGTTTGTCCTCTGAATTTTAAAATCACCAAACATGAAAGATTATTGTTAATTCTCTGTTTGCTAGAGGCTAAGCGTGTAATAGCATATACTTGGAAAAAAGAAGAGAATCCTGGCGTGTCTCAATGGATAAAGGGGATGACCTCACACCTTGCCTTAGAAAAGATTACCTACTTTTTGAAAAACAAGCCAGATACCTTTTGGTCCATTTGGAAAGTGTTTTATAACTTTTTGGAGAGTCTAGATAGTGACTCCTTCATGGAATTGATGGACATTGAGAGTATATAGACAAGTAGCCTGTTATTGCTGTATGTTTTTTTTATTTATTTAATTTTTTTTTGTTGTTATTTTTATTTATTCATTTATTTTTATTATTATTATTTGCACATTTTTTTTATTTTTTTTATTCAGTTGTAATGGAAAATGGAAATGTTGTTTAAACTTGTGACAATTTTTGACAAATAAAATTGTTTAAATTTTTTTAAAAATTGAGTGTTAGATTTTCAATCCTCGATCACATATTACTGTATCGATTAACTGGCAAAATAACAGGAATCGGCGCTTTCCACAGACGAGAATCCATTAACCACATAATTAATGCTGCTCTATGTATTAAAAATGTTTCTAAATCTGCAAACTTGTTGTTCATAGCGATTTCAAAATAAAAGTTTTAACCCTTGCTCTGAATTTGCATGTGTTGATGCCCACATGTTCTAGATCAATAAATTACAGCGGCTGTAGCATTTCTGTCATAAAGAAGTGGCCAAATATTAAAGATTAAGTGGACATTTGATTTAAATGTTTGACCAAACAAGGATTTGATCTACTGTAAAGTGTAACAACAATCACCGGGCCTTTGGCGCCCCCTTTTTTTATACAACTTGATTGTTTATAATATTATGTAAATTACTGTTAATGGATAAAATGTAGTTGGGTCGAAGGCGAAAAGGGGGTTTCAACTCGAGCATAAAAATAAATTCGAGATCCACCGATTACAATTTTCTAGGCCGATTTTGAGTTTGACCTGCTGATGCCAATTTTAGCTGATTCCGATTCCATTTTTCCTAACCACTTTACAGCACACACAAATATTTATTTTCCATCTTTTCTTTAATAGGACATTTTATATTTTGCATAGAACTAGCCTATATTGTGTGGGAAATTCACACACATCTAAAGTGCTGTGTTATGGAAGAACTGTTTCCTTTTCACATCCAATTTCCAACTAAAAAAATTGGATATATTTAGCAAACTAAATATCTATGAAAACAGGTAATGGCAATAAAATAATATATAAATAACAAATAAAATAAATATAGCCTAGCCTTGCAATATAAAGATATTTCTCAAAACACAAGCCTGCAATCACTTGTACATCAATGCCATGTTTTTCTTTGCAAACAGAAGCATTTCTGCTTTGTCACCAGATAGTCTGTTTCTTCTCTCTGCCACATGTCCAGGCAGACTAAACAAGTGCTCACTGTCAACGCTTGTACATGGGGCAGAGAGGTAAGCTCGAGGATTGGGAAATAATAAAAACAAGTTTTATTGGGTACGTTTTCTATAAATATTGAGTTTATTTTCCTTTTCTGACATAGCCTGCTCCAGTTCTTGTTAAAACACACCAGGGCACTTTTTGTGTGAAATCATATTTATTTTGTCCATCAAAAGTGTGGTTTCACTTAAATGAGCGTGAGCAGCGCAGCAAAAATAGACTCAGCACTGAAACTACCACTTCACCGTTGATCACGCGCTGCTCCTGCTTGACGCTCACGCGATACTCCTGTGAATGCACTCAGTAGCTGTGTCCCAATGTGAAGGCTGCATTTGAAGGCCAATTGCGTCACAGAGGTGCGACGAAGGATGTCCCAATTCAAAGGCTGCATCTTCGAAGGCCGCATTTGAAGGTCGATTGTGTCACGCGGCGCGATGAAGGCTGTCCCAATTCAATTTTGCATCCTTCAAAGGCCGGTTGCGTCATTGCGCCGCGACGAAGGATACCCTGATTCAAAAGTGACGCCAAATGCACCCTTCGTTTCCCCGTGAAAGGAAGGATACATAAATGGATCCTTCGCAGCCTATCCTACCCGATCCTATCCCATAAGTCATTGCGCGCCGGTGACGACAGCATTTTTATTAAAAAAAAAAAAAAGTTGGACGATTGTTCTTGTTGCCTAGCAACTGTGACAGCTACCGATGACGAGCGGGAGTAATATTTGAACTGCACTTTTATATTCAACTGGGTTTATATTCTCGTAGTGGAGCCCGGGAAGTCACACCTGTGGGGGGAAAAAACAATCCGTGGCGACAGTTTTGCAATCCATTCCCTCCGTTTATAAACTGTACTCACGACTTCTTAAACGGTTTCCTCGGTTTAACAAATCGTGCCCACGATGGTTCAACCAGGCCACCTGTTTATGAGGGATGCTTTGCATTGTGTTTAAACTTCATTTTTTTAAATGGATATTTTCTTGAATTTTCTAAAAAAACAATATTTAGGCTTGTACCTTAAAGTCCATTTTTTGGGAGGAAAAAGCTCAGTATAATAGAATAAGCAAAAAAAGACTTCACATATAAAAAATAAATATAACACAAGGTTAGGTTATATTATATAAAAAAACATTCATAAATTATTTTAGGATTAACATATTACTGTCTTCAGTGAACTAATTTATAGTTAATTATAAACACAAATAATAATAATCATTATTATTATTATTATTATTAGGGTTGGGTATTGACACAAATTTCACAATTCGATTCGATTTCGATTCACAAGCTTGCAATTCGATTTCGATTCAATATTGATTATTTTGGATATCAGGTACAATACATGGCAAATTTTCTCAAGGAAAACAAATCTCTTAACCAATGCTGTAAACTATGGCAGTCAGTTGTATCATTAAAATTGTTTCATTAGCCTACTATGGCCTAATATTGAAGGTAAAGATTTACTGATTTGTATACAAACAATTACACTTTTATTTTTCTAATAATAAAGTTATATGAAACATAAATATTTAAATGGTGGCTGTCATAAAAACTTGCCAGATTTATTCAAACATGCAGTAAATATTGAAAAACAAAATAATTATAAAATAACATAAAATGCATATGTAATATGGTGCATATATTTAGCAAAATGCTCCTCTCTAGAGTTAATTTTTCTAGCTGACTAACGACTTCATGGTCACTGGATATGGTTTTTCTGAGGTAAATGTGACGTTACATGACATTGTTTACAAGCTGTTTCACTGACGTCTTTCCTCAGTTGAAACACTGAGCAATTCCATGTGACAATAAGGATTTCGATAAGTTATACTCTATCTTTTAACACACTTTCAGATGCTCATTCATGTTTATTTCACGCTGTAACTGGTAATATTATGGCGGAAGAGAAGATCATGTATGCTCGGCGCTGCTGCTTCTCTTGAGCTGCGCCAGAGCGATCTCACGCCGCAGCGCCAAAATGTTTTTGAATTTCATAAGAAAATGGACGGAATTTGAAATCTGAGACTTTGTTTCATATCAATAGTAACAAAGCACAAAGATTATTGCGTTTATTGGATGGGATGCACGCTACAATGTTCCATTCATCAACTGAAAACAGGATGACTAATCGATTCTTGGGATTTAAGAATCGATATCGGTTCGTAACCCACACAAGATGTTTTTATCGTTATGCTACTTATAGAATTACATGGAAATTTATATCTCCGCTTCCTTTACAATCATATTTTAACGTGCGTAACTGCTTGGACAGAAAGTGTAACGAACGTTAGTAAATGTTTCCATTGCATCGTGGTGGATTAAGGGAATTATACTTTCAGTGTTAGTAGTAGTATTTTGTAGAATACAAACCAAAATAAATGTTATGCGCCAAAATTCAGGATTTTATTAAAGGAAATGAAAGAAATGACTTAGGAAAAATCCAGATGCACTGAATGTCCCACCCTGACATCCGCAATTTCTAGGGAAGGAAATAAAATAAAGTCTCATTACACGATAATGCCAAGGCTAAGTGGGATAAAAGTAATTTTATTATTTCTTACATCTATCTTTAACAAAATGGTGAACTAAAAATAAAAAAATGACAACAACTGGGTATTATTCAATATATATTGTTCATCACACCCCTTGTGGACAGAAACTGTGGAATCGCCCTGTTGTGTTCTGAGGCAGGTTGAGAGTGAGGAGGAAGTGATCTGAGGTTTGCAGTGGAGTGACCAGTGTATTGTCCGTAGAGCAGTAGCGCGTGTAGATAAGGTCCAATTGGTTACCTGATTTGTGAGTAGCCACAGTAGATACTTGTTTGAGATCGAATGATGCAAGCAGGGTGTGGAAATCGGCAGCCTGAGGTTTTTCTAGGTGGATGTTGAAGTCTCCAAGAATTACAAGAGGAGTACCATCTTCAGGGAAGGATGAGAGTAGCACATCAATATATATTCATGTATGCCTTTGTGTTTCTGCTTTTGTACCAAGCCTAGTTATGATTTTATAGTCGTGTAGCTAAACTCTTAAGTGCTCATATCAAACCCTAAGAGTATATATCCACCTTCATATATGCAAAACCTACATTTCTTGGTACCGAATTAATCCTCTCGGTCTGCTTTAGCTAAAAATGTATGTTAGGTTATGATAAAATGCATTGCACTATGTTTCCCATTCTTGATAGTAGAAAGGGGTGAAGTCTGACACCGCCATAAACCATGCAAATTAGGTTGTTAGAAGAAACAAAGAAATCTTTTCCCGCCCAAGATTGCCGAATGTCATTGGTTGATTTGCTCCTGAGGAGGTGTGGACCATCTTCTTTGAAAAGATGAGGGCCCAGTCTCCTCGCTCTCTCTTCTTCGTAATCCTTGGACGACTCCTTCTCTCTTCCTTTGCGTTCTAGTTCTAGCTTTTCTTATTTCCGTTTAGTTCTTTTCTTTGTTTTAAACCTTGTGCCGTAGTCATTTCGACCACAGGGCGAAACGGACTTAGCCTGATTTCCAGCAACTCACCTACACGTAACGCTTTGAACTTCCCGCGAGATACACGCGTTCCGAAACCAGTTCCAGGACGCACAAGGACCACACACCCACGCAGCCTTGTTTCAGCCACACAAAGGTTTATAATGCAAGTAGCCCATCTATTTCCATTGAAATCTAAATGTGTTTAGAGCTGTTTATCCCTGTTTTAAGGGATGTGATTTCTTAATGGTTCTTAAGAGTTAACTGTTGTGTGAAATTAGCTATTTCCTTACTTCCGTTATTCATTATTCTGTATATTCGTTGTTAAATGTAATTTGTGCTATACAGGTCCTTCTCAAAAAATTAGCATATTGTGATAGTTCATTATTTTCCATAATGTAATGATAAAAATTAAACTTTCATATATTTTTAGATTCATTGCACACCAACTGAAATATTTCAGGTCTTTTATTGTTTTAATACTGATGATTTTGGCATACAGCTCATGAAAATTCAAAAATCTAAAAAAATTAGCATATTTCATCCGACCAATAAAAGAAATGTTTTTAATACAAAAAAAGTCAACCTTCAAATAATTATGTTCAGTTATGCACTCAATACTTGGTCGGGAATCCTTTTGCAGAAATGACTGCTTCAATGCGGCGTGGGCAATCAGCCTGTGGCACTGCTGAGGTGTTATGGAGGCCCAGGATGCTTCGATAGCGGCCTTAAGCTCATCCAGAGTGTTTGTCCTGCGTCTCAACTTTCTCTTCACAATATCCCACAGATTCTCTATGGGGTTCAGGTCAGGAGAGTTGGCAGGCCAATTGAGCACAGTAATACCATGGTCAGTAAACCATTTACCAGTGGTTTTGGCACTGTGAGCAGGTGCCAGGTCGTGCTGAAAAATGAAATCAGATGGAAGCATGAAGTGCTCCCAAATCTCCTGATAGCTAGCTGCATTGACCCTGCCCTTGATAAAACACAGTGAACCAACACCAGCAGCTGACATGGCACCCCAGACCATCACTGACTGTGGGTACTTGACACTGGACTTCAGGCATTTTGGCATTTCCTTCTCCCCAGTCTTCCTCCAGACTCTGGCACCTTGATTTCCGAATGACATGCAAAATTTGCTTTCATCCGAAAAAAGTACTTTGGACCACTGAGCAAGTGGTTCTCTCTTTGGATCTGTGTAGCCCAGGTCAGGCGCTTCTGCCGCTGTTTCTGGTTCAACAGTGGCTTGACCTGGGGAATGCGGCACCTGTAGCCCATTTCCTGCACACGCCTGTGCACGGTGGCTCTGGATGTTTCTACTCCAGACTCAGTCCACTGCTTCCGCAGGTCCCCCAAGGTCTGGAATCGGTCCTTCTCCACAATCTTCCTCAGGGTCCGGTCACCTCTTCTCGTTGTGCAGCGTTTTTTGCCACACTTTTCCCTTCCCACAGACTTCCCACTGAGGGGCCTTGATACAGCACTCTGGGAACAGCCTATTTGTTCAGAAATTTCTTTCTGTGTCTTACCCTCTTGCTTGAGGGTGTCAATGATGGCCTTCTGGACAGCAGTCAGGTCGGCAGTCTTACCCATGATTGCGGTTTTGAGTAATGAAACAGGCTGGGAGTTTTTAAAAGCCTCAGGAATCTTTTGCAGGTGTTTAGAGTTAATTAGTTGATTCAGATGATTAGGTTAATAGCTCGTTTAGAGACCCTTTTCATGATATGCAAATTTTTTGAGACAGGAATTTTTGGTTTTCATGAGCTGTATGCCAAAATCATCAGTATTAAAACAATAAAAGACCTGAAATATTTCAGTTGGTGTGCAATGAATCTAAAATATATGAAAGTTTAATTTTTAGCATTACATTATGGAAAATAATGAACTATCACAATATGCAAATTTTTTGAGAAGGACCTGTATATCGCCTTTTCTAGCAGCTATTTTATTTAATCGTAAATCGGCTTTACTCTTTACGATTTTGGATTGTTGCTTCAACCTAAGAAACGTCATAAAACACAGGTGAGGTAAGAACTTCGTTGTTGTATATTGCAAATTAGTAGCAGCTTACTTTCGTGCAATTGAGGAACAATCGTGATTTTGTACATAAAATAAAATAGTCAAACAAACCCCTACAGTATTAAAATCGCTACATATAATTGTTTAGAAGGTTATAGTGTGCGTTATTTGTTTTCTCTTTAACTTCCTTCAGCTCTTTTCATGTTTGGGGGGTCGGATTGTACAAATTATGAAATATTCGATATCCCAATTTTGCATATCGTCCAGACAACAATTTGGATATTATCGTCTAAACTATATATTGCCCACCTCTACATGCACGCCAAAAGAAGAAAAAAAAAATGCACTGCTCACGCTTGCAGTGTGAAATGGCCGTAATTCACGAGGTTCCCTACATGTGGCGTTCCTTGTGCACGCGTGATACTGATGTTGCGTGATGTTAATCATGCGGCGCCCGAATGCATTTGACCGGCATTAAATCTGAATATGTCAGACTAATTTAGACTGGCCGGTCGCCGATCACGTGAAAATCGGGCAATTCCGATCACCAGCCGATCAATCGGTGCATCTCTAATAAATGTGTAATACAGCTTTAACTTTTTTCTCTACATTAGAATGTCTTGTTTAGTTTTATATTTTTCTTTTTTTACCATGATTTACAGAAGACAACCACTATAATGTCATTCAGTGTAACATTTATGTATCGGGATTGCAGTGCAGCCCTCAAATACTAATTAAAAACATTTAAAGGGCACCTTTTATGCCCCTTTTCACAAGATGCTAGTCTCTGATGACCCCAACGTGTGTATGTGAAGTTTTAGCTCAAAATACCCAACAGATAATTTTTTACAGTATGTTTAAATTGTCACTTTTTGGCTCTGAGAAGTAAGGCCCTTTCACACAGCGCGTTGATCCGGGGAAATTGCCAGAACGCCTTCTGTGTGAACGCAAACATGACCCGGGATTGATGCCGGGTTTGGGACCTAGTAACATTGCCGGGATCAGTCCCGGAACGCGCGCTGTGTGAACCAAAGCCGTAATCAATGTCGTGTCGTAATTAAGGGTGTCACGATTTCGATTTTAAATCGAAATCGATCGAAATTAATTCACAATCTCAAAAATCGAAATAAAAAATGGAATCGTCCATGCTGCCACGCCCCCATGTCGCGTTTTACTGACTCTTATTGTTCAATCTCGTTCATCAAAATTAACTAATCTTTTTTCTAGTCATTTCAGGGGCTTTAAATGGTATACTTTTAACAGGCAAATTCCCCGAACACATCCACCTACGCAATCTTGATCATATTCTGAATTAAGAAATCATTATAATGCAGTCAAAAATCATTTACAGGGAACATTAATAATTACTTGACCTTCCGAGTCTTTTGTTCATTTGTCGCGTGACCGAGGCAATGAGCGACTCATCACAGCGCGGAAAAAACAAACACACGTGTTGAAAGGCTGTGAGTCCTCTAACTTAGATTCTATGCCCGAGCCCGAACTTGGCCCGACCCGGGCCGATATTTCCCGTCACTATCCTCGGGCCGGGCTCTTGATCTATAGACGTGCACTCCCAACGCAATAGAGTGCGGCGCGGGACTAGATTTGATGGCCGAGTGCGAGCGCGGGCGGTAATGCACTCACTCTGTGTGCGGGAGAATAAAACGATTCGCGGGACTCCCGCAAACTAGAAATATCTATGAATAAAACATAAAAACTAATACATTTTTATTTATCTGTTGCAGAAAAGCAACAAGAACAACTAAAACAAAGTAGAAACGATTTACAGGCCAGAGTTTCTATTTATAACATGTTTGCAGCGTTGAGCGATTTAGCCAATCACAGACATATGTGTTGATTTCTTGAACGCAATGGCCAATCAGAAGCATTTAAGATAGACTCTCCTCACCGCTCAAAACGGACTTTTTGTTCAGTGCTAAATTCTGTAAGCTGGCAAATCCTCTAATTATAACAAACAAAGTGTAGGCTATAGGCTATATTATGAAAGATTCATTGTGCAGTCAGCTTTATTGATAATAACAGAGATGTGTGAGATTGCGATGAACTGATGTCAGCTTTTTAGGAGCAACAGCAACCTGTGCTTAAAAAAATAAATAAAAAAAAAGTAAAAATCGAGAATCGAACCGTGACCTTAGAATCGAAAATGTAATCGAATCGAGGATTTGGAGAATCGTGACACCCCTAGTCGTAATGATGACGCTGAAGTGAAAGCAGGCTAGTGAAACGGTACGTAATGCGTTTATGATCGAATCAGAGAATAAAATGCACAAGCGTGGTTTCTCGAGAGAGAAATCGCAGCTCATAAGCGAACTATAGACGCTGCCACAGAGGGCAGAGCCTCACAAGCTCGGGCTCAGTCAGGACAATCTCATCTCATGGAATTATAATATTAAAACAAAAACTCTCAGTAGCGGTGTTCGGACCATAATGCCCACAGAGCCAGAGAATATATGCTGCATGGAGACAGAACGGGTATAGTTTAGGTTATGACTTATTTTTCATCTTGCTTTTATCCACTATTAGTACAAGCATATTGTAGAGGACCGCGTCCGAATGATTTTCGTCATTCGAAAAGGACCGGGTCCCAAAAATTTACTGAGTTTTAAGTTTATTGTACGTTACTCAAAATATAAGCGTCAATTTTACTCCAGAAAATTCTCTCTCCCTTTCATTATCTTCAACATACACAGCGAATGAAATATGATTATTATGAATGAAATTATAGCGAATGATTATTATGAAATAATAATAATGACCATTTACTTTGTTGGTGCATATTACTAGACTTGTGGTGAACAATTAAAGGTATAGAACACCCAAAAATGAAAACTAGCCCATGAATTACTCACCCTGAATAAAAAAGCATTAGGCCACAGTGATTCCGTCATTACAATTGAAAGCTATAATTTTTTTTTTTAACATTAGGCTTAAAAAAATATAACAACATCCTGTCTAACAGGTAGGATACAGAAATTGAATAAAGTTATCAAACAGTCTGTGCTGCATAAATTTTAAATTATAGACTAATCCAGGGGTTCTCAACCTTTTACAACTCATGGCCCACCAATGACTATTTAAAAACATTCCAAGGACCACCTTTCCAAATATGATAGTATGAACAGAATAACAGATAATTCAAAAAGTACAATGATATACTCTGCTGTTAATCTGTTATGCCACTGTAGCAGACTAGGTCAAGTCAGCTATATAGATGAAAACTGTCTATAAAAAAGACTCGGCAGGTTTACTCAGTAACCATTCTTGTAACAATAACAGGCTAACTGTAACAACGGGTCAGACACACAAGAGGGGAACATTCACTCTATTCATTAGCAGAAATGTTCATTCACCCCAGTTTACATAGTGCAAGTATAATTTATCAAATACAATTAGCGATATTAACGTGACTGTTTAAAACAATATTCGTTTGGCTTCCCAACACAGCCCGGGTGTTTTGAGGTCAAATGTTTCTGCAGCTTTGATGGTTTTTTTAGCGCTTCATTTGACAGATTTCTCCACATTCAACACATTGTGCCTTCGGCTTAAGGAGGTCGCACACCAGACGAGAGGCTTTAAAATTCGAACACATTATTTTCTATGAGTGTGTACACACACCGGCAGCGCCATTCGGCGTCTGTCCGCGGCACCCAGCTACGGCTCAGGACCCTGTACAAAATCCTGCCGCGCCACAGAGCCCCATTTACAGTGACTTAAGATAGATACAAGATGCATTTAGTTTTACATTAATTTACAGAAATCAGCTGCGTGGATAAAAATTATCTGATTTTCAGGTGAGATTCTCAATTAATTCAGTTAATGTAGAATAATGGCTGGCTGATGAAGTTATTGGCTGGCTAGCCGGCTCAACCAAAACCTAAATGGCTGCTGCAGCCGCCAAACTTTTCATAGCTGCAAATGGCTGAAGCTGCCACTTCATGTCTACAGATGTCTATGTTATACTGATTTACTAGATCTCAATATTTCCAAGCAATGCATGGCTTATGACGCAAACAGACGTGTAGTAAAATAAAGACCTAAATGTGTATTTCGGACTTTTTTTCACCACAAGTCTGAAAGAAGACATGTTATTGAAGACAAATAGCCCAAAATCTGAAAATTGACCAGTAAAAAAAAAAAACGATGTTTTTGCCTGCCGTGTCTCGCCTTAATATAAACACACACTGTTATCAGTATTATTTTGGAAAAAGTTTTGCACATTTCACTTCAATGTACACTGAAGCATGCGTCGTGAATTAGCAATGTGGAAACGGGGGTTTGTTACTGCAGTAACTTAATATCACGTTCAGTGCTATAAATCTCTCCGTTCCAGAATATTTGGTTCATAACATCAATCTTTGATTCAGGTGTTTGTGCAACCGTGCCCTGAAGATTTAACAAGTCTGGGTAGTCCTAAGTTAAAAAAAAAAGTAAGTAGGAATTAGGCAAGTATGTGAGAAGTGAGATCAAAATTACCTTGCTTTCTTCTTTCCGCCATTTCACCTCAGTGCGAGGAAAAAAATGCATCGCTTCTTCTGTACGGAAAACGAGCAATTTTAATTGTTCGTCAATTCACTGTGAGTCTGTGTATCGTAGCAACGAGCACAAGACTGTGCTGTTATGAATCCAGTGGGAAAATAGATCTCGTGTATTGTTTATATATTTCGTGTGTGTATGTCTCTGTGATAGAAATATTATTTGATGCAAATAATTCTAGCCGGCTCAGCCAAACTTTATCAGATGGCGGCTCAATTTGGCTTACGAAATTATTTATTCAGCTTATTTATTCAGCTTTCATGTGATGTATAAATCACAATTTAAAAAAAATGACCTATATGACTGGTTTTGTCATCCAGGGTCACATTTATTCTACGAATCTTTGAGTTAACATGTACTAAACATGATTGGAGTTTGCACCGCAGCACCACCACACCTTGATGCTCATGACAAGAATAGCATGTATAGTTATCTTTATTGAATTGAATTAGGTTTAAATCGCCGTCATGCATGCATGAATGAATGATATTTTTGCTATTTTAGACATAATACTCCACGATGATCACATTACACAAAACTGAAATTGCACGTCAAAATAAAACATTGTCAATATTTTTTTGAGAACCCCCAAAATTTCACGAATCACGTTTTCAGGGGAGCCCATGTCTTATTAAGGGGAGCCGAGCTCCCCCTAGCTCCCCCGTAGTTCGCACCCTGTCGGTAGTGATACACGACAGCTTCTTTTCATCCATACCCCAGTCGTGCAACCCTAACTGCAGGCATTCGGACAAGTGTTCCGCTGTGTGGCTTTCAGGCATGTAGCTTGTTTTCAAACCCTTGGATTTCAATGACCAGTCTTTTGCGAGGTAATGAACGGTCAGGCTCATATATGGGGTCATATTCACGCTTGACCACATATCTGTTTTCAGTGCAAAATTACTGATTTCCTTGTTCTCTTTGCACCTCATCCTTTGCACCTCATCCTTTACCTTACTATACAAGGCCGGAACAGCTGTTTGAGAGAAGTACTTTCTCCCAGGCAACTCGTACAGTTTGTCGAAAGTATGCAACATTTCTTTAAATTAACTTTTTTCCACTGTCCGGAAGGGTACCATTCCTAATACCGAATATCGAGTCACGCTATCTGTTAGTACTCTCCATTTGTCGCAGTCTTTTTATATTTCGTCGCCTTGGAAAAGGCTTGGGCTATATTCAACTGCCTCTGACCAGATGTGGATGGTTGAGCGGCAGCAGAAGCAGTGCTTAATCCAAGGGCCGCGTAAGCCGCGGGGTGGTTAATGGCTACGGAGATTGGTGGTGTTGGCATTTGTAACAAATACCGTTTTCCCGCATATTCTGCACAAAGGCTCATCAAGATTTTCTGGTTTTCCGTTTCCATCTGGTTCAAACCCGAAATGTGCCCATATAGGCGTTGTAACATTATTTTTCGCAACGAGATCCATTTGTTTTACCTTTCTTCACGAAGTTCTCACATGTAAAGTGACAGCTACTGCAGCAGGCAGCGCGTCCGCTCCCATGCACCACGCGATCACACGCTGTGCGTATGGGCACCAAAAATAGCCTAATGAAAAATCAATCATCATATCATAGTCATAATAATTAGAATGCCGATATTATTTCAGAATAGAAATATTATAGGCACTTTATTAGGGATGTATATAACAAAACAGGCGGACAGGGTATTTAATTGCTCTAGAAAGTAATGATGGTGCCGCCGCCGCATCAGTGGTCCGTTGGATTGAGTGTTTAAAAGTTAAAGTTAAACTGTTGTTTTTAATTAGTATTTAAACATTATTTATGATTTTTTTTTTTTTTTGTAAAAAATATTTTAATTACACTGTTTTGGTGGTTATAGAGTTCTAATGACGGTTTTCAACTATAACCGTCAGTCTCACGCAGGGTCCGAAATTAACACCTGCCAAGTGAAAAATGCGGGTAGATTTTCCATTTGGCGAGTAAATCTTAAAAGGCTATCCGCCACACTGGCGGGTGAATGTTCCAGACATCGCAAGTCTCCCGCATATTGATAGCGGCTCCCTGATGTCCGCAAATTAGTTCAAATCTCCTGGAATCTAGAGTGAGCGAGAAAGAGCACGCACATACTGAGCTCCAAACCCTGTAGCGCGTGCACGCCTGAGAGGGAGAAAGCGAGAGACCTTGCGTGTTTAACCATAGACTGTAAAAAAATAGGATTTAACAAATATAGGCTACATACTGTTTTTTTTAACCAAGCAGCAAACAAAAAAGCTAAATATATATATATATATATAATATACTTTTAATTTTTTTTACTTTCGGTTAAGTATCTGATAGTTTTACAAAACCTTCAAATGTTCTGTTATGACCACTAGTTCGATGCTCACATCTTCCATGTCTTACTATTTGTTGCTCTGTTTTGACTTCTACTCTAGTCATTCAACATAATACCTTATCTCAATTAAATGTACTGAAATTAATGTATATGTGACACAAAAAGGCTGTTTATTATTTTGGCCGGTAAAAAATATGCTTGGCTGGTGGATTTTTTTTCATCTACCAGTCCCTGTGGCAGGTGAGCCAAAAAGTTAATTTCGGACCCTGGTCTCACGGTTATTTAATAACGGTCACAAAGTAAAAAGTAAAATGCGCACGGCCACACAGGCATTCATAACGGTATTAAAATGAACGTCTGTCAGCCATCAGCGATGGACATTATTGCATTGTCTATCCCAACCCTACTCAGGATGAGTATTTTGGGTGGAGATTCCCCTCAATGGTCTCTTTTGAACTTGTGACATACCTTAGTGAGGGGGAACTCTGTTTAGAAATTGATAAGCTATTATTCTGACAATCGCAATCCTGAATACCTTTCTCTTTTTTTCGGACAGGCCCGTTCACACCAAGTATAACTACACTCACCTAAAGGATTATTAGGAACACCATACTCATACTGTGTTTGACCCCCTTTCGCCTTCAGAACTGCCTTAATTCTACGTGGCATTGATTCAACAAGGTGCTGAAAGCATTCTTTAGAAATGTTGGCCCATATTGATAGGATAGCATCTTGCAGTTGATGAAGATTTGTGGGATGCACATCCAGGGCGCGAAGCTCCCGTTCCACCACATCCCAAAAATGCTCTATTGGGTTGAGATCTGGTGACTGTGGGGGCCATTTTAGTACAGTGAACTCATTGTCATGTTCAAGAAACCAATTTGAAATGATTCGAGCTTTGTGACATGGTGCATTATCCTGCTGGAAGTAGCCATCAGAGGATGGGTACATGGTGGCCATAAAGGGATGGACATGGTCAGAAACAATGCTCAGGTAGGCCGTGGCATTTAAACGATGCCCAATTGGCACTAAGGGGCCTAAAGTGTGCCAAGATAACATCCCCCACACCATTACACCACCACCACCAGCCTGCACAGTGGTAACAAGGCATGATGGATCCATGTTCTCATTCTGTTTACGCCAAATTCTGACTCTACCATCTAAATGTCTCAACAGAAATCGAGACGACTCAGACCAGGCAACCTTTTTCCAGTTTTCAAATGTCCAATTTTGGTAAGCTCTTGCAAATTGTAGCCTCTTTTTCCTATTTGTAGTGGAGATGAGTGGTACCCGGTGGGGTCTTCTGCTGTTGTAGCCCATCCGCCTCAAGGTTGTGCGTGTTTTGGCTTCACAAATGCTTTGCTGCATACCTCGGTTGTAACGAGTGGTTATTTCAAAGTTGCTCTTCTATCAGCTTGAATCAGTCGGCCCATTCTCCTCTGACCTCTAGCATCAACGAGGCATTTTCCCCCACAGGACTGCCGCATACTGGATGTTTTTCCCTTTTCACACCATTCTTTGTAAAGCCTAGAAATGGTTGTGCGTGAAAATCCCAGTAACTGAGCAGATTGTGAAATACTCAGACCGGCCCGTCTGGCACCAACAACCATGCCACGCTCAAAATTGCTTAAATCACCTTTCTTTCCCATTCTGACATTCAGTTTGGAGTTCAGGAGATTGTCTTGACCAGGACCACACCCCTAAATGCATTGAAGCAACTGCCATGTGATTGGTTGATTAGATCATTGCATTGAGAAATTGAACAGGTGTTCCTAATAATCCTTTAGGTGAGTGTAGGTCACATGTTTTAACACATGTAGGAAAACTTTCTATTGGTTAATACCTTGATTTATAATCACTCATTAGAAATACATTGAAGCAGCAGTTGATTCCAGAATTCACCGTTTATTGGATGGGATGCGCGCTACAATGTTCCATTCATTCATCAACTGAAAACAGGATGACTAGCCTAATCGATTCTTGGGATTTAAGAATCTATATAGAAATCGATATTTTTCACTAGGGATGCTCCGATTGATCGGACGCCGATCATGATCGGCCGATATTGGCTAAAAATAGATTGATCGGCGAACCCCAAAAGCGCCGATCAAAAAAGCCGATCACGTGACGTAAATTACTCGCGCGACTTTTTCCCACCTGCATGCGTGGCGCACGGGCACACAACAGCAGAGTGGAGCTTGGCAGTGGCAACATGAGTTCTCCTTCACCGGAACGAATAGGGAGTCTCCCAACGGATTGAAGCGTGCGTCCGAGTGAAGACCTTGCACGCGCGAGCCACAACAGAATGCGGTATCTGCGCCACTGATCGCTGCGGCAACGAGCACTTTGATCACTTGATAAAAAAAACAAAACATTTCAGCGCTAGATAGTCTCTTATTTAACAAATGAACAAAAATGAATGCTCTGAGTTAACTGGAGATGTTTTTATCTATTTGTATTGGTACATTCGTGCCGTGAGATGTTTCAAAAGTGGTGGTGGCATTTTATTTTTTTTGATCTGACGTAGTTGGTTCCTCAACTACATCAGATTCAGATTATTTTATTTAATGCCATGTCAGCATTCAAAGCTATTTTCATGGCAAAATTTCAATTATAAAAATACAAATATCATATAAATACAATAAAACAAAACAAATATAAACAAGAAGTCAGTTTATACAATATATATTTTTAAATGAACATATGATAAAAAATCCAAAACCTTTTCAGGCATAATCTCATTAAATATGTCCTTTTAATGAAGTAACTTCATAAAAGAGCATTCTGCTCAACTACATCAGACGTTCATCATAATAACAGAAATAAACTTGCCATAGTTTTGTCCTTTTATCAGTAGCCAGTTTTGGTGTAACAAGTTGTACATTTTGTTGCCAATTAGTAAATGTAGTGGGTGTATTAAGAGGCTACAATTTCCAAATATGCCTAAGTGTAACTTGATCCCCTCCCATTAGGCTGATCTGATGTGTCTTGGTCTGCCTGACCCCTCTTTGTTTGGAATAATTTAATCTTACTCTGCCTTATTTGGGAAAGCTGGCCAACAGTAGCCTTAAGTAGCCTTATATATACAGGTCCTTCTCAAAAAATTAGCATATTGTGATAGTTCATTATTTTCCATAATGTAATGATAAAAATTAAACTTTCATATATTTTAGATTCATTGCACACCAACTGAAATATGTCAGGTCTTTTATTGTTTTAATACTGATGATTTTGGCATACAGCTCATGAAAACCCCAAATTCCTATCTCAAAAAATTAGCATATCATGAAAAGGTTCTCTAAACAAGCTATTAACCTAATCATCTGAATCAACTAATTAACTCTAAACACCTGCAAAAGATTCCTGAGGCTTTTAAAAACTCCCAGCCTGTTTCATTACTCAAAACCGCAATCATGGGTAAGACTGCCGACCTGACTGCTGTCCAGAAGGCCATCATTGACACCCTCAAGCAAGAGGGTGAGACACAGAAAGAAATTTCTGAACAAATAGGCTGTTCCCAGAGTGCTGTATCAAGGCACCTCAGTGGGAAGTCTGTGGGAAGGAAAAAGTGTGGAAAAAAAACGCTGCACAACGAGAAGAGGTGACCGGACCCTGAGGAAGATTGTGGCGAAGGACCGATTACAGACCTTGGGGGACCTGCGGAAGCAGTGGACTGAGTCTGGAGTAGAAACATCCAGAGCCACCGTGCACAGGCGTGTGCAGGAAATGGGCTACAGGTTAGAGCTTAGATCGGGCCCAAAAAATCAAGCCCGACCCGAGCCCGTGCATGTTGTGTCCGAGCCCGGCCCGGCCCGAAACATTAACTGTAATTTATGAGCCCGAGCCCGATTTAAACCCGACCATTTTTAATACGTGGGCCGTTATAACCAGGGGCGACACCAGATCGTTTTTTTTAACGCAGGTGCTGAATGGGTGCTAGACCATTGACAGGGGGAAGCTGCGCAGTTTTACAGTATATATATTATATAAATACTATTAAGAAATGTACAAAAATTGGCTACTTAATATTTAATATTCAGTTATTTTAATTATCACAATGAAAGTTTTAATTTTATTAAATTGAACAAGCACAACATTCAGCATTCAATCAAATAGGCCTATTCTTAAAGATTAATTAATAATGTTATTTCGACATATGTGTGCGACGCGTGCAACAAGCAAGATGTGCATTTGTAAATTCGGTGACCGGCGTGCCGAGAATTGATTTAATTTATGATGAGATGGCTCTAGCCTCCAGTTCACAGGCTATGGTGACCGTGGCTCGCCGGCGCCTTCATGTCATGATTAGCCTATATTGTCTGCTATATTTGCTTCTTATTAAATACAGGCAATTGGTTTATGAAAAATGTATTAAAATTAAGATACAATTTATACAAAACGAAATTCACTTTAAAGAAAGGCTTTCTACAAAATAAAAAATAATTAAGTGGTCAAAATCATGCCTGAACCACTCCATGTCTCCCGATATTGCGCATCCTCCTATCTACTCTGTTCACTTTCATTATCAACATAGATGGAAAAAAAATAACATTATAATGTTTTAATATGCAACTAAATGCGCTTATTTAAAGGCTACAACACGTACTATAGGCCTACACAGACTCTCTATTTGTACAAATTGCTACACATTCATTTAATTCTGAATTTTGCACACTTAAGTTGAAAGGCATGTTGCCTTTATTGCGTGCATTTATTAATTATTATCTTTCTGAATAATGTAACAAGGACGAAGCATGTAAACTGCGTTGTTTATTTATTCAGAATCGAATGGATCGCAAATGGATCCGAATGAAGAAACGTAAAAAAAAAAAAAGAAAGAGAACCTCGCCCTCAGCGGTATGCTTGGAGAAGTAACAAAAGAGGACATTGAAGGCTGACTATCATCCTTTCTGTCATGGCAAGCCTGCTTCATGTGTCTGCTCATCGTCGAAGTCCCCGTTTTTTTGCTGTCATAGGCGAGCAGCGCGCCGCACTTGCACTCAACAAAGCCAACACATATGTTGTCACCATAGGCGGAAATCACGGGGGGGTCAGGACCCCCACTATCTGAGGGTTGTCCCCCCTAAAAATCATTAAAATATGTGTGTTGTAAATAAAATAAATGATATATTCATAAAATAATTGTTTAAGAAATAAAATAATACAAATGCAAACGGGGCAACAACAAAAAAAAACGTTTTAAACATTTTGAGTCCCGCCTCCCTTGCCTCACAGTGCTTTGGTCCACTGCCTCCGCCCCTTTTACCTCACCACCGACACACACACATTCCGGTGGCGGGAGAGATGAACTAAGTTTTTGAGTAGTTGTGGAACTCCAGTAAGTCAATGTTTTATTCACTTTAAACATCGGATGAAGTGATTATTTTCTCTTTAATATAGATGATGCTGAGTCATTAATAAATCATGTCAAAAAACAAATATATGATTGTGTACAGTGTAACGTTACCAATGTACTTTTGATGTAGTCTGCTATGTTAGCGATTATAACGTTTAACGTTAACTTACCCTTGTTTAATACAGTCTGCGTTTACCTAGCTTGTTTAATACAGTATATCCACCCACACCCATAGAGTTTACGCACTACGTGATGTAACGTTAACGTCAGTCTTGTAGATTAGAGCAGTCCGGGTGCGCATTTAGATTTTACATGGACACTTATAATCGGATTGACGGCTCAATCGGACTAAAAAAACCTTCATGTAAACACCTTAATCGATCCGATTGAGCTCGATCCGATTGAAATTTAGATCCGATTGAAAGGGGTGGTTTACTCCTTTTGTAATCCGATCGAGAGAACATGTAAACACTTGATCGAATTGAAAACCGAAACTAAAAGGACTGCGCATGTGCAAAGACGTTGAAATAGCGTAATGACGTATGACGCACGGAACGAGCTGTTCTTCCTGTTGAATAAAGTGAATATAAAATGAGTGTTCCGTTATTAAAAAATTCTCATTTCACTCAGCGTCTGTGAAGTGAAGCAGGACAACGTCCCACCAGTGCTTGTTTAAGATTATCATCCATAGACGACTAGTTTTGGGCACGGGGTTTTACTGCGTGATCAATATAAGCAGCACGGCAAAGCGGTTCATGCTCATCGTCTCCAAATCATGACCAGAGATGGATAAATATTAAGTCTGCGGTTTAAAAAAAATAAAGAACCAATAGAGGAGAATAGTTATGCAATAGAGCAGAATAGTTATGCGCGAACAGCGGCATATTCGTGCAGTGTGCGCATGTCAAAAAATAAATTCCGATTTGAATCTTGTGACATATAAACGCGCACATCAACCCGATTACTTTATTTATCGTTCATGTTATCACCGTGTTCGGATTCATCAATCAGATTGATTTCATTCCGATTGAACCATGTAAACGCTGTGATTTAGTCGGTTTATATCATTTAATATTATAGTTGATAATATGATATGTTAATCTAATATAATATCACACGAAGAGTGCAGTTTTTCTCCAGATATCAGCATGATAACAAATGTGATTTTGATTTATACAAGTTTAATAAACAAGAAGTTAATATTAAGTGATGTACATTTTAGACACCATATTACCAACGAAAATAGTTGAAAACTAAGCCACAGCACTGAAGAAACACACCGAGGTGTTTCCTTACTGAATGAATCAGCTTTTTGAACAATCAGTTGAATGAATCTCAATGACTCACTCATTAACAGTGACTTACTGCCTCCTACTGGTGGTTTTAATTTCACATTTAAAGTATCTTTTCATGTTTTAAATCATTTCAAATATAAATATTTAACATTTTATTTTTAAAACATCATAATATTATTTATGTCTGTGTAAAAACATCTAAATGCTACTTTAACCCTCATTTATCTTTGGGGTCTATGACCCCAATCGACTTTTCGTAGTAAATAAAACATGGTTCCCGTCATCTCAGTTGCGTCAAATTGTGTCACTTTTTCTACATTATCTATACACAATATACACTATAGCCTACACTGGGCTTGATTCGGTTGTTCTAAAGGTATGTAAAAAAAAATCCATTGGTGGCTTAATGAATGAAAAAGATAACTAAATTGACCAAAAAAATCTTCAAAACCATACATTTTTGTAAATAAGTTGTTTACACAAAACAACTTATTTACAAAGAAATGTATGGTTTTGAAGAATTTTTTTTGGTAAATTTAGTCAGCTTTTTCATTAAACCAGAAAGAAACTTTGAGAAGAAGGATAATGGAACGGTCTCCATGCTACACTAATAATAGTAGTACGTTAAGGCTTTCCTCGGTGTACACGTATCCTTGCAAGTACAATTTTGCCTGTATTATTGGTGTCCCCTTCAAAAATTGCTCTTGAGAATTGTTTATTGTCCCCCCCAACATTTTGATCAAATTTTCGCCCCTGGCAACTCTGCAGCCGAGCCGACCCCGGGATAAAATAGTCTGAATATAAACATTTATTATAGGGGTACCGTAGTGATTCAGGATAAGTCAAAAATTGTGTGTGAGTGTATTTGACAATGCTAGCACAATAAGCGGTGAAAGAGAACTGAATTCAGGATTGTATGCATCTGTGCTCAAGCTTCGTCTGTGTCCGTCAGTGCGAGCAACGCATTGAGTCCTTTTTTGTGGTTTATTGTTCGTGCAAGACCGACATATCGGCCAATATTTGGCTTTTTTAAAATGGGCTATTGGCATTGGCCGATAAGTTTTTCTGTTAGGCTGCTGTGGTGAAAGCGGCACTTTAATTTTGACGCCGCCTGTAACGTCTGAGCACACAGCACTCCCATTCTCTGTCTTCATTACCTAGTTATGGCTCCTTTTTAACAGTTTTGTCTAAAACGTTACTAGATACAGATATAACTTGTTAATGTAAGCTGTATATGAAAAAGGATCATGTTACACTGACTACAATAATTTCTCATGTCAGCATTCAGCAAATACGCATATTTAAACAAATCTTTGAATATTTAATAAACATTTAATTTCACAAACCTTGCAGACTTAGTTGAATTTAGCTGTCAGATATTCTGAAGTAGGCATTTGCAGCCTGCCTGAACGCAGAGTTCAGCTTCACTGTAGGGCTGCATGATATTGAAGAAAACTGTGATATGCGATAACTCATTAAATAATGCGATATACGATAATGCTTAAAGTGTGTAAAATAAACTTAAATTATATTTAAAATCATATAACCTAGAGTATACATGTTTCACATTCTTTTTGTGACAAGAAAACATAACACTTATGCGACAGTAAAACACTGTTGTTCACTTCCAGAAGTTGTATTTTAACATCAGTGTAAACTAGGGCTGTGTATCACCAACAATGTCACGATACGATACGCATCACGATACTAAAGCCACGATACGATACGCATCACGATATGGATCAATTTGGAATTTAAATTTCTTTTGAGCAGAGTTTAGTAGCAGTAATATCTTTATTGAATAAACAGTGTTATAACAGTTGTGATAACTGAAAAACTATTTAGTTTTTGTCATTAAAAAACAATGAGAGTTCAATTAAATAAGTGTTGGAATGTGCACCAAACAAAGTAATTTCTTTACATTTACGTTGAAATCATTTTAAACAAATAAATACAATAGAATAAAGATAGCCTTCCAATAAAGAGAAAAGTTTTTGAATAGGTCTAGCACTAGTATTCAGAAATACTACAGAAACTTAAAGTAATTAAATGTAAAATAACATTGGGTAGTATTTTAGTCCTGACTAAATTAAATACATTGGCTATAAATCCAGATTCCTTATAATTAAAGCTATCTTTTGTTGTTTTGACGACAATATTAATGACAGACACATATGGCTGCTGTCACTTTAAGAGCTAGTGCACGGATCCTGTGTTCATTATACTGTCACATGCCTTTAACCGACTGTGTTGGATACTCACCAAGATTGACATTTTTGACATTTTGCTTGTTTTTGTCTGTAAAAGCGATATAATCCGTGAAAAAGAACTTTTGTTATTCACAGGCTGTTTGTGAGGCGGCTTTACTCTATGTATGCATGCAGAGAAAACCATCTCTCAGAGAGCGTGCGAGCACTGAATAGTTTAAAATCGCTTGAATGTTTTGCGTGGTAAGACTTAAAAAGACGAGCGAATGGTAAACTTAAGTGACAATGCAATACTGGCCCGAATATGCAAGTGAATATTCCGTCATGTCCCAACTCCCGAAAGCGAGAGTGTATCGCCGCCTTCAGCACGTTTGACGCTTGCCTTGAGCAACCCATTTTGAGAGACAGAGACAGAAGACGCGGCACAGCTGAACACTCACGCTGTTTGTGAAATTGTGTCTTGCAGAATGTTTTAAAATGACTAATTCGATGTTATAACCTGTATGGATTAATCATAAGTGGGAGACCTGCGGGAATGGTTAGATTAATGCGTAATACTTGCAATCCTGTGCTGAAATTCGAGCCCTGAATTGGCTACATTCAAAAGCACTACAGTATCGATACAGCAACGCGCATCGTCAGGAGTTCATGACGATGTATCGTCGTATCGATATTCTGAGCACAGCCCTAGTGTAAACCACGGGGTTTAGGGTTTCAGGTTATCCTACATTAGGTTTATTAAACAACAGAAACTGAATAATCAAATGTAAAAATAAAACACTGCTTAGTTTTCACTGTATTAATTAAATACTGATTATTATTATTAAAGCTACAAAAGTTATTCAGCCAAGAGCAGTGAGTGATTTTCTTTGTCTTCTGTTCATGACCCCAGTTATTGCAAGCTGTTGCGATAAGCATATCGCGATATATACATTTGCGATATTTCGATATATTGTGCAGCCCTACTTCACTGTAGACGCACGGTTGAAGAATGTTTCACAGGAAAAAAGTTTAAATGTCATTTTGGTGATCAAAGATGAGTTTTAAGGGATACAATTCTGACTTTATAACTCACAATTGTGTCAAGTCTAATTCTGAAGGAAAAAAGACAATTCAAAACTGTGTGTGTATACGTGTGTATATATATATATATATATATATATATATATATATTATTATTATTATTATAAATTTTTTTTTTTTTTTGTATTCCGTTTCGGATGTTTTGTTTTTCTAATTAAAAGTGATAGTTTTAAATCTTTCTTGCAAATATAACACACACCATTACATTTATGCTTTTGGTAGATGCTTTTTACCTAAATAGATACATTTACTATTTGTTTTCATAGCCTTCAGTTAGCACTTTTTCTTTGGATGTCAACCTTAAGCATTGTGGAATAACATTCTTTTTAAATAAAATACACAAAATAAGGCTTTTCTGATGAGATTGAATGTTGAATATAATCTGATCAGCCATTTATGAAAATAATCATTTAATTGAAGCCCTACATTGTACGGAAAAGAAACCTAAGTTTAGGTTTTGTGTTCCATTTTAAAAAAAGAAAATGACTTTATATGGAGTTTCGTAAAGGAGTAAATGTCTTATTTTTGGGTCAACTTTTCTTTTAATAATAAGTTCTATTTTTCATTCTTCAGATTTTCCCCATTTATGCTCTTTAACCATTTGGAAAGGCAAGATTCTCAACCAAGATGTGTTCAATTACTGGTTTGCCAGAAGTTGGATCCAATACGACCGTTCATATCGCAAGAGTCACTTTAAACCCACACACTATCTTAGTGGAATTTGGAGGGAATTTAAATCATGGACAAGAGGCCATTGATGTATATCAACAACTAAAAAAAGACATCGAAGCCCTTAGGAAACAGCAGCAAACTTTTGAAGGTGAACCTGGAGAAGTATGTTTAGTATATGAAGACAGAGCTTGGCACAGAGCAAGGATACTTTCAAAATCTAAACATGAATACAAGGTGTTCCTAATTGATGATGGTGAATTACTTTGGGCCTCACGCAAAGTCTTGACAAAATGTCCACGCAACCTTTGCAGACTACCTCCCAAAGTAGAACTTTGTATACTGGCCAATGTATCACCTCTATGTCTTGAGAGTGCATGGTCTCGGGCCGCTTCAGAGTTCATCAGATCTTTGTGTGGGAAAAAGATATCTGGGTGTGTTCAGGATGTGATAATGCCTTCCAGAATTGTTCTCCTTGACATTCCAAGCGTATCCAAACAAATGTATGAACTTGGATGTGCTAGAAAGATGCCTAATGAAGACTTTAAAGGCCTTGTAATGCATTCACTGGATTTGCCAAGAAATCCTTCAATACAGACAAACGTTGCGACTACAAATGGTCAGCAGGAGCATGCCAGTGACCCTGACAAGTTGCATCAATACTTGTATCCAGAGTTGTTGCCTGGAACAATTGAGATTGTAACTGTAACACAAGTTGTTCATCCATTGAGGATCTTTTGCAAACTGCATGTCTTTTCACATGAGCTCAACAAATTAAGTGATCAGCTCCACGAATACTATGAAGATGCATTCTCTGCTCAGATGCCAATACCGCTGTCTGATGGGTCTCCATGTGCAACCAAAGGAAGTGATGGCAATTGGTATCGATCTGTACTTCAGCAGAACAGCATCTCAGATGTTGTCAAGGTCTTTCATGTCGATTATGGAATTGGAGATTTTGTTAAACTCTGCAATATCAGACCCTTGTCTGCAAGGTTCTTCCATTTGCCAGTTATCACCTATGCATGCTCTCTACATGGTGTCGTTGACAAAGGAGTTGGATGGAGGACTGATCAGATAGATTATCTGAAGTCTGTTGTACTCAATCAAATCCTTGTTGGAAAATTTGAGCATCACAGTGTGAACGAGGATGTCTATCATATAACTCTTTATGGAAATGACAATGTAAATGTGAACAACACATTTGGCCACAGAGAGCAGTGTTTGTCAGTGACGGAGAGGATATGTTGTGACCAAACTCTTGAGACTCTAAACAAAGTGACATGCAAATATATGTATGACAGAAATGTGTCTTTACGTTCTCTCCATTCACCCGATTTAACCAGATGGTCCAGTTCTCTTGAAAATGTCTCAGTAGTGAAACCTTCCAAATCTGAAGAGAAACTACAACCTGCAGAGGAAGGGCACTCACTGAATATTGGTGCAGCTCCACTCCTTCAGACTGATTCATATGTTGATTCACCACCTAAAATCGAAGTGGGTGCAAAGGATAAGGTACAAATAACATGTGTTCAAAGTGCAAACCAGTTCTTTGGCCATTTTGCACAAAATACTGATACGGTCAGGAAAATTACCAAAGATATTCAACAACTGTGCCTCAAGCGACGACAAGCAAAGTTTTCAATTTCCCCTAAGATGATGTGTCTTGCTAAATACACAGATGGGCAGTGGCACAGAGGACAAATTGAATCAACCTATCCAAACATACTTGTCCAATTTGTAGACTATGGTGACTTGGTGGTTTTGGATAAATGTGATATTCTACCATTTCCCCCAAACGCTAGTGCGATTGCATCCATTCCTATTCAGGCTGTTCAGTTTGAACTTTTTAATGTAACATTATCTGAGCCATGTGAGATTAATGAGTGGTTTAAAAACTACGCTACGGACTGCATGTTCACTGTCATCGTGAAACAAAATTCCTCAGGCAAACTATCAGTGGAGATGTATGATGAGAAAATAAACTTCAACTTAAAAATAAAAGAGCAGTCGAACAAGACCAAAAGAAACATTGGCAAAGGAACCAATAAGGCTCGTACTTTCAAGGAGTCTTCGGAAGGAGTGGAGGCTAGAGGGGTAAGAAATAATTTAAGCACTGCATCACAAGCACATGAGAAAACTTCCAGGAAACCAGTTGTTCAAGGTACATTGGAACACAACTTCCAGTCGGTTACTAGTCAAGCAAGTGGACACAGTAGAGCTAGGCCTAATGGTTTACAGCAACAGGTGGCTTGTTATCCAAAGCTCACCGATCTTCCCTCAAAAGCCTTGGATGCAGGATATGTTTTAGACATCTATGTTTCACACTGTAATAGTCCATCAAGTTTTTTTGTACAATTGACAAGTGATGAAGATGAAATATTTTCTATTCTCGACAAACTTAATTCTGGTCAGTTAAGTGATGCACAAGTTGATCTAAACTTGTTGCAGCCAGGTGACCTGGTGAGAGCTGAATATCCTGCTGATGGGGCCTGGTATCGTGCTGTTGTTCAAAACAAGAGAGATGGCATGGTTCAAGTGCAGTTTATTGATTTTGGGAATGAGGCAACACTTCTACCCCATAAAATAAGGCAACTTGGCAAGCAGTTTCTTAGCACCCCCCGGCTCAGTATTTGTTGCACACTTCAGGATGGTAGAAGAAAAAAAGGTGATTGGACCCATGAAGAGATTTTGACTTTCAAAAAGTCAGCAGGTGAAAATGGTGAGAAGAAAATTCAATGCAAGTTAATCCAGGAGGACGTATCTGCTTGGCTTGTCAGTTTAGAACACCAGGGTGTTGTATTGGAAGCTCCTTTGTTTAATACTGCTCTCAAATCAGGTGCTCAAACTGAATCGCAAATGTGCTGCAATGAAGATACCCAACAGTTAACATTCAAGGAACCAGCTATAGTTCAAGGACAAATTGTAGAAGCATATGCTTCATCTATTGACGGACCAAATTACTTCTGGTGCCAGTTCAAAAACTCAGAGGAACTTGACAAAGTCTCTCTGCTTGCACAAGAAATTGGAAACTGTAGTCGAACTAAACCAATTCAGCCAGATCAGTTACGCCAAGGAGGACTGTGCATAGCATGCTTTTCTGATCAGCAGTGGTACCGCGCACAGGTTATCAATACACATGATAAAACAGTCTCTGTTCTTTTTATAGATTATGGAAATGAGTCTGAAATTGATCTGAACTTCGTTAAGTTCCTGCCCACCAAGCTCCTGGAAAGCCCACCACAAGCATTTCTGTGTCAGTTAGAAGTTTTGGGGTCTGTAGATGGCACTTGGAGTGACGCTGCAACTGATAAATTTTTTGAGCTTCTGGTGGATGAACCTTTAAAAGTGACTATTCGGAACACTATAATGTCCTCTGACCTTTTAAAGTGTCCTCTGTATAGCGTTCTTATTGAATGCAAGGGGCTTATTGTTAATGATCTTATGAAAGATTACTGGTGTCACCCCAAACCTCAAGTCTTTAGCAAATTGAGAGTTGTCGCTAAAACAAAACCCTCTTCGAGTAAGGACAATTTTGAAGTAACAAGCTCTAAAACTGTCCAGAAAGATAAAACTCCCAAGCTTAATTCTAGTACAAGACCATCAAATAATGTTAACCCTGAACTTATCAACTTTGAGTCACACATTTCTCAAAATGAATCTAATCAAGATCATCGATTACAGCGCCATGATGGTTGTCAGTTAGAATGTGTTGCAGCCATGATCCAAGACCAAAGCATTACAAACCCAACGTCTACCGAAGATGGACACATTGTTGTTCCTGAACTATCAATGCAGTGTTTACCTCAAGTTGGAGATCTTCCTCCTCGTGTGATAGAACCAGGTACAGTGTCTGAAGTGTATATTTCGCACATCAACAGCCTGACAAGTTTTTTTGTGCAACTGGCAATGGATGAGAATACATTATTTTCCCTCAATGAGCTATTGAATTCCCCTCATCCATCTGAGAAAGACGAAAGGAATGCATTCAGTGTTCAGCAGGGAAGTTTGGTGAAGGCCATATTTTCTGAAGATGGTTCCTGGTATCGTGCCATTGTGAAGGATACAACTGAAAATGGCAAGATTCAAGTAGAGTTCATAGATTTTGGAAATGAGGCAACTGTATCTCCCCTTGAAATTCGCCGACTTGATGAGCTGCTACTGTTGTACCCAAGGTTCAGTGTTCACTGCAGCTGTAGTGTAAATGATCGATTCAAGACTCAGGAAATGAAGGAACAGATATTTCTCTTCAAAAAAATATTCGGTGATGCTGGGGAGAATACTCTCTCTTGCAAGTTTATCAAAGATGATGTCATCACTTGGGAAGTTAAAATGACTCCCGGCTCATCAGATTCGTTGAGTGAGAAATGGGATCATCTAGATTTGAATGCATTATTGGCAGTTTCCATGCCTGTGAAGGAGACATTCCAGCAGCTCTTGAAGAAACCAGATGTGTCTTTGGGACAGACGGTAGAAGCTTTTGCATCATCCATTGTTGGACCAAATTATTTCTGGTGCCAGTTTTTAAACTCTGAAGTACTTGACCAAATCGCCCACGTTGCCCAAGAATATGGAAACTCTAGTGAGACGCTGCCAATTCTACTGAATAATTTGGATCCTGGAAGCCTGTGCTTGGCTCGTTTCTGCGATGATCAGATGTGGTATCGTGCACAGGTTATAAATAAATGCAAAAACACTGTTTCTGTCCTATTTGTTGACTTCGGAAATGAGTCGGAAATCAGTGAAGGCTCTGTTAAAGCACTACCTTATGACTTGCTGGAAAGTCCAGCTCAAGCTTTTCTGTGTCAGTTAGAAGGATTTGATTTTTCATCCGGATCGTGCAACAGTGTAGCTAGCGATAAATTCTATGAGCTTGTAGTGGATGAACCTCTGAAAGTAACTGTGCAGTGCATTGCTAATATTCAGGACCCTAACAGCCCTCCATATTATGTTAAAGTTGAGTCTCCACAATGTCTTGTAAATGAGCACATGGCAAAGTTTTTGAGTAATTCTGCAAAACATAATCAGAACTCTGTCGAGGTGATTGAATCCCATGAAAAACACACTGCATCAACATCTGTAGATCAACCCATTTCAGAGGACAAAACGAGTGTGAACCTTTCAATCACAACAGAGGAAAATCACACTGCATCAACGTCTGTAGATCAACCCGTTTCAGAGGACAAAACAAATGTGAACCTTTCAATCACAACAGAGGAAAATCACACTGCATCAACATCTGTAGATCAACTTGTTTCAGAGGATAAAACAAGTGGGAACCTTTCAATCACAACAGAGGAAAATCACACTGCATCAACATCTGTAGATCAACCTGTTTCAGAGGATAAAACAAGTGTGAACCTTGCAGGCTTATCAGAGGAAAATCACACAAGTGAACGTCATTGTGCTGAACAACATGGTGGTAATACAATTGAACTGTTAGTAGTAAATGGTGAATTGCATGATGCACCTGAAAACAAGGTGGATGATCAGCTTGGAGATGATATTGCTAATGGTTCTATAAGGACAAATTCGGTTTTAGAAATTCAAAAAGTTTGTCATGAACCTGAAGATGGCATTAATGTTGGATCAGCTGAGCCAATGCTGCTGCATACTGTGGAAAATGGCAAAGATATGGAAGATTCTGAAAAAGGTTCGTAAATTTGTGATAAAATCTTTCTATTTGAGAATATTTTTCAAATGGGATCTAATTATCTATTTTAAAGGGATAGTTCACCCAAAAATGAAAATTAGCCCATGATTTACTCACCCTCAAGCCATCCTAGGTGTATATGACGACATTCTTTTAGACGTATACAATCGGAGTTATATTAAAAAAATGTCCTGGCTCTTCCAAGCTTTATAATTACAGTGAATGGCCGCCTGAAGCGAAGCGATGTGTTCATGTAAGAGAAAAATCCATGTTTTTTAAAATATCCAACTATATTGACTAAAATAACTAGCTTCCGGCAGAAGGCCGGAGGCAAGTCGACGTAAAGGTACAATATGTAAGAATTTTGTAATAAAATATCCAAAAATCTCTGATTAATATTAATATTCTATAGTTTTTAACAAGATGAAATGTTAGAATATGATCTTTGTTATTCTAATGTTGATCTAGCTTACTGCTAGTCTCAGACAGCCAACAAACTAACCCTAGGGATGGGTACTGAAACCTGGTATTAAACGGGCCCCGGGGCTGAATTTTGAAAGACCGCTGTATCGATAAGCTTGGACGTTATCGGTTCTGCTGTCGCTACTGGAAAAATTAAGAAAATACACATAGGCCTACTATTTATTATTGCTATAAAGACGTAATCTTGAACATGTTTATCTCGCCAGCCATTATATATAATAATATGAAACCACCATTTGTCTGTGATGCAATTTTGCTATTCGCAGTAACATTACAAACTACGCATTATCTAGCGCAACTTCCTTCCCTTCACAGCAATGCGCTGTCATTTCTTCCTAAAACCCAAACGTACCGTCAGAATCGGCACGATCGGTGATTGTTGTAAAATGCAGTCTCTACTGTTGCTAAATTGCGGATGCGTTTAATCATTAAAAGAGCTATTAAAAGCACAACAATCTGTGCAAGAGAGTAACATTCACATGGCGACGCGCGCTCCAAAACGGACTGCAACGAGACAAGAAAAGTATACTTAACTTTGGGCTTCATGTGCGCATCTAAACTATCAGATATACATACAATATAAAAATGACCAGCTCTGAGATTCACTGAAACAGTTTATTCATTTAAACACAATTTATGTCTTGAATGGATCTAAATAGTTGGGAGAAAAGGATGGTGCATCAGTCACCTATTAGATCTGCACTTGGTCTTAAAGGGGCAGCAGTCTAATAAACCTGCTGACGATTGAGCCATTAATGCGAATCAAACAACAAAAGGCAGAGAAAATCACTCACAGCTCTTGAATGAATAACTTAAACTTTAATAAGCATTAATCTGTCGATGATAAACTATGCAGTGTTATTTTACATTTGATTACTAAATTCGATTTCTTTTCAGACAGAAACACTTACCTGAAAAGTAATTTTAGTAGACCTTCCTGAAATAAAAGCACTTTGTATATAATTTGTATTTTTGTTTAATTGTATTCTTTTTTGAACATGTGTTTGTACTTGTTTTTGCTTATTGTATCCTATCTCATGTATATAAAACGAAAAATCCTGCACACTGCGGCATAACAAATAGGCCTAGATATTTTATTCGTTTTGTTAAAGCATTGCTTTTTTTTTTTTTTTTACTATAGATATTTTACATTTCAAAATATAAAGCAAATGTTAATTATTACTCGAATGTAAAAAAAAGCAAAAAAAAAAACCACCAAAAAGAACCGATAAGACTACCGTTAAAGTACCGGATTGATAAGCAGTATCGGTAAGAGTAATACCGTTAACCTTAACGATACCCATCCCTAACTAACACATAGAATAACATTATAACTTTCAACACACTCAAATGCAGTTAAGTGTGATAGTGTAGACCAAGTGAAACAGCGCTGCGTTACCTCACTAGTTTAATTCGTCCAATAAACTGACCTGTGTAAGTATTAATACAGCACTGTGGCGCTGATATCTGTCTCTAATTAGCAATCATGTCCTTTTTCTTACCACAGTCATGTTAAAAACATCAATGTATTCACTCATCCATAAACATAATTAGATCCATCAGCTTGACAAGTTCTATAATTCCGCTGGAATTATGTGTCATCAACCTATGCCTTTGTTATTGTAAGCGGTTAGCGACCCCTAGCGTAGATAGAGTAAGCTTTGATGCCTCTCGCGGTTCAAACAGGGCTGTGCAACAAACTCAAGCTCCTCCAACATTTCTCTTTAAAATTTCTCGTTTTAGACTTCTAATTCGTGACTGGTGTTTTGTTTTGCTCTATCCTTTGCGCTTCCATGTTCATCATAACGTTGTGCACGTTAAGTCAAGTGTTACTCTTTCGCCGTAAATCGATGCCCGTCTGCCAAAAGCTAGTTATTTTAGTCTTTAAACTAATACATTACACTAACACTCTTACACTAACACATCGCTTTGCTTCAGAAGGCCTTTTATTAACCCCCTGGAGTAATACATGCATATTACTTTTTTTTATGGACTTCAAAACAGAAACAGGCCATTGAGTGCCAGCTTGAAAGAGCCAGGACATTTTTTTTTAATATTAACGATTGTATTTGTCTGAAAGAAGAATGTCATATACACCTAGGATGGCTTTAGTACGGTGTACATTTTAGGACATCCTCAGACATATGAAGACAAGGCATCATGCCTCAGACTAAAAGGCTTCAGTCATTGGACAAAACGGCATCGCGTCTCAGACTGAAAAGCTTCAGGTCTCAGGAAAAAGTGTCAGGTCTCGTACAATAAGGCATCAGACATAATGGCATCAGACATAAAAGCTTCGGACGAAACGGCCTCAGACGAAACAGCCTCAGAAAAAAAGGCATCGGGCGAAACCTATTTCAACTAGCTATAGCTTGTATGTTGGCAAACTTGATAGTTTTCACGATCGTGAAGTTAAAGCGTTCTTTCGAGCTATTAGACTGATTGAAACTGCTAGGTTTAACATTTTTAATTTGTATTGGGATATATTCATGGGCGGCGCTAGGGGGCTAGCGGCAGCTTCACCCCCCCACCAAGAAAGACCAAAGCACCCTGATAACACCCCCAAAAATAATTTCTGTAAGCAATTATATTCAGGCTGTGAAGAAACAAAGAAAAAGTATCTTATTTTTTTCCAGATATTAAGTCCTTATTTCAACATCTCGTTATTTCGACATAAGTCAATATTTTTCGACATATCTGTTATTTCGACATAATAACTTGCTATTTCGACATAATATGGGAACTAGGGCTGCAACTAACGATTATTTTGATAATCGATTAATCGGACGATTATTTTTTCGATTAATCGGATAAAGTTTTTTTTTTTATTTTATTAGATTTTTTGTTTATTATAATTAAATAAAACCTTAAATCAGGGTATTCATGTGTAAAAGTGTACTTTAAAAAGTGCAAAAGCCACACATTGAGTTTTACTAATATAATCTTTATTTTTGACATTTTAAACCTTAATATATTGATAATTTAAATATAGAAAGACTGAAAACAAACGTGTGATTGTAGTAGAGCCGCAGTAGATCGCGTTTGAAAAACAATTAAAACTTAATAGTAGACAAATGCTATAAAAAGAGAACGGAATGGAGGTACACAGCAAGCTAACAGGCTTGATTAAAAAGACAGGAAAAATTATGCATTAGTGCACAAGCATTCGCTGAAAACCACTGACTACAGTGACTAAAAAAAAAAAATCTTTTACTGCTGCTGTTATTAACTGCCTTTATATTTAGTGCTTCACTTTGTAAACACCGTTTTAATTTAACCTATTTCTGCGGTAGCGCTATTTTAATCCATCACTTATGTTGCGAGCGAACTGATTGCGCAACCTGATGCTCGAGACAAAATAGATCTAGTGTGACTGTTCCGAAGTTAGTAAACAAAGCTGTTTACACAGTAGCATTGTTTTCTCAGATCAGATAGCTATCGGATCGTGAAAAGACCAGGTGTAAAAGCCCTTCTAAACGCGCTCAAACCACTTCAGGAGGAGATCTGAGACTCATTCCATACGAAACTGGAAAAGTGTAAATGCATCTAGCCTAGTTGTTGAAACCACATATGTACATTTTACTCCTCCCAAAAATGCTAAAAAAAATAAACATGTGAGAGTGTGTTATAGGCAATGTAATGTTATAGCCGGATATGACGACGCTACTGCAACACGCATTACCGCAGATGAGCGATCTATTCATCAAGCCAATGAGCAAACTATCGCAAATCAAAGTGAAAGTAAGTCGCAGACGCTTAACGCACAATCATCATCATTAAAAGTAAAGAAACGAAATGATCTTACCAGTGCTGTTGCCGCTCTCTCTTATTGCGGTGTTTGATTTTGATTTTAACTGCTAATCAATAAAATGCAGCTCATATCTGTTGCTTTCGGTGACGTGAACTCCATTAAATCTGCATATAGCGCGGGAATTGAAGAGCGAAAACACATTTATGTGACCAGGTGTAAATGGAATCGTTTTGATAAATCAGAGCTATCCGATCTGAGAAAACGCATGAAGTGGCCAGGTGTAAACAGCCCCGGCTTGGGGTGCACACTTTTTTTCTGCCGTCGATTGATCTGTAGGTACTCACTGCCATTTCGCGATCGACTGTGTTGTCATGAAAGTGACGTCATCAGTAAACGCTCCACGTGACGTAAGCAGACCAACTAATCGATAATGACATTCGTTGACAACGATTTTCATAATCGATTATTATCGATTTTATCGATTAGTTGTTGCAGCCCTAATGGGAACATTCTAATCTGCATTAAGCCACATTATCCGTTTTATAATGGTTTTCTATGGGAGGAAAATGCTAAACGTTTAAACGCGTTGCGTTCTTATTCTGGGCTCTTCTGATTTTTTTTGTAGTATAGCCTACTTTTCTTTAAAGTGAATTTCGTTTTGTCTAAATTGTATCTTAATTTAAAATCCTGTATTTAATTTTGCAAGCACCAATTCACATTTTCTTCAGGAAATATACATTCTAGTTTATGATGAGATGTGCTCCAGTTCACGTGCAATATAAAAGTGACCGCGCCGGCGCCTCCATGTAATCATTATATTGTCTGCTATATTTGCTGCTTATTTATTAAATCCAGGCAATTGGTTGATGAAAAATTTATTAAAATTAAGATACAATTTAGACAAAACGAAGTTCACTTTAAAGAAAGGCTTTCAACAAAACTTAATGAAGTGGTCAGAATCATTTCTGATCCATATATTGCGCATCCTATCTTACTCATGCTGTTCACTTTTCATAATCACCATGGAAAAAATAACTATTTTAACAAATATGAAACTAAATGTGCTTATTTAATGGTTATAGTAGACCTACAGACTCTCTTTTGTGCATAGTAAAACACCTGCAACATTTATCAAGTTCACGGATAATTGTGCGTGCATGTATTAATCATTATGATACTAAAATCATAAAAAAGTAGGCTATAATACAAAAATTCTGATGAGCCCAGAATATGAACGCAACGCGTTTAATTAAACGTTTAGCTTTTTCCTCCTATAGAAAACCATTATAAAACGCATAATGTGGCTTAATAAGGGGACATTCTAATCTGCATTGTCGAAATAGCAAGTTATGTCGAAATAACGAGATATTATATAGAAATAACAGATATTATGTCGAAAAATAACGACTTGTATGGAAATGAAAATGGTAAAAAAAATTTATGACGTTATTTCGACATATTCAACTAAAAAAAAGTGATATATTTACTTATTTAGGAAACTAAAGTTCTGTATGAAAACAGGTAATGGCAATAAAATAATATATAAATAGCAAATAAAATAAATATAGCCTTGCAGTATAAATAAAATAAATATAGCCTTGCAGTATAAAGATGTTTCTCAAAACACACACACACAGGCCTATTGCAATCACTTGCACATCAATGGTTTATTTCGCAAACAGTTTTTCTCTCGTCTGCCACATGTCCAGCCAGGCTAAACAATCACTTTAATTGAGCGGAAGCAGCCCAGCAAAAATAGACTCTGCGCCGAAACCCCACTTCACTGCTGCTCACGCGCTGCTCCTGCTCTTGGTGTGAATGCATTCATTGATTAACGCGCTGCTCACGCTTGCGGTGTGAAACGGCCGTAATTCAGAGGTTTCCTAAATGTGCATTCCATGTGCACGTGTGATGCTGATCAAGCACGATGTTAATCATGTGGCGCCTGAGTGAATTTGACCGGCAAAAAAATCGGAATATGTCAGACTGACCGGCCGGTTGCCGATCATGGCCGATCACGTGAAAATCGTCCGATTCCGGTCACCAGCCAATCAATTGGTGCATCTCTATTTCACAGCAATGTCGTAAAAAAACTCACTTGCGGCACCCTTCTCCCCCTTTCTACCGCTGCTCATGTGCATTTGTTATTATCGGAGCCGGCCAACTTTATCGTGTGGAGCTAGGTCTACCGAGGTGGGTAATACATCATACACATTGGGGGCGGCGTGTGTGTTTGTCGAATTGCCGTAAAGCAGTTTGTGTTTCTCGATCGTTCTCGCTTCTCATGATACTTCCTATTTTCAACTTACTGGGACATTAGTCCCCAAGTTGCAAGGTTGGTTTTCCGCCTAGGGACGTTGGGGGAGCAGGAAAGTCACCGGAACAGGTTATTAAACCATCTGAATGATTTCTAAACGTTTTATTAAGTTGAAATAGTTGCCGAATGCCCCTTTAACTTCACGATCGTGAAAACTATTGATAGTTTGCCAACATACAAGCTATAGCTAGTTGAAATGTCATCTAACTTTTTAAACGTGCAAATAAAACTCACGAAATACATGTTCTCTTCTGTATACAACGCAATCAGTGTAACATTTGATGAAAGCAATTATGTATCATGACTGGTTACCGCCTCCATCAGCTGTTGTATCTGATCTGAACCGCGTACATGTGACCCCACGTGGGGCAGGGCAATGCGAACCTCTAAACTCCACCTGAGTCCGTTTCGCCCGATGCCTTATAGCTGATGCCTTATTGTACGAGACCTGACACCTGACATTGTTTTTCCTGAGACCTGAAGCTTTTCAGTCTGAGACGCGATGCCTTTTTGTCCAATGACTGAAGCCTTTTAGTCTGAGGCATGATGCCTTGTCTTCATATGTCTGAGGTCTGAGGATGTCCTAAAATGTACACTGTACTATGGGATGAGTAAATCATGGACTCATTTTTTTTTTTTTTTTTTTTTTGGGTGAACTATCCCTTTATGGGCACTTTTTTTAGGCTTATTTTTTAGGAGTACTTCGAGGCTGGAATACACTACCTTTTGCGCATATTGTCACCACACTTTACAGTCTGAAGGGGTCATCACTAGTTGCTGAAAGTCTGCAGTTTTTGGGCAGTTGATTTTGCATAAAATTGTGTAGTGTGTGATGGGCACAGCCTCAGATTATTTCTATATTACTTTTTTATTTATTTTATTTTTTATAAATAGGCTATGATTCCTTAGACTGATTCTTTCCAGTTGGAGGATATCATACATGTTTGATATTTTGAGCTAATTTTAGAACACATTTTTCTCATTTGTCATGTCTTCTATATGATGTGCATTGTTTCTATTTGGGTTTGTGTTCGGTACAATGTGTAGTTCTATAGTATGCAAATATAGGTTGTTTTGTATGATGCCCTATTTTTATTATCTGTAACCCTTTACAAAGTCAGTGTATGTTGCCTAGTTTTTAGATCACAGATTTTTAGATCTAGTTTTTAAAAGTCGAGTCGTGTATTCCAGCCTTTAGTTGTCAATGGTTGATTTTGATTATTATTATCACTTATTTTGATTTTTTTTTTTATTATTATTTATTTTTATTTTTTTATTAACTATGCTTTTTTTTTCTTTTTTCTTTTAAACAGACTTCCCGATGACACCAAGCAGAAGTTCAGTTTGGGTTGCTGGTTTAGAAAATAAAATGTTACCCATGGTATTCCTTTTTTTGCTTTTGTTTGTTTGTTTGTTTGTTTATTATATTCAGTAATCCTTACTGAAAATTAACCTTTTTTTTTTCTTTTCTTTTTTTGTTACCTTAGGTTTGCACTGAAGACTCATGTGACTCTAAGTGCATCTTCAAATGAGTAAAATTTTAAACTATTTATTGTGGAAAGGTATAATCATTTTTTTTTTTTCATGGGGAAAATGAATGTGCAACTAACAATGTTCAAATGGACAACTAAGCCTGTAAAAATAGTGTTATTTGGCATGTTTCTTGTAAGTTTAAAATGCAGCATGAACCTTGTCTGATTGCATTGTGTTAGGTTTTTTTGATACCCTAGGTTATCCTTGATAATCTGTTTTTTTGTTTGTGAATTTAATGGTTGTACAAAAGTACAAGTATTTTGGACCTCAATCCTGCCCTCCCTTAAACCAGTTGTCTGTTCATTTGGGGTACATGTGTGATGGAGTCACCCCCCCCCCCCCCCTCCTCTTTTTTGTGAAATATAGTTTATATTCTTAATGTGTTTGAATATGTTGGAATAAAAACTCTTCATAGAGATGGTTTTGCTGTATTTTTGAATATTTTAATGTGCACTAAAAGTCGTCATGAAACGGAAGTTGAGGTTGTCCTTTTTCCTTATTGTGACGTATATCCGAGTGAAACGGCTTCTGAAATTAGAAAAAAATGTAGGGCGTGGCTTGATTTTGTCCTTCGGGAATTGATTGGATCGTTGGAGGTTGGGCGTTGCTAACAAAATGGAGGCAGATTTGAATTCCAGTTTGCAGTCAGTTGTGGAGGATTTCTCCACCGGACTCACCACCGTTGCCCTCCCATGAAGCATTTTTAATTGAGGAACCCGACGATGAGAACGAGGACGAGCAGCCAAATTTTCCGGCAAATCACCCCATATTTATGAGCCTCCCGCGAACCAATATGAGGCGGCTGATAGTCACGCTCTCTAGTAATAGATTTTGACCAGAAGAGAAGTGGTTTCGAGGGGGAGGGAAGGGTAACATATTTGATTAAAGATTATAAGGGTACATGAATTTAAAAAAAATAATGAAGTGCACAGATAAATCATTTATAATAAACACTACAATATTACATATAAAAATACGAATGGTCAAATTTTGTCATGATGACTTTAAAGGTTGTATCAGCGATTTCAGGCCCAAACATAAATGACCACATTCATCTAATCTTTCCTAACGATCCGCTAGCTGCCCGCCCCATAAGCAGGCCGTCAAAAAAACGCGTCTCTGTAGGCAGCCTAGGCTCTGAGTTCTGCACACAAAAACAATTGGTTTCACCAACCACTCAAAACCAAAATAAAGTGTTCCAACCAATCACTGACAGGGGGTGGGGTGTTGAGATTTTTTTGTGAGGCTGTGAGATGCTAAGCATTTAATAACGTGGGGCAGCCAGAGATTGAGAGCAGAAACTATTGGCAAATATGATACTGATGATGAAGAATGGGAACAGGAGTGAAAAGTAACAGACTGCCAGAAAAAACAAGTAATTAAAAAGTAGGTTTTATTATGTCATGAGAGCAAACATGCATACTAATGTGCTTTATTTGCTGTGCATCTAAATTAAATGTAAAAAAGAAAGAAAAGAAAGCATTGACAATAGCATTGCATGCCAAAATTCATATTCATCTACGACTACCAGTTTTATATTTATACCAAGTAGCCTATATAGATAGACATAAAAGCATTAATATACTTGTATGAATATACATACAATTAAATATACCATTTTTGAAAAGAAAAATTAGTCATTTGCTGACAGAAATCTAAATACAGTCATAATAAACTACCATGGCTACATTGATATACATTATCCTCTGAAGTACAATATCATAAATGTACAGTGTTTTAGAAAACAATTCACTTTCTTTTTTATAGCTATTTTAATCTGCATAGAATGTGACAATTTCATCCATGAAAAGTTTCCTCGTATTCCATGTTTTCTCTTTCGGTACTTCTAGAATTCACCGACTAAACCATTCACACATACTGATTTGGGATAAAAACAACATTAGAACAAAATATGTAGACACAAAATAAAAATATTCTCAAGAACACAAATGTAACTTACCTTTAATCTTTCCAATCTTTTATTTATTTTTAACTGAATATGTCGCTTTGGTTGAGCTTTCACTTTTAGAATGCGCTGATTGCTAATGTAAGAAAATGTGAGAATATTAGCTCTGTGTTACTATATGTATATTATATTATAATATGTGTGTTTGTGATGTATTTTGCATCTGTAAAAGTGTATATTTCCCTTGCACGCACTAACCTTGGAACCTCTGAAACGCTTCCGAAGTGCATCACGAACCTTTGGAGAAAATCAAATATGCACATTTTGAGCATTACTCTAAAGGTTTTATGGACTGAAATCTTGTGATAGCAAATTTGTTCTGTAATGGTCCAGTTAGCAAAATGAAAGTGTTTAAAATGTTATATTTTCTGCCTTAATTCCTAAAAACAATCATAATGAGGGCAGGTAGTGGGCATAGTTACCTTTTTCTCTCCAACGCTGTTTGTCAGCAGTATGAAAAAGCCCTGTAATAAAATACAATAAGATATTTTAAAGTACATACATGAATGCACTCACTATGAGTACATAAATACTGGTGAAACTCGAAAAATTTGAATATCCTATAAAAGTTATAATTTTGATGATTATGGCTTACAGCTTATAAAAAAACATTCAAAATCACAGAAAATTTGAATATTACATGAAATCAATAAAAAAAGGATTTTAAATACAGAAATGTCAGCCCTCTGAAAAGTATAATCATGCATATGTATATAGTTATATATACTAAATATATTAGTTTCACCTTTTAATTTGAATTACTGAAATACACAAACTTTTGTACGATATTCTAATTTTTCGAGTTTCACCTGTAGATAAAGTGTTTGATTCTTGACCCTCACCTGTAGTGAATTGAGTACTGTAAATGTGTAGTTCACGATTTGGGCCCAAGGTGTTTCTGTAAGGTCAAGAACCATTATAAAAAATCCAAAGATCCAAGTTATTCCGAGGACAGGACTTAGGAAGATTATTGTCTTAATCATGCTCTTAGCAACATCCTTTTCATCCCTCGCCTTTGCCTCTGACACAGTAGGGGTTACTATCTTCATGATCACCACAACCAAGGTGAACAAGTTTATAAACACAATAGTTCCGACAGGAAGGATAAAAGCATAGATGGAGCCCTGTAACGTACCCTTATAAACGAGCCAGCAAGTCTTTGTGGAATAGTATACTTCAGCTTTACCATTTTCGAATGCAATGAAGGTTACTGCCACACATAATATTGGGCATACGTAACCAAGAGTGATAGACAATCCCCAAAACACCTTTTTCCGCAGATGGTCAAAGACAAATATTATTTGGTGAAGAATCACAAAACTCAAGCACATCATCCAGAAGAAGACGGCTAAGAAAAAAAGGTGTTTGACTACTGTGAGGATGGAGCACCAGTTTCCTATGATCTCAGGGTTAGCTGATGCTAAAAATCCACAGTGTGCAAGCAGCAAGCATAAACAGATGTTGAATATGGCTACATGCCGAAAATTGGAGATGTCTGACTTTACAACTGTATCCCATATCAGAATTTCAATGATTAAACACAGAACAAGCGAAATGATTGATATTCCTAAGCCAACGTAGGTCAGTTCCTCCATGTAGGGAAGTGTCTCTTCATTTTTGGCCATCAGTATGGTGAACGCAGAGTTGTGGTCACATTTGCATAACTCTGCATCGTTCGCACCACCCCATTCACACCCTTTATCAGACCACTCACTCTTATTTACATCCCAGAAAACACAATACATATAACGATTTGGGAGTCTGTTTTTTGAATATTCGAACTTCAGAAAAAGTTTAGTCACATTGGTATTATTTACAGCGGTAACTGACAAGATGGTGGTCTCTGAGGTGGCGTTTTCTTGCAACTTGGTTTCTGGTAAAATTTGATGAAGGTTCCGGAATCCTACGACAATAACCTCATTGCCTGTTTTGACGCTGGCATTGAAGAAGTTGCAACTGCCATTACAGAGCTGCAGTTTAACATTTTTAGAATTGTGAGGAGCATTCGAGGACAGTTTTGTGATGCCCACCATTTCCTCAATAGTCTGTAGATATGTTACAGATAAATTTGTGTTGTCGCTTACAGGGTTTATCCAGGCTTTTATATCGTTCAAAACATTGCTTGCAAAGCTGACAAAGTCCTGCAATGTAAAAACAAGAAAGTGAAATGCGATTAGACTTTGAACAGAGGAATTTGATTAATTGTCATTAGGAATGAATGATGAATTGAAGTGAAAGGGACTTTACATGCTACAAGATAAATATACTGCAATCATACAAATGTTCAATGTTCAAATCAGCTTTGTCTAAACATTTCCAGGGTTGACCGCCATGGTGAAAAAGTATCTAAACATTTTGACCAGTACTACAGCTCACACGATGGCAAAAATAATATACATATATTTTAATTTTGCTGGCATTGGCCAAGTTTTGAAGCATGAAGTAAATGTTTTTGGGTGAGTTTAATACATTTTGCAGACATGCAATAGAGTCCCATAAAACAATTGTGATAATTGCACTTACAAATGTTAAGACATTTATAATATTTTAGATGTTTGCCAATTTGAGAAGTTCTATGACATTTGTTTTCACATGGGTTGTTACTCCATCAATATATTGTAATAGATCAGAAAAAATAACCCTGTTCCTGAACTGGAAATGTTTAGATGTGGGTCAATTTAGGGTTGGGTACAGAACTCATTACTTTAAAAGACACCGACCAAATTAGTTCGGTACTACGGAGTACTGATTCACATTAAATTAATCTGTGCCAAATTTCGGTACATGAGAACACATCTGGGCGTGAGAGTAAGACATTTAAATACGAATCTTGCATGCTCGTCTCTGTGTGAATAAATGGCATAGACGCGCAGTTTCATTTACCACACACACACACTAAAGCACGCATGACTCTCACAGTGTTTTTCAGTCACTGCCATGAATGCATGAACTTCATCTCCAGAGCCGTTTTGAGAGACACTGAAGTACAGCATTTACAATTTAATTTAAGAAAAACTATTGTCATATCATAAACACACGGAAACTCAAAGGTCTTTACGGCAAAATAAAATAAGTTTAGTTTGACAAAAATATTACTTTTGTACTTTAGAATTTAGATATGTCTCAATGTAATAATAATACTAACACTAATAATAATAAATTATCAAAACTTTATTTAAGGAATAATCACAATTTCTCTTCCATGTTTTAATTTTAACAGTATAAAGCTCAGTTGTGCAGCATGTTGCTTGACAAAGAGTTTAATTTCATATGATTAAAAGATAAATTAATTAATGTTTTATGTCTTCATTTGATTACCAGAAAATACACAACACAGAATTTGTGGAAAACAAAACATGTCATGAAATAAATGAAAAAAAAAAAAAATAAAATAATAATAAAAAAAAAAATATATATATATATATATATATATACAGGTGAAACTCGAAAAATTAGAATATTGTGCAAAAGTTCATGTATTTCAGTAATTCAAATTAAAAGGTGAAACTAATACATTTAGTATATATAACTATATACACTATGCATGATCATACTTTTCAGAGGGCCGACATTTCTGTATTTAAAATTCTTTTTTTTATTGATTTCATGTAATATTCAAATTTTCTGAGATTTTGAATTTGGGTTTTTCATAAGCTGTAAGCCATAATCATCACAATTATAACTTTTGCACGATATTCTAATTATATATATATATATATATATATATATAATGGTTGTTTTTATGAATATACAAACATCACAGACAATGGCAGACAGCGACCAAGGCAGCTCTGACATAATGTCAATAACAGATATTGAGGTAAACATGCCTAAAGTACCGAAAAAAGGTACCGTTAAAATGTGAAAAGTTTCCAACTCTAGGTCAAATATTACTTAAGGTTTAAAGAAGAATTAAAAATGCATAAGAAGGTTAGAAATCTAGAGAGAAAATATACTTACAGGAAGGACAGTATCGTTCCAGAGATTTGACTGGCGTTGAGATATATTATTCATGACTTCGAAAATATTGACAGATACATTAATATTTGCATATGTGTTGAAAGTATCGCTGGTGGTCGATCCCTTTAAGCGTGCGAAAATTTCTTTTGCATCGTCCTTAATGAAGCCAATACCTTTATTTAAGTCCTGTTATTATGAAGGTAGAAAAAAAAATCAAGAAAATCTGGCCAGCAATGAGGAATGGGTCAATGAATACCAAAAGAGTGGTACCTCTATTTCTTTTTGAATGCCATACAGATCCTCATCCACACAAGAAGAAATTTCCTTTCCCCATTCTTTGCCATTGCATGCTCTCGTTTTCAAACCAACACCTTTTATACAATACATGCTGGCCGTGTAAGGGCTTTTTGTGTTGGGCCAGACATCATCTCCTTTACAGTATGTTGACGAGGCTGTATTAAGGAATGAAAAACTACAGATTTGTTTTTCTCGACAGTTTTCTTTTCACAATTATAAATCAGAAAACATTCACTAGGTTTTAGTAAGTATAATATGCATCTGTTTGGAATTAGCAAATTTATGCAGCTGTTCAACCGTCCTTAATAGCATTACTTCACTCAAAAAATAATTAATAAATTAATTTGTGTCCCCATTTAATCACCATAATGCTGTTACAAACTTGAATGACTTTCTTCCTAGGACTTTTTTTATATATATATATATATATATATATATATATATATATATATATATATATATATATATATATATATATATATATATATATATAATATCCTAGCCACTCTTTTCTTAAAGTGAAAGTGAAATTTTAAAATGACAAAAAAATCTCCACAACAGTAATTCCAAGTCATACTATAGCTTTATGTAATGAACAGACTGTGTTGACAGCATAATGACTTATGCTGTCATATGGATTCGGACATTTTTTGGAGCTTGAAAAACCTATTATGGAAAAGACCGCCCAGAGTCCTTCACAATTCTTCAAAAAAAAAAAAAAAAAAAGTCATACAGGTTTTTGTATGAAAGCCCTTTTCCACCACATAAGGGAAGAAAATCATGTTTTGGTAAGTTTCAATTATGATATACAAAGTCAAAATGATGAGATACTAATTTGTGAGATAAAAGGCTAAAATTATTAAATATTCAAAGTCAATATATTCAACTTTTTCCCCATTAATTCTAACTTAGTATCTCATAATTTCAACTTTTTATTTCCTAATAGTTATTTACCAACATATGATTTTTCTTCTCCTTTCAGCAGAAATGGGCTTCCATAAGTTTGGATATAATGCTGAGTAAAAGATGAATGCTGAAAGTTATTCAAATTAAAGCACTTAATGCTGGTGATATGGTGATATTTCTGTCATGTAAGTTAGCACCAGTTTGTATTTAAAAAAAAAAGAAAGAAATTCCCCCAAGAGTTGTCCCAAAAATGTACTTCCACCCACCACTGTTCAGACTAACATACTAGACTCATTCCCAAACTCACACTATTGGTTTAATCAATGTTGCTGTATTGGGCTGGTCATTGTAATGTTTTAAAAAAAAAAAAAATCACACACTTCACTTTTGAATTATTGTCTGCAACTTTAAAAGATATAGAATTAAGAAAATAGTTAACAACAAAACTTACGTAGAATGATGTGGATCTGAACATTCTTCGTTCTGGTTATGTTTGATGGAGATCTATAGTTTGTGAATGTACAGTCAACTTCAACTGTCTCTTCCTTATTTGCACAAACTATGGTCGCCTCTGCTTTGTAAGATATACGGTTGTTCTGGATTTCTAAAGAATTCAGTGGTATAAAAAATAGTTTATCATCAAGTTTGTAAAAACCATATAGATATTTATCTTTTCATCACATTGTTTATGCTGGTTGTGTTTACATTGAGAGAGCAAAAATGGTAATGAGATATGCTTACCTGGAACGTTCTCTGTCAAACCAGGAAGAGTTTTACTCCATGTAACAGTGTAATTTTCTTTGTTGTCAATAATGCTGCACTCAATTACAATTTGAACCGTTATTGTTTTATCTTCTTTACAGTCAGGAAATTGGGGTTTGCTCATGGCCTGAATTTCTGGCAAAAGTGCTATGTTCAACTTTTTACTTGCTGTGTGTTTTATGGACCCACTTGTGTACACGCATGTAATTGTTCCTATAGGTAGATAGGTAGACAGATTTAATGTTCAGGATTTACATTTCTCAGACAAAATCAACATAGAAATAAATTATTCTGCATATTACCCCCATAACTGGAAAAAGATTTTAACACTAGAATGTTTCCATCCAAAGTAGCGCGAATTTAACAAAAAGTGGAATATAGCATTAAACATTTGCTAATAAAGCGCCGTTTCCATCCAAAATTTGTCACTTCCTGGGAAACTGGTGCAAAATATCTATAATAAAAATGGAAGTTCGGGGAAAGCCACTGTGGCTCTTTGATTTCCGCATCAAAGCATGCAGACAAAACGTAATAAAAGCTGTCATGTTATCTTGCGATCACAGGCAGATGCCTGATGTTTGGGAACACAATGAGACAGTTCTGGAAGGTCATTATACCCAACCATTTTGATGACAGACTTTGGCTCAGGTATTTCAGAGTGATCAAACCAACATTTAAGATGCTGTGCAATGAAATTAGTCCGCTAGTTAGTCCAGTTATGCAAGCACATCCTCTGTTGAGTTAAAGTCAGAGTTTTTTGTTGAATATCAATGGCCTTTTTCTGTAAATTCAGAGGCTGCATCCTTTGAAGAATGCAGACTTTAAAGAACACTCATTCAAAAGGCTGCAAAATTCGTACTAAACGTTGTTAAAAGCCATGGTCACAAAGGAATGTTTTTTTTTACTTTTTTGAAATTTATATCAAAGACTATAATAACAGAAGACGCGCCACTCGTATTGCTTTGAATGAGGAAAAGTGCAATTCTCAACATGGCGGAATAAGTCCCGCCTTCTAAATAAGAGCCAATCGTCGATTGGTAAAGTCATCGTGTCACTGCATCTGCCTTAGGAGCTCCAGTTCCTATAGAAACAGTCAGTACCGAGCTTCCACTGCGCATAGCTTGATCCAGCTTGAAAAAATTTAGTTTTCTGTCATGATTAGAGCGTTTAGAAACAAAATGTATGAGACATATGTTGTCAGATTTCATTGATGATTTAAAATATGAAATTTAATCGTAAGCTTGGCGAACAGTTTTGGAGAATTTGATGTTTCCCCATTCAAAGAGAAGCTGCACTTGCATGTCAGAGAAGCATTTCAAAGATGGCCGCCGACTGAAATGACTTATAAAGGGACTTTGGTTATTTTCAACTGTCAGAAAACAAATCAGGGTTCACAACCTATCTAAATATTTTACCCTGGTCCATTTCTGTACATAATAAAGAGTATAAATTATAAAATCGCATTTTAGTAAGATATAGGTCAACATTGGAACTGCTTATAGTATATATATATATATATATATACAGGTGAAACTTGAAAAATTAGAATATCGTGCAAAAATTATAATTGTGATGATTATGGCTTACAGCTTATGAAAAACCCAAATTCAAAATCTCAGAAAATTAGAATATTACATGAAATCAATAAAAAAAAAGAATTTTAAATACAGAAATGTCGGCCCTCTGAAAAGTATGATCATGCATAAGTATATAGTAGGGGTGGAGCCGAACCCGAATACGGTATTCGGAAAGGCACAAATAACGTGTTTTTTACGAATACTTATTTCGAACAAATACTTTAAAAAATATTTGTATTCGGGAACAAGAAAAACTTTATATCAAAAAGCTGCGTTTCCTCACAGGCATGCCCGGTTGAGTGAGTTAGAGTGAGTGAGTGACGTCAAAGTCCTTTTAGTCTCTGGTGACGTTCAGGAAGAGGTGACTGACACAGGCTGCTCCACACAGCAACAGAGAGGGCTTGGCTGAGCTAGTATGGTTCCCCGGGTGCCGCTAGCTTACGCAACATTACTCTCGTAAGAGAACGCTCTCGGTTACTAACGTAACCTCGGTTCTCTCTAGATGAGGGAACGAGTGTTGCGTAACCCTGCCGTGCTTGTGCTACGTTCTGGTTTCGCTTTAGTGTGAAAAACCAAAGAACATCCTATACGCTTATTTCACGCAGCCGTTATTTTTAAATCGAAAGCGAGGCTCCGGTGGGAAGAAAACCGGAAGTGTTGCCTTTAATCATAGGAGAGTCGCGAATGCAAAGGCGTATTGTTGTGTTTAATGTAGAAATTAGTTATTCTAAAAATGTACATACATTTCTTTCATACTTTAGACTATATACAGTGAAATTCATTTATAACTATTTTTTTTTTCAGAAAGTAAAAAAAGAAACAGGAACGAACTATATACATATTCTATATTGGATATTAACATCCAATAGTGTAAATCGCGGCAGAAGCTTCAGGTTGGTAGTCCAAGGCATTGTTGTTTATCTTTACTTTCGGGGTTCTTCCCACCGGAGCCTCGCTTTCGATTTCAAAATAACGGCTGCGTGAAATAAACGTATCTGGACTCGGCTTATATAGACTTAAGCCACGCCCATTCTGGCGGGACGTGAAGCGCGAGGGCGCGACCTTATTGGTGCTTACGTCACGAATAGTCCATCGATAGGCTGCAGCAGTTGCCGCAGAGCAACTAATAGGCGCGCGAGCTGCATTGCCTAGGTCTGCTCTGTGTGTGCAGCAATGCGTTTTAAATTAATGCAAAATTAAGGATAATTTTTGGCTTCAGTATTCTCGAGAAAAGGGGGTTTTCCCTTTTCTTTGAAGTATTATTTGTTTTTATTCTGTCTGTTCAGCGTCCTCCAACAAGGACGGGTGGTGGTGGGGTTCATAATGTTCACAATGGTATTTTATTAGCTGTTGGTTTAACCATGGATGAGGTAATGGCTGTTATGTTATTTTCTTTTCAATGACGTTCCTTGTTACATGTTCATTGCTGGATTTATGGAAAAACATCATCCAATATTGCATATCCATAATTATTATAATGGATATAATTAAAGAATACTTACACTATAACGTAAATTAGAAGTGTAACGCAAAAAAAAGGGATTTTTATGCCTATTTTGAATTTTACTCGAATACAAATACAAAAACTTTTCCCCCCTCAACAAATACAAATACAGATACAAATACCGGCTGCTTTGCACATCCCTAGTATATAGTTATATATACTAAATGTATTAGTTTCACCTTTTTAATTTTAATTACTGAAATACATGAACTTTTGCACGATATTCAAATTTTTCGAGTTTCACCTGTATATATATATTTTTTTACATTTTGTATCATTAGATATTTTAGTAAGTTAAAACCCAATACTTGTATTTAAAAGTTAAATCAGGCAATTTCTTAAAAAAAAAATTATCTCGTCACCAACGCGCAATGAATTCTGGGGTAGGCAAGGCCACAAAGGATCCATCTGTTGTATCCCACATTGCCCACGAAACTAAGGACGCAGTTGAAGAAGAACGCAGCCTCTGAATTGAGACGCAGATAATGTCGCTGTGATGTTTGTTTTCATCATAGTTTATTCGCATGTCTTCTTATTGGATAACAAAATTATCCACCTCACTTGAGCACATACATTTTTTTATGTGCTTTTTTAATTTATATGCATCTTAGTGTTTCCATCCAGCGTTTTTTTTTTATGCGATAATCCAAAATTCATATAAAAATAGAAAGATGTAATAGCTACTGAAACATGACATCACTTTTACACTGAAATTAGCCAACTCAGATTGAATGAAATATTTTAGCATTAAGCATCTTAATTACATGTGCAGAAACATACCTTCCCAGCTTTCTGAAATGTTAATTAGGTTAAGAATGTCTTTGGAGTTGTATGTCAAGCTGGCCTCCTTTCCTTCTGTGATCTCTGTTGTTTTATTTTGGACATTTGTTAAGTACCACTGTACGCGTCCGAGTGGTTCTGATGGAGTACAAGTTATATTTGCAGAGGAGCCTATATCAATCGGTTGCTCCTGACGTACGACAATAGTGACGAGGCCTTTGGAAAAAAAATAACAAGATGTGATTGTGTAATAAACTCTTCATCGCATAACGTTGTGTAAAAAGTTAAAGAAATAGTTCACAATAAAAAATAGGTTACCTGTTGTTGTCAGCTCAGAATTATTCAGTGGCTTGATTACGTTCATAAGCTTTTCAGATGTAGCTGAACCAAGTAACTGCACCGTATAATCTACAATCACACTGCCATACCTTTAAATAAATGGGAAACGTTACTACATTTTCTGTCTTTTATCTATATCTAATGTTTTATGTGTGTAGAAAGAACAAGAAACAGTAGCTACCAAAGGTGCCTGTTATCATGATTACCTGTAACCGTTGATAATCAGAGAATCAAAATATTTCAATGTGCTGAAATGTATCTTGAGCTAAAAGAAATTAAAACATGCATGTGAGATGTACAAACAGTGTAAGTATTTCTATTGATGAAATTAAATCAAACTTTAAAAAAAAAATACAATATGTTTTTAGTCTTTGCAGTATGTTGCCTGTATAATTTTTAGTTCATATACTGTATGGACTTCTTAAAGCTGATTTGAACCTTGAAACGCAGGCCTACCACCATAATAATACATGCAGGCAAAAGGGAATGATGACTTAGTTCATCAAATTTGCACTTTCCATGAACAGTGACTTGTATAGGGTGCACAGCGTTACCAACACAAAGACTAAACACAATAATTATGTAATAAACATGAACTAAACAACATAAAATGTATTAATTAAACAAATCTGGTGAAAAGAATGTAAGAAGCACAATCTTTAATACGACGTTGTGTATGAACTTAAATATATGTAATATTTATTTTCACCTTGCATGTTACTGTTAACCATTTAACTGTTAACATGATTTAAAAAAAAAACACAGACACATTTTTTAACAGTATTGGGTTGATTTTCAGCAGTACATACCATAGTAATTACTTGCTGTTCCCTCTCCGTGTACTCTTTTTCTTGTTTTTTGTTTGAATCACGTAATATGTCGTAATATGTGCCATTTGTCAATGTAGTAGTTCCATTAATGCTCACTGGACAAAAATAAGAGTCACAGCATTCAATAAACAGTTTCTTTCATCAATAAATCCTGTGCCCATATCAAACAATACTCTACCTCTTTTTTCAGACAGACAGACAGCAGTGTCATATTCTTTTATCATGCAGTTCTCGCCTTTGCAGCAGGCATACTTTTTGCATATGTCCTCAGTCCATGTGCAATTTGTCATGCATGAACAATTCTTATGTGTCTTAGTCAATGTGCAATCTGCAAACAAGTCAAGTCACCTTTATTTATATAGCGCTTTTTACAATACAGATTGTTTCAAAGCAGCTTTACAGAGATAACAGAAAAATAATGTAACAAAGTTTGTTTCCAGAAGAAAATAGTATATATATATATATATATATATATATATATATATATAGGTCCTTCTAAAAAAATTAGCATATTGTGATAAAGTTCATTATTTTCCATAATGTAATGATAAAAATTAAACTTTCATATATTTTAGATTCATTGCACACCAACTGAAATATTTCAGGTCTTTTATTGTTTTAATACTGATGATTTTGGCATACAGCTCATGAAAACCCAAAATTACTATCTAAAAAAATTAGCATATTTCATCCGACCAATAAAAGAAGTGTTTTTAATACAAAAAAAGTCAACCTTCAAATAATTATGTTCAGTTATGCACTCAATACTTGGTCGGGAATCCTTTTGCAGAAATGACTGCTTCAATGCGGCGTGGCATGGAGGCAATCAGCCTGTGGCACTGCTGAGGTGTTATGGAGGCCCAGGATGCTTCGATAGCGGCCTTAAGCTCATCCAGAGTATTGGGTCTTGCGTCTCTCAACTTTCTCTTCACAATATCCCACAGATTCTCTATGGGGTTCAGGTCAAGAGAGTTGGCAGGCCAATTGAGCACAGTAATACCATGGTCAGTAAACCATTTACCAGTGGTTTTGGCACTGTGAGCAGGTGCCAGGTCGTGTTGAAAAATGAAATCTTCATCTCCATAAAGCTTTTCAGCAGATGGAAGCATGAAGTGCTCCAAAATCTCCTGATAGCTAGCTGCATTGACCCTGCCCTTGATAGAACACAGTGGACCAACACCAGCAGCTGACATGGCACCCCAGACCATCACTGACTGTGGGTACTCCAGTGCTGCTTCTCTGTAGCCCAGGTCAGGTGCTTCTGCCGCTGTTTCTGGTTCAAAAGTGGCTTGACCTGGGGAATGCGGCACCTGTAGCCCATTTCCTGCACACGCCTGTGCACGGTGGCTCTGGATGTTTCTACTCCAGACTCAGTCCACTGCTTCCGCAGGTCCCCCAAGGTCTGGAATCGGTCCTTCTCCACAATCTTCCTAAGGGTCCGGTCACCTCTTCTCGTTGTGCAGCGTTTTTTGCCACACTTTTCCCTTCCCACAGACTTCCCACTGAGGTGCCTTGATACAGCACTCTGGGAACAGCCTATTTGTTCAGAAATTTCTTTCTGTGTCTTACCCTCTTGCTTGAGGGTGTCAATGATGGCCTTCTGGACAGCAGTCAGGTCGGCAGTCTTACCCATGATTGCGGTTTTGAGTAATGAAACAGGCTGGGAGTTTTTAAAAGCCTCAGGAATCTTTTGCAGGTGTTTAGAGTTAATTAGTTGATTCAGATGATTAGGTTTTCATGAGCTGTATGCCAAAATCATCAGTATTAAAACAATAAAAGACCTGAAATATTTCAGTTGGTGTGCAATGAATCTAAAATATATGAAAGTTTAATGTTTATCATTACATTATGGAAAATAATGAACTTTATCACAATATGCAAATTTTTTGAGAAGGACCTGGGTCCTTCTCAAAAAATTTGCATATTGTGATAAAGTTCTCTAAACGAGCTATTAACCTAATCATCTGAATCAACTAATTAACTCTAAACACCTGCAAAAGATTCCTGAGGCTTTTAAAAACTCCCAGCCTGTTTCATTACTCAAAACCGCAATCATGGGTAAGACTGCCGACCTGACTGCTGTCCAGAAGGCCATCATTGACACCCTCAAGCAAGAGGGTAAGACACAGAAAGAAATTTCTGAACAAATAGGCTGTTCCCAGAGTGCTGTATCAAGGCACCTCAGTGGGAAGTCTGTGGGAAGGAAAAAGTGTGGCAAAAAACGCTGCACAACGAGAAGAGGTGACCGGACCCTGAGGAAGATTGTGGAGAAGGACCGATTCCAGACCTTGGGGGACCTGCGGAAGCAGTGGACTGAGTCTGGAGTAGAAACATCCAGAGCCACCGTGCACAGGCGTGTGCAGGAAATGGGCTACAGGTGCCGCATTCCCCAGGTCAAGCCACTTTTGAACCAGAAACAGCGGCAGAAGCACCTGACCTGGGCTACAGAGAAGCAGCACTGGAGTACCCACAGTCAGTGATGGTCTGGGGTGCCATGTCAGCTGCTGGTGTTGGTCCACTGTGTTTTATCAAGGGCAGGGTCAATGCAGCTAGCTATCAGGAGATTTTGGAGCACTTCATGCTTCCATCTGCTGAAAAGCTTTATGGAGATGAAGATTTCATTTTTCAGCACGACCTGGCACCTGCTCACAGTGCCAAAACCACTGGTAAATGGTTTACTGACCATGGTATTACTGTGCTCAATTGGCCTGCCAACTCTCCTGACCTGAACCCCATAGAGAATCTGTGGGATATTGTGAAGAGAAAGTTGAGAGACGCAAGACCCAACACTCTGGATGAGCTTAAGGCCGCTATCGAAGCATCCTGGGCCTCCATAACACCTCAGCAGTGCCACAGGCTGATTGCCTCCATGCCACGCCGCAATTTCTTTCTGTGTCTTACCCTCTTGCTTGAGGGTGTCAATGATGGCCTTCTGGACAGCAGTCAGGTCGGCAGTCTTAACCATGATTGCGGTTTTGAGTAATGAAACAGGCTGGGAGTTTTTAAAAGCCTCAGGAATCTTTTGCAGGTGTTTAGAGTTAATTAGTTGATCAGATTATTAGGTTAATAGCTCGTTTAGAGAACCTTTTCATGATATGCTAATTTTTTGAGATAGGAATTTTGGGTTTTCATGAGCTGTATGCCAAAATCATCAGTATTAAAACAATAAAAGACCTGAAATATTTCAGTTGGTGTGCAATGAATCAAAAATATATGAAAGTTTAATTTTTATCATTACATTATGGAAAATAATTAACTTTATCACAATATGCTAATTTTTTGAGAAGGACCTGTATAGCTGCTCTGGAGTAAACCGTGATGTCATCATCCAGCTCAGTTCAGTTCTTGTATAATAGTGTCAATGCAGGCAGATCAATATTGTTGTTGAATATGAAATTTAATGTTAAATTTAATATCCCCAACTAAGCAAGCCAAGCCAATGGCAAAAAAGCTGAAAAGGCGAAAACAAGCACATTCTATGTTTGTTTACCTGTTGTGTTGGTGATTTCGGTTACAATCGCATTCCTGTCCACGTCTATTTGTGTAAGCTTTCCCAGATGATCAGTGACATAATTATACACCAAATTCTCAAATTCAAGCTTAAGCAAGTACACCTTTGTGGAATTCTCTGGAATGAAGCATTATGACAGTATTCAGTTTGACATTCAGATGATTGATGGAAAAACACATATTATTCATTCAATAGATTATTATTGATAATGAGCAAAAAAAAAAATCTATATATTACCTGCCACAGCAACCTATCAATTAAAAGTGTTAAAGAGTTAATGCTCTAAGTAATAAATTGTTTGTATAACTGAAGAACTTTGAGAAAATAATACATCTCAACCCACCTTAAAAATCAATGCCAGAAAAATGAGAATAACGCCTTTAGACAATTTCATTTTTGTGCCATCAATTTCTGGTGAATGGAACAGAGCGCAGTCATTCATATGAACATGCATATTCCTTCCATCCGTGACGTCAATCAGGCAACACATTTACATTTATTCATTTATCACACACACATATTTTCAAAGCGACTTACAAATGAGGAATACAACAAAAGATTCATCTTAAGGAGGCAATAGCACGAGAAGTGCTAAATGAAAGTTTCAAACATCATCCAGAAAAGAACAAACTGGAAGGGATGTTTTTAAGAAGGAGTGAAAGCAAAGTTGATTTTTTTAAATAATAAATTGACCACAACAATATGCATTCAGATACATCACCAATCAAAACTTTGGAATTTGTTTTTGAAAGTCTCTCACGTTCATCAAGGCTGCGTTTATTTGATCAAAGATGCAGTAAAAACAGTGATATTGTGAAATATTAATACAATTTAAAATAACTGTTTTCTATTTGAATATATTCTCAAATGTGGTTTATTTCTGTGATCAAAGTTTAATTTTCAGCATCATTAGTCCATGATCTTCAGTATCACATGATCCTTCAGAAATCATTATAATATGCTGATTTTCTGCTCAAGAAATATTTTTTATTATTATCAATGTTGAAAACAGCTGCTTAATTTTTTTTTTGTGAAAACTATGATACACTTTAAAGTTAAAAAATTTGGGGTTAAATAAGATCAAAAATAAATATTAATTATTTTATTCAGTAACGACGCAAAAGATTTCTATTTCAAATAAATGTAACTTTCTATCAAAATGGAAAAACTTTCTATCAACTTTCTTTAACTTTTCCAACAAAGAATCCTGAAAAAAATGTATCATATTTTCCACAACATTTTCAACATAATAACAAGAAACATTATTCATAATTGAGCAGCAAATCATCATATTAGAATGATTAGTTGACACTGAAGACTGGAGTAATGATGGTCAGCTTTGTCATCACAGGAATAAATTACATTTTAAATACATTCAAATAGAAAACATTTATTTTATACCGTAATAATATTTCACAATATTACTGTTTTTACTGTATTTTGGATCAAATAGATGTGAGCATAATAGACTTCTTTCAAAAACATTAAATGCAACCTGATACATGGAGCTAAAATGAAGAAAACTGGCTAGAAACATTTAAGCATGTTGACGTACCTATTTGGCTTGTAAATCCTGACAGCATTATGATCTCTGGATTCAGGCCGTAATTTAATCGCAGTGATCACTTTATTAAAAAAGTTACGAGTGTCCATACAGACAGAGTGAGAGGATGGAATGATATCCCAGTCAACGGATTTTCCCAATAAACCTCCTGATTTGCATTATTCAGGTCACATGACTCAAAAGCATCAGAGACTTTATTCAAATTATTCTCCACCATAAAAAATGGCTCCTCTTGATTAAAAATATAGCCTACTGTGTGATACACTGTAAAAAAAAGTATTGCTTGAAAGAGATTGGTTTAATCAACAAAAACTCAAAATATGAGAATGTTGTGAATACGTTCACAAAGAATGTGTTTTTCCATTTCCCTGCACTACTTTTCCGTTATTTTTTAATGTAAACGCACTCTAGATCAGTGTTTTGTAGCCCAGTTCCTGGAGGCACACCAACACTGCCCATTTTGGATGTCTCCCTCATCTGATTCATACATTTCTGGTCTTGGAGTCTGTACTAAGTAACTGATGACTTGAATCAAGTGTGTTTGATTAGAAAGAATTTGAAAACATGTAGTGTTGGCCAAGCTACTGGAAGTCAAACCTGCAACCTTTAGCCAAAAAGCATAATGGCTAAAGCTAAAGCTGTGACTTTGTCAGTACAACTATGCTGAAAACAGCCTTTGTAACGAAATAGCTTATTTAATGAATTAACAGCCTGTTCGCTAATCTTGTGTTTTACACAAAACAATACTTTTGTTGGGAACTATATTTTACCTTGATAAAAATGTTATTTTTTAAGATAAGACAGTGTAGGGAATGTCGCGACAGGTAGGCCTAAGACTCATTCACAGCATTAACAACAGCAAATGTGCAGTAGGAGATAATAATAATGGTTGTGTAATATTAAGTGATATTGTATATTGTCTGAAGAAAATAAACAATATCTATGTTTTCTTTAGCTTTCAGGTTTTACCAAGTATAATAAAACTTGAATGACTATGACTGCCAAGGTCTATGATGCTGATATAATGCATTTTAATGAAAAAAAGAGATCAAATGTATAATTTAAATATAAATGTTGTATTATATTGTTGTTTAATGAAATAAGTACATAAAACAATGATATAGGCTATTCTTTCTATGGCTTCCAGATTTCAACAATTAAATTACAATTACATTTTAGTATCACTGCTATGTATGCCCAATAAAGCAGTTTTTTAATGAACAGATTCAAATCTAATCTTAAATATGTTTTAAGATTAGTGGGCAGTGCATATGCACACTTTAGTGACCAGTAATCTGCAGCTAACAGAGAAACTTGTGCTCTTTTTTTCCGCTCAGTAAAGCACATTCCACAAACACTGTAGTCCTGTTTATTAGCGATATAACACCAAATATAGAACATTATTCACAAGACGAAACTGACTGTTGTAAAACTGAATGCTGGCCACTGATGTCACTGCCATTATATGATAGGCCGATCCAAGTTGGCCGTTACACTTTCTCCAATGGTAAGAGCCACAGACCCTCTCATCTCCCTTTAATAAGACAATCTCTGGTTGTGTTGGTGTGCCTCCGGGAACAGGATTGGGAAACGTGCTCTAGACGGCTGTCTTTTTCCATTGCGCTGGTATCTTTTGCAGCATCTCGCGCAAGACACATAAATACGCGATGCTCAAGTTAAAGTGGCTATTTATTTGTACGAATTTTCATGTAGAACTCACGTTCACTTTTTTATTGCCAATGTGTGAACAGCTTGTAAAGAATCTTAAAAAAAATAAACTTTCCCAACTTCCTAGGTTGTCAAAGAAAGCCTGTAGACTGATTTTAATGTGAAGGACTCGAGCCGGTGTTGTGCCTAACCCATAACTCCCCATCAAATTATTACACACACACTTCAGTTTTTTAAACTGCTACCTGATTGCCTAATCCTAACCCCAGTTACCCCACACAACACAACACCTGTTTCGGATAGAACTATTTCTTGCTCACACGCAATTGCAAGAACCAATCAACCACAGAAAGCGTCGGCTCACTGCTGAACAGGCTGCGTTTCTTAAAAACATAATAAGAAAACACTTCCATCTTTGCAATCAGCTTATACACACGTTGCTTTTGGTAAACTCAGCCCAGAACAATGCTTATCAGAGGACAGACAAACATAATATGGATTCATTTAGTTTGTGTTATTTCACAATTGTACATAGTTTGTGCAATTCAATTTATTTAAAAGGCACACTAGATTTTTGGATCAAAATATCCCAAAACCACTAGAACAATGTTATATATTTTGTTGATTTGTGTACTTACATTATCCCAAATGTATCTAGAATGTTTAAATCCAGAGAATTAAGCAGTTTTAACCAGGACACGGACCGTGTCATACCGGATCATACCCGCTTTACCCTCAAAGAAGCTCATATATATTATGTGTTTTATTAGACAGGTGAGCAACTGTTTGGATACATTCATTGACAGAAAACGAATCATTGTTATACAGCTCTTTTTGTTTAAATCTCCTTTTCTTGATTTACAGCGAGTACCATATTTACCATGCCTAAAATCTATCTAGCTCACTGCAGTGTGTAACAAGTGTCTCATAGTAGCGAACACACAATAGTGCATTATATATAATAGTAGCATTATAACAACTATCAACACACACAAATGTATCTAATATGATAAAACAGCACTGCGTTTCCTCACACACGCATGATCAGAAGAAGCAGAAGCGTCTGCGGGATAATAAAAGCTCCACTTCTCTTGAACTGTGTGGCGCACTCGTCTCTCATTAGCAATCGCTCCAGCGGCCTCGTTCCTCTCCAGCAGCTTTCGTAACGTTAATAAATCTTTAATACATTTCTGGTCATCCATGAATATGATTTCTGCACGAGTCCCGTTGTATTCTCCGTCGGCTGTAGAGGTGAAGACAACAACTCCCATGATTCTGCGTCATCAAGCTACGCCTTTGTTTTGAATATATGACCTGTAGTGGCGAAAAATTACTTCGTGTGCCTTTAAACTGAACGTTAGTTGGATGGATCACTGGGTGCAACAGCCTGTCACTGGCAGACCACTATGGTAAACATATTTGAACCATGTGTAAACAAAAATATAATCTAATAATTTGCAATTAAGGCACATTAAATGTTAAAATGCCTTTCTGTTCAGTGGGTACTGACCTGCGTCTTACGTTTTTTAACAGCATTATGTGCGCACAGGTGTGGTGAAGAGATGAGTCCCACCTTTGGACCCCAGTAGAATGCCTGATCTAAAGCTGTTTTCGTGATAACTTCTTGTAGCTAACGTGAGCTGTTTTAGCTTTATGTAGCATGCTAAATCCCGCTGCTAAGTATCCCTACAGCTAAATCCATAGTGCTTTTCACAGTACACACAGCTTTATAGAAAGACAGACAGCTATTGTGTAATTGAATTGTATAAGCTAACTAAAAAAACACTAAGAATGAGAAATGTTTAATTTCACAATCTATAGCTCTGAACCAATCAGATTGCTTGGGTCCTAAGGTGGGAATCTCTTCACCACACCTGCCCTAAGAGTGTTTTTTTTTTTTTTAGTAATGCTTAATTTCTTTCGTAGCTATAATTCCATTGAAAGAATAAGGTAAAACGGCCTCTTACCAGTGTGGCAAAAAATAATGATATCTTAGGTTGTTGTTCTGGTTTTTCCATAGATCTAGTGTGTTAATACTAACTCGCAGCAATGATGTTTACAATATATAGGATATATGCAATAGGAAACTACTGTAATATTTTTTTTATAGAAGTAAACGTATCGGTTACCTAACGTAACCTCGGTTCTCTCTAGATGAGGGAACGAGTATTGCGTAAGTTAGCTTACGCTACGGGAAAGATTCATCTTCTCGAGATACTGCAGCCAAAAAATTATCGTTAATTTTGTATTCATTGTCAACGCAGTGCAGCAGCTAGCAGACCTAGAGCAGGCTGTCTAGCGTGCTCATAGGCTGCCCTGCGGGAACTGCAGCAGCCTACCACTGAGCCCGACGTGACGTCACGTCCAATGAAGGGCGCTCGCGCCTTCACAGCGTCAAAGCCCGCCAGAATGGGCATGGCTTAGCGTATATAAACAGGGCTCGTAGGCTGTATTCTCTGGTTTTCATCGACTGAAGCGAAAAGCGCTCGTGGCGCGAGCACGGCAGGTTACGCAATACTCGTTCCCTCATCTAGAGAGAACCGAGGTTACGTTAGGTAACCGATACGTTCTCTTACGAGAGGTTCTCTCGTATTCGCTACGGGAACCCTTTGTCAACGCCGTGCGCGCCAAGCATCCACAATGAGTCCCAGGGTTTTTCCGGGGAACCCAGATAAGTGGGAAATAAGGTGGCCAGCAACGCGGGCCAGCACTTGTACATAAGCATTCATAGGGAATACAGAGCGGCGTCGCCGGTCTGCATAAGCATATAGCACATACCCAATAGTGCAGCTCAACCAGAAGAGCTAGTATGCGTGAGAGTAGCCTGCGCACGAACCTATCTGGACAGAACGTACATCTCACTTAAACTGACAGAAGTTTTGCCTGCAGAGCGGGAACTTCTAGGTTATAAAACCTGACAAAGGTGGACGGGGAGGACCAGCCCGCCGCCACACATATGTCATGAATAGAAATTCCGCTGGACCATGCCCACGATGAGGCCATGCCTCTGGTGGAATGAGCCCTAATGCCCAGGGGGGCATTGCAGACCTGCCGACGCGTAAGCGGCTGCTATAGCGTCCACAATCCATCTGGATAAGCTCTGTTTCGAGGCAGCGAGACCCTTGGTGCGCCCACCAAACGAAACGAAGAGCTGCTCCGAGCGCCTGAAAGGGGCAGAGCGCGCAGTGTAAGTCCTCAGCGCCCTGACTGGGCAGAGGAGATTAACGTCGCTCTCGCTATCGGATGAAGGCAGAGCCGAAAGCAAAATGACCTGCGCTCTGAATGGAGTGCCAATCACTTTAGGAACATAGCCATGTCTAGGTTTGAGGATGACTTTTGAGTCATTTGGCCCAAACTCGAGACACGCAGCACTGACAGACAGCGCGTGTAAGTCCCCCACACGTTTCACTGATGACAGTGCTGTCAGGAAAACGGTTTTGAGTGATAGGTACTTTAACTCCACGGAGTCTAGTGGTTCAAAGGGGAAAGCTTTCAGGGCCTCGAGGACCAATGAAAGATCCCACATAGGAACCGACAGGGGGCGCGGAGGGTTCATCCTTCTGGCTCCTCTAAGGAAGCGGATGACAAGCTCGTTTTTTCCTAGTGACTGGCCGCGCGTCGACTCAGCGAACGCAGCAACGGCCGCCACATAAACTTTGAGCGTGGATGGGGATCTCCCCTTATCCAACAGCTCCTGTAGGAAACAGAGCAGCCGCGAGACCCCACACGTCCGCGGGTCCAGGTTTCTGTCGGTGCACCATTTGGAGAACACAGACCATTTAGACGCGTAAAGCTTTCTAGTAGAGGGAGCTCTAGACTGCGTGATCGTGTTCATCACTCCTTCTGGCAGGGCAGCGGGTACCCGTTGATCACCCACGCAGGCAGAGACCAGCGCTCTGGATGGGGTTGCCAGATCACGCCGCGAGCTTGCGAGAGGAGATCCGTTCTCACCGGAATCGGCCACGGGGCTGTTAGTGACAGCCGCGTCAGCTTCAGGAAACAAATCTGATTCTCCCAGCGCGGGGCTATGAGGAGCACCGAGTGGCGCGTTTCCCTGATTCTCTTGATTACCTGCGGTAGCAGAGAGATCGGAGGGAAGGCATACAGAGGGCGGCTGGGCCAGACTTGGGCCAGCGCGTCCTCATTCTTCGAAAAGAACACTGGGCAGTGAGCGTTGTCCTTTGACGCAAATAGGTCGACTTCCGCTTTGCCGAATAGGCACCACAATTTCTGGACTGTTTGGGGGTGCAGGGACCATTCCCCTGGGGGAACGTTGTCCCTGGACAGTTTGTCTGGGCCGTCGTTCAGGTGGCCTGGCACATGTGCAGCTCTCAGCGAGCGCAGGTGATGCTGAGACCACGTGAGGAGGCGCTCCGTCAGATCGCAGAGGTTCCTGGATCTGACGCCGTCCTGGCGGTTCACATAGGAAACCACTGACATGTTGTCCGATCGGACTAGGACATGGTGGTCCTGTATGAGCGGGAGGAAGCGCCTCAGCGCGTTCTCGACCGCTATCATTTCCAGACAATTTATGTGAAGGAGCTTTTCCTGGTCTGACCACAGGCCGAAGAGCGCACCCCAACCTGTGTTGGACGCATCTGTCGAGATAACCTTTCGGTACGAGACCGCTCCCATCATAACACCCCGCTGATACCAGTCGGCTGTTAACCAGGGCTGCAGAGCCGTAATACAGGTCTGTGTCACCCTGATTCGTTCGCAGCCGGCAGCCCAAGCTCGGCGAGACACACGAGCATTGAGCCAGCGTTGGAGCGGGCGCATGCGCAGTAGGCCCAGCTGAAGCACTGCTGCGGCTGAGGCCATACAGCCCAGCATCCTCTGGAATGTCTTCAAAGGGATGATGCTGCCCGTCCGGAAAGATATCTCATCGGTTGAGAAACTGAATCGGAGGCGTGGGCGCGGCAGCTCGTTGACCGCTGTGACAGGCTGATACATAAGAGGCGTCCCGATTACCATGAACGGGGAGCGCCCTTTTATCACTTCGTGATGTGCGAGCGGAGCCTTGGGCGGAGTGTATGTTAGTAAGCGTGAGCGCTTTTGAGCGGGCACGAGACTTACACATAAATTTGACGTCCCGGCCGCTTTGGATGGGGAGAGTTTTATGATCGCCCTGCGTTTTGTGACAACGCTTAAATGCACGGGCCGTGCTTGGGGAGAGGCTTGTGTTAGTAAGCGTGAGCGCTAGCCGGCGGGCACGTGACTTACATTCATAACCTGACTGAATACACTTCTTACATTCAACACTCGAGCAGCTTTTGTCTGCTTTATGAGAGTGGGCTTTGTGAATGACACGGGAAGTGTTGTGCTTGTGTGTAGGGGTGAACACTGGGGAGTGGGCACTTTTTCTACACTCAAAACACCCTCGGCGTGAGCCGGATAACCAGGAATTATACTCTTTATTAGATTTCTCTGGGTCGCCGTAAAAACGGCGTTTGTGTGCAGGCGAGAGGGTTTTTCTACCGGCTCGTTGTCTGAATGAACGTTGTCTCTGTGACGGTCAACGCGGCCATAGACCTTCCGATGGCTTGAGCTGCGGTCTTGGTAGCGCGGAGCGATAGATCCGTCGCACTTCTCAAGTCGGTAACGGCAGCTGGGTCCCGGCCCTTCTCATCCCATTCGCGGAGGAGGTCGGCCTGTAGAATCTGTAGCACAGCCATCGAGTGCAGAGCTGAAGCGGCTTGTCCGGCGGCGGTGTATGCGCGGCCGACAAGGGCGGATGTGGCTCTGCAGGCCTTGGACGGGAGGGCAGACCTTGAGCGCCATCTCGCGGAGAGCGGGCAAAGGTGCGCTGCGACCGTCTCTTCCACAGGGGGAATGGCTGAGTATCCTTTCTCGGCGGCGCCGTCCACTTGGGAGAGCGACGCGGAGAAGTGGGATTGGAGCCTCGTGGAGAAAGGTGCATTCCACGATTTAGCCAGTTCTGAGTGAAGTTCAGGCAGAAACGGGGCGGCCCTGGCTGCAGGCGCTTGACGGCGGCGACTCTGAAGAAAGCAGCCGTCGAGCCTGTTAGGTGCGGGCTCCTTGGGCGGCGACCACTCGAGCCCGAGTCGATCGACAGCCTGAGAGAGGAGGCGCAACAGTTCAGCGTCCACTCCAGCCCGGGTCCGGCCGGATTCCTGGATTGAAGAGGCGGAGGAATGGTGAGAGCCCGACCAGTCCTCGCTGTCCGATGCCAGGATGGAACAGCAGTCTTTAGTGGCCCGTTCCTCGGCCTCGTCATCAGAAGCGACAGCAGTGTGGCACGTGGGCAGCAGCTGCGCGTCGGTGAGGCGGAGAAGGCGAGAGCGAGGCTCGAGGGGGTGTATCCGGCGAGCGCGTCGCGGTGGCCACAGGCTCCGGCATCCTGAGGGAACGGCGCTTCTTTTTGCGCGGTCCCACAAAGGGTGGAGTAGGGTTGAAAGCTTCGATTCGAGCCCACAGGGTCGATATCGGAAGCGCGTCGCAGAACTCGCATCCCCCTGACGAGAGGGCGCGGGCTGCGTGTTCCTGGCCCAGGCAGAGAGCGCAGATCTCGTGGCGGTCTCCGTCGCTGAGCGTGGCTCCACACGAGCCGCAGGAAATGCGAGGCATCTTGAAAAAGACGCTCGCTGCTCTTTTAGAGTGAAGAGTGAGGTAAAAAGGATACGTCGCCGGATAGCGTAGCTGGCACGGATGGCTGAAGGTGGCGAAGACGGCCGGCTTCTTCAGGCGCTGTCCTAAGCTGGCTAGTCGCTTCTTCGACGGCGGCGGCTTCTCTCTAGATCCAGCGATGCGAAGAGCTTCGCTGAAGAAGGTGAAAATCAGAGAATACAGCCTACGAGCTTATACAGGCCTAACAGCCTACCTGTTTATATACGCTAAGCCACGCCCATTCTGGCGGGCTTTGACGCTGTGAAGGCGTGAGCGCCCTTCATTGGACGTGACTTCACGTCGGGCTCAGTGGTAGGCTGCTGCAGTTCCCGCAGGGCAGCCTATGAGCACGCTAGACAGCCTGCTCTAGGTCTGCTAGCTGCTGCACTGCGTTGACAATGAATACAAAATTAAGGATAATTTTTTGGCTTCATTTTGGCTTCAATATCTCGAGAAGATGAATCTTTCCCGTAGCGTAAGCTAACTTACGCAATACGAGAGAACCTCTCGTAAGAGAACCTGCTGATGTAAGATAACAATTTTGGTGTGTTTTTTTTTTCTTTTATGTGCAAACACCGCTCGCATTTTCTTACTATACGGACATACTGCTTTCTTTACTCGCATTTTTTGTTCTCAGCAACACCGTGGACTTCCTGGTCATTCACGTCATCTGATTTGTTAGAATGTAAATTTTTTATTAAGCAGACACAATTCTGCCCTGCGAAACCCACAAATGATACTGCTTATCTCACATCTCCAGTACAGCATTCTTTATTTGCATTTATTTTGCTAACATGCAATATTTACTCCTCATGTTCATGTAATAAACTTTATCTGGTCTTCCTACAGGTTTTGTTTTCTAACCTGGTTTGGTTCGGTTCTTTGGCTACAAAAGTTAAGGAAAGAAAAGTTTGGACACATCTAATCATTTACTTTCTTTAGTTTACACCATTTTCCAACACTTTGGAATAACGGTGAAGTCATCAAAACCATAAAAAAAACAAAAAAAACATCCAACTCACTCAATTTTTCATACAGTATGCAAGCACTATTTATTATTGTGTACAAAGCTCGTTTCAAGGATTTAAGCAGAAGCCTTTTGGTCAAAAGTTTGTTTGTTGATTGATTGACAGAAACATTGTGTCAAATGTCTAAAAAAAAAAAAAAAAAAAAAAAAAAATTAATAAATAATTCACCTTTCCCCACAGAATGTTGCAAAATAACCGTCCATCAGATACTACTTTGAATATTCAGTAATAGATAGTAAAATTCAGTTGTTTGGGGAATCAATCCTCAAGGAAACAGACCCGGTCAACAGCAGGCTCATTCATTTACAGTATATAAAAAAAAGTACAAGATACAATTGATGCTCACAAAAACTGCTCAAAATAGCACAACTGTATTTGCATCTTACTTTGCATTCCCTCATAATTTTTATGAAATGAAGCCTACATTATTGACGTTTGCTTCTCATGGCATTTTATGCTTATTTTTTTGTGATAGCGGTTTACAACAATAAATTATAGGCAGACACATGCTTCTTACTGTTGCTTTTGTGCATATTCAAAACATTATCATATTAATAATACCAAGAAAATTTGTTTGTTAGTTTGTGTCAAGCTCAAGCTACCTAAATTATTTATGTTTTCCAAAACTTTTTGTCGGCCAAATTATTTACAGTCCTGGAATATTTACTTTTGCTTAAGTTAATATTTAAATAATTTAAAGACACATTTACATGTTCACAGTTCTCTGTCAGTTAATGGTCACATGACATGCAGGTAAACATTATTAAAAATATTTAATAAGTGTTTTATTTTGGTTGTTTTTATTTTTAAATTGATTTAAATGTAATGATTAGCTTTTTTATGATTTAAATAATGATTAGCTTTTTTTTTTTTTTTACTTTTACAAATCCCCTGCAATTTGTGAAACCCTGGTTTAAAAACTGACAAGGCAGAAATGTTTCATGCTTATTTTTAGTAACGATTAATTACATAATGTATATTTAAAAAATGCACGCACCGATGCAATGCATGTATTAAGAAAATAAATTGGGTCAATTTTGATTTTAAGCCGACTTAAACAACTTAGGAGAAGTTAGAAATTAAAAGTCTCCCATGGTGGTCTGGTTACTTTGGGGCAGATGTCAGTTCAATTTATTTGTTTAGTGTTTTTCATAATCCATACAGGTATGTTATACAAAGACCAGAGCTTGACACGAGCTCCAGTGAGGAAACAGGAATTGTCAAGGAAAAGCTCTGGGATGATCCAGAATAAACACTATGTTTACAGTAGTCAGCACTCTGAAAACATTATGTAAATGCAGATTATATTTCCCTTATGCTGTTTAAGGGATTAAGAGAAAGTGCTTTGTCTTAATCCCTTAAATAGGCAAAAAAATGCTGTGAGGATGTTTATTTTCTGGTACTTTAAAAATGGCTTTCCATTAAGCTTGTTCGTGCAAAACACCATCATTACAACATACATCTATTTTACAATGCAAATCTATCTGAGAAACACAAGAAACACACTACAGTATATGCTGTGAAGACTGTCACGGTATCTTCTGCTTTGACTAGTTTATGTGAATGTATACTGCAAATTATGTACACACTTTAGAAATAAAAATGATTAAAGGTTGAACTGAAAAGGCTCTGACCTATGGTTGCTGTGTCTTTAAGTCAGTATCGTATTCTGTTCCCTATATAGGCAACATTCACTCTTAAAAATAAAGATTCTTTATCGGCTCTCATATGGTGAACAAGAAGAACCTTGCCATTGCACAAAAGGTTCTTGGTAGTGGAAAAAATGTTCTTGAGATTATTAAAATGGTCTTCACACTAAGAAAAATGGTTCTTTTAGAACAGTTCCATGGAAGGTTCTTTGGGAAACCAAAAATGGTTCTTGGCGTCGCATTTGAACCTTTAATCCTAAGACTGTTGTTGGACAAGAAAGTGCTGCTGAAAGCTTCATTTAACAGGAAGTTCCTTCCTGATGGCTATCATGTGATGTGATTCAGAGTCTTTGGACTGCCACCGTCAGCTCTCCGTACTTCAGTAAGAGAACTGATATTTAGCCAAGAAATGCCATTCTGAAATGTCAGCATGACATTTGTCTGTTTATAAAGTTGCATTTACGACATCTCAGCTGAGCATCTGACCATGAAACCTATAATCTGCTTTAATAAAACACTGTATTTTCCTTCTATTTTCACTTTGATTCAGAGTTCTGTCTTCAGAGATTGGGGAACTTGGGAATTGGGAACTTATCCTTGTCTGTCTTTCTTCAAAATGAGTCTAGAGGTTTCACTGGTGTAGCAATTGAAGAAACCCCAAATGGTTCCTCGGGTATCTTTTCATTGTTACGTGCAGTGTTATGCAAATGTGGGGCCTTTCTGGATTTTACACACTGGAGACATCTGCTGGTCACATGTAAGAAGAACCAAAACAATGACAATGTAGAGGCTTGAAATTGGGAAGATACTTGCATTAGTTTTCAGATAAAATGATATATAATGCATATACTTTGTCCAGCCAAAATAAAGTCGGTTTTTGAATTTAAAGAGGCAAATGCTTAAGAGGCTATATGATTGGATCATTATTACAGTGATTATTATGTTTCTATCATTCTATCATCTTCTAACCCTAATTGATGTGTAGTGTGTGGCTTTTCATTTCTTTAACAACCATGTAGGAAGACATCATGGCCATATTCCAGGATGACAATGTCAAGATTCATCAGGCTCAAACTGTGAAAGAATGGTTGGGAAGGAGCATAAATAATTATTTTCACACATGTATCAGCACCTCCGAATCTTGAGTCCTTAAATTCATTGAAAGTCTTTGGGATGTGCTGGAGGAGACTTTACAGAGTGCTGGACTCTTGCATTCTCAATACAAGATCTTGACCAAAAAATTATGCATCTCTTCATGGAATTAAATGCTGTGATGTTATTTGCACCTATTCATGTGTGAAAATGATTCTTCATGCTCCTTCCCAACCATTCTTTCACAGTTTGAGTCTGATGAATCTTGACATTGTCATCCTGGAATAAGGCCATGATGTGTTTTCCTACATGCTTGTTCAAGAAATAAAAAGATACACCATCCATCAATTAGACTTAAGTTTATTTTGATGATAACGAAGCACATTTTCTTCCACAATTCTTCGACAATTACCGTAACATGAAACAAAATGAAATTTTCATTCATGTAATATGAAAACAAAAATGTATTATTTTGATTATGTTGTTTATTTGTATTTTAATGTCACAATGGGAAAAAATTCTAATGGTCCTATTTTTATTTTAGGGTGAAATATGAGCCAGACCGAAGAGATTCACCCACAACAGCAGCAGCACATAATGCACACATGTTTTATTAGAAAAGTTGATTTGCAGAACATTGCATTTGTACTTTACATCTTTACAGATATTAACATTTTAGTGCGTGCTGTAAAAATAGCTTTCACTGGTTTTGTATACAGCAGCTACACATACAAAAGAATACAAACGTGACAGAAATATAGTCCATTATAAAAATGTACACCCAGGCACACTTCTCTCTTCAACATAATTACAGTCAAACTGAACTTTTACACATCTCTGTAATTAGCATTACCAACACCATCAATATACAAAATATTTACAATACTTATCACTAGAGTGTAGGCTGACCCTGAGCACTTATGACATTTGCTACACAGAGGTTTCTTGCTCCACAAGAGACACTGGGTTTGATGGGAGAAATGTTTCTGTCTCTTCCTGTGTTCCAGCATCCTCCTTTACGTTCCCATTTATTTCTTTATGACCATCAATCTGCCAGAAGTAGTTTTACTACAATAACATCACCCAAAGCAACAAAGCATTTTATTATATAGTCATAGTAGCGTCTTACCTTGTGTTGAGGATGGGACGTGCAGCAAGCGCTCGGCTCCACAAGCTTTCGTGCGGTTCTCACCACCGGATACACTGTGCCAGACGCCACATCGTCTCCTTTTGTTAGGCCTTGAAGTAGAAATGTTTTGCATATATAAATAATAAAACTGTATTTTTACTTTTTTTACATACAGATGTGAATGGTGCTTGCCTATTGTAACACTCAACACAACAATGCGAGGGTGTTGTAGGTGGTTGCCACAGTTTTTATTTATCAGTGTTATTTTAGTATTTTTGAATTTTTATTTTATTTTTAAATTTGAGCAATTTTATGTTCTTTTGTCATTTTTACTTTTATTAGTTTTTTTTATATTTCTAGTTTTAGTCATTTTACAACTTTAACATTTATTTTTCAGTTAGTTAACAAGGCAACAATTTTAATACAATTAAACAAGGCAACGATTTTTCTTAATATTTTATGTTTTATTTATTTTTTATAAATTTTTATTTCAGCTTTATGCTAACACTTTACAATAAGGTTTCATTTGTTAACATTAGTTAAAGCTGCAGTCCGTAGTTTTTCCTCTTTGTCGCCATCTCTGTTCGAAATCTGCAATTGCAGTTATTTGCGGAATTATCAGCTTTACGTGGGTTGTGCCTCGGCACGGCACAGCGCGAATGAATCCAATGTTTTGAGGAGAATGTGCGGCTGTCAGTCACCGCGCCGGTGTGGATACTGTAATTTAGAATCGCAGATTATACTGATTAAATTTAACGATCGCTTATATCACGTCAAACCGTACAAATTATACTTTGTTCTCAAATTGTTAATGTTAACAACTTCAGCATTGCGTGAACACATTTAATGCCCTTCCGATATTTATCCTTGTTTTCGCATGGGCCCGGTTACAGTCTCTTTTTTTTCTGTATCCACTCCGAAGTCTTTTGCATTTTACAACGGGTGAATCTCCAGCAGGACTGGACTGGGACAGAAAATCGGCCCTGGCATTTTGGTCCAGACTGGCCCACTATATATGATAATAAACACCACCCATCTTTGCATGCCCTTGAATATGTTTTTGTTCAACTCCTATTCATTAAATCCACTAATGCCATGTAATGAGTGAGTATAAACGAGTGAGAGTTAACAGATGAAATAAGTACAAAATTGTACTTTATTAATACAATTGAACTATACTCCACAGTGATGCATCCAAAAAACAAGCTATAATCTGCATTGGCATAGAAATACAAGTGTTTCTCACAGGAATTTTGGTAAAACTGTGGTGGGCGGACCTCTGTCCTTCTAGGGGGGGTTGGGGGCATGCCCCCCCTAAGAAAATTGTGTGCATTTTAATGTTAAATTCATCAATCTGGTGCAGTTTGAGGGTCCAAAATTAAAAGCTCCAACCCATATTCAGTGTGCAAATATAACAAAGAAAAAATTAAACCTATATTAGTAACAGTGTCTGTCTATATTACACTACTACATAATAATAGTTATAACATTAATCTCATGACAGTAGCCTAATAGCCATATATTGTAAAACAAATGCACTGAAAAATAAAGAAAACTTTCATAATTAGTTTTGTACTAATTTCTAAACGTGAAAGAGATAAGCACATGATCTTTTATTTTGACGGAAACTGCATCAAGCTTTTATTTTGGCGGAAAACATGGATAAAAATGCGTCTCATTAAACTTCTAGTAAATTTCTGTAATCGTCAACTATGCAGATGTGGAAATAATGCGTAACTGGGTAATGGGTTCCTACACTCATAGCCAAAGTGTTTTGAAAGTAGTTCTGCTTACCGCGGACTCTACACTTTCTCATCTCTCTCCTGATCCTCCTTACTATCCTCCTCATCAGCCACTAGATGTTTTCTGCAGCTGGTCCTGTTGCTGCAGAAAACATATTTTGACACATTTTACAGCGTCTGCTATTTCTATTACACGCTATTTCTCTGCACATTCCTTGCGTTTCTTCATTTTGCATTTTGACAGATACACACTTGACACTGCACACTCACTCAAAGCCCAAAGGGGGAGGTGTTTAAAGATGTGATTGGGCCAGCCCAGTGTCAATCAAGAAAACAACCAATGGGCCACTGATCTACGCGTTTCATGGGCCGGTCTGTCAGTGGAAAAAAAAAATGACGCTTACTTTTTTTTTGACCAATGCATTACACCGGCACTAACCCAGCGCCGTCAATTAAACAAAACAAAACGAATGGGCCACCGATGTACGAGTTTTATGGGCCAAAAAGAAAAAAAAAAGTATGAGATGTATCGGCATGTCGGCCCACCGGGCATTTGCCCGGTATGCCAGATTACCAGTCCAGCCCTGATCTCCAGTTGTCACTGATGATTGTCGTTTGAACCTTTCTGGATCCACCATCAAATTGATAAGTTTAATTATATCAAGTGCTGTGAGAAAAGGCTACAGGTCCTTCTAAAAAAATTAGCATATTGTGATAAAGTTAATTATTTTCCATAATGTAATAATAAAAATTAAACTTTCATATATTTTAGATTCATTGCACACCAACTGAAATATTGCAGGTCTTTTATTGTTTTAATACTGATGATTTTGGCATACAGCTCATGAAAACCCAAAATTCCTGTCTCAAAAAAATAGCATATTTCATCCGACCAATAAAAGAAGTGTTTTTAATACAAAAAAAAAAAATCAACCTTCAAATAATTATGTTCAGTTATGCACTCAATAGTCAATACTTGGTCGGGAATCCTTTTGCAGAAATGACTGCTTCAATGCGGCGTGGCATGGAGGCAATCAGCCTGTGGCACTGCTGAGGTGTTATGGAGGCCCAGGATGCTTCGATAGCGGCCTTAAGCTCATCCAGAGTATTGGGTCTTGCGTCTCTCAACTTTCTCTTCACAATATCCCACAGATTCTCTATGGGGTTCAGGTCAAGAGAGTTGGCAGGCCAATTGAGCACAGTAATACCATGGTCAGTAAACCATTTACCAGTGGTTTTGGCACTGTGAGCAGGTGCCAGGTTGTGCTGAAAAATGAAATCTTCATCTCCATAAAGCTTTTCAGCAGATGGAAGCATGAAGTGCTCCAAAATCTCCTGATAGCTAGCTGCATTGACCCTGCCCTTGATAAAACACAGTGGACCAACACCAGCAGCTGACATGGCACCCAAGACTATCACTGACTGTGGGTACTTGACACTGGACTTCAGGCATTTTGGCATTTCCTTCTCCCCAGTCTTCCTCCAGACTCTGGCACCTTGATTTCCGAATGACATGCAAAACTGAGCAACAGTCCGGTGCTGCTTCTCTGTAGCCCAGGTCAGGCGCTTCTGCCGCTGTGTCTGGTTCAAAAGTGGCTTGACCTGGGGAATGCGGCACCTGTAGCCCATTTCCTGCACACGCCTGTGCACGGTGGCTCTGGATGTTTCTACTCCAGACTCAGTCCACTGCTTCCGCAGGTCCCCCAAGGTCTGGAATCGGTCCTTCTCCACAATCTTCCTCAGGGTCCGGTCACCTCTTCTCGTTGTGCAGCGTTTTTTGCCACACTTTTTCCTTCCCACAGACTTCCCACTGAGGTGCCTTGATAAAGCACTCTGGGAACAGCCTATTTGTTCAGAAATTTCTTTCTGTCTTACCCTTTTGCTTGAGGGTGTCAATGATGGCCTTCTGGACAGCAGTCTTACCCATGATTGCGGTTTTGAGTAATGAAACAGGCTGGGAGTTTTTAAAAGCCTCAGGAATCTTTTGCAGGTGTTTAGAGTTAATTAGTTGATTCAGATGATTAGGTTAATAGCTCGTTTAGAGACCCTTTTCATGATATGCTAATTGTTTGAGACAGGAATTTTGGGTTTTCATGAGCTGTATGACAAAATCATCAGTATTAAAACAATAAAAGACCTGAAATATTTCAGTTGGTGTGCAATGAATCTAAAATATATGAAAGTTAAATTTTTATCATTACATTATGGAAAATAATGAACTTTATCACAATATGCTAATTTTTTGAGAAGGACCTGTATAAATCTCCACCTCCAACATCTTCACACACAATATAGCCTACTAGCCGAGACACCTTCTTTATGTGTACAGATGTGACATAATGACGCAAAGACATTCTCGAATTTCCCACGGAAATCCACCAGTACCACTGGAATTAAAAACATTACTACGAGCTTACTGTTTTGAATCGAGTTAAGGCAAGCAGATAGTTTTGGACACTGGTTATGTACTTGCTCAAAAATTTTTTGGATAATTTTTAACCCAAAAAAGTTACGGAATGCAGCTTTAACATGAACTAACATTGAACAACAATAATTCTACATAATTTATTAATATTAGTCCATGTGAATTTTTTTACTTTTACCAATCAAAAGTTGTATTTGCTAACATTACTTAATGCACTATTGACTAACATGAACAAACAATGAACAACTATATTTTTACTAACCTTTACTAACATTAATATAAATTGTTTTAAAAATTATTGGTTCATGTTAGTTAATGCATTTACTAATGTTAACTTATGAGACCTTATTGTAAAGTGTTATCCACTTGATTTCAATTTACACTATTTTTAATAGTTTGAGTTTTAGTTAACCATAACAACACTGGTTGCTACAGAGTGGTTGCTAGGCCTTTCCGAGTCTAAGCGTGTGATTTCTCTATTGAAAATCTAGTCCAAGACTAAAGGCCAGATTTACTTACAGCTTGTGCCAGTGCAAACCCTGCAAACTTCTGTCAGGATTTACTAAAGACACGCAGTGAAAAATATGCGCAGAACGGTTATTTTTGTGGCTGATCTTGCATAAACATTTGTAGGAGTTTCCCTTTCAGACTAAAATTTATAGGAGAGTATTTAAATCAACCATGCAAGGTGATTTACTAAGGTTTGCGCTAATCAAGTTAGTGGTATTTGTGCCATTATCTACCACCCAAAAAAAAGCATGTCTTAAACCAGATGCTAATTCACGCTGTAATAATACTATCAGAAGCTCTTGAGGTAAATGTTTCTCACCTGTCATGAAGCTGATAATGAGTCCGATAAGCACCACAGTGGAGGAGTTGAGCGCACTGTACCACATGTACGACAGAGAGTAGAAGCCATGCAGCCCTACAGGTCTGCTGAAAAACAGAAAAATCATTTGAATTCTTTCCCTCAATAGATGCATCTACATTACACTGCATGGTACTGATCTAAAGGTCACCTGGCAGCATCTATGAGGGCAGTGACGGCTGTGATGTTGTCAGGGCCGGCTGCTACTGTGTTAGTAGAGTTGAATGGAGGAGCTACAGAACTGGACATCCGAGACAAAAAGCCACCAATGCCAACCCAGAACGCTATGAGCAAACCTGCAGCAAGTCCTATTACAGCTCCCTGAATGACAAAGAGAAAACATACTTATTTATGTTAAAAATTATTTAAACTTATTTTCACCACAGAATATTTTTTTTAACAATTTTTTTTTAAGTTAATTAATTATGACATCTTATCTCATAATTCTCACAATTCCGAGCTTATAGATAAATTCGGAATTGTAGGGGAAAAAAAGTGAAAATTTTTAATAAAAAAAACTCTGAATTGCAAGAAATAAAGTCAGAATTTTGAGATATAAAATCACAATTGCAAGAAAAAAGTCAGAATGGCAAGAAATAAACTTGGAATTGTGATATATAATGTCAGAATTGTGAGAAAAAGGTGATGTAACGAATGGCCTTAATCAAATGCCCTAGTCATCAAAAAACCTTCCCCCTCTCCCCTGTTGTCATCGGCCCTAAAACCAGTTCTCTTCAAAGGCTGTTATCATCTCGGCTCCACTGAACGATCTCACCAAGCAACCCTTAAAAGACAGCACAGGAGACCAGACAGCACTACCCATTTGGTCAAAGACTATAGAGATAAACTTCCAATACACAAGGACACTTACTCCATTCATACACACAAACTTTCCCAAATGTTTATAGTATTTCTCCTGTGTTTTATGCATGCTCCTATGTTTTATTAGTTATGACTAGTTATGATTCTTTAGTTATGTTAGATTAACTTCCAATGTTGATATCCAAAGATGATGCATGTATCACTGCTTTAATGTCTTCGAATCCCCTCTTTCTTGGTGTCAAAATAATCCTCTTTGATTTTATAATCAATGGTGTACAATAGAGATGCGCGGATGGGCTATTATTTCATCCGCAACCGCATCACAAAACTCATCATCCGTCCGCCATCCATCCGCATCAACGTTTTTGACCAATTTTCAAAACCGCACCCGCCCGCAATCCGCTGATTGGGCGATACAAGGCGCTGCTGATGACAGCCGACAGAATATCAGCAGTGAACTCCGTCTCCCATCGGCGCGCAGGGACAAAGATAACAATATTTAACAATGTATATATATTTTTCATTTGATTGGTTCAACCGCCCGCCACCCGCCCGAATTTAATTAAAATATATTTTTTTCGTCACGTCATCCGCCCGATCCGCGGTTTATCCGCGGCTGTAACCGCCAACCGCGCATCTCTAGTGCACAATATGTTATGATAAATTGCATCATGATTTTTTTTTTACCATACTTTTGTGTAATGCACAAATTCTCCATGCCAGCATTAACATGCAAATGGAGATAAGGTGGAACAAAGACTTTCTCCTAGTCATCTTTGATTGGTCACCTCACCAAATAGGTGTGAACTGAGAGGACCTTTAAGAGTGTCTGATTGGTTCAGATCTTTGCTCAATCTCTTTGAGACACCAAGTCTTCTTCCGGCAACTTCATCTTCAAGTTAACTTCTTTGGATTCAACGTGGACCACCCCAAGAACCCAAACGAATGTTTCAGCGCACTACTTGCAAAATCATCAAGAATCTCCTGCATCTGGACTTGTTCAGCAACCAAAACCAATGCAAGTACCCGTTTGCAGCCTTTAGATGCGTTTCTAAGTTATTGTGCCCCTTTAAGGTGACCCTGATTCTCTGTGCCCGGTTGCATAAAGCACCTTAAGTTTTTCCCTTAAGTATGATACTTAAGGGGCGATTTCCCCTTAACTAAGAGAATAACTTAAGGGTGTTGCATATAATCAGAGAATGTCTAATAGAAGAGAATTGGCATTGTCTGATTACTTCCGGTTTCTGGACTGGCTGCAGTAACACGTCTCTGTCCATGCGGGGGCGCTCGCAGGCGAGTGCAGAATGAATGGGAGTCTATGGGGTTTCACCACCAGAAATCCACTTTTCTCAGGATGTAATTTTTTGTCAAGTAATTTGAAAGTTGCATTCAAAAGGGGGGGCTAAGATAATACACTCAGCTGAAAATTGCATTTTTAGGTTCACTTAAATGTGATGACGTCACATAATAGCAGAATTATGTAAGAAATCGAAAGGACATAAGTACTCGTTCATTCGACTTTTGGACTATAATCGATATTGAACTTACGGAATCAACAATAAAATCTACGTTGATTCAACGACAAGCAGGAGAAAGGGATACATTTAGCCGTCTAGCTCCATAGACTCCCATTCATTCTGCACTCGCCCGCGATCACCTCCAGTGGAGTTCTAATGGAACTGCAACCAAGATGATACAATGGGGCTAATAGGAAGTGCCAAGGCTCTCCGTTAGATGGGCTCTGATATAATCTCTTAAACGGTTCTCTTAGGTAAGGGAAACATTTAAGTGTTTCACGACAGCGATCCTGGATTCACGTTATAAACGTCTGTTGTTACCATACTGTAGATACGCAAAACACTAACACTAGCAATTTCACAGTTTCAGCAAATAAAGTAGGCTAGGATATCGGAATGGATAAAGAAAACAAAAAAAGAAAGCCTAATTGGACAGAGGAGGAGAAATGCATTATTCTTGACGAATATGATAAAAGAAAAAATTTTGAAAAGCAAACTAAATCCCAATGTAACTGCTGCTGTCATTTTTTTAGACAATGCAAGACACACACAAACACATGCCTATCTTCATAATTCTAGTTTTGACTTCTAAAGTTTTAGCTAGCAATTTAGCTATTGCAGTGAAAGTCCAAAAACTAGAAAACAGTATAAAAAAAAAAAAATAAATAAATAAAAATAAAAAAGAATGTACATTTAAGATAGGCTACTTAATTTATTATTCCAATATCCAAATATGATACTAAATCACACAGAAAAAAGGACTTATTTATGACGTGCTGTCTTTGCATTTGAACATTGCACATTTTAAAAAGGACACGCATTAGCTGAATAAACGTTAGCCAATACAAACATATTTATAGAAAATAGTTGACAATAGACAGGAGTCCTGTCACATGACCAATAATAGCAAAACGAATCACTTATTCTAAAAAGAATGATCAAGTAGAATATAAGTTTGGATGAATCCGAAATATGGGGCTGTGTTAACAGTAAAACGTCTGTCTTTTAACGAATTTTAAAAACACGGATGGATAATACAAAATGCTTTCAGTCATTTTGACAGAAAAAAACACAACCAAAACAAAATTTAAACTTAGCCCGTCAATTTACAATTATCTTCTCTCTCTGTGCGCGCGGTCTATGTTTGTGTGAGAGAGCTCGCGCAGCACGGATACAACGGTAACGTTACTTTTTAATCCATAAGTAACTAATACGCTAGTTTTCATACAAAATAATTATGTAACATAATTAGGTAGGCTACTTTAGTTATTATTAACACATTAACATAACATGCAGACTACGTTTCTCAACACTGAGAATGAATAAATAAACGCCTGTTTCTCCAGGTTTATCAGTAATCCACAATTTATCACAGAACTTTCATAATCACTAAGCCACAGCGATTTTAATTTTATTTAGATTTATTGTTCATCAATACTTAAGCATTTTATAATTTGCATGGCTGAATGATGTTTTCCTCTAATCTGAGTGACCATGAATGACGGAGTATTTTATAGTAATCCATGCGATCACTCCCGCGTGATCATTGAATCCAGATTAAGTTAAATAAAAACAATATTTCAACTTTACACATCCACCCCAGCCCGTTTACCTTCAGGAGTCAGACGTGCTGTGACTACTGTCCTCACTTATGAACTCAATCAGACGTTGGGCCGCGGGAGTGGAAGAGGATCGAGCGGGATTATTTATTGCTGTCGATTTTTTTTTTCAGTCTCTTTTTAATTTGATAGGCCTTACGCATCTGTCAATCATCCCCGCTCATTGATTGATTTGAGGACTGCGCGTGCACAGAAGCGTCCCCAGGTTTTTGCGTAGTTTAGAGTGACAAATCGTACCACCGTACTTTGAGGTCAAAATGCGTATCCGCTACGCAAAATGCATACAGGTTGGCAGGTCTGCATTTCACTTAAAGAAACCCTTAAGTAACACTTAAGGTTTTTTTTCTGCAACACCCTTAGGTTTAAGGGAAACATAAGGGCGAACTTAAGGGAAAATTACACTTAAGGTGCTTTATGCAGCCGGGCACTGATGTTTCTCGTAGGTCGTGGTTAACTGATTGTAATCTTGCCATTCTCTTTTCTTCTCTCTCTCTCTCTCTTTACTTTTCTGATTCTATATACAATCTTTGCTTAGTTTAGTTGTGTGTAGCTTACCGTAGTTTTGTTTATTAAACCATTACAGTATATTCACACTTCATTGTGAAATGAACATCACAAAAATATCAAAGTCACTTAAACATCTTGATCTAGCTACCTATGCTATTATAAGCGTTAACAAGTTTCTATAGAAGTTTGACGGTTTGAAGAATTGAAAGAAGGAACTTACAATGCTATTTGCACATGGGAAAAAGATGCCGAGACAGAAAAGGCCGAGCAGTGGCCCGCCGACCATCCCGAAGATACTGAGAGCAGCCTGAAAGTGAAATACACAACTAGAGGTTAAGTAAGCGATAACATACATCCAGCCGATTGCTATCACAAAACAAACAATGACAGGATGATTGTCGGATCTTGTATTATCTGGTTTATTTTGCGATAACAACTGACGTTATTCTGCTTATTACATGATTGATTAGAGTTAAAATCTTTTATTATCTCATTAAATTTCTGTGAAGAAGTAGTTCCAAGCAAGCCGATTTTTCAGGCCAGACAAATGAACAAGTTCAAACAAAGTGGACATTTAAGGGATAATGCATCACTTATTACCCAGATTTCCACTAAATAAATAAAGATGGGAACATTAAAATGAGAAGAAACCGTTTTAAAATCTCTCCTTTTTATTAAACTATTACATGAATGTACAAAGCAATCATTCTAAAAAGATGAACACTTATAAACTCACAATTCTGAAAAAAAGTCAGAATTGTGAGATAAAAAGTCACTGAGTGCGTTTTTAAGCATTGTGGTTTAAAAACTAGTTATTTTGCGGCTTACTGCACTTCAATTGTTTAAAATCACTTATTTCGCTATATGCGCTTGCTGTGAGATTGTTTCTGAGCAATGTCTGAGAGACGCGTACACATTAAGCCGCTGCTCATAGTGTGTGAGTACTGAATAGTTCTTTTTGGCGCTTAATTGGGCTTCAGCGATTTAATACACACACTTATGTGTCAAAATGCCCGTCTTTGCAAGTATCCTAGTAAACACAGTCAGTTATGTCTTAAGTGAACATAAACAGTTGAGAAAGAAAACATGTGTAACAGCATATTGGATCCATGCATTTGGTCTTAAAGTGACAGCAGCCTAATAAACCTGCTGATGTTATTAATGTTAATCAAACAACAAAAAAAAGAAAATCTCTCACTGCTCTTGACTGAATCACTTTTGTAACTTTAATAAGAATTAATGTTTTTTTTTAATTTACACAGACATAATAGATTTTTGATTTCCTAAAATAAGCTGATTACAGCAATAATTCATCAGCGCTTATAAAAGCATGTATGCTTACCTGAAGAACTGAACTGTTCATCAAATGGACGACATAAGCCATAGCCAGACATATAATCCCATATGATACGGCTGGATAAGGAATATAATCATCCATTATAAACATGCTCACTGAAAGCTTCATTTGATCACTTTGAGCAGAGGGGAAATCAGATGAAACATGTTCTATCATTGTGCATCATGGGAAGATGGAAATCATTTCAAATGAAGAGATAAACATTCAAGATAATGTCTCACCCAGCATCTTTGAGAGCAGAGTGGCTCTGGCCTCCGTCATTGAGTAATGGGGTTTGATCAGATCCATTATGGTCACCGTGGCCAGTGAGTTCAACGCTGAGGATATTGTACTGTGAATGAGAACATCTCCATTTTATTTTACAAATAAAGTTTACTTTTAAAATTTTTGAAGCATGCTTGTGCACCGACTACTGTCTTTATCTGTATCTCTGCAGAATGTAAGTTTATTATAGAGAGAAAAGTAAACAAAGCAGATTTGCATGAATATATACTACCATTTAAAAGTTTGAGTATGATTTTATTTGAAGGAAATTAAACGGATCAAAAGTGACAGTAAATACATTTATTTCTATTTCAAATAAATTAATTTTTTAACTTTCTATTCATCAAAGAATCATTTTGAGAAAAAAGTATAATTTTCAAAATATGAAGCAGCTCAACTGTTTTCAACATTAATAATAATAAAGGTTTCTTGGCTCTCAAATCAGCATATTAGAATGATTTCTGGAGGATCATGTGACATGTGAGACAGGAGTAATGATGCTAAAAAAATTCAGCTTTGATCACAGCAATAAATTACATTTGAATATTGACATTTATGCATTTAGCAGATCTTTTTGCATTTCATTATTTTTGTGGGGCATTTTGTTTATCCAAAATCATTCTCATTAAACATTTCCATAAGATTCTTACTATAATAGTCATTTTTGTTTTACTTAAATATGATTTGTAAAATATGATTGCTTCAATCATCGGGCTGTTACCTGAGAGATGCACTGAACAAACACGCCACAAACAATCCAGGAAGTCCAGGGAAGTTTTGTAACATGTCCATGACAAAGTAGAGCACCATCTATAAAGTCAAAGTACATCATAGAAATTCACTATTCCATTCAGGACCTATATATGCAGTCTGTTGTTGATGTTGTACTGGTTTGGTACTGCTAACCTGGTCTTTGGATGTGATGTACTGCTGTTCTAAAGGGCTGTTGTTACCGTAGCAAGCGTACATGACCAGTCCCATGAGACAACTGAGCATTAAAGCCACCTGAAGACACGGAAACACCATATAGCAGGACCTGCACGAGAAGTGTGACACATAAGTAAGAAGAACAGCTCTAAAGTTCATCTGAGAGTCTTTGGGGTCTGGTATAAGGAGCACTTACATGACGGCTTCTTTCTCTGTACGAGAACTGAGGTACCTCTGAACCTGAGCCTGGTTCACTCCATAGAGCGACAGCATCAGGAACACTCCTCCAACACCTAACGTCCAGAACGTGTGTCTCACTGTTGGGTCAGGATTCAGGCTGAACAGACAGAGTCAGTCAACTGGAGAAATCACTTTGAGTATCAACACAATATCATTCATGTCTGTAGCACAAACAGTACAGGATGAGTTACATGTCTAAATTTAATACTTAGAATTTGAGGTTTGTTCCTTTCAGTTCGTTTCACTACTTATGTTTTGAGGCAGTCAGATGATGTCTAAATTTAGAAATTTCTCAAGGTCAAAACTTGGTATTAAAGCGAGAAGTCATTTAGAACAGGGATTTTCAACCTCAAGAAAAATATAAGCAGAAAATTTATTTGTTAGGGATGTAAAAGGTAACATTACATTAAGATATTAAATGAATGTAATAATTTAACACATTAACCAATTTTAAGTTTCAGCCAGATAGAAATTATGAGATTAACATCACAACTATTTTATTTATTAACTTATTTATTATTTTTAGTAGTGCTGTAAAATAGACTGAATGCGATTAATCGCATCTAAGATAAAAGTTTGTGTGTGTGTGTATATATATATATATATATAGTTATATATATATACACACACACATATATATATACACAAATGTTTATGTTAGATGCGATTAATCGATTTGACAGCACTAATATCTATTTAAACATTTATTATTTTGAACAGTCCTAGTTTTAACAGTAGAAAATAATCACAGACCATAAAGGTTTCTTCAAAGTGTTTATCCACTTTGGAACAATATTGTGAAAAGTGGAATAATATATATACACACAAATTTCAATTAATCTAACATTGAAAGGATAGTTCACCCAAAAATGAAAATTCTGTCATCATTTACTCACCCTCAAGTTGTTCCAAACGAATTTCTTTCTTCTGCTGATCACAAAAGAAGATATTTTGAAGAATATGGGTAACCAACAGTTGATGGACCTCATTGACTTCCGCAGTATAGAAAAAAAAAATACTATGGAAGTCAATGGGGTCCATCAACTGGTTGGTTCCCAACATTCTTCAAAATATCTTCCTTTGTGTTCAACAGAAGAAAGACATTCATTCAGGTTTGGAACAACTTGAGGGTGAGTAAATTAATGAATGAAGCATTTATATAGCACTTTCATGTGTAGTAATGTACACTCAAACTCAAAGCCCTTTACAATCATGTCAGGGTTCTCTCCTCAACCACCAGTTGTTTGCAGCATCCCGGATGATGTGACGGCAGACACAGTACAAAGGCTCCAGTGCGCTCACCACACACCAGCTATAGTGATCGAGCCAATTCAGTGGATGAGGATTATTAGGAGCAGTGATGGGAATAACGGCGTTATTACTAACGGCATTACTTTTTCCAGTAACGAGTAATCTAATTGATTACTCTTCTCATCTTAATAACGCCGTTACCGTTACTGCCAAAAAATGCGGCGCGTTACTATAACTGATGAAGCTGTTTTTTTTTTTCATCAGACCAACTAGATCTCTGAGCGAGAGGCAAATACTTTTTTTACTGTTCTTCCTTGGTTAGTGGGCAGAGCACGAGACAAGCGCATAAATGCTGACGATTGGCTATAAGGTAGAGTAAAATGTCATTGTAAGCCAATCAGAGGTAGAGTTGGGCGGGTGTTCGAAAGCACGCATAGTAGTGATGGGCATTCAGCTCTTTTGACTCAGCTCACTGAAAAGAGCCGGCTCTTTTGGCTCACAAACGGCTCTTTAAATGACTTTGACTATAATATTTCAATTTGTATTACATAATTATTTAATTTCTATAGGCTAAATTTGTAAAAATAGAGTCGGCTCTTCAGATATGCGAGCCAGCTCCCAACGTTCACCTAAAAGAGCCGGCTCTTAGAGTCGGCTCATTCGCGAATCGCGAACGACCCATCAAAAGCTCATTCGCGAACGAGTCGATCCATCATCACTAACGCTCATTCGCGAACGACCCATCATCACTAACGGCTAACGCTCATGAATTGCGAACGACCCATCATAACGCATAGTCGGGCAGGACAGGACACACAAGGAACAACACAAGCCAGTCAGTCAACGAGAGACAGGTATGGCGACGAGCTTAACAAGCTTAATTTAATTTTGCCCAGTTGTGGCCTGTTGAGGGGCAATAAATATCAAAATTTCCAAAACATCTATTGTGTTATTTGCATTGATCCACTATATAAACATAATATCTACATACATGGCGTTTGATTGGAGGCTAGTCTCACTTTGTCCCACAGCAACATTTTTTTTTTTAGATGCGTGTACAATGTTTCATGTTTCTGTTAATAATGTATTGTATTAAGTGTCCATTTCATTATAATATTCAAATTTATCATAAATAATTGAACATGCACATGTATTTTAAGTTCCGTTAAAGAGGGGTAGAGGTGGGGTCACATTTGAGCATTTAAAATTTAATTTTACTTGAAAGTAACGCAATAGTTACTTTCATAAGTAACTAGTTACTTTTAAAATTTGTAACTGAGTTACTAATTTAGTTACTTTTTGGAAGAAGTAACTAGTAACTGTAACTAATTACTTTTTAAAAGTAACTTGCCCAACACTGATTAGGAGGCCATGATTGATAAGGGCAAATGGAGGGAATTTGGCCAGGACAACAGGGTTACACCCCTACTCTTTTACGAGAAGTGCCATGGGATTTTTAATAACCACAGAGAGTCAGGACCTCGGTTTAACGTCTCATCCGAATGATGGTGCTTGTTACTCGTCACTATACTGGGGCGTTAGGACCCACACAAACCACAGGGTGAGCGCCCCCTACTGGCCTCACTAACACCTTTTATAGCAGCATCCTGGTTTTCCCAGGAGGTCTCCCATCCAGGGACTGACCAGCCCTGCTTAGCCTCAGTGAGCAACCAGTCTTGGGATACAGAGTGAAATGGCTTTGGCTGTAAATGATGACAGAATGGTGAACTATCCCTTTAATAATAATATAAAAAAAACTGCCAACTTAACACAAAGTAAATATTAAAAGGAGGGCCTAAGGGGATCATCGTCATATTTAGGGGGCCCTGGCTTCCCCTGATACACCCCTGATTCAATAGATGCGTTTATCCAAAGTGACTCGCTCTGGAGCAACCTTGTGGTTAAATGTGCAATGCCAGCCACACCAAACCAGTTAAAGTGAACTTACTCGAAGCCAGAGATGCGTCCACCGTCTCTGACTTTAACCCAGGCCTCAGACAGACCACCAGCCTGCTGAACGCCCACAATGATGACGGCCAGCTGACCAGTAAACATGACTACTGTCTGAAAAACATCGGTCCACACCACTGCCTTCAGCCCACCCTACCAGGAGGACAAACATGCTAAAATCATTAAAACTTCTTTCAGACACTGAAAACAAACTAGCATATTAAAATGGATTGACGTATAAATGTTTAGATGCAGCGCAAGCTGATGAAAGTTTACAAAGACAGACTTTTTCATGCACTGAAGAATTGTATGTAATCTGTAAAGTAAGTTCATATTGTGTTAACCTTAATAACTAAAAAAAAAAGATCTTACCAGTGTTGTATATAGAGTGCAGACTAACCCAGTCGCCAGTACTGCTCCCCATAAATGAAAACCAGTAACTAGAGACGGACATATGTCAAAGCAGAGACATTTATGTATTAATATAATGTTAATATTTATTGGAAATTTGTTGCAACATTACCTGCATTCAGTGCAAGAGCCGGTGTATAGATGCCAACACCCACATAAATGACCTGCAAAAAAGACCCACACAGTAACTCTCTCCAAATGAGCCATTGAATGCATTAAATATGCAAAAATGGAAACTTTATTTCACAACAGAGAGGCTAAAGCTTACCATCTGAAAAATAAATGTAACAGTGCCACATATACGGATGGCTTTACAGAAGCGCAGCTCCAAATACTGCAGGCGAATGAGACGTGAGCATGTTTAATAAAGGCATCAATGACAAAAGAACATGTTAGTGGTGCAAAACTCGTCTAGTGTTGTTATGGGGTTACTAGGGCGGTCTCTAAATAATATCTGTTGTAAATAATATGCAATAATATGTGTACCTGATAAACACTGGTGAGATGCAGTCTGTAAAACACAGGAATGAAAATGTGTGCTGGTATCAGGAGACCCAGAATATAAGAGCAGCCAATGAACCAATACTGCGTGCCATTGGTGTAGACTTCAGCCGGCGTGCCAATGACGGCCACAGCCGACTGGAAGGTGGCCATGAGAGACAGAGAGAGTGGCAGGCACTTCATACTCCTGTCTGCGAACAGAAACTCTCGCGTGGTGCTCTGGCGTCCTCCGGTGAAGGCGTAGTACAGCCCAATGGACATGGAGGCCACCAACAGCAACGCAAATATCACATAATCAATAATAGTGAAGTACTTGGGTGCATGAGGATCCATACTGAGACTGCAGGCATGAAGCGTGATATTAAAGTCTCTGCTGCGTGATCATGACAAAGGTCAAAGCCATCGGCCTGCAAATCTGATGACGCCCTGAAACATGTCACACACACAGATAGAACATTCAGTACTCACTCAATCAGGTTAGGATTTCATGTTATGCTAGTATGTTGACATTTATTTTTCAAATGCATGTTATGTGTATGGTGAAAATTTCATACTTGTATACGTATCAATTTTTGAAAAGTTTTAGCTCATCATTTTTAATCATATATTTTCCAAATGCATGTTACAGGTCTTAATGTGAACAATTCATCCATGTAAGTTTCATTTTTTACTTTTTATTTTTATTCAACATTTTATAACTAGACATTTGCAATCATTTAGTCTGTTTAAAGTCAGCATTAAATGAAAATTCATGCCAATCTATTTTCCAAATGCATGTTACAGATCTTTTTGTGAACGATTCATCCATGTTCGCATTTCATTTTTTTTTACTTCAAAGTCAAGACTTCTCTCTGGTGACGTTTGCAGGTCTTCTCTAATCATTTAGCCCGCTTAAAAAAATCACCCTGCAAGTTCACGTTTATCTGCCTCTGCTTTTGAGTGCCACGCCCACATCTCAAAAACCATCCAATCAACAACTGATGCTTAAAATCAAGTTCCTACCCTACATTTTTTCTTATCGATAATCTTGGATGCAAGTTACATCTGTCTCTACTTGTTTTCATTGTGACTTTAAGAAAGTACCACTCTACCACAGCACAGTAACTGTCCACTTTTTTGTGGCCTTAGTTCTAGGCGTTTTTGGATGGATGCCTTGAATCAAACCAAGCAGCTCTGAGATGAATCACAACATTACAACATTTCAAATGAAGCAAGAAAGTATTCAAAAAATCTGGAAATGGCGAAATATGACTGTGCACCTACCCACCGTCAACATGAAATCAAAAAGCACCCTATTCTATAACACATAGCTGGTATTATTGTGCAGAATTGCATAACCAATTCCTTTTAATTCCAATTATTTTTAACCCTTAGTTACATTTCAAACGATTAGTAGTATAGAAACACATTTTTCACATCCAATCAATTCCCATTTAATAAAATCACATCCCAGCCTCATCCCATTTTAACTCATTGAATATCCTCTTCCCTTGGAAATATGTCACATAAATAAAATAATGACTTCAGGAGCAAACAATCTACGTCATCCCATGATGAAGTACTGTGAATTGTGTTCACAATAATATTTATTTTAAAAACCATATCTACAGTACTTTGTCTGATTGGCGGATCTCAATTCAAATATGTGCTGTATTGCAAAAATCAGCAATTGTTATTTATTTATGTTAAAATTCCACAGATTATACACACACACACACACACACATATACATATATATATATATATATACACACATATATATATGTGTGTGTGTGTGTGTACCAAATTGTATACAGAGAAGATATCATTTTTACTTCCAGAACCCAACAGTAATACTCTAAAGAGGTACATGAGTACGGTCATTTTAAAGTACCTTGTTATATCACAGTACGATGGTATAGCATGTTTTTTTAGGAGTCCAATGGGTTAATGAAGGATGGTGAACACTTCCCCACCAGGCACTGCAGGGTTAACAGTTCCTGGCAGTTGGAACTAGTAGTCTGCACAGAGACAAGACGCCACTAGATTGCAATTTCAACTTTACCCCAAATGCACTCCTTAGGACCATAATTCATGTAAGAGTGTAAATATATAGCATTTACTGAATGATCTACCCAGTTATCCCTACCATTAGTAAGTGAAATGCAATTTTTGTTAGTTAGTTAGTTGTTGGACGCATGCGGTGTTCCTCATCAATACAACTAGTGCGCGCGCAGAGCGTTACATGTTTGCTCCACATGCAGGTGTTCTTACCTAAAGTAGTCAATCAGATCAGATGGAGCTTCATACACTTCATGTGTCTTCCGGGGAGCAGGCAGTGAAAAACTGTCAGTGTTGCACTAATGCACTCCACCAAGTGTTACAGTTGCCATCACGCCTGATGGTTATGACTGACTGAGACCTACGTCAAACACCTGTGCATGTTACAATTTACGATCTCTAAATATCCTCATTTATAGTTAGCGTGTTTCCCACCACACACATATGGAGCTGTTTTTTTCTTTTTCGATATAAAATTGATACGAAATAATAATATGCGCATTACAATAAAAAAAATGCATCCACGTGGGAAAAAATAGAGCGTAGTAATGAACCCAGATTACGTGGCTGCGCAAACAGTGTGCGCAGGGATGATGCTCTAGAGCGCTGTTTGTGTTTTAGCTTCCGAGGTCGCACGTGACACAACAGCGCGCCAGAATTCCAAACATTCGATTCACAAAGAAGCAAATAAGCGAAAGTAAAATATTCGCGCGTCAAAAACATAGTAATGGACAGCCAAATGGAACCAATGGAGAACGGTAAACTTAGGCAGTTGGTTAACATCTAAATGTGTCATATATCAAAACTTTTGAAAACAGCTTGTATGTGTTACTTACATATATTCTTCCATATGGACACACATGACTAAATGTATTCTTCTTTTCTATAATGTTCTAAATGTTTCAAAGACGTTTTGATTTTTAAGTGTATTCTTACGTGCCTGGAATTAATATGGCAGACACTGTATACAAATTAACTCACTTTATTGTCAGTAAGTTACATTGACAAAAAAAAAGTAAATCTATAAAAAAGTAACATCACAATCAAACTGTTTTACAGATTCAATTCAGTCATTTTAATCTAATTCAAATTGAAATATATGCTTTAAATATTCCTACTAAAAATGAGTAGCTATATCCTAACCTTTGTCTGGTGGTGTAAGCATATTTTCACTTACTCTGTAATTTCTTTTAATGCACCCTGTGTCTATTGTGTCTATTGTATGTTATATATCAGGTGTTCTGAATCACCTGATGGCTTTAGAGAGAGGAGGTGTTAGACAGAAGGACCAGCATCAGTCTGAGAGGTTAGAGATGCTCAAGGTCAAAGCTCTGACTCTCCGTGCCAAAAGAGATCAACGCAAACGTCAGACAGATGCCATCAAAGTGAGACGGCTTTGAAATAGTAAAGAGACATTGATCTAATATCTGACTTTCTCTTTGATATTTGGTAGAAAATGTAAAAATATAGTTTTTAATGTAGATACTGAGTAGCATAAATATCTAATTCAGTCATGAAACTCTTGAGGGTGCAGGCTGATACGTCCTTTACATGCAATCTGCAAGCAATCACATCATTACTGCATGGCTCAAGCTGATTGGCCTCTGCGGATCCTGCAGCCAATGAGATTGCTTGCTTAACATTTAAATGGTCTGGTTCATTGTTTGCTGTAAGCTAGTCCTGCCATTAGAGTTGTTCTGAAACCCTCCACCTACCTAGATCTGCTACGTGATTTACGTACAGTATGTCTAGCAGCAGCAATAATCAACAGCAGTAGCAGATCTAGTCCGCTAAGACCAAATACATAATACTGCAATATTCAATAACATGCTAAAACTATTCAGAGAGTTGTCATAATTGAACTTTAATTATGGTTTTAACTAATTCTATGATAATGGTTATATCCACACCACACAACTGTAATGATATAAACAACACAGATAAACGTTATCATTGGATTCACTTTTAGAACGATTATTTCAAGCTGATGAACGATAACATTGATAGCCAATCAGAAACCACTCGTACTTTTAAAAGTGCGGATAACAACTGCAGCCGGTGCTTATGGCAAACACAAGGTTATCGTGCAATGGTGTGAATGCTATTATATTTATAGTTATTCTTGGTGTAAATGGGCCTTACTGTAAATATACTATAAACTTATTGTCATTGTATGGCAGATCCTTAAAGATAAAATCAGCAAAGATCTTCCTTTACAAGATGATGATGATGCTGGCGGCCTCATAGAAATGCAGCAGTCTTTGTTAACTGCTTGGAAAATGCAGTTGAAAGACCTTCAGCGTGCTCATCACTTAATTGGTAATTATATTCACATCCCGTTTTAATGGTGATATTGATCAGTCCTAGATTGATCATGCTTCTGTTTAGGCCTGATCGAATGTTCTGTTTTTTTTTATTAGGTGGCTATGATTTGGTGGAGTGTAAGGAAGGGAAAAGTGTGTGTGTGTCTTTTCACACAGCTTTTGAAGGTGTGTATTTGGACACGTATAACATGGAGCTGGATCTGACGCGCACCGTGCAGATCTCCCGCCATAACATCCCTCCGTCATTACCACTCGAGAGTTTTGCCAAACAGAACCTGCAGAAAGACCTGAAAGCCTTCCTGCAAACCCTCAGCCAGAACCTCAATGCTTTAGCTGGTCGCAGACAGCAGGTCTCCCTTGTCAAGGTATTATATATATAGATTTTTTCAATTTTTTCTTTTTTATATATATATATATATATATATATATATAATTTACAGGAATAAAGTACATGCTCACTTATGCTCACCAAGGCTACATTTATTTAATCAACATACAGTAAAAACAATAATATTTTCTATTTTAACATATATTTTAGAATGTAATTTATTCCTGTGACGCAAAGCTGAATTTACTAATATGATTTTCTAATATGATGATTTGCTGCTTCCCTAATGTGAAGTATATCCGAGTGAAACAGCTTCTCTAACAATAATGGTTTGGATGGATGGTTTGAATGGTTTGGATGGAATAATGGATTGGATGTTTGTGGTTTGCTATTGGTGGATCTCATGTGAGTGACAGGTTGTCCCGCCTTCAAGTCAGAGAAGAGATATCACTGCAAGAGGGAGGGGAAGTTATTTTGATGGAAGATTATGAGGGCATATGAATTTTAAATTGTGATATGCATGGATAAATCATTTATATATATATATATATGGTGACTTTTATGCTCAATATTTTTGTTGAAATGGTGATACAGTTTTTCAGTGAATAGATTTTTTTGATAAATCGAAAGTTCAAAAGAACAGCATTTATTTGAATTGGAAATCTTTTGTAAATCTTTTTGATCAATTTAATGCATTCTCTCCTGTCTTTGCCACAGGAACTCGTTGGTTCGGTGGAGGTGATGGAGAGCAATCAGCTGTGTAATATTCTCGTGCTCATGTGTACAGAACAAGGAGAGACTCCCAAAGCTGTTCTGTGCACACTGGAGTATGGAGATCTTACACAATATCTCCCTACACGTGTCAGCATTGAGAGTGAAGGTACGGCACATGACCCGGGCTAAGCTTGACCCATGATTTCTCGCTTGGAAAAGAACATTCCTGTTGCTCAACCAGTAGAGCATGACACTAGCAACGCCATGGTCATGTGTTTGATTTACAAGGAATGCATGAACTAACAAAAAATGTGTTGCTTGCCTTGAATGTGATATAAGTCACTTTGGATAAAATAGATGCAAATTTAACAGAACATATTAATATGAATGATTTAAAGGGACAGTTCACCCCAAAAAAAAAAAAATATATATATGTCATCATATACTCACCTTCAGGTCATTCCAAACCTGTAAGTCTTTGGTTAATCTTCGAAACACAATTACATTTTTAAGGAAACCTGAGAGGTTTCTGTCCCTCCATTGAAGGTTCAGGTAACCAAAACTTAGAAGATCATAAAGCATTGTAAAATTAGTCAAGCGGTTTAATCCAAGGCTTGTGAAGAGACACAATCGCTTCATATGATGAACAGATTTGCTAATGCTTTTATTCTCATATAAACACGCATGCATATACCACATAACATATGGTACATGGAAACTCACGTGTGCATCATGTGCTAGAACAAGCAAACCTCATCGGTTCTCATGCAGCACACACGTCTTTACCATATACAGGTCCTTCTCAAAAAAATAGCATATTGTGATAAAGTTAATTATTTTCCATAATGTAATGATAAAAATTAAACTTTCATATATTTTAGATTCATTGCACACCAACTGAAATATTTCAGGTCTTTTATTGTTTTAATACTGATGATTTTGGCATACAGATCATGAAAACCCAAAATTCCTATCTCAAAAAGTTAGCATATCATGAAAAGGGTCTCTAAACGAGCTATTAACCTAATCATCTGAATCAACTAATTAACTCTAAACACCTGCAAAAGATTCCTGAGGCTTTTAAAAACTCCCAGCCTGTTTCATTACTCAAAACCGCAATCATGGGTAAGACTGCCGACCTGACTGCTGTCCAGAAGGCCATCATTGACACCCTCAAGCAAGAGGGTAAGACACAGAAAGAAATTTCTGAACAAATAGGCTGTTCCCAGAGTGCTGTATCAAGGCACCTCAGTGGGAAGTCTGTGGGAAGGAAAAAGTGTGGCAAAAAACGCTGCACAACGAGAAGAGGTGACCGGACCCTGAGGAAGATTGTGGAGAAGGACCGATTCCAGACCTTGGGGGACCTGCGGAAGCAGTGGACTGAGTCTGGAGTAGAAACATCCAGAGCCACCGTGCACAGGCGTGTGCAGGAAATGGGCTACAGGTGCCGCATTCCCCAGGTCAAGCCACTTTTGAACCAGAAACAGCGGCAGAAGCGCCTGACCTGGGCTACAGAGAAGCAGCACTGGACTGTTGCTCAGTGGTCCAAAGTACTTTTTTCGGATGAAAGCAAATTTTGCATGTCATTCGGAAATCAAGGTGCCAGAGTCTGGAGGAAGACTGGGGAGAAGGAAATGCCAAAATTCCTGAAGTCCAGTGTCAAGTACCCACAGTCAGTGATGGTCTGGGGTGCCATGTCAGCTGCCGGTGTTGGTCCACTGTGTTTTATCAAGGGCAGGGTCAATGCAACTAGCTATCAGGAGATTTCGGAGCACTTCATGCTTCCATCTGATTTCATTTTTCAGCACGACCTGGCACCTGCTCACAGTGCCAAAACCACTGGTAAATGGTTTACTGACCATGGTATTACTGTGCTCAATTGGCCTGCCAACTCTCTTGACCTGAACCCCATAGAGAATCTGTGGGATATTGTGAAGAGAAAGTTGAGAGACGCAAGACCCAACACTCTGGATGAGCTTAAGGCCGCTATCGAAGCATCCTGGGCCTCCATAACACCTCAGCAGTGCCACAGGCTGATTGCCTCCATGCCACGCCGCATTGAAGCAGTCATTTCTGCAAAAGGATTCCCGACCAAGTATTGAGTGCATAACTGAACATAATTATTTAAAGGTTGACTTTTTTGTATTAAAAACACTTCTTTTATTGGTCGGATGAAATATGCTAATTTTTTGAGATAGGAATTTTGGGTTTTCATGAGCTGTATGCCAAAATCATCAGTATTAAAACAATAAAAGACCTGAAATATTTCAGTTGGTGTGCAATGAATCTAAAATATATGAAATTTTAATTTTTATCATTACATTATGGAAAATAATTAACTTTATCACAATATGCTATTTTTTTGAGAAGGACCTGTATGATGTGCTCTATGTATGTGTGTCAATTATTGTTTAGATGAAATCTGTCCATCATATAAAGTAATCATATCTCTTAACAAGACTTGGATTAAACCACTTTCACAAGGCCTGGACTTTCAATGGAGGGACTACCTCTTTAATATGAAACGATTTTCAGTAAAATCACTCAGGGACTGTTAAACATTAAATAGATATTATTCTTACATGGGCTGGGATGAAGTGTGAGATTACAAAGCATTTTTATCTGCTATTTCTCATGCACTAAAAAATGTAAATCAAATGAAGGGCTTATCAGATTGTGAAGTTGTTTTTAGAGTAAATGTATGTCCTCTTACGTTCATTTGGCAATAAGGATGGACACTTTTTTTAATCCAAAAGCATGCAGTTTCTTTATTTAAAGATTTGAAAAAAGAAAAGGGACTGAGATTACATACATTTTGTTTATATTTGCTTTCATTTTTGTAGATAAAACCATTTCGGACTCTCCACAGTGGAAGAAAAACCAGTCGCTGCTCCTGGAGTCTCCAGCTCATACGGCTCTCCTGACCATGAGGAGGATGGGAAGCATTGCTTAAGGAAATCAATTCATTTAATGTAAATAATGTTCTGTGTTAGTGCAGTTAAAAACCCGACAGCTCTATCAATGGGCTCATATAACAGAGAGATGCCTCAGAGGTAGATTAGCATGCAGATGAGGAAACAAACAACTATTTAGAATGATCTATAAGTTCAAAATTTCCTTAAGGACAAATAAAGATTCATCTGACAACCATATTCACAAGCATACGTTGTTAAATATGTTCTATATTGTTGATAAAGCTCCTTATTTTCTGTCGTAGTTTTTCTCTCTGCAGTTGTTTCAGTCTTTCTTTATACCCTCGGTAACACTCTTCCTGATACATCAGCTCTCTCTGGGAGATGCTGTCGATCAACGCCAGGTTTTTCAGCTGTAGAATAGATAGCTGACCATTCTCCGACGCTTTGAATCTCTCTCTGAATATCATAGATGGAGATGAATCATCTTGCTTGACATAAAATGATGCTGATTTAGCAAACCTCTGTTGCTTATCATCCTCAAAGGTTTGAATAGAGGATAAAGCTCTGAATGCTGGGGCAGATTTTGAGAATCGGGTCTCATGTGCGTCGTTTGCGATCCTGACCTCTGATATGGTCCTCATTGTGTTGTTTATTGTCGCGTACGGTTCGCAAACCCTTAATTGCAGCAGCCGTTTGTGCTCTTTCAGCACGATCTGTTGTTCCTGCTCCAGCAGTCTGAGGTTGAGTCTGTGTTTGGTGCTGATGCTGTGCAGTTTCCTCTGAAGATAGATGTCCTCTTTGTGGTTCAGCAGTCTTACGTCCATGTAAATGAAAGACTTGGGTTTCTTAATGCTTGGCTTTGTTGTCATTTTGAGATGTTTCTTGAAACAAATACTGTAAATCAAAATCACAACCTTTTTGTTTTTGATTAAGCACACACATGCAGATTGTTCCAAGTCAAATTTATTTTACAAACACACACAAATGTCTCAGAAGCTTCAGACTTTTAGACCACAATGATTGCTCGAAGGCTAACATTTATGAAAATATGTATGTGTATGGACATTGTGTATACATAATAAATGCAAGTTTACTGTACCTGAAACTGCTGCATGTGTTTTCTAGTCTCGTAAGAGCCCGCATCTGCTGCTATGACACTTAAACATAACATGCCTTTCCTTCTGTCAGGTTTCAGAGTTTTGAGTTTCAAAGTTGCTCAGTCACATGATCACTATTGTGTTGATAATGACAAAGTAAAGCATGGAAGATTGGACTCTTCAGACCAAATTCAGGCCTTTATCTCCATTTAATAGTTCACTACTCATTTGAGACGTTTCATAATTTTCTGAAAAGATTTTAAACAAGATTTCATGTTTCAGTAGTTCTCTAGACTTAAGACTCTCTCGTTTGTGTATACTACAGCAGTTCACATGTCAGTTCTTTATTTGTATTAATTATTATTATTATTATTTTATTATTAAATTAAGGGATGGGATGAATGGAGGGATGAAAATAATTTATTAGCCAAGCAGTTTGGAGAGTAGATAGAATATTATAAAAGTATATAGTATTTAATAATTACTATTTTGACTATTTCTGTAAATTAGGCAACTTTTTGGCATTCATAATATAAAAATCTACCTCAGTATCCCAACAGATCATGTATTTTAAAGGGGATAGTTCATCCCAAAATTAAAATTCTGTCATCATGTACTCATCCTCATGTTGTTCCAAACCCGTATGAATTTCTTTCTTCTGCTGAACACAAAAGAATATATTTTGAAGAATTTTGATAGCCAAACAGTTAGGGCCCCATCAACTGTTTGGTATGATTCTCCTAAATTTCTTTTGAAGTGAGGTGAATGATGAATGACAGAATTTTCATTTTTGGGTTGAACTATCACTTTAAGCCTTGCATTATGTATTATTTGAGATGTATAAATTTACTCTTAAAATGTTCCATAGTAACTATAGTTTACACAAAATTACCATATAATTGCTGCGGTTATTTCTACTGAAGGAATAGTATTACAACAGAAACAGTCTCAAAGCTCAAAGAAGTTTACAGAATGTTTTGTTTTTTAGAATGTGGTTCGTTTAGAATATAGTTCTATTTTTGGCAGAACTATGGTTGCCATAGTATTTTTTTTTAATATGGGAGGTACTATATGTTTGTTTTCTTCCACAGTGAATTGTAAAGGTGAGCTGTTTAAAGTATCGTTTTAATGTAGTTAGACAACACAAAAATTAAAGTCGGTGTTATGTCATAATTTGTGCATTCACTAAAAAAAACAAGCTATATTGCAATGATATGTAGCCTATATATGATTGATCAGTGCTGTGGATTTTGTTTTCGTTAATAGTCAGAATAGTTCATTTAGTTCATATGTGCGTCGAAATTGCGCAGAAAACCAGTGTAAATAAAAGTCACTCATTTCAATCGTGTGTATCTCAAGTTACGTTGCGTTACAGTGTTATGTGTGATATGAAGCGTCACTTTTAATTCACGTTAATGTTTTAATTTAAGCCTTAAATTAAAAGGAAAGCTGATATCCTGTTTGTGTTGTTAGATCGCAATGCAACAAATGTCCGAAGAGAAAACAGTAAGTAAAAAATTTAAGAGTGTTTTCCAGAGTGTTTTAAAGTTGTTCAAATTGTCTTTTTCTCCCTGTTGTTTTGTATTCACAATATTACTGTTTTGGCATAATACACTTTGTATATCGCCAAAGTATTTCACTGGGAAACAAACAAAATGAAAGGATAAAATAAGGTTACAAAATAGACATCAAAAATCAAATATGAAACAATGATAAACAGCTTGTATTTCTTCTCAATTTCGAGTCAATGCAGGCAGTTTGTGTTGATGAAGCTGGGAAACTGGGTGTGAACCATGTTCCTCGGCCTGAACCCAAAGATAGGCATCTCCTCATCAGAGTCGCTGCTACCGCTTTAAACAGAGCTGATCTTCTACAGGTGAACCACAAATCCTGCCGAAGTTTGTGTCCTGGTAAAATTCAACCCCATTGATGGCTCATTTTAATTGACAGAGGAAGGGTCTTTACCCACCTCCCCCCGGAGAGAGTGAAATCTTGGGACTGGAGGCCAGCGGGGTGATCGCTGACATCGGTCCTGGGGTCAAGGGGAACTGGATGCTGGGAAGTAAAGTAATGGCTTTACTCGGAGGAGGAGGCTATGCAGAATATGTAGCTGTTCCAGAAGAACTCCTCATGCCCGTCCCGTCAAACCTCAATCTTCATCAAGCCGCAGCTCTTCCTGAGGCCTGGCTGACTGCCTACCAACTTCTGCACTTCATAGGTAACAATGTCAGCTTATGAATGCTTTTTGTGCCCACTGTATTCCCATATGCTGCCTTTTTTTAGCCAAAGTCAAGCCGAATGAGACGGTGTTGATTCATGCTGGAGCGAGTGGAGTCGGCACCGCTGCCATTCAGCTGGTTCGCTTATGTGGTGCCATTCCAGTCGTAACAACAGGGAGCCCTGAAAAGTTAACATTTGCAGAGCAGGTTGGAGCAGCTGTGGGAATCAATTACAAAGAGGAGGATTTCTCAGAAAAAGTGCTGCAATTCACTGAAGGTCAATCATTTTAGTATACTAAATATCTTTGTTAAATGTTGCAATGAATGCATTTAAATGAATTGTGTATTTTCGTTTAGGTAAGGGAGCCGATGTGATTCTGGACTGCATTGGTGGATCTTTTTGGGAGAAGAACATTTGTAGCCTTGCGATGGATGGACGATGGGTGCTTTATGGTGCATTGGGAGGTAAAACAGCAGATGGAGACTTGTTTGGCAAGCTTTTGAGGAAAAGAGGGCATCTGCTTTGCAGTCTCCTCAGAAACAGAAGTTTAGAGGTAAGAGGAATTTTTCCACAATCCACTGCAAAGGAAACTATTTTTATTGATAAATTGATGTAGACTAAATACTTCACCCCAAAATGGTCTGAGACCATTCTGTCATTTTTTATACAAACCAACCCATAATGCTGTTAATTTTGGCCTGTTTTAACTCATTTAATGATGTATGATGCTCAGTTTGAAGCGTTAATGGTTATATGCTTTGTATGAATGATTGTGTCTTTATTTCTAGTATAAAGCAGAGCTGGTCAGGAGTTTCACCGAGCAGGTTTTGCCACACTTCCAGTCGACAGATCCTTCTCTGCGGCCTGTGATTGACAGCATGTTCAACATGGAAGATGTTGAAATGGCTCATCAACACATGGAGGCCAACAAGAATATTGGGAAAATTATTATCAAAATTGGAACCTTTTGATCACAGTTTTATTATGGAATACAGTCAGTAGCATCACCTGATCAGCCCCTGTGCAGCGGCATCGAGAATATCATCTATGCGTTTTCATAGGCAACAATCAGCAGATTTGATTTATGACCACTTACAAAACTGCCTTCAATGTTAAATATTGGAAAGTTCCTATATTAGATTAATGAGATCAAATGTTGTAAGAGGTTTGAATTCGATTTATTTCCTTAACCCTCATCCTCTCCTCCTGTACCTGCAACAAATCCTTCCCTTGTGGGTCAGAATGACCTGAAGCCCTAAAAATATACTTAGGAGCTTCTGGACAAAAAATATTTTTCAGTGCATTTTTTGGAGATATTGTTTTATTTTTAATTTAATTTTCCTCTAAATGACTAGATTTTATTGTAATTTTAATACAAATAAGCACATTCTTTCACTTAAATACAAAATAACTGTTAAATCGGCAAAGAAATCTCAAATTGGGTGTCTCTGCCGACCTTTGTGAAAAAATAAATAAATAAATAAAACATGATATTAAATGACTCTTACCACTAGATGTCCTTATTGCTCTATATGGAGTAAATGAACTGTTCCCCTGGATCCTAAAGTCCTGAAGTTTGCTTCAGTATGCATTTGGGTATATTTATTAAGACATTACAACATAATTTTTTGCATTTTTCTTTCCATTTTGAGCATTTTTTTCTTTAGGTTTGTATTTATATGGAAGTCTCAGATTTTGCAATAATTCGAGTTAGTAAGGTGGACAGCAGGGGGAAAAAGTTCAAACGACTTACAGGACACCAGTTTAGTTTATTTAGTTGGGAAATTCTCAAAAAGATTTTTACTATTTTGAGATATATAGAATTTTTAATTAAATATTCATATTTTAAAATAATGTGGATTGCTTATTGATTTTTATTATGAGGCTTGCTATGTAATGATAACAGACTATGTGATCTCTAAAAAGTTTAGTTGACATCAAGCAACATTTTCTAAAATCTTTGAATAATTACTATGCATTACATAATGGAATGGAATATTTGGACGTTAAATCGTATGGGCCCTACTGCATACTATTCATTCACATATATATAAAATTTAATGTTAAAATAAAAAGACCGTTTGTGTTATTTGTCAACAACCCAGATACATATGTCCTACTGGAATTGTAGCTAACGTTACTTAAATACTTGTGTTTTTCTAACTGGTGCACTGGATTTCAAGCACACACACTCACACAGCCTGCTTTCACTGGTTCACGGCTGCTCTCTGGCAATGAGTTTTCGCACTTTGACGTAAGAGAAACTTTATTTCCTACTTCCTGGTCTAAAGCAAACTGCTGCTCATGATCAATGGATCAACTTTATGCAAAAACGCTGAAAATATAATCAGAAATGAATACACACGCAACTTTATCAAACATCAGCTTCTCCTTTTAAACAGTAAGTGATCGGTTTCATGAATGATTTCAGTCAAGTTATGATCTCCAACAGGCCTGAGCTCAAATAAGCGTAAATGACCTGAAAATGAAAATATAGCTTGTCGTGGTAATGTTGTTTGCGGAAATAGGCCTAACGTTACAGTTATCAGCAAATTCAATATGAGTCTTTCTGGTGATGAATTGCTAACCCTGTGAACATTTTAATCTCTTAATACATAATAGTGAAATATTACATGATTTCTTGTGTATTTAATATATATATATATATATATATATATATATATATATATATATATATATATATATATATATATAAACAGTGTCCCTAATTGGGCGCACTTTAAATGTATGAATGTCATTTTACTTTTGCGTCTTCCTTCGAATCATTGGGTGTTGGTGATTTTTAGTCGATGTGTTAAGTAATTTCTTCTTCAAGCTCGCACAGGTGTAATCCAATCATATACAAAGTGTGCTTGTGATATTTTTGCTAGCACTTTACAATAATGTTCTATTTGTTAACATGAACTAACAATGTAAAATACCTTTAAAGCATTTAATCTTAGTTAATGTTTATTTAATTTACTAATGCATTAGTAGGGCCTACGTTTAAAAGTTGTATCTGTTAAAATTATCCTATTTAATGGACCAGAGCTAACATGAACCAAATTTGTATTAAAGAAAATTAACATGAATAGACAAATAAATACTGAAACCAATTTTATCTTGCAAGCTAATTGTAGTTAACACATTAAATAATGTTAAAGGAATAATTCACCCAAAAATGAAAATTCTGTTATTAATAATTATTACTCCCCTTCATGTCGTTTCAAACCCGTAAGACTTTTGTTAATCTTCGGAACACAAATGAATATCTTTTTGATGAAAACTGAGAACTTTCTGTCCCTCCATTTACAGCTTTGCCACTTTGATGCTTCAAAAAGTTCATAAAGAGATCGTAAAAAATAATTCATATGAATTGAGCGGTTTAGACCACATTTTCTAAAGAGACTCAATCGCTTTAAATGATGAACAGATTTAATTTAGGTTTTTATTCATATAAACTTTCATCAACTTACATATTAGTTGTGGTAAATGGAAGCTCAAGCATCTTCGCTTGACGTGCGAGAACCAATGTGGTTCATCTTCGTGTTACGCAGCACGTTTGAGCCTCTGCAAGAACCAATGAGGTTTGTTCTTGCAAATCAAGCAAGTGCGGTTGAGCTTCTGTTTATGTTCGCTGATCAAAATGTGAATAAAAGCAGTATTGCGGTGTGTATTTTGATCTTAACACCATTAACCTTATTATTTATTATTTATCATTCTCAGGTTAGGTAAAGTAAGTTGAGCATTTTTAAAATCACTTATAATTTGGTCAGAAGACTTTTCTGTGGTATGTTCTTCTTAAAAGTCTTACAACACCATAAATCAATGTCCCGGTAGGCAGTTTTTGTAATCAATTACATTTATTTAAATTGGTTACTTTTAGTTTTTATAATAAACAAAAATGTAAAGCCAAAATAAAACTTCATCATTAAAGTATAAAATACAATAATCACGTCTTGAATCAAAGATGCTCTGGGCTTCTTGTCTTCTGCTTGGGTTTCTTGTCCTCAGCTCTGGGCTTCTAGACGTCAAGGGTTATCAGTATCTAAAGAGTCAATCAGCTCATTAGTCTTTTATACTCCTGTTGTTTACCACTGGCGTTAGGTTCTAATCCTCTCGATTGATATAAGTTGTAACTTTCCCAAAGTTTCCAAGATCCTTCTCAAGGCCTCACAGGTGCAAGCTGTCCACCTCTTCATGTCCTTGAACTCCAGTAAACTCAACCAAGATGGCTGATTTCCTTTAAGGTTCTAGGAGTAGAACCACAGTTTTTTGTGTCCTTGAGCACACACACATAATCGCACACACTTCTCGTGAACACCTCATGAACACTTCTGCTCCTCTTTCTCATGAGTGGGCACACACACATACATAACGGACAAACAAAATTGTTTTTACAAACAAAATTAAATAACATTAAATGCAATGCATTATAGTCAAGACATTGGCTAAATATGTGTAACAAAAAGGCATCTACAATAAACAAGGAGGCAGGTTATTGCATTTTCTTGATTTTATACAACAAAGCCTAGATTAAATCTGTTCATCATATAAAGCGATTGTATCTCTTCAGAACATTTGGACTAAAACGCTCAGTTCATATGGATTAGTTTTACGATCTCTTTATGAAATTTTTTGAAGCGTCAAAGTCGTAGCTGTCAATGGAGGGACAGAAAGCTCTCAGGTTTCATTAAAAGATCTTTTTTTGTGTGTTCTGAAGATGAACGAAAGTCTTACAGGTTTGGAACGACATGAGGGTCAGTGATTAATGACAGAATTGAAATTTTTGGGTGAACTATCCATTTAACTAATGGGACCTTATTGTAAAGTGTTAACCTAATTTTTTTATATAAATGACACTTGGTTTGATATTTTGTTATCTAATACAGTGACATTCAGATATTTGTTACATTGATATTGTCCTGTTTTTCTGTTATTTTGAATTAATAGAAAGGAAAACTAAAAATGACTCGCGCCGCCCACTTCTGATCTTGATTGTTTTAGTAGAATTTAACAATGGCAGATCCAAGCCGACCTCAACGCAAGCTGTCCAGAGCTGGAGAAAGTTTATACAAGACATTAGGCCTGGAGAAAGGAGCGTCGTCTGACGATATTAAGAAAGCATACCGGTATGTTTGTTCAAATAATGCAACTCTTTTGTTTAATTAGAGACAATCCAAATATGTTTACCTAATCGAAAAGGGTATTGCTCCATAATCATGCACTCTATTTGACAAATAACTCATGTCAGTACACGAAATCATAAATGCAACATCCCTGAAAGGCTTCGTTTTTGTAAATCCTCACCATAAGAAAACTGGCGCTGAAGTATCATCCAGACAAGAACCCCAACAACCCAGAAGCGTCAGAGAAGTTCAAAGAGATCAACAATGCCAACACTATCCTCCACGACGACACCAAAAGAGAGATCTACGACAAGTACGGCTCCATGGGCCTCTACATCGCAGACCAGTTCGGAGAAGACAGCGTTAAATACTACTTCCTCATGAACAAGTGCTGGTTTAAGGTGAGTCATTTGTGTGCATTCAAATCTGTCTGTTCTTTGCTTTTAGTTATATAAATAATACAGCTCTTTGTATCCACATGATCACTATAATAATCCCTTTTTTTGTTTTGTTGAACCTTGTTCAGGCGCTCCTTGGGTTAGGGGTGATCTTCACGTGCTGCTGCTGCTTCTGCTGCTGTTGTTTATGCTGTGGAAAATGCAGCGCTTCAGAGCATGAAGAAAACTTTCAGTACGTGGATCCAGATGAGCTGGCGGCAGAGGAGGAGAACAGAGGTGAGGAGCAGTCATGTTTTCAGGTTTGGAGACTGCAAAGTTTCCCAGTTTCCATCTTGGGCCTGCTTAAAGGGATAGTTCACCCAAAAAGGAAAATGATCCCATTATTAACTCTCCCTCAAGCCATCCTAGGTATATATGACTAGCATTGAATAGTGCCTGAGTAATCATAAAAGTTATCCATACGACTCCAGTGGGTTAATAAAGGCATTCTGAAGTGAAGCAAAATATGGTTGTAAGAAAAATATCCATGTTTATAACTTTATAAACTATAATCACTGGCTTCTGGCAACGGCCATACACACATTCACGAGAGAGTTACATGTTTTTTGCGAGAGGCGTTTATTCTCACCTAAGCTTACGCTACTCTACATCATACATCGTGTCAGAGGTCACTCTTCCACCAGAACTCAACTCTCATGAACGCGCGTACGGCCGTTACCAGAAGCCAGTGATTATAGTTTATAAAGTTTAAAATATGGATATTTTTCTTACAAAAACCCATCGCTTCACTTCAGAAGGCCTTTATTAACCCCCTGGAACCGTATGGATTATTTTTATGCTGGATGGATGCGCTTTTTGGAGCTTCACAAACTCTGGCACTCTTCAATGCCATTACAAAGCTTGAAAGAGCCAGGATATTATTAAATATAACTCTGCTCGTGTTCGACTGAAAGAAGAAAGTCATATACACATAGGATTGCTTGAGGGAGAGTACATTTTTGGTTGAACTTACTCATTAAGAACAATTGTTATTAAAGAAAAGCGCATTGTAACTTGCACAATGTAACTTGTGATTCACAGGCAATGACACAGTAATAACAGGACAGCCTATTCCCTGTCCAGCGCCTGGAGATTCCGGTGAACATTTATTCTTTCCTCCAACAGATGCATATTTAATTTGTTCAGTCATTTTGTGTATTTGTTAGACATCTTTTATATATACACTGCCGTTCAAAAGTTTGGGGTCGGTAAGATTTTTAATGTTTTTACAAGAAGTCTCTTCTGCTCACCAAGGCTGCATTTATTTGGTTAAAAATACAAAACAAACTCAGTAATATTGTGAAATATTATTTCAATGTGAAACAGCTGTTTTCTACGTGAATAGTAAAGTGTAATTTATTGCTGTGATCAAAGCTGAATTTTCAGCATCATTACTCCAGTCTTCAGTGTCACATGATCCTTCAGAAATCATTCTAATTTGATGATTTGATGCTTAAGAAACATTTCTCATTATTATCAATGTTGAAAACAATTATTTACATTTTTATTGCAGGATTCTTTGATGAATAGAAAGTTCAAAAGAACAGCATTTATCTGAAATAGAATCTTTTGTAACATTAAACACTACCATTTGTGGTCAGTAAGAATTTTTATTTTATTTTTTGGGGGGAAATAAATCAATATTTTTATTCATCAAGGAGGAATTTAATTGATCAAAAGTGACAGTAAAGTCATTTATAATGTTACAAAAGATTCTATTTCAGATAAATGCTGTTGTTTTTAATCATTGAATCCTAAGTTCATCAAAGAATCCTAAAAAAAAGGTACACAACTGTTTTCAACATTGATAATAATCATAAATGTTTCTTGAGCATCAAATCATCATTTTAGAATGATTTCTGAAGGATCATGTGACACTGAAGACTGGAGTAATGATGCTGAAAATTCAGCTTTGATTTCAGGAATAAATTACACTTTACTATATATTCACATAGAAAACAGCTGTTTTACATTGAAATAATATTTCACAATATTACTGGGTTTGTTTTGTATTTTTAATTAAACAAATACAGCATTGGTGAGCATAAGTGACTTGTTTTAAAAACATTAAAAATCTTACCGACCCCAAACTTTTGAACGGCTGTGTACAGGTCCTTCTCAAAAAATTAGCATATTGTGATAAAGTTCATTATTTTCCATAATGTAATGATAAAAATTAAACTTTCATATATTTTAGATTCATTGCAAACCAACTGAAATATTTCAGGTCTTTTATTGTTTTAATACGGATGATTTTGGCATACAGCTCATGAAAACCCAAAATTCCTGTCTCAAAAAATTAGCATATCATGAAAAGGGTCTCTAAACGAGCTATTAACCTAATCATCTGAATCAACTAATTAACTCTAAACACCTGCAAAAGATTCCTGAGGCTTTTAAAAACTCACAGCCTGTTTCATTACTCAAAACCGCAATCATGGGTAAGACTGCCGACCTGACTGCTGTCCAGAAGGCCATCATTGACACCCTCAAGCAAGAGGGTAAGACAGAAAGAAATTTCTGAACAAATATGCTGTTCCCAGAGTGGTTTATCAAGGCACCTCAGTGGGAAGTCTGTGGGAAGGAAAAAGTGTGGCAAAAAACGCTGCACAACGAGAAGAGGTGACCGGACCCTGAGGAAGATTGTGGAGAAGGACCGATTCCAGACCTTGGGGGACCTGCGGAAGCAGTGGACTGAGTCTGGAGTAGAAACATCCAGAGCCACCGTGCACAGGCGTGTGCAGGAAATGGGCTACAGGTGCCGCATTCCCCAGGTCAAGCCACTTTTGAACCAGAAACAGCGGCCGAAGCGCCTGACCTGGGCTACAGAGAAGCAGCACTGGACTGTTGCTCAGTTTTGCATGTCATTCGGAAATCAAGGTGCCAGAGTCTGGAGGAAGACTGGGGAGAAGGAAATGCCAAAATACCTGAAGTCCAGTGTCAAGTACCCACAGTCAGTGATGGTCTGGGGTGCCATGTCAGCTGCTGGTGTTGGTCCACTGTGTTTTATCAAGGGCAGGGTCAATGCAGCTAGCTATCAGGAGATTTTGGAGCACTTCATGCTTCCATCTGCTGAAAAGCTTTATGGAGATGAAGATTTCATTTTTCAGCACGACCTGGCACCTGCTCACAGTGCCAAAACCACTGGTAAATGGTTTACTGACCATGGTATTACTGTGCTCAATTGGCCTGCCAACTCTCCTGACCTGAACCCCATAGAGAATCTGTGGGATATTGTGAAGAGAAAGTTGAGAGACGCAAGACCCAACACTCTGGATGAGCTGAAGGCCGCTATCGAAGCATCCTGGGCCTCCATAACACCTCAGCAGTGCCACAGGCTGATTGCCTCCATGCCACGCCGCATTGAAGCAGTCATTTCTGCAAAAGGATTCCCGACCAAGTATTGACTATTGAGTGCATAACTGAAGATAATTATTTGAAGGTTGACTTTTTTTTTTTTGTATTAAAAACACTTCTTTTATTGGTTGGATGAAATATGCTAATTTTGTGAGACAGGAATTTTGGGTTTTCATGAGCTGTATGCCAAAATCATCAGTATTAAAACAATAAAAGACCTGAAATAATTCAGTTGGTGTGCAATGAATCTAAAATATATGAAAGTTTAATTTTTATCATTACATTATGGAAAATAATGAACTTTATCACAATATGTTAATTTTTTGAGAAGGACCTGTATATATACTAGTGCTTTCAATCAATTACAAAAAAATTAATAATTTTTCTGTAATTAACCATGATTAATAGCACCTAACATACAAGTTTTTAATATATTGTTATGATGTAATACTCAATTTCACATTGAATCTTCAAAATAATGTAGAAACAACATAAAGACAGTATATTTTTAATATTTGTTTAATAGCATCATTTTACTAAGCACTATGAATCACTGAAACTGTGACTGATACTGAGGTCTTCATTAAATGGATTTTTTCCCCCTAAGTTTTAGCCAATTTTATCCTCAGTAAAATTGAAAGCTATCATTTCTAACATTCAATAATAGGCTTAAAATATAACAACTTTTGATTTAAGTAAACTTAAAACAATCTTCACATAAACCCATTGTAATAAATGTCACATTTAGCTGTGCCTTTAATATTGCAGGGCTCAATGCTAAGGGTTTTTTCTACTGATCCAGTCAAACCGGTTCAGATTTGTATCTGCCCTGCTAAAATGCCGTTGTTTTTGACCCATGTAACCTTGTAAACAGTATATTTCCAAGCAGGTCTAACATGTAAATATACAGAAATTGAATAATATAGATGAATCCTTATTAAAGCTACAAAAGTGATTCAGTCAAGAGCAGTGAGTGATTTTCTCTTTGTCTTGTGTTATTTGATGAACATTAATGACAGACAGCAGCAGGTTTATTAGGCTGCTGTCACTTTACAAGCTGACGCACATGACGCGGATCTGACACATCCTATTTCCTCAAAATTTAAAAGACTGTTCTGACCCCCAAACTTTTAAACTGTGGTGTATAAAAATAGTTTATTAGAGTTAAAGTAGTTTATCATTTTTTATGTTTATTTATATATATATATATATATATATATATATATATATATATATATATATATTAGTTGACCTTTTTGCACATACGACTGAACACAAGAACATTTTGCTCTCTCATGTAATAGTTCTATGCTGTCTCAAAAATGAAGAAAGAAAGCTAACTTTTTTGTGTTGTTTAACAGGACACCCTGTGTTTGTAGGAATGCCCATTCCTGAAAAGTCAGGTGAATATCAGTATTTAGCATTAGCATGTTCTATTCTGTGTGATGTTTGGACAGTGTTGTTTTTTGGCAACAAAATGGCAAGAGAGTTGTGATTGTGAGGGTTATTTTGCAGTGAAATGCTAATAGTTTGTGTTCTCTTGCAGATAGAGACACTGCTATACTGATCGCTTCAGAAGCACACAGCAAATGACAACCTGAAGATTTCCTCGTCCTAGAAATGAGGTCACTGCTGTTGAAATGTGTTTCAGTGGAAGGCTTTGTGTTCCACACGGTGTCTGTGCAGTATATATGGATCATTTGATCTCCACGCATAATGCTATTTCTGTTTACATCATTTTATAATTGCTTGATTTTTATTGCAAAGACACTTTTTCTAATGCTTCTTTGATGAGGCACACAGATCAGATGCAGGCCTTTAAATGACATCTAGAGCACAATCAAACATATACATGCTTGCCTAAGAAAGTTGCCAAATTACCTGATCTATTAAAATAAGATTCTGCTGTTTTTATAACAACAACATATTTATTGATTTCTCCATTTTTTTTCTCCTAGTGTGAACCGATTTATGGACTTTCTGTGCTGTACTTAATTCTTAAAAACATAAAGCCTTTGGAACCTTTATTAATATTGTATATGTACGATGTGAAGTCGTTAAGGCTCTAATACAGTGATAACGAATAAATCAGTAACTCATTACAATAAGTTTTCATTAGTTAACTACTTAAGTTAACATGAATTAAGAATGAACAATACTTCTACAATTGACATTAGTTAATTATGGAAGCTTGTTTCCGCCACAGAATAAAAAAAAATAAAAGATAATTGTGACTTTATCTCACAATTGCAAGTTTACATCTCGCAATTCTGACGTCTTTTCTCAGAATTGTGAGATAAACTCACAATTGAGTGTTATAAAGTCCAATTCTAAGGAAAAAAAGACTGACTTTTTTCCTCAGAATTGGATGTTTATATCTGACAATTGTGACTTTTTAACTCGCAATTGCGACTTTATATCACACAATTCTGAAGTCAAAATTGTGAGATAAAAAGTCGCAATTACCTTTTTTTATATTTTATTCTGTGCCAGAAACAAGCTTCCATAGTTAATGCACTGTGAACTAAAATGAACAAACAATTAAACAATTGACATCTACATTTTTATTAACAAAGACGAATAAAACCTGTAACAAATTTTTTGCTCATTGTTAGTTCATGTTAGTTAATACATTATCTAATGTTAATAATGAAACCTTATTGTAAAGTGTTACCAATAAATCCATTTCTTATCTCTATGTACAAATATTGAAATTTTATCTAACAGACAATTTTATGTGGTTTATTGTGTTTCAAGCAAACTTTGAAATAACCATTTTATGATACATGATCATTTACTATGGTGTCAATCTTTTAAAAGTTTCAAATGAATGTATGATGAACATTATGCCATATGATCAATAGGGCAGGGCTTCAGGTACGGACTGTTGCGTTGAGTTCGAAGGACCACTGAAATTTTGCCATGCAGCGGCTAATAATAAAAGAGATTAATATTTTGTTCTGTTTTCATTGTGGTAATATTGCACAGCCTCAGGGATGGTTTTGTCTGAGATTCTGTATGTATATGAATGTTTTTGTTTATAATTGTAATTGTTGGCAAATGATTGCTGCTGAAATATTCATTTATATGATTAATTATGAAAGATTAATAAATAGTTGATTATTGTATCTACTCAAGCTTTCAGTGAGAGTTTGTACATGTGAATTTGCTCTTACAGCAGTGAAAATGCTATATGTACACATCTGTTATCCAAACCCTCCAAAAGCTTTATCTAACTTTATCGCTAGTTTTGGAAAGTGACCTTGGTGAAAACTAAACCTGGTTTCACGGCACCAACTAACTTTTCCGGCATGTTATAGTAGCAGCGTGTGGAACGGTATATGGCTTTAAATTGTCTGGAAACTTAAAGTTTCACATTAGTTCATCTTCAAAGTTCTAGAGATTTTATTGCATGCTTTTCAAAACAATCTGTCCTGTCATTTCAAGCACTAGTTATTTGGAATTTACTATTTGGAAGGATTTTTTGTTAATGGCCTCCATGGTGAATTTGGAGAAAGTCCAGCTGAGCAAGCAGAACAGGACCTCGACAGACTCACTTGAACTTTTGGGGTAAGTCTCTTAAACCCGTTCTGCTGTTATTCCAAGTGTTTGATTTCGCTTTCTTCATTCTGTTTTGAACATTTCCTCTAGTTTGCTGGATAATTCAGAGGATGAAAACCTCAACACTCAGTTTGAGTGTCAACATGACGCACAAGCTTTTTATTGTCACAGCCTGAAAGACACAAGCTTGAAGCACCAGGACAAAACACAGGCCCAGAGAAAGTTACTCATCACGTGTGCTGTGTGCTTGATCTTCATGATCGGAGAAGTCATTGGTGAGAATTATAAGACGTGCACAGTTTAAACAACCTAGACAGTTGACAACAAAATTGACATTACAAGACATACTGTTACTTCTACGTGCATTTGAGACCAATCAAGCTTAAATTACCTATAGTAACAGATGTTATCATCTCCTGTAGCAGGTTGTGTGTGGTACTGTGTTGACTGTGTGTGGTACTGTGTTCTCGTAGGTGGTTACGCTGCTCACAGTCTCGCTATCATGACTGATGCTGCTCATCTTCTCACTGACTTTGGCAGCGTTTTGATCAGTCTCTTCTCGCTGTGGATTTCCTCCAGACCGCCATCCAAACATCTGACCTTTGGATGGCATCGATCAGGTGTGTGTGGGTCCTTTAGTCTGCTGGATATATATAAACTGCCTGGCCAAAAAAAATAAAAAAAGGATTTAAGAGTCTATGATTGGATCATTATTGCAGTGATTATGTTTCTATCATGATATATGTTTGGCAGCAGTTCTTTTAACCCTATTTGATAGTGTGTAGCTTTTAATTTCTTAAACAACCATGTAGGAAGACACATCATGGCCATATTCCAGGAGGACAATGATTCATCAGGCTCAAACTGTGAAAGAATGGGAAGGAGCATGAAGAATCATTTTCACTCACGAAACGGCACCTCTGAGTCCAGACCTTAAATTCATTGAAAGTCTTTGGGATGTGCTGGAGGAGACTTTACAGAGTGCTGGACTCTTGCATTATCAATACAAGATTTTGACCAAAAATTGATACACCTCTTGATGGAAATAACATCACAACATGTATTTCCATCAAGAGGTACATACATTTTTGCAGTTTTGCAAATAAATCAAATAAATGCAGCCTTGGTTAGCAGAAGCGATACAAAAAAAAAAAAAAAAAAAAAACATTAAAAAAATTAAATAATTTCAAACAGTGCATCCAGAAAGTATTCACAGCACTTCACTTTTTCCACGTTTTGTTATGTTACAGCCTTATTCCAAAATTGATTAAATTTATTATTTCCCTCAAATTCTACAAACAATAACCCATAATGACAACGTGAAAGAAATTTGTTTGAAATCTTTGCAAATTTAATAAAAATAAAAAACATAAGTACATAAGTATTCACAGCCTTTGCTCAATACTTTGTTGATCACCTTTGGCACCAATTACAGCCTCAAGTCTTTTTGAGTATGATGCTACAAGCTTGGCACACCTTTTTTCGGGCAGTTTCTCCCGTTCTTCTTTGCAGAATCTCTCAAGCTCCATCAGGTTGGATGGGGAGAGTCGGTGCACAGCCATTTCAGTCTGGGCTCTGGCTGGGCCACTCAAGGACATTCACAGAGTTGTCCCGTAGGCACTCCTTTGTTATCTTGGCTCTGTGCTTAGGGTTGTTGTCCTGTTGGAAGATGAACCGTCACCCCAGTCTGAGGTCTAGAATGCTCATGAGCCGATTTTCATCAAGGATGTCTCTGAACATTGCTGTATTCATCATTCCCTCGATCCTGACTAGTCTCCCAATTCCTGCCGCTGAAAAACATCCCCACAGCATGATGCTGCCACCACCATGCTTTACTGTAGGGATGGTATTGGCCAGGTGATGAGCGGGGCCTGGTTTCCACCAGACATGATGCTTGCCATTCAGGTCAAAGAGTTCAATCCAATTTTGTTTCTCATGGTCTGAGAGTCCTTCAGGTGCCTTTTGGGAAACTCCAGGCGGGCTGTCATGTCCCATTTACCGAGGAGTGGCTTCCGTCTGGCACTCTACCATACAGGCCTGATTGGTGGAGTGCTGCAGAGATGGTTGTTCTTCTGGAAGGTTCTCCTCTTTCCACAGAGAAACACTGGAGCTCTGTCAGAGTGACCATCGGGTTCTTGGTCACCTCCCTGACTAAGGCCCTGGTCCCATGATCGCTCAGTTTGGCCGGGCGGCCAGCTCTAGGAAGAGTCCTGGTAGTTCCAAACTTCTTCCATTTACGGATGATGGAGGCCACTGTGCTCATTGGGACCTTCAATGCTGCAAACATTTTTTTGTACCCTTACCCAGATCTGTGCCTTGATACAATCCTGTCTCAGAGGTCTACAGACAATTCCTTGGACTTCATGACTTGGTTTGTGCTTCTTCTTCTTTAGGGTTTAGTGGTAGCTTGCATCCATTAGCGTTGCACTACTCCGGATTTATTTTCCTGTAAAGTCCATTTACATCATATTCTTCTCATCAGTCCTGTTCTTGTTAAAAAATTGAAAAAAACTTCCTCTGCTTTGTTCATTCTCCCCACTTTCCAGTATTTCCTTAATTCCTGTCCCTGTTATTCCGACTTTTCCTAATTCTTCTGTAAACCCTGGCTTATGCATATCCGATCAGCGGGTGAAGGTCTCTGCGCGTTACCGTCTTTCCGCGTGGCAAAGTAATTTGATTAAATGAAATAATTTTTTTCATATGTATTAACTCGTTATTTCATCTGACTCCATAAATGAAAAAGGTTTTAATGATATCTGTGCATAATTAAATGTGAGCGAATGTTTGACTATTCTTTAACTAACTCTTTACTGAAAATAATGTCAGAGTCGATAAGAATAAAATCAAATGTTTACAATTTATTATGTCAGGTAAATGTATCACGCCAGTTGCATAATCAGTTCAAAGATAATAGATACAAACATCAAAGCTGTAGAATAAAGAGAGAAGATGCAATACCTTGACATTTATAAAAAACTACATGTTGCAAAGTGTTTTGTGTACACTTCGCATCACGGGCTAATCTGGGTTACAGAAAATGCCCCAAGCTCTAGTTGCATTTCAATATATAAACAGACCAAGCAGAAACCTCTTTTCAAATGAAAACATAAGTTTGCAGTGGGAATTTACATTACTCACCGTCCCAGACTTACTGGGGGCAGAAGTTGATTTACATAGAACCATTTGCTAACAATGGGAATTTGCATTGAGTTAATGCCTTCTGAGAGCTGGAGACCATTTGCCTGGAAGACCCAACCTCTTCTGTGAGCAAAATTATCTCTAAACTCTTAAATACCTTATTACCTTTTGGTTTACTTCTTTGAGAATGAGACTTTTGTACCAGTCGCACTGAGACATTTCAAATGTTATCAAACATGTAATACTGTATGATAATTATTCACATTAAACTATATAGATTCTTGGGTGAATTTCAGGTGATCTCAGCATGATAGAAAGAGTGAACAGGGAATGGGGGTTCAAGGGAAAAAGATGTAGATTGTCGTGGCAAAGGCTGTGAATACTTATGTACATGCGATTTTTTTCGTTTTTTAATAAATTTGCAAAGTTTTCAAATAAACTTCTTTCACGTTGTCATTATGGGGTATTGTTTGTAGAATTTTGAGGAGTCTGTTACATAACAAAATGTGGAAAAAGTGAAGCGCTATGAACACTTTCCAGGTGCACTGTATATGATGTCACTATAATGTTTATTCCTTTCTTAGGAATTACATTTAACAACTATGACAACTGTTCCACAGTGTTTCTGTCATTTGTTTTGTCCAGAGGTTTTAGGAGCTCTTCTGTCTGTTATGTCCATCTGGACTGTGACGGTGGTTCTCGTTCTCATTGCTGTTCAGAGGATCATCAGTGATGATTATGAGATACACAGTGATGTCATGATAATCACAGCTGGATGTGCTGTAGCACTCAACATCTTGTGAGTCATGTTATGTGATTTCATTAGTGGTGTTTGTTAAATCAAGCACCACTATTACAACTGTTCATACTCATAGCTAGGTAAGGGAAAAAACACTAACCATAAATGTTAAACTTTGGCATGAAACTCATTCTACACCATTTGTGTGATAAGCATAAATTATTTCAGCAATTGTGTATTGCATTGCACCACTCACTTTTCTTGCCAGTGGGGTCAAGAAGATAAACTTAATTTAAAGGGAAAACAAGTTTATTTTTCTGATCCCATTGACTCATTCTTAAGCTTAAAAAATGTAAACATATCTTTATTTAAAGTCCCCCTGTAGTCAATAATTGTATCCTTTTTTTTCCTTTAAAAAGAACTCCATGCCTTAAAACAGCATGAATGTAACTCTACACCCTTGCCTCATTTAGTATATGCGGTTCTATGAATATGAAAATTCGATGAAATTACCCCGCCTCCACTCACTCACACCAGCTCAGAGATTCACTCGGCCAACTTACAGAGGTAAACACTGCACAATGGTATCGCTCTCTACAACTTCGGACACATACGGGTAATTAATATGATTATCCTTTTGGTTGACTATGTTATCAAACAGCTAATAACGTATTGCTTATGTTACACAAACCATGTTGCCGTTCGCCATCTCAGAGTCAGACAGATGCCTTCTCATAATCATCAGAAACGCTTTGAACAACTCAGAATGTCAGTGGAGAAAGGCATATAGTTCATCATAACATCGTAATATACATCATACATAAATCTACCCGATTTTTCATATCAACAGAAAACTATACCGGGATAACCTGTTAATGTTATGCTAAAGCCCGGACACATTGACAAGGTAGTTTGTGACGTCAGAAACACCAGCGATTTCAAACCACAGTTTTAAGATTGTCTTTGGTTTACCGCAGTTTTTAAGAGAAAAAACTCAGCAATGGTGTTGACTTATGAATTTGCACATGGTTTGTCTTAAAGCATATTATAAACACCACATTCTGACATATAAACAACATTAAAAACTTGATTTTCACCACAGGGGGACTTTAAGACTTTGTAATGGAAAACAAGACAAAAATACTAAGTGTGCAAAATGTTAACTTAAAGACGTCCCTATTTAAGTGATTGTAACATTTGTAGACCCACATTAGATTCATTATTATGCATGCTGGGAAATGGCATCTTCCTGTATAGTGTTTTAATGTTTGTTTCCATCAGTTTGGCTTTCATTCTCCATCAGTCTCCAGCCCGTCACTCTCACAGCTCTCTCAGTGTCTCGGGTCATTCTCACGGCCTCACAGAAGAGCACAGGAACACCAGCGTGAGGGCTGCTTTTATTCATGTGCTGGGGGATTTACTGCAAAGTTTAAGTGTGCTGCTGGCTGCTACTATCATCTACTTCAGGGTTAGTAACATTACTATTACTGGCATATACAAAAGTTCTCAGACTTTCACTTTTATGGACAGTTAGTCAGACTTATAAATGTGTTAATGTGATTCATCAGATCAGTGTGTCTCAAATTCTGCAGGAAAGTTCCTCCTCACTAACGCTAACACTAACTTTTGTAGATGTATGAAGTATTTCTCTTTAAGTTCACACAAAGGAACACGGGCATAGATCGTTGTATTTATATCAACATGATCCTCTAACGTAAAATCGTTTTGTCAAATAAATGCCACTTGCTTTGATATTTCATTATCTAATGCAGGGATTCTCAAACTCTTGTGCCAGCCTAACCTCTTTGACAAAATATTTACTTGAGGCACTCCCTGAGATTTTAAGTTAATATTTCAATAATTGAACAACATATTTCAATGTTTACAGTTCTGTGACATCATCGAAGCTCCCTGTTTTTTTACAGTGCATTGTGGGATGTTTTAGGGAGCGAACGTTTCAGTGCACTGGAAGGATTTTGCAATTGAGATTAGCCATATTGGCCAACTCCCTGATCAGTGCTCTGACTACTGAACTAGGGAGCTGATTGAGACGCACCCATAGTCTCAGCCTAAGACATCACTCCCACGGACTGTGGGCTAAACGTCTGATGCATATGCCACACAAGATTGGAAACACTTTGGGAGTTTCAAAGTCGTTATCTGATTGGTTGAATTCTACAGGATTTCTGGGAGACGTGTGTCGCATTCTTTAGTGGTACCCCTGGAAACAAAGCCGTCGTGATGCCAAACCCCCTTATGGAAGAAGAAAGCCATCGTGTTTATAACTGTGGCAATGAGTGCTTATTAGGATCAACTAAATGCTGGGTTTTCAAAATTATGTGAAGTTCCCAGCACCATTGTTGCAGTAAAATTGAACAACATTCTTGAATGAATTGCATGCCAGTCTGTTATTGTGGGTACACTGACTTTACATTGTCATGCCCCTAAACATGACACTAAGCAAAACGAATTGTGATTAGTGGCTTTGTCAGTCAGACGTCCTCTTGTGCGGTCCTTGGCAAATGAAAGCTCTATGGAGCCCAGACCATCAGCACCAAGTTCGAGGCCTCTCTCTGTGGAGCTTGCGTATTGTGCGTCTGATATATGTTGTATGTCCCCTACATGAAAAATAACAGAGACAAAAAAAGGTTCTTTATTGGCATGTTTCCATAAAGAACCTTTAACATCACAGAAATTTGAACAAAAGCTTCTCTATAGTGCAAAATGCTCCTGGAAGGCCACTGTCCTGTAGAGTTTAGCTTCAACCACAATTAAAGGGGAACTATGCCGTTTTTTTAGCTTAACTGAACAGCTTCAGAGTTATTGGAATTGTTATATGACTTTTTTCGGGTTGAATGGTGACCGTCTTGTGAGTGCAGAGACGCTCTGCGTGAGTGGTATTTACGACAGTGACGTTAAATACAAGTACTCTACAGCGAGTTTGGGGTCGCTGTTTGAAAAAAAACGGAATTCCTGCATAGTGTGCCTTTAAACAAACCAGAACCAGCTAATAAAAGTCTTACTAAGCATACTAGAAAATTCCAGGCAGGTGTGTTGATGGAAGTTGGAGCTAAACTGCTGGACAGTGGCCTTCCAGAACTGAGTTTGGACACTCCTTCTATAGTGAAAAATTGTTCGTTAGAGTTTTAAAATGTTCTTCACACTATGAAATGGTTCTTTAAAAACAAATGTTAATTGAAAGGTTATTTGAGGAACCAAAATGGTTCTTTTATGGCATCGTTTTGAAAATCCCAGTGAGCAACCTTAATTTTTAAGAGAATATGTGCAAATACTTTTTTTAACGGCTGCATATGCCATTTAAAATGCTTCCATAACTGTTGTCTCTTTGTCCTAACAGCCTGAATGGAAAATAGCAGATCCAATTTGTACTTTTCTGTTTTCAATACTTGTGCTCGGAACTACATTTACCATCCTGAAAGACATATTCAAAATACTCATGGAAGGCAAGTGATTAGTTGATCCGTATATGATTGTAAATGCCCTAAATGTTGACACAAAAGCTAATGGATAAGTGGTTAGTTCACCCACAAATAAAAATTCTGTCATCATTTACTCACCTTCGTGTCATTCCAAACCTGTAAGACTTTCGTTCATCTTTGAAACAAAACTGAATGATGTTTAAATAAATCTGAGAGCTTTCTGTCCCTCCATTGACAAATACATAACTAACACTTTGACACTTCAAAAAGTTCATAAAGAGATCGTATAACTAATTCATATAAATCAGGCGGTTTAGTCCAAATTTTCTGAAAAGACAGGATCGCTTTATATAATGAACAGATTGAATTTAGGCTTTTATTCACATATAAACATTCTTCAGTGCACAGATCAGTTGTGGTAAATGGAAGCTCAAGCAAGTTCGCTTGACATGCGAGAACTAATGAGGTTCATTCTCATGTTACGCAGCATGTTTGAGCTTCTGCAAGAACCAATCAGGTTCATTCTAGTGTTACGCAGCACGTTTGAGCTTCATCAAGAACCGGTTTGTTCTCGCTTGTCAAGCAAGTACGGTTGAGCTTCTGTGTTCGCCGGTCAATGTTTATATGTGAATAAAAGCTGAACAATCTGTTCATCATAAAAAGCAATCCAGTCTCTTCAGAAAATTTTGACTAAATTAAACGCTTGATCCATATGGGTTAGTTTAACAATCTTTTTATGATCTTCATTTGTGTACTGAAGATAAACGAAAGTCTTATGGGTTTGGACCGACATGAAGTGAGTAACCCTGTTGGTTTTGGGTGAACTAACCCTTTAATGTTTTATCTGAAGGAGTCCCGCATGGCATTGACTTTGACTCTGTGAATGACGTTCTGCTGGCAGTGGGCGGAGTCAAATCTACACACAGTCTGCGCATGTGGTCTTTAACTGCGAGTGAAACACATCTCTCAGTTCACGTGGTCATAGGTAATACATGTACACGTTTAAATGCTTCTTTAAAAATGTCTGTTGTTTAACCCAAACAGATAATTTAATTTCCAGATGAGCAAACCAGCCCACAGACTGTGCTTATGGACATGAACAAAATACTCCAGATAGAATATGGATTCAGCAATATCACTGTTCAAATGGAGTCTTATTGCTTACAGTGCCAGGAACCGATGGACTGACATAGGATTTCAGCTTCTCATTACACGGGTTGAGTGTAATATACATGTATATGAATATACATTTTTACAATAGTTTTCTAAGGCACACGTTTTTGTCATTAAGGGACTGTACTGTGCACTTTGAAAGAAAGAATAACACAGTGACAAGATTATGAAGTGTTCAAAAGGCAAGATGTAAAGATGCTTTATCTGAGAATATGCTTTTTTTTAGACACAAACTGTGACATGTTTGTCAGCATTTTGTTAATCAATGTGGTCAAAATTTGAATGAAAATAACTGTTCCAAAACCAGCATAAGCCTCTTCTCCTTTTGTTTTCCATGGAAGAAAGAAAACCATATGGGTTTAGAACATGTAGACTGTAAAAGAAATGAAAAGATGGACTTCAGAAGCTTAATAACGACATGAGCGATCAGTAAATGGGTTCAAACAATGACAGATTTTATGACTGATGTCATCTTGACAAATTAGGTCATATTTGTTCTGCAAATTCAAATGTATATTTTACTCAAGATGGAAATGCAAACCACACATCACAAAACAACAACGGTTAACATTTTTCTCCTGGTTCATAAATATACATCTTCGATTATATTATTCAAGTATAATCCACAGCCAAAGACCCTCCATTTACTGCTGTAAAGATAGTTAAGCTTGAAGCCAAATAAAGTGCATACTCATCATTCTAGCATAATGCATTTAATTCTTTTCAAATCCATTTTTGTCTGGTACACACACACATTGATATGCCCACTGGTTCATTTTGCAGTTTCCTTTTGCCGATCTGTCCAATATTTAGCGTAGGCCTCATGGAACATGTTCTTGCAGCTGATCTTGGCCTTCAAGCAGGAGCAGATGAGGAAGGAGCCGCCCATCTTGCGGTGCAGAGAGTAGGTTTCCTCTGGCGGAGGAGTCAGACGCTCCTTCAGCATCACAGGAATCAGACTGTGGATCCGCTCTGTTGTGCTCTGGGAACCGAAGTCAAACGGCTCGTCTGACGCGAATGCTTCCCCGAGGATCATCACCGCATCCACATGGGCGTCCTTCATCGCCTGAAATGTTGAAAAGAATGAAGTAAAATTGCACTCAAGGTTGTGCGCCATTCAGAACTGAATTGAGAATTTAATTTTAAAATTTGAATTGAGGTTAAGAAGGAAAAAGGTTGCAAAACTGTGATGCAAATTTTATTTTATAGAAGTAGAATGAAAGACCCCCTGTGGTGAAAATAAAGCTTTAAAAAAGGTTTATATGTCTGTGGTTTTTTTATGCTTTAAGACAAACAATGTGCAAATTCACCAGTTAACACCATTGCTGAGTATTTTCTCCTTAAAACAGCAGTGAAAAAAAAAGAGTCTCAAAAACACGGTTCGAAATCGCAGGTGTTCCTATTTGGTTATGCTGCAGCAAGATAAAGAAGAACCCCATAAAAATCTAGACAGGTGGTGCTGGGGAGGGGGCAGAACTGAGCTCCATCTAGTCGGGCCGGAAAAATAAACGTGAGTGTAGTCAGGAAGAAGCGATTGATTGTCTGCAGAACCGGCAACGAGACAGCATGGAGTTTCATTACTGAACTTGGTATTTATTTTAATAATTTAATAAATCAAATAATGGTAATTTAATAATAATAATTTATTTTAATTAATACAATATTTTACTACTTTGTTGTGTAAGTATGTAAAGTTACTATAAATTATAATTTAGTAAATATGGGGTCAATTGCATTCCCACTTTACATTTACATTTAATCATTTAGCAGACGCTTTTATCAAAAGCGACTTACAAATGAGGAGCAATAGAAGCAGTTAAACTAACAATAGGACCAAAATATGTAAGTGCTTTGACCCTTCCCAGTTTGGTCTAATGCAGTATATACTTTTTTTTTTAAACTAGATATAGAGTAGAAGAGAAAAGAAAGTGTTAGTATTAATGGATCAAGTGTTGCCGAAAAAGATGCGTCTTCATCCGTTTCTTGAAAATTCTCACTTATGAATGTTCAGTGTTTACTCTGCAAATGGATTCTCTCAAACAAGCTACAAAATGTTTGTGGCAATGGCCTAACAGGATATGATGCATCCAAAACCATCATAGAGGTTTTGGGCAGGTCAAACATGTTATTTTTAGGTCTTGTGGGCTCTTTGGACTGAATTATTGTACCTTTGACTCGTATCCCGTCAAAAAGTTAATATCAATCGACCGTCTTAAAACTCCCTCTCTGTTCCTGTCCGCAGCAGCCTTGATAATCTGATCAAGAAATAATTCAAGAATTATTTAAATATGAAACAATTAAAAAAAAATATGCAGAATGTAAAGTTTACAGTGTTACCTCAATATAGACATCAGTGAAGCTCGCATCAAAACCTCTAGTGGCTCCAAAGTCTAACAGAGCAACCTGCATATAAATTCCAGACAATATTTATTGCAATCAAAACAATTCAGATTAAACGATTCCAGATATAAAATGAAAACAAAGAAATACCTTGTGTGTTTGTGGGTCAAAGAAGAAATTGGACCAGTTGGGATCCGTCTGCATGTATCGAAACTCAAAGAGTTCACGCAAACACAGAGTCAGAATCTGCTCACATATCTGACAAAGAGTACATATGAACATTATGAATGTTCAGGACTACAAAAAGACCTTTTTAAAGACTACATAAGTCTGGAAGCATGTGTGGCCGGCTTCACCTCGTTCTTGAGTTCCTGTGGCAGGTCATCGGCTTTATCCAAAGGGAAACCGGAAACCAGCTCCGTGGTGAGGACGTGCTGGCTGCTCAGTTCATCCACAACGTTTGGCACGTAGAAATAAGGATGGCCCTTCAGTAACTCCCTGTAATGATATTAACAGACACAGAATGTTACACCAGTGCCACAGAAGAAATATTGTACTGTACATACACAATATATTACAGAATGTTCCAGAAACACTAAATCGAACATGATGCATTTGCATATTTTAACACTAATCTTACACATTGGTATTATTTATATTCTAAAAGGTGCAGTCATGAAGTCAATTTGATTTATGATATCTAACTCTATAATGAAATGCAGTTCATAATTCCAATATATGTTAATCAGTGTTGTTCTTATAAATAACTAAAACTAAAAAATATTTTAAACATTTTTTTGTTAATTGAAAAAAAGTTAACTGAAAAGATTATTAGAAATGTTTAAACAGATTGAAATAAAATAAGTTCAAGTTGAAATACTAAAATTATTAAAACTACAATAAAAAAAGACAAAAGCACAAACTTAACCAAAATGACAATAAAAACTGAAAATATAAAAATAAAAGCTAATAAAAAATATGAATAAGTATTAAATAGCCTACAAATAATACTAAAATAACAGCTTAAAATCTCATTTGAGTCTCATTTAAATATCAAAAAGAACTACGCAGAGATATGGTCCACATTTTGGATCTAGTTATTCAAATACTCACTGGAATTTCTTGGCACATTTGGCTTCCCGTACATAATCACACTCCAAAGCCAATTCCCTGCTCATGACCTCTATGAGATGCTCAGGAAACAAACCTTCAAGCGAACAGAAAGACAAACATGTTTACAGTAGAACTGAAATCAAAAGCATTGTGACACAAAATGATTCATACCTTCAGGTAAAGCATTGCTGATACTGAGGAGTGTCATTAGGTTGTTCACGTCACTGTTTATACTTTTGGCCACTCCTGGATACTGACAGCACATAATAATGTTCAATTAATTAATATCTAGATCTAGCAGCACAAAGCACATACATGTGAAACACTACGAAACAAAAGCAGCTCTCGAACCTGGATTTTCATGGCCACTTCTCTGCCGTTCTTCATTCTGGCCAGGTGAACCTGACCGATGGAGGCCGCTGCAAACGGACGCTCCTCAAAGTACTCTAGTTTATCCTGCCAGTTTGGACCCAGATCACTGACCACCGTTTTCTGTCCGAATGATAAACACATCGTAAAACAAAACCATATTTTGTTTTTAAACTTATAAGCCGTCTTATCTTATTATCTCAGGCTAGGTCTACACCAATCCAGATTTCTCTGTTTTGGCTTTTTTTTTCTGCAAAAACTGAGCTTTTTTTAAATGGATACATTTGGAAATTTTCACGTTTAGTGTGGACTGTTAAAACTGAGATGATGCATTTTTGAAAAAGATTGAAAAAGATTTATGCATGTTTAGTCATGTTTTATGATGACATTTACTCAAAATTGCTGTCCTGCTGTAAAACATGAAGGTAATTGCGTTATAGACCATACAGTGCGACCTAGTGAGCTTAAACTAAAAAAAAGCAAAAAAGCACAAATAAATACAATATAACAGTGTGGACGGAGACCGTTTTACAATGCATTTTTTTATGTATCTGGATTTATGTAGATGTAGCCTTAAAAGTCATTGTTTTTTTTTTTTCTTAAAGGGATAGTTCACCCAAATATATCATTACTTTTTCTCATTACTTACTCACCCTCAAGTTGTTTCAAACCTGTATGAATTTCTTTCTTCTGTTGAACACAAAAGAAGATATTTTGAAGAATGTCGGTAAATAGTATTTAAAAAAAAATACTATGGAAGTCAATGGGATCTATCAACTGTTTAGTTACCGACATTCTTCAAAACATTTCAACTATCCCTTTAATATATTTCTAATTTCAGCTCAACAGCAAAACATTTTAAATTAGACATTAAATAACTTGCAAATGTTTTTTTAATGTCAACTTTAAGCAGTGTTGGGGAAAGTTACTTTTTTAAAAGTAATGCATTACAATACTGTGTTACTCCCAAAGAGTAACTAATGGCATTACTTAGTTACTTCTTATGGGAAGTATTGCGTTGCATTAATAATATTAATAATAATAATACATTTTATTTATAATGCGCTTTTCTCACACCCAAAGCGCACAAGAAAAACACATTACATTTGCGTTAATTTTTCTCATCTGGGCTGGACTTGGTTGTTAGTTTTTAATAACAAAAAAAGGTCTTACTTTTGGGCCCTTTCACACTAAAGTGAAATAAGTAAAATAATAATAAAAATTTCATAAGTGAAATGACGCAGAAGAAAGTTCAATACTCTAACTTTAGGAATAAAAACGACTCGGTTACTAACGTAACCTTGGTTCCCTGAGAGGAGGGAACGAGTATTGCGTAAGTAGCTTACGCTATGGGGAAAACTGAATATTGAGAATATTGAAGTCTTTATGTAAAACGCATTGCAGCTGCACAGCTGACAGCAATGAGCGAAGGCAGCTCGGTCATTGGCTGTGCTACGGCAACTTGCTCGAACCAATGACGGGGCGACTCTGAATGCGCGGCCAATGAGCGCGCTTCGCGCCCGCGCGCATCAGAGCCCACCAAGATGGGCGTGGCCAAGAGCTATATATTGGACGCCCCGTCATGAGAGTTCTTTAGGTTAAAACGACTGAAGCGAACTAACCAAGCACAAGCACGGCAGCTTACGCAATACTCGTTCCCTCCTCTCAGGGAACCGAGGTTACGTTAGTAACCGAGTCGTTCCCTTTCGAGAGGTCTCTCCTATTGCGTAAGTAGCTTACGCTATGGGAACACCATGCAAAACGCTGTGCGTGCTGAACTTCGCCTTATGATAGCCAGAGGCAGGGGCCTGAGCTGAAAAGCAAAGTTATCCAACTAGCCGGCAGAGGCGAGCTTTATATGTGGGAAAAAAATACAGAGCGGCTAGAAGGCGCTCAGTGTGACACAAGCACATACATAATCTAGATACGAACTCGTAGTTCAACTAGCATCATGCTGATAATACATTGGAATGCAATGTCGGGACCTGTAGGTTGTAGAACCTGATAAATGTGGATGGTGAGGCCCAGCCTGCCGCCGCACAAATATCCTCGATCGGTATCCCGCTCGACCATGCCCAGGAAGAAGCCACACTCCTGGTGGAGTGTGCTTTGACTCCCCAGGGGCATTGAAGTCCCTTAGCTTCATAAGCCAGCGCTATAGCCTCAACTATCCAGTGAGAGATTCTCTGCTTTGAAACGGCGGAACCTTTCGTACGGCCGCCAAAGCATACAAACAGTTGTTCTGTCTGTCTGATTAGGGCAGAACGCTCCAAATACACTCTGAGAGCCCTAACGGGGCAGAGTAGATTAGCGTCGTGTTCGTCTGCTGGAGACGATAGCGCAGTTAGGGAGATAACCTGTGCTCTGAAGGGAGTGGTGAGCACTTTAGGAATATACCCATGTTTTGGCCTAAGGACGACCCTGCAGTCGTTAGGTCCGAATTCTAGGCAGGCAGCGCTTGTCGAAAGCGTGTGCAGGTCGCCCACTCTCTGGCGAGTGCCAGCAAGAGCGCAGTCTTGAGCGAGAGCTGTTTAAGGTGCACGGTTCGGAGTGGTTCGAACGGGGGCCCTTTAAGAGCGTTTAGGACAGTAGCTAGGTCCCAGATCGGCACTGAGGGGGGGCGTGAAGGGTTCATCCTCCTAGCGCCTCTTAGGAAACGAATAATTAGGTTGTTTCTTCCCAATGGACGTTCCATTACAGGGTCGTGTGACGCTGTGATGGCCGCCACATATACTTTGAGCGTGGAGGGGGTGCGGCCCGCCTCCAGAAGCCCTTGTAGAAAAGCGAGTACGTTCGTAATCTCGCATGTTTCAGGGTTCAGGCCCTTGGCATTACACCAGTCACTAAACACTTTCCATTTCTGGGCATATAAGCGTCTCGTGGAGGGCGCCCGCGCCTTAGCGATGGTTTTTAACGCTCCGCTCGTGAGGTTCCTGGGAACCCGTTGAGGGGCCATGCATGAAGGGCCCACAGATCGGGGCGGGGATGAAATATCATCCCGCTGGCCTGACTGAGGAGGTCTGGCCTCAGTGGAATCGGCCGTGGTGCAGATTGCATTTGCATCAGATCTGGAAACGATGTTTGGTTCTTCCAGAGTGGGGCTATCAGAAGCACTGCGTTTTTCTCCTCTCTGACCCGACTGATGACCTGTGGCAGCATCGCGATCGGGGGAAAGGCATATAAGGGGCGGCTCGGCCAGCTCTGGGCGAGCGCGTCCGTGCTTTTCGTGAAGAAAAGAGAGCAGTGCGCGTTCTCCTTGGAGGCGAAGAGGTCGATCTCCGCTTTGCCAAAGGTTTTCCATAACCACTGAATCGTCAGCGGGTTGAGAGCCCATTCTCCTGGGAGAATCTTGTCTCTGGATAGCATGTCTGCCCCTGGTTCAGGGCGCCTGGCACATGCGCTGCTCTCAGCGAGCGCAAGTTGTGCTGGGACCATAAGATGAGTCTCCTGGCCATTGAATGCATGGAGCTCGACCTGAGTCCACCCTGGCGATTTATGTACGACACTACCGTCATGTTGTCCGTTCGGACCAGGACGTGTTCGTTTTTTAGATGTGGAAGCAGGGCTCTGAGAGCCAAAGCGACCGATTTCATCTCCAGACAGTTTATGTGTAGGCGCTTCTCCGGGTTTGACCAAAAGCCGGAGACAGGCCTGCCCTCGTAAAGGGCCCCCCAACCTATTTTGGAGGCATCTGTCGTGATCATCTTTCTCCTTGTGTTTACACCCAGACTCACGCCTGACTGGTACCAGTCGGCGGCTTTCCAGTGCGTCAGGGCTTTTATACAGCCGTGGTTTGCTCTGATTAAAAAGTGGCCCGAACGCCACGCGTGAGTAGGGACGCGGCTCTTGAGCCAGCGTTGGAGAGGGCGCATATGCAACAATCCTAGCTGGAGTACGGCCGATGCTGAGGCCATGAGACCGAGCATCCTCTGAAACGATTGACGGGGGCGCGCGCGCCCGCCCTGAATGATGTTGCAAGGCGCCGGATGGTGAGCGCACGCTCTGATGAAAGACGAGCTGTCATTTGCATCGAGTCTAGAACTATTCCCAGGAAAGAAATCCTCTGGCTGGGAGATAGTATGCTTTTTGCAAAATTGATTCTTAGACCCAGGCATTCTAAATGGCTGATAATCCAAGATCTGTGTGTTATTAACTGACTCTCTGATTGTGCTAGGACCAGCCAATCGTCGAGATAATTCAGTATTCGCACTCCCCTTCGCCTCAAGGGGGAAAGTGCTGCATCCATACATTTCGTGAATGTACGGGGAGCCAGGGACAAGCCGAACGGAAGTACTGTGTACTGGTAAGACTGTCCCTCGAAAGCGAATCTCAGAAACGGCCTGTGATGAGGCGCTATTGGAATGTGAAAGTAAGCATCTTTCAGATCCACTGAGAGAAACCAATCTCCTGGGCGTACTTGCGCGAGGATATGTTTGGTTGTTAACATTCTGAACGAGCGAATCATTAGTGCTTTGTTCAGGTGTCTGAGATCTAGGATGGGGCGGAGACCGCCATCTTTTTTCGGGACGAGAAAATAGCGGCTGTAAAAACCTGCCTCGCTCATAGAGGGGGGAACAGTTTCCACAGCGCCCTTTTCTATTAGTTTGCGCACCTCGGTGCGTAGAACATGTGAACACTCCTTTCTCACTTTCGTCTCGACCACAGTCGTAAAACGTGGTGGTCTGCGAGCGAACTGGAGCGAGTATCCGTGTTTTACTATATTCAATACCCATTTCGGCATATCTGGAATGTTTTCCCATGCCGCTGCGTGTACAGATATGGGCTGAATACAGGCTAGGGGCGGGCCGCTGTGACGTAGGGACCCGGCCAGCGAATCGCTTGAGCTCGTAGCTCTCAGAGGCGCGGGCGCGCGCTGAGCAGCTGAGTGAATGGGCGCGTGTGTGATTACAACAGCGCGCGCTATGTCTGTAAAGCTCGCAGCCTGAGCTGGGGTTGTGCTTGACACTGTAAGGACAGTGTTTATAAGTGGGGGTGCATAAACAGTGGTAGGCACACGAGTCACTTTTATAATGTTTCCCGCTTTTACTGGGGATGAATTCATAACTGTGTGAACAGTGCTTGTGTGTAGTGGTGCGTACATGACCGTAGGCACGTGATCTACATTCATGGGGCGCGCAGCCTGAGCTGGGAATGAATTTGGCACTGTTTTGACAGTATCTGGGAATGCACACTTTGTGGACATGTGAACCCTTAGTGACACAGGCAGAAAAAGACTCTTTTTGTGTTTTCTGTGCGTCGCCGTAAAAACGGCGTTTGTTTGCAGGTGAGCGAGCTCTGTGACTGGCCCATTGACTGCTGTATGGACATTTCCAGCGGCCTGTAAGGGGACTGGGTAATGTTTGAGATGTTGCAGTGAGAGTGGTCCGGCTTTTGCGAGACACGCACTCTCTCTTCTCATTCCTGTGGCTAGGAAGGCTTTCGAGGCTCAGGGTTCAGCACAATCTTGGGCCGAGGACCCCGTCGCTCAGGAGGCGGCTTGCGGTTGTGGGAGCGCGAGCGGCATCAAGCGTCAGCCTGAGGCGCGGGCTGAGAGGCGGTGGGAGCTGCTCTAGCCCGCTGCGGCTGTGGCGGTCTCTGTCTGCTCTGCGATGAACTGGAGCGCTTGGGCAGGAAATGGCGCATAGCTTGTGAAGTGTTCTGGGCCTCAGTGAAGCGTTCGGCGAAACCTTTAACCGCCGGTCCTGGTGGAGATAGGCGCGTCGAGAAACGGCGCCTTATCCGTGTCCTTCATCTCCGTCAGAGTCAGCCACAGATGGCGCTCGAGAACAGTCAAAATAGCCATGGCACGGCCAATAGACTGGGCGGTGGCCTTCGTGGCTCGCAGAGCTATGTCAGTTGCGCTGCGTAGGTCCTTGAAGGCTTCGGGTTCGGGGCCAGACTCGTCCATGGAGCAGAGAAGCTTGGCTTGGAACACTTGAAGTACCGCCATTGAGTGAAGCGCTGAAGCAGCTTGGCCGGCGGCGGCGTAGGCGCGACCGGCGAGAGCAGAAGTAGTGCGGCAGGGCTTCGAGGGGTGGGAAGCTTTGGCTTTCCATCCGGTGGTGGAGGGCGGGCAGAGATGATTGGCCACAGCCTCCTCGAGGGGCAGCGTTCCCTCGTAGCCTCTTTCCTTCGCGCCGTCCACAGAGGAGAGCGACGAAGAAAAAGAAGGCTTTAGACGCGCAGAGTGGAGGGCTTTCCATGACTTGGTGAGTTCGTCATGAACTTCCGGGAAGAAGGGAGAAGGCCTTTGCCGAGGGGCCTGCTGGCGCCCATGCAGAAACCACTCATCCAGTCAGCTTCGGGTTGGTTCTTCGGGAGAAGACCAATCGAGCCCGAGGTCCTCCACGGCCTTCGAGAGGACGCGGATAATCTCAGTATCCATGGTGGAGCACCCACTCGTGCTAGCTAGCGTCGACGGGGCGGGGTCGAAAGTGGAGCCCGGCCAGTCGTCAGATGCAGCGTCGATGGACAAGCTGTCATCCACTCCCCCGTCGTCACAAGGCCCACCGCTCTGCTAGAGGGGTGTGGGTCCGACTGAGTGAACTGAACCGGCGGTGGGGAAGGCAAGAGCAGCGGTGAAGCACGCGGAGACTGGCTCGGCGTGACGTCACTGAGCTCAGGTTCAGGAAGCCTCTGTGAGCGGCGCTTTTTCTTAACGCGCGGCTCAAACAGAGGGGTGGGGGCGATGGACTCGCTCGCGGCGAAAGCGGCGAAGCGAGCCCGCAGTGTGGAGAGACCCAGGTCGTCACATTCCGGGCATCCACCCTTGGTCAAAACAGCTTCTGCGTGGTCCCGGCCCAGGCAGCGAGCACAGATGATGTGACGATCCCAGTCCGGGAGAAGGTCTCTGCACGACGCACAGGAAGGGATTTGAAACAACGCCTCAGAAAATTGCTCTTTTACAAATGTCGCGGGGCGAACAGATGTAAAATACTTGCGTGTGTGGCACGCCGGATGGCTCAGTAAAGATGGCGTTCGAAGGCGGCTGAAGGTGCCGACGTCCTCGTAGCAATCCCGCTGGTATGCTTTTCCATGGCGGCGAAGGCTTTCAATAATCCGGAGGATCCAGCGAAGAAGGTGTTCGCTGAAGGAGATTAAATCTAAAGAACTCTCATGACGGGGCGCCCAATATATAGCTCTTGGCCACGCCCATCTTGGCGGGCTCTGACGTGCGCGGGCGCGAAGCGCGCTCATTGGTCGCGCATTCAGAGTCGCCCCGTCATTGGTTCGAGCAAGTTGCCGCAGCACAGCCAATGACCGAGCTGCCTTCGCTCATTGCTGTCAGCTGTGCAGCTGCAATGCGTTTTACATAAAGACTTCAATATTCTCGAGAAAATTTTCCCATAGCGTAAGCTACTTACGCAATAGGAGAGACCTCTCGAAAGGGAACACAAATGTGATGTTTATCTAAAGTCATTTTTGCTTATTGGTATGGTTGAATTGGATCATCAAAGGTCAGCAGCAAATACATGGATTAATAAAGTGAGATTAAATACATAAAGTATATTATTCATTTTGAAGAATAGTCTGAGTAAATGCATGCTTAAATTTATTCTAGAACTAAAATAACCATCATTTTTAAATAGCGCACACAACGCCTCTGCACTTACTACCGATTTCTCTCAATATGGGGACAGGAGAGCTGTCAGGCAATACATTGAAAAACAAAGTAACTTGTGTTATATATTTGAAAAAGTAATTTTAAAAGTAAATATAAAAGTAATCGGTTACTTATTACTTGAAAAGGTAATCTGATTACGTAACTTACGTTACTTGTAATGCATTACCCCCAACACTAACTTTAAGATGTAAAAGCTGTTTGTGTTTTCAACTCTCACATTTGAGGCTATACCATCATTTGCTTGGTGGGCATGAAGTCGGCGCTCTGTCGAACACGGTCAAAGATCTTTGCAAGCTGAGGGTTGATGAAAGCATCGTCTGTGGACAAGAAAAGATGAGCAGAACCAAAGATCAATGTGTAGCAGATCATGCAAATATGATCTTTTACAGCATGAATGGCATGAAGCACTAAAAAAAGCTTTGCATGGTTATGGTGGCCAGCTGCTTTTCTTATTTTGGGTCGTGACATATTCCAGCTAGCTGCGTCCTTCACCTCAATGACATGGTACACAATACACCTCAATGACATTGCAAATAATACATTATCGCCCTTTTAAAAGACAACAACAGATTGAAAGAGACTTAAAGTGACCTTATCAGATATCTGTCTGGATCTACTTTCCTTTTAACAAGTGGAAAGATACAGATTGCAGTCGGCAACATATACAGCCCTACACTGTGTCGAGGGGAAGCGGTGCAATGAGATTTCAGAATGACATATGTGTCAAATTGTTTTATATATTTCAGCTGCGTGCAGTGGTGTTTTAAAATGAGGCAAAGTCCTTGCAGTTTAACAAAAAAATTTGTATATCAAATGTAAATTCATTCATTCAATTCTATTTTGTATTTTGACACTATGTAATTAATGTTCTATTTATTAAAACCAAGCATAAATTAATCAAGTTAGTGTTTTTACGCAGTTTAACATTTATTCTAAAATAACTAAAGGCAGTAATATTACAATTTTTTAATAATATTCTAATTGCTCACAAAAAAAACAGTCATCATGTTTTCAGGCATTTTAATTAGTCTTCCCATTAACGCCATCATTTTGTTCATTCAGACTGATTTGTGAACTTGCACGTAAAAAAGAGGCGGGATTAATCGCATGAACCAATCATATCCAATCATAACTGTTCATATCCGATCATAATGCGATAGAGGCATAGGCTTCTCTCACATGACTTCCTCCCCATTCATTCTCAATTACCCCCCAATCAAACCCAGCACACGCTTTAGGGGGTCTGTTAAAACTCATTGGTCTCAGGGAAGGCAAGAGAGAGCCTCTCAGCGTCCCGCAGTAACTTTACCTGCTGGTGTCGCTGTGGGAGAGTGTTACTTTAGAAAAACAAGTGATTCATACACTTTTAAATGTCATATTTTGTTATATTTACACTGTTTTATTTTTTGTTTATGTTTTCTCATATAATTTCTTTGAGGAGACACTGCCAGCCTCGCCTGCTCGGAGGAAACATCCCTGATCTGGGGTACTTCAAATAAATAATTTAGCTTGCACTGAATGTAAAAATTTTGCAATAGTGTTCATTATCTCTACAGACAGATGTGTTTGGAGGAATCTCTCACCCTGAATGCTGAGCATCTGTCCTAGTTTAAGTGCGGCTCCTCTCACTTTGCAGAGAGTACGAACAATCCTTTCAGCATTGGCTTCTGATATGAACGGGTTTGAGTCCAGAATTGCTTTTTTCTGCCCTGCCAAAGAGGACAGAGGAATTAAATAACCCAACTTGTAAATCACAGCCAATCAATTATTGAACCATAATGTCCAAACACATTTTCCCACCTGATTTACCTCCAGATGCAAGACTCTTCTTTGCCACCTCAGCAATGGCTCCAATGCCCAGTCCAACCGCTAAACCTGTGGGGATAATGAAATATTTTGCATTTGCTTGTTTGCCAAAGCCTTTTTTGAGCTAATTAAATAAGCAATCACACTATAATGGGTGTTATCTCACCTCCAAAGTTCACCAGCCTTCCCAGTCTCGTGACTGGCACTTTTATCTCTCTGGAACTCTCACTTAACTGAGAAAACAACAGTAACAAATGTAATCGGAGAAGGTGTTTTTATAGTCACTGCTTTAAGTTAAAATTATAACTGTAATGCTGCATAAATGTTAAAGTATTCAAAGTAAATCAGACCATAATATTTGAACTTCAACACTTTTAATCAGGGCTGTGTAACCCACAAGAATTTACAGTTTAGTGTGCTGTACCTTTTGCTTATGTTTTCTGGAATCAGGTGTTTTGGCATCTTTGGTTGAGTCGACACCTTCTCTTTTCAGTCCACTGTAATATCTGTGATCTTGATGGAATAAACAGATCTGTCCATAGACGTGCTGTTGAGCTGGACGCATCTCTCCAAATAGCCTGTGTCCAGATCTCCCCAAATACCTGTCCCGACCCCTGGCACATTTAACAACAACACCCCTAAACCTGGAGGCATTTCGGTGGCTGCCATACTCCTGAAAACAAGCATGCAGGACAAAGTAAAAATCTGGTCTGGATGAATAGATGAAGCTTTGGAAATGTTGACTTCAAATCATGGCAGATAAATAAAGTTCACTCAGACAGCAGCTTGTCAATCTTACCTGTTGTTTAAGGTGAGGAGTGTTAAAACTGACTCGTTTTTGACCTCCGAGTGTAACTTTTCTGAACCTGTTGATTCCCCTCATCAATAACATTTCAGCTGCCATTGTTACTTTCAGAGCTGTAAAAGCATTAGAACTGTCAGACAATTTCTTTTGTTTATATATATATATATATATATATTAGTGCTGGGCAACGATTAAAATTTTTAATCGCGATTAATCGCATGATTTTCTTGCGATTAATCACATTGTTATGCGCAAAATTGAATAATGACTTCTAAAGTAGTGTATTGCGCACTTTTGATTTAAATGTACTGCTATATACACAAAAGTGCAATAACTTTAAACAAATAAGGTGCTTTTATACCAGCAGTATTCCCTTTACACAGTAATCTCAAATCTCAACTTAAACATGAATGTAATCAAATCAAATATTTAAACAAAGCTATTTGCCACTGCCAGGGCATTACCTTTTATCTAGTTTGTTAAAACGAGTTCAGTTTTCTTGTTTTTTTTCTGAACAGGTATCAACAGGTATCTTTTATCAGGGAGCAGCAGAAACAGTCTATGTAGTAGTCAGAGGTCATGATCACTACTACAGATATAAGTCGACCAACGTTACTTATAGTAGCTTAGGTTTGGTCATGCCACGGTTTCCCACGTAAGATTACATTAAACAGAGTAAAAAAACAATTTATACTTTATACTCACCCCGTAGCTGTGTAGCGCGCGTACACTTCGGAGTACCCTGACGTGCACCTCTCCAAAAATGTAACTTCAATTCTACGCGTACCGCAAGCGCTGTGATTACTAGAACCGCTCCCCGGGTTTCACCCAGTAGCACCTCAATGCAGTACATGAGATCCACGGGGAGGAGTCGGATCAAGATCCATGGGGTGGAGATGGGTAGGATTAGGGTTGGGTTTAGGGATTAGGGTCTTCGGCGTAAATCCGACGCAGAAGTATAAATCAGCCAAGAGTGAGGTGAAGTGGTCGAGCACAAGGTGCAGCGACAAGCGGGTGCGTTCCTGTGAAACTGTTGCGGTCATGCTCGCCTTAAGCCTTGTTTATACTCGACGCGTCCGCAAGAGCGCGAAGGTGCGCGCGGCAAAATGACGTAATTGCGGTGTGGGCGGTCGTGCGCGTTGGGTGCGCAAGACCCCATTTCGCCTGGCGGTGTGCACGGCACTTTTTGTAACATCGCGCGCGGCGCCGCATCCGAAGATGAACGACTTCGAGCCGAATCTAGCCGAACTGGTACGTCTGCACCAGCATGTTTATGATCCTTCTATACACAGCGACATTTTCATTGATGGGCGACCATAAAAGCCTCTCATTTTGTGAATAGGAACACATTTGCATTAAGCACCCAGTTTGCACTTGTCTAAAGTAACTGCTTACATTTACAAAATAAGCCTACAATAGCAGAAGTAAGCCCTGCTGATGAAATTAAGGTTTAAACACTCTTCAATAAGGCTTCAGTTGTTTAACTAGTTTGTACAAAAAAGTACAATAAACCTACTGCATTTATTACTCTTTTAATATGGATCAGCTATTAATAAACTACTAATAAACGGCAAACTACTTCTTCACTGCTGATTCCTGGTGGTTTAGAGGAGAATTACTCCGAGTCGCCCCCTGTCGTTTCACAGAATAGCACAACGGCGAGCGCATCAAGTATAAACGCCTCGTCCGTTTGGAGAGGTTCGCGCGCAGTCAGGCTTAAAGCCTTGTTTATACTCGACGCGTCCGCAAGAGCGCGAAGGTGCGCGCGGCAAAAATGACGTCATTGCGGTGTCGGCGGTCGTGCGCGTTGAATGCGCAAGACCCCATTTCGCCTGGCGGTGTGCACGGCACTTTTTGTAACATAGCGCGCGGCGCCGCATCCGAAGATGAACGACTTCGAACCGAATCTGACCGAACTGGTACGTCTGTACCAGCATGTTTATGATCCTTCTATACACAGAGACATTTGCATTGATGGGCTACCATAAAAGCCTCTCATTTTGTGAATAGGAACACATTTGCATTAAGCACCCAGTTTGCACTTGTCTAAAGTAACTGCTTACATTTACAAAATAAGCCTACAATAGCAGAAGTAAGCCCTGCTGATGAAATTAAGGTTTAAACACTCTTCAATAAGGCTTCAGTTGTTTAACTAGTTTGTACAAAAAAGTACAATAAACCTACTGCATTTATTACTCTTTTAATATGAATCAGCTATTAATAAACTACTAATAAACGGCTAACTACTTCTTCACTGCTGATTCCTGGTGGTTTAGAGGAGAATTACTCCGAGTCGCCCCCTGTCGTTTCACAGAATAGCACAACGGCGAGCGCGTCAAGTATAAACGCCTCGTCCGTTTGGAGAGGTGCGCGCGCAGTCAGCGGAGACTCGCGCTCGTGCGGACGCGTCGAGTATAAACAAGGCTTCACGCACGCGCCCGCGCCCGCTCGTTGCCGAAGTTGAATTGTCTATAACTTTTTATAAAGGACGCGCAGCACAAATCATTAGAAGAGAGACTGATCCTCGGCTCGCTGTTAGTGAGTTTCCAGAATCTAAATAGTTATTATCTATAGGTTTTATAGGTACTATCCATAGAGCGCCTGTCATTCACTCGCGGAGCGCAACCCTTTAACTGTTCACCAGAGAGAACCTGCCTCTCTCCACTGCTTGTTTGGGTGGGTTATTTGCTGGCTGACCCACCCCTCCTGTTATTTGCTGGCTGTCCCACCCCTCCTGTGATCATGGTTTGACTGTAGGCCTATGTGTATTCAGAGCCAGTGAGCAACGGACTTTCAAAATAATAATAAAAAAAAAAAACTGCGTTAACGTGCGATAAAAAAAATTGTCGGCATTAATTAATAAATTCGTTAACGCGATAATAACGCGTTAACTTGCCCAGCCCTAATATATATATATATATATGCATATATATATATATATATATATATATATATATATATATATATATGGTTTAAGTATACACACTTTACTTAAACCAAAAAATAAACTTTAACTTAAAATACAATCTAAAACCTTAAACCTTTAAATGAGTTTAATTTATACTGAAGCACTAAAATAACAACAAAAAACTATAAACACACTTAAAAATGGCAAAACACAAAAGTACTAATATATACAAAAAAATGATGTGTATGTATATATATATATGTATATATAACACTGCTATATTGAGATACTATTATAGTTTGTATTCACATTTTGAATAAATATATATACACATATAGCCTATAAAGTAAACTACACTTTACAGCAGTTCAGATTAAATTCAGAAATTTAAAATGCATTCTCCATTGGATTCAGAATGAACCCTGTTCAATTCTACAGAGATTCAACCTCCATTAAACAAATTAGTGAGTGGAGTGAACAGACCAAACAAAGCTTTCTGATCGCCTACAAGATCGCTGTTTTTAAAGCAATACAACTACTTACTTTAATCCTTGGTGACATTCACTTAAGTCTTCATTTATGATAGGCTACAACTACATCAGACTATGCTCAAACTCCACTACGTTTTCGTGAGCTCACCAAACATACGATGACATGCAATGAAACAGTGTGGAAACAGTTACCTGAGGATCTTGAGACAGCAGCAAATGTTACAAGCAGACAAAAACGGATTCACTAAACGCTTCTTCCTCCAGGAGGCGCTACGGGCAGGATTGCCAGATCTGCGTAACAAAACTAGGCCAAAAGGCCAATCAAAAATAGGCTAAAAGTAGACCAGTGACCATATTCCAAATATCAAAATATCCGGTTTCACAGACGAGGCTTAAACCTAGTCCCAGACTAAAATCCAGGTTGAACTGAAAGCAACTTGCAGTGACATATCTTAAAATATGTCAGTGCTATTGTTATGTCTCAAGATCATAGACTGTAGCTCAAGATGCACTTAATTAATGTTTTTTTCTTTTTTCTCAGGCACGTTTATAAAAGCTACTTAAATGCCTTAATTGAACTAAGGCACAATCCTGGCTTAATATAAGCCCTGTCTGTGAATGTGACATTCACATATTTTATAGTCCAGGCTGTTATGCAAAATGAAGAACACTAGCCTATAGTGATCAGAAAACATAACATCTAACAGTTTTATCACTGGTAGAATATAAAATATTTTTATACAAGCTTTCTAGTCTAATATAATTTATACAATATGTCAAACCGTTAACCCGTGGGGGGAAAAAATCAATCCGTGGCAAGTTTAAAGGTAGCCCAATTACGCAGGAAAACATCCGACTTGGCAACCCTGATTACAGACCCCCAGTTTTTAGATTAGAGAGCAAATATTGTATTTTCTGCCATCTACTGGTAAAAGCAAGTTCTGCGTTTTTATTTTTCATTGTACTAACTTTTTTGTGTTGCCTTCCATTTCTTTCTATTTACCCTAATGAACTTTTATACCCTAATGAGTCTTTGTCTCTCCTATAAATATGCTGCAAAAATCTTCACATGCTTACATTAGCTTGTAGTAAACTTGTTGCTCTATGACTTCATAAACAGGTTTGAGACCCACTGTACAGTATTTGTTTTTAATACAGCTTTTAAGCAATGATTCAATATTTTTTGAATCAGTCCAATAATCTTTACACTTTTCAGTCAAATAAATGAAAATAAGCAATGTCTTCTGAAAAAAAAAAAAAAAAAATTTCTTGATCTTAATTTCTACACAACAATACACATTTGTTTGTTTAAAGGACAGCTTTAAGCAGCTTTGCCGAGGTGCGGTATTAATGTCAAGCTTTGATAAATGTTTTTAATTTGGGGAAAAGGTGCAGGGCATTCTGGGTAGTGACCTCTATGACCTTCTCCAAGGGAATTCCTTTGATTTTGGCGATATATTCGGCACTAATGCTGATGTTCCTTGGTACATTCCTCACCTAGAGTAAAAACAGATGTAAATAAATGTCAAATCATGTTTATGACAGAAAAACTAAAAGCTGCCGTACCTGCTTCTCAGGTCCCAGCGCAGGAGCGTCCGTCTCTAAACACATGCTCTCCAGAGGAACCTGCTTCACCAGCTTCTGCTTCTTAACAAAGGTGGATATCATGTGATGTGTGACTAATACATGCACTGAGGTATTATTGTAAATTATACAAACAGATATACACTACAAGTTTAACATTTGGACAAGATCTTAAGATATTAAGAACATTTTCATATAAAGACTTTCGCTTAAATGCTTGAAATTAGTTTGTATACAAATATAAATTATATTTTTTTTTTGGTAAAATCTTAAAAAAATAAAATTCATCAAATTTGATTGAGAATGAAGCCGCCGAAATATTTAAAAATAGGTTTTATTTGTTTGACATTTCAGTCACTACATAATTCTCATATTTAGATTTCTGTTCATTTTTACTGTTAAATTATACTTCATTGTTCAAGCTTTTGATTTGGAGTGTATGTCTATTAGCAGACCACATACTGTAAAGAGAGCTTACAAATATTGGCACGAGGAGTCAAAACTACGGTGGCTAAGAGAGCTCAACTCGCTGCAACTTAAGAAAACACATGCAAATAGAAAAAAACACCCGCAAATTAAGAAAACATCTGAAACAACAGAAACACACTGAAAATAGCACAGACCACAGCGGAAATGTTTCCAGGGGACCCCAATAAGTGACGAACCCGGCTGGGACATGCTTATAGCGCAAAGTCTACTTTTATTTATTTATTTATTTTACTTCTTTTTTTTGCAAAACATACAGAGATGACATGTTTATGACATACAACTTTGTATACAATATGCAAAATGTATATGTTCAATGTCATCAGAATACAAATGAAAAATAAAAATTTTAAATAAAGAACACGAGGGTAAGATATTAATCTATACATCAGTTACATTGTACAAATTTTGCCATGTTATGTTTAAATAAGTTCCATAAGAAATGTTAGGTAATGCAGGGTCCAAAGATGAGAAGGCAAGATTTAAAGTTGAGACACTTGGTTGTGTTGTTGTGAACTTTTGCAACGCGTTTCTGTATTTGGTTGTGTTGTGAATTTTGCAGAGTGTTTCTGTATTTGGTTGTGTTGTGAATTTTGCAGAGTGTTTCTGTATTTGGTTGTGTTGTGAATTTTGCAGAGTGTTTCTGTATTTGCTTGAGTTGTGAGTATTTGGAGCACACATGTGTTGTGAAACTAATTAAGTTGTTTTTCTATTTGCATGTATTTTGTTGAGCGCGTTGAGCTCTCTGCCACCGTACACAATCTTTTAACAGTAGGTTATATTTACCTGATCACTCCTTACAATGGATGGAGGTATTGAGAAAAAATAACCAGCTTTCACACCCTCCATTGCAACTGAAGGTTTTCCGTCAAATGCATGAAGAAGTGCATTTTCTACACCTTATTGAAAACAGACAAGATTGAAATCATAAAAAGCAACAGATTTATGAATAAGCAAGCACTGTTTGTCATGCATGTTTTGGTATGTATGCATACCCAGCTCCTTCAAAAGATGGATGGTTGGTCTTCCAGCAGATCTTGAGTGTACATTCCTAACAGACAAAACTCACTGCTATATGAAAGATCATAATGTCATTTTTTATGTGCATAAATATACAAAGCCAGAAGCATGACACTTACAGAGGCAGATTTAACTGTTTCGCGATTTCAGCCTGTCGAATGAGTACCTGTCTCTGTCCGTCTTTCCCAGCGTCACTGTTGACTACACGAGGACTGAAATCCAGGCCAACCTATATGTAATGATACATATTTAAACATTTATAAAAACATCATAACACTGAATAGTTAATTTATGTACTGATGGAAGAGGAAGACTATGTTTTTTGCCTGCATTAACAAAAGTTTGACCAACAATGTTGGACTGCTCATTGCATTATGCAGTTGTGAAACAATTTTTAACAATTAAAGGTAGGCGATTTTTTTGAACAGTTTTAATTACACTGGTTTAAACTCTCTTCTCATCCTGATAGCAATCAATACTAGAAGTGGTCTAAATATTAAAATATGTACATATATCTTTTGTGGAAGACTCAGGACCAAAAAAAAGTTCATCCAATCACTGCACTCGGTCCGAATGCAATGATAGTATGTCCCACCTGTCTGTCAACATATGTATACCTCCGCGCACCTGCTCGCGCAGAAATCACACGTCATCAGCGCGTTTCGTGAGGTTATGCAGAGTTAGGCCTTGTCCACACTAATATGTTTTCGTTTGAAAACATCTTTTTCTATCTTTTATTAAAGAAAATTAAGCTTTTTGAAAACGCTCTCCAAAGTAGATAAATTTGGAAATGCCGTTTTCAAGTTGTAGTGTTGACTGTCAAAACGGAGGTATTATGACATAAGTTTAGTCATGTGACGCATATTGAACCCATGGATATTTATGTTTATACCGATATTGTGCCTGTTAGGTGCTATTCACTTTCACACAGTTGTTAAAATATGTTTACTCGCATTTTCTGTCCTGCGGCAAAACATGAGAGCAGTTGCGTTTTAGACCAAACATATGGTGACTGAGTGCGACCTGGACGCATCAGTGAATGGTGAGATATTTAGCTAAATAAAGTTATCCTGCCAGAAGAATTGCGCAATAACTTATAACTTAATTTATTTTTCCATTCCATTTTTCCATCATAGTATCATCTCAGTGAGCTTTTGTGAAGGTTTACGTATGCGCAGTAAGGTGAATTTAACGTTTTCAGACGTTTCAGTGTGGATGAGAAACTTTTGGGAAACGTTTGAAAACACAAATGTGGACGGATTAATGTAGATGCAGCCTTAGACAGACAGTCACAAACAAACAGCAGCCGCCTTTTACAGTTCCTCCTGAACCAAAACAATGAACTTATGCTGTGTTTACACCATCTCATAACCGTACTTACAAGATGGCAACCCGTGACGTTCTACCCGGAGCTGTTCACGTCCTCGGACTCGGATTTATGCGCTTCTATGTCAACAATATCAACAGTGAAATTAATCTGCACCAGTCAGGTGGTACAACTAAAGCTCTTTAAGTTGTTTACATTCATTATGATTGTAATATTATGTGCTTTGAGACATGAGGTAATTTAACGCCGTCTCTGGTGACGTTTTTGTTTGCTCTGGCTGTACACGTTCATGTGTTTTGAAGGAGGCATGGCTTTACAGATTGCTGTGAAGAGAGTTTGGGATCTCATGCTTTCAGAGCTAACTTGCTATTGCTAGCCTTTCTGAAATTGCCTACCCTACCTTTAAGGGATTCAAATCTTACAGAACTCTATTCTCTACTCATAACAACTAGTTAGACATTCAGTATGTCTAACCTCACCAATAGCCACAATGTGCTCTTTGTATTTGTCAATCAGCGGTAATGCAGCATCTAAATCCTGTGGGACAGAAAGAAGGAAACCGTGTCAGCTGTAAGACAGTAAATAAAATAAATGTATCTTTATACGCATATGTTTCAGACCTCTGGTATGGCTCCTCTGGGTTGTGCTGGATCTTGGACAGGATGAACTCCAAGACATGGCATAATGAATCCAGGGAACCTATAGGAAATTAAAGCTGTTTAATATTGAGTTTGCTGAAAATAATACACAAGATAATACGCAAGATAGACCTTTGTGAGAGCTGTATAATTTTCTCAAATTCACCAGCATGCTCTGCTACAGCAAGAAGGGCAACAAGCCCAGCCTAAAAAATAAAAACAAACATTACTGCACTCTTAATATGGATATCAGATTGGACAGAAAATATAGATTGAAATAGGTACCTTTTTAGACTCTCCAATGACATCATCAATGTCCTAAATAAACACAACACACACTCATTAAGGAACTTCTTAGATAGTTCCATAGTATTATGAACATTGCAACTATTTTTCTTTCTTACACTGTCAAAATCCTCGGCAGAAATATGACAGTGACAGTCGATATATCCTTGCATAGATGTATATTTTCAGATCGCTGAAAACCACAGTACACGCGGATCACTTCATGTAAACTAGTACATAACAGGATGTGACGAATCCCACTACAGCGAAGGTTTATGTCATGAATATTATTTAGGTCCTCCATCGTTGCTTTAGCCAATCATCGGCGAACGTCGTCTTACCTAGTTAATATTCATAAATCGAGCCTTCGCAGTGGTGGCGCTTGTTTCCAGGTTTCTGAATGAGGAAGCTTCCTCAGTTGCTGTATTTTAAACGTTTTGTTAAGCAGTTGGCAGGTATATCACGTGAGTTTATGTAGACAACCACAACACATCATGTGATCTGAAACAACTCTCATTTGATCGCTGTGAATAAGAGACAGCGGCAGCATAATGCATCACTGGGGTGTCCTGTCCCTTTATTTAATCTCGATTGGCAGCTGTCTTTGTCAATACAAACCTACGTGGGAATCAATTGATTCAAGACCCCTACCGGAATGGTTCGATCAAGCCAAATTCGGCATTTTCATTCACTGGGGAGTGTTTTCAGTTCCCAGCTTTGGCAGTGAATGGTTCTGGTAAGTCTGCGACTCTGCGTCTGGTTTGACATTAGTTTTACATTACGGCACGGAGATCAGAGTTGGGGAATGTCGGAAAAGTGCAGAACGTTCAACAGTGCATGATTATGTACAAGGCATTTTTCTGTGAATACATGAATTATGCTTTTATAAGTAACGATTCAACTTAATTTAGTCAAACACGAAGTAGCTATATAATTTATGTATGATTTATAAATGTGTTATTATAACTGTTTAATGTAAGTGTTATGCTTAAACTATTTCATATCTTATTTCTTATTGTTTTGACCTACAGATGTCAAACCACATGTAATTCAATCACTAGCTCCTGCCACATATCTTACACCGTGTGATTTTTTTGAACTGTTAAAATCTATTTAACTTCCTGGTCATGTGACCTGGTGCTGCCACACACTGTGTTATAACAGCAAATATCGCTTGCACAACTTGCATGTAGCTATGTGTTTTTTGGGAAAATGTCTGTGTTGATTTTATAAAAACATTTTGAATGATTTTAATCTATTTAAATTGCTAGGGTCAAGTCAAGTCACCTTCATTTATAAAGTGCTTTTAACACTATGGATTGTTTAGGGTCATGTGACCTGATTATATCACACCCTTTTTGTATGATAATTTTGCATGTTTTTGATGTTTTTATTTTTCTGAATGAGGAAGCTTACTCAGTTGTGGTATTTTGAATGTTTATTTTGCAGTTGGCAGATATGTGACAGATCATGTGAGTTTTTGTAGACAACCACACCACATCATGTGATTTTTAAACAACTCTCATTTGATCGTCGTGAGGGTATGCCTTTACAGTACTCGACAACAACATGCTTAAAACGGAGAAGTTTATTCTTTGAGTTTTCCAACACTGTCAAAACAATCCCCATTCACACGGATTCGCAAAAAAGACTAAAAACACTGTATTCTGTTGCCAGGCCATTAGATGCCGATGAAACACTATTGACTAATACGCGAATGGATAACTTCATCGTTTTCACAGATTCATGTTTTTATTGTTTACAGTTTTCAAAAGTTTGTGTTTTCAGGCACCCAAAACGGCCTAAACTTATAAAAAAGTTTAACGTTTTTAGTTGAAAACGGTGTCGTGTAAACAGCTTAGAGACAGCAGCAGCAGCACAATGCTTCACTGGAGTGTCTTTGGCAGCTATTTAAATTGCTTGGGTCATGTGACCTGATGATGTCACATTAGTTATAATATCATTTTGTGTTTTTGGTGATTTTCTTTTTTTTTATTTTTTGAATGAGGAAGCTTCCTCAGTAGGTCAAAGTACTAAATTGTTTAATTTAATTTAACATTTAAGCAGTTATAACACATTTATAAATATGTAAAATGCATAAATAAATGCATACATTATATTGCTACTAGTTTTTGTTTCAAATCACATGATGTGGTTGCATAAACTCACCTGATCTGTCACATACCTGCCAACTGCTAATTGCTAAACAAAACGTTTAACATACTGTACAGCTTCCTCATTCTGAAATGTTTTTTTAATGAATATTTTTAAATGTTCAAACTATTTAACTTCCCTGTCATGTGACCTAATGTTGTTTATATTGTCAGACTTTTATCACACAAAAGTAATTTCATTACTATGTTAAGTAAATGCTTATCAAGTATTTTTATTAGTAGTACAACAGCCAATTGTACTATTAACTTGACACTTTGCAGAATTTAGTGGGTCTAGGCCTTGGTGGCTTTTTCTGAGAAATGCATAAAATAAGAATATTATGTTGAAAAAGAGTGGAGTGTTCACATGGACGATAGAATCAGATCAGTACGTGACTCTGGTCAGTCTTGAACCATGTGCATTGTGCTCTGCGCTATGCATTCATTCAAAAAGATGGTTAATAAAGGAATTTTAAAGGTGCAGTAAGCGATTTCTGAGAAACGCTATTGATATTTAAAATCAACTCAAACAAACACACCCCTCCCTTCATTGTTCCACCTCCAAAATGCACAAACATGCATGTCTTTGTTCTGTGAAACATAGCAAAACCCTTAGTTATAAGGTTAAGGGCAGCCTCAGTGAAACATGGGATAACTTAAGGCTACCACTTAAGAAACTTTAAAGGAATAGTTCACTTAAAAATGAAAATTCTGTCATCATTTACTCACTCTCAAGTTTTTCCAAACCTGTTTGAGTTTCTTTCTTCTGCTTAACACAAAGGAAGATATTTTGAAGAATGTCGGTTACCAGACAGTTGATGGAGTCACTCTCTCTCCTCCCCCATCATGAGTGACACGCCCCCTAATGCTGATTGGCTACAAGTGTGTTGTGCTGCTTGGTCCGATCCGCTCTCAACAGCGTTTCTCAGAAATCACTTACTGCACCTTTAATTCACAAAGGAATGTTTGCTTATGTCATATTTTTGTTTGTGTGCAGAAAACATAAGTTTAAAGACCCAACATCAGGTGCAAGTTTACTCATTATGTTCATGCACAAATGTCATGAGTTCTTGCAGTACATAAAAGCCATGGACAACTTTCAGTGAAGAGAAATTTCCACTACGGATCCATGGATGTGTACAAAATCTATTTTTGATTATTTGAAATCATATCCAAGTTGGTTTGGGCAGTTAGTTGTCAGTTGGGCATATACAGCAGGTTATGCTGGATGCAATGTGACATCATTAGATTACATAAACATTAAAATATGTAATTGATTTGATTATTTCAAGAACTGGGATTAACACACAAAATAAGATTTCCTTAAAATAAGACATGTATAATAGGATATGTTTGCAGATGTTAGGTGATATGATATGGTTACATTTAAATCAAAATATATAAATTTTTAAAAATTGTTATAAAATCACCAAAGACATGTTTCCACATGCATGTACTGTAACTGCATGTAAGATGTTTGAGAGATGTTTGTTAATATAATACAGTGGGTGTGCCAACATCAGGTCACATGACCAGGAAGTTAAATGGGTTTTAATCATTCAAAAAAATGATATAAAATCAACAGACATGTTCCCAAAAACAGGTGCATGTAAGATGTGTGACAGATGTTTATGAATATAATACAGTGGAGGTGCCAACATCAGGTCACATGACCAGGAAGTTAAATACAGAATATTTCCTAAATCCAAGTCATGCTAGATATGTGATATGTAAAGATATTACAACTGATGTGATATCATCAGGTCACATGACAGGCAAGTTATATATAAAAAAATCAAAACATTAAAAAACATAAAATTATATTTTTTCAAATCCAATATGTGTAAAATATATGGCATGGGTATGTGAATGCATTGCTAAACACCTTAATAGAAAATAATAAAAACAGTGCAATAACTATGTTACTGTATCTAGTGAACAACCTATATTGATTTTTTTCATACTTCTCCACTTAATTCAGAGTATTACATTCTATTAATAATGCTATCCATATTTCGAATTATTTGAATGATTTCCATTTGCATGCACTTTTATGACAGTCCCTTAGTCTGGTCAGAGAATGCCAACTAATGTCCAATGTCAAACCAACTTTACCACAGTGCAAAACAGCATCAGCACAAATACAGTATGAATGACACTAACATAAAAAGTACCAGTATCATTAGCCTGGGAAAACCCAGACAACTTCCGGCAAATTTAGATTTGCTCTGAAAGTTAGTCTGGCAAAGAGCTCATTCAAGCCCATTTCCAATCCGTCGAAATCGCGACACCAATCAGAAACGTTGGGGCGGGCTTTACACGATGACGACAGCGCTGGGATTTTGAAGCAGATTTTGTAGCCTACATTACAAAGATGGATGCCGCCGTCGAACATCACTCGTTCGAATCAGCTATCGTGTCTGTTTTAAGTGATTTGAACGTTTCCTTTTTGTTTAAAGCCGAGCAAAGAACAACACTCGGAGATGTTTCTCCGCCGCTCTGTATACGTCATCTCCTTCATCGCTCTAATTGGGTTTAGGTCTATCCGCGACGTCCTGTGACGCCCCTCTGGAAATGATTTGTCTATGACGCTTTGCCAGACCATAACTCATTTACAACTGAGAATGGTCTGGTTTTAACCAGGCTACCAGTATCATGGCACTACCAATATTGTGATGTTTTGCACATATGCTGTACAACACCATGTTACTGTTTGAAATACCCATGAATACCATGTAATTATCATTGTACACTAATGTTAATCATTCATTAAGTTCAAGTTCATTTATTTATATAGCACATTTAAACAGCCGCTTAGACAGACCAAAGTGCTTTACAGAACACACAAATAAGAAAAGTAAAAACAGCAAAACAACCCATAGAACACATAAAAAGCAGCAAAGCTACGAGTAGCCTTGTCAGAGACTCAATTGTAAAATAGTAAAATAATTAAAAATAGAGATCAATATGCTAAAGAGAACAGGTAGGTTTTTACCAAAGACTTAAAGATAGAAAGGTTGGGGGCCGTTCGGATCTCTAGGGGCAGGGTGTTCCACAGACGAGGTCCTGCCACTGCAAAAGCACGCTCCCCTCTACGCTTAAGTCTGACACGAGGGACTACCAGCAGAGCCTGGTCGTGAGACCTTAGGCTTCTGGACGGAGTATAGGGATGAATAAGTTCGGAAAGATAGACTGGAGCTAAGTTATGTAAAGATTTGAAAACAAATAGGAGGATTTTAAAATCTATTCTCTGCCGGACTGGCAGCCAGTGTAATGATTTAAGAATTGGAGAGATATGGTCATATTTGCGACAGTTGAGAATAAGTCTAGCCGCAGCATTTTGGACCAACTGAAGACGGGCAATTTGAGAAACTGATATCCCACAATAAAGTGAATTGCAGTAGTCTAGCCTACACGTGATGAATGCATGAACCGCCATTTCCAAAGTTATCGGAGTAAGAAAGCCTTTGATTTTAGATAGTAAACGAAGTTGGTAGAAACCGGAGCGGATGACAGCTGATATGTGTTTGTCAAATTTTAAAGACTGGTCAACAAGAACACCTAAGTTCCTCACTCCTGTAGACTTAAAGGGAGATAGGCTCCCCAAGTCTGGGCTTATACACTGAGACCTTTCACTTGGGCTGAAAACAATGACCTCGGTCTTATCATCATTTGGAGAGAGGAAGTTTTGAGCCAGCCATGCCTTCACCTCCTCTAGGCATAGCAGAAGAGAGTTTAACGCTGCAGGATCATTTCTCTTGAATGGAATGTAAATTTGGGTGTTGTCCGCATACAAATGAAATGATACACTGTGTTTCCTTAAGATAGCGCCCAACGGTAGCATGTATAGAGAAAATAAAGAGGGAGCCAAAATGGAGCCCTGTGGAAGATCACAGGTTAGAGGGGCCATGGAGCTGGAGAAATTACCCATCTTAACTAAAAACTTTCTGTCAGAAAGGTACGACCGAAACCATGACAAGACAGAAGCTTTTAGGCCCACCTCAGTCTCAAGTCTAGCCAACAGAGTAGGGTGGTCAACAGTGTCAAAAGCTGCCGAAAGGTCTAAGAGAACTAGAACCACAGAATCACCAGAATCAGTGGAGATATAAATGTCGTTTAGCACTCGCAGAAGGGCGGACTCAGTGCTGTGGGCAGTCCTGAACCCAGATTGAAAAGCCTCATAGATACAGTTATTTAAAAGAAAGTGCTGGAGTTGATTAAACATGATTTTCTCCAATAACTTGGGAATGAAAGGCAGGACAGAGATGGGTCGGTAATTTTGTAAAATAGAGGGATCCAGTGAAGGCTTCTTGAGCAAAGGAGTGACCGTAGCCACTTTGAGATTAACTGGAACAGAGCCCGTATTGAGACACTTGTTAAAAAGAGATACCAAACCTTACAATGCTACAGTAGTGAATGTGAATGTGAGTTAATAACATTAAAACAAGAAACAAAGAAAATGATGATGTTTGTAAAATGATCATACTGTATTTCACGTTTAATTTCATGAAAATATTGCATGATGTGAACACAATTTCCCTCCTTCAGACAGTTTACTTTTGAGTTATATAGCAAAAAAAGCTGTAATAATTTTTTTTTAAATTCTCATTACAGTAGTAAGATTTATAGTTTTTTATACATTACAATGTGCATAATCTTAATTAAAAAATTATATCTGAAATGCAAATAATCCAAATCGTTCTAAAAAGTAAGCTTTATTTTCTTTAATCAAGAAGTTAAATGGCCTTGGTCACTTTATGACAATGTTTTTGAATTTATATATTTGAGGTTAATTGTGCTTAATAGTTCTGTTTTCCAACAGGTGGTATTGGCAGGGCCAGAAATTCCCATCTTATGTTAACTTTATGGAGCAGAATTATCCACCTGGCTTCACCTACGCAGACTTTGCATCTCAGTTCCATGCTGAACTCTTTGATCCTGTAGAGTGGGTTGACATTTTTGCCTCGTCTGGAGCCAAATATATTGTGCTCACAACCAAACACCATGAAGGTTTGTGAGGAATGACTGCACAGACTGCAATGCATTTCATTTTTGCATATCTGTCAAGTCTAATTATTTTAATGCTATATAGTTATTTTGTAGGTAACCAGTTAACCGGTTTTTACCATGGCATCTTTACAGTATTTTTCATATTTTTATTATAATTATGTATAAAATGCCATGGTAAAAACTGTTAATTGGTTAACTGTAAAATACCTTGCTATAAATGGTTTAACATCACATTCTATGTGCATTTCCTATAAAATACTGTCAAATGTATGGTCTTTTTAGAGTAAAAAGTATGGTTTACCATATAGCTTACAGTGAAAAACAGTAAAAGGCCATTTCCAGAAGCCCCTATGTGACAAACCATATACAGAATGATACTATTTTCTTTAAATAGTTTATATAAACAGCGTCTTCTTTTTATTTTTGGTTATCAGTGATGTAATGTACTGTACATTAGGGTGTTTTCTGTTACATTCTCTGTTATTAAGTTAATGTGTATTGCATTATTTTAGTTTCAGTTGTGTTACTCTGATGGTCTTTGTGTGTATGACCCTGTGCCCTGTCTATAAATGAGTATTGAGCATTTTTTATGGTGGTTATTATATTTCAAGATACAAAGCTAATTTTATCTTTTCAAGTAGATTGGGAAATTAAAATTATATAACTTAAAATATACAGGCACCAATATGCCGTACCGCAATACTTGAAACATTGGTTGCGTCCGAAAGCTTAAAACTGCTGCCTTTGGATGACACATTCCAATGTAGGAAGGCATCAAGGCACACCTAAATCCAATGTTAGCTTCACTTCCTGTCTCCTGAGAGACCTTCATCTGATGGATTTTTGAAGGCAGCATAGATGTATCCTTCACTGCCTTTGACTTCCCACAATCCTGTGCGCTTTCCATTCAGTGACAGTTGAGCTAAAAATAAAGATGGCGCCTGAAAGTTGTGGTTGGAAGTAAAAGTTTGTGTGTAAATGTTTTTGGCCCAGGTTTTTTCACTTTTTATGTCATTTATAGTGACATTTATATCATTCTCAGTGCATTCACAAATACAACTTTTAATTTTAATTATGTATTTATATTAGTGTTAACATAAAGATACAATCTATCTTTATGTTAACATTAGTTGATGCCCTGTGTACTAACAATGAACAGCTGTATTTCTATTAACTAACATTAACAAAGATGAACAAATACAGTAACAAATGGATTGCTCATAGTTAGTTCATGTTAGTTAATACATGAACTAATGTAAAGTGTTACCGATTAATACACTCTGTAGAAGTATTGTTCATTCTTAGTTCATGTTAACTAAAGTAGTTAACTAATGTTAACTAATGAAACCTTATTGTAAAGTGTTATTCATTCATGTGTTTCAATTCCTCAGGCTTTACAATGTGGGGCTCAAAGTACTCGTGGAACTGGAACTCCGTGGCGGTTGGGCCGAAGCGGGATCTGGTGGATGAGATCGCCACTGCTTTGCGGAAACACAGTGATTTGCGTCTGGGGCTTTACCACTCCTTGTTTGAGTGGTTTAACCCTCTGTACAGAGCCGATGCTAACAACTTTTTCAAAACCAATGTGTTCCCTACTACCAAGACCCTGCCCGAGCTGTATGAGATAGTCAACAAGTTCAAACCTGACGTACTGTGGTCTGATGGTGACGGAGATGCGCCTGACACCTACTGGAACAGCACAGGGTTCCTCGCCTGGCTCTATAACGAGAGGTAAGGACACCTTAACATGAGTGGCATGATTACAAACCAAGAAACCAAGAGGAGGTCCAAAGGCAGCAGATAGGAAAAAAATATCAAATTCAATGTCCATATTTTCCCTTAAGGGTCACACTTTTGATCCTCAACAGTCAACATTCATTTTTAAATTAATTGAATGTACTGTATTTGAATATTGGTTGAAATTGGTTGAATTATTTTAAAATATCTTTATTTTTAATATTTTGTATTTTGATATTTTATGCTATGAGACAATATTCACATCTAATTTATACAAATTCAAATAATACAAATATTAGAATTTTGTTTTATATTTTTATACATTTTTTTTAAATATTTTTTCATATTATTTAATTACTGTTATTTAAATGTAATTACTACACCCCTGTTACACCCCTAATGTGTGTGTGTGTGTGTGTGTGTGTGTGTGTGTGTGTGTGTGTGTGTGTGTGTGTGTGTGTGTGTGTGTGTGTGTGTGTGTGTGTGTGTGTGTGTGTGTGTGTGTGTGTGTGTGTGTGTGTGTGTGTGTGTGTGTGTGTGTGTGTGTGTTTGTGTGTGTGTGCACAGGTTAGGTTTTGCATTGTTTGTAGACATAGACACATTGGCTACTTCATTGTGGCTGTAGATTGTACCTCAGAAATTGTTCAGAATTTTCATATTTTTTCATATTTCCTGTTAATTTAATTTGCATCCACAAAGATCACAAGTATGACAGTTTTTAGTCACCAAGTTTCGTATCATTCAAATGAAGTAAAAAATAAAATAATTTCAAAATGTACAATTTTTAAAATGACCCAAGACCACCAGAGAGTTGAGACCCCTCTGTAGAATCAATCACTGATAAAACATCTACTATAAGATTTTAAAATGTTGTGATTTATATACTCTTTGCCATTCTTTTCTATTTTGTTAGAATACACGGCTACTTTTGAATGGCCGTCAATGGTGTAATTGCTGCATCTACCAGCAGGGGCTCACTTGACTATTTAAACTACATTTACATTTATTCATTTAACTGACGCTTTTATCCAAAGCGACTTACAATTGCTATATTTCAGAGGTCGCACACCTCTGGAGCAACTAGGGGTTAAGTGTCTTGCTCAGGGACACATTGGTGTCTTACAGTGGATTCGAACCCGGGTCTCTCACACCAAAGCCATTTGTCTTATCCACTGCGCCATCACCACCCAAATAATACAAATATAAAACTAGCTAAACCTTGCCCCATTGCAATAGCATTTTTCTCCTAAATGCTTATTTAGTCAATGTTTTGGAGTACACTAAGTGTCTAGATGAACTCAAAGCTATCAGACATAGACTAAAGACTTTAATTTTGATTTAATTTCAAAATAATATTGTAGAGAACCAAACAAGTTGCATACTAGTCTATGATGTAAAGTCATGTAGCGCAACTGATGGCAAATGTGTGTTTTCAGCCCTGTGCGTGACACTGTTGTGACCAATGACCGCTGGGGATATGGCAGCATATGTAAACACGGCGGATATTACACCTGCGCGGATCGGTACAACCCAGGACACTTGCTGAAGCACAAGTGGGAGAACTGCATGACCATTGACCAGAGGTCATGGGGCTATAGGAGAGAGGCCAAACTCAGTGATTTCCTCACCACCGAACAGCTGATAGGAGTGAGTTTTACATTTACATTCATTCACTCGGACACTTGTGTGCTCTTGACAAGGGGTGTGCGATTTATATCGTCTACGATAATATCGTAATTGCTGTTATGTTAATAAAGGCCTTCTGAAGCAAAGCGATGGGTTTATGTAAGAAAAATATTCATATTTCAAACTTTATAAAGTAAAATAACTAGCTTTTAGTAATAAAGGCCTTTATTAACCCTCCAGAGTGGAGGAGCCTAGGATGACTTGAGGGTGAGTAAATCATGGGCTAAATTTCATTTCCCTTTGAACTATCCCTTTAATCTTTTTGTGGAAACTGTGATACAGTTTCTGTCAGGATGAATATTTCGATGAATAGAAAGTTAAAAAGAACAGCATTTATTTGAAATAGAAATCTTTTGTAACATTATAAATGTATTTACTGTGCCTTTTAATCAATTTAAAGCATCCCTTCTTCTTAAAAAGTAAATCTTACTGGCCCCAAACTTTTGAACGGTAGGCCTAGTATGTATATATATATATATTAGGGGTGTAACGGTTCACAAAATTCACGGTTCGGTTCAATACGATACACTGGTGTCACGGTTCGGTTCGGTACGGTACGTTTCCGATACAGCAAAAAAAAAGAAATGCCAGAGAAATTTCCTTGATTTAATTTTTTTTATTATATTTTTATTAAAACTAACATCATAAAGTATGATATTTTTTAACTTTGAGCAATGATGGAGCTATACTTGACTTTTCTTAGGAGCATATAAAACAAAACAGAATGTTAATTAAATTACAAAATTAAATGTAATATTGTAGTAGGTTTATTTTAGTTCAGATTAACATTTGAGGGCAGCAATTGTATTCATAATGTCAAAATAAAACCGACGTGATGTTACTTGAAAGCATTATAGCCTACTATTCCTGCCAAACTTCCATGGTTACAGTTAGTAGTGTTACTAAAGTAAATCCATGGTGAATATTGCTGATCTGTGGACACTGATAGTTCATTCATGGCACAATGTTTCTTCCTGGTTTCCACGTCAGCGCTGTTTGATCCGTTAATAACGGAGAAATGCGAATGTTTCTCACTAGATCTCGCAGCGATGTTATTATTTAAGTGGCGAAGTCAAATGCTTTCTTTACTGGATGTCTCAGCGCTGTGTAGTAACAGTGCTGCTTGAATAATATCGGCTCGCGCTGCATTGGCCCAGACTGATAAACGGTCCGTCAACCACACAATAAACGAGTAGCTCAGTTTCGTTCCGCTTACATTACATTTGCCATTTGATGTTGGGCAATGTTGTGGTCACGCCAGCGTCTCTCACATTATGAGCGCGCTTGCCACGCGCGACGCGCCTACATTTAAAATAACGAAGTTTTGGTCGGCAGGAAAAATGGTCCAACGAACCGTTCGGTTCAAAAATGCGTACCGAAAACCGAACCGAAAGCCTCGTACCGAACGGTTCAATACGAATACGTGTATCGTTACACCCCTAATATATATATATATATATATATATATATATATATATATATATATATATATACACACCTAAAGGATTATTAGGAACACCTGTTCAATTTCTCATTAATGCAATTATCTAATCAACCAATCACATGGCAGTTGCTTCAATGCATTTAGGGGTGTGGTCCTGGTCAAGACAATCTCCTGAACTCCAAACTGAATGTCAGAATGGGAAAGAAAGGTGATTTAAGCAATTTTGAGCGTGGCATGGTTGTTGGTGCCAGACGGGCCGGTCTGAGTATTTCACAATCTGCTCAGTTACTGGGATTTTCACGCACAACCATTTCTAGGGTTTACAAAGAATGGTGTGAAAAGGGAAAAACATCCAGTATGCGGCAGTCCTGTGGGCGAAAATGCCTTGTTGATGCTAGAGGTCAGAGGAGAGTGGGCCGACTGATTCAAGCTGATAGAAGAGCAACTTTGACTGAAATAACCACTCGTTACAACCGAGGTATGCAGCAAAGCATTTGTGAAGCCAAAACACGCACAACCTTGAGGCGGATGGGCTACAACAGCAGAAGACCCCACCAGGTACCACTCATCTCCACTACAAATAGGAAAAAGAGGCTACAATTTGCAAGAGCTCATCAAAATTGGACAGTTGAAGACTGGAAAAATATTGCCTGGTCTGATGAGTCTCGATTTCTGTTGAGACATTCAGATGGTAGAGTCAGAATTTGGCGTAAACAGAATGAGAACATGGATCCATCATGCCTTGTTACCACTGTGCAGGCTGGTGGTGGTGGTGTAATGGTGTGGGGGATGTTTTCTTGGCACACTTTAGGCCCCTTAGTGCCAATTGGGCATCGTTTAAGTACCACGGCCTACCTGAGCATTGTTTCTGACCATGTCCATCCCTTTATGGCCACCATGTACCCATCCTCTGATGGCTACTTCCAGCAGGATAATGCACCATGTCACAAAGCTCGAATCATTTCAAATTGGTTTCTTGAACATGACAATGAGTTCACTGTACTAAAATGGCCCCCACAGTCACCAGATCTCAACCCAATAGAGCATCTTTGGGATGTGGTGGAACAGGAGCTTCGTGCCCTGGATGTGCATCCCACAAATCTCCATCAACTGCAAGATGCTATCCTATCAATATGGGCCAACATTTCTAAAGAATGCTTTCAACACCTTGTTGAATCAATGCCACATAGAATTAAGGCAGTTCTGAAGGCGAAAGGGGGTCAAACACAATATTAGTATGGTGTTCCTAATAATCCTTTAGGTGAGTGTATATATATATATATATATATGCAGTAAGCATTTAGAAGTCCTCTGTTTGTCTTACAGAGTCTCGTGGAGACCGTGTCCTGTGGGGGGAATATGCTGTTGAACGTTGGCCCCACACATGACGGCCGTATCGTGCCCATATTTGAGGAGCGTCTGCGGCAGATTGGTCAGTGGCTTCAGGTGAACGGAGAAGCCATTTACAACAGCAGCGCATGGAGAGTTCAGAACGACACTGCCACTCCTGGAGTTTGGTCAGTTACATTATGAATTCTGTCTCATGTACAGTAACGTGCTACGCAAAAGTCTGTTTGTTTCTTTGCCTCTGTTTCTCTCTTCTTCCATTTAATCTCTTTCACCTTTATTTACTTTTAAATCAAAGTATAATTTTGCTTTGTCCTAACAGGTATACATGGAATCCGAAGGGGAACGCAATCTATGCTATTTTTCTTTCATGGCCCACTGATGGGTACATTGTTCTGAACGACCCCGTTGTGTCAGCGTCCAAGACTCAGGTAATGTATATTGTAGAAATTATAGATAAAAAAAGATTCTTATTGTATAATTGATTGTTTGTAAAGCCCGGCTTTTAAAAGACCCTGGATCACAAAAACAGTCACAAGTCGCACAGGTATATTTGTGGCAATAGCCAACAATACATTGTATGGGTCAAAATAATCGATTTTTCTTTTATGCCAAATATCATTAGGATATTAAGTAAAGATCATGTTCCATGAAGATATTTAGTAAATTTCCTACCGTAAATATATAAGACATTTATTTTTGTGAGTGAATGCATCACAATTACGAACATAAATGGACAAATTTAAATGCGATTTTCTCAGTTTAGATTTTTTGCACCCTCAGATTCCAGATGATCAAATAGTTGTATCTCGGCCAAATATTGTCCTATCCTAACAAACCATGCATCAATGGAAAGCTTATTTATTCAGCTTTTATATGATGTATAAATATAAATTTTAAAAAATTGACCCATGTGACTGGTTTTGTGGTCCAGGGTCACTAGCAGCTGTTGCCATCTCATCAGATGCTCTTTTTTTTCCCATGTACATTAACGTTCAAAAGTTTTTTTTTAAAGAAATTAATAATTTTACTCAACAAGGATGCATTAAATTGATCAAAAGTGACAGTAAAGACATTTATAATGTTATAAAAGTTTCTATTTCAAATAAATACTGTTCTTTGGAACTTTCTCTTCATCAAAGAATCCTAAAAAAAAATGTGTCACGGTTTCCACAAAAATATTAAGCAGCACTGTTTGATAATAACCAGAAATGTTTCTTGAGCAGCAAATCGGCATATTAGAATAATTTCTGAAGGATCATGTGACACTGAAGACTGGAGTAATGATGCTGAAAATTCAGCTTTGCATCACAGGAATACATAAAAAAACATTTATTTTAAATGTTCACAATATTTTCACAATATTGCTGTTTTTACTGTATTTTTGATCAAATGAATGCATCCTTGGTGAGCAGAATAGACTTCTTTCAAAAACTATGTAAAAAATCTTACTGATCCTAAACTTTTGAATGGTAGTGTCTGTCCTAATTCTTATTCAGTTTGGCAGTTTTTATCAAATTACTATGTATACAAAATGTTTTGCATTGTTACATTTTCATGTAAATATCCTGTTTGAACACATTCAATTGCTGTTCACCAATCTGCGTTCATTCCTATGGGAATGTCTGAGCAAGTGACATCTGCCTTAAAGGCAGATTTCTGAGAAACACTGTTGATAGTTGAAATCAACTCAAACAAACATACCCCTCCCTTCATTGCTACTCCAAAAAACACAAACACACAATGCAAGAGTGAATGTCACAATGCAAGAGTGAATGAAAAATAAAGCTAAGATGACAAATGAACAACAAGGAAGAACAAAAAATGAACATACAATACACGAGTAAATACAAGCAAGAGTTGTTTATTAGTCGCCACCAGCACAGCAGTTGCAGACAAACAATGACACTCAAAACTGTCTTGTTACTACAGCTAACTTTACAACAACAGTATATCTTGGTTCTTTAAAACAGCAAAACTATGTTACTCACATACAGAGCAGAAACAACACAACCTCTGCATCCGTTTTCAGGCCTTCCCGCTTGGGTCTCTCCAGCGCTGGAAAGCTTTTCTAATATTAACGCAGGTCATAAACATTTTGCTTGATCATAACCCTTCTTTTTCCTGTGATTTTCCTCTGACATTTTTTCTTTTGTAATGTCTCTCAGCCATCTCTCTTTCTACAGTCTTTCTTCAAACCTCCCTCTTGCCCCCTACTACTGATTGGCTCACTCTCTCTCCTCCCCGATCATGAGTGACATGCCCCCTAATGCTGATTGGCTCACTCTCTCATCCCCCATCATGAGTGACACGCCCCCTGCTGCTGATTGGCTACAAGTGTGTTGTGCTGCTTGGTACGATTTGCTTTCAACAGAGTTTCTCAGAAATGGCTTACTAGCTTAGTGAAGGCTTGTCTAATTATTTAGAACTGTTAGCAGAAGTTTCAGAGCATTCACATCTGAAGCAAAACTGTTCTTATTCTTGTTTCAAACCTTTTCCAAATCAGGTGGTACTGCTTGGCTATAAGTCCGTCCCATGGCAGTCCATGAGTCCCACAGGTCTAAAGGTTAATCTGCCCCAGCTGGCCCCCAGTCAGATGCCTTGCTCCTGGGCTTGGACCCTGCGACTGACTGGTGCGATGTAGCCTGAGGATATCGGCACTGTTAGTTGCTGCTTTTAGGACTAATGAAGCCAAAGATTGAAGGCACTATGTTTTCCCACAACTTTTACATTGAAATAATAATCATATAAAAATAATCTGTATAAGTTTTTTTTTAAATAATTTTTTAATTGTTGCATATAGTGTATCCTAGTAGGGACTCAAAGTAGTGTGGTGCTGTTGCTTTGCTAAGTGATCAGACATTTTTGCATGGAAGACGAGTGAAAAAACCCTGAGCCTAGAAAGCAGAAGATCATGGAGATGTGATGGTGGACTCTATTGGGCCAGTAAGCAACCACCTGACAGAACATCCTAGCAACCGCATATTTCTCTGAACACCTTAGCAACCATATAGTGACGGATCTAAGAATTTTTAATAACCTGTGTGTGTTACTTCAAGAGAGCTACAGTACCATATACCTGTTGCGTTTTATTTTTATTTTTTTTATTCATCATGTGTAATTTTTGTAGTTATCATTTGATTTATCATCTAATCATTTTGTTCATATTATTAAAATTTGATTTGCATATTTTGATAATTTTTTATGACATTTTATATTATTTGTTACTTCCTTTCTATTGTTGTTTTATCTTATGATTGTGGGGTTTTATTGAATGTGGAATTATGAGAGAAATATGACAATTTCAAGGCTTGTTGTTGTTGTGAAGCACTTTGGTATAAGATTTGGCCTTGTTGTACAGTCATTGTGCAGGTCAGGTGAAGTCTGGGCATTTAAACATGCATGACTTAGATTATTCAATAGACTAAATGGGTATCTTTTGACAGGATCATTGGATCTGATATTTCTGACGTGGAGATCCATCCGCTCTAGCAATAGCAAATAGCAAAGTTACACACCTGCTTCATCCTATGACATGATGGTGTCATGATAATCAAAAGTCATGATGGTGACTTTTGCATTGGCAAAAATATAGGCTGATCATTTCTTAAGAAAATGCATCTATGAATTAACTAAATTTAAAAAATGAAAAGGTCTTAATGTGAAGCCAGATAAACCATGTGAGATAAATGAGATAAATTATTGGTGTTTTGTGTGCATAATTATCTTTAAAATGAATAAACCGACAAATGAATTGTTTGATTAGCATCACTGTGTCTGTTTATTAATTATTTTTATAACATTTCTAAACATCCACACAAACAGGTGAGCTAAATATTTGAATAATTATATGTAAAAGCAATATTTTATGCTAGTGTCTTGCAAGGCAATTTGCAGTCTGTGACATGATTATACAGTGCACTGAGATGAAGAAATAGGATTAGTTATTAGGGCCCAAGCCTTGAAAAGGCGAAGGCCCTATTGTTTTCCTAAGGATTATTAGGGCCCAAGCCCTGAAAGGGCGCAGAGCCCTATTGTTTTCCTTAGGATTATTTTTTTTTTTTAGGGCCCAAGCCCTGAAAGGGCGAAGAGCCCTATTGTTTTCCTTAGGATTATTTTTAGGGCCCAAGCCCTGAAAGGGCGAAGAGCCCTATTGTTTTCCTTAGGATTATTAGGGCCCAAGCCCTGAAAGGGCGAAGAGCCCTATTGTTTTCCTTAGGATTATTAGGGCCCAAGCCCTGAAAGGGCGAAGAGCCCTATTGTTTTCCTTAGAATTATTATTTTTTTTTCTTTTATTTTTCTTACGACTATTCGGGCACTTTTGGGGCCCTTAACGTGCCCGAAAACTCTTGAAACTTTGCACGCGGGTCAGAACCCGCGGCCATCAGGGTCGGGCTGAAGATGGTACCCGGGCATGGCAGGGGGGCTAGACAGCGCCCCCTGGAACGGGGTCCGAAATCTTGGTCCATAAATCAAACACGCTTGCATGTAAGAATATGAAACTCGGTACACATATAGATCTCATCGGTTCATATATACTTCATACTCTTACTTTTTACCCCAGCCCAACAGGAAGTCGGCTATTTAGGGTTGTTTGTAAAATGCATGCAATGGAATTTAAAGTACTTCTCCTAGAGAATTCAAAGAAATGGCACAAAACTCGGTCAGCATGAAGTGAATACACTGAGGATGAAAAATTGCCAGGGGATTTTTGATATCTCGAACGGTTTGGCCGTGGCGAGGAAACGAAATTATGGCGAGAAACGTGAAACAGGAAGTGTGTTATAACTTCAGCATACATTAACTGATCTTGATGAAACTTCAGCAGTGTGTTCGCTGTAAGAGGCCGATCACATGGATGTGACTATTGTGAGTTAAAGTCATAGCGCCACCAACTGGCAGCAGGAAGTGTGTCACTTTCAAAATGCTTTGAAATCACCCTCTTATTTTTACCCGATTTGCTTCAAACTTCATCTGTATAATGTAAACACACGCCAGATGTAGACCTGTGAAAGGATTATTTAATATCTAAGATAATGTTGCCATGGCAACACATCAAACTTTAATATTCTTGTTTGATGCTTTTGAGACTCTTAGCATGCTTGAAATTGCATGAAACTCGATAGACACATCACATTTATTAGCCAGTAGACATGTGCAAAGTTTCAGAAACGGGCGTGGTGCAGGGGCTCAGTAGCGCCACCTTTTGACAAAAGTGGGGGGGTTCGTTTTATCTACAGTAACAAAACTCGGTATGTATATTGTACTCTTCAAGCCGGACAACTTTCTAATTTAAAGTCATTAGCTCAGACCAACAGGAAGTCAGATATTTTGGTTTGAATGTGGATGTTTTGGAGAATTTTCTCTTCCTCTCTCTCTGACCCTACGTCTCTCCGTGTGTTTGAGGGGAGGGGGATTTGTCTGCTGAGTGAGAATGCTTTTATTTTTGTTTTTCAAGGTTTTGGGGCCCTTAACGTGCTTGAAAACTCTTGAAACTTTGCACACAGGTCAGAACCCGCGGCCATCAGGGCCGGGCTGAAGCTGGTACCCGGGCGTGGCAGGGGGGCTCGACAGCGCCCCCTGGAATGCGATTCAAACACTTGTCCATATATCAAACATGCTTGCATGTAATAATATGAAACTCGGTACATATTTAGATCTCATTGGGCCGAACAACTTTCGTGCTCTAAGTTTAACGACAGCTCAACAGGAAGTCAGCTATTATGGGTTGTTTGGAAAATGCATGCTTTTATTTTTTATATACTTCTCCTAGAAAATTAATCCAAACACCACGAAACTCGGTCAGCATGAAGTCAAGACATTGAGGATGATAAATTGCCAGCGGATTTTTGATATCTCGAACGGTTTGGCCGTGGCGAGGAAATGAATTTATGACTAAAAAAGGACAAATAAAGTGAGTTATAACTTAGTTAGTTTTACCTACAGTTACAAAACTTGGCGTGTATATTGTTCTCTTCAAGCCGAACAACTTTCTAATTTACAGTTATTAGCTCTGACCAACAGAAAGTCAGATATTGTGGTTTGAATGTGGATTCTGAGAATTTTCTCTCCCTCTCTCTGACAGAGAGAGTGTTCCCTGCCATTCTGTGTGTGTGTGTGTGTGTGTGTGTGTGTGTGTGTGTGTCTGTGTAGGGAGGGTGAGAAGGAGGGGGGGGGGGGTCTCTTCGGGTGATATTACATATGTGACTGAGGATGTTGTGTTTTATTGCGAGTGTACACAAATATAAGTAAACAGTCTGCAGTCTGAATGATGTCCTGTATGAAAAAAATGACGGAGTATGTTTCCACTGTTCACACACACACACAGTTGGATCGCGACCGCGCCTCTCTCTCTCACACACACGCGCGCACACACACACACACACACACACAGTTCGATCGCGCCCGCGCCTCTCTCTCTCTCACACACACACACAGTTTGATGGCGCGCGCCTCTCTCTTAAGCTGGAGTGTGTGTGTGCGCGAGAGAGAGGCGCGCTGGCGCGATCGAACTGTGTGTGTTTGTGTGTGTGTGTGTGTGTGAGAGAGAGAGAGAGAGAGAGAGAGAGAGAGAGGCGCGGGTGCGATCGAACTGTGTGTGTGTGTGAGAGAGAGAGAGAGAGAGGCGCTGAAATCATTTTATACGGAAATCAATTATTTATAATTCAGATGAGAATAAAGTTAGTGTTAATGAAAATTAAGGAACATTTAGTTTTTCTGTTCTGAATATCATTAAAAAAGAAAAGGCAGAGACAACATAATGATAAATAATCTTAAGATATTATATCGTATGCTATGTGTTGTGAATACACCCATGTTAAACATTAAAATTTACTTCCATTGCATATCGTAGAACTCATAAGCGTAAAATATAATTACATTAATAAACCTGTACAAAGACCTCCAGATAAATACTGGGCTTCTATATTTACACATTTAAGTGCTGCAAAACATATTGAGCTATGACATCCTACGACATTAAAAATTATTCTATATTTAAATTATCTCATATATGTAGCTATTGTGGTTCACGATCATAGGCCCTGTCCCAAATGGCACACTTCATATGAATTTTCGGTCTTGTTGTGTAGTTATTTCATGTGTCCGTTAAATCCATGAGACTGTAGGGTGTCTCATTTTTCATTTTAGGTTTTAGAAGGTTTTTCACGCATACTTTGTGGTTGATATATGCCCTCGATGCGCACTTTTGCAGAGCCCACACTGATGCAAGCTCTACAGCACACAACAGTCAAAGCAGGGTTATGTTTTTGCACGTCGTGCACAATAACCCTAAAGGCACCGGGGTGGCGGCTTGTTTATATATATATATATATATATATATATATATATATATATATATATATATATATAAATATAGCTGCGAGCAGCGATGAAGGGCCAAAGCCGGTGGCACCACCATCCCGGTGCCTTTAGGTAACTAAAGGCACCGGGGTTGCGGTGCCACCGGCTTGGGCCCGTAATCGCTGCTCGCAGCTATATTTTCTTTTTCTCTTTTATTTTTCTTACGACTATTCGGGCACTTTTGGGGCCCTTAACGTGCCCGAAAACTCTTGAAACTTTGCACACAGGTCAGAACCCGCGGCCATCAGGGCCGGGCTGAAGCTGGTACCCGGGCGTGGCAGGGGGGCTCGACAGCGCCCCCTGGAATGCGATTCAAACACTTGTCCATATATCAAACATGCTTGCATGTAATAATATGAAACTCGGTACATATTTAGATCTCATTGGGCCGAACAACTTTCGTGCTCTAAGTTTAACGACAGCTCAACAGGAAGTCAGCTATTATGGGTTGTTTGGAAAATGCATGCTTTTATTTTTTATATACTTCTCCTAGAAAATTAATCCAAACACCACGAAACTCGGTCAGCATGAAGTCAAGACATTGAGGATGATAAATTGCCAGCGGATTTTTGATATCTCGAACGGTTTGGCCGTGGCGAGGAAATGAATTTATGACTAAAAAAGGACAAATAAAGTGAGTTATAACTTAGTTAGTTTTACCTACAGTTACAAAACTTGGCGTGTATATTGTTCTCTTCAAGCCGAACAACTTTCTAATTTACAGTTATTAGCTCTGACCAACAGAAAGTCAGATATTGTGGTTTGAATGTGGATTCTGAGAATTTTCTCTCCCTCTCTCTGACAGAGAGAGTGTTCCCTGCCATTCTGTGTGTGTGTGTGTGTGTGTGTGTGTGTGTGTGTGTCTGTGTAGGGAGGGTGAGAAGGAGGGGGGGGGGGTCTCTTCGGGTGATATTACATATGTGACTGAGGATGTTGTGTTTTATTGCGAGTGTACACAAATATAAGTAAACAGTCTGCAGTCTGAATGATGTCCTGTATGAAAAAAATGACGGAGTATGTTTCCACTGTTCACACACACACACAGTTGGATCGCGACCGCGCCTCTCTCTCTCACACACACGCGCGCACACACACACACACACACACACAGTTCGATCGCGCCCGCGCCTCTCTCTCTCTCACACACACACACAGTTTGATGGCGCGCGCCTCTCTCTTAAGCTGGAGTGTGTGTGTGCGCGAGAGAGAGGCGCGCTGGCGCGATCGAACTGTGTGTGTTTGTGTGTGTGTGTGTGTGTGAGAGAGAGAGAGAGAGAGAGAGAGAGAGAGAGGCGCGGGTGCGATCGAACTGTGTGTGTGTGTGAGAGAGAGAGAGAGAGAGGCGCTGAAATCATTTTATACGGAAATCAATTATTTATAATTCAGATGAGAATAAAGTTAGTGTTAATGAAAATTAAGGAACATTTAGTTTTTCTGTTCTGAATATCATTAAAAAAGAAAAGGCAGAGACAACATAATGATAAATAATCTTAAGATATTATATCGTATGCTATGTGTTGTGAATACACCCATGTTAAACATTAAAATTTACTTCCATTGCATATCGTAGAACTCATAAGCGTAAAATATAATTACATTAATAAACCTGTACAAAGACCTCCAGATAAATACTGGGCTTCTATATTTACACATTTAAGTGCTGCAAAACATATTGAGCTATGACATCCTACGACATTAAAAATTATTCTATATTTAAATTATCTCATATATGTAGCTATTGTGGTTCACGATCATAGGCCCTGTCCCAAATGGCACACTTCATATGAATTTTCGGTCTTGTTGTGTAGTTATTTCATGTGTCCGTTAAATCCATGAGACTGTAGGGTGTCTCATTTTTCATTTTAGGTTTTAGAAGGTTTTTCACGCATACTTTGTGGTTGATATATGCCCTCGATGCGCACTTTTGCAGAGCCCACACTGATGCAAGCTCTACAGCACACAACAGTCAAAGCAGGGTTATGTTTTTGCACGTCGTGCACAATAACCCTAAAGGCACCGGGGTGGCGGCTTGTTTATATATATATATATATATATATATATATATATATATATATATAAATATAGCTGCGAGCAGCGATGAAGGGCCAAAGCCGGTGGCACCACCATCCCGGTGCCTTTAGGTAACTAAAGGCACCGGGGTTGCGGTGCCACCGGCTTGGGCCCGTAATCGCTGCTCGCAGCTATATTTTCTTTTTCTCTTTTATTTTTCTTACGACTATTCGGGCACTTTTGGGGCCCTTAACGTGCCCGAAAACTCTTGAAACTTTGCACGCGGGTCAGAACCCGCGGCCATCAGGGTCGGGCTGAAGATGGTACCCGGGCGTGGCAGGGGGGCTAGACAGCGCCCCCTGGAACGGGGTCCGAAAACTTGGTCCATAAATCAAACACGCTTGCATGTAAGAATATGAAACTCGGTACACATATAGATCTCATCGGTTCATATATACTTCATACTCTTACTTTTTACCCCAGCCCAACAGGAAGTCGGCTATTTAGGGTTGTTTGTAAAACGCATGCAATGGAATTTAAAGTACTTCTCCTAGAGAATTCAAAGAAATGGCACAAAACTCGGTCAGCATGAAGTCAATACATTGAGGATGAAAAATTGCCAGGGGATTTTTGATATCTCGAACGGTTTGGCCGTGGCGAGGAAACGAAATTATGGTGAGAAACGTGAAACAGGAAGTGTGTTATAACTTCTCCATGCATTAACTGATCTTAATGAAACTTCAGCAGTTTGTTCGCTGTAAGAGGCCGATCACATGGATGTGACTATTGTGAGTCAAAGTTATAGCGCCACCAACTGGCAGCAGGAAGTGTGTCACTTTCAAAATGCTTTGAAATCACCCTCTTATTTTAACCCAATTTGCTTCAAACTTCATCTGTATAATGTAAACATACGGCAGATGTAGACCTGTGAATGGATTCTTGATATCTTTGATACTGTTGCCGTGGCAACGCATCAAACTTTAAAATTCTTTTAGGATGCTTTTGAGACTCTTAGCATGCTTGAAATTGCATGAAACTCGACAGACACATTACATTTATTAGCCAGTAGACATGTGCAAAGTTTCAGAAACGGACGTGGTCCAGGGGCTCAGTAGCGCCACCTTTTGACAAAAGTGAGAGGGTTAGTTTCATAGTTTTACCTGCAATCATAAAACTCGGTAGGCATATTGCTCAGATCAAGCCGGACAACTTTCTAATTTACAGATTTTGGCTCCGAACAACAGGAAGTCAGATATTTTGGTTTGAATGTGGATGTTTTGGAGTAATCTCTCTCCCTCTCACCCTCTCTCTGTGTACCTCTGTGTCTGTGGGGGGAGGGGGATGTGTCTGTTTGAGTGAGAATGCTTTTAATTATTGTTGTTCAAGGTTTCGGGGGCTTTTGGGGCCCTTAACATCCTCTAAAACTCTTGAAACTTTGCACACGGGTCAGAACCCGCGGCCATCATGGCCGGGCTGAAGCTGGTACCCGGGCGTGGCAGGGCGGCTCGACAGCGCCCCCCTGGACTGGGATTCGAACACTTTTCCATAAGTCAAACACACTTGCATGTAATAATATGAAACTCGGTACACTTATAGATCTCATTGGGTTGAACAACTTTCGTGCTCTAAGTTTTACGACAGCCCAACAGGAAGCCAGCTATTATGGTTTGTTTGGAAACGCATACCCCTGAAATTCGATTTAATTCTCCTTGGGAACTGATCGGATTCCAACCAATCTCGGTCAGCATGAAGTCAAGACATTGAGGATGCTAAATTCCGGACGGATTTTTGATATCTCGAACGGTTTGGCCGTGGCGAGGAAATGAATTTTATGACTAAAAAAGGACACATAAAGTGTGTTATAACTTTGCTCGTTTTACCTACAGTTACAAAACTTGCCACGCATATTGTTCTCATCAAGCCAATCAATTTTCTAATTTAAAGTCATTAGCTCTGAGCAACAGAAAGTCAGATATTGTAGTTTGAATGGATTTATTGTGCCCCCTGCCATTCTCTGTGTGTGTGTGTGTGTGTGTGTGTGTGTGTGTGTGTGTGTGTGTGTGTGTGTGTGTGTGTGTGTGTGTGTGTGTGTGTGTGTGTGTGTGTGTGTGTGTGTGTGTGTGCCTGTGTGGGGAGAGGAGGGGAGGGGAGGGGAGGGAGGGTTGGTGTCTGTGTTTGTGTGTGTGTGTGTGGCTGGCTGTATGATTTTTCCTGCATTAAAGGATAAAGAAATCTCTAAGTCCTTGTCTTTTTGCATAACAATTTTGTATTTTTTTTAAAAGACAAAATATGCATATAACCCCCATCTTTTAAATGTATAGTTTGCTTTAAATAAAAGTAAGATTGTATTGGTAATTGAAGATGAATGAATTTAAAATTCATGTGCTATATTTCAATATATTTGTTTTCCTTTTGTAATTTTAAAACACTAACCTCATTCTCATCTGAATTACAAATATTTATTTTTCTGTATAAAATAATACTCTGACTAAAAACACTTTTGATGTTTCTTTTTTAATCAATGTAGAATGTGTAACTTAAAAATAAACAGATTAGTGCTCTGTTTGAGGACAATCCTGTGTGGGGAGGTGGCAGGGGCATTTCTCTTTTGGGTGAGATTTAATTTAAATAATTTTTTTTCAAGGTAGCATTCTAATCAGGTAAAGCAAGTAATATTCTCTGTATCTTTATATAAATATACACATATATGTGTGTGTGTGTGTGTATAGATATATATATATATATATATTTGTAGCTACGAGCAGCGATTACGGGCCCAAGCCGGTGGCACCGCAACCCCGGTAATAGCTCCACCAACTGGCAGCAGGAAATGTGTCACTTTCAAAATGATTTGAAATCACCCTCTTATTTTTACCTGATTTGCTTCAAACTTCACTACTATAATGTAAACACACGGCAGATGTAGACCTGGATGTAGACCTGACCTTTCAGAAGATTGCTCACGCATACTTTGTGATTGATATGTGCCCTCGATGCGCACTTTTGCAGAGCCCACACCAATGCAAGCTCTACAGCACACTTCTTTTCGACAGTCAAAGCAGGAAAACGTTTTTTTGCACGTCGTGCACAATAACCCTAAAGGCAGCGATGAAGGGCCAAAGGCGGCGGTACCACCACCCCGGTGCCTTTAGGTAACTAAAGGCACCGGGGTTGCGGTGCCACCGGCTTGGGCCCGTAATCGCTGCTCGCAGCTATATTTGTTATTCTTCTTCTTATTATTTTACTACCTTTTGGGCACTTTTGGGGCCCTTAACGTGCTCGAAAACTCTTGAAACTTTGCACACGGGTCAGAACCCGCGGCAATCAGGGCCGGGCTGAAGATGGTACCCGGGCGTGGCAGGGGGGCTCGACAGCGCCCCCTGGAATGGGATTCGAAAACATGTCCATTTATTAAACACGCTTGCATGAATTAATATGAAAATCGGTACACATGTAGATCTCATCATTTCATATATCCTTCGTACTCTTACTTTTTACGCCAGCCCAACAGGAAGTCGGCTATTATGGGTTGTTTGGAAACTCATGCTCAGGAATTTGAAACACTTCTCCTAGGGAATTCACCCGATCGTCACCACTCGGTGTGCATGAAGTCAAGACATTGAGGATGAAAAATTGCCAGGGGATTTTTGATATCTCGAACGGTTTGGCCGTGGCGAGGAAACAAATTTATGGCAAATAATGGAAACAGGAAGTGTGTTATAACTTCTGCATACATTGACTGATCTTGATGAAACTTCAGCAGTGTGTTCGCTGTAAGAGGCCGATCACATGGATGTGACTATTGTGAGTCAAAGTTTTAGCGCCACCAACTGGCAGCAGGAAGTGTGTCACTTTCAAAATGCTTTTAAATCACCCTCTTATTTTTACCCGATTTGCTTTAAACTTTATGTGTATAATGTAAACACATGGCAGATGTAGACCTGTGAAAGGATTATTGATATCTTAAATACTGTTGCCGTGGTAACGCATCAAACTTTAAGATTATTTTTTGATGCTTTTGAGACTTAGCATACTTGAAATTGCATGAAACTCGACAGACACATCACATTTATTAGCCAGTAGACATGTGCAAAGTTTCAGAAACGGGCGTGGTGCAGGGGCTCAGTAGCGCCACCTTTTGACAAAAGAGGGGGAGTTAGGTCTTTACTTTTATCTACAATCTTAAAACTCAGTATGTATATTGTTCATATCGAGCTGGACAACTTTCTAATTTACAGTTATTAGCTCAGACCAACAGGAAGTCAGATATTTTGGTTTGAATGTGGATGTTTTGGAGAATTTTCTCTTCCTCTCTCTCTGACCCTACGTCTTGCATGAAAATGAAATGCTTTTATTTTTTATATACTTCTCCTAGAGAATTAATCCAAACACCACGAAACTCGGTCAGCATGAGGTCAAGACATTGAGGATGCTAAATTGCGGACGGATTTTTGATATCTCGAACGGTTTGCCCGTGGCGAGGAAATGAATTTATGACTAAAAAAGGACACATAAAGTGTGTTATAACTTAGTTAGTTTTACCTACAGTTACAAAACTTGGCGTGTATATTGTTCTCGTCAAGCCGAACAACTTTCTAATTTAAAGTCATTATCTCCGACCAACAGAAAGTCAGATATTGTGGTTTGAATGTGGATTCTGATAATTTTCTCTCCCTCTCTCTGACAGAGAGAGTGTCCCCTGCCATTCTGTCTGTGTGTGTGTGTTTGTTTGTGTCTGTGTGCGGAGGGGGAGAAGGAGGGGAAGGGGGTCTCTTTGGGTGATAGTTTAAACACAAAATCATAAATAGGGCTATACTGCCCTCTTGTGTCCAAAATTATATTTATATATAAATATATTACGTATGTGACTGAGGATGTTGTGTTTTATTGCGAGTGTACACAAATATAAGTAAACAGTTTGCAGTCTGAATGATGTCCTGTATGAAAAAAATGATGGAGTATGTTTCCACTGTTCACACACACACACACACACACACACACACACACACACACACACACACACAGTTCGATCGCGCCCGCGCCTCTCTCTCTCACACACACGCGCGCGCACACACACACACACACACACACACACACACACACACAGTTCGATCGCGCCCGCGCCTCTCTCTCACACAAGCACACACACACAGTTCGAACGTGCGCGCCTCTCTCTCTCAAGCTGGAGTGTGTGTGTGCGTGCGAGAGAGACGCGCTGACGCGAGCGAACTGTGTGTGTGTGTGTGCGTGAGTGAGTGAGAGAGAGAGAGGCGCGGACGCGATCGAACTGTGTGTGTGTGAGAGAGAGAGAGAGAGAGAGAGAGAGAGAGAGAGGGGCGCGGGCGCGATCGAACTGTGTGTGTGTGTGTGAGAGAGAGAGAGAGAGAGAGAGAGAGAGAGAGAGGCGCGGGCGCGATCGAACTGTGTGCGTGTGAGAGAGAGAGAGAGAGAGAGAGAGAGAGAGAGAGAGAGAGAGAGGGCACCATCGAACTGTATGTGTGTGTGTGAGTGAGTGAGTGAGAGAGAGAGAGGCGCGGACGCGATCGAACTGTGTGTGTGTGAGAGAGAGAGAGAGAGAGAGAGAGAGAGAGAGAGGGCGCGGGCGCGATCCAACTGTGTGTGTGAGAGAGAGAGAGAGAGAGAGAGAGAGAGAGAGAGAGAGAGAGGCGCAGAAATCATTTTATAGGGAAATCAATTATTTATAATTCAGATGAGAATAAAGTTTGTGTTAATTAAAATTAAGGAACATTTAGTTTTTCTGTTCTGAATATCATTAAAACAGAAAAGGCAGAGACAACATAATGATGAATAATCTTAAGATATTATATCGTATGCTATGTGTTGTGAATACACCCATGTTAAACATTAAAATGTACTTCCATTGCATATCATAGAACACATAAGCGTAAATTATAATTACATTAATAAACCTGTACAAAGACCTCCAGATAAATACTGGGCTTCTATATTTACACATTTAAGTGCTGAAAAACATATTGAGCTGTGACATCCTATGACATTAAAAATTATTCTATATTTAAATTATCTCATATTTGTGGCTTTTGTGGTTCACGATCATAGGCCCTGTCCCAAATGGCACACTTCATATGAATACTCGGTCTTGTGTACTTATTTCATGTGTCTGTTAAATCCATGAGACCCATGGATTAGGTGTCTCATTTTTCATTTTAGGTTTCAGAAGGTTGCTCACGCATACTTTGAGGTTGATATGTGCCCTCGATGCGCACTTGATGCACCCAAACTGATGCAAGCTCTACAGCACACTTCTTTTCGACAGTCAAAGCAGGGTTACGTTTTTGCACGTCGTGCACAATAACCCTAAAGGCACCAGGGTGCCACCGGCTTCTTATATATATATATATATATATATATATATAGCTGCGAGCAGCGATGAAGGGCCAAAGCCGGCGGCACCGCCACCCCGGTGCCTTTAGGTAACTAAAGGAACCGGGGTTGCGGTGCCACCGGCTTGAGCCCGTAATCGCTGCTCGCAGCTATATATATATATATATATATATATATATATATATATATATATATATATATATATATATATATTATACTGTTATAGTATTTTAAAATAGCTTGTATTTTTACATATTACGTTTTTATTTTCATTTTAGTTTTAGTAATTTTGGTTATGTGGTTCTGTCGTTTTTATTAGTTTTTTTCGCAATAGTTCTATTTATCTTTAATATATTTTATACTATTTAATCTTTATTTTTATTTCAGTTTTAGTCATTTTAATACTTGATACTTTTTATTGTATTTTAGTTAGTTGCCAAGAAAACATTTTTAATTTTCAGTGAAGTCTTTAAGTTAGGTTTTTCCTGTATTATTTATAATTGATCTCAGCTTTACTTCAATATATACAAGAATTTTAATAGTTTAAGTTAGCAATAACAACACTGGGTCTTAATGCCCCGATATATTTGAAGGGATAGTTCACCCAAACATGAAATAATCCCATAATTTACTCACCCTCAAGCCATCCTAGGTGTATAATATGACTTTCTTAGTTTATAATATTTCTTCTTTCAGCCGAACACAATCTGAATTATATTTTTTAAAAAAATCCTGGCTCTTCCAATCTTTATAATGGCAGTGAATAGTAACTTATATTTTGAAGCCCCAAAAAGCGCACCCATCCATTATAAAAGTAATCAATACGACTCCAGGGTGTTAATAAAGGCCTTCTGAAGCGAAACAATGCATTTTTATAACAAAAATGTCAATATTTAAAACTTTATAAAAGCCTAAATTAAATCTGTTTATCATATAAAGTGATCGGGTCTCTTCAGAATATTAGGACTAAACTGCTCAATTCATAGTTTTACGATCTCTTTATGAACTTTTTGAAGCGTCAAAGTGGGTCTTACGGGTCTGGAACGACATGAGGGAGAGTAAATGATGACAGAGAATTTTCATTTGTGGGTGAACTAACTCTTTAACTCCCTTAGTGAAGTGACTTTTATTTTAAAAGTTATGTGTGTAAAATGTAAAGGATATGAAATGTGTTCTGTCTTTTGAATTTGGAGACATGTATTAAAGTGTGTGGCAGCCTAAGCTACCCATAATGCTCTGCTTATGGTTGTCTTTGGAATCGGAGAGCATCACATGCTGCATTCAGACACACGTGGCCACTGCTCCCATATCAGAAACTCCCTATCGGAGTTATTCAGGGCAGCTGTGCCAAGAATAGTTCTGCACTGTTTATGAACATCTCACTCGGCAGGGGGGAAATTCAGAATTAGCAACAGAATGTTACTCATGTATGTGAAACTCCCTTTTTGGTCTGTTTTCCGTATTTCCTCATGGTTTCCACATGCAACTGTCTCTGTTTTGGCAGGTGTCCGGATGGTGTTTGTGCTGGTGTCTGGTCTGAGCGGGTAAAGCCTGCCGCTGGGAGGTAAAGTTGGAAGGACCTTTGGGGTTCCAGATCCAATCTTCCATTACGTGTAGTAATACAGAATGAGGGGGTCTGCGAGGGGATTTCGTCCTGCTTCCTATTTGTGCACTACATGTGATATGACATAGAAGCAATGACATTATTAGACTGACGGGAAAGTCATTCTGGTTGGTTACCAAATTGTATAGGGGGTGCATTATGCATTGTTTTTTAAATTAATATTTTTTTGTTACTAACCCTCATTATTTCTTTAATTATTCAATTCCATTTGAAAAGTACTAAGCTGTTCTAAAATTGAAACGAAACATTCTAAAACGTTCATATAAAAAACATTCTAAAGTCAACACAAAATTAAAATGTGAACGTTGAATTAAAACGTTGCTTTTCATAATCTTTTAACAGAATGCAATTACTTAACAGCATAAAAAGATTTTTTTTTTACCTTGTTTTAGAGTACATATCTAAACATTTTTAAATGAAGATACATTTACTTGAGAAAGCAAAATTACTAAAGTATCAAGTCTTGTTTTCTGAAAAAGAAGTTCAAATTTACACTTAAAACAAGAGAAATATAAGCCATTGGGGTAAGAAAAAACTTTATCCAACTTAATTTTTCTTACCCACTGGTGGATATTTGTTATATATTTGTTATAGCATAAAGTCACTTATTTTTTCCACAAAATAATTTTATATCATAAGTAATTTTGCTTCTCAAGTGCATCTTCATTTAAGAATGTTTAGATATCTTACTGTAAAACAAGACAAAATAGTTACTTTAGAAAATAACTTTTTAATTGTTTTGATAATATATTTTTTGCTCTTCCTCTGAAATGACTGACAACACGAATCCCTCTCATTTTTCAACTAGTTCCATCCAACCACCAAACTTTGTTTTGGTATGTAACTGCATCATTTTCAATAAATATCCTGCCTCACTCAGAAATATGCCATATTACTAAATGACTAGTGTTTTGCTGATTTCAGTAATATTCAGATGCACAGAAGCTGTGGCTCTGGATCTATAAGCTGCTGATTTAATGTCACAGCCGTTTGGACAAGTTGACCTTTTACAAATCATAGGATGGCAGACAATGCACTGAATTATGACCATGTCCATTAAACCATGACTGTAGCTGTCTGTGACTAGCCTGGTTAAAACCAGACCTTTCTCAGTTGTAACTGAGTTAGGGTCTGGCAAAGCTTCATAGACAAATCATTTCCAAAGGGGCGTCACCAACGGACGTCGCTCAAATGCCTCTGGGCGCAATTGGATAGAACTAAAACCAATCAGAGCGATGAAGGAGATGACGTATGCAGAGCGACGTTTGTCCGTCTGTTATAGAACAACTTAGTTTGAATAAACGAGCAGACATTGATGATCAGCTAATTGCTCTACGTTTATTTAAAATTAACAGGAAGACAACTGGAAGTGAATGTGCTTTCCATTAAATAAATCACACACAGTAAACAAAACCTAATGAACTTTGCAGTTTAGACGCGCAAACTGCGTCGGTGCGGTGAGAGACGTAGCCTACGGCTCGGGCAGATTCGGCTTGAAGTCGTTCATCCTCGGATGCTGCGCCGCGCGCGCTATTACAAAAAACCCATACACACAGGCAAGCGAAATGGGGTCTTGCGCACCGAACGCGTCATTTTGCCCAGCGCACCTTCGTGCTCGTGCAGTCGCGTCGAGTATAAACATGGCTTTAGGCTACTCCGTGTCAGCGCGCGCTCCGATCGGTAAAGGGGCACAGACACTCCCGAGTCCCGAATCATCTCCAGCAGTAGCAGAAGCACCACAAACTCCGCCTCCGTTTCCCTCGTAAGCCGATATTAGTATTTAAATATTCTCTATGATAAATGTTTGTGAAAAAAATATTTTAATAACATGGATTTGGCGGTTATAGAGTTCAAATGACGGTGTTCAACTCTAACCGTCACACCACTAGTTCCACGGCGGTATCCATCTTTGTAAATGTACAAAATCTGCTTCACCGTCGCTGTGCTGTCGTCATCGTGTAAAGCCCGCCCCAACGTTTCTGATTGGTGCCGCGATTTCGACGGATTGGAAATGGACTTCAATGAGCTCTTTGCCAGACTAACTTTCAGAGCAAATCTAAATTTGCCGGAAGTTGTCTGGGTTTTCCCAGGCTAGTCTGTGACCTGAATCAAAATGAAATTATTAACTTTATTAGATTATGTTGTATCATTTGCTACCACAAAGCTGGGTCCAGTGTTAAGTATACTATTTCAGGTTAGATGGAGCGTGAGGTAGAGGCCTGCATTTCAGCCCGAGCCCGACGGGCCCCAACTTATTTACGCTTCTAGGGCCGGGCCTCGGGCCTGTTTTAGGCTTATCTTTTTTTATAGCCTATTTTAGACATTAATTAAAATATAATATGAGAAGATGACGATTGAAAAGCAAACATTGAAAGACGTTTTATAACCTATCAAACTGACATATGACTGACACATGACAGTCTGCTCACGCTCACGCACACAGGTTTCCCGGCGGCGCGATCTGAGATTCACGCGACCGGCTCGTTCTGACTTCAGCGCAGCTGGAAAAAGTAGGCCTACGACTGGATTAAAACCTTCCACTGTGGATGCTGTCCTTTTTCTTCACGATGCTCTGAGACTGTGCTTAGCCATGTTAGGAGGTTTTTTTTTGTTTGATTGAACTTTATTTTCATGAGTCTGTTGGAAACTATTGGAAATAAGAATGGCCATGTTCTGTAGTGAAGACTTGATTTTTGAGGTAACCTGCATGTTTGTTTTTAATGTAAGTTATTTGATTTGTTTAGATTGCATTCTCTGTATTGTATTATATTGTATTGTAAACTCATTTAGTTTGCGAGCGCTGTTGCGACTGAGCAGCAGAGCAGTTTGCCTCAGCTTTACAAAAATGTAAATAAACGTTTAAACAAACGTTTAAACTAACGTTAACTGTCTGTGTGATAGGCTATGCTTAAGTTGTTTTATAGGCTATATGGATTCTATTGTAGCCAAGTAAAGTGTTTGATTTGAGAGGCTATAAATGGATCAAACATGTTTAACTCTGTCGGCTAGCTTGGTTGTCATAAAAAAAAAAAAAATTCTTAATTAACTTTATAAAGAAATGAAAATAAACTTACCAGTAAATACTTTGCCATTAAGAACAAAACATATCTGTTTTACTGACTGCAACATAGGGCAGGCTGTGTAGCCTATCCTTTTTTTTTTCTTTTCTTTTTTTTTTTTTACGGGCTCGGGTCGGACTCGGGCCGGACTCGGGCTGATCATTCTGATGAGCTGTCGGACACGGGCCGGGCTAGGGCCTGAGCGTCTCGGGCCAGGGCCGGGCTAGGGCCTAGATTTGAGGCCCGTGCAGGGCTCTAGCGTGAGGCACATCTAGTGGGATTAGATTCCTGACAAGCTGCTTGACTTTAACTAAGTTGTTATGCAGTCGCATTACTATAGGGAGCTAGATAAAAATACTATCGAGGTAATAGCAAGCGTTGGAGCAGCATTATCTTAATGTACTAGCCATAACCTCTGGTTATTGTATGGGCTTTAATTAAGTTGTTATATAGGCAAGTGTAGTGGGCTACATGGGTACTTTTTAACAATAGCAAGCATGGGCGGCATTGTTAACTGCTTTAGCCATAACCTCTGGTTATTGATCAGACTGGCGAGTTTGTGATCGTGGGTGAGTTGACGGTAGCCATTGACTTCCATAGTAGGAAAAAAACACTATGGAAGTCAATGGATTCCGTCAACTGTTTGATTACCAACATTATTTATAATATCGTATTTTGTGTTCAGCAGAAGAAAGAAACTCATACAGGTTTGGAACAACACGAGGGGAAGTAAATTATGGCAACATTTTAAATTTTGAGTGAACTATCCCTTTAAAGCCCAGTTTCACAGACAGAGTTTAGATTAAACCAGGATTAAGCCTTAGTTAAATTATGGGCATTTAAGAAGCTTTTATAAATTAGCATTAGAAAAAAAACATTACTGGTGTGCATCTTGAGAGAAAACAATGGCACTGATATTTTTAAGATCACTGCAAGTTGCTTTCAGCTCAAACATGCATTTTAGTCTGGGACTAGTTAAACCTAGTCTGTGAAACCGGGAGTAAGTTGTGCAAATTAATCCACACTATGTTCACCAAAACAGTACGTCTCTGCACATACAGTGCAGAGCAGTGGCACGCTGCAGGTGTGATATTCTAAGCTAATGTCCTTGCTTTCTTATGTCTGCATTCATCTTCCGTCTCAGATTCCCTCCCTTCCTCTGTGCTGGGATTGTGGTGCTCCGGAGTGAGCAGAAATCTATTTCCGTCCCTGTGTATATTCCTCTCCGGCTGCTGCCATTGCCAGCAGCGTGTTGTCACGGTGATGGACATCAGCCCTCAGCCAATCAACACACACGTGTTAATGCCAAGAAACATGATCATTTTCCACTTACTTCGCACTGCTCATGTGAGTAAGAGGATTGTAGCAGTGCCTAACAGAAAGAAGTCAGTGTAAAATAGGACTCTTGGCAGTCATACACTGAGAATGCTGACCTGAGGGAGCTGAATGGGTTTGAATGAGGAGATCTGGCCAGGTGAGAGAGTTAGATATGATCTGAACATGATAATGTGAAAGCTTTTTATCCTGGCACATGGTTGGGATGCAGGACGTATTGGACTTTTGGCTGCTGTTGATGCTCTGGAGATCCAGTAAGAGAGATGTTGTGTGTATAAATATTCTTTGAGTGATTAATGTGTAAAACAACTGTTAAATACAGTAAATATTGGCATAGTTTTTGTCATCTGAGGTGGTATTGGTCAACAGAGCTTGTATGGGCATGTTTGGACATGCATTCATTTCATCTAGACATGTTATAATGGTTTTGATCATGAGTCATATGATTCTAGTCCTGCACACTTCAATGGAAGCCTATTCATTGCCTCTTCATTCACTGTGAAATAGCACTTAGCATGTGTTGCCATGGTGATCAGAGAACACTGTTCATCAGCATAACACTGAGAAACTCACGGCATTTATTTCAAAATCTAAAGCTTGTGACCTTCTCTAGTCTGAGAAATAATGGGAAGATGCACTGTGAGGACTGAAGACATACAGTTGTGGCATTACAGAAATAGATCACCCAAAAATGAAAATCCTGACATTTTCTCCATACCTCTAAAACAAACAAACAAACAAACAAACAAACAAACAAACAGACAAACAACGCCATTAAATAATTATAACAGTAGTCTATATGACTTGTGCACTATAGACTTGCATTAATTTAAATGCATTATGTGGGGAATAGGCTGAAATTTAAGTAATTTTTTGTTTAGTCATTCATTTTGTTCTTGTAACAAGGTTAGTTTATAAGGGAAGGAGGTGGGAACTGGCGAACGTTCAACACTTTATTCAATAAATAAACACAAAATGAAAGTAAAGCGGCAGCCCCTCACAGACGACTGCCGCACACACATAAACACAAAGTAAAATACAGGTCTGGTCCTCTTTCGTCCTTCACTGTCGTCGCTCCTCCTTTTATGCTAATAAAGATTAATAAATACTGTTACAATGAAATTGTCAACATTATGTTCAGTAATGTTTATGTTCAGGTTAGCTTTCGTTTAATTTTCATGTACTTTTAGTTTGTTTCTCTTCAGTTACCTGTTTCCTTTGTTGTAGTTTCCCGCCATTAATCACTTGTCGTGGAAATTAATTTAACGAGCACACCTGTCTGTATTCAGTTCATTATCTCTGTGTATTTAAGTTCCTCTTTAGTTCACATTTATTGTCCTGTATTGCTCATGTGTTTGTGCTTGCACGCTGTCTCACATCTGTGGATTATCTGAGCTGACTTTGTTTAAATAAAAACCCTTCTATTTAAATCTTCTTCGTCATCATTGGACTGAAACGTGACAGAATATCAGACCAGAACAGAAAATGGATTTTGCAGTCTACTAGCGTGAAGATTAAACTGGAAACAGAAAGCTGCCCCTACACATGTACATCAAATGAAGGATGTAATGAAGCCTTTTGAGCTAGAGAAAACCAGATTCTCCTTGAAAAAGAAAGAAGAAAAAATTGGCAACCTTTCATAGATTACTTTAATGCAGGAGTGTCCAAACTCGGTCCTGGAGGGCCACTGTCCTGCAGAGTTTAGCTCCAACCCCAATTAAACACACCTGAAACAGCTAATCAAGGTCTTGATTAGCTGTTGAAGGTCATTAGGCATGCTAAAAACTTACAAGCAGGTGTATTGAGGCAAGTAGGAACTAAACTCTGCAGGACAGTGGCCCTCCAGGACCGAGTTTTCTGGTGATAGTTAAATTGATCCCTTAATACAAGTAAACAATTAAGCTAGGAAGAGGAATAAATGAATGCTTGAAGTATCTATTGAAGTATGCCCCCCCCCCCCCCCCCCATTTTCCTTTTATTATTATTTATTTATTATTTATTTATTTAAACTTTTCATCAGATAAACAGCATTTATACTACAAGTCCTGTATTGTTTGATCTCAAATATTACCAATGAGTGATAGTGAATGATGTTCCAAAATTTTGAATCTGCAATGTAAAATTATTTCTGTTTAATTTTGAAATACCACTTATGTTGGAAGACGAGACACTGAAAAAGGTTTTCTCCTATTTTATTTTTATTTTTGTTATTATTACATATATTTGTGTATGTGTTCTTGCTAGACGTTGTGGAAATTGTCCTGTGGGATAGTATGTTTGAGTGATTATATGTTGGTATATATGTGTTGTATGTTTTTGATCCAATAAAAAAATAAATAAATAAAAAAAAAATAAAAAAAAAAGATTTTGCAGCAAAACTCATCGACTTAGCCAGTAAGAATCTCTCTGTCTTGGACTTGTACTCTGCCCAATTTGCTTAACTGCCTGCAAGATCTAAATTGGATGATGAGACCATAAAGTCTCTTTATTGGATGGGGGCGAACTATTACATCCTCCTTGTCTTACCAGACCTGGGATAAGGAACCTGGAGAGAGGTGATCCTCCGTTGTCTGCAGTATGCATACCCGCAGCTGATGAATGAATGCACCACGGACCCTGAGCCAATGTCAACAGCCACGACGGAGCCTGAGCTTGAAGCCACTTCTGTCCCAGAGCAGAATGACAACCTTCCTCCATTGATTCTGCCCATCCCAAAGCCTTCATCACTGCTGGCCCTACCCAGTTAAATGCCTTGATCGCCACTGGTCCTGTTCAGCTCAAAGACTTCATTGTTGTGGATAATACACCCAGCCTGCCTCACTCTCCCACCTCCTCTGCCCATATCAGTCGCTCCTTCTGCCCGGCCTTCACTGGCGCCCTTCAGTCAATCGTCTCCACTGTTGGAACTAGACTGTAAGTTTACCGCCTTGGATAAGCTTGGCACCAGCTCTGCGTTTGAGTGTGGATCCCCTGGCTTTGCTTCAGACCACCATTCCCGTAACTCCACCTCGGCCCTTTGAACAGTCAACTTCACTGCGGCTCTTCGGCCCCTAGGCTCCACCTGGCATCGTCGTCCTCACGACTACACCGGGCTCACTCATCCCTCCAGCACCACCTTGGTCAGGTGTTGCTCTGTCTGTGGTGCGGACTTCCAGGCCTCTCACTGTGCTTCGTCCCTCCACCGCTTCGGCTCCGTCAGGCTCCGTCTTCCCTGTGGATCCGCCTTGGTCCTCGGTCGCACCAGAGTCGCCTCAGTCCACTGGCACCCTGGTTGGCACTTATTGGCACGTAACTTCGGCTCCACCTAAGGCTCTGGATCCTACTGTGTCTTCCAGTCCTGTCATCGCCTCAGCTTCACCCAGGTCTCCATATTTCTCGGCTCCATCACTGGCGGTCGGGCCTCTAATTCCACACTGGCCCCTACCACCATCGATTCCACCGTGGGCTTGTGTACCAACTGTGCTCTGGGCTTCCACCTGCATCATCCTGCAATTGCCTCCTCCCTGGTTCCTTCCATCGTCAGTCCTGTGTCCACCGTCAGCTCCTGCAGGGGTCGACCTGCCATCTGATCCGCCCCGGTCCCTTCTGCCTAGGTCTGTTTTTTCTGCCTTCAGCCCCCCCACCCTTCCTTACCCCTCAGTCGATTTGTTACGGTGTGAGGCCGTACCTTTCTGGAGGGTGTGTTCTGTCACCATTATGTTCAGTTTAGCTTTAGTTTCATTTTCATGGACTTTTAGTTTGTTTCTCTTCAGTTACCTGTTTCCTTTGTTGTAGTTTCCCGCCACTAATCAGTTGTCATGGACATTCATGTAACGAGCACACCTGTCTGTATTTAGTTTATTATTTCTGTGTATTTAAGTTCCTCTTTAGTTCACATTTATTGTCCTGTATTGTTCATGTGTTTGTGCTTGAATGCTGTCTCACATCTGTGGATTACCTGAGCTGACTTTATTTAAATAAAAAAAGAAATGTTTATCTTCTTCATCATCATTGGACTGAAACATGACAGAAATGCTCATTGTCAGTTAATTTTAGTTAATGCATTAAAGGCAGGGGTGGGGGTACCCTTTTTCCATGTATTGCGGTGCCCCGCGGAACACAATTTCGCCCCTGCCCCCGGAGAGGTCTGTGCACGCCACTGCAAACGCGTGTTCACACAACAACGCCTGCTCTCGCGTCAACTCAACATGCATGGGTTGTGGTGCTCTCCTGAACGCGTTGGAGATTAATAGTTTGTAAATTGGCAAATTACGTTTTTTTTAGATGCAACCAAAGCATTGGTGTCACTTCATATAACTGAGGCTGCATTTACACTTGGCATTAACATGTGACCTATATCCAGATGTTGTCCATATACACATTGAAAAGACAAGTTTAAACGCGCTTCTGATCGGAAAGTTCTCCGAACAGCATGTCCACGTTCGGTGGTAGTCGAGGACGCATTGTGATTGGATCTCAGTGTAATTTTAACGCAATCCAGCCATCGTGTCTGCATTCACAGGTGGACGTCACACAAAACCCCGCCCACTGTCATTATTCCCCCTCCTCTCTCCGGAACTGAGAGTTGTGTGGTTTTGCAATACAGTCGAGTGCGAAGTACATGTAGGCTACATCGCATTCCTGCCTGGTGTCCCTTTAAATTTATGGTTGAACTAATGTTTACTAATGTTTTTATTGTTGCCAGCTATTGTATGGCTTCAGATATGGACTGCTTTAAAGGAGTTTTTCCCGTTGTTGGAGCTTTGTTTCTATGAAAAAGAACTGTGAATATTTTTCAAAATATTGGAGAACTTTTTGTGTTCCATAGAAAATATAACAGAGTACAGGTTTGGAACAAAATGGAAATAAATAACTATTAATTTAGTCCTTAACAATAACAATTTTAATTTTTGGCTAAACAATTCCTTTAAAGATCTATTTCTAGAGTACCGCAGTGTACTGTTACTGGATTAAAACCATTAAAAAAAATGTGCTTTATATCAATCCAAGCACATTTTAGGTTACCTGGTGAACGATGTATGGATTCTACAGATTCTTATCTGTTCTGTGTGCTGTGAGGGGGTTTTGTGAGCATGTGATGTCACAGGTGCACGAGGGTTACTTGAGGATGCCTGTTAGCCTATTGAATATCCACTTATGTGAGACAAAGAACGTGAAGTGCAGCAAAAATAGCCGTTTTTGTTGCCATGGGAACATTCCTCATTTCTGTACAACACAAGAGTGGTGAGTGACATTTACAGTATAATTTCCAGATCGAGGCCATTTCGTTATGGCACACTTTTAGTGCAATCATCAAACCTTTGTGGGGCTGATAGGAATCTGCACATACTTGATGAAAATGATGATTAATCAGTTAACGATTAAAATATAATATGTAAACATGGCATGCAGAGTAAGACATTTTAATAAATGTACTGTACATGTATGTTTCTGGAAGAAAGAAATTTTAAAGCTGTGTTTGTATATGTGTTTGTATATATATGTAGGCTACGCTACTGTTCAAATGTTTGAGGTCAGTAAGATTTTTCTTTAATAAAATAAATACTTTCATTCAGCAAGGTTGCATTACATTGATCAAAAGTGACTTTTATTGTGACAAAATAACAACTCTTCAACATTGCTTCAACAATGCTTTCCGAAGGATCATGTGACACTGAAGACTGGAGTAATGATGCTGACAATTTAACTTTGCCTCATAGCAAAAAAAAAAAAAAAAAAAAAATATATATATATATATATATATATATATATATACTGTTTAGAGAGAGCGAGAGAGAGAGCGAGAAGGCACTGCAGCTTTATATATTCTGCATTAAGTATACTGTGGAACTGCCCTGAAATGGCTGATCCTCCACAAGCATTGAAGGTCAAGTCTCTCGTCTCTCTATAAATATGATGGTCTGTCCCAGCGGGTCCTCCTGCTCGGCTTTTCCACACGCGTCTGCTGACCAGCGGAAATCTCCACATTTGCATGTGATTTGATAGTGTGCAAACGTTCCTCCTCCAATGGCTGGTCGTGTCACAATGATGAATTACTGCATTCTGTGAAAATAAATGAAATGTTGTTCAGGACTGCTTCTGTACTATTAATGCTTCACATAAACTGGACGTAAACACAGCTTTCCTAACTCAGCAAAAAAAAAGCATTGTTCAAGAATAGAGTGGTAGTTGCCCATTCAGAATTTGTTGCACTATTGCTTGGATGTTGTTATGCTGTTTCTAAAGTGCTCTGAGTGAGTTTTGAGCATGTTAATAGTGGTTGCTAAGGTATATTGTGGGTGGTTGCTTGCTTGCCCAAATCTCGGTTCCCTCTTTCAAAGCAAGTCTATGAGATTTGTTGCCCTGTAGTTGTTTTTATTGTAGTTTTTTGTTATTCTTCACAAATGACAATTATACACTGCAATAATATCTGATTTTCTTACACAGTATTTTGTCTTGTTTTCCAGTACAGATATCTAAACATTCTTATACTTAAGAAGCAAAATAACAAGATATTAAGTTATGTTTTCTGAAAAAAACATATCAAAATGAAGTGAGTTTAAGTTTAAAACAAGAAAAAATCTGCCAGTGGGGTCAGAATTTTTTTTTTAAAAGATAGGCTACTTGTTATTTTTTTAAGCTCAATTTTGATCATTTTTTTATCAAGACTCTTGAGAAATCATTCATTCATTGAGAACGCATGAGTGAAAATGAGTTGCTTGCCAAAATGCAATACTAAGGCTTTGATCAAATCACTAGCTCTGAGTATAAGCAGTAGTAATGGGGATGCTTGCTTGTTTTTGTAATACTGGCTGGCTACAATGTTACTTAATAGACTAAGACTACAACTCACTGACGGTATCTATAGTGTATCATGTTATCCTGACCCCCTCTGCTCCTCTAATGCAGAGCAGTTGTCTTCACCCGTTGTAACTTAAGATGATGGTCACGGCAGGTCAAGTATTTTTAGCTGTGTAAATTGTATTGTGTTGAAAGGTCAAGGTTAAATGCCAATTGAGACGTAGTGAGGATTTACTAGCCTGAACAAGGGCTTACTTTCAGTTACTTGTTTACTTAAAATTTTATTAAAATGTCATATAATAACTATCCACATTTGCTTGCACGACTTGATTTCTTTTGTAAGACGCGGTAAAAAGCGGTGTTGAAAAAGTTAGGTGGTTGAAAGGAAATTCATGATGTCATGGTGACTGAGAGGAATTCATGATGTCAGCATAAAAGGAATGTTGTTTTAGAGCCGGAGCAATTTAGAGTGTAACAGTGGGGTTCCGAAAGTAAAAGTCCCATTAATTTTCTCCATAGTGGTATTGATTTTTAATGACAACCCTAGTGAAAAAATAAATATACTAAAATGTATTTGAAATACATTTATTTTATGCTAAGTATACTACAAATACATTTACATATTTATGTCAAGTCAAGTCAAGTCACCTTTATTTATATAGTGCTTTTTACAGTACAGATTGTTTCAAAGCAGCTTTACAGAGATAACAGAAAAATGTTGTAATAATATTACATATAAAATTAAATGTCCCCAACTAAGCAAGCCAAAAGCCAATGGCGACAAAGGCGAAGAAATTTATACTAAATTTATGTAATATAAATATCCTGCAACTGTACTTTTGGTATACTAAATTAGTATACTTATATTTCCTAAATTGGGTCAACTAATCTTGTACTTAATTCACTTTAGTTATCCAGAAATAGTGCTGAAGTCCAACTAAAGAAAGTAGGCTATAATATACTGTATATGTATATCAGTAAATGAAGATATGTCTTATCAATCACAAGTTCAAAATGGAGTACCACAAGGCTCAGTACTAGGACCATTGCATTGGTTCACTCTGTACATGCTACCCTTGGGAGATATCATTAGGAAGCATGGCTTTAGTTTTTACTGTTATGCTGATGATAATCAGCTCTATATTTCTTCACGCCATGATGAAACTTAATCATTAACGGAGTTAACGGAATGCATAGCTGATATAAAAAACTGGATGACTAGTAATTTCCACTACTTACCTCTGAAAAAACAGAGATTCTAATTATTGGACAAAAAACTTCCTCACGTAATAACCTAGAATACTGTCTAACACTTGATGGCTGCTCTGTCAAACCTTCGTCATCGGTTAGGAACCTAGGTGTTCTCTTTGATACCAATCTTTCATTTGAAAGTCACGTTTCTAGTATCTGTAAAACCACATTCTTCCATCTTAAAAATATATCTAAATTACATCATATGCTCTCAATGACAAATGCGGAACAATTAGTTCATGCGTTCATGACATCAAGGCTAGATTATTGCAATGCTATTATGGGTGGTTGCCCTGCACGCTTAATAAATAAACTACAGCTGGTCCAAAACGCAGTAGCTAGAGTTCTTACCAGAACCAGGAAGTATGACCATATTAGCCCGGTTCTGTCAACAATGCATTGGCTCCCTATTAAACATCGTATACATTTTAAAATATTGCTGTTTACTTATAAGGACTAAATGGTTTAGCTCCCCAGTACTTGAGCGACCTCTTAACGCATTATAGTCCTTCACGTCTATTGCAATCTCAAAATTCTGGCCAGTTGATAATACCTAGAATATCAAAATCGACTGCTGGCGGTAGATCCTTTTCCTATTTAGCACCAAAACTCTGGAACAGTCTTCCTAATATTGTCCGGGAAGCAAACACACTCTGTCAGTTCAAATCTAGACTCAAAACACATCTCTTTGACCTAGCATACACATAACACATTATAAACTTCTATAATTCAATGTTAAGCTGCATAGATTAGGTCAGCTGGAACCGGGAACACTCCCCATAAATCCTGATGTACTTGTTACAGATAAAAAGTGAGTGTACTTGTTAGAGATAAAAATATATATATATATATTTTTAAAAGTATATATATATATATATTTTCTTCAAGGCTTGCTCCTTGGAACCTATTTCAAGGTTTGCGTTCTCGAGCCACCAGGCACTGTTGTTGTGTGAATGAGTGGCCGGAGCGCGTTAAGGGTTTTCTGTTAGAACGGTGTCGTGTAAGCGTCCCCTAAGTTAATAACTAATGATCTTTGCAACGGAAGTGAATCGATCAAAACTAACTTTAGCTGGACAATAACTTTATTTAACTATAACTTTATCTCTGTTACTTCAATTTCCTGTTATCACTGTAAAGCTGCTTTGAAACAGTCCATATTGTTAAAAGCTCTATATAAATGAAGGTGACTTGACTTGACTTGAATACTTGAATGGAAAATGAATAGAAAAATACTTCCGGAACCAAGGCAGCTGAAAAAGTGGATGGACACTGTTGCACTATTACATTTTGATGAAACATTATGAATGCAAATGTGATTTTGAAATAATGTGCATTAATAAATAAAGTAAAATAAAACCAGGAGCATTTATATTAAAAGAGCAAATGGCAGTTAGGATTTTTTTTTTTTTTTTTACTTTAAGACGGTTTTGCTGATAATTTATCACACTCATGAGCTACATGGCTAATTATAGCTGGCTTTGCAACTATCAGGACTTTCAGTTCCATGTGTTTGGAATAGCGTACCATCATACTACTCTTAGAATGTCTGCCATAGTTACTCTATTTTGCAGAAATAGTAAGAGTATGCAACTTTATACACAGCTTGAATCTTTTATTTCAGTGCAATTTAGGTTTTGCTTTATTCAAAACCTTTCTGCTTTCAGTCCCTTTTCACAAGCAGTAAGACAGCAGCATTCCCATTCACTTCTCGTTTGCGCTGATGCAAAAGTGGCTCAAATGTGGGCCGTTGCATAACCCTTCACAGGGTCCCTTTTCTATTTTTGTTCCTGGATACGCGTCTCAGTGAGGTATTTTCTGTGGTGACTCGCTTACATCTGTAGGTCTTCTAATGTACTCTTATTGAGCAAGACATGGATGACTGTTGAGACTTATTCCTGGCACATTTGTCTTTTTTTGAAGGTGATGTACAGCAATACGGGAAGCAGGAATTATGAGAACATCTGCATTTGACTGGAGACATTGGACAAGGCTGAATTTGGACTCCAGGTTTGTAGGTTGATGGCAATCAGTGTGTTATATGTCTTACTGGCACTCAAAAGCAGGTGACTCGTCAAAGTCGGTCCTTGGCTGCTTTGCTTTTTTGAAGTACGAAAAGGTCTTCTATGTGCCTGTTATAGTTTTAAGATGCAACACAGCTGTATTTCATGAGATGCCAGGCATTCCGCCGGGTAGTGATGCCATGGGGGGGGCTGATATGACGTAATGGCATTCTCTGGAGGCTGGTTATATTTTCCCGCCTCTGGCTTTGATATGTTCCTCTGGTTGTTGTTGTTGTAGTGTGGATGCATTAATGCAGATGTATGTGTGATCATCTAAATGATGAAGGTCAAACTAAGATCTTGTATTATGTTCACTATTTCAGATGAGTTTTGATGTTTTTCTTAAAGTATCCATGTCTCAGTACTGAATTCTGTGGCACCATTGACACTTGTCAGCCCAGTTTTTAAAAGTGCATTTAGCCTCTGACAGGTTTATCCACCGTATTCCTCCTTCAATGTGTTGAGAACAATGCAGGATTGAGATTGACCTTGAAAAAAGCACATCTGATCGCTGTGTTTTGTCATTCCTACATCCACTCTCTTCTCTGCTCGCTATCATCAGACAGACAGGCTGTTTAGATATTAACTCGACCCGTGGGAAACATTTGACTATATTGTAGACCATGTCAAAGTTCGGTTTTAGGTTTTATAGCCTGGCAGAGCTTGATATTTCTTCTCTAATGGCTTTAGAGTTTGAACGTCCTAATTAAGAGGTTTGAACCAGATAACCTTATGTAACCTCATTATACACACTCTGATGTATGCAGATGGTAATTATATTTGCACGTCTTCTCAAATTGTGTAGGCAGAGGTGGTATAAGTTACAATATTATTGTTTAATATCCTGTTTCGTATTGTGGCACTACCTGTTGACTTATGTGAGCAGTAAAATTTTAACTTTAATATAATGGAATTTGGTCAGACATTTGTCTTGCGTTGCAAAATAGATGTAGATACATTCTCTAGTCTTTAGACTCTCTTGACATTCTACAGGGTACTTGACATGTAAATATGTTTGGTTAATGAGGTACACAGTCATTAAACCAGGCCGTAACCACCATACTGAATATGAGGTAGACACATTCTTCTTAATATTCAGAATAGTGCATCAACAGGGATTTTTCAATGGTAGATCTTTTACATTTGTTCCCCTGAATCTTGAGCATTTGGATACATCCTTACATCAACAATTTGCAAAAGCTTTTATTTGAAATAAAAAATAGAAATCTTTTGTAAATGTCTTTACTGTAAATGTCTTTACTGTGAAGGGTCAATCTAATGCATTTTTGCTGAATAAAAGTATTAATTTCTTTCAAAAACATTTACTGACCCCAAACTTTTCAACGGTAATGTATATAATTGAGTTATTGATATTCATTCATATTTCAGGATTAGCCTGATTTCTTTTTAGATTTCTTTGAATAGCAACAACAACATTCCAAATAGAGATTATACCTCCTTATTATCCTTGCACAGCCGTGTACTTGTTGTACTTGTAGTTTTGGTCAATTCTCTAATGGAGGAATTCCTGACCTTACAGTTTGAGACAACCTTCGCATCAATCACAAACCTCAGAAAGACACAGAGATGGTGCTGGCACACTGCTTTCAGAAACACTCTACTCAGGGCATGGTGAGTTTATGGTCCATTTTGGCTTGAAGATGGCTTTTGTACTCGTTTCATGAATAAGTAACATTTCATTATACTACTCAAGTTATACTTCACTATACAGTAATTGAAATGTTTTTAATTTGTTTACTGATAGCATGTTTTTTACTGTTTGCAGACAATTTGGATGTGGTGCCCAGGCCTAAATGTATATAGAGATGGAGACCATTTTTAAACAACTTGACTGAACTATGCTCTTGAACATATGGAAAGGATTATTTCATCATTTTTGAAAATGATGCTGGTGGACTGACTGCTGTACAATCATAAGTAGCTGTTTAAAGCACTGAAGGATTAAACTTCCAAGTTAAGTGAGAAACTTTAATCGACGCCAGAAGATGTTCGTTGTCACAAAACCAAGGGCAATGTAGCAACTGTAGTTAGTAAATCCTTATAATGGAGGCTACTAAAACCTCAGGTGAAGCGGAACGTTCCAAACAGATTATAAGTTTCAAAGATGACGAAAAACACTTGCCATCTGAGATGACCCAAAGAGGCCAATCCTCTGGCTCAGAGGACAAAATAAGACTTGTGGAGCAACCCCAGATCCCAGCTGTAAGTCCATCTCCTTGTATGGAGTCACAGGTCCTTGCTTCAGGAAATATTCTTACCTCAAAATCTAGAGAACAGTGTCACATCCAGCTCAGGAGGAAGAAAGTTCCTCTCCCAAACAAACGATATCTTCAGTCGGAATATGAGCTGCTGTCAGAGGACCTTCACAAAAAGGAGCAGAAGTCTGTTAAGACTGGGAAGTATGTATGCCAGTATTGTGGGAGAGCTTGTGCCAAACCCAGTGTACTAAAGAAGCACATCCGTTCTCATACTGGTGAACGACCGTATCCGTGCATTCCTTGCGGTTTCTCATTTAAAACTAAGAGCAACCTCTACAAACACAGAAAATCTCACACCCATGCAGTGAAAGCAGGATTGGCTTCATTTTCAGAACAAGACAGCAAGCATATGGATGACGAGTTAACTGTGGCAGAGGGCGAGATGCGTTTTGATGCTGAGCAGAGCAGTGACACCGATGAAGAAGTTGTGGAGGACTTGTCCTTGGATACAGCAAGCCATATCAAGGACACAGAGGTTTTTGTGCACGGCAAAGGAGGGAAACAGGCAAAAAGGGAAATCATGTGCTCTGCTCAGACTTCAGTCAAAAAGGAAACAGGGTCATCAGGAAAAGTATCTTTATGGCAGTTCCGGGAAATGTCAGCACCTGCGGCTATTGCTCAGGTGGACCAAATGATTGAATTCTCCTCCATCAAGCAAAGACTGGCACTTCGGCTTTCGGAGAAGAAAAGTCAAGACTCTGATCAGTCTCTTTCCCTGCCCAGTTCATACAGTAAAGGCAGCACTGATTCAGGATACTTCTCACGTTCTGAGAGTGCAGAGCAACAGTTCAACCAGTCAAGCGCGAATGCCAAATCGTATCAAGAAATTATGTTTGGGAAATGTTATAGACCAACGACTAGGCCAAAGCAATCAATCACTGTACAAACATGCATGACAGACATAAATGAAGCCACATCTAGCTTCATGATTACATTGAACAAAGGCATGATCCCTGGTGACACAGACTCCTCCATTCACAGAAGCAAAAAAGACCTAGTTCGATCAATAAAAATTGATTCAGAGTCCTTCCAAGAGGAAGATTACCAAGAATGTCAAAACCCTAGCTCTGACTTTCCGGAAACGGTATCAGAGAGTAGTGTATTCTTGCGCAGTAATTCTCTTCCAACATCCTCTAATTCTAATCTAAATGCACCAGAAGGGCTAAGAAGCAGTAATTCATTTGATGAAAGATTGACAGGTGCTGATGTCACCTACAGGGGTGCAATGGGTATGAGAAGACTAATGCGGCAAGCTGCGTTTGAGCACTCTGCTAACGAAGGACATGCAGAATCAGACTGCTACGCTCATCTGGCTTGTAGCTTAAAATCTGACTTGAAAATTCACAGCATAGATGATTCCAAAATGGGTGCAGAAAACTGTCAGGAAGCTGATCTGTGTTCCATATCTCCAAGCTACTTATCTGAAAATTCTACAAGGAAACGAAGAAAAGACAAAAATGTCATGGAGGAAGAAGACTTTCATATCCAAGTCAATCCTTCTGGACACTCAGAGGAACCTGAAACAAAGCAAACTACTTTAGACACTGCCTTTTCTGACACTGAGAGAAGGGCTGGGAGTAATGTTATCTCTGTCATTCAGCACACAAATTCATTAAACAGACTAAACTCGTCAGAAAAGTCAAGTGATGTTAGATCACATCCCTTAGATAAAATTGGCACTTACAAATTCATGGAAAAGGAGCATAGCATGGAGGGTCACAGAACAGAAGGAGTAGACTGGCAATGGGGAAGCAGCAGTTTTTTACACCAGAAACTTCACATGCCTAAACAGCCACCATCTCAGCCCAGTATCCAAGTTCCAGAAATTAGAGTAACTGTGGAGCCTGACAGACCGGAAAAAGTTCAGGATGTAGGGGTCAAGCAGAAGGAAAAGCACACTGAAGAGTTCCAGTGGCCACAGAGGAGTGAAACCCTGTCACAGTTTCCAATGGAAAAACTACCACCCAAAAAGAAACGCTTGAGATTAGCAGAGTTGGAATGTTCTTCTGGAGAATCTAGTTTTGAATCTGCTTGTACAAGTCTCTCAAGAAGCCCGAGTCAAGATAGCAATTTATCTCACAGCTCAAGTTTTTCCCAGTCCCTTGACAGAGAGGAAACCCTTAACCTTGTGTCCCAAGCCAACCCAGATGAGTTTAATAAGCCTTTGGAGTTCTTATCTGTGCCAGGTAGTTCACAAAGTCATCACAGAGAGATGAGACGTTCTGCTTCAGAGCAGTCACCCTATAAATTACCCTCAGAGGTTCCAGAATTTCGAAGCAAGTCTTTTGATTATGGCAGTCTTTCTCCTTCATCTTCATCTAGGCAGGAGGAGGTTAAAGAGCGTAGAAGGGCCTTCTTGGTTAGGCAGGCATCATTAAGTGGTGAACCCGAGATGCAATGTGGTACAGTCTCAGATGAAATGAGCAAGAGAACAACCCCACCAAACAAACCATTTACACCTGAGGAATCCATTGAGAAAACAAGGTACTCTTTGATTTCTGGTTGTCCATTTCCACAACACAAACAATATAGCCCAGTGCAATCTTCATCTCAATATGTTAAACCAAATGTTTGCAATGTTCAAGACATGGATAGCAGAATGCTTCTAATTAAGAAAGAACCTGAAGAATCCAATGCATCTGAATCTTATATTAACTTAAGAAAACCCCAGGTAGATTGTTCTCAGAGTTTAGGCAATGTTTTGTCAACGATAGCAGTGCTTTCACACGGTCACCAAGCATTATCAAGTCAAAGCACATCCAGCTTGTTAGTTCCAGTCAGAATTCAGATGCAAGTACCATCTTACGGAAACATAACGTACACTAGCATATCTCATATTCTGGATTCTCAAACAAACAATCCTATATCGTGCATAGAACACAAAACTTCCTCCTGTCAAAGTCTTGCCATTGTCCTGCCCCAAAATATCCTAGGTTGTGATCTATCTCCAGTGTCAGGGCACCCAAGGCGACTACTGCAAAGCTCACAGGCATCACCAGCAAAGCTTAATACAGGCATACCTCTATCATTAACCTCCAAAACCATCTCTACTACAGAGGCCCCCAGTGGTGGAGCAAACAAGCGCATACTCTCACCTGCAAGTAGCATTGAACTCTTTATTGAAGCGAAACAGCAAAAACGAGTCAAAGATGAGAACATTTATGGCCAGATTGTTGAAGAGCTTAGTGCTGTCGAGTTAGGAAATCTTGAATGTGAAAAAGAAAGTCCCAAGAAAGGTTTCAAATCAGAAAGCACCCCAGAGCTGTGTGAGCCCACTGATGTAGTAGATATGGATGAGGCCAGCCAAGACTTTTACAGCAATCCAAAGTTACAGTCTTCTGCCATAATTCCTCAAGACACTGCTATGATGGAGCGTAAACCAACACCTGAACACACAATGGCTAGTTATCGTTCTGGAATAGGTGCAATGCCCTCTGCAATCACTGGTGCTTTACTGTTCTCCAAGTTTCCAGGTCTTCACACTACTACTTGTGTGAGCTGGTGCTATCTAAACTCCACTAAGCCAAATAGCACCCAAACAGTTGCACATTTCTCTGAGTATGCCTCATGGCTTGTGAGATGCCATAACCCTAACCCACCCGATCTTAGCACTGGGATGGTTCTTGCTCTTCTCCGATCCAAACAGGGGAGGCAGAATACTATTTATTCAATCGCTACCATACATCAGCCTGGAGTACTTGTGACCTCCACCCCCTGGAGACCGAAGCAAGAACAAGTATGTTGCCTGTTGTTGGTTTTTGCTGATTTGCCACTTGTTACTATGCTATATTTACCTTTACGATGATCCGATATTTGTCTTCTGTGGTATTGCAGGTAACTCCGGACTACAGAGAGGAAGATACAAAACAGGACGTGAGGATAAGAGACATAAGCCAGAGGTGCAAATCTTTACGAGAGGATGTTGCATCTACTATACGCCAAATAGCACCAGTCCGTGTGAAGATTTTTGAAGGAGGGTATGGATATGTACTTTGATAATGCTAATGTTGATGCGTGACTGTAGAAATGCCCCCTAATGAAAGTGTTCTCTTTTTTTGGTTGTTTATCAGGTACAAGTCCAATGAGGAATATGTGTATGTGAGGGGTCGTGGTCGGGGAAAGTATATATGTGAAGAGTGTGGCATTCGTTGTAAGAAGCCAAGCATGCTTAAGAAACACATTCGAACGCACACGGATGTGAGACCCTATATGTGCAAGTGCTGCAACTTTGCTTTTAAAACTAAAGGTTGGTTTTACCATGTTCTTATTCAAGGATGACTGAAAAAGTTTGGAATAGAAAAATAACCCCTGTCTTTTTTTCAGGGAATCTCACCAAGCATATGAAGTCAAAAGCTCACATGAAAAAATGCCTTGAACTAGGAGTTCCACCCACAGCCATGGACCATACAGAGGATACTGGTAGGAACTTTACTTCAGTAATGCTGTGCAGTAGTATCACTAATAGCAAAGCTTTTAGTTTAGCTGCATTTGTTAGTAGCAAGGTGTTAGTATCGCTATAAATATGGAACATTTCCGTAGAAATATGTTTTTTTTAATAAGTAGTTGATTCTCGTTGACAATACTATAGCTTCACTGTAGAAAACTACTTTTTCATGCATTTGTAAAGGCTAGCTTAGTTAATTTTTCTGTAGAATAGTTGCTAGCTTTCAGTAGCAAATCTCCAAATCTGTATTCTTATAAGGGCCTTAACATGATACTAATTATGAACACCCCTAAATGTCAGAATTCTTTTTCATTTTTTGCTCTTGCTGCTTGTGTAGATGACACCCAGAAGTCCTCTGGCATAATGTCATTGGAAATGAATATTAAACATCAGTTCTCAGATGTGGAAGACTCTGATGGTGTCGATGACGATGAACCAGACGATGATGAAGATGATGAATGTGATGGTGATTCTACTCCAAAAACTCTGTCCAGAAGCACAAGTCCACAGTCCTATGCAGTCAACAAGCCATGTCTGTCCGGTTGCGTCCCTAAACACTTTGACCCAAGCCGCAATCTACTGAAGGAACAGCTTGAAGTTTCTTCTCAGAATATTGAGGATGATCTGAACTTTGAGCAGTCAAGCAGCTCCTTTGAGTCTTGCCCACATCAGCTGCTGTCGCCTTGTTGGGATTCACCTCGCCAGAGGTACATATCCCCAAGAGGAGATCTCTCGCCACAACGTCACCTGTTGTCATGCCGTGATTCGTCTCCTTTAAGGGCCATTTCTCCAAGGAGAGATCTGAGCATCAGAGGGGACTTTTCAACCATCCGGCGGCTGTCACCAGTAAGACCTACAGGTTCGGACCCATCGGGGCAGCGAGCACAGTCTCCACTGGGTCGACATAAAGGGGTGCTCAGGGCCGTGTCTCCAAGGAGAGGGTCTTATCAGCATAGGACCCTCATGGATCCGGGAAGGAGTGTGAGATTTCAAGCTTCTCCCCTTAGACCAATCACGGGAATGCACTCAGACGTAGGAATGGTATGCTTTTACATTTACGCATTTGCCGGACACTTTTATCCGAAGTAACTTGTATTGCATTCAAGGTACACATTTTTAACAGTTCTTGCTTTCCCTGGGAATTGAACCCATGATCTTACAAGTGTACCTTGTAATTTGTAAAATAATAAAATTTACCTTATAATTTTTATAACTGTTAACTAATATTTTTTATTTGTATCAGAAATATTAGTGAGGTCTAAAAACCATTGAGTACATCTCTTAACTGTTTTTGTAATGTAGCATTTCTACAGTTTTCAGCCTTAAAGGCACAGTTCACACAAAACATTTTGATTCAGTCATTGTTTACTGACCCTCATGTCGTTCCTAACTCTTATGCAGTTATGTTTTTCTCTAAAACATATGTGGGAAACCAATAACCTTTTTTGGTCCTTTTTGACAGCCATTGTCCCTATGAGCTGTCTTTGTGTAGATTGAAAGATGCATGAACATTGTTACGTGCTTAAAGATGTAAAGGGGATGATTGCGCAACATTTACGTGAGATACTGTTGCCATGTGTGCGAGTAGCAGAAACAACCAGGAAGAGCAGAATTAACGTTGAAATTGACGAGGTATAAAGATGTTTCAAAAACACATTATAAATGTAAAAGAAAAACGAATAATCAGAAAAACAAAATCGCTAAATCAATGAAATAATCAAAACATAACTCCCATAACTATTTAACCCAAACCTCTAAAACTACCTACCAAAAGAAAAATGCAGAAACAAACCCGAAATCTTCAGCGTACACAGCCTTAAATAAACTACGCTGACTAAATAAAAACAAATACAATGGTTGGCGATCACTCTCCAACTAACTAACAAAAAACAGTGCTATCTATTGTGGTCTTTAAAGGTGGAATCCTATTTATAGAGGCCAACAATCAGTAGAAGAAAAACTCAGGAAACACAAACGAAAATTAAACCTAATTGGGCTACTGCATACAACACACCGCGTTCGAATTAGATTAACTGCGTTTAATCCAGTCAGCGGTCACACGCAAATTTTCATACCAAAACTACTCCAAGTCTGATGCCTGTATTTCATTTTCTGAAAATAGCTTACAGACCTGAATAAACTGGTCAGCACCATGAACAACGTTCTAACCCCCCTCCCCCTCCCCCTCCCCCTCCCCCTCCCCCTTCTTTTCCAGGATCAAGGGGATACTCCTCAGAATCTGTATGTTCCTGTTGGCCTATGCAGCAGTAGGGATCTGTCCACAACCCTGTTGCCAGACATCTTCAGCCATTTGCCTTTGCACTCTCAAGGACAGGTGCCAACACCTGTTCCGATGATCCCTATTGGGGGGATAAGAATGCCATCCACGTCAATATCTGGTGCTGCTGGGGAGAGAAATATGCTCCCATCAATTCCACAGGGGAAAATATTAGAAACGGCTAGTTCTGGCCGGACCTCAGCCCCTGTCCTAGATCCTGGAGTTGCCTACAGTGGAGAAATAGCAACCTCTTCCACTGGCCTTTATAGCAAAGATGATAAAAAGGAGGAGAGCGTCTACATCTGTGCAAAAGCTATTGCATCCCTCAGAATCACATCTGAAGATGCTGCCGATAAACCACCTAAAAGCTGACTTTGTAAGCATTGTATAATCGCATTCAAAAGTAAAACTAAATCCAAGCTCAGACCAGAAACATACTTTATGCAAGTATTCAAACGTAGTGAATGGTTGTGTTGAACATACCTTACATGCTTTCTTGTGTTGCACTGGCTGTTCTTCTGTACTCAAGGGGCGATAGAGTTACCTTTAAGTGTCTGTGCCATTAAACTGGATGTGTTATTATTCAGGTAGCTGCTGTAAACAAGCCAAGTTTAACAAACTTTAACTAACTTGCTCAGCTAAATTCTCAATAGTTGACCTGAAAGAGAACAATGACTCAGAGCGCCCCCTTGCAGCATTATACATTGCAGTCTGACACATTTCAGAAGGTAAAAATGCACAAAATCAAACTTGTGTAGAGTGTGTTTTTGGCCTTGGAGTCTGACAAAGATTATTTGGAGTTTTGGTAACGTGGGCAGAAACAAACAATATGCACAACATCTCGCATTTTCATTCATTTCAATGCACATGCCATATACTCTATACCTGCCATACCAATTTTAACTATAATTGTGTATAAGCTTCGAATTTACAACAATACGTGCAAAAAAAATATTAGATCAGTATTTCATGAAAACTATTTAAATTGCAGATCTGCATCTCACAGGACAATTTAAACAATTCCTACAGGAAGTGCATCAAGTCCCAAGTATAGTACAAAGCACTGATCGCATTTCTAACTGACATCGTCTTCATTGACTTCTGCTTGTGCCTTTTAAGAAGATGTTTGGATATCCCTCAAAGAGAGAAAGTCATTTGATGTACCCTATTTATGCACTTAACAATAGTGGTGGTCATTAAGGTTAACTAATATGAGATATTGTGGTTGCTTTTTGAGATTGCACTTATTACGTACAGTATGTTAAAGTTTGCATATTGCATTAAGCTGTGCTATGACATTGCCTTGTATGCTGTTGTATATTTTTGCTGGCACCTTTATAACTTAACTGCATTATCTGCATTCAAGATTATGAACCTAAAAGTGTTGATGATAAATTCTTTAAAAAGCCCTTTTGTTTAAACCTTCTCCACCGTATAGTATTTTTCTAAATGTATCATACCTCGTTTCCTTTAAACTGTAGATTTTTCTGCACTTAAGCAAAGAAATGTCATTACAAGGCATTTTTAATATAGATCTGCATATTATTATATAAAAAGTGGTAAGTATTGTGCATTAAGATGACTATTTGAAGCACTTTCTAGGTAGCTGATAGACTGAATGCCATGTCATCAATATTGGAGCTCTTTTGAATCATTTTAGATTTTAGATTTTTTTTTCATTGAATTAATCTTGACACAACATTCCAGTCACTGTTAAGTCAATTATATGTGCACATACAGTACATGCACACATATTTACATGTTTATACACACACGTGCATATTTACACACACACACACACACACACACACACACACACACACACACACACACACACACACACACACACACACACACACACACACACACACACACACACACACACACACACACACACACACACACACACACACACACACACAATCGCTATCATGTACTGTAATTACTTTTGAAGAGTGTCTTGTGTAGAAGTAAACAAAAATGAAATGGTATATTTGAAGGATAGTTTTTTCAGGTTTTTCTTGTCATCAGATGAATGGGTTTGTCTGGTGAAACTGTCTGACTGTTTGAATGTATGAATTTTTAACCTAAGTCATTTTAAATGTCTTTAAGAAGGTATAAGTGCTATCTCATATTAAACATATTGATATCATATGAAGTAGCAGTCAGTTTATGGTATTTATATTAATATTCTGAGTATTTAAAAATGCTGAGATGGTCAATTTAAACTGAGTTTATACTGAATGAACTTTCATGTCATGTTTACAGTATTACATATTAAAGATTTTGAGGTATCTAGTTTCAGTTTATGGCATTTTAGAAGTTATAACTGTTATTTATCTTTGGACTGGTACATGGTCATCATTTATAGAAGTTTATGAATGTTTCTTTTGTTTTGCCCATAAAGGCAGCTGATTTCTTCTTATTTAAATGTTTGTTTTTGTTTTACTCTGATTACAAGATGTCCTTTAGAAAAAAAAAATTAAAGTTCTATCATAAAAAATTGTTGACGATGTTCTTACCTAAAAATGCAATATTCGTATTAACTGTAATAAACAAATCAGATTAATAAGGAAATGTAATTTCATCTCTAATTTAAGTTTCAGAATAAGTTTTTGTTTCTTTACCATATTTAGCACATTACCATATGCTCCTTTTGCATTATTTTGTTTGGTAACTCTTTACAACAAGGTCTCATTTGTTAACATTCACCTACATGAACAATGACATTCACCTACATGAACACATTTATTACAGTATTAATTCCTCTTTGTACAATGTATTCGTAAATGTGTAAATCAACAATAACTAAGAATAATAAATGCTGTATAAGTATTGTTCATTATTTGCTTATGTTAACTAATGATAACTAATGTTAACTTTTTTTCATTACAAATTATATATTAATTACAGTAAAAATTTTAAGTGGGAATTTTCTAAAGAATTTAAGACTCCATATGTGGTCATGAGAGATTAATGAGATTTAATGTTTGCAATGAAACATACATCTACAATAATACATAATACAATCAGCATACAACAGTCAGCATTACGCAGTGATTATGTTAGAGAATATGTAAAATGAGAAGATTATTATAGTGCAAAATATTTACAAACACTTATTTCTGCCTCTCACAGTGTTTTATTCACAGTGAGATAGAGAATAATGTAAACACCTGGATGGATGCCATGCAATCATGCAGTTTGATGATGTGAAAATTATCTTTTACATTTGCATTCTTTTGTCTGTTATTTTCAAGTTTACGATTGTCATTGATTTGTTAAATAGCCCAACCTTCTGCAGAGGATTTCAAAAATCTCAGCCATACACAGAATCAGGGTGATAATGGTGAAAATGTACATTGCACTGAGAAAGATAGTCTTTTCAAAGTGTTCTGGTACCATACACTTGGTGAAGATTAATGTCTTCTCTAGTGAACTAGCGTCACAGAAGTACAGCGAATGAACCAGGAATCCAAAGAGACGAATCTGGAGCCAGAATGCTGCCATCTCCAGGACGATTCGTAACAGTACAGAAATGATGTAGAACACAGTATATGTTGGTTGTTCCAGAATATCCTCTTGATCTATGTTTTTATACGCGGCATACAGATGAAACACGGCCCCTGGAACAAGAACCGTCACTAGCTGAAGGGCCCAAAACACCTGCAGCAAAAAAACAAAAACAAACAAAAAAAACCACAACTTAATTGCACTGTAAAAAAAAATCCCATTGTTTTTTCAAAAAAATCCTGGCAGCTGTGGTTGTCAGAATAATTCTGTAAAAAATACAGTAAAAATGTAAACATATTTACCAAACAACCTGGACATTTCACAGTATAAAACTTACTGTTAACCTAGTAACAGGTTTTTTTCTGTAGTGTTTTTACAATATTTTACAGTTAAAATAAGTTAGAATTTTTTTACAGTGTGATGATGCATAGATTGGGGCTAGTTGTCACATTTTCTCCAATGAATATTTCTATTTTGTAAGCTTAAATTCTTGACTGCAACGAATAAATAAATAAATACATAGTAGGAAATAATAAATAAAAATGATTAATTTTTTAGGATCCTTTGATAAATAGAAAAATCAAAAGAACAGCATTTATTTGAAATATATATTTTTTTGTAAAATTATAAATGTGTTTACTGTCACTTTTCATTGATTTAATGCATCCTTGCTTAATAAAATTATTATTTTCTTTCTTTGTTTCTTTTATTTATTTATTTTTTAACCAAGCACAACTGGTTTCACAATTAATTCACCTTTGTCATCACATGAACTATTAATTATTACAGACTTTTGACTGGAAGTGTACAAAATAAATAAATAAAATGCCCCAATAACGGGGCATGTTGTCACAGTCTCAATGGCGTTTTAGCATTTAGTTTAAAATAAAATAAAACAATAAAAATTATTATGCAGAACAAAAGTAATGAAAAACAAAAATGGATAAGGTAACCTACAAATAGTTTGGGCCAACAGAGAGAATGAATAATACAATTACAATACTTAAACTGCACCTGAAATTTATGTAAAATACTGTTGTCCTGAGAACACTGTTCAACCTTTTCATAACTGGACCTTTTGACTCAAAATTGAGATACAGTTCTTGTGAGAAAAAAAAAAAACAGTGAGATACATTCCATCTTCAGACTTTAATTTTTACCTTAAAAATGACCTTTAAACTTTACCTGGGGTGTTACAGGTCTGAACTGATTGTAACAGAAGAGGTTGAGCTCCCTTCTTTCGGGGTCACAGCTGAAGTGAAGGGCCTCATTCCCATAAACCGCAAATCCCAGAACACCCAGGAAGAACATGCGGACGGAGCCAAAAAAAAGGGTGTGGAATTGACCAATCACAGTTGGAGGCCGGAGCTACAAAATGAAAACAGTATAGGTGCATTTACATGGAGCAGTTTATTCTGATTACAATCAGTTTAATGGAAAATTTTGTGCATGTGCAATGATGTAGAAATGGCGAAATGACACACAGAACGAGCTGAAGCTGTTGTTTACGCAGCACGTTTGAGCTTCTGTAAGAACCAATGAGGTTCATTCTCGTGTTATGCAGCATGTTTGAGCTTCCTCAAGAACCAGTGAGGTTCATTCTCGTGTTACGCAGGACATTTAAGCTTCCTGAAGAACCAATGAGGTTCATTCTCGTGTTACACAGCATGTTTGAGCTTCAGCAAGAACCAATGAGGTTCATTCTCGTGTTACACAGCACGTTTGAGCTTATACAAGAACCAGTGAGGTTCATTCTCGTGTTACGCAGCACATTTAAGCTTCCTGAAGAACCATTGAGGTTCATTCTCGTGTTACACAGCATGTTTGAGCTTCTGCATGAACCAATGAGATTCATTCTCGTGTTACGCAGCACGTTTGAGCTTCATCAAGAACCAATGACGTTCATTCTAGTGTTACACAGCATGTTTGCGCTTCTGTAAGAACCAATGAGATTAATTTTCGTGTTACGCAGCACGTTTGAGCTTCATCAAGAACCAATGACGTTCATTCTAGTCTTACGCAGCATGTTTGAGCTTTTGTAAGAACCAATGACGTTCATTTTGGTGTTACGCATCATGTTTGAGCTTCCACAAGAACCAATGAGGTTCATTCTAGTGTTACGCAGCACGTTTGAGCTTCCACAAGAACCAATGAGGTTCATTCTAGTGTTACGCAGCACATTTGAGCTTCTGCATGAACCAATGAGGTTCATTCTGGTGTTACACAGCACATTTGGGCTTCAGAAAAATGCTGCCTTCAGAGGAAGCATTCCACGGTAGGGAGTCATCAAGGCACGTCGGAATCCAATGCTAGCTTTACTTCCTGTCTCCTTCATCTGATGGCTTTTAGAAGGCATCATAGATGTGTCCTTCCCTGCCTTTGACTTCCCACAATCATGTGCGCTTTCCATTCGAAGACAGTTGAGCTAGAAAAAGAAAGATGGCGTCTAAAAGTTGCGGTTGTTAGTCAGTTTGTGTGTAAATGCACGTTTTTCAACGTTTTCCACTTCCGATGTCATTTCTCGAGAAATTACTACTGTAGTAAATATTTGTTTAGTTCTCAACAAAGCTCGCTCATTAAACTGTTTCATAGCTTTGTGCACAAATGCTGCCTGTCATTGCATAAGGCAGTGAGACAACATCTGACTAGCTGCCTGAGTTTTCGGATCCAGCCTTCTTGTGCATCAAGCAGGTTCGGTTGAAATGTTTATGTTTGCTGATCAATGTTTATATATGAATAAAAGCGATCAAGTCTCTTTAGAAATTTTGGACTAAACCACTCAATTCATATGGATTAGTTTTACGATCTCTTTATGAACTTTTTCAAAGTGATATTTGCGTAGCTTTCAATGGAGGGACAGAACGCTCTCAGATTTCATTAAAAATATCTTCATTTGTGTTTCAAAGATGACGAAAGTCTTACGGGTTTGGAACGTCATGAGGGTGAGTAATTAATGACAGAATTTTCATTTTTGGGTTAACTTTTCCTTTTGAAGCTTGTGACATATAAACACACTTTATTTAGCGTTCCGGTAAATACTATGTTTGGATTCATCAAACAAGTGTCCATATAAACGTGGCTGTACTGAATTACAAGACAAAGTAACTCTGAAAGTAAAGAAGACCTCAAACAAATATGTACAAAAACTGAGACAAGCAAACTGCTGAAATCAAATGTTTACTCAAAATTCACACACACAAACACACACAAAATCTGTTGGCAAGGTTGTCACTAATTTATTACAATAAATTAAAAGCACCCATTAACACGGAATATAATTAATGCAGAGATTTTGATGTTATAATCAATGTTGATTTTGCAACAAAAAAATAAAAAAATAAAACATAATCAGAGAAAATGCAAATAAAAACATCACCAGCACACATTAGTTCGGTCTTACTTACGCATCCCTCGTAGAAGTTCTTGATGTAGTTTAAGGACATGATAATGTCTTTTTTCTTTAAGTTCAAATAGTCTGTAATGCTTTGCCCTCATTTCAGACCTGTTGCCTTCTGCTGAGCTCCAGCTCAAACGCTGCTGTTCCTGTTGACCTGTGCAGCTCCGGTCAATGCATTTTCCCTTTCATCTACTTTACCTTCATCGATTTACCCATGAGGTACAAAAAGACAACAAAAAGGCAAAAACAAAAGAACTGAACATGTGCTCCTCACATAATACCCATTCAACTACGTCAGCAGAAAAAAAACAGGCCTTTAGAGGCATAATGGGGGAACAGCTGACAAAAAGTTTAAGACAAAGTAAATTAAAGAAACCAAGACACGGCAATAAAACAAATACAACAGCTGATGTTTTTATTATATCACTTATGCTACTTTGGATGTTGTATGCATGTTAATCTCTATATACAGTCATCTTCGCATTTTCAAGATCAGTGGAAACACTTTCACTAAAATGAACAAAGCAAAAAAAAAAAATTTGGGCTGGGCAAGTTAACGCGTTATTATCGCGTTAACGCATTTATTAATTAATGCCGACAATTTTTTTATCGCACGTTAACGCAGTTTTTTTATTATTATTATTATTATTTTGAAAGTCCGTTGCTCACTGGCTCTGAATACACATAGGCCTACAGTCAAACCATGATCACAGGAGGGGTGGGATGTTGGTCAGCCAGCAAATAACCCACCCAAACAAGCAGTGGAGAGAGGCAGGTTCTCTCTGGTGAACAGTTAAAGGGTTGCGCTCCGCGAGTGAATGACAGGCGCTCTATGGATAGTAGTACCTATAAAACCTATAGATAATAACTATTTAGATTCTGGAAACTCACTAACAGCGAGCCGAGGATCAGTCTCTCTTCTAATGATTTGTGCTGCGCGTCCTTTATAAAAAGTTATAGACAATTCAACTTCGGCAACGAGCGGGCGCGGGCGCGTGCTTGAGGCGAGCATGACCGCAACAGTTTCACAGGAACGCACCCGCTTGTCGCTGCACCTTGTGCTTGACCACCTCACCTCACTCTTGGCTGATTTATACTTCTGCGTCGGACTTACGCCGAAGACAATACGCTATAGACTACGCGTTGGTTTTCATTTATATCTCTGCGTCGTTGTCCGCGTTGACGCGCAATTACACATGCATAGGGAGCATGTGAAACCCGGGGAGCGGTTGTAGCAATCACAGCGCTTGCGGTACGCGTAGAATTGACGTTACATTTTTGGAGAGGTGCACGTCAGGGTACGCCGAAGTGTACGCGCGCTACACAGCCACGGCGTGAGTATAAAGTATAAATTGTTTTTTTTACTCTGTTTAATGTAATCTTACGTGGGAAACCATGGCATGACCAAACCTAAGCTACTATAAGTAACGTTGGTCGACTTATATAGTAGTGATCATGACCTCTGACTACTACATAGACTGTTTCTGCTGCTCCCTGATAAAAGATACCTGTTGATACCTGTTCAGAAAAAAAACAAGAAAACTGGACTCGTTTTAACAAACTAGATAAAAGGTAATGCCCTGGCAGTGGCAAATAGCTTTGTTTAAATATTTGATTTGATTACATTAATGTTTAAGTTGAGATTTGAGATTACTGTGTAAAGGGAATACTGCTGGTATAAAAGCACCTTATTTGTTTAAAGTTATTGCACTTTTGTGTATATAGCAGTACATTTAAATCAAAAGTGCGCAATACACTACTTTAGAAGTCATTATTCAATTTTGCGCATATCAATGCGATTAATCGCGATTAATCGCAAGAAAACCATGCGATTAATCGCGATTAAAAATTTTAATCGTTGCCCAGCACTAAAAAATATATATATATATATATATATATAAATTGAATTTGATTATATTTTGTATAAGCTTACTAGCCTGAGCCCAAGTGGAGAGTTTGTCCACCTCATTTATTCAGGCATAAAGCAAGACTCATGGGAAATACTTAGCAACTGGAAGTTAAAAACTAGAGTTTTTTCGTATTTCATGGAAAGAGCACGATTGCGTACAGAGAGGCCTTAAAAACTGCTAGATCTGCTCATTTTCCAACCCTATTAGAAGAAAATAAACAAAACTCTAGGTATTTGTTTGAAATAGTGGATAAACTAACGAAAAATAAAGCTTCAACCACAGACGTTTCCAAGCAGCACAGCAGTAATGACTTTATGAACTTCTTTAGTTACAAGATTGTTAATATCAGGCAGAAAATTTTAACTATGCAACCGTCTACTACAGTATCGCATCAGGCAGTGCATTGTAGTCTTCCTGAGGAAAAATTTTATTCATTCATTGCTATTGGAGTGGGAGAATTTTCTAAACTCGTAAAATCATCTAAATCGAAAACATGTATGTTAGACCCTATACCGACTAAGCTATTGAAAGAGATGCTTCGAGAGGTCATAGATCCTCTTCTTAATAACATCTTTGTCATTAGGATACGTACCAAAAACTTTTAAGTTGGCTACGATTAAACCGCTTGTTAAAAAAACGCAACTTGATCCTACAGAATTAGTCAATTACAGGCCGATCTCGAATAATCTACGTTTTCTGTCAAAGATACTAGAAAAGGCAGTATCCACACAACTATGTTCCTTTTTAGAAATAAATGGTATCTGCGAGGATTTTCAGTCAGGATTTAGACATTGCACTGAGACAGCTCTCATTAGAGTCACAATGATTTGCTCTTATCATCCGATCGTGGTTGTATCTCTCTATTTGTGTTACTGGATCTTAGTGCTGCATTTGATACCATTGACCACAACATTCTTTTAAATAGACTCAAAAATTATGTTGGCATTAGTGGAATTGCATTAGCATGGTTTAAATCATACTTATCTGACCGTTATCAGTTTGTAACAGTAAATGAAGAGATGTCTTATCGATCAAAATCGATCGGTGTGCTCTTTGATACCAATCTTTCATTTGAAAGTCACGTGTCTAGTATCTGTAAAACCACATTTTTCCATCTTAAAAATATATCTAAATTATGTCAAATGCTCTCAATGAAAAATGCGGAAGTTAGTTCATGCGTTCATGGTATCAAGGCTAGATTATTGTAATGCTATTATGGGTGGTTGCCCTGCATGCTTAATAAATAAACTACAGCTGGTCCAAAAAGCAGCAGCTAGAGTTCTTACCAGAACCAGGAAGTATGACCATATTAGCCCGGTTCTATCAACACTGCATTGGCTCCCTATTAAACATTGTATAAATTTTTAAATATTGCTGATTACTTACAAAGCACTAAATGGTTTAGCTCTGCAGTACTTGAGAGAGCTGTTAACGCATTATAGTCCGTCACGTCTATTGCAATCTCAAAATTCCGGCCAGTTGATAATACCTAGAATATCAAAATCGACTGCTGGTGGTAGATCCTTTTCCTATTTAGCACCAAAACTTTGGAACAGTCTTCCTAACATTGTCCGGGAAGCAGACACACTCTGTCAGTTCAAATCTAGACTAAAAACACACATTATAGACTTTTATAATTCTATGTTAGGTTGCATAGATTAGGTCAGCCGGAACCGGGAACATTTCCCATAAATCCTGATGTACTTGTTACATATAGTAAAATGGGTGTTTATATAGCTATAATATCTTTTTTAAATGTAAATCAGCATAAATTGAAGGCGCTTCCACATACAGCCATTCGGGAAATATTATAATGTTTTTTCCACATCCAAGTCATTAAATGTCATGAATTTTTTTTCCATGACAATAATAAAAATGGTTAGGAAATATGCTTAATTCTCATTAATCTGACCTCAAAATGCAAAAAGCAACAACAAAAGCAGACATATATAGGCCTAAAATAGACCTGGACTTTATGAAATTTCCTGAGATTCACAATTTCAAATGATAATTTATAAAAAATTTAAAATGCTCTGATTTGTATTGAAACATTTTCGGCTTCGTCCTGCATATTTACAGATTTCACATCAATCAAACCGTGTTTCACAAAAAGTCACAGACATTCTTTACCTATACTGTAGATGAACATGAATTGAATTTGACATACATTGCAGAACATGATTGGAATCTCAGCATGGGCTTGCACAGAATTCAGCGTTCAGTGTGTTGTGTGTTCAGGGTGAGCATGATCCCTCCTGATTATTTTGAGGTCTGTCTGCCTCACACAGCTGCTGTGTTTGTCCTGACAGACTCGGCTCGGCTCTGCTCCACTCACTCTCTCACTGCTCCTGCTGGTAAGTGTTTCCTCACATCTTTATTGTGTCATGCACTGTTATCATAGTTTTTTAAATGTGAATTGGTTTGACTGGATGTTTGATTGCCATACTGTAAAAGTAAATATATATTTCAACATGTATTCAGCATGAAAAGCATGTTTTAGTGTAACTGAGTAAAGTTTCTGAGTAAAGGTTTTGTGTCTGTTGAATAATTAAAAAAATATCGGTGCAATACTTTGCAATGCATGAAGGTTCATTGTAAGCTTTTATTTATTAAATGAGCAATGCAATTTTACAACATATCATTTGAACATTGTCATGCTGAAAAATAAGCAGACAAGTTGACCATATTAAGGGTCTCTTTAAATAGACTTCAGGTCATGAACAGGTGCCATGTGCTTGTGAAATCAGGGGGAGTTTTCAGCCTGGACTGAGCGGCTAAATTTAACCAGATAAACAGGGGAAACAGACAGTTGCTCTGTATCTCAGGGGGTAAACAACCCTAAACAGCTCTTTAGAATAAGTAAGAATTAAATCAATTCAAAGCAGTCATCTCACAAGCTCTAATGTGCATGTCCACTTTTAAACATATATAAGAGACATTTTAAGGGAACTTTTCTGACACCTCTGCTCATAATGATGTATTATTTAAAGCTTTTAAATAGTTTAGTTTGAAATAATTTATGAGTAGTGATACAATCAGGGAAATTCAACCTTATAATTCCTTACTTGTTATGTGTAGCCTACTATTTGTTTATTACAAAACATTTCTGTTTCATTTCATTAGCATCATGCCAAACATTATTTGGGAAAATATCTTTTCCCCAAAAACGTATTAAAAAGTTATATATTATAGTATATTATAGTTACAAATAAGTATATATATTTATTAATCAAATATATTAATCAGGAATTGTATTAATCAAAGTAGTCTCACTTCTAAAGTTTTTCTTCAAAAACTGATAAATCATTATCATCACATTAAACAATATCAGTAACACTTTACAATAAGGTATAATTTGTTAACATTAGTTAACTAACATGAACTTAAAGGAAGCAATAAAGGCTATTCTTAAAGCATTTATTAACTTTTGGTAATGTTAGTTCACAGTGCATTAATTAACAGATGCAACTTTTGATCTTAAAAACGTATTATTAAATGGTGAGATTAACATAATAAATATTCGTTTCCATAAATAATAATAATAATAAATATAGCTGCAAGCAGCAATTATCGGGGTTCGATCGTTTTAAAGCCTTTAAGCACATGCATAAAAAGATATGTTTTATTAAGCAAGCATGTAACCACTTAAAACACTTGAAAAAGAGGGTGTAACCCCGGCATCCTGGCCAAATTTGCCCCTTGGCCTCTGTCCATCATGGCCTCCTAATCATCCCCATATATATATATACTAATTGGCTTCATCACTGTCTCCTCTCCACCAATAAGCTGGTGTGTGGAGGGTGTTCTGGCGCCGTCCACTATGGCTGCCGTCGCATCATCCAGGTGGATGTTGCACATTGGTGGTGGTTGAGGAGAGATTCCCCCTTCCATATGTGAAGCACTTTGAGCACCCAGAAAAGCGCTATATAAATGTAACTAATTATTAATTATTATTATTATTAAATAATAGAAGGAAAATACTATTTTTAGCCAATACAGGCAATTTTAAAGTTTTTTAAGTTATTGCTCTACTTATGGCCCGATCTCTGTAAAAGTTTGCATGCTTCTTTAGAATCATATGGCGCATATAAACCTGATTTCGTGAAGTTCTATGTACAGCAGACCATTTTTTTCAGTAATTTAAATGTAATTTTGCATAGGAAATATATAATGTTGTTCACCTTTATAACATTTAAAGTGTCACCTATGGCATAAAAGTGTCCATGCTTCTTAAACAACACAATTTTCCAACACCCTTTTACCAGTTATTCAGAGCTACGCGCTTTAATACCTCATAATAACAATAAACGCTGTAGAAGTGTTGGTCATTGTTAGTTCATGTTAACTAATCTAGTTAACTAATGTTAACAAATGAAACCTTATTGTAACATTTTACCATAATATCCAATCTTGTAATAAAACACAAGATAAGGTTTCATGTTGCATAATTTAGTAGTTCCTAAACCAGGAATCATTCTTATACTAACAACAATCTGAATAAAAAACCTTGTAAACGATTACATTGTTCAATCTAAAAGCAACGAATTCATCCCACCATCTTTCACTGACTCTGCCCTGTCTCAATAGTAGAATATCATCAGGATGGAGAGCTGTTCACAACCTACAAATGGAGACAGCAAGGCTGATGTGACCAATGACCTCACTGAGGATCTGAGTCAGCAGCTGGAGGACATTATCAACACCTATCAGGTGAGCGAACAGCCAGGTGAGCCTGAGGATGTTGAGGAAGAGGCTGTTCCAGGCAAGGCCAAAGAGCAGAAAATGGAGAAGAAGATGCTTAAAGGCCTCGGTAAGTCACGTGCAAGATCCATTTAAATCACTGGTAATGTGATTAGTGATAAATTAAAACAAGTATTTCCTCTCTATACTGCTTATTTTTCCACTTTGCTCAATCACATAGTGTGACCAAAGTAAACTGTGTCAATAATCACAGGGAAGGAAGCCATGCTGCTCATGCAAAGCCTGAATAAACTGGGAACGCCAGAGCAGAAACTAGATGCTCTCATCAGAAAACATGCAGAACTGGTGAGTGCAATCATTAACAATGTTCCGCATTTGAAACATTAAAAAAACTGGTAACACTTTATTTTGATGGTCCCTTTTGAACATTCTGTTAACTATAAGTAACTTTGCAACTACATGTCAACTAACTCTCATTAGAGTATTAATGGACTATCTGCTTCATATCTGGAAACTCTTTATTGTGATGGTCCTCCAACAGACACTCTACTGACTATAAGTAACTTTGCAACTACATATCAACTTATTCTAACCCTAACCCTACCAGTCTACTAATACTCTACTCATACTCTAATGAGAGTTAGTAGACATGAAGGTGCAATGTTACTTATAGACAACAGAATGTGTTAAAGGGACCATCAAAATAAAGTGAAACCAAAAAAACTTTTTAACAAAATACCTAATAAAACCAATGTATTAATAACATTGTATGCTGTTGTACTGCTGCTTAACTAACTTAGTACTGTAAATATCCACATATCCAACAAACAGGCTTTACATTCATGTATAAAATACATTTTATTTCAATACAGATTTATTTGGTTGTCCCATATTAGACTGTATTTATTGTACATGTCCAAAATTAATGAATTCTCTAAGATTTTTTTATTTTTAGCTTGTTATATTAAAATAGTTTTCTATATATACAGTTTTTATATTTCTGTAAACAAAAGAGATCATAACAACATTGTTTGTTCAAATAACTTGCAGCTGGAAGAGCACCGTTCAGACCAGAAACAGCTGAAAGTCCTGCAGAAGAAACTTCTCCAGGTGCTGAAGGAGAAGGATCAGCTCCAGAGTGAACACAGCCGAGCTGTTCTGGCCCGCAGTAAACTAGAAGGCCTGTGCAGGGAGCTGCAAAGACACAACAAGACGTTAAAGGTGCCAATATCATCCAATCTCATGGATATGATTGTGCAAAAACATCTTATATTGCTTTAAACACTTATATCTACTAATGAGCGCAAATCAAAACATGCTCGACAATAATAAAAAGACAAAAGTGTCTCATAAAGTGGTAACACTTTACAATAAGGTTTAACATTTGTTAACTATATTTGTTATATGAAAGTATTTCTAAAGCATTTATCAATCTCAGTTAATGTTAATTTCAACATTTACTAATACATTATTAAAATCAAAAGTTGTGTCTGTTAATATTAGTTAATGGACCTGGGCTAACATGAACTAAAAATGAAGATTTGTATTACATATCTACTCTCACTCTGTCTCCTCTCCACCAATAAGCTGGTGCGTGGTGGGCGTTCTGGCACAATATGGCTGCCGTCGCATCATCCAGGTGGATGCTGCACATTGGTGGTGTTTGAGGAGATTCCCCCTTATATCTAAAGCGCTTTGAGTGCAGAGAAAAGCACTATATAAATTTAATGAATTATTATTATCTAGTTCAGTCATGAAACTCTAGAGGGCGCAGGCTGTAGTCCTTTACATGCAATTTGCAAGCTATCACATGACACAAGCTGATTGGCCTCTGCCGATCTTGCAGCAAATGAGATTGCTTGCTCAACATTTAAATAGTCTGGTTCATTGTTTGCTGTAAGCTCTGAAACCCTCACCTTCCCCAGCTTCACTTGCCTAGATATGCTACTACAGGATTTATGTATATTCATGCAGCAGCTTATCTTATGCTCACATCAGCATGTCTGTGTATATATTAGTAGTAACAAGTCCATACTACAGAAATTCCACCCTGTAAAAACAAATTTCAGGAGGTAGTGCTAAATATTGTTAACAAAGATTAATAAATACTGTAGAAACTACATTGCTGCTCATTGTTAGTTAATGTTAGTTAGTTAACGAACATTAAGAAATGGGACCTGACTAACGGGAAAGTTCTAAAGTAAGCCAAATAAAGGTAAGATAAACAATGTTTAATAAATAGCACTGAAATCAGTGGCGGTCTTAACATAGAGGCATAGGTAGGCGGCTGCTTGGGGCCCCCTAACAGCGGTCCTAGTAGGGGGGCCCCCAACCAACCTAAAAAAAAAAAGAAGAAAAATAGAAAAGAAAAAAAATTAAAAAGCCTCTTATCATCGTGAACACTTCAAAAGCATAGTAAATGTTATTAATATTCTTAAGAAATACGTTGAAATGTTGAAGTAGTAATTAAAATGTCCAGTTCAAGGTTATCTGTCCCTACACATAACACCCCTTACTTTCTCAATGGAATGGACTAGAGAAACGGCGAAAGATAAACACAGAATGACAGGAGTCACAGGAGGACTGGGAAGTACACAACGAAGCAAGACGAGTCTAAACGCGAAAATGAAACGAAGTTACCCAAGCAGCTCAAATAAAAGAAAAAAGACGCCGATATGTATTTGGCAACGCTGCCAAAAATGACAAACTTTTTTACGCCTTCTGTTAGGAATACATGCCGCTATAGCAGCAGCTGTTATGTGAAGTGATGCAAGGTGAGGATAACGTGTATGTTATAACGTAAGTAAATATGACATTTATTATGGGTTTATTTGATGATTGTTTGAAGTTCGCGTAAATAAAAAGTTGTTATATATTTTTTTTGAAGCCTAATAAATGTTAATTTTTCGGCTTTCAATTACACTGTCATGTTGGATGGCCATAATTAATGTTTAAAATTAGGGGGAAAAAATATTTTTTTATCCAGACATCAATAGCTGTATTAGTATCAGTGATAGGTCTACTGACCTTCATTCATAAAAAGATGCCATTAAACAAGTATTTAAAATATACTGTCTTTATGTTGTCTCTACATTCATTTGTAGATTAGCTGTGAAATTATTACATTATAAAATATATAAACTAATATAAACCTATAAAAAATGTTTGTTTGTAGAATGTTTGAAATGTCAATCTCAAGTGCAATGCCAATTGCAACCTCCCTCACTCATACAAAGTCAATTATTTATCTTGGCAATATTTGCTATGTGTTGCTGTTTGTGATGTTTTGCTAAGCTATATGACTGTTTGTGGGGGTTTACCATAACTACTGGTCTTGCTGGTTATATTGATATTAATTTGATCTTAAAAAAAGAATAAACCATGCTGGTTTTCCTGGCATTTTAGCAAAGACAGGTGTTATCTGAAACCGTATTCTCTGTTGTGTTCCATCATGACTATTAGTTTGTGTAGTGCTACACTTTGTGTGTTCCCTTTCGAAGGGAACTCAACAATACGTCAACGACGTTATGGGGAAACGCCTCAGGCGTGACAGGTGTCTGAAATCACTATCAAATCACGTCAATCATATTGACCGGCGACAGCCCGTGAATCATTAGCGTGAATGATTAACGTGCGACCTGGAAGTATAAAGGGGCGCCTTGCACACATGACAAATCATCTCATCGTCTTCAGGGACTGTCTGTTTGAAAACGCTACTCAATGAAACGGTAAGAAAATTAAATGTACAGCACACGAGTGTGCTTTTCCTGCCTGGGAGAAGAGCGCGCACGGGAGATTCTCGAGGGAATCCTCTGTGTGAACTGTGAGCGTTTTTCTTTTAAAACGCTCGCTCTCGTCTGGCCCTCTTCTCGAGTGAAGGGGGTTCAACGTCTGGTTCTCGTGGTCCCGCTCGTGCCGAGGCAGAGCGGCGACTTGCATCATGGGCTTCCAGATAGAGCTCGTCGATCATCTTGAGAGTGCTGTAAACCTCTCAGATGATTCGACGGCTGACGAGGGCGAAGCAGGTGCTCTTGCTGCTCTTCAGGACGAGCAGGAGATGGCTGAGGAGGTTTATAATCAGGTAGATCCTGAACCCTCTCAGCCACCCTGCCCCGTGTATGCAGGTCTGGTGGATGTTGTGGAGCGCGCCGCCAACAGGCTGTAGCTGCCATGGCAACGCACTAGAGGAGAGACCGCTCGCGGTAGGCTCGGCGATCGGTTTCTCCCCGGCCATACACCACCAGCTCAGGTGAGCCTAATCCATTCCTTCCTGATCTTCACACAGAGATCTAGAGGGCATGGAAGAGCCCATTCTCTGCCAGTATTCACTGACATCAGCGGGTTAATTTCGCTGATGTTGAGGGGATCGCAGAGCATGGGTATGTGTCGATGCCGCCCATTTGACGAGTCGTTTGCGAACTATCTCATGTCTGGGCAGGCGTTGACACTGAGAGCTCCATTTCTGCCATCCAAACCGCTAGAGACAACAGCGCGTTTGAATGGCAGAGCATACACGGCAGCAGTTCAGGCTGGTGCTTCCCTGCACACCATGGCGGTGCTGCAGGCATACCAGGCCGACCTGCTGCAGGATCTCGACCAGGGGGCAGGGATGTCCCCTGAGGCGGTTACTGAGCCGCGCCGAACCACGGTTCTTGCGCTCCGGGCCACCAAACAGACTGCTGCCACGATCAATCGGTCGATGGCGGCGATGGTGGCCACGGAGAGACAGCTTTGGTTAAACCTGGCCGACGTTGAGGAGAAAGAGAAGGCCTTTCTCCTCGATTCGTCGGTTTCGCCCTCTGAACTCTTTGGCCCCTCCGTGGAGGCGGGGCTTGGGAAGTTCAGGGAGGCGAAGGCGCGCTCAGCTGCTTTTAGGAAAAAACCTGCATACCGCTGAGATCCGGTTCCACGCCCAGGCAGGCGGGAGGGCCTGGCCCTTCATGGTCTGAGGACCGTAGACAGGGCCAGAGAGCCAGTGTCGCCTCTCGTGCGCCCCCTCTGTGGAGGAACAGGGCGCAGGAAAGGCGTGACTCCCGCTAGAAGAGGGATCTGAGGGAGGTTATCCAGCACAAGCGCATACAGCGTCGCTGATGGATAATCTCCCCGGAGGGCTTCATTAAAAAGAGAAATCCAGCCCTCTCCTCTCTTCTGACTCCCCAGACGTGCATTACATCAGGCCTGGCGCTGGGCCTATGATAAGAACGATGTTCCGATGGCCCGCCTAGGCTTGGTTAGTAGAAACGCCTCTTTCAGGCATGTAAAGTGGTAGACCCCAGGTTCATAAAGAACTATCTGGCGAGTCTTCACTCCGCACGCCGCAGGTGAGCTGTCTGGTCTTTTCAAGAGTCAATTTTTGTGAATTAAAATTCCGAAATGTATCTCTCTACAGACCTCGTTCCCTGTATAGAGCTATGGGGTCATGTCATTTGCTATGTCATCAGGTAATAAGGTAAGAGAAGTTTCCTGGATTATTAGGGCCCTGAAGTTCCCCATTAGGTGGCCAGAACGATAACTATGTTAGCCTTCGGGCTGTTAGCCACCTCAGGGTAGAGTAGTTGGTCTCTCTCTTAGAATTTTTTACTTAGAGTGTTGACTGACGCTAGAGCTTCAGATAGATCTTATGTCCGGCCCACGGGTCCGTTTGACTTCTTCCTGAGTATTTCGCCCCTTGAGCTCTGTTTGGGTTTTCATTAGGCTGTGCGATCATGCAGCCCTTTGTATGGAATAATACAGACTATATTCTTTAGTAAGGCTGTGGCTCCTCCGAGCCCTCAGATAGATCTATGCCTGCAGGCTGGCCCTCACCAGGGCCGCCTCTGTAGCTGGCCTAGGCTGTGCCAGGGATAATAGAAGTGCTCTGCTAAAATTTAGCATTGCTTCCTCTGAACCTTCACTTTGTGAATGTAGGTTTCTAGCATCCCTGTATAAACAGCCTCCTCCCATGGGAGTCGTTAGGCCAAGGCCCGCCCCCTTCTCTGCATTCTGGGGTGACTAGAGTAATGCAGCATGGTGCAGAGGATGGTTTGTAAGGACATGGTAGGCCTCAAACAGGCCTCCGTGGTATATATGTCTTTATTGAGCAGGGTTAGGCCGTCTTTCGCTTCACGAAGAAGACTGGGTTTCCTGCCCGACCCTGCCATGCAGAACTGGCCTACGGATTTAGGCCGCCAGTTTAGGCTTCACTCACCTCGCTGAGCGACTGCTCGAGCGCTAGGTTGTAGGTGGATGGCTTTCATTCAAGCCCCACTCCCCTAGGTTGGGCACAGATAAATTTCTGTCACCCCTAGAGCCGCTGGCAGGCCCGGACCCTGGGAACCTCAGGGTGAGGTGTGAGTATCCCCCTGTGATACAGGGTAGGTCTGAGCACTTCACTCCCAGTTCTGTTTATCCTACCTCGCACCACTATGGCTCGGGTCGAGTATGAAGTAAGCTTCACTTCTTCTTTGGTCGAAGTACGCTCCCCTGAAGCCAGAGCATTGCCCTGAGCTGACGCCCATGCATAGATGGTAGGCCCCTGACTAATGGGGCCTCCGTTGAGGCAGAGTGGCGTATGTTGTACTCCCCTTGTTTTAAGGGTGCTAGCTTTTTTGCGGAGTACACTGCCATGGGCAATGTGATTAGGCACCAGGATGCTGTAGGCGCTGCGTAAACAGCTTTGCTGCCAACGAAGGCTGCGCCATTAGGTAGTAGGCCTCAGCAGGCCTCCTTGATTGGACAGCCCCCTAGAGGGCACTGTAGGCCAGCTCACGTGGTTGGCCTTGGTGGTTCGGGCAGTTGACTCACTGATGGGTTGTAGGCCTTAAACAGGCCTCCTCGGAGGTGAGTCCCAACATTGTGGGACATACCTTATAGCGCTACTGGAAGCCCATTAGTAAATTTATGCTTGTGTAGTATGGTTCCCAACAGTGTACTTTATAGCAGAATATGACTTGCTATTAGCTAGTAGGCCCGACCAGGCCTCCCTGATAGGCGAGTCCCCAGCTGGCTGGCCTTAGCAGGCCACCTTATACTATCACCCGGACTCAGGGCTCAAAGCTAACAGTGGTTATCAGGTAGTAGGCCACTCAGGCCTCCCTGAAGGTGAATTCCCACTTAAGATGGTTATCAGGTAGTAGGCCTCAGCCGGCCGCCCTGAAGGCGAATTCCCACTTAAGTTGGCTATCAGGTAGTAGGCCTCTCTGGGCCTCCCTGAATGTGAGCTCCCAAATATTGTGGCTGTCAGGTAGTAGGCCGCTCTGGGCCTCCCTGAATGTGAGCGCCCAAATATTTTGGGTGTCAGGTAGTAGGCCTCACCAGGCCTCCCTGAAGGTGAGTTCCCACATGCTGTGATTATCAGGTAGTAGGCTCCTCCAGGCCTCCTTGAATGAGTACGGTCAGGTAGTAGGCCTCACCAGGCCTCCCTGAAGGTGAGCTCCCCACATACTGTGGTTGTAAGGTAGCAGGCCTCACCGGGCCTCCCTGAAGGTGAGTTCCCACGTACTGTGGTTATCAGGTAGTAGGCCTCTCTTGGCCTCTCTGAAGGTGAGCACCCCACATACTGTGGTTATCAGGTAGTAGGCCTCTCTGGGCCTCCCTGAAGGTGAGCACCCCACTTACTGTGGTTATCAGGTAGTAGGCCTCACGGGCCTCTCTGAAGGTGAATTCCCACTTACGTTGGCTATCAGGTAGTAGGCCTCTCCGGGCCTCCCTGTAACGTTCCCTAGTGGTGCTGGGTTTATGAAGCTAGTGGTCTCTTGCTATCAGTTTCAGCTAGCCTTAATAGGCAGCTGCTGAAGGCGAGCTTGCGCCCTGGCTCGCTAAAGTGTTCATTCTCTGCTATTGGTTCCCTCCCGGAACTTTTTCTGCCTACAGCCTGGTTTGCCTACCAGGCAAACCTGTGCTCCCCTCACCGAGGGTCTCTAAGAGCATGCGGCTTCCTGAGTCTGGTCAGACGGTCGTAGGCCTCTCGTGAGGCCTCCCAGTTAGATCAGCCCTTAGGCCTTCACAGGCCTCCTCAGTGTTTTGAAACACAGACACTGGGTTGATCCGTGGATCGAGTAGAGAAACTCCCCTCGCTAGCAAGGGTTGGAAAGCACTATGCTGAGTCATACTCTCCGGGATATCCCGTCTCTGAGATCCGGGCCGAGTGGTTCACTGCCAGCTTCGCAGTCCCTTGGGTTGGATGCCTTTCTGAAGGCTTTGTTGTCCAGAGGCTCTGTCTTCAGACAGACAGGATTTGGCCAGACTAGTGTCTATGTACTGACGCCAGGTCAGGCCGTCCTGGTGGCATTCGGGGTGAGTACGTTCCCCTGAATAGTGACTGGCTGGGGCTCCTTCGGGTTCCCTAGCCACATTCCCTAGAAGGGACCCCTTCTAATCGGAAGCTGTGGTTCCAGGCCCGGAGCCGGCCCAGGTAGACCTTTTATTTAACCATGTTTATGAAGGTTTTTCTGTGAGGCTGTAGCTTGGGCTATGACCGTAGGGAATGCTGTCACTAACAGCCCAGTGTGACCTGAGGGTGAGTGGTTCTAGCGTTTCATTTGAAGTTGCTGGTTCTGACAGTTGTCACTGCCACTTGGCATGCACTCCCCTTAGCATGGCGGAGTTGGTATATCGTTCCCCATAACGTCGTTGACGTATTGTTGAGTTCCCTTCGAAAGGGAACGTCTCAGGTTACGACTGTAACCTATGTTCCCTGAGAACAGGGAACGAGACAATACGTCTCCCTGCCATGCCTCGGGGCTTGCCTACCGTACAGTCCCTTCAGACGATAAGGTGATTTGTCATGTGTGCAAGGCGCCCCTTTATACTTCCAGGTCGCACGTTAATCATTCACGCTAATGATTCACGGGCTGTCGCCGGTCAATATGATTGACGTGATTTGATAGTGATTTCAGACACCTGTCACGCCTGAGGCGTTTCCCCATAACGTCGTTGACGTATTGTCTCGTTCCCTGTTCTCAGGGAACATAGGTTACAGTCGTAACCTGAGACGTTCTCTCCTTTCCATCTTCATTTTGGAGTAAAGAAATGTATGCAGGGTTTAAAGGGGAAGGTTTTTTTTCTTCTCTCCAACCTTTACTTTCCCGTATATTAGCTTTCAGTCTGTAAATTTTTTTTCGTTCTCTTTTAAAGAAGGGATGGGGGGGCCCCATACGTACCTTCGCTTTGGGCCCCCAATTTGCTAAATCCGCCACTGACTGAAATGGCAGTATACAAAATCACAGTAAAAGAGTTTATATTTCAAGATCGCCCCCTACTGACAAACACAACAAAACACAAGATAACTTATGTCATTATGACCAAGAATTCTTTTTTTTACTAGAACTCACTTCTTTACAAGAACTCACATCTGTCTGATGACGCTTTTGGTGCAGGAGGAAACCCTACAGAGGTGTCGTGAAGATGATCTCAAGAGGAAGGAAATCACCACGCATTTCCAGAACACGCTGACGGACATCCAGGCCCAGATCGAGGAGCACAGCAGCCGCAACAACAAACTGTGCCAGGAGAACAGCGAGCTGGCTGAGAAACTCAAGGACCTCATATCAAAATGTGACCAGCGAGAGGCGGTACGGAAAACCAACAGGTCACTCTGGTTTGACCTGAGATCATATCATTCCAATCAGTGATATTTTACTATCATAGAGATCCTATTACAATTTACTGTATATATATATATATATATATATATATATATATATATATATATATATATATATACAGTAAGGATATAAGACAAAAAAAGAAGGATATACAAGGGAAATTGGGACATTTTTCCTGGTCATCTGAACGGCAAAATATTTGCCTGAATATATTTTCTGTTTTCATTTTAGTTAAATAGTAAATTTAGTAAATTTGTAAAAAAAAAAATTAAAACTTTAAAAAAAAAATTTGCTTTGTAGTTTTTATTACAGTTTAAAATAAGTTTAATTAGATTTTATTTCAGTTAATGTTTATTTTATTTCAAGTAAGTATTGAAACTTGAACTTGAAGTAATAAACATTTTTTTTTTACGGTTTTAGTTTTAGTTAAATATAACAAGCCTGTTCTGAATAAAGTGTTTCAAACCTAGTCCTTAAGTAGAATGTGGATAGAAATATATAATAATAATTTAAGAATAATTGAATAATCGTGTTTTTGGCCTTCATGCAGAATCTTGAAAAAGTGTTCAAGCACCGAGACCTGCATCAGAAATTAATGGAGTCAAAACTCACAAAGGCCAACTTAATGCTCAAAGAAGCGGAAGAGAAACACAAACTGGAGAAGGAGCTTGTGAGTAAAATATCTAAAGAAAAAAATGCCCTCAACTGCAAATAGTAAATTTGTATTGCATAAATGATCTTGCATACAGCATGCTAATTTATCTTGCTGCTATTTTGAGCCCAGAGAAATATGAACCATAAATTATTGCCATTGTGCTTTTAAGCAAAGAACTTAACTCCTGAAATAAGTATACTATTTTTTCTGGGACTATTTAACTACTTCCGATCTATACTGTATGTATTCTACAGTTACTGAAGCAGACTGCAGAGGCCAAAATACAAGTTAAACTTCTGAAAGTACAAGAGACTGATATGAAAACCCAGGTACATTTTCATCAAATGTTACACATCTCTATTTTTTTTTCTCTAATCATATGTGTTCACAAAATAACTCACTTGTTTTCTGGTTAGCTTGCTGTATATTCTGAGAAGTTTGATGAATTCCAAGGAACGGTATCTAAGAGCAGTGGTGTGTATGCCAGCTTCAAACAAGACATGGACAAGGTGTGTATGCCTGACACATTTCTAGTCACTTTATAGTGGTTAAGTCATTATACTGTATTATTCTTCAATGTATAAAAAGAACATAGTAAAAATAATAATATTGTAGAAATATCACAAACTGTTAATCAATAATCAAATAATATACAATACATATAATCAAAAAATGTAAAATTTGAATAAATCATTGCATTATTGAAATTTTGTCTACAGTCTTTTTACATAAAATGCATCAATATTAAGTATGTTTTTGAGCTATTAAAAGGGGCTTGGGGTCTCTCAGTTTCAGGTTTTATTGTTAATTTGTCATGATTCTGCCCTCGTGTCCTTGATTTTCTCTAGTCTTGAGGCAGGATCTTGACAGACCCATGTTTTGTGTGCAAGCACATGGCCTTTTGTTTGGGCCATGTGCTTGTGTTGTCTGTAACATACCCCACCCCCTTGTTATCCTCGTCTTGTCATTATTGTCTAGTCAGTTTCACCTGTTCTTGTCATTAGTGTCTCCCTATATCATCCCCTTGTGTTTGCTGTCCTTTGTCGGTTCATTGTGATTCTTACCTGCGTGTCACCTTACCTGTATCATTCCTTGTGAGTATCCTGTCAAGTGTATTGTCTAGAGAAGGTTCAACTGTTTGTTTTTCGTCTAGTAATCAGTCAAGTCTAAGTTTAGTCTCTCCTAGTCTTGTCTGTTTTGCCCCCTCGTGGGTTTTGTTTTCCTGTTTTTGTTCCAATAAACCTTGTGTTCATTGTACACTGTCTGCATTTGGGTTCATCTCCTTGCATCATCATAACATAATTAAGACTATTAAAAAAATGTTGTTAGATTAAATAAATTAAAGGATGTTTTTTTTTAAATGTTGCCTTGGCAAATAACAGAAATACATTTTAGTCGAAACACTAAAATTACAAACTGCAAATTAATAAAGTCTAAAACAGAACTAAAACTAGCACTTAAACTTGAAATAGAATGTATACAATAAAACTAATAAAATAACAAATGCACATGACAATTATTAAAAAGTTAAACAAAATTTAAAATGAACATAAAAATGAATGCCAATTCAAAATATTAGTAAATAACATGATAGTCCAAATCCAGAACCTGATTTCACCCAAGTCAACATGTTCCTGCCTTAACATTTCTGTTGATCCTGAAACAACATTCCAATCAACCAATCAGATTTGAGAGACAAGTTTACAGTTTATGTGAAGATTAGGCTTGCAAGCAGGGTTATGTGCTTCTACTGTTATTTACCTATCATTTCCCTCTGATTTTAGGGATAACTTATGGGTAAGGGTTCGATATGGTATGGTTAGCATTACATTTCCGGACAGGAATGTTGTTCCAAGATCAACAAAATATGCGTCTTGCTCTGCAAAATCACGACGTCTAATACTAAAATAACACTAAGCTAAGATATTATTTGTATTACAGATGGCAAAGAAGATGAAAAAGTTGGAGAAGGAGGCAATTGGCTGGAAATCCCGTTTTGATGGCTGCAATAAAGCTCTTCTTGATATGGTTGGAGATGTAAGTTGCTCAGTTCATACATCAATATTGTAGAATACAGCGATATATACCATCTCTGTATATTTAATGTCTGCAACTAAACAACTAGCTGTACAATAAGAATCAAGAAAATGAATCTTGACACAGTGTTTCAGTATTGCTGAAAGTCTAGATATGGAGCAATTTGATCACCATTGTTTCATGCAGAAAGCACTGAAGGAGAAGGAGATTGAACTCTTCACCTTGAAGACCCAGAAACTTGAGAATCTCTGTAGAGCGCTTCAAGACGAGAGGAAAACACTGTCTCAGAAGCTCAATGGATCCCAACAGGCCGGAGCCAACGATGCAGTGGCTGCTGTGTCCGTCACTACAGAGAAAGCTACAGAAGCAACCGAGGAAGTTGCAGTAGCTAAAGAGGAAGAGGCAGTCTCAACAGAAGTGGTCAGTCAAGATCCAGAAACCCCCATTGATCCAATCTGTAAGTCTCCCACAGAAGCAACGCCGCTGACCAAAGAGCTCTTCAACCTGAAGGCTGAGAAAGCTCGGCTACAGGAGATAGCGGCAGCGTTCACCATTCGCCGCCACATGTCGCCAGAGGCTTGCGAGGACTCAGACATCTGTGTTGAGAGTCTAGACGACGCTCAGGGTGAGCAACAGGTCGTAGAGGAGCTCAACTTCACAGAGGAGATGCCACACCTCACTGACACACTCTCTGAAGAACATCAAGAGCTCAGAGACAAAGACATGCAATCGGTTGATTAGACAGACTAATCGAAATGTCAATTTCTCACACATTCACGAATAAAGTTTATTCTACATCTTTGCGCATCATGCTTGTAACTCGAGGTTTGAACTATTACACCATACATGCTTGTAGTATTATGTATTTCAAGACAGCATAAGCGATGTGAGGTTAGACTAACAACTCTGAACTTGTGAGACAGTGACATGGTGCATTCATTTAGAGAAACTTTGATGCAACGTTTTGGAAAGTACAGATAGAGAGAAGATATTATTACATTTTCATACTAAATCATTATTGGCTCTTTATTATCTTAGGTATAGCATTTCTCTCTCTCTCTCTCTGCTCCCTTTTTCGTCGGGGTTTGCCACAGTGGAATAATCTGCATAGCTGATTTGGCACATATTTAACACATAGACCGTAAAAAAATATGGACGTAGTGTCCGTGGCGTCACCCGTCGGTTTCTGAAGAGCATTTTTGAAGCTAAAAGTGAGCTTCAAAGCCGTCTGTCACCATCTTGGCAACGCGTCACTCCCGATTAAACAAAAATGGGCAAAAAGGCAGGATTAGCTGAGGTGACGGGTAACAGACAGCAGACAAACGGCTAGTAGTGACCAAGGGGGTAATCCATCAGCCGGAAACTGAAGCCTTGCGGGAGCTGCCATTGTAGCAGAACTTCACCTGCTGTTAGCATTCCATTGACTCCCATTCATTTTGGCGTCACTTTGACAGCGAATAACTTTACATCTGAGGCGTCCAAAGACTTCATTTGTCCATTATTTATTTCTAAAGAAACACGACAATGTATAAAAGGCTCCATTACTTTGTATCTTACGATATGGCCCCGTAGAAGCCGTTTTTGTTAAAAACAGGCTAACGATTGCGTCATAATCACGTGACTTTATGTCGCACAATAGAGACATTACCGTATAGACAGGAGGAGAAGCTCACAGGCAATCTTTTACTGTCTATGAGGTAATCGGAGGGACATAGAGGCATAAAGTCAAGGGAGAAGCCCATAGATAGAGAGTCCATAAAAACAACGGGACAAAATATTTCAACAACGTTTTTGAGGAATTAGGTGATTCAGATTTGTCTTGCCACCGCTACTAGAAGATTTACAACGTTCAGACTGTCGTCACGCTCAGTTTGAGCCTGCGCAGTCGCTCAGCCATCAGACAGGAAGTGCAATAATCGGGCTTCAGTCTTCTCCGTTGAAATCAATGGGGTTGCTGTGTCCATTTCTTTTACTGTCTATGGTAGTGACAGCAGTGGCAATCCACCTGCCACTCAAGTGGCCACGCCCTTAATTATGCAGAACTTTAAGGCTTTATATAATTTAAACGGATGAGTTATAAAATATTTCACCCCCCTCAAAGTTGTCATGAAGGGCAAAATTAGCTATATAGACCAAAACCACTTTTTGCACCAGGCTGTAAACACATTTCTTTCTGCTGTAAAGTTGGGCATTTTAACATGGGGGGTCTATGGGATTGACTCTCTTTTGGAGCCTGTCTCTAGCGGCCAGTCGATGAATTGCAGTTTAAGTCAAGAGATCAAGAGATGTTGTGTTGGATCAAGAGAGAGAGATCGGAAGGTAGCCACTTGGTTTTACATTGGATGCCATTCCTGCAGCAACCCAGCCAGCACTGACAGTGCACTAACTCGTGCAATCCCACACACATTGGGACACGGTCACACACACGGTTTCACTATCTTTGTGGGGACCCTCTATTTTTATACTGTACAAACTGTAATTTCTATTCCCAAACCCTAAACTTTAGAAAACATTCTGGATTTTTACATTTTCAAAAAAAATAAAACATCGTTTAGTATGTTTAATAATCCATTTCCCTTTTGGGGACCACTGGCTGTAGGTGATCTCAGGTTTTACTATCCTTGTGGGGACTGTCATGGAAATTATTAATACGAATGTAACCTACTAAATCTGACTTCTACACCACGGACAATTCAAACAACTTCCAGTTGTTAATATAATAAAATAATATACTACAGTATCTCGAGGTAATTCCCTGAATATTTACAAAACAATCCAATACTTCCCTGTATAAGATACTATCTCTACCTCAATCACACTTGAGCAGTTTCTTTTGTTGTCTTTTGAGCGCAGAATCTTTAGTACTTCTATATTCCTCAACTATCTGACAAGACTCCCAAGATGCTCTTTTAATTCATGGCCGTGAGATCACTGGTCACAACAACCAAATGAGTCTCCCTGAACAGAAAGATACATGTACTTTTAAATCTTACAATTGAGTAAAAATCAATGTCACTCAAGTCTTCTTCGCTGTGATTTGTTCTGGTGATTGGTTTGTAATTATCTAAGCTAATCATTTGACTGTTAGTTCTACTGTTAAGCACTTTTTAAGTAGGCCTAAGTCTACATGGTCTTTGACCTGAGCATCCTTAGTCTGCATTTCTCTGTACATTTCATGTTGAAAATACCCTTTTGACCACTTTTGAGACCATTACATAAAATATTTCTATCACAGGAAATTTGGTCCCCAGTCCCCACGATGTAATACAAACCTGTACACACACACACACACACACACACACACACACACACACACACACACACACACACACACACACACACACACACACACACACACACACACACACACAGCATTGATCGAGAATAGGATTTCTTTTCTTTTTCCAAATCTTCTCTCCATGTCAACTACACAGTCTGCTTTTACAGTTCAATATTTTGATATTGTCAAGTCAAGTCACCTTTATTTATATAGGCTAGATTTGACTGTTTACAGATTGATACAGATTGTTTCAAAGCAGTTTTACAGAGATAACAGGAAAATAAAGTTGAAATAAAATTGTTTAAATATTAAATTAAATGTCCCCAACTAAGCAAGCCAAAAGCCAATGGCGACAAAGGCGAAGAAAGGTGAAAAAGGCGACAGTGGCAAGGAACCAAAACTCCATCAGGTGACAGAATGGAGAAAAAAATCTTGGGAGAACCCAGGCTCAGTCAGGGGGCCAGTTCTCCTCTGGCCAACGAACGAACAGTGTATGAATATGATTCAGGCAGCATTATAGGTCAGAAGTCAGATTGGATCAGAACTTTCACAATATTTATCCAGTTCCATCTGGTTGGAGGTCAGAGTCATCAGGGCTCTCAAGTGTCACGCATTGACAGTCACTCATTTCGGTCTTTTGTCACGCACTCCCGCCACACATTGTATTTCTCACGCGGAAAAACTATTTATAATATATTTAATATGCCGCAGCTCCCAAAATTTCTCTGGCTGCGCCTCTCTTACAATGGAACCTGCAGGAATCAAGCGCGTCTCCCCTGGAGTTCTTAGTCGAGCCTGCCACTTATCAGCCAATTAAAAAAAAAAGAGAGGGGCTACACAATAGCCAATCAGAAAATAGCACTATTGTATCTGAGTAAGATTTAACGCAAAAACCAATGAAAAAATATCATATCCTGGAATGAAGAGATGTTTACAACAAATTCAAAACTTGTTTGACACAAACAATGACAACTTGACTGCTGTTAGAGAATGTTTCCCAGATAATTAGCATCAGTTTTTCAGGAGTGTCTGTAACTTAGCCAACAGTTTTACAGCCTGTTCACTGACAACAGGTAGTCTAGGCCTGGTCATATTTTCGTTTACCACACGATGACTGACATATTGTCATGAAACAACCCCATTCCCGCGACCGTCCTGCTAAATAGGAAAAGGATCTACCGTCAGCAGTCGATTTTGATATTCTAGGTATTATCAACTGTCCAGAATTTTGTGATCGCAATAGACGTGAAGGATTATAATGCGTTAAGACCTCGCTCAAGTACTGGGGAGCTAAACCATTTAGTGCTTTGTAAGTAATCAGCAATATTTTAAAATGTATACAATGTTTAATAAGGAGCCAATGCAGTGTTGAGAGAATCGGGCTAACATGGTCATACTTCCTGGTTCTGGTAAGAACTCTAGCTGCTGCGTTTTCGACCAGCTGTAGTTTGTTTATTAAGCGTGTAATAATAGCATTACAATAATCTAGTCTTGATGTCATGAACGCATGAACTAATTGTTCTGCATTTTTAATTAAGAGCATATGACGTAATTTAGATATATTTTTAAGATGAAAAAATGCGGTTTTACAGATACTAGACACGTGACTTTCAAATGAAAGATTGGTATCAAAGAGCACACCCAGGTTCCTAACCGACAACGAGGACTTGACAGAGCAGCCATCAAGTGTTTGACAGTATTCTAGGTAAAATTAGAATCTCTGTTTTTTCCACAATTAAGTAGTAGGAAATTGCTAGTTATCCACTTTTTTATATCAGCTATGCATTTCGTTAATTTTGTGGATTGGTAAGTTTTGTCAGGGCGTGAAGAAATATAGAGCTGATTATCATCAGCATAACAGTGAAAACTAATGCCATGCTTCCTAATGATATCTCCTAAGGGTAGCATGTACAGAGTGAACAGCAATGGTCCTAGTACTGAGCCTTGTGGTACTCCATACTGAACTTTTGACCGATAAGTAGGGCTGAACGATTATGGAAAATAATCGAATTGCGATTTTTTTAACCAATATTGCGATTGCGATTTAATATGCGATTACTTTAAGTTCTTTACCTTCTGTATAAGTCGACAAAGACAAGCAATAAATCATTGTACAGTAGGGATGGGAATCTTTAGGCAGCTCATGATCCGATCTAATTTTTTTCTTATTAATTAATCTTAATAACACTTGAAATATGTATATTTTTATGTATATGTACACTTTAAATAATATATATATATATAAAAGCACATTTAATTAAACCAATTACATGTTAAGAATTTTAAATGGGCTATAAACTAATATAGCTTCAAAATATAAAAGCTAGTAAATAAAGAGGAACAAAAAAAAAAAAACAATACAAGCAATGAACAAAGAGTGCTTTCAGTATTTAAAAGTAGCCTAGGCTGTCTGAACGTTTTCCATTCAAGAGCTGGAGTGATTTTCCCCTTATACGATAAGCTGCATTCACACTAATGCACATATCTCTTTTGAAATTGTAAATGTGGTTTGTCCTGGGTGGGGTCCACTGGACCCCAAATGACTTTTGCTTGAATTAATAAAAATGTTATTTTTTTCCAAATGGTATGAAACTTCCTACGGCTCTCAACACTTCCTAGATCTACAAAAAAAAATTAAAATGGAACGTTATCTGTTTTTATGTAGGCGTGACAAAAATAGTCACACTCGTGGTCTTCATTTTCCAAAAAATGCAATTTAATTTTGTAACAAAACAATATTTTTTTTTTTTACAAACATAAATTTACTTTATTTATTAATGTTTTTACTCAACATTTGTGCAGTTTTTGGAGGATTTATTATATCTTTTAAATATCTATAAATAAATAAATACATATTTATTTATTGTTGGACTCAAAATAGACAAAATTCATCATCAAAATCAGAAACAACGCAGAACATAACGCAAATCTTTTTTTTTACAAATTTTTTTTTTTTACTGCTTTATTTGCTAATTTGTTATTGTAGTTCAGTTGAAATAAATGATAAAATCTTAAGACTCCAACATTTATTTTTGTAACATGTTGTTCAGGTTTGATTATAATCATACTGTAACATTATTGAAAAACTGTTGTTTTTTTCAGTTAAAAAAAAATGCTAAACTTTGACAAAAAGTATTTTATTTTTGTTATAATTGTGTTTTAAAATTTTTATATATGAATCCAACTGAATCCAACTTTAGAAACTTTAGAATATTTCAGTAATTCAAATAGCATATAGGCCTTATGGAGCTCTATAGCTATCTAGTGGTTAAAGTGATTTATTACAAATTTTAACCTGTATTTTCAAAGAAAATGGGCAAAAATCTTACATTAAACCTTGTAAAATTATCCATGGTATCCCCAGGAATGAAATTTTGAAATCTGGGTTTTTAATAAATTTAATTTAACGTAAAATGCTGTTTTTTTGTAAAAATCCTATTTAAATAAATATTTATTTATTTATTTATAGAAATTAAAAATAAATCATAAATCCTCCAAAAACTGCACAAATGTTGAGTAAAAACATTAATAAACAGAGAAAAATTATATTTGTTAAAAAAAAAATATTGTTCTGTTACAAAATTACATTTTATTGTCTGGGGTCCAATAGACCCCGAAGACCACAAGTGTGATTTTTTTTTTAAGACCATCAGAGGGTTAAGATATAACTGACCGTGTTTACATTCATTTCGCGTCAAAAGCATTTTGAGATGCAAGTACATTTAACCAATGAGTCACTCAGCCGCATGCACGAGCGCTCTTCACAAACCGCGCGTAAGTATTTTAAAATGAAAGCAGCTTTCTCAGTGATTTTCATATTTTTAATATATAAGCCAACTGCATCCAAAAGATATAAATAATGCCTTTGTGGAGCATTTGTAAGGAAAATTCCGGCGGCCAAGACCACGCACTGCAAGAGTAACATCAAAGCGGCAAAACCTGTGCAATGAAGCCCGCGACTGTCCTTGTAATTCGCTTAAACCCCGAACTTTATGAAAGCTTATTTTTCGGAAGGTTCGAGCGGTGTTGTGTGTGTGTGTGTGTGTGTGTGTGTGTGTGAGAGAGAGAGAGAGAGAGAGAGAGAGAGAGAGAGAGAGAGAGAGAGAGCGAAATTAGAAGCAAGCAGAATACGGTTGTTTCTAAAGCACGCGCAGCGTCATCACGCATCTGTGTTTAAAAACTAAACTCAGACTCGATTCCGAAATTCTCTGAATCGATCCAGAATTGTTGGAGAGAGAATAAATAACACAACATAAAAAATAAACGGTTCTTTCCTGTATGCCAGACCTATGCGTAGCGTGCCAAGTTGATGCTTGATCTGCAGACTGCTTTTCTCTCGCGTGTCACGTGACCAGTGTAATCGCAGCTTTTGCGGTTACAAAATCGCATTTCATCATATCGCGATATTATCGCAAATGCAATTAATCGTTCAGCCCTACCGATAAGACATCTTTTCATTTACTGCTACAAACTGATTACGTGGGCATTAGACACCAGATACATGCTTATTTAAATTATGTATTGTACATAATAATACATAATATTCCTATGAACTAAGATTACAATTTTAACACATAATAAAAATGTGCGTGAGTTTCAGATGAATTTACAGGTTTAAATACGCATACTACGTTTACATATGACTCAGTAAAGCCCTGACATTCGGTTCTATTTATTTAATGAATCATAATGCGATTGTATTATTCAGCGTGCTATTATAAGCCTATGTTTGAGACATTAACTACTGGTCGATGACCATAATGTTTGTATAAACTGTAGGTAATAACTGGTAAAATGTACACCTAGGTCATAAAAACCATAATGATACTTACACTTAAAGGGATAGTTCACCCAAAAATGAAAATTCTGTCAGTATTTACTCACCCTCATGTTGTTCTAACCCCGTAAGACCTTCGTTCATCTTCGGAACACGAATTAAGATATTTTTGATGAAATCTGAGAGCTGGATCACTCCTCCATAGGCTTCTTCATGGACTGAAACTTGCCAGCCCCGAAAAGTTATTAAAGACATTGTTAAAATAGTCCAAGTGACTACAGTGCCTCAATCTTAAGTTTATCAAGCGACGAGAATACTTTTTGTGCGCAAAAACAAACAAAAATAACGACTTTATTTCAAATATCCATTTCCTTCTTTGTGGGCCTCTAGTCAGTTAACTTAGTGTGATTGCGTAGTGCTACGTCACACGTAGGCTCACTATTGGCCGACGCTGGTCATGTGTGTGATGCGTGTGACATACAACAACAGAAGCTTACACTATTATACTAGTGAACTGAGTCGAGGCCCACAGAGAAGGAAATGAATAGTTGAAATAAAGTCGTTATTTTTGTTTGTTTTTGCATCTTAAAACAATGATGTAACTGTACTGTAATGGAGGGTTGCCCACAGTAAACCCTCATGGTGGCACCACAGTGAAAAACAGCAATGGACCCCGCATGGGCTAACCCACTGGGGGCCTGTGTGGGTATTTCTGTGGGCAAACCCACAGTGGGTTGCCCACAGTAAATCCTAATGGGGGCCCAAATGGGCAAAACTGCTATGGGCCCCACATGGGCTAACCCAAATCCTAATGGGGGCCCAAAGGGTTTGCCCTTGCCCACACTGTCCCACAGAAAACCCATACCCACAGTGGGCCCACACTGGCATGTTTGCTGGGATGATGCCAAATGGCAGACCATAAATTGTGTATGGAAAAGTATGGCATAAATCATTGTACTATGTCATTTACCTTTTACAACTTACTGGGTAGCATATATATTGAATCGCTATAGCTTTAAATTGTGGAAATGGTGTATAGGTTTTCTTAGATGCTGTTTTAATATTATTATAAACCTGAAAATAATTAACAGATACCAGAAATACTTCTGATTGTAATGTTATGCGCATGTGCACTTGTCAATTCACATTCAATGCATTATGCTAAAAAACAAAACAAAAAAAAACTAAAGAATAATAGGCCAATAATCAACCAGATAGTTAATTTAGTCAAAGAAGGTAACTCATTTTCTTGTTTAGTGGTAAATTTCTAAAATTTGGTATAAAAAGTGGTCACGAATTCAAAAGTGTCTAAGTTTAGAGAGGAGGTTTAAGCAAATTTAGCCAAAGCACCGCCTCCAAATTTGTGCCAGCCAATCCGATTACAGTAAACTCGAACGCGCAAAGTGTCTGACAGGCAGCAGCGAGCGTTCTTTTGATTGATTGGCTAAAAAAACGAAAAAAACGCGGGCTGCTGCTGTAACAGAGACAGCTGATTTCTCGTGACAGCTGTTTGAGTGATATCTGTCAGGTAAAAGGCTCATTTGATGCATTACAGCACCTTCCATTCAGTTTCTGATTATGTTGTTTCCTCACATGACACGAAGGAACTTTGATCAGGTTTTTAAGATTTTTTAACTCCTCCTTCGCAGCCCTTTGAAAGCTTATGCGTGACTCACTCTGAAGGAGGCCATCTGTGGTAAACCACACCAAACTTGGCAACAACAGCTTCATATCTTTAACTCCATATGATAAAATAAGGATTGGAAAGAAACCGCTTCCACCAACCCTTGTAAAGATGTCTAATTTTGATGAACTTCTGCAGCATGCTGGTGATTTCGGGTTGTATCAGAAGAGAATCTCTCTTTTAGGTTCTTTGCCTATCTTACCGCTCGCATTTGTGCTTATTGGAGTTGTATTCTTAGGATATACACCAGATCACTGGTGTAAAAGTGTGGGTCTGCAGGAGAAATGCGATTTCTCAAAAGAGCAGGTGCGGGATCTGACAGTTCCCCGCACTGGCCCGCGCGGCGCGTTTAGTAAATGCGTAAAGTTTGACGTGCCTTGGAACGGGAGTGCGCTCACCTGTAATGTCTCTGTCGACCGGTCCATATTTACCAACAGCACTCCTCTATCCTCCTGTAATGAAGGATGGACTTTTAATGAGAACCGGACCACCATTGTAACAGAGGTGAGAATAACTACCAGCACTGCTTTAGAATTGACTCAAAACTGAAGTGAGAATAACAAATCATTAACATTCCTCTGCTTGCTTTCGGTTTGCATGCTTTAAAATGTAGGCTAGCTAATCAATGTTTTAAACTTGAACACAACTCCTTAGTAATGTTTACTATATCTAGATGCATCTCTTTATGTGTAGTTGTGTTTACTACTTACCCTAATCTGAACGTTGTCCTCATGTATCCTGTAGTTTTCATTGGTTTGTGAAGATTCCTGGCTTGCAGACCTGAATCAGGTATCCTTAGCTGGAGGGTTCTTTATAGGTGCCTTAGTGACTGGATACCTAGCTGACAGGTTTGATCAAACGCTTTATGACCATCTTTCATGTTTCAGTATGTTTTGTGGTATTCTTCAAAAATCTAACTGTGTTTACTGTCCTATTTGAGCTTGGAAATAATAGAAGTAGGTAAGCAATACATTTTTTTTTTTTTTACAGGTTTGGAAGAAAAACATGTTTTATTGCATCTATATTCGGCCTTGGAGTCTCTGGGATATGTATTATTTTTTCTTATTATTACCCCCTTCTCCTGTTCTTCCGATTTTTGCAAGGTTTTTTCGCCAAAGGAGCATGGACTGCCACATATGTGTTAAGTGAGTACATAAGATGCCTTTTCATGTGACTGTTGAGAACATGTATTAACATCAGATGAGAACTCTTATTAACCAGGAGTTAAATAAAACAACATGGTCATTTAAAAAGATACAGTTGAAAAGTTTCTGAAACAACAGTGTGCTTTGTGTGTAACTTTACTGATATGTTTACAAAAAGGCAGTTTTGAGGTTCTAGTAGACTTCTTGCACGGGCATGAAGACTGCAGACTTGTTTTCTTGATATATTTTCTTTTTTCAAAACAGTTATCGAATTCTTTGGATCAAACAACAGGAAATTTGTCTCTGTTATGTCCCGGACGCTGTACTCGTTGGGTTTGGTGCTCCTTCCTGCTCTTGCCTATTACATTCCTTCATGGAAAAACCTACAGCTGGCCATGACTCTGCCAACATTCATCTTTCTGGTCTATTACTGGTAATTGCTTGCATTGGAATGATAACATATTTATGAATGATTCTTAATCACATTTGAAATGAGGGTTCTCTTCAGTCATTCTACACAAGTTATTGGTATTCCATCACATATCATTTACTGGATATGGCAAACATTGATGTGGTCACAGGGTTATTCCAGAGTCTCCCAGATGGTTACTGTCACAAAGGAGGACAAAAGAAGCTGTCAATATTATTGAAAGCATTGCCAAGTGCAATAAAAGATCGATTCCTGAAGACTTTCAAGAGGTAATTTGACACTGACTATTTATCACTCTCATTGTTCTAGTACAGTATATCCAATGTTTTTTTTTAAATGCCTTCAAATCCTCCTGCATGGGAAGTTCCTACATACAGGTATGAGTTTGGAATTCATAATTATGATATGATGTGACTATATCAAAGGCGAGAAGCTTTTTTTTTACTGCTTGATAAGAGCAAAGTTTATGCATAAAGTGTGTAATTGCTGGTCAATTATACATTTTATCCTTCTCATGCTGCCGTAGTATGCAAAATGTAGTTTTGATGTGCAAGACTGTCGCTTTATAAATAACAATGTGTCTCAAATAAGTAATCATCTGCACCATGAGTCTCCAGTAGTCTGGAAAATGCTGCTGTTATGTATTTAACTGGAACTTTTTTGTATTAATTTGTTTAGATGGATCTCCTGATAGAAAAACAAGAGGAAATCATACACCCTTCATATAAAGATTTATTTAGGACTCCTAAAATGAGGAAGCACACCCTCATCTTGATATATGCATGGTGTGTCCTTGAATACACATTTTTATACTGTTATTTAACAATATCAAAGTATAAAAAAAAGCAAACCATTCCTGCATTAGAGCAAGATCAGTATAGAGTGATGTTTAATGTTTTTGTTGCATTATCTTCCTGAAGGTTTACTGGTGCTGTGGTGTTCCAGGGTTTGGTGTTACGGTTAGGAATCACAGGGGATAATGTTTTCCTGGATTTCCTCATCTCAGCTGTGGTGGAGCTTCCAACTGGAATTATATTTTATTTTTTAGTTGACCGAATTGGCAGACGTCACCTCATGGCTTCAGTTAATTTTATTGGTGGGGCCGCTTGTTTGGCTGTACCATTTATTTCACCAAGTAAGCTACACCACCAGAAATTATTCTTAAATGATCAGAAATTATCCTTAAGTCTGGTGTTCAGCATGTTCATCATTCTGTTTTTCAAGATATTTCCTGGCTCAAAAGAACCATTGCGATAATAGGAAGACTGGCTGTTGCCATTGGTAATGAGACTGTGAACTTTGCCAACACAGAACTGTATCCAACACCTCTCAGGTTTGAATTATTTATCAGTCTATATCAGTCAAGGAATATGAAACAGAGTATGTTAATGCTGTTGCTAATGTTTAATTAAAGCCAAATATTTGTATTATGTAATATTGTCTCAAGATCATGGTTGGTTGGCACACTGTTATTCTAGAAACTGTGGTAAACATAACTTGACGATACCTTGACGTTTTGTTCTACAACATAAATTACTCCACACAGCTCTGGAGGGTTAATAAAGGTCTTCCGAAGCAAAGCAATGAGTTTGTACAGTGTTAAATATTAATATTTTTCTTACACAATGTGAAATTCTAGCTTCCAGCCAAACGGCCATATGCAGTCTACTTGTATATTAAGCGCAATTTACGCAACTTGTGGCATCAGAAGTAGCGTGGTGCGTCATGGCGTAGCATAAATATCAGCAGTACGTCGCATTACTCGCATAAGTTGCGCTTTACACTTAAGTGGACTCCGTATGTTCGTTTGGCCGGAAGCTAGTTATTTTAGTTGATAAAGTTTTAAATCTGGATATTTTTCTTACACAAACTCATCGCTTCAGAAGGCCTTTATTAACCCCCCGAAGCCTTATGGAGTTCTTATACTGGATGGATGCACTTTTTTGAGCTTAAATCTAATCGTTGCAATCCACTGCCATTATAAAGCTCGGAAGCGTAAGGGTGTTTATTAATATAACTCCGATTGTATTCGCCTGAAAAAAGAAAGGACACCTAGGATGGCTTGAGGGTGAGTAAATCATGGGCTAATTTTCATTTTAAAGTGAACTACTCCTTTAAGGTTTTTCAATTAAAAACCCCCAAAGTCCCACCATCGATCAGCACCATAGTGATCACTCAGAACAGCTGTAGTAATAGCATACCACTGACAGCACATTAGCAACCACATAGCATGAACGATAAATCACAGTGCATAAACGATATCAAATGCTTATATAACATTCAAACTTTAAATCACTCTTTAAAATGCCCAAGTATGCAAACTTTATGTGAATTAAATAACCTTCAGACCATCAAATTGTTTGAAACTTTTTTGTGAAGCTTTGAAATATAGAGTTTATCTTGAAGAGAGTTGCTTTTCTAGATTGGGTATTTGTTTAAATATACATTCTGTTTTGTTCTCTGTTTTGTTAGTAATTTACAGATTTTTGTTGCCTATTTTACAGAAACTTGGGTGTATCTGTATGCTCTTCAGCCAGTGACATTGGGGCGGTTGTTGCTCCGTTTATTCTGTATAGATTAGCTAGTATTTGGCAAGAACTTCCCCTTCTTGTCTATGGTGAGAAGTCTTTCAGTTGCAGAAATGACAATACAAATAATACCATTGTGTTTGTTATTAGCTGTCGCAATTCTCTCTGTCACCATATACAGGGGCCATGTCTGTTCTGTACAGTGGACTAGTGATGCTTTTACCAGAAATGAAAGGTGTTGATCTCCCAGAAACTGTGGATGATGTGGAAAATATGAGAAAGTAGGTCAAGTTTTCTGTTTTTAATTCCCTAATAATAGACCATTTATTAGTTTAGCCTGTTATTAATATCACATTTTCTTTAGCAGGCGCAAACACAAGGAAAAAGATGGTGCTCAGTTTCCTAAAATAAGCATTGTTCCAATGAAAGCTAATGAGAGAAGTGACAATAAACTAATGTAGTCATAAGATCTATGGTTAATAATATCATATATGCAATATGCATACAAAAGAAAATCTGAAAGTATAGTTGCCTTTAGATGCCTTTAGACCTTATGTTCCCTATCGGTCAGTCACTACAATGTAGGTCATGACTGACCAATAGGAATCTCGCTAGAGAGGCCAATCTACTTCGAGTAAAAACTAAAACAAGCCAATACACATTGGCGTGCAATCATTTGCATCAGCTGCGCGCCCTCGTTAGCGCGGGTATAAACGAGCAGCTGGTGCGATTGCACACTAGCTTTTTGCTTCAGAGCCAAACACTTCGATGTCTCTGCTACAGTTGAAACCAACTTTTACGAGCCTTTCTGGACCTCTCCTTCCCGGTGCGGGCGTGACAGCACGGCAGCGCGAGCAGTTTCTCTTCTCTCTCTTTCTTTTTTTTGTTTTGCTGTTTTAAAAACTGAGCAAAAAAAAGAGCTGTTTTAACAGCTGGTGAGGTGCGCTTCAGAGCGCTCAAAAGCTGTTGTAACAGCTGGTAAGGTGCGCCTTGCAAGCGCTCAAAAGCTGTTATAACAGCTGGTAAGACCCCCAGCGAGAGAGATCCAGCGCACAGACGGGTGCACATTCCCGTCTGTGATCGCTGTGGCTGTTCCCCTGCGTGCTTCAGCACCAGTGAGAGTAGTCCCTAAAAGAGCATACACAGATAGTTCGCGTCTTTTTCAAGATGACGTTCTATCTGTGTGTTTCTGGATGCGGTCGTTACCTGGGGTCGCGGGATGGTCACGATCGCTGCCTCGTGTGTCTGGGCCTCGAACACGCACAGGCAGCGTTCGTGGATGAGTCATGTACCCATTGTGGGAAGATGACCATCTCGGAGCTAAGGTCGAGACTCACGTTCCTGCAAAGGGGCGGAGTCCCCGTGCCTGCACCTCGTTCCAACCCCCCTTTGCGGGTTGCTTCGGGCAGTGACACGGGTGACCTGAGGATCACAGTGAGCGCGCTTCCTTCGGGGAACCAACCCCCTAGGAACCCTCACTCCTCTCATGCTCCGCAACCAGTTGAGCTGCTAACGGAACGTTCTGGACCATCCTCGAGGTGTGTACCGGTCGTTTCGTTTGGCGCTCCCTGCGACGACCAGATGTCGATCGCTGCATCGGAGGGTGGGTCAGACCTCTCCGCGGATGACGGCTCAGAGCCGCTGCCTCCTTCGGGTGTGCCAGCAGTGCCCGAGTCGGACCCGGAGATGATGGCCATGCTTTCCCGAGCCGCCAACAGGATCGGGCTCGTGTGGAACCCTCCACCGTGTCCCGAGCCCTCGAGGTTGGACGATTGGTATATCGGGGTGGCGCGCACTGGTTCTCAGCAACCCACCCCAGTGCCTTTCTTCCCGGAGGTGCATGAGGAGCTCACAGGGACGTGGACGGCACCTTTTACTGCCAGAAACCGTCTCGGTGGCTCCTCCTCCCTCACCACCCTTGATGGCGGGGCAGCTAAGGGATACACGCGCATCCCACCAGTGGAACGGGCCATTGCTATGCAACTGTGCCCTAACTCCACTTGGCGTGGAGAACCATGTCTTCCTTCCCGGGCCTGTAAGTACTCGTCGGACCTGACCGGCAAGGCTTACAAGGCCTGTGGGGAAGCTGCCTCTGCCATACACGCTATGGCGTTGTTGCAGGTTCATCAGGCCAAGGCACTGAAGGACCTGCACGAGGGTGGTCATGACCCACAAGTTCTCCAAGAACTTCGTGCCGCAACTGACCTCGCGCTTCGTGCGACGAAGGTCACTGCGCGGTCAGTGGGTCGTGCGATGTCCACTCTGGTGGTCCAGAAACGCCATCTCTGGCTGTGTCTGGCTGACATGCGGGAGACCGACAAGATCAGGTTCCTTAACTCCCCCGTGTCCCAGACCGGCCTCTTCGGCGACGCGGTCGAGAACTTCGCCCAGCAGTTCTCGGCTGTACAGAAGCAGACTGAGGCCATCAGACACATCCTGCCGCGGCGGTCAGCTGCTGCCTCCACCCCACCGCTCGTCGCCTCGGTCTGCTCGTCGCCGTGGGCGTCCTCCTGCGTCTGCCCCTGCTCCCGCGCCGCAGCAGCAGCCTCCATCTAAACGGCGCCGTGGAGCCAGTCGCAGGCAGGGCGCTCTGCCCGTCCAGGCCCCCGCCAAGAGGGGCGGCAAAACCAAGGGTAAGCGGCCCTAGGACGGGCGACCCAGAGATGGAAGGGACTGCTCTCCAGGAGACGATGACTGCATCGCTCCCTCCCCCGGAAGAGGGCCGGGTGGTAAATCCTTTGTTTCATTTTGTTTGTGTTCCGCCGCTGGCCTTAAAACCAGCGGTACCCAAATTCTCAATAAAAGAGCAGTTTCTATCATCTCTGGGTCCGAAGAAGACCCGGAGAGCAGTGGGGGGTTGGAATCCTCACCACTTTCATCCGCCTCTTCTTTCTCCAGACGGCAGCTGTGTACGGTCCGAGAACGCCACCGAGCCGCCTCCCGCACCTCCTGCCCCGTGGAACCAGGTAAGTGCTGCACAGCACACTCAGACCCCGCTACGGGCCGCCTCCCAGAGAGAGCCTCCCGAGCCGCGTCCCTGTGTTCCACCACGCTGCCCCACTCCGGGTACGCCTACGGTCCCTTTGGTCCCACTTGTACGGTCTCTGCGAGCCTGGTTAGCGCTCCCCAGTCCGTCCCGCTGGCTCATTCGAACCATCAGGCTCGGCTATGCGATTCAGTTCGCCCGGCGTCCCCCCAAGTTTCGGGCCATCCACTCCACTACAGTGAGAGCAGCCGATGCCCATGTCTTGCGTGCGGAGATCGCAGTCCTACTGGCGAAGGATGCGATAGAGCCGGTCCCTCCAGCCGATATGAGGTCAGGGCACTACAGTCCCTACTTCATTGTACCCAAGAAAGGTGGTGGGTTACGACCGATCTTGGATCTGCGAGTTTTGAATCGGAGCCTCCACAAGCTACCGTTCAAAATGCTCACGCAGAGACGCATTTTCGAATGCATCCGTCCCCAAGATTGGTTTGCAGCGATCGACCTGAAGGACGCGTACTTTCATGTCTCGATTCTTCCTCGACACAGGCCATTCCTGCGCTTTGCGTTCGAGGGTCGAGCATATCAGTACAAGGTCCTACCCTTCGGGTTGTCCCTGTCCCCCCGTGTCTTCACGAAAGTCACGGAGGGGGCCCTTGTTCCCATGAGAGAACAGGGCGTTCGCATCCTCAACTATCTCGACGACTGGCTCATACTAGCACACTCTCGAGATCAGCTATGCGAACACAGGGACCTAGTGCTCAGGCACCTCAGCCAGCTGGGTCTTCAGGTCAACTGGGAAAAGAGCAAACTCTCCCCTGTGCAGAGGATCTCTTATCTCGGTATGGAGTTTGATTCGGTCGCCCAGACAGCGCGCCTCACAGAGCAACGTGCTCAGTCGGTGCTGAACTGCTTGAACACGTTCAAAGGCAGGACAGTGGTCCCACTGAAATTCTTTCAGAGGCTCCTGGGGCATATGGCAGCAGCAGCAGCGGTAACCCCGCTCGGCCTGCTTCATATGAGACCGCTTCAGCATTGGCTTCACGGCCGAGACCCGAGATGGGCGTGGCATCACGGCACTCACCGGGTGGTAATCACACCGGCATGCCGCCAGACCTTCAGCCCATGGTCAGACCTCTTGTTCCTGCGGGCAGGAGTCCCCTTGGAACAGGTGTCCAGGCATGCTGTGGTATTCACAGATGCCTCTACCACCGGCTGGGGTGCCACGTACAACGGGCATGCAGTTTCAGGGGTGTGGACGGACCCCCAACTGCATTGGCACATCAATTGCCTCGAGTTGCTAGCAGTACATCTCGCTCTGAGCCGCTTGAAAAGGCCGCTACGGGGCAGGGACGTGCTGGTCCGTACGGACAACACGGCGACCGTTGCGTACATCAACCGACAAGGTGGTCTACACTCCCGTCGCATGTCGCAACTCGCCCGCCATCTCCTCCTCTGGAGTCAGAAGCATCTGAGGTCGCTTCGAGCCATGTATGTCCCCGGCGTGCTCAACCGTGTGGCCGACGAGCTATCACGAGCTGTGCTTCCGGGAGAATGGCGACTCCACCCCCAGGCAGTTCAGCTGATCTGGAGAGAGTTCGGGGAGGCTCAGGTAGACCTGTTTGCCTCCTCAGAGACCTCCCACTGCCAGCTGTTTTACTCCCTGACCGAGGGAACACTCGGCACGGACGCACTGGCACACAGCTGGCCCCGGGGCCTTCGCAAATATGCGTTTCCCCCAGTGAGCCTACTTGCGCAGACACTGTGCAAAGTCAGGGAGGACGAGGAGCAGGTCCTTCTGGTGGCTCCCTATTGGCCCACCCGGACTTGGTTCCCAGAACTCATGCTCCTCGTGACAGTCCCTCCCTGGTCCATTCCTCTGAGGAAGGATCTTCTGACTCAGAGACGGGGCACCCTATGGCACCCGCGCCCAGACCTCTGGAAACTCCATGTCTGGTCCCTGGACGGGACGCGGAGGTTCTAGGTGACTTACCCCCAGAGGTACTTAACACCATCACTTCAGCACGGGCGCCGTCCACGAGACGTGCTTACGCCCTGAAGTGGAACCTGTTCGTCGAGTGGTGTTCTTCTCGCCGAGAAGACCCCCGAAGATGTTCGATAGGGTCTGTGCTTTCCTTCTTGCAGCAGGGGTTGGAGCGTAGACTGTCTCCCTCCACCCTCAAAGTACATGCTGCCGCTATTTCAGCTTATCACGACCACATAGATGGCAGAACAGTTGGAAAGCACGACCTGGTCGTCAGGTTTCTTAGGGGGGCGAGAAGATTAAATCCTCCTCGACCCCCCTCCATACCCTCTTGGGATCTTTCCCTGGTGCTTCGAGCACTTCAGGATGTTCCCTTTGAGCCTCTGCAGTCAGTAGACTTAAAGCTTCTTTCCATGAAGACTTTGCTGCTGGTTGCACTGGCCTCTGTCAAGAGGGTAGGAGACCTGCATGCATTTTCGGTCGACGAGTCGTGCCTAGAGTTCGGGCCGGGTGACAGCCATGTGGTACTAAGACCCCGGCCTGGCTATGTGGCCAAGGTTCCTACCACTCCCTTCAAAGACCAGGTAGTGAACCTGCAAGCGCTGCCTTTGGAGGAGGCAGACCCAGCCCTGGCTTTGCTCTGTCCCGTTCGCGCTCTGCGTATGTACGTGGACAGAACTCAAAGCGTCAGGACCTCAGATCAGCTCTTCGTCTGTTACGGAGGCCAGCAGAAGGGAAAGGCTGTCTCCAAGCAGAGGATGGCCCACTGGATAGTGGATGCCATCGTCTTGGCTTACCAAGCCCAAGGCGTGCCCTGCCCGCTCAGGTTGCATGCACACTCCACGAGAGGCGTTGCATCCTCCTGGGCGCTGGCACGTGGCTCCTCGCTAACAGATATATGTAGAGCTGCGGGCTGGGCGACACCTAACACGTTCGCTAGATACTATAGCCTACGTGTAGAGCCGGTCTCCTCCCGTGTTCTCACCCTAGACGGGTAGAAGCACTGAGAGGCCTGGCTCTGTCGGCTTGCTGCACCCTACTGTGCACCCTTATTGCTCCAGAGTAAAACCTGTCGAGTCCTCCAAACCCCTCGGCCCGGACTTGGCGGAGCGTCCGGCGCCAGGCCCTTATCCGCTGAATCCTTGAGAACCGGATCTGGGCTGGGTTCCATATGTGTGACCCTACGGGGATCCCATATGTGTATACTTCCACGGACACTCCTATCGGAAGCCCGTGTCTTTCCCTTGGGCTAAGTCACCCATTATTTCGTATGCAGTACAACCTCGGGTTAGTGGTTTCCACATAACTCTTTGAAGAAGTGGCTTCCGCAGCGTTCTCCTTCCTAAACGGAGAGGGCACGCTTTCCCAGTGTTCCAATATCTCACTGTATGGGTAATCACGGAACAACAGTGTCAGACTCACTCTGTGTAAGCCTCCTCCTATCGTCCTTCCAGGCAAGGAGGTGTAGAGGCTCGCACAGGGGCGCTGGATGGGGTGCAGCGGCTGTGGCGCTTTGGTAGGGATTCCTATTGGTCAGTCATGACCTACGTTGTAGTGACTGACCGATAGGGAACGTCTCGGTTACATATGGTAACCCTCGTTCCCTGAGGGAGGGAACGGAGACGTAGGTCCCGTCGCCACATCCGCTGCCGCCCGCCGGGGCGGCCAGCTCTCTCAGGCTTGGCTCCTCAGCAAAAAACTAGTGTGCAATCGCACCAGCTGCTCGTTTATACCCGCGCTAACGAGGGCGCGCAGCTGATGCAAATGATTGCACGGCAATGTGTATTGGCTTGTTTTAGTTTTCACTCGAAGTAGATTGGCCTCTCTAGCGAGATTCCTATTGGTCAGTCATGACCTACGTCTCCGTTCCCTCCCTCAGGGAACGAGGGTTACCATATGTAACCGAGACGTTTTTAAATATGACCTATTAGTACACTTTTAATGCTTTATTTGCTTTTTTGTTGTTTATGTTTCTTTTGTTCTTTAAATGTATTTCCTCCATATTTGATATCTAATGTACTTAAGTGTCAATATATTTTCAGTGTTCTGTGTGTTTCTTTAAGCTGTTTTATATTCATGCTAAATTCACATCCAGCCATCCATAAAACTTGCTTTTAATGAAGAGATGCTTTCAGAGACACACAATAGTTTGATTAACACGTGATGACCTTTTTCTATTGTATTATGTTATACGTTAATGTATGAGTCTGAACAAAAGGTAAATTCATTGCATTCAATTTTGGGGCATGTTCAGCAACACCCAATCTAGTCATTCTAGTTCAGAAGAGCTATACAGATTTTGTAATAAAATTTCAGTTTACTTAAGTGTATTTGACAATAAAATTTAGTTTACAATCAATTGGGCACTAAAAATATTTCTTCTTAAATTAAGCTTAAATGGAAAAATTAAGACTCTCCCTGTTTTGTACGTCAGTGTTGCTGTAGCCATTACATTAGGGCATCATGGGAAATGAGGTTAGCCTTTCAACTGCTGTGTGTTAATAGGAAACTGAACAATCCTGAACTAACCTGAACCATCAACAATCATGTTAAACAGGCTGGAAAAAAAATCAGTGCCAGGTATTTGACATGAGAATAGGGTTAAGGTTAGTGAACCTTCTAAAACTGCTGTGAACTGCTAAAAATATAAACTGTTTAAAAATGTCATTATCTGACAACAATCTAAGCTTGTCAAGCTATGAAGGAAATGTGAATGTCATGGCGCTGAAAGACTTCAGGAGAACATTCGACAGTGGAATTTAAACCGACTCAGCCTGTTGAGATCACTGAACCTGATGAGGTGAACACTTTTTAAAGATTGCAATTCCTCAAATAGATTTTGTTATGTTGAAACTACTATTATACTTTTTAACTGTTCCAAATGGAAAGATTTATTGGGCTTTTTAAGGTCTTATGTTTCTCTTAAAATTCATTAGGGAAAAGCAGCAAAAAATTTATGTCAACCTCTGGAACCTCCTTGTTTGGCCCGTGGGTGGGATGCGGCAGCAGTGGTAGACATTAGCACTCAGGCTACAGCCCCCTCTATGAGGCAGGTGTAACCCATACAAGGTTACGGAAGTGCAAACCTTCTAATCCGCAAGGGGGGTGGTGCGTGCACTCCAGGGAGTTTTGAAAAAAACACACCTTTCTTGCGTTCTCCTTCCTAAACGGAGAGGGCACGCTTTCCCAGTGTTCCAATATCTCACTGTATGGGTTATCACGGAACAACAGTGTCAGACTCACTCTGTGTAAGCCTCCTCCTATCGTCCTTCCAGGCAAGGAGGTGTAGAGGCTCGCACAGGGGCGCTGGATGGGGTGCAGCGGCTGTGGCGCTTTGGTAGGGATTCCTATTGGTCAGTCATGACCTACGTTGTAGTGACTGACCGATAGGGAACGTCTCGGTTACATATGGCTACGCCTCCGTTCCCTGAGCGAGGGAACGGAGGCGTAGGTCCCGTCGCCACATCCGCTGCCGCCCGCCGGGGCGGCCAGCTCTCTCAGGCTTGGCTCCTCAGCAAAAAACTAGTGTGCAATCGCACCAGCTGCTCGTTTATACCCGCGCTAACGAGGGCGCGCAGCTGATGCAAATGATTGCACGGCAATGTGTATTGGCTTGTTTTAGTTTTCACTCGAAGTAGATTGGCCTCTCTAGCGAGATTCCTATTGGTCAGTCATGACCTACGTCTCCGTTCCCTCCCTCAGGGAACGAGGGTTACCATATGTAACCGAGACGTTTTTAAATATGACCTATTAGTACACTTTTAATGCTTTATTTGCTTTTTTGTTGTTTATGTTTCTTTTGTTCTTTAAATGTATTTCCTCCATATTTGATATCTAATGTACTTAAGTGTCAATATATTTTCAGTGTTCTGTGTGTTTCTTTAAGCTGTTTTATATTCATGCTAAATTCACATCCAGCCATCCATAAAACATGCTTTTAATGAAGAGATGCTTTCAGAGACACACAATAGTTTGATTAACACGTGATGACCTTTTTCTATTGTATTATGTTATACGTTAATGTATGAGTCTGAACAAAAGGTAAATTCATTGCATTCAATTTTGGGGCATGTTCAGCAACACCCAATCTAGTCATTCTAGTTCAGAAGAGCTATACAGATTTTGTAATAAAATTTCAGTTTACTTAAGTGTATTTGACAATAAAATTTAGTTTACAATCAATTGGGCACTAAAAATATTTCTTCTTAAATTAAGCTTAAATGGAAAAATTAAGACTCTCCCTGTTTTGTACGTCAGTGTTGCTGTAGCCATTACATTAGGGCATCATGGGAAATGAGGTTAGCCTTTCAACTGCTGTGTGTTAATAGGAAACTGAACAATCCTGAACTAACCTGAACCATCAACAATCATGTTAAACAGGCTGGAAAAAAAATCAGTGCCAGGTATTTGACATGAGAATAGGGTTAAGGTTAGTGAACCTTCTAAAACTGCTGTGAACTGCTAAAAATATAAACTGTTTAAAAATGTCATTATCTGACAACAATCTAAGCTTGTCAAGCTATGAAGGAAATGTGAATGTCATGGCGCTGAAAGACTTCAGGAGAACATTCGACAGTGGAATTTAAACCGACTCAGCCTGTTGAGATCACTGAACCTGATGAGGTGAACACTTTTTAAAGATTGCAATTCCTCAAATAGATTTTGTTATGTTGAAACTACTATTATACTTTTTAACTGTTCCAAATGGAAAGATTTATTGGGCTTTTTAAGGTCTTATGTTTCTCTTAAAATTCATTAGGGAAAAGCAGCAAAAAATTTATGTGAACCTCTGGAACCTCCTTGTTTGGCCCGTGGATGGGATGCGGCAGCAGTGGTAGACATTAGCACTCAGGCTACAGCCCCCTCTATGAGGCAGGTGTAACCCATACAAGGTTACGGAAGTGCAAACCTTCTAATCCGCAAGGGGGGTGGTGCGTGCACTCCAGGGAGTTTTGAAAAAAACACACCTTTCTTCCGGTGGAGATGTTGTCCGAACGCATCAAGGACTGGTTAAAAGCTGTGAGAGAGAGAGAGATAAATCGCACGACTTTGCGAACTCCAAAAGATACCTCCGATTGTTTTTTTAGAGAGGAACAAATCATCTGAATCTGACCTGCGGTCAGTGGCGAGCCAATCAAAGAAACCATTGAGCGGACCGAGAGCCTGGTGTGGCCAGCCGTGGCATCTTCGGAACCATCTCCTGTGCCTTCTTTACATACAGATAAGAATACATAAACCTACCCGGGTAGTGAAACGAACATACTTTGAAGAACACACATAAACACCAAAAACTTTCATATATATATGAATGGTATATTTATGGTATATTTACAAAACCATTAGAAGGGTTACACAGGCCTATGCCTTGAAGTGAAGTCTGTTCACTAACTGGTGTGCTTCCCGAGGGGAAGACCCATAGAGATACACAGTCAGGTCAGTGCTGTCCTTCCTGTAGGAGAGGCTGGAGAGTTGGCCTGTCCTCTTTCACCCTGAAAGTCAAGTCAAGTCACCTTCATTTATATAGCGCTTTTAACAGTATGGACTGTTTCAAAGCAGCTTTACAGTGATAATAGGAAATTAAAGTAACAGAGATTGTTTTGGCTTTACAGCAGCTCTAGAATAAAGTTATTATCCAGCTAAAGTTAGTTTTGATTGATTCACTTCTGTCACAACGATCATTAGTTATTAACTTAGGGACCGGTTACACGACACCGTTCTAACAGAAAATTCTTTAAAGTGATCCAGCCGCTCATTTGCATAAAACAGTGCCTGGTGGCTCTGAGAATTTTTTATCGCTTCCGCGTAGCCACGTGAATCGGAATTATCCCGACAACGTTTTATCAGCACAGAGGTTAAGGGAAGGAGGCCTTCACAAGGGAGAGACTAGTTGACACTTCAGGCCTGGGTTGTCGTCGTGTCCAGGCACAGGTCCTTAATCAGATCTGGATACGGCCTGGATCTGGCGGACTGCGGTAAACCTCGGGATAAACTGAGAGACTAATATTAGCGTAGACGCCATCCTTCTTATGATGTACAAAGTACATCAGGATTTATGGGAAGTGTTCCCGGTTCCGGCTGATCTAAACTATGCAGCCTAACATTGAATTATAGAGCCTTGATGTCATGAACGCATGTTCTGCTAATTGTTCTGCATTTGTCATTGAGAGCATATGACATAATTTATATATATTTTTTTAGATGGAAAAATGCGGTTTTACAGATACTATTCACGTGACTTTCAAATGAAACATTGCTATCAAAGAGCACACCCAGGTTCCTAATCGACGACGAGGACTTGACAGAGCAGCCATCAGGTGTTAGACCGTATTCTAGGTTATTACGTGAGGAAGTTTTTTTTGTCCAATAATTAGAATCTCTGTTTTTTCAGAATTAAGTCGTAGGAAATTACTAGTCATCCAATTTTTTTATATCAGCTATGCATTCCGTTAATTTTGTGAATTGCTAAGTTTCGACAGGCCTTGAAGAGCTGAGTATCATCACCATAACAGTGAAAACTAATGCCATGCTTCCTAATGATATCTACTAAGGGTAGCATGTACAGTGAACAGCAACGGTCCTAATACTGAGCCTTGTGGTACGCCATACTGAACTTTTGATCTATAAGACATTTCTTCATTTACTGCTACAAACTGATAACGGTCAGATAAGTATGTTTTAAACCATGCTAATGTAATTCCACTAATGCCAACATAATTTTCGAGTCTATTTAAAAGAATGTTGTGGTCAATAGTATCAAATGCAGCACTAAGATCGAGTAACACCAATAGTGAGATACAACTACGATCGGATGATAATAGCAAATCATTTGTGACTGTAAGGCCGGTGACACACTGGCTGCGTGGCGTAAGCGTCTCAGCTGCGTGGCGTGTCCGTTTTTATTTCGGCTCCCATGTTAACAGGTTAGAGCTTGCAGACTGCCTCCGTGACACGTGCGTCTCAGGCGCTGAAAACGCATGCATGCTAGAAATAGAACCAACGCCTATTTTTCACGCGACACGCAAGCGTGTTGGAAGCGTTTCCAGGCAAAATAGAATAGGAAAATATGTTTATATGTTATTTTGTACACGAATACATATTAATAAATACATTTTGATGGTTGAAAGTCTAGGTTTTGACATAAATTCAGACATAAATATAATTTAAAAATAAATAAATAAATAATTATCAATTTTCAAATATTGCACCTGTCAATACAGAACGAAATATTCTGTAGTCTATTTTGCTGTCAATACTGCTGACAGTGTCTTTATCAGTATGCTTTATATTTATGCTTAACATGAATATAGGGCTTCCACAACTCTCTCCCATATGTCGAACAAGGGTGATCCGTGTCAGCAGCGCTGCGTCAGACACGTTTCTGGTGTGCAAAGACACAGAAAACGCGACGCAACCGCCATGCAGCTGACACGCAACATAAACACCACGCTCACGCCACGCAGCCAGTGTTTTACCGGCCTAATGTAACCCAGGTTACAAAAATTCAATTAAAAACACATGAATAAGCAGAATTTTTTTTGTTGTGTTTTAGAAAAGCCAATTAAAGTAATTTTTAATTGGCTTGACGTGATTCAGCTCTCTCCAAAGAAATCTGAGTATTTCTTTATTTTCAGATCTTACCAAAGAAAATTGGTTGTTTTATTTTCGGAAACTGAGTAGTATTGAAGTTATGTGTCCAGAGACGACATAGCAGAAGAGAAGTGAAGATTTATGTAGAGACTGTTAAATCGATGTGTGACGCTCTCCACTGTAAAACCCAACAAGTTAAGCTAACTCATTTCATTTGAGGAAACCGATTACATCAATTCATTTAAGTTTATAAAAAACAATAGTTATGAGTACTCTAAACTTATTTTATTTGAGTTCACTAAAACAATAATATTTCTTAAAACACAATTAAACTTTACACTGCATTTAATACTGTATATAGCTGAAACTTCACTTTATTGAGTAAAAACAGTGAAATGACAAACTTTAAATGAACTCAGAGCACTTGCAGTTACTGCTAGCTCACAAGATCACACACAAAGTCAAATCCAATGAGTTAAGCTAACTCATTACATTTGAGGAAACCGATTACCTCAATTCATTTAAGTTTATAAAAAACAATAGTTATGAGTACTCTGAAATTATTTCAGTTGAGTTCACTAAAAGTAGATATTGCAGTCAATAAATTAAGTGATTAATTAAGTGATTAATTAAGTTATTGTTGAGCATTTATGATGAACACCTGCTGTTAACATCACTGAAGGAAAGAGAAACACAAGAACTACAACTGACTTCCAACCACAACATTAGATGAAATCAACCGAAGATAAAATATGTTTAAATCTCTCAAGATCTCAGCAGAGGAGGATTGAACAACTCCACAAACAGCATTACCAGCTTCACTTATTACTAACCAGGTTGACTTTTATCATCCGTCTACAGAAGTTGTTATTGTGAATGAACAGAGGTTTAGATGAAGATGATTTATTGAGTTTCATTTAAAGACACCATGATAGTGGTCAGTGTTTGCTTTAGTTGGGCTCTTGACCCTTGACTTTATAACACCAGTTTTTCCTCTGGCTGCTGTAACTGAGTGTTTATATAACACATTTGTTATTGCACAAAAGCCAAAAGAAAATTTTGTATTGATGATGATTTATGGAATGATGAATCAACATTTGGTGTCTTGATTCTCTGATCTTTTCTAGAGAGTAATCTCTGATAAACAGGTGATATATAACTTGTAGTATTCATTATAAAATAACTGTGATTCTGCTGCAAGGCCCTTTCAATCAGATTTTAAAAAACTCTATGGTATCATGCTGACTTATACAGACATCAAGAATCAGTATATGAATCTCAACAATGGTGACCATTAAAAAACGATTCATGCTGCAATGCATGCCGGGAGCCATGGATAAGGTTTGTATTATGGTAGTAACCAGCATGCATTGCAGTATGAATAGTTTTTTTAATGGTCACCATTGTTGAGATTCATATGCTGATTCTTGATATCTGTGTTAGTTTTGGTAATAAATCGCATTTTCTGTAAAATCCTTCATACTATCTGAAATTCATAACATTGCTAGTTCTTATGTTGTAGAATCTATTTTCAAATACAACTAATAATATAATCAGAGATTAGACTCTGAATGAGATCAGTGAATAAAGTCATTAAGTGATGATTGTCATCATCAAACCTTGACCTTCATCACCCGATCATACTTTTCCTTGACTTTTGTGCCATAACAAATGTTTTATAAACACTCAATTACAGCAGCCAAAGAAAAACTTGTACTCAAATGTCAAGGGTCAAGAGCCCAACTAAAGCAAATGTTAATCTTCATCATGGTGACCTTAAACCTTGTATTTCTTGTGTTTCTCTTTCCTTCAGTGATTCTGCTTGTTAACAGCAGGTGTTAATCACTATTGAACAATCATCACTTAATTGATGATTAATTAACTTAACTATACAATTATTATTCAATTATCATTCTGGGATCTAGAAATGTTCTATAACTCATTCAGTTTGAGTTCTGTTTCAGTCATTCAAGACACTTCAAGTTTCGGTATTATTTGAGTGCAGTGACCTCAATTTAATTGAGTAAATAGTACTGTTAGGTTTTACAGTTTTCTTTTTTCTTTCATACTTCCCAGTTATTGAATTCAAGTTTCTGAATTCAATACCAACTAAATACAAATCAGTTAAACATCATACCTTGTGTGAGTGACTCATTATTGTTGTGACCTCCTTATTCTCTCCAGGCGAATTTAGACTTCTGATCAAATGGTCCATACTCAGACTTTGTGTCTATCAAATTGAGTGAAGAGTTACACTAAGGAGAGCTGTCTCAGTACTATGGTACGGTCTAAATCCTGACTGAAAATCCTTGCAGATACCATTTCTTTCTAAAAAGGAACATAGTTGTGTGGATACTGCCTTTTCTAGTATCTTTGACAGAAAAGGTAGGTTTGAGATCGGCCTGTAATTGACTAATTCTGTACGATCAAGTTGCGTTTTTTTAACAAGTGGTATAATCATAGCCAGCTTAAAAGTTTTTGGTACGTATCCTAGTGAGAAAGATGAATTAATGATATTGAGAAGAGGATCTATGACCTCTGGAAGCATCTCTTTCAATAGCTTAGTCGGCAGTGGTTAAAATGGGCCGGGGCTCAGCCCCGGCACATAAGCCTGCTCGTTTGCAGTCAGTTGCCTACTGGAAATTATGTCACATGAAATCTGATGAAAGTGATGCTTTTGAAAACATATTTCTGACAATAAATGAAAGATTTTTAAAATGGCATGTCTATTTTGTCTCGGCGGAGCTGAGATGAGAACAATCGGAACACGGCCGTATTCTTGTTCAGCTGCTGAATCTCGTTGTCAGTCGACCAGGATCGCGCACCGCTCGCACACGCGCATCTAGGTGACACGGATAAATTTACGCAGCAATATAATGGGAGATCCGTAGTTGCCCGGGATGTGGAAGCGCGCAAAAGTTCCAGAAATGTACAAAAAGTGCCCTGGCCTTGAATGACAAGGTAAGGAAAATAAGACTTAATCAAAATTAAATAACCATGTTTTGAGCATTTTACTTCAGACACCGGATTATCAGCAAACTGCCAAGAGAACTGCTAGCTGGCTACTCAAAATAAACTAGCAATATGTTCAGTCAGCATATTTGTATTTTATCTGTGTGAATTACAGAAATATAAGACTTGCTAGACCTACATTTAGCTACCAAGCAACCTTTCCACAAGGATAGATTGATTTTATTTTTGTGACTTGTGCATATCTTGATGAGAAATGATGCAGAGTAGGATGAGTGTGTGTGTGCGCGTGCGTGTGTGTGTGTATGTGTTTTAGTAGTAAAGAGATAAAATAGGAGAAGGAACTGTGTGTGAGGTGGACCTGGTCACCACAGACCCAAATCTTCTCAGCTGTTGCTACTGTCATATGCTGCACTGTCTCTTCATGTGGCATATTATGTTTGGCACATTGTATGGGTCACTCACTATATATCATAACAAGGTAATACAATGTGTAATCAAGTGATGACTGATCAACAGTAATGTAAATGCTAAATGTCCTAATACCTGTTGATACTACAACAATGCAAAGTATATGCTCTTAACCTTGCAGTTTTTCACATATCATGTAATACTCAATTTCTCCATTTCTTTGCACAAAACTCTCCAGAAAGTACTATTTAATGGTTTATTTTTTTAAAAAAAATTTCAGGGGGGGCATGCCCCCGGACCCCCCTAGGGAGAGCACCCCAACATAATAAATACCAATTTAACCCCTGTTAGTCGGTATAGGTTCTAACATGTTGTCGATTTAGATGATTTAACGAGTTTAGAAAATTCTTCCTCTCCTATAGCAATGAATGAATCGAAGTTTTCCTTAGGGAGACTACAATGCACCCCCTGATGCGATGCTGTAGAAGACGGTTGCATAGTTATAATTTTCTCCCTGATATTATCAATCTTATAATTGAAGAAGGTCATAAAGTCATTACTGTAGTGCTGCTTGGAAACTTCTGGGCTTGAAACTTTATTTTTCGTCAGTTTAGCAACTGTTTCAAATAAATACCTCGGGTTTTGTTTATTTTTTTAATAAACTTTTATTTTTAATAATAAATAAAAGTTAATTCTTTTCAGACAAATTGATGTCTATCACTTCTTCCATCACCAAAAACAAGCATACAAGCGACTCAAACTTAATGATAACTGGACCAGCCCACTTGTCAAACCCTCTCTCTACTTTTACTCTGACTACTCCTGTTGCCATAAGTGACCTAATTGTGAAGTCAAATTCTACATCTTGCCGGCTCGATCCTACACCGACTGTTCTACTTAAGAAGTGCGTCCTCGAGGTCGCACCATTCATAACTCACATGATAAACTGTAGTTTAGCCCGTGCCATTGTCCCAGCGGAATTAAAAACTGCTGCAGTGACTCCCATTCTTAAAAAACCTGGCCTTGATCACCTAAACATGGACAATTACAGACCGATATCAAACCTAACATTCTTAAGCAAAATCCTTGAAAAGGTTGTTGCTTCTCAATTACGCTCTTATTTGGATATGAATGGTCTTTTTGAACCTTTTCAGTCGGGTTTTCGCCCATCTCACAGCACTGAAACTGCTCTTCTGCGTGTGGTTAACGACATTCTCTCATCGATGGATTCAGGGTTAATAAACATCTTGATGCTCCTTGATCTAAGCGCCGCTTTTGACACAGTCTGCCATGAATTGCTTATTTCTCGGCTTTCTGATATTGGTATCACTGGTTCCGCTCTTTCCTGGCTTACTTCCTATATCACTGACAGAATGTATTATATCACCATACAAGGTCATAATTCTGCCACCAATTTACTTACACGGGGCGTTCCTCAAGGTTCGGTTCTTGGTCCACTCTTGTTTATCATCTACATACACCCACTTGGTAGCATCATACGCAGGCATGGACTACAATTCCATTGCTATGCAGATGACATCCAAATTTACCTCACCACCAGCTCCGATAGACCATCCCTGCCTGACTCACTCACTGCATGCATCAGGGACATAAAGCATTGGATGTCCCTTAACTTCCTCAAATTAAATGATAATAAAACTGAGATATTAGTGATTGGTTCTCCAGTTTCAGTCAAAAGGATGGACCAGTCCTTCTATATTGATGGTTTCCATATAAAGCCTTCATCACTGACTCGCAACCTCGGTGTCTTATTTGACTCAACTCTGTCTTTTGGCTCTCATATTTCTTCCATTGTTAAAAACTCTTTCTTTCATCTTCGAAATATTGCTCGTCTAAGACCATCTCTCACTTTAGCTGACGCCGAACTCTTAATTCATGCATTAATCACATCACGTCTGGATTATTGCAATGCTTTATTTCTTGGCCTTCCCAAAAAACTTATTGCAAGATTGCAGTACGTCCAAAACTCAGCAGCAAGAGTTCTCACCTCCACCAGGCGTTCTGCTCACATCACTCCGGTGCTTCATGACCTTCACTGGTTACCCGTTTCATCACGTATCCACTTTAAGGTATTGCTTTTAACATATAAGGCATTAAACGGTCTTGCACCCCCATATTTGTCTGATCTACTTTTCACCTACCGTCCTGCACGCTCTCTCAGATCTACTGAACTTGGTGTACTGTCCATCCCTCGTTTTCGATTATCTACAGTAGGTGGAAGGTCATTCAGTGTTAATGCGCCAACATTATGGAATTCACTGCCCCTTTCACTTCGAAATATCTCATCAGTGACTGCTTTCAAGACACAGTTAAAAACATATCTGTTTAACATGTACTTCGCCTAAATGTGATTTATGTGTCCTTTGTGATTGTAAAGTTGTGCGTCAGTGTTAAATGTATTATAAAGGCACCATGTAAAGCGACCTTGAGCTTTGGAAAGGCGCTATATAAATAAAACTTCTTCTTCTTCTTCTTCTTATTTTCTTCTAATAGGGTTGAAAAATAAGCAGATCTAGCAGCTTTTAATGCCTCTCTGTATGCAATCGAGCTCTCCTTCCATGAAATGCAAAAATACCTCTAGTTTAGTTTTCTTCCAGTTTCGCTCCATTTTTATGGCTGCTCTCTTTAGGTCCTGAGTGTGCTCGTTGTACCACGGTGTTGGACTATTTTCTTTGATCTTCTTTAAGCGCAATGGAGCAACTGTGTCTAAAGTGCTGGAAAAGAGAGAGTTAAAAGTTTATGTCGCAATATCAAGTTCTTCTAAGCTATCTGGGATGCTGAGATGATGAAACTGATCAGGAAGATTATTAATAAAGCAATCTTTTGTGGCAGAAGTGATAGGCCTAACATATTTGTAACACGGAGTCGGCTTTGCAGCCTTGGTTAAATGAAGTTTACACGAGACTAGATAATGATCTTAGATATCATCGCTCTGCTGCAGAAATTCAACAGCATCAACATTGATTCCATGTGATAATATTAGATCTAGAGTATGATTACGTCAATGAGTAAGTCCTGACACGTGTTGTCTAACTTCAATAGAGTGTCTTTAAATGCCAATCCCAATGCATCTTTTTCATTAGCCAGGTCGGTTTAGCCAGTTTGTCTGCTTCCTGACCTGAGCCCCAGATTGTCATGTTTGAGCTCTTAGACTATGTGCCATATTACTAGAGAGAAGAGCAGCACCATCCCAGGAGGGATGAATACCATCTCTTTTCAACAGGTTAGGTCTGCCCCAAAAACATTTCCAATTGTCTATGAATTCTATCTTTTGTGGACACCACTTAGCAGATTGTCATCACTCAATGGCTGGTTGTCTAACTATCTCATCACTTCTCCTTCACGTTCCGTGTAATAGAATCGCCAATAACTAGGGCACATTCAACAGCATTCTCAGTGGGTGTTTCACTGAGTGGGGAGAATCTATTTGATGTTGTAATCGGAACGGAAGAGCGGTGTTTTGTCCTGTGACTACAGCGCCTCACCGTCACCCAATTGCCCTGCTGCACGGGCTCTACTTCAGCCGGAAACCTAACAATGTACAGTGTTCTCTAAGCTAGTCGCATCCAAAGCAGTATCTAAGGCCCTTGCACTCTTACAATTAACCTCAATTAAAGTTTGGATGCATGTATCTAGTTCTGAAATCTTCTCCGTCAGCCTGACTATCTCCCTGCATTTATCTCATGTAAATCCTGTGCTGACAGAGAACCCAGAGAGCAACATAGTGTCGGCCCAAATCCGGGCCACATTTGGTACATGTGGAGTCCACGCGTACCAGATGTGGGCCGGATCTGGGCCGACACTATGTTGCTGTCTGGGAAGGCTGTGCTATACATGTTACATGAAGTGCATGTCATGAAGATGACCTGACTCACCGTGTTTGTTGACTGATTCTACTTACCATAGCTTTGATGGATTTGTAAAAGGCACGAGCGCGTGAGCCAGATAAATAAATAAAGAGCCCACGGATGGCACGCTAACAGGCTAGCGAATTAGTAGCTTGTTGTGCTAGCAACGATTTAGATTGAAGCTAGCGATGTCAGGTTAATATGTGATGTTGAGTAAGTTGTATTTAGCAGTATAAACAACAGGGAATGGAAGTCAAGTCAATACATTTATATAGCGCTTTTCACAATACAGATTGTATCAAAGCTGCTTCACAGTATCAATCAAAACAACTTAACAATGTTTATTACTGGAAAAAAAGACATCCAAGTTTGGTAGAGCTGATCAATGGTATGATTGGTTAATTAATTTGAATATCCCCAACTGAGCAAGCCAAAGGCAACAGTGGCAAGAAACCGAAAAACTCCATCCAGTGACCTAATGGTGTCCTAACACTCCATCAGATGACCCAATGGAGAAAAAAAACCTTGGGAGAACCCAGGCTCAGTCGGGGGGCAGTTCTCCTCTGGCGTTTATGAACTAGAGGCCGAATTTACAGTAACTGTAAGATAAAAAATGTATATGAATGCCTGGCAAAATAGATGCGTCTTCAGTCTAGTTTTAAACTGGGAGAGCGAGTCTGAGCTACGAACAATATCAGGAAGGCTATTCCAGAGCTTCGGAGCTAAATGTGAAAATGCTCTGCCTCCTTTGGTGGATCTGGATATCCTAGGAATGACCAGAAGCCTCGAATCTAGTGATCTTAAAGAGCGCGATGGATTGTAAGGCAATAGAAGATCCGTTAAATAGACTAGAGCTAAACCATTTAGAGCTTTATAAGTCAAAAGCAATACCTTGCATTTAATACGGAACTTTATAGATAACCAATGAAGTGATGATAAAATCTGTGTTATATGATCATATTTTCTTGATCTAGTAAGAACTCTAGCGGCTGCATTTTGGACTAACTGTAGCTTGTTTATTGAAGATGCAGGACAACCAGCTAATAAAGCATTACAGTAATCTAGTCTCGAGGTCATGCATGCATGAACTAACTTTTCTGCATCAGAGACTGATAGCATATTACGTAGTTTAGCAATGTTTCTAAGGTGGAAAAAGGCTGTTTTTGTAACATATGAAATATGCTTTTCAAAAGACAGGTTGCAGTCTAATGTAACACCCAGGTCTTTTACTGTAGCGGATAAAGTAACAGGGCATCCTACTATGTTAAAGTCGTGCTGTGAAAGGTTTTGTGGACGGTTTTTAGAACCGATAAGTATTACCTCTGTCTTGTCTGGATTTAATAAAAGAAAATTACGCGTCATCCAATCTTTTATATCTTTAACACAATCTGTCAATTTGGATAATTTAGCGTATTCATCTGGCCGTGATGAAATATATATTTGAGTGTCATCAGCATAACAATGGAAACTAATTCCATGTTTCCTTAGAATATTACCAAGTGGCAGCATATATATTGAGAATAATAAAGGGCCTAACACAGATCCCTGCGGCACTCCATAGTTTGCCGAAGTTATAATCGATTTTTCTCCATTTAAGTAGACGAAATGGTAGCGGTCAGATAAGTATGACTTGAACCAGCTTAATGCTTGTCCTTGAACACCAGTGTAATTTTGTAGTCGATCTAAGAGTATTGTGTGATCTATAGTATCGAACGCAGCACTAAGATCAAGTAAAACTAGTACTGAGATACAGCCTTGGTCCGAAGCTAAAAGTAAATCATTTGTGATTCTAACAAGCGCAGTTTCAGTGCTATGATGTGGCCTGAATCCAGACTGAAACTTTTCATAGATGTCGTTTTCTTGCAAGAAAGAGCCGAGTTGAGCGGACACAACTTTTTCTAATATTTTTGACATAAATGGAAGATTCGAAATGGGTCTGTAATTTGCTAGGTTATTTGGATCTAATTGTGGTTTCTTAATAAGAGGTTTTATAACTGCCAGCTTGAACGTTCTTGGAACATGACCTAAAGATAAAGATGAGTTAATAATATTGAGAAGAGGCTCTTCCACTATAGGTAACACTTCTTTCAGTAGTTCAGTTGGTATAGGATCTAATAAACATGTTGTTGTTTTAGATGAAGTGATAAGTTTATTTAACTCTTTTTGTTCTATGGTTGTAAAGCATTGTAACTGTTCTTGCGGGGTGATAATTGCGGCTGAATTATAAGGCGCGAGCAAAGATTGAACGTTTACGATTTTGATTCTGATGCTTTCAATTTTCTCGGTGAAGAAGTTCATGAAATCATTACTACTAAACTGTAACGAGGTATTTTGTTCAGACGACGTCTGTTTATTTGTTAGTCTAGCCACGGTATTAAATAAAAACCTTGGATTATTTCGGTTGTTTTCTATTAATTTGCTGAGGTGCTCAGCCCTGGCCGTTTTAAGGGGCTTTTTATAACGTGACATACTGTCTTTCCACACGATTCTAAAGACCTCTAAATTATTTTTTTTCCATTTACGCTCTAAATTACGGGTTTCTCTCTTTAGAACATACGTAGTATTATTGTACCATGGTGCTATACTTTTTAATCTGACCTTTTTTAATCTAATGGGTGCAACAATATCCAATGTTCTAGAGAGAAAGGTGCTCATAGCGCTAGTTAGTTCGTCTAGTTCATCTGTTTGTTTGGGTTCAGGCAGCAGCTGAGACAGATCAGATAAGCTATTTGAGAAATGATCTATGGTGGATGGACGAATTGTTCTACCTGGTCGATAACGTGGCGTGGAGCATGACATATTACAGCAGTGCGTAATATGGAAGTTACCAAGTAGTGGTCAGTGACATCATCACTTTGTGGAATGATATCTATAACGGTTAGATCGGTTCCATATGATATAATTAGATCGAGTGTATGATTAAGACGATGAGTTGGTCCGGTGACGTTTTGCTTGACCCCGAAGGAGTTTAATAAATCTGTAAACGCAGCCCCTAACGCATCATTTAAATTATCTACGTGTATGTTAAAATCTCCAACAATTAATGCTTTATCGACGTTGACCAAAAGATCTGATAGAAAGTCAGCAAACTCTTTTAGGAAATTGGCGTAAGGCCCTGGAGGTCTATATACGGTAGCCAATGCTAGAGATAATAGGGATTTTTTTCTTACATCTAAGAGCGTAACATTTAGCACAAGTACTTCAAACGAATTAAACCTATGGCGAGTTTTCTGAGTAACATTAAGGATATCTCTGTAGATTGTTGCAAAACCACCGCCACGACCGATCAGACGGGGCTCATGCTTATAACAGTATCCTGGCGGAGTAGACTCATTTAGACCGAAATAATCATTTGGTTTAAGCCAGGTTTCAGTAAGGCACAGAACATCGAAATTATTATCTGTGTCCATTTCATTTACAATAACCGCCTTAGGTGTGAGCGATCTAATGTTTAGAAGACCTAGCTTTAGAAATTGTTTTTGTTCACTAATTGCGAGATTTTTCTTTTAATAACAATTAGATTTTTTCTAGATCCCGCAGTAGATTAATTATTTGATCTTAGTAAACGAGGAATAGACAGTTTCTATGCAATGTTCTACACTAGTATTAATATCAATTAAATTGGTGCAGTAGAGACTGTGATTTGGATTTTTGGTTACTAGTCAAACGGTATTTAACATCTTGGAGATGTTATCCGACAGAAGATCTGCCCCGATTCTACTTGGGTGTAAGCCATCAGCGCGGAAGAGCCTTGGTCGCTCCCAAAACAGATTCCAATTATTTACAAAAATCAGTTTCTGCTCATTGCACCATGACAATAACCATTCATTTAGCGCGAATAATCTACTGAACTTTTCATGCCCTCGTCGGTATGTAGGAAGCGGTCCAGACACAATAATCGATGTTTCAGGCAATGTGCTGCGTACCGTATCTATAAGGCTCCTGAAGTCTTTCTTCAGAACCTCCATCTGTCGCAGCCTAATGTCGTTAGCTCCCGCGTGCAGCACAACAGCTCCGACTCGCTCGTCAACGTTCAAGATCTCAGTTACCCGCGCAGTGATATCGAGAACACGAGCACCAGGAAAGCAGTGACTGTGCACCTTACTTTTACCTAACGTAGCGTGGACGTGTCGGATGGTGGAATCGCCGATGATCACAGCATCGCGTTCCGTTTCATGAAGAGGGGAGAAGCGGTTCTGAGTGGAGATCTCGAAAACCGGGAGGGGCGAAAAGATTCTTGTCCTGGCTCGCGGCTTCCGCGGAACCACCCAGGCTTCGTGGTGGTGTGTTGGAGCCGGAGTGAATGAAATCATGGCTGATCGTGACCTGGACGCTTGGGACCAATGCTGAGAAACGCACGGAGTAGACGAGGTCAGCGTCAGCGGGTTACTAACGTTAATCACTGATCTGTGTGCATCAGCGCGTGATGTTTCAAGAGCTAAACGCCGGTCTCTCAGCTCAGCTTGTCTCTCTAGAAGGTCACGGATCTGCTTTTCTACAGCTTCTAATTCAGACTGCACCGCGAGCAATTCAGATTTGTTCTCATCTGCACCAAAAGGTAGATAATATACACCTGATATATTCGCCATTTTAACAGATGGACAGTAAGTTAGCAATGATGCAACCAGTGATGCTATTAATATTTATACTAATTTATGACTCAAGTCTTGGGTAAAAACCGTCTTTTTAGTGGTATGGGTGTAATGTAGACGCACGATAGACGGGAAAACAAACTCACAGCAGGCAACGAGGCTGACAAAAGCAGTCGATCGCAGGGCGAGCAGCAGTGAAGCGGTGTCTCGCTCTACGACCAACAAACAATGTTCAAACCATATTTGCGCAAACAAACGCAAAGAAACAAACTCACAGCGGGCAATGAGGCTGACAAAAGCAGTCGATCGCAGGGCGAGCAGCAGTGAAGCAGTGTCTCGCTCTACGACCAACAACCAGTGTTCCAACCGTATTTGCGGTTATTTGCAACCGCATTTGCGGTTCCAGCCATATAATGGATTGAGACGCGTCTGGTCAACAGTCCGAGTTGTAATTATGAGTTAAATGAGGGTTCAGAACAGAATAAAGAGAGAAATACGGAAAAACAGAAGGAAATACGAAGCTAATACGAGGCTTAGACAGCCAGGACGCAAACAAACTCACAGCTCACAGCAGGCAGCGAGGCGGACAAGAGCAATCGAGCCAATCGAGCAGTAAAGGTATTAAATAATGATTCAAAACAGAAAGATATATGAAGCTACAGACACAAACCAACAGCAAGGCAGCAAGGCAGACAGGAGCAATCAGAAAGGCAGACAGGAGCAATTCATGCACGCCAACGTCCCTGTGTATGTATGTAAAGTGTATGTCGCTGCCATAGCAGCACTTCATATAGCAGTGAGTGGCAAATCGTTAGGGAATCTCAACCTGATCATCAGGTTCCTGAGAGGTGCCATGAGGTTGAATTCTCCTAGGCCATGCCTAATTCCCTCATGGGATCTCTGTTGTCTTGCTGGCCTTAGAGTCAGTTGAGTTGGATGCCCTCTCATTGAAAACAGCGCTCTTGACCACGCTCGCCTTCATTTTGAGGAGGTTGGGGAAGGTTGGGGACGGTTGGGGACGTGCAGGCGTTCTCTGTCAGCAAAACGTGCTTTGAGTTTGTTCCTTTTATGAACCAAGTGGTGAACTTGTAAGCACTGCCTCGAGACGAGGCAGACCCAGCTTTATCGTTGTTGTTGTGTTCAGCACAAGCCCTGCACATTTATCTGGACCGCACGCAGAGCTTCAGGAGCTCTGAGCAGCTCTTTGTCTGTTTTGAGGGACAGCAGAAGGGGAAGACTGTCTCCAAAAAGAGGTTGGCCCACTGGATCGTAAATGCTGCCATGCTCCTTTGGAGTACGATCCAACTCCATGAGGACTGTCGCATCATCCTGGGCATTAGCCAACTGCGACTCTTTAACAGACGTCTACAGAGCAGCAGGCTGGGCGACACCTAATACCTTTGCGAGATTTGAGAATCTCAGGGTTTAAGTCAGTTTAATTCCATGTGTTGTCAGGTATGAACATTTAAAAATGCGGGCAACTGGCCGGGTTTACCTTTTGCACACACCGCCTTTCTCCTCCCTGAGGTTATAATGTGCGCTTTTTTGTCTACGTGAGTTCCCTAGAATGGTGAACCCTTGGTGTATTTTAACTTTCAATACCCTACGGCAGTCAAATTCGTTGGAGGAATTCAACACCAGGGTCAGCCCATATAATGGGCTAGGTGCTCCATATATAGTGATTCCCTGATGGTAATCCCATATGATGTGTTGTACATGATACGGTGTCCCTGTTGGTAAACCCGTGTCTTCCCCTAGGCAGAGCCCCATCTCTGCCGCCAGTTGCTGCATTTGTAGTAGTTCCTACCTTTTTAGGTTGGACCTACTGCAGGGACTTCTTCCCATGTGTAGTACTTCCTGGAGGGAAGTCCACGTGATGTATTTCCACATGTGAACCGAAAGGCAGTATGTGGTCTCCAAGTGCTCTTTCTCCCACTGGGTAGGAAGAGCGATTTCTAAGTCCTCTGGTCTACAACAGCTGTAGATTTTTTTTCCTCCCCAAAAAATGAGAAAAAGGTCAAATGGAAATTGAGCTGAAGGTACCTATTAGAGGACTTCACGGGTCCACTTGGATCCGAAAACCTAAGGTCCAAAACTTCGAGTGCCTCGGACACGGGTCGGGTTCAGTATAGAGGTCTCGGGTAATTTAAAAAGAATCTGCTTTTTCTGAATGGACTCAAATTCTTTTAAACATATTGGTCATTTAACAAGATTTTATTATTACAATTTTAAAACAATTCTCTGCCAGCATTATAATTTCACTTTTTCTAAATTCTCTCTGAATCTGCGCTTCTGCGTGCGTTGGACACACGGTTGCTTCCACAGTTAGCCGTCATTATGGATTAAAATAAACTTTAATCATTTTTAAACTGGGACAACAGGTTATTTCAATAAGCTGATTTTTGCGAGTTATCAGCATATTGGTGTGCATGTAAACATGCTTATTGTCACATAACATCACATTTACCTCAAAAGTCATTCAGTGTCCAAAAACTCATTAGTAAGCTAGAAAACTTAACTCAGAGAGGAGTATTTTACTTAATATATGCACTATATTGCATATTCATTGTATTTTTACTTAACCTGTTCTTCAATATTTAATCTATGTTTGAGTAAATCCATTTAATGACAGTCACCTTTTAAAAAAAAAATTAGAATTAGAATACTTTATTGTCATTGCACAACTGTGCAACGAAGTTCTGTGCTTCTCCACAGTGGTACATCAACATGCATACAGACAAATAGAGACAAGAAAAGCAAAGTAAAAAAGTATAAATAATAAAATAGTCAAGAAATATATGAAATAAAACTTTATTGCACAACCTCCTAGATTTAACGTACAGTCCTCCCATTTTTTTGCCAGAATTCAGTTCCTTGATGGCACGTGGGTAAAAACTGTTCAGGAGTCTGTAGGTGCGTGTCCTAAGAGACCGATAACGCTCTCCGGATAGATTGCCAGGGTGAGAGGAATCCTTTATTATATTTCTGGCACGCCGTAGGCATCTGGTTCTGTAAATGTCCTCAAGTGAAGGCAGCTGTGAGCCGATGATTCTCTGTGCTGAGTTGATGACTCTCTGCCACAGTACATCCAGCATACCACACCAAGATGCCTAGTACGCTTTCGACGGAGCAATGGTAGAAGGACACAAGCAGCTGCTGGGACAGATTGGTTTTCATCAGTGACCTTAGAAAGTACAGCCTCTGCTGTGCCTTCTTCACCAGAGAAAGTGTATTAACAGTCCATGCAAGTTCCTGGGAAATATTCGTGCCAAGAAATTTAAAGGTGGTCACCCTCTCCACACTTTCTTCCCTGATATACAAGGGGGCAGGTTCCTCCCCCTGTTTCCTGAAATTAATGATAAGCTCCTTTGTCTTGGAGGTATTGAGTGACTCGTTTTTTTAAAACGTGTAGAAACATAATTATGTCTTTGAAATGTATTATAATAACGTTATTGTAAAAAGAACTTATGTGTAATTTAAATGTAAGTAGCCTACAAATAAGTTAATTTTAACCTTTAATGTTAAAGTGATGGACCAACTGGGGTTCCCTGTGAAGATTACAGCATTAGCATTCCTTTTCTTTGAGGAAATTTGTCATGTACTGTACATGATGGGCCCCAAATTAATCGATATTGAATCGAAATTAAATCGAATTATGAAATTTGTGTCACTGCCCAGCCCTAGTGTCAATAAATGTGTGTTTTTTACTGGAAGCAAATGTTGTATTTTCCCTTTATTTTCTTGTCAGAGTGCCCCAGAATGCTAAAATCACAAAAAAAATGTATTAAGGGGGAGGATGTCCCCATGCAGGTCTGTCGCTTTTTGCAAACACCCAAATGGTCTATTGCATGTTGCACTTTCTCACATTGATAAATTATATGAATGCACTGTCTTTGACTTTGTATATCTAAAGTTTTTGGGGTAACAACTAAAGCCTTTTATGTAGAGTATAATGCACTTTCAAAGTATTCATAATGTATGTTATAATGCATATCTTTTCATGCATAATTCTAACCAATGTTAAAATGCATTATAATATTTTCAGATTCGTTGTTACATCTGAAATTGGTTGTTTGTCATGTGTTTAATGCATTATACTGTAGTTTCTAAAGGCATAACAACATAAGTATTATAAATTTACAATTATTCAGGAGATCATACAATGCACTATAATGTGCATTACAAGGCATAATTAATTAATTAAAATACTTGTATAAGGCATTACTGTATACAGTGCTTAGCATAAGTGAACATACCCATGCTAAAGTTAACTAAAAAGAAGAATAAAAAAATCATCTTTTGAAAATTGATCTTAATGCCTTAATTAAAAAAAAAAATAGGAAAAATCCAACCTTTAAGGACACCCATTTTCTTTGTGAATGAATAATGTATCGTAAATAAATAAATGTTCTTCCTTAAAATACAGGGTGCATAAGTCAGGACACCCCTATGTTAAATTCCCATAGAGGCAGGCAGATTTTTATTTTTAAAAGCCAGTTATGTCTATGTCAGTTATGTCATGGATCCAGGATACTATGCCTCCTGATAGTACCCCTTTTCTTTTTTTTTCTTTTTTTTTTTTTTAGACTTTTTAAAGTTTTACAAGTTTTTCCTGTGAAATTTTAAACAATTTAAAGGACTTAAAAGGAGTAAAAACCTGTCCTCACAGGTTTGGAACTACGCTACTGTTTGTTTTGCTGTTCTCGTTAAAATCTGCGAAGGATGCGCACCAGACTGATATCGCTTGATTCCTGTCTTCTGTTCATCCATGGTTTGGGAACTATGCAACTGCTTTTTCTGCTGCTCTCGTCAAAATCTGCGATGAAGGACGCGCAACCAGGGTGATACCGCCTTCCTGTCTTTTGTTCATCTATGGTAGGATTGAACGTCTACTAACTCTGGATCGTAAGCGGAAACTGATAATGTTATCCCTGCTATTTGTCTTGGTTTGTTTGACTCTCTCTGCTGATCATCGCCAATTTCAATCGGATCCTCTCTGTCTGCCTGCATACTCAGACTATTGTTTTGTCTTCGACATGGTTTTATATTATTCATCATCTGACTCACTACGTTTTAAATCTTTGCTCCGCTTGCCAACTGGAGTTTATAATCAATATGCTGCCCTGGGAATTACGCGTCGACCACGGTATGTGCATCGTGGATCACGTCGCTGTTATAGCAGATTTCAGACAGCTTCCTCTGACAGTCACATTCCAGTCATCTGGTCTTCTCACTGCCATCACCTGAATGGTCTAAATGACGTAAAACGTGGTGTTAATGTCAACAATCTTAGCGTGTTAAAATATACTGCCAGTGTCCCGTTGGAAAAGACAGAAATCACCTCCATAAAAATGGGCCTCTTAAATGCACGTTCCATATCAAACAAGGATTTTATTTTGAATGACTTTTTAACATCACGTTCGCTGGACTTTTTCTTTATTACTGAGACTTGGTTGAATCCTGGTGATCAGATGGTTTTGGGTGAGTTGACACCACCAGGCTGTGACTTTTTTAACTCCCCTAGGACCGCAGGACGAGGAGGTGGTGTTGCCACTGTTTTCCGAGACACTTTTAAATGCAGATTACTATCCACAGAAACCTATTCGAGCTTCGAGGTACAGTTACTAAAGATTGATACTCTGGATTATTTTTTCTGTGATTTGGTATATAGACCTCCTAAACTGAATAAGGATTTTATCCAGCATTTTTCTGATTTTGGTGTCTCTGGTATGGTGTCTCGCTGTGATAAACTTTTGATCCTTGGGAATTTTAATGTTAATTTATGCTGCCCATCAAAGCCATTGGTTAATGAATTTCTTTCTCTTATTGAGTCTTTTAATTTCACACAACATGTTACTGGTTCTACTCACAAGAAAGGTCATACACTAGATCTTGTGTTATCATTTTGTATTTCTGTATCGGATTTGGTGGTTTCAGACGTAGGCATTTCCGACCATTATTCAGGGGTATTCGATGCTGTTTATTCGTATATCCATCTAATCTCTTCTCAGCCTTTACATAATGCTAGGTCCATTAATTCTTCAACTGCAAACCTTTTTTCTGAATTTTATTTACCACATGTTACAGACAAAGTCTTCGGAGAGGACAGTGAAGTGCTGTTTGAGGCTTTTACTAAGTCATGTACTTTTGCCTTAGATTGTGTTGCCCCTCTTAAATTAAAAAAACACAAGGGAACCTCTCAACCTTGGCTAAACAATGTTACTCGCTCTCTTAGACAAGAGTGCAGAAAAGCCGAACGGAAGTGGAAGAGAGATAAACTTCAGATTTCGTCTGAGATGTTAAGAGTCCCTGGCTAACTATCAGAAGGTAGTAAAGGTAGAAATTTTTCTCTAAGGTAATTTCAGATAATGCAAATCGGCCAAAAGTATTGTTTGACACAATTGATTCTATTTTAAACCCCTCAAGGAATGTTATGAGAGATGGCACACAAGAGACTTGTGAAGAGTTGTTATTTTTTACTCAAAAAATTGAGAAGATCAGAAGTGCAATTGTACCTTCACATTCCCGTTCATCAATTAATCCTGCGCTGTCTAACATTTTCACTAACTATGAACCAGTTTCATCATTACAGCTGGAAGACATTGTCTCAAAAATGAATGGAGGTAGCTGCAGACTGGATGTTCCCTTTCAGTCGATAACGTCGGACGTAGTCGACGTCGACTGAATGGGGATCACGTCAGAGAGCCAATGTTCTTAGAGTACTATTGAACGAGCCAATGGAATTGGCATGCGTGATTCGAATCACACACTCCGCCCCCGCGGCGCGGGTATAAATACGGAAGTGGATGCACGCACTAGTTGCCTTTCGCTTCAGAGCCGATCGTTTGATGTCTCTGAAGAGTGCTGTTGTTTACAACGAGCGAGTGTGTCGGTGTTCTTCAGGAAGACTCTCCCAGTGCTGGTAATTCTACAGCCAGCGCGAGTGCAGCGTTGATCGCGAGCTTTGAGCTCTCAACTGCTTTTTTAACAGCAACAAATTTCTAAGGGTTTGTTGTTAACGGCTGGTTAGAGGGCGGATAAGTGAGTGCTTCACTGTTTCAGTTCACTGATCAGTGTTGCCGCAGTCATTCCCCTGTGTGCTCCGGCACTGGTGATGGGTCCTATTTCCTGAAAGAGCAACACGGGTGCGTTTGTGTCATTTTCAAGATGTCATTCCACCCGGAGCTATATTCATATTTGAATACTTTTGATATTTTGGACACATTCCAGTCGGGCTTTAGGAGCAGTCACAGCACAGAATCTGCTTTGCTTAAGGTCACTAATAATATATTATTATCGTTGGACTCAGGATCACATGTTGTTCTAGTTTTACTAGATCTAAGCGCTGCCTTCGATACGATTGACCATGAGATTCTTCTCAACCGTGTTGGGTTGGTGTCCAGGGTATAGCCCTTCAGTGGTTTGCCTCATATTTAAAAGACAGGACAGTTTCTGTGAATCTGGGAGACTTTTCTTCCACATTGGCCCCTTTAGTTTGTGGTGTTCCTCAGGGGTCGATTTTGGGACCTTTGTTGTTCTCTTTGTATATGCTTCCTCTAAGTACTATTTTTCGGAAGTATAGTATTTCATACCACTGTTATGCCGACGATCTCCAGTTTTACTTTCCTGTGAGCTTAGATAAAACCTGTTCATTGGACAAAGTACAGGAATGTTACAGTGAAATTAAACTTTGGCTTTCTAGCAACTTTCTCCAATTAAATGAGAGTAAAACTGAGGTTTTGATTGTAGGCTCTCCCATCTCACCTACCTTTCCTGATCATTTAGGTTCCTTATCCCTAAAGGTTAAAGATCATGTTAAGAGTTTAGGGGTAATTATAGACTCACTAAATTTTAATAAACAGATTGGTGCCGTTGTTAAGGGTAGCTTTTTTAAACTGAGATCAATTGCTAAAGTAAAGCACTTTCTATCCAGTAAGATTTTGGAAATTGTGGTTCACTCATTTATTTCATCTAAGATTGACTACTGCAATTCTTTATATATTGGTCTCCCCAGACTATGCTAGTCCGCCTACAGTTGGTACAAAATGCGGCGGCAAGGCTTTTGGCGGGGGTGAGAAAGAGAGATCATATTACACCTGTACTGCAATCCTTACATTGGCTTCTGGTTAAATTCAGGATTGATTTTAAAGTTCTCTTGTTTGTCTACAAGGCCCTATCAGGCCTTGCCCCCCAGTACATCAGCAGTGATGGGAATAACGGCATTATAAATAACGCCGTTACTAACGGCATTACTTTTTCCAGTAACGAGTAATCTAATTGATTACTCTTCTCATCTTAATAACGCCGTTACCGTTACTGCCAAAAAATGCGCCGCGTTACTATAACTGATGAAGCTGTTTTTTTTTTCATCAGACCAACTAGATCTCTGAGCGAGAGGCAAATACTTTTTTTACTGTTCTTCCTTGGTTAGTGGGCAGAGCACGAGACAAGCGCATAAATGCTGACGATTGGCTATAAGGTAGAGTAAAATGTCATTGTAAGCCAATCAGAGGTAGAGTTGGGCGGGTGTTCGAAAGCACGCATAGTAGTGATGGGCATTCGGCTCTTTTGACTCAGCTCACTGAAAAGAGCCGGCTCTTTTGGCTCACAAACGGCTCTTTAAATGACTTTGACTATAATATTTCAATTTTTATTACATAATTATTTAATTTCTATAGGCTAAATTTGTAAAAATAGAGTCGGCTCTTCAGATATGCGAGCCAGCTCCCAACGTTCACCTAAAAGAGCCGGCTATTAGAGTCGGCTCATTCGCGAATCGCGAACGACCCATCAAAAGCTCATTCGCGAACGAGTCGATCCATCATCACTAACGCTCATTCGCGAACGACCCATCATCACTAACGGCTAACGCTCATGAATTGCGAACGACCCATCATAACACATAGTCGGGCAGGACAGGACACACAAGGAACAACACAAGCCAGTCAGTCAACGAGAGACAGGTATGGCGACGAGCTTAACAAGCTTAATTTAATTTTGCCCAGTTGTGGCCTGTTGAGGGGCAATAAATATGAAAATTTCCAAAACATCTATTGTGTTATTTGCATTGATCTACTATATAAACATAATATCTACATACATGGCGTTTGATTGGAGGCTAGTCTCACTTTGTCCCACAGCAACATTTTTTTTTTTAGATGCGTGTACAATGTTTCATGTTTCTGTTAATAATGTATTGTATTAAGTGTCCATTTCATTATAATATTCAAATTTATCATAAATAATTGAACATGCACATGTATTTTAAGTTCCGTTAAAGAGGGGTAGAGGTGGGGTCACATTTGAGCATTTAAAATTTAATTTTACTTGAAAGTAACGCAATAGTTACTTTCATAAGTAACTAGTTACTTTTAAAATTTGTAACTGAGTTACTAATTTAGTTACTTTTTGGAAGAAGTAACTAGTAACTGTAACTAATTACTTTTTAAAAGTAACTTGCCCAACACTGTACATCAGTGATCTTATTATTCCCTACTCTCCTTCTAGAGTTCTCAGGTCCTCCGATCAACGGCTTTTAAAGCCGTTTTAAAGCTGTCATTTAAAATCAAAAGGAGATCGTGCTTTTTCTGTGGTAGGTCCAAAACTCTGGAATAGTCTCCCATTCCATGCGAGGTCAGCTCCATCAATTGCCACTTTTAAGTCTTATTTAAAAACTTATTTATTTTCTTTAGCTTTTGAATGAGTTATGTTTGTTTTGTTGTATGATTTTAATGTTATTATTATTTTTATTTTTTTATTTTTTTGTAAAGCACTTTGGTGTCTGTTGTTTGTCTATATAAATAAAGTTGCTTGCGTGCTTGCTTGCTTGCTGATAAAGTTCCCTTGGCCTTTGGAATTAAAATAGCCCTAACATCCCCTCCTAACTTTACTTTTTTGAGTGTCTGCAGAGCTGTTAGGAGATGTGGGGGTGTAGCTGCTCTTTTTAAAGATGTCTATCAATGTAAGCAAATATCATTTGGGAGTTACCCGTCTATCGAATATCTGGGTATTGTGTTAAAAGGTGCTCCACGCATTTTACTTATCATTATTTACAGGCCTCCAAAATACTCTCCAGCCTTTGCTGAGGACTTTACAGAACTGTTGTCAACAATTACCTCAGAGTTTGACTGCTTTGCCATTGCTGGAGATGTTAACATTCACATAGATAATGCAGAAACCAATATGGCAAAAAAAGAAATCAAAACTTTTAAAAACTTTTGATCTGACTTAGCATGTACATGGTCCCACACACAATCGTGGACACACTCTAGATTTACTTATCAGTAAGGGTCTAAACATTTCATCGATTGTTATTAAGGATGTAGCACTGTCGGATCATTTCTGTATTTTCTTTGATATATTGATCTCTCCTGCCATTGAAGCTGGATCTGTGTCTGTCAAAAAGAGATGCTTAAATGAGAACATTAGTGTGCTATTTATGAAGGCTATATCTTTAACACCAAGCATATTTGCTGACTCTTGTAACGACTGAGACAAATCAGACACAATTATTTGTTATAGTTAACAAATAATATTTAAAGCTCTGGGATATGTGGTCCCATCCCCCCAACAAGGGCAAGAAGGGCCTTTGTTTAACATGACTATGATCAGATAAGTTGGTTTTATTCCTGTTAAAAATGTGGTCACGTGGCCAAGACAGAGAAGACAGAAAAAGACTTTAAAACAGACTTTGCTGCATTAATCATAGACGAACTGATCTATAAATGAACATGCATCCCAGAAACTGTGTGAATGATTTACTGTCTTGTGTACTATGTATTTGATACTACGGTATGTATTTTATAATAGAACCAACGGTCAATGTAACCTCACCTATACCATGGTTGGTCTTTATAAACTGTTACTTTGAAGATTGAAATGATTGTATATATATGTTGATAGCTGCACAACATATTAGTATTACAATAATCTTTCATAGTTTCTTCCTCAGCAACCCATCCAGCTGCACATGCAAATGAGCACACTTGAAACAAAGATCCATAAATCAAATTCTCCCGCTCGCAACTTCCACCTTACTTATTGGTCGAGCCAACCCTGAGAGGTGGGACCTTTCTCAGGCTTTAAATTGCATCTACACAAGCCCTTCCCTCTCTTGGCTTCTCGGTACGTTCAGGGTTCTGTGCTGTCCTGCGTGGCCTCAGCAGGCCCCAGGGCAGCAGGCCTTTGACTCACAACTAGCCATGTGCTCATTCAGGAGAGAGAGGACTCTCTCAACCACAACAGAATCAAGGACAACCTCAGGAGTTTGGCACAACATCTTCATTCAACGCAGAAGAAGTCCATCGCAACTCCCACCATTTGCTCTGCGTGTCATCTCAGGCCCAGGGCCGGAGGGCCACAATCTGCACTTTCAACCAGAACAGAGTCGAACTAACCATGCAAGTTCATCATATCTTCTTCATCCAACGGAGCAGAAAACGATTGCAACTTCAACGTTTGACACTCACAGAACCATCAAGACCCTTTTTCTGGAACTTCAAGAAATGCTTTTACTGCAAAGGCCTTGCAAGTATAAATTTATTGAGGTGCTCTTAAAAGCTGATGGTTCTTTTCATGTTCAATGAATCTTTTCCGTAGCTTCATTTCATTTACGGTTTCATTCGGTCATTTACCATCTATCCATGTATGTGTAATTGTTTGTATGTTAGTTATGTGTTAGTGATTTTGTTAATAAAACTTGTGCACAATATGTATTTGGTTCTGATTCTCTGCTTGCATACAAAGTTTATTTTACGATCCTGATCCTGTTACATGCTCTAAGCATGGTACATGCTAAGAAAGAATTATTTTTCTGTGGCCATGAAAGATACCCTTTTCTTAGAATAAATGAATAATCAAAAGAGTTTTTTGGACGAACTGATTAATTGATTGTAATATTAATTTAGCTACATCAAGTTAATCCAATTAACTGACCTAAATATTCATAATTAATCATAAGTTATGAGTTGATTATTAATATTTCCCCTTAAAGCTAACTAGTTACACAGTTGATTTTCTCCTTGATTCTTTTAACTCAAAAGTTAAAATTGTAATTGATGATATTGCTCCTGTGAAAGTCAGGAGGAAGAGTGGCAGACAAAAAACACCTTGGAGAAACTCAACAGATCTCCTAGAAGTGGTAAATGCCTCACTTCTTTCTGGGAGTTTTCCAAACTCCCTGAAAGCTGCAGTTGTCAAGCCCCTCCTGAAAAAGAGCAATCTGGATAAGACCATATTAAGCAACTATAGACCGATCTCAAATCTTCCTTTCATAGGCAAGATCATTGAAAAAGTTGTCTTAAATAAGCTGAACAAATTCTTAAGCTCGAATGGATTCTTTGATGATTTTCAATCTGGTTTCCGACCGCATCAGAGCACAGAGACAGCGCTCATAAAGAAAATGAACGATATTCCCTTAAATACTGATACAGGCAAATTATCAGTAATGGTACTACTCGACCTCAGTGCTGCATTTGACACTGTCGATCACAACATACTTCTTGACAGGCTGGAAAACTGGGTCAGGCTTTCCGGGATAGTCCTAAAATGGCTCAGGTCATACTTAGGAGGGAGAGGTTATTATGTGAGTATAGGAGACCATAAGTCTGAGTGGACATCCATGACAGGCGGAGTCCCTCAAGGCTCAATTCTTGTGCCACTCCTATTCAACCTGTATATGCTCCCACTGAGCCAAATAATGAAAAAGAACCAAATCGCTTACCACAGCTATGCAGACGACACACAGCTCTACTTAGCCCTATCGCCTAATGATTACAGCCCCATTAACTCCCTGTGCAAATGCATTGTTGAAGTAAACAGTTGGATGTGCCAAAACTTTCTTCAGTTAAACAAAGACAAAACTGAAGTCATTGCGTTTGGAAACAAAGATGAAGTTCTCAAGGTGAATGCATACCTTCACTCTAGGGGTCAAACAACTAAAAATCAAGTCAGGAATCTTGGTGTGACTCTAGAGTCAGACCTTGTCATGTCAAAGCAATAACTAAATCAGCATACTATCATCTGAAAAATATTGTAAGAATTAGATGCTTTGTTTCCAGTCAAGACTTAGAGAAACTTGTTCATGCTTTCATCACCAGCAGGGTGGATTATTGTAATGGACTCCTCACTGGCCTTCCCAAAAAGACCATAAGACAGTTGCAGCTTTTACAGAACGCTGAGCAGAACCAGAAAATATGAACATATCACACCAGTCCTCAGGTCTTTACACTGGGTCCCAGTTACATTTAGGATGGATTTTAAAGTATTATTACTGGTATATAAATCATTCAATGGCCTGGGACCTCAATACATTGCAGATATACTCACTGTTGAATATAAACCCAACAGATCACTCAGATCATTAGGATCACATCAGCTAGAAATACCAAGGGTTCACTCTAAGCATGACGAGTCCACTTTTAGCTACTATGCCAGTCGCAGCTGGAACCACCTTCCAGAAGAGATCAGATGTGCTCCTACAGTAGTCACATTCAAATCCAGACTCAAAACACATCTGTTTAGCTGTGCATTTAATGAATGAGTACTGTGCCACTGTTCATCTGACTGTTTGTACTGTATTTTTTTTTATCCTAAACTGTTTTAATTATTCATATTTATTTTGATTATTTTAATTTCTTCTATGTAAAGCACTTTGAATTACCATTGGGTATGAAATGTGCTATATAAATAGACTTGCCTTGCCTTGCCTTATGAACCAAACAAACATTTTTAAAGTCAATTAGATTTTCCCCGCTAAACAAGTTATACTTATTTCAAATGTGACAATAATGAAAACTAAATTGGTTTATCTAACATTTTAAGTGCTTGTTTGTATTATAATTTCAATTTTTTTTAGAACTATCAAATGTGTATTAGACCAGCTTGTCAAACTGTGAACAATATGTGACATGAGAAAGAATCATAGAGTGAAAATATATCTTTGCAGCCTCATTTGATAAAGAATTTCTAATAAACCTAAACTTATCCAAGATAAATTTAACCTTTTTTCATGTGGGTTTTGAAACCAAGACAGGAGTCCAGATGTACCCCTAGATATTTACATTCTGAAACTACCTGTAATCTCTCTCCTGAAATAAAAGTATCCTGCTTTGTATCAGCACTATGTCCTTTAGAAAAGAACATACAGACTGTTTTTGACACATTTAATTTCAGATTACTCTGATTAAGCGAGGATGTAACTTTTACCATAACATCTGTCAACTTTTTTGCAACCGCTTCTGCATTTTGAGCAGGTCTCTGATGGGTCCAGTCAGCACTGCAATGTTGGGTAAAGATTTTCTGTCGTAATTCACAATGCAGAGGAATCTCGTGACATCAACCGTATTTTTAGGCTCTGGCATTTCTTTGATAGATTTTATTTTATCTGGGTCTGCTCGTGTGCCCTCCTAGGAACCTAACTTGAGGCACTGCAAATTGACATTGTGTCAACCCTTTTTTTTCCAGGCGGTTCAGGACCTTGATAAGTCTTGCATCATGTTCTTTGATTGTAGCACCAAACACCAGGATGTCATCTGCGTGGCACAGTGTGCCTTCCAGGCCCTCTAGCATTTCTGTCAAACGTTTCTGAAAGTGTTCAGGTGCTGAGGAAATGCCAAAGGGAAGGCGGTAAAAACAGTATCTTCCATAAGGCGTAATGAAGGTAGTGAGGGGGACCGAATCTTTATGGAAAGGAATCTGCCAGAATCAAGCAGTAGCATACAACTTAGAGAACACTGTTGCGCCTGTCAGTTTAGCCAGTGTTTCATCAACTGCAGGAAAAATATGTCTCTCTCTGCAGACATTTTTGTTTAGATGTGTTAAATCAACGCAGATTCGAATCTTGCCATTTGGTTTCGGCACTATCACCATACCTATCACCAGTTGCTTCCTCAATGGGAGCTTTAACTCCTATTTCTTCCATTCTTTCCAGCTCCTCTTTGACTCTGTTCATCATGGGCAAGGGCACTCGACGAGGGGCAGACAGAGAAAATGGAGTGGTTAACTCTTTGATTTTATACTCTCCTTCCAGTTTTCCAAGTCCTGTAAAGACTTTTGGGAACAGCCGGGGCAGGCGGATTAATGTGTGAATGAAACACATGCTTTAATTTGGATACGTGAAAGGCGGGGTGAATTCGGACTGCCACTTGACTAATGATCTTGGTGACAGGGAATGGGCCGATGAATTTGGGAGCTAGTTTGTTAGAGACGGATCGGAGTGGAATGTTCTTAGTTGAAAGCCACACTTATTGACTAACGACGTATACGGGTGGCTTTGACCAGTGGCGATCGGCCTTAGCCTTGGTGCGTGCCCCCACCTGGAGCAGAGTCTCACGGGCTCTGCTCCACGTGTGGTGACACCTCTGGATGAAGGCGTGAGCGGAGGGGACCGTGACTTCGGATTCCAGACTGGGAAAAATTCGTGGTTGGTACCCTAAGCTACACTCAAACGGAGATAGGCCCGTGGATGCCACTGGTAACGAATTGTGAGCGTACTCAACCATTGAGTGTTGCTGACTCCAGGAGGAAGGATTCTTAGATACCAAACATCACAACACTCTTTCCAAATCTTGGTTGGCTCTCTCGGTTTGACCATTGCTCTGGGGATGAAACTCTGAGGACAGACTGACACTCGCTCCCAGTAATTTACAGAATTCTCGCCACAATTTTGACACAAACTGGGGCCCCCTGTCGGAAACCACGTCTACCGGGAGGCCATGTAAACGAAAGACGTGATCTACAACAGCCACCGCTGTCTCCTTGGCAGAAGGTAATTTAGGCAAGGGGATAAAATGGGCCGCATTCGAGAACCGGTCCACTACAGTCAAAACGACCGTCTTGCCCTGGGAGGGCGGGAGAGTGGTGATAAAATCTAGCGCTATGTGGGACCAGGGTCTCGAAGGGACAGGCAGCAGTTGGAGTAACCCATCTGGGGGTCGATTGGAAGTCTTACCAGTGGCACAAACCGAGCAGTCCAAAACAAAACTGCGAATGTCCCGGACCATTAATGGCCACCAGAATCGTTGCTTGACCAAAAAATTGGTGCGGTTATCTCCTGGATGACAAGCCACGTTAGAACAATGCCCCCACTGAATGACGTTGGACCGTAATCCCTCCGGCACAAACAAAAGATTCGGTGGGCAACCGGGCGGAGGCGTTACCCCTTCTAAGGCCGACTTGACCTTCGATTCGACCTCCCATGTGAGTGTGGAGACAAATAGGGTCTCGGGTAAAATGCACCGAGCCTGCCTGGGGTTGAGTCTTTTGGTGGTTCTGATATATTCCAAATTCTTGTGATCGGTCCAAACGATAAAAGGTACCCCTGACCCTTCTAACCAATGACGCCATTCCTCCAACGCTAATTTGACTGCCAATTACTCTCTGTTACCAATGTCATAGTTCGGCAGGTGATAAACGATGGGATAAAAACGCGCAAGGATGCACTTGTCGTCTGTGGAAGAACGTTGGGAAAGTACTGCATCTATCCCCACCTCTGACGCATCGAGCTCCACCATGAACTGACGTGAGGAATCAGGGGCTATCAGAATGGGCGCCGAAACAAAGCGGCGTTTAAGTTTGTCGAATACAGCCTCAGCTGTATCGGACCACCTGAACGTAGTTCTAGGGGAGGTCAAGGTGGTCAGAGGCGCGGCTAGTTGGCTGAAATTGCGAATGAAACGCAGATAAAAATTGGCGAACCCCAGAAACCTCTGTAGGGCCTTACGGGAATCTGGGCTTGGCCAATCAGGGAACTACACTAACCTTTTCCACTGGTGGCACTTGCGCTACTAACTTTTTCAGTTACTGGCGCAAAACATGATTTGGTCGCACAAATTATTTATAGTAAGCCGCTCTGGATAATAATGAACAATAATGAAACTGTATTGCATACAGATGTGCTTTTTATTTTACTTGCCATCTTTTAAACCACATGCCGCCTTGTTTTTGTTTTCTTTAACATTGGTTGGGATTGATTTACTGCAATAGAAAATACAGAACTCTTAAAGGTATAGCGGAGGATTTTCTTTTTCCGGGTTGGTAGCCTATACTATTGGTCCACCTAAGTGTCAATCATTCTGGTGATATGTTCACGTAAGGCCGTCGTACGTGCTCGTCCCTATGTAGTTTTCGCTTTCTGCGCATGGGCACTTTCAGGTGTATTATGTGTGATGAGTTACGGTTTCAGCCATTCCTTTGAAAATGGCTGAGGGTCGAAAGAGAAAAAATGTATACGAAGTGTATGATAAGAAGAGAAAGGCCGCAGAGTATAGAAACAAGACCAGAGTGATTTTGGGTGAATATTTCACACGCTGGGGTGCGCTAAAAGCACAGGTTGGGCTTCCCACTGATGCCGCAGTCGCAAAGATTCTACTAGACAGGTAAAGTTTGTCATGCTATTTGGAGAAATCCATTTAAAATCACTGCTAGTAAAAGTTAATGTAAGCTATGATTAGCGATGCTAGCCCTGGCACAAGTCATGCACCGCGTAGACACGGTAAATATCTCAATTTGTCTAAAGTAGCCTTATGACCAAATGGTAAATGGTATCACGCTGAAATATTCTAAAACCTTGTGTGTTCATTTTCGATAATTCCAATGTGTTCACCATAGTATTTATTACACAAATGCAACAAGCTACTTCTCCATTGCATATCATGTCTTGAGTCCTCGGTCACTCAATCGATCAGTATAATAAGTAAATAAAACACGGAAGGGCATTTGACATTTTGTCTTGCATGAATGTTTTTGAGTTAGTTTATAATTATGTAAACTATAATATAATAATAGGCGTTCCCTCTCGGGAGCAAATAGAGTGTTGCGCATGTGCATTTAAAAAAAAATTGGAGAGGGCGGGTCTTCTCTGAAATTCAGAAAGATCCTCCGCTATACCTTTAATTAGTGATACACCGATGTGAAAATTGTGGCCGATAACCGATATTAATATTGCTGTTATGGCCGATACCGATATTTACCGATGTTGATATCTCTGTATAGAAAACAAATTTACTGATAATCAAATAAAGATATATTTTTCATATATTTCAAAAATTTTTTACTTTAGAAATGACTGATATTGGGCACCTTTACCTGTGTGCAAAATATGTCACACATAGGAAACGCATGCATTATATTGCATTGCATATAATGTGTGCTGGTCAACTTGTCTAAAATTAAGAAACCCCTAGAAAAGAGTAAAAAAAAAAAAGGAACATTGTGTAGGCTAATTTATTATTCCAATATCCAAATATGATAATAAATAGCACAGGGAAAACGGCTTCTATTTGTGACGTGCTGTCTTTGCGTTTGAACATTGCACATTTTAAACAGGACACGCATTAGCTGAATAAATGTAAGCCAATACAAACATATTTATAGAAAACAGTTGACAATGAATAGACAGGAGTCCAATAATAGCATAACGAATCACTTATTCTAAAAATAATATCAAGTATAAGTTAGACGAATCCGACATATAATGAGGGCTGTGTTAGCAGTAAAACGTCCGTCATTTAACGAATTTTAAAAACGGATGGATAATACAAAATGCTTTCTGACATTTTGACAGAAAAAAAAAAAACAAGCAAAAACGTCTACGGTTACGTATGTAACCCTCGTTCCCTGAGTAGGGAACGGAGACGTTACGTCGGATGACGACGAAATGGGGTTTCGCTTAGAAAGCCTATCAACTTCGAGTATTACAAAACGAGCCAATGGCAAAGAAATGCCATGGGTCTGCGGAATTTGCATGACGTAACTCCGCCCCACCTCGTGGGTATAAAAGGAGGAAGTCCGCAACAGCAGTTTATGTTTCTTCGCTGAGGAGCCAAGACTGAGCTCAGGCGATCCCCGCGGTACAGCGGAAAGTGGCAGGCAGACGTAACGTCTCCGTTCCCTACTCAGGGAACGAGGGTTACATACGTAACCGTAGACGTTCCCTTTCGTTGTCACTCCGAGTTACGTCGGATGACGACGAAATGGGGTTACTAGTCTAATCACGCCACCTTCTCAGCTGTCTTCCAGTGCCCTGCGTAAATCAAGATCCCTGTCATAGACTGGACGAAGGACTCCATTTAACACAGGAATACCAAGGTACACTGGGAAGCATATCCCAAGCTAGGGGAAGTATGCAATTAATGCCAACCCAGAGGGGGGGGACTTAGAGAATACACATATGACCCGAAGGAAACATATGGGGAACACTGGGGTGTCCAGCCGCAGGTGGAATATTTCAACCCCAGGGGTGGCAAGGTGGCTTGCCAAGGGAAAGACACATGCTCAGAGAGGCTTACAGTGGAAATACACATGTGGGGGTCGCTCAGGGGAGGGACCATGCACACGGGAGGCACCTAGCCGACGCGCAGGCAATAGACACTGGCGCCGACGTCAGGAGTGCTGGAGGAACTCAGGGCTTTCGGGGAAGCTCACCTGAGGAGAATATCGCACGTATCCAGTCCGTGGAGTGGAATGGCGAGCAAGCGAAGACACCTGAGCGGGTCCGGTACTAGCTAGTTGAAGCGAGTACATGAGAGGACACTGGCTCCACTCGGAGATTATAGAATCTGGCGAATGTGTTAGGTGTCGCCCAGCCTGCAGCTCTGCAGATGTCTGTTAGCGAGGCGCCATGCGCTAGAGCCCAAGAGGATGCCACACTCCGGGTGGAGTGAGCCGTCACACCAAGGGGGCACGGTCGACCTTGCTGCTGGTAAGCCAAGGCAATGGCGTCCACTATCCAGTGAGACAACCTTTGCTTGGAGAGAGCCTTTCCCTTCAGCTTCCCACCATAACAGACAAAGAGCTGGTCTGAGGTCCTGAAACACTGCGTCCTGTCTACATAGGCGCGGAGAGCGCGTACTGGACAGAGCAGTGCCAAGGCTGGGTCTGCCTCCTCCGGGGGCAGCGCTTGCAGGTTCACCACCTGGTCCCGAAAGGGAGTGGTAGGAACCTTGGGCACATATCCGGGCCGGGGTCTCAGGATCACGTGAGAGAAAGCCGGACCGAATTCCAGGCACGCTTCGTCGACGGAGAATGCGTGCAGGTCCCCTACCCTCTTGATGGAGGCCAGTGCAACCAGGAGCGCTGTCTTCATTGACAGGAACTTAAGCTCAACTGATTGCAGGGGCTCAAAGGGAGCACTCTTCAGGGCAGTTAGAACCACTGAGAGGTCCCAAGAGGGAACGAGAGGAGGACGAGGAGGATTTAGTCTCCTCGCTCCTCTCAGGAACCTGATGACCAGGTCGTGCTTCCCTACCGACTTACCTTCGACTAGGTCATGGTGTGCGGCAATGGCGGCAACATAGACCTTAAGGGTGGAGGGAGACAGCCTTCGCTCCAACCCTTGCTGAAGGAAGGAAAGCACAACGCTGATCGAGCATCTCCGGGGGTCTTCTCGGTGAGAAGAGCACCAGTCGACGAAGAGGTTCCACTTCAACGCGTAGACGTGTCTCGTGGACGACGCTCTAGCGGAAGTGATGGTAGCCGCCACCGCTGGTGGAAGGGTACTCAAACCTACCTCGAGCCGTCCAGGAGCCACACGTGGAGGCTCCAGAGATCGGGGCGAGGGTGCCACAGGGTGCCCCGTCCCTGAGAAAGAAGGTCCTTCCTCAGAGGAATGGGCCAGGGAGGTGCTGTCGCGAGGAGTGTAAGTTCGGGGAACCAGGTCCGGCCGGGCCAATACGGCGCGACCAGAATGACCTGCTCCTCGTCCTCCCTGACCTTGCGCAAGGTCTGCGCAAGAAGGCTCACTGGGGGAAACGCATATTTGCGGCCCGGCGGCCAGCTGTGCGCCAGTGCATCCGTGCCGAGCGTGCCCTCGGTCAGGGAAAAATACAGGGCGCAATGGGTCGAGTCGTGAGAGGCAAACAGATCTATCTGTGCGTCCCCGAACTGGTCCCAAATCAGCTGAACCGACTGGGGATGGAGTCGCCATTCTCCAGGGAGGGGCTGAAGCCGTGAGAGCTCGTCGGCTGCACAGTTCAGGGCTCCGGGAATGAAGATGGCTCGAAGCGACCTCAGATGCTTCTGACTCCATAAAAGGAGGTGGCGGGCGAGTTGTGACATACGGCGGGAGCGTAGACCACCTTGATGGTTGATGTACGCTACAGTAGCGGTATTGTCTGAGCGGACTAGTACGTGTTGACCCCTGAGCAACGCCCGGAAGCGGTGCAGGGCAAGGCGTACTGCCAACAACTCGAGGCAATTGACATGCCATAGCCGCTGGGGTCCTGTCCAGGAGCCCGCAGCAGCATGTCCATTGCACATGGCGCCCCAGCCCGTGGTGGAGGCATCCGTGGAGACCACAACATGCCGGGAAACTCGTTCCAGGGGGACACCCGCCCTGAGAAAACTGAGGTTCGACCACGGGGTGAGGAACTGACGGCAGGTCGGAGTAACTGGTACCCGGAGCGTGCCTTGATGCCATGCCCACCTCGGGACTCGGTCGCGAAGCCAAAGCTGAAGCGGTCTCATATGAAGCAATCCGAGCGGCGTGACCGCGGCTGCAGATGCCATATGCCCCAGGAGCCTCTGAAAATGTTTCAGTGGAACCGCACTCTTGCTCCTGAGATGTCTCAGGCAAGTCAGCAGTGACTGCGCGCGCTCGCTCGTAAGCTGCGCGGACATGGCGACCGAGTCGATGTCCATACCGAGAAAAGAGATCCTCTGCACGGGGCAAAGTTTGCTCTTCTCCCAGTTGACCCGAAGGCCCAGACGAGCTAGGTGCCGGAGCACTAGGTCCCTGTGTTCGCAAACCTGGTCTCGAGAGTGAGCTAGGATCAGCCAGTCGTCGATATAACTCAGGATGCGAACCCCGTGTTCCCGAAGGGGAACAAGGGCAGCCTCGACAACCTTCGTGAAGGTGCGAGGAGACAGGGCTAGCCCGAAAGGGAGAACCGCGTACTGGTATGCCTGCCCCTCGAAAGCAAACCGTAGGAACGGTCTGTGTCGAGGAAGAATGGAGACATGAAAGTAGGCGTCCTTCAGGTCGATCGCTGCAAACCAATCCTGGGGCCGCACGCATTCGAGAACGCGTTTGGCGGAGAGCATCTTGAACGGCAGCCTGTGAAGGGAGCGGTTCAGCACGCGCAAGTCCAGGATTGGCCGTAACCCACCGGTTTTCTTGGGGACAATGAAGTAGGGGCTGTAGAACCCGGACCTCATCTCGGCTGGAGGGACAGTCTCGATTGCACCCTTCGCCAGCAGGGTGGCAATCTCTGCTCTCATGATGGGGGCATTGCCACCGACCAAAGTGGAGCGGACTCCCCTGAAGCGGGGAGGAGACCGTGCGAACTGAATCGCATAGCCGAACCTGATGGTGCGCGCGATCCAGCGGGACAGACGGGGAAGCTCTAACCAGGCTCCCAGGAACTGAACCAGCGGGATCAAGCGGGCAACAGGCGTCCCCCCGGAGGGGCAGCGAAGCGGAGTAACTGGCCCAGACGTGGACGGCATAGCGGCCCGGTGTGGGGGCACAGTTAACAACCGCGCCCTGACAGAGGGGGCCAGGGGAGGACCAGACTGGTCGTCCCGCGGGGGCCTGCTCTGCCAGGGGTCTGGCGACAGAGGGGGACAGGGGGAGCGCGGTCCGTGGACGGCACGCCCTGTCAACCGCCTCTGGGACAGAGGGGGGCGAGGAGAGCACGGCTTGTGGGCGGCGCTCTGTGTCGCCCGAGAACTCTGTGGGCTCAGGGAAGAGAGGATCGTTTCTGTCTTTAACCACTTTAGGGTGCTGCCCACCCGTGGGTGAGCAGCGGGGAGCGGAGAACAAAAGATTCTCCCCCGGCCCTCCACCGGGGGAAGGAGTGGTCCTGCTACCATCTCCTGAAAAACGACCATCTTCCCTGAGCAGCCCGTCTCAGGAGCGCCGCTTGGCCCGGCGTTTAGCGGGGGGCGGGGCGGGAGAGGGCTGTGGCGCCTTCTTACGGCTTCCTCCGCGACCGGCCCGGGGTGGAGGCTGCTGCGTGGGCCGGGCGGGAGGGGGGGGAGCCGCAGGAGGGCGCCCTCGGCGGGAAACAGGACGAGGCGTCTGCCCGGTCGGCTGGGTGGAGGCAGCAGCTGGCCGGCGGGGCAGGATGTGTTTGATGGCCTCGGTCTGTTTCTGGGCGGTTGAAAACTGTTGGGCAAAATCTTCAACCGCACCGCCGAAGAGGCCGGCCTGGGACAAGGGGGCGTTAAGCAGACGGGTCCGCTCCGCGTCCCGCATGTCGGCCAGGTTCAGCCAGAGGTGTCTCTCCTGGACCACGGCTGTGGACATCACCAGACCCAGGGAGCGCGCGGTAACCTTCGTCGCCCGGAGAGCAAGGTCGGTCGCGGCGCGCAGCTCATTGAAGAGCCCTGGGTCTGTCCTACCCTCGTGCATGTCTCTGAGCATCTGGGCCTGGTAGACCTGCAGAGTGGCCATAGCATGCAGTGACGCAGCCGCCTGTCCCGCCGCTCTGTAAGACTTCGCCACCAAGGTCGACGAAAATCTACAGGCTTTGGATGGGTGCTTAGGCTCGCCACGAGAAGAAGCACTCTGAGGACATAGTTGCATGGCAACAGAGCGTTCAACCGGGGGGAGCCCAGTGTACCCACGGGCGGCTGCATCATCGAGGGGAGGAAAGGCGGATGAGGTCACCGAGCGGTCACGGGAAGACAACGGGGTCTTCCAGGACTTCGAGATCTCATCATGCACATCCGGGAAGAAAGGTATTGGGGTTTGCCGAGGACGAGGGTCGGCGGCCTTACCCAAAAACCAATCGTCCAGCCGCGAGCGCTCAGGACAGGGTGGAGGCCTCCACTCAAGCCCGATGCTCGCGGCTGCCCGGGAAAGCATGGCCGTCATCTCCGGATCAGACTCGAGCACAGCCGTATGCACACCGGAAGGTGGCAGCTGTGACGAGTCCTCACTTCCAGAAGAATCAAACCCACCTAGTGATGCAGCAACAGACATGGCATCATCCTCTGTAGCTTCAACCGAAACACGCGGGCCACCAGAGGGTAGACCCGCGGGGATCGGCAGTTCGCTAGCGGGCACCGTCATTAAAGAGGGGGGCTGGGGTCGCGGACACATAGTCGGCGCCTTGTTCCAGACCGTCACCCTCAGGTCACCCTGGCCACCAGCCGCAGGGCGGGGGGTGGATGAGGGGACTCTCACTCTTGCGAGTTCACTGAGTCTCGACCGTAATGACGCGATGGTCATGTTCCCACAGAGAGAACATGAGTCATCCACGAGCGCTGCTCTAGCATGATCAATGCCCAAACATACCAAGCAGCGCTCGTGCCCATCAGAGTCCGATACCAATCTGCCGCAACCAGAAGTACACGGGCGAGGCATCTTTAAAAAGACGTGCCGCGTGTAAGCTCTTTTAGTGAGAAAACTCAAGTGTTGAAGCGCCCGGGGAGAAACGCGCCGACTGGCAAATCACTGCAGCAGATCAGCAGGAAGCACGCTCTCGCCGTAGATCGCCGTCACACCAACACTCGAGGCACTCGTTTGTGAAGCTGACAATTCAGAGATGGCTTGTGGAGAGAAGAATAAACTTGGCTCCGAAGCGAAAACATAAACTGCTGTTGCGGACTTCCTCCTTTTATACCCACGAGGTGGGGCGGAGTTACGTCATGCAAATTCCGCAGACCCATGGCATTTCTTTGCCATTGGCTCGTTTTGTAATACTCGAAGTTGATAGGCTTTCTAAGCGAAACCCCATTTCGTCGTCATCCGACGTAACTCGGAGTGACAACGAAAGGGAACAAAATTTAAACTATAGGCCGTCAATTTTCATTTTACAATTAGGCCTATCTTCTCTCCCTGTGTGCGCGCGTCCGTGTTCGTGAGAGAGAGAGCTCGCGCAGCACTGATACAATGGTAAGTTTTAATATAAGTAACGGTCGCTGGGCTGAAGCCAACTTGATGTGTTGAATGCTCAGAGCACGTTATAAAACGTATTCTTAAAATACACATTTCTGTTTAAAAAAATACTCATAGTAAATCATAGCATATTGCCTAAAACATAGGTACAAAAATAATCAGTGATACATTTGCGACCAATTAAAAATTCGGGTCGCAATGGCATTTCAAAAGTTCGCATATGCGACCATTTTGGTCGCAGTGTAGTTCCCTGCCAATCTACCACAGCCTTAACCTTCTCAGGATCCATACGCACTCCCTCAGATGATATGATGTAACCTAAGAAAGGAACAGACTGTGCATGAAAAGCGCATTTCTCCATCTTGACAAAAAGCCCGTTTCTCTAGCAATCTTTGGAGCACTCGTCGGACGTGCTGCACATGTTCCTGGAGAGAAGATGAAAAAATCAATATGTCATCCAGGTAAACATATATGAACTGATCAACCATATCTCGCAGCACGTCATTGACGAGTGCCTGGAAAACCGCTGGGGAGTTGGACAGCCCGAACGGCATAACCAAATATTCAAAATGCCCCCTGGGGGTGTTAAACGCAGTTTTCCATTCATCCCCCTTCCTTATGCGGACCAAATGATAAGCATTACTTAAATCCAATTTCGTGAAGACTGATGCTCCATGCAACCTCTCGAAAGCTGAAGACATCAACGGCAAAGGATAAGTATTCTTTACCACGTTCAACCCCCGGTAATCGATACAAGGTCGCAGAGAACCAACCTTCTTCCCCACGAAAAAGAACCCCGCCCCCGCAGGAGAAGAGTCATATTTCTCCATGACCTCCCTTTCTGGGACAGAAAGTGAATATAACTTGCCTTTAGGCGGAGATTTACCTGGCAGTAAATCTATGGCACAGTCATAGGGACGATGCGGAGGGAGAGAAGCAGCACGAGACTTACTGAACACCTCCTTCAGGTTGCGGTACTCTACGGGCACGTTTGATAAATCCACTGCTTCCTCCTGAAACACAGAACCAGACACAGACGAACAAGCAGACACAGGACAGGACTCATGACATTGATTGCTCCAAGTGACCACGGAATTCAGACGCCAGTCCACTCTGGGGTTGTATTGGGTTAACCAGGGGTGACCAAGGACTATGGGTGCAAGTGGAGAATTCATAAGAAGAAATGATAATGTTTCCGTATCGTTGCCTGATGTGATGAGAGTAATGGATCCGGTGGTGAGCGAAATGTTAGGGAGTTCTTGACCATTGAGTGCGTTGACGGATATTCTGTGTTTGAGAGATGTGATAGGGACCTGAAGTCTGTGAGCAATTGTGAGGTCCATGAAATTTCCTTCTGCTCCGGAATCTAGCAGGGCTTGACAGTCGTGAGTGTGAGTGGCCCATCTCAGTCTTACCGGAAGGAGGGTGGATGATGATGAGGTCTTCTCAGCGGAGATCCCACCCGATAGTAGCCTCACTGTTACTATCGGGCTTGGCCTTTTACCGGGCAGGTGTGAAGGAAATGGCCCGCTTCCCCACAGTAGAGGCAGAGTCCCTGGGATCTCCACCTCTCCTTCTCCTCCCGGGAAACCCAAGCTCTACCCACCTGCATGGGCTCGTGATCGACGACAGGGCTGACCGTGTCCCCGCCGCTGGCTCGTGGGTTCTCTGCGCCTCCTGGTGGTCTGTTAGGACGGATGTATCGTTCCATCCTGGATAGACGGCCGTCCACCCTAAGAGCCAGCTTGATTAATCCATTAAGGGACGATGGAAGGTCCAGGGCGTAGATCTCCTTTTGGACACGGTCAGCCAGCTCATGCAGGAATACGTCCCACTGCACCTCCTCATTCCATTTGCACTCTGCCGCCAAGGTCCGGAACTCAATCGAATAGTCTGAGACCGAGCGGTTACCTTGCTGAAGGTCGACGAGTATCCTGGCCACCTCTCTCCCAGCCACCGCCCGGTCGAAAACACGCCTCATCTCCCCGGGGAGTGCCTGGAACGAGGTGCAGAATGGATCTTGATTCTCCACCACCGCCGTTTCCCATAACGCCGCTCTCCCCGTCAGCAATGTTAGCACAAATGCCACTTTAGATCTCTCACTGTAGAAAGTTCTCGGCTGAAGTGAAAAATGCATCGAGCATCGAGTAAGGAAGGCTCTGCAGTAGTTTGCCTCACCTGCATACGCTTCCGGAACAGGTAGACGAGGCTCTGGCTGGAGAGTCGGCTCTGGTGGTGTGGGTTGAACTGACGGTGTGGGTGGCGCAGCGGGACCTCTCAGATGTTGGAGTTGCTGGGTGAGCTTGGACGCCTGCGCCACTAGAGCTTGCACCGCCCGACCCGTGTGTGTGAGGTTTTCCTCTTGGGAATCCATCCTAGAAATGCTGTACGTTATGAAATCATCCAGACTGATCTTACTGGCTGCTTCCATGATCTTGGTCAGATCATTCTGTAATAAACTCGGAGACGGATGCAATAGCAAGTAAAATGATTTATTGATGATCACAAATGTCAGAACACACACACAACACGGCGGCAGTGGAGTGACACAGGGACTTCGATGGGCTGATCAGGGTGAAGTTTATGGCGGGTGAAACCAGGTCCGTGAGGTGCAGGGTGAACAGATAATCTAGACGGGAACGATAAACCAAGAGACAAATCCAATACGGCACAACACGAAGACCGAGACGCCAGACAAATAGGAACTCCACAAACGATCTGACAAAGACAGGGCGAAAACTGTGAACATAAATAGGCACCGCTGATCAGCTACAGCTGGCGCCGCTGAACAGATTCAGCTGGTGCTGCTGATCAGTGGCGGTGATGAGACCACGCCCACACGCACAATAACAAACACACGAGACGAGAAGGAGCAGTGAATTCATGAACCGTGACAAACAGCTTTTTGTTCGGCAGGCTGAGAACACCGTGGCTCGTCTTTGAGTACATGCTCTCTGGGATGGCTGTTACTGCTGCTCCTGTGTCCAGTTTGAAAAGAATTTGCTCACCGTTCACTGCAATGGACTTTTGCCAGACATCAGTCGAATTCTCAGACTTTACCACTCCTAGGAACACAGTCTGTAGGCCCTCTGTCTCATCACAATGATATATTTCCTCCAGTCTTTTCTGTGTTTTGCAGACTGCAGCAAAGTGGCCTTTTTTCTTGCACTTCCTGCACTCAGCCTCCCTCGCTGGACAGCTGTTCAGTGAGTGTGCTTGTGGCTTTCCCCATCTGCCACATCCCCTGCAGGGCTAATTGTGTTTTGTACTGTCTGGTCGTCTTTGCGGTCCTTTTTGTGCAAATTTTGGTTTCATTTTCTATTTTAATATTTCCATGTTTACCTCATTTGAGTCACCACTTGCTTGTCTGAAGATTGTCTGCTACTTTTTTATTTCTTCACTTTGTCTTATCTTTGTGATGGCTTTAATGAGTGTGAGCTCGGGGTCAAGCTGTAATCTCTCTGACAATCTGTGATCTCGTATGCCAACTACCAGTCTGTCTCGTATCATTTCCTCTAAATTTTCCGCCAAAATCATTGAATGTTCAGGCGGGCTTATTAAACAAAGTATCCATCTTATATGTTTACCTTGGTGCTGTTTTCTATTGAATTTTCTCGCTTTCCCCTCTTCTCAGCGGTGTCGATAACGTGATCTCGTTTGTTTCATCGAAACTTCACTTACAAACTCGCCTTATTCTCTACAAACTTATTCTCGCGCGCTGGTGTGGATGACTGTCATTTCTTGAAAAGCGAGGTGAATCCACTTCTGACACCATGTTAGATTATTAGTAATGACCAGACAGGAGACAGCAGGCTCTTAACATACTAGTGATGCTTTTACCAGAAATTAAAGGTGTTGATCTCCCAGAAACTGGATGATGTGGAAAATGACAAAGTAGGTCAAGTTTTCTGTTTTCAATTCACTAATAATAGGCCAGTTATTAGTTTAGCCTGTTAATAATATCATGCTCTGCAGTAGGCGCAAACACGAGGAAAAAGATGGTGATCAGTTTCCTGAAAAAAGTATTGTTCTGATGAAAGCTATTGAGAGAACATCCCAGAAGTGATTTCAGTCACAAACAATAAATGTAATCATAAGATCTATGGTTTAATATTACTGTAATATCATATATGCAATATACATACAGAAGAAAAACAGATTATAGATGCTTTCAGACAACAGATTTTTAAATATGACATATTCCTACACTTTTAATGCTTTATGTCAAGTCAAGTCACCTTCATTTATATAGCGCTTTTAATATAGATTGTTTCAAAGCAGCTTTACAGTGATAATAGGAAAATAATGTAACAGAGATTGTTTTGGCTTTAAAGCAGCTCTAGAATAAGGTTATTGTCTAGCTAAAGTTAGTTTTGATTGATTCACTTCCGTCACAACGATCATTAGTTATTAACTCAGGGGCCGCTAAAACGACACCGTTCTAACAGAAAACCCTTAATGCGATCTGGCCGCTCATTTGCACAAAACAGTGCCTGGGGGCTCGAGAACGCAAACCATGAAATAGGTTCCAAGGTACAAGCCTTGAAAAATGTATAATACAGAACTTTTTATCGCTTTCGCGTGGCCACGTGAACCGGAATTATCCCGGTATAACGTTTTATCTGTACAGAGGTAAAGGGAAGGGAAGGAGGCCTTCACAGGGGAGAGACTAGTTGACACTTCAGGACTGCGTTGTCGTCGTGTCCAGGCGCAGGTCCTTCATCAGATCCGGATACGGCCTGGATCTGGCGGACTGCGGTAAACCTCGGGATAAACAGAGAGACTAATATTAGCGTAGACGCCATCCTTCTTATGAAGTAACAAGTACATCAGGATTTATGGGAAGTGTTCCCTGTTGTTTATGTGCTTATTTGTTGTTGTTGTTGTTCATATGTATATCTTCATGTTTAATATCTAATGTCTATATGTATTTCAGTGTTCTGAGTGATATAGTCAAATGAAATATGCTGTTAAGCTGTTTTATATTCATGCCCATAATTCACATCCAGTCATCCTTGAAACTCACTTTTAATGAAGAGATGCTTTTAGAGACACACAATACATTATGTTAATTAACATGTGGTGACCTATAAATTCTCTATTATAATGTTATATCTTAGTGTCTGAATCTGAACAAAAGGATAAATTCATTGCATTCATTTTTGGGGCACGTTCAGCAACACCCAATCTAGTCATACTAGTTCAGAAGAGCTATACAGATTGTGAAATTTCTTTCACTGAATTTCAGTTTACTAAATGTATTTGACAAAAAATCAGTTAAGAATCATATGGGCACTAAAAATAAAGAATTTTCTTCTCTAAATTAAGCTTGAATGTCCATATTAGGACCCTCCCCGTTTTGTACGTCAGTGTTGCTGTAGCCATTACATTAGGGCATCATGGGAAATTAGGTTAGCCTTTCAACTGCTGTGTGTTAATAGGACAAACAAACCTGAACAATCAACAATCATTCTGAATGTTTAACAGGCTGGGAAAAAATCAGTGCCAGGCATTTGACGTGAGAATAGAGCGAAGGTTAGTGAACCTCAGCAGCTTTGACTGCTAAAAATATAAACTTTATGTGATAAACAAAGCTTGTCAAGCTATGAAGGAAATGCAAAGAAATGCTTTTGATTTGGACCATGGCGCTGAAAGGGGTCCAGAGGAGCGCAGGAGACTTCAGGAGAACATTCGACAGTGGAATTCAAACCGACTCAGCCTGTTTGAGATCACTGAACCTGATGAGGTGAACACTTTTTTTCTAATGTTAGAACTACTGTACAATTTTACACTTTCAAACTATTCAGAGTGGAAGTATTTATTAGGTTATTTAAATCCTATTAAGTTCCCCCCTAAATTTCAGTAGGAAAAAGAGGCAAAAAATGCATGTGATCAGATAATTTGGCCTTTGAAGAATTTGATGATTCATACTGCGATCTTTGACTTTTGGTTGAAAATTTTGGTGTCTTGGTAAATCTGAGCACATTTTGAGAAAGAGTTAATATATCTCCAGACAGTCGAGATAAGAGTAAGACTTTTTCTTAGGAGAGAAATATGAGAAGTAGGAGAAGTAGTTAGCAAACCTCTCCATGTGTTTTTCATTTAATCTCATTGCTGTCTAGAATAATTTAGGTATTAAAGAAATTTAATTTGTGATAAAAAAAAAAAAAAAATATTTAGTTTGATTACAGTATTTCTGTCTTCACAATTTGATTGATTTGCATCTTTTTTACGCTTTAGGACTCTGTATTCCATGGAGTTGTTCGTTTCTACCTCCAGGACCATATTTCAGGGAACTGTGCCACCAAATGCATTTTTATCTCAAGCTCTACTACCACAAAAGAGGTTATTGAAACCCTGCTGGAGAAGTTTCAGTGTGATGAGACACTAAATCCTTTCCCGTATTCATTATTTGAGGTCTTAAAAAATCAAGGTGAAAGCAGGAATTTAACTCTTGTTTGAGACATTGCATGTTCTTGCCAGTCAATTAATGTTCTGTGTTTTTGCCATTTAGAGGATAGACAACTGGACCTTTCAGAAAAGCCCTTGGTGGTTCACCTCAACTGGAGTAAAGATACAGATGGCCGATTTGTCTTGAGGAATGACACTTCTGTAACTTCACAGGTGTGTGACATCACTGTCATTCTACCAAATCAAATATGCAAGTTAAATTAGTTGGTAACATTTTATAATATGGTTTCATTTGTTAACATTAGTTAACTACATTAGTTAACATGACTTAATGATTCTAAAACACATTAAATATAGGTAATGTTAATTTCAACATTTGCTAATATATTATAAAAAAATATATATCTGTTGACATTATTTAATGTACCTGAGCTGACATTAAAAAAATAATGTTAACAAAGATTAATAAATAATGTAAAAGAAAAATATTTTTTGTTAATTTTAGTTAATGTATTAACTAATAGGACCTTATTGTAAGTGTTACCAATTAGTTTTGTATCAGGATTTTGGAGTGAATTAAAAACTTTTTTTTTAGAATGGCTGTCTGGAAAATAAGGAAAAAGTTGGGGTAATTGAGAATTTTAAAAGGACATTATCAAGGAAAGAGAAGAGTAAAAAGAAAGAGATGAAAAACGAGGTTTCTCGCAGTCACATGTTGAAAAACGATGTCTCTGAAAGTAAAAGGTAGGAAATCTTTTTTTTTGTTGACCATAGCATGACAATCTTAACGGAAAAGATTTTTGTTCCTAGAAGCATTTGTGATAAATGTTTGAGGTGGAGTGGTATTACTTAAAAATTACACTTATCATAAAGCTATAGTACATAAAAACCTAATTTGTTTATTGTGACTTGAACTGTTTAAACTATAAAAAGAAAAGATCAGACATCTTATTGAGTGTGTGCAAATATCCATATTATAGCAAAGGTTTTGTAGACACCAGTGAAAATGTCACAACCTTTATGTTACTTTAATGTGATCAATTGGTTGAACCCTGAAAAGCTAGTGAATTTAATGGGTGGTTCAGGATTTTGGACATCGGACCTAATTTCCAAGTTAGTCTGGGTGTTATCAACAGTTTTACCCACTCCACAGTACACTAAAAGCAAATATTATAATTATAACGCCAGACTATCGATGTAAATGTTTGTTGAGAGAATAATGTTAGAAATCAAACTACAATTGCATCTCAATGATTGCATTACATTTACAGGAACTAGTTTCTCAGTAGCAGCGTAATTTTACTTTGCTCCGGTTAGTAGTACTGCGCCTAAAAGAAAACATAGAACAGAAGCGCACTACAGTCGGGACGTCTAGCTAGCCAGTAGTAGCCTTGAACAACGATATTGAAACATTCGATTGTAAACGAAGGAATTGGCAACATGGTGATATACTCTGCTTCTGTAGTGATGAGTGTCAGCGGCAGGTAAATACACTTGCGTGATTGTCATGTGGACCGGCTGTCTTGGTTGCCTAGGTAACTTAATATCACTCCGTCGCTGCTGTAGACTGTGCTAATAAATACAGGGAACAAAGTATAACTATTGCAATGCGATGAAAGGGTAGTTTGAATTCTAACATTATTCTCTCAACAAACATTTACATCGATAGTCTGGCGTTATAATTATAATATTTGCTTTTGGTGTACTGTGGAGTGGGTAAAACTGTTTTTAATGGCAGGCTAGCAGATACCGTTGATTCGCGCTAGCCTAGCAGCGGCGAACTATGCAATTAGAAGGATTTAAATTTATTAAAACTGTCTCCGCTGATAAATAACACCCAGGCTAACTTGGAAATGAGGTCCGATGTCCAAAATCCTGAACAACCCCTTTAATGAATAATAAAAAATGTATATTAGACAAATATACAAAACACTTTGTGGACGAAAAATATTCTCAAAAACCCTTATTACCAGCAAATATTATTTAAAAGCTAAATTTATATTTAGGTGTCTGTGCCTATAATAAAACTTAATATAATACATTAACAATATAATTAAAATGTCACCTTAAGATGCTTAAACGTTATAGGTCAAGGTGATATAAAATCATAAGTGTTTATAAATTCTATCAACTGTTTGGTGTTTTTTTTATGTTTGCCATTTGCTGAAATCAGTAAATCCTTCCAAACTCTGTTTTAATCATATCACTGTTAAAGCAACATTCATTATCCCAAAAAAATATGGTATATTTTCCCTTTTCATTACAGCAAAACACAAGACTACTTGAAAGTGAAATGGAATCTCCCAATCAGCATTTATTTAAAGGAAAAAGGTACATTTGTTTATCCTGGCACAATAAAATAACTCAGTCTGCACAAATACACAATTCTCTGTATGTTCTTAGGTCATTTGCGGTTTACGTCATTGATTTCTGTTTCAGAGGAGGATTCTTTCTTGTGTGCTGTTATAAATGACATCAACAGCTCCACGATTCACTTTAAGCTCTCACCTGCATATGTGTTTTATCTGGTTGGGCGATTTTTAACCAGCCAACCCGGGCAGAGAAATAAACCTCACCAACAGACTGAACAGAGACTCTGCATTATATTTGACAAGATTGTGAGCTTGATTCAAGACATCATTGAGGTAGATTCAAATCTATTATTAAAAATGTACTGTATGATGTACTCCATGACTTCAAGATCAAATTCCCTGATAACTTCAGTGATTGTGTCTGTGTTTCCCGTTTAGAAACAGAGGAACATCGCAGTGGCTCTTGCCTTCTGGTTAGCCAATGCATCTGAGCTCCTGAACTTTGTCAGACAGGACAGAGATCTGTGTCCCATCACACTCCAGGCTCAAAACACTCTTGCTCAACTTGTGCAACAGGCTTTCATGTATGATAAAAGTGTGATTGCATTGTGATGTTTGCAGCGAGGGCGATGTATTTTGACCGTTTAATTAAGCGTTAATGTTTCCTCAGGTACCTGTCACATCGGCTTCAGGTTGATCTTGAAAACCACTTGCCTGCATTCTTTGCTGATGTAAAAAAGGAAACAGCTCACGCAACAGAAATGGGTAGGCCTACATTCTTATTTATCTCTTTTTTCCAATGCAGTTTAATTCAAGTTTATCTGTATAACGCATTTCACAATACATATGCATTTTCTGTTAAGCTGCTTTTGAAACATACAATCAGAAAGTATTGTGGTTAGTTAACAACATGTTATTCAGTTAGCAGATGCAAGAAACAGGTTAGGAAATGAAACAACAGGGCAATATTTGACAGTTTTGTATGTCGATGTTTGCGTCATCTGAAATCGTCACAAAATTTCTTCGGTGTTTTCAGTACAACCTTTCACATAGACTGCTGTGGCATATTTTGAATGCATTGTGTCCATATCAATCTATAATTGTGGTGTCATCTAATTCAGAATTACCCACCATTAATTGTGAAAACAATTCGGTAGATCACTTTGCATGTCAGTCAAATGGATCAGATTTTGTATGTTGCAAGTTTGGATCCACCCAGCTATCAAAAATATGTTCCAAGAATGTTTTGCTAATGTTTCCATTAAAGTTATGAAATGTTATTTCTAAATTTCCAGTCAAAGCATGCTATTCTTTAAGTTATTTAGTTATTTATTAGTTATTTATTCCTGTTTCTTATTTATGTTTTAAATGTTTTTTTTTATGTGAATGTTAGAGAAAGTGTTTTCTCTATTTTATTATTTTGCAAGTATTATGGGTATTATAAGTATTGAATGTTCTCTGAACCATCTACAATAAGTAGCAAGTAGTAACATTTAAAAACTTTAGACTAAAGTCCAACTAAAATGTTTCCAAAAAACATTCCATAAATTATGTATTGGAAGAACTGGAAGACTGAGAAAGTTCTGAGAATGTTCCCTGTTAGCTGAGTACAGGTTCAGAGCCCACAAATGATGCTCGGTCAACTTTTAGCATTGTGTAGCTGAGCAAAAAAGATGATAAAACATCTGGATTAAAGATGGTTGTGTACTGTAGCAAATAAACATTTTGTTCTGTTCTGAATTTGTTTTTTAGAAGGAGTCTTGAACATTCTCATAAAGACCATGAGTTTGCTCCGAAGGTGTCGGGTCAACCCTGCTCTGAGCATCCAGCTCTTTTCTCAACTTTTTCACTTCATGGGGGCCTGGATCTTGAACCAGTTCACTGCACCGGGATCAAAGCTGTGCTCGAACTACTGGGGAAAAACTCTACGGCAGCGTCTGAGACACATAGAGGCCTGGGCAGAAAGACAAGGGCTGGAGCTGGCTGTTGACTGCCACCTCAGTCGTATAATCCAGGTAGCGTATCTGAAAAAAATGATGAGAAATATAAAACTTAAAATGATGTACACTCTTAAAAATAAAGGTTATTTATTGGCATCTATGGTTGTGTGAAGTACGTTTAACATCATTGGGACCTTTCCCAGGTTCTTTATACAGGGTTTTTTTCCCCACATAACAGTGATACCATCAAATAATCATTTTTAGTTCCCCTAAGAACCTTTCAGTAAACTGTTATTCAAAGAAACGTCTCGGTTACGTATGTAACCCTAGTTCCCTGAGTAGGGAACGGAGACGTTACGTCGGATGACGACGAATGGGGTTTCGCTTAGAAAGCCTATCAGCTTCGAGTATTACAAAACGAGCCTATGGCAAAGAAATGCCATGGGTCTGCGGAATTTGCATGACGTAACTCCGCCCCACCTCGTGGGTATAAAAGGAGGAAGTCCGCAACAGCATTTTATGTTTCTTCGCTGAGGAGCCAAGACTGAGCTCAGGCGATCCCCGCGGTACAGCGGAAAGTGGCAGGCAGACTAACGTCTCCGTTCCCTACTCAGGGAACGAGGGTTACATACGTAACCGAGACGTTCCCTTTCGTTGTCACTCCGAGTTACGTCGGATGACGACGAATGGGGTTACCAGTCTAATCACGCCACCTTCTCAGCTGTCTTCCAGTGCCCTGCGTAAATCGAGATCCCTGTCATAGACTGGACGAAGGACTCCATTTAACACAGGAATACCAAAGTACACTGGGAAGCATATCCCAAGCTAGGGGACGTATGCAAATAATGCCAACCCAGAGGGGGGGGACTTAGAGAATACACATATGACCCGAAGGATGCATATGGGAAACACTGGGGTGTCCAGCCGCAGGTGGAATATTTCAACCCCAGGGGTGGCAAGGTGGCTTGCCAAGGGAAAGACACATGCTCAGAGAGGCTTACAGTGGAATACACATGTGGGGGTCGCTCAGGGGAGGGACCATGCACACGGGAGGCACCTAGCCGACGCGCAGGCAAGAGACACTGGCGCCGACGTCAGGAGTGCTGGAGGAACTCAGGGCTTTCGGGGAAGCTCACCTGAGGAGAATATCGCACGTATCCAGTCCGTGGAGTGGAATGGCGAGCAAACGAAGACACCTGAGCGGGTCCGGTACTAGCTAGTTGAAGCGAGTACATGAGAGGACACTGGCTCCACTCGGAGATTATAGAATCTGGCGAATGTGTTAGGTGTCGCCCAGCCTGCAGCTCTGCAGATGTCTGTTAGCGAGGCGCCATGCGCTAGAGCCCAAGAGGATGCCACACTCCGGGTGGAGTGGGCCGTCACACCAAGGGGGCACGGTCGACCTTGCTGCTGGTATGCCAAGGCAATGGCGTCCACTATCCAGTGAGACAACCTTTGCTTGGAGAGAGCGTTTCCCTTCAGCTTCCCACCATAACAAACAAAGAGCAGGTCTGAGGTCCTGAAACACTGCGTCCTGTCTACATAGGCGCGAAGAGCGCGTACTGGACAGAGCAGTGCCAAGGCTGGGTCTGCCTCCTCCGGGGGCAGCGCTTGCAGGTTCACCACCTGGTCCCGAAAGGGAGTGGTAGGAACCTTGGGCACATATCCGGGCCGGGGTCTCAGGATCACGTGAGAGAAAGCCGGTCCGAATTCCAGGCACGCTTCGTCGACGGAGAATGCGTGCAGGTCCCCTACCCTCTTGATGGAGGCCAGTGCAACCAGGAGCGCTGTCTTCATTGACAGGAACTTAAGCTCGACTGACTGCAGGGGCTCAAAGGGAGCACTCTTCAGGGCAGTTAGAACCACTGAGAGGTCCCAAGAGGGAACGAGAGGAGGGCGAGGAGGATTTAGTCTCTTCGCTCCTCTCAGGAACCTGATGACCAGGTCATGCTTCCCTACCGACTTACCTTCGACTAGGTCATGGTGTGCGGCAATGGCGGCAACATAGACCTTAAGGGTGGAGGGAGACAGCCTTCGCTCCAACCCTTGCTGAAGGAAGGAAAGCACAACGCTGATCGAGCATCTCCGGGGGTCTTCTCGGTGAGAAGAGCACCAGTCGACGAAGAGGTTCCACTTCAACGCATAGACGTGTCTCGTGGACGACGCTCTAGCGGAAGTGATGGTAGCCGCCACCGCTGGTGGAAGGGTACACAAACCTACCTCGAGCCGTCCAGGAGCCACACGTGGAGGCTCCAGAGATCGGGGCGAGGGTGCCACAGAGTGCCCCGTCCCTGAGAAAGAAGGTCCTTCCTCAGAGGAATGGGACAGGGAGGTGCTGTCGCGAGGAGTACAAGTTCGGGGAACCAGGTCCGGTTGGGCCAATACGGCGCGACCAGAATGAACTGCTCCTCGTCCTCCCTGACCTTGCGCAAGGTCTGCGCAAGAAGGCTCGCTGGGGGAAACGCATATTTGCGGCCCGGCGGCCAGCTGTGCGCCAGTGCATCCGTGCCGAGCGTGCCCTCGGTCAGGGAAAAATACAGGGCGCAATGGGTCGAGTCGTGAGAGGCAAACAGATCTATCTGTGCGTCCCCGAACTGGTCCCAAATCAGCTGAACCGACTGGGGATGGAGTCGCCATTCTCCAGGAAGGGGCTGAAGCCGTGAGAGCTCGTCGGCTGCACAGTTCAGGGCTCCGGGAATGAAAATGGCTCGAAGCGACCTCAGATGCTTCTGACTCCATAGGAGGAGGTGGCGGGCGAGTTGTGACATACGGCGGGAGCGTAGACCACCTTGATGGTTGATGTACGCTACAGTAGCGGTATTGTCTGAGCGGACTAGTACGTGTTGACCCCTGAGCAACGCGCAGAAGCGGTGCAGGGCAAGGCGTACTGCCAACAACTCGAGGCAATTGACATGCCATAGCCGCTGGGGTCCTGTCCAGGAGCCCGCAGCAGCATGTCCATTGCACATGGCGCCCCAGCCCGTGGTGGAGGCATCTGTGGAGACCACAACATGCCGGGAAGCTCGTTCCAGGGGGACACCCGCCCTGAGAAAACTGAGGTTCGACCACGGGGTGAGGAACTGACGGCAGGTCGGAGTAACTGGTACTCGGAGCGTGCCTTGTTGCCATGCCCACCTCGGGACTCGGTCGCGAAGCCAAAGCTGAAGCAGTCTCATATGAAGCAATCCGAGTGGCTTGACCGCGGCTGCAGATGCCATATGCCCCAGGAGCCTCTGAAAATGTTTCAGTGGAACCGCACTCTTGCTCTTGAGATGTCTCAGGCAAGTCAGCAGTGACTGCGCGCGCTCGCTCGTAAGCTGCGCGGACATGGCGACCGAGTCGATGTCCATACCGAGAAAAGAGATCCTCTGCACGGGGCAAAGTTTGCTCTTCTCCCAGTTGACCCGAAGGCCCAGACGAGCTAGGTGCCGGAGCACTAGGTCCCTGTGTTCGCAAACCTGATCTCGAGAGTGAGCTAGGATCAGCCAGTCGTCGATATAACTCAGGATGCGAACCCCGTGTTCCCGAAGGGGAACAAGGGCAGCCTCGACGACCTTCGTGAAGGTGCGAGGAGACAGGGCTTGCCCGAAAGGGAGAACCGCGTACTGGTATGCCTGCCCCTCGAAAGCAAACTGTAGGAACGGTCTGTGTCGAGGAAGAATGGAGACATGAAAGTAGGCGTCCTTCAGGTCGATCGCTGCAAACCAATCCTGGGGCCGCACGCATTCGAGAACGCGTTTGGCGGTGAGCATCTTGAACGGCAGCCTGTGAAGGGAGCGGTTCAGCACGCGCAAGTCCAGGATTGGCCGTAACCCACCGGTTTTCTTGGGGACAATGAAGTAGGGGCTGTAGAACCCGGACCTCATCTCGGCTGGAGGGACAGTCTCGATTGCACCCTTCGCCAGCAGGGTGGCAATCTCTGCTCTCATGACGGGGGCATTGCCACCGACCAAAGAGGAGCGGACTCCCCTGAAGCGGGGAGGAGACCGTGCGAACTGAATCGCAAGCCGAGCCTGACGGAGCGCGCGATCCAGCGGGACAGACGGGGAAGCTCTAGCCAGGTTCCCAGGAACTGAACCGGCGGGATCACGCGACGACAGGCGTCCCCCCGGAGGGGCAGCGAAGCGGAGTAACTGGCCCAGACGTGGACGGCATAGCGGCCCGGTGTGGGGGCACAGTTAGCAACCGCGCCCTGGCAGAGGGGGCCAGGGGAGGACCAGGCTGGTCGTCCCGCGGGGGCCTGCTCTGCCAGGGGTCTGGCGACAGAGGGGGACAGGGGCGAAGCGGTCCGTGGACGGCACGCCGTGTCAACGACCTCTGGGACAGAGGGGGACGAGGAGAGCACGGCTAGAGGGCGGCGCTCTGTGTCGTCCGAGAACTCTGTGTGCTCAGAGACGGGAGAGTCAGTTCTTTGCGAATAAGGAATTTTTCCCCGGCCCTCCACCGGGGAAAGGAGTGGTCCTGCTCCCAACTCCTGGAAAGAACTGAGTCCCATCTCCATCTCTGTGGCGTCCGGGGAGCGTACGGCCACTTTCGTCGCTCGGAGAGCAAGGTTAGTGGCGGCGCGCAGCTCAGTGAAGATCCCTGGGTCAGTCCCGCCCTCGTGCAGGTCCATGAGCATCTGGGTCAGGTAGACCAGCAGAATGACCATGGCACGCAGTGAGGCGGCCGCCAGTCCCGTGGCACTATAGGATCTCGCCACAAGCGTAGACGAAAAACTACAGGCCACGGACGGGTGCTTAGGATTGCGCCGAGAAGAAGCACTCTGAGGACACATAGCATCGCAACAGAGCGTTCAGCCGGGGGAACCCCAGTGTACCCACGGGCAGCGGCCCCATCGAGGGGAGGAAAGGCGGATGAGATCAGCGAATGGCCCCTGATCTCATCATGCACGTCCGGGAAGAACGGTATTGGGGTTTGCCGTGGACGAGGGTCGGCGGCCTCACCCAAAAACCAATCGTCCCGGGAAAGCATGGCCGTCATCTCCGGATCAGACTCGACGAGTCGTCACTTCCAGGAAAATCAAACCCACCTAGTGAAGCTGCTACAAACATAATATCATCCTCTGTAGCTTCAAATGAAACACACGGGCCACCAGAGGGTAGACCCGTGGGAATCACCTGTTCACTAGCGGGCACCGTCATTGAAGAGGGGGGCTGGGGTCGCGGACACATAGTCGGCGCCTTGTTCCAGACCGAAACCCTCAGGTCACCCTGGCCACCAGCCGAAGATCGGGGGGTGGATGAGGGGACTCTAACTCATGTGAGTTCACCGAGTCTCGACCTTAATGACGCGATGATCATGTTTCCATGGAGAAAACATGAGTCATTCACGAGCGCTGCTCTAGCATGATCAAGCCCAAACATACTAGACAACGCTCGTGCCCATCAGAGTCCGATACCAAGCTGCCGCACCATTCATTTTTTTTTTTTTTTTTTTGAAATGCACGGGCGAGCCGTCTTTAAAAAGACGTGCCGCGTGCAAGCTCTTTTAGTGAGAGAAAACTCAAGTGTTGAAGCACCCGGGGAGACACGCACCGACTGGCAGACCACTGCAACAGATCAGCAGGAAGCACGCGCTCGCCGTAGATCGCCGTCACACCAACACTCGAGGTACTCGTTTGTAAAGCTGACAATTCAGAGATGGCTTGTGGAGAGAAGAATACACTTGGCTCCGAAGCGAAAACATAAACTGCTGTTGCGGACTTCCTCCTTTTATACCCACGAGGTGGGGCGGAGTTACGTCATGCAAATTCCGCAGACCCATGGCATTTCTTTGCCATAGGCTCGTTTTGTAATACTCGAAGCTGATAGGCTTTCTAAGCGAAACCCCATTCGTCGTCATCCGACGTAACTCGGAGTGACAACGAAAGGGAACCATTATTTTCTTAGTGTGAAGAGCATTTTAATATTCTAAAGGGCATTTTTCCCAATAGAACATTTTGTTCAATAAATAGGTTCCATGGATGATAAAGGTTCTTCATGGAACCATCAATTCCAATCAAGAACCTTTGTTTTTAAGAGTGTAGTAGAAACAGTTTCTTTAGATTACACAGCCCTATACTTTGAAAAAAAATGATGATGATAATTTGATGATGCTGAGTTCAATAATATCAATAAAAACTTTCTACCATGTACATTTTTTTTTTTCTAAATAGGAATGAAGATTTTTCAAATTACATATAAATATAATTTGAATAAGCCTTAATGCAATCAAATGTCCAAAGTTTTGAAAAAAGTATTCAAATATATAATTTAGCTTACAATCTGCAAAGGAATTGAAAAAAAAAGTTCATTTAATGTCAAAGAACTTTACATAAACACAATGTAATTTTTTTTCACCTTACAAAATAATGGTTGTCGAAAGCAAAAATGCTACAAAAATCTTTTTTTGAGAAAGCATTACTGTATGTTCTAGAGCAAAACAGCCACTATTTTTCGAATCAGCACCCCAAAATTAGTAAGAAACAATTATTGGATTTCATTCAGAATCAAATATGACAGGGCAGTGTTATTAAAATGTTCTTCACATTCACACTAAAAATAAAAATGGTCCTTTTAAACTTACTCACACTTAATGAATTAGTTAAAGATTACTTATCCTGATGTTGTTCAAATGCCATATGCCCTTCTTTCATTTATGGACCACAAAAGGATAATGTTTTTAAAAAGTCTTACAAAAGCGCACATCGTGCAGCCGTACACAGACCAACGGCAAAGGTCAAGAATTTGGTTAAATAATACATTACATTTTGGTTTGTTTTTCACCAAACCCTATTATATACCCCCCAGAACACTTGGAATATACAGCACGTGTCTCATGAGACCATTCTGTGATACTTCTGCATCTTAAAAAAAAAAAAAAAAAAAAACCTTGAAGCTGGTCACTTTTCACTGCCATATATGGATGAGCACAAGCGGGAAATTTTTTAAAAATTCTCATTTTGTGGTCCATAAAAGAAAGAAGGGCACACAGCATTAGAACAACACCACAGTGTGTAAATTATGACTTAATGTTCATTTTAGTATGACCTATCCCATTAAAAACTGTTCGCGAAAAGGTTCTATTGGGAACTAAAAATGGTTCATGTTAAGGCTGCGAAACCCCCCTTTTGGAACCTTTACTTTGAGGAGTGTTTTTTTTTAACAATATTATTTAAATCTTTATCACCATCAAAAGATCTGACCCCTCCGGTTTATGATAGTTATTTCCTTAAAAATGCTGCTTCTCCTCAGGCGACGATGCTCCTGACCATGACTTCTTACTCCACACGCGATGCCCTGATGATTCAGTCCACATGTTACAAGCTGAACTCCCTACAGCTAAGAGCACTGATCAGCAAATATCACTACGCCCCAAATCAACCCCACTTTCCACCCGTAAGTGATGGAAAATGATAACTCACACAAAAATCAAAACAGCTATGCATAATTGTTCTGATGTCCCACTGGAAGGTGATGTCTACATAGAGTTTGTCATTCATAGGCACTGATAGAGCGCGTGGCTGCCTTGGCGGAGACCACAACAGACGTTCTGAGAAGAGAGGGAGGAGAAATCCGACTGGAAGAGGAACTAGAGCTTCACCTGCCTTTCCTGCTGCCCGAGGACGGGTATTCATGTGATTCCATGCGTGGCATTCCCAAGGGATTTCAGGAGTTTTTAGAGCCCATCTGTCGCAAAGGTACTATTCAAGACAAGTACCTTTATTTATATAGCGCTTTATACAATACAGATTCTTTCAAAGCTGCTTGACAGCGATAAATGGGAAAATAAGGATTAATGATGCAAACTGAGTTCAATTCTACTAGCAGCTTCTAAAAAGACAATACTGTAATTATTCTGTTAAGGACAGGTCAGTGTTTGATTCAGTTCAGTTCATCTGTGTAAAGTTCATCAATTTAAATGAGTTCATTTCAAATCAAAGCAGCTCTGCAGGAAACAGTGATGTCATCATCAAGCTCAATTTAGTTCAAGTTTACTTCTCATCGAATGGTGTCGGTGCAGTCAAATCGATAATATTGCTAAATCTTTAAAAGGATAATTCACCCAAAAATAACACATTTTGTCATCATTTACTCACATTCATGTAGTTTAGTAGTCTTAGTTAATGTTAATTTCAACATTTACTAATACATTTTTTTTTAATGCAAAAGTTGTGTATGTTCATTTTGGTAATAATGCACTGTCAACTACCAAACAAACAATAAACATTTGTATTTTTAGCTAATGTAAACTAATGTTAATAAATGCCACAAGAAATCACAAGAATATCACTCATTCATTGTTACTTTATATTAGATATTGCATTAACAAATGAGACCTTATTGTAAAGTGTTACCATCATTTTATAGCAATATAATATCAGAACTTATTTTTACAACAATCTGTGATATAAGATTAAGATCTTAACATATAGAGATTTTAGATCTTCAGATACTGTATGTCCACACTGATATTTGCAGAAAAACATATAATAATGGCATTGTAAAGCTTTTAATTTATCATTAAGATAAACATTTAAGATAAACAAACAAACATGGCCATCCCTCTATGGCCATTCCACCAAGCTGCAGCTTCCCATCAGCAGCTTGGCCAAGGAATTCAAAGTCACACGTGCCCGGGAGGTCTTGATGTATCGAGATTCCTCCGATGCCAAAGTCTCCTCAGCTGGAATCTGCGTTAAGACGGGAAGGAAGTGGAAGGCACAGGAAGCGGTGGACAGAGCGGAGGCTCGGCTGAGGCATGGTGTCTTAGTTGGCAACGTGGCGGTGGCTCGTGCAGGCCTGGGCAGTTTCCCTAAGCCACGTTATGACAAAGCAAGAGGGAGGGAGAAGCGTCAGTTGGTGCAGGACGAGGTGCGGGCAGAAGTGGAGGAGGACCACCTGACCAAGATGGTCGGTATGCAACAGCAAGGCGCCTGGACTAGGTGGGAGAACGCCGAGCAGCGCAAGATCACCTGGGCAGAGTTGTGGAACTCTGAACCATGGCGCATCAAGTTCCTGATCAGTTCGGTGAACGATCTTCTACCTAGCCCATCCAACCTACACCGCTGGGGTCTGGTAGACTCACCAACATGTCAACTGTGCCAAAGGAGTGGCTCACTGGAGCATATCCTCAGCTGCTGTCCAAAGGCTTTGGGGGATGGGCTGTATCGCTGGCGACATGATCAGGACCTCAGGGCTCTTGTAGATACTATCACCGCAGCAATTCAGAGTAGTGAGAGTCAGCATCCCTCCAAGCAATTCATCTCCTTTGTCAGAGCTGGGGAGAAGGCACATCAGCAGCCATGCTCCCCAGGTGGGATCCTCGCCAATGCAAGAGACTGGCACCTTCAAGTGGACCTTGGAAGGCAGCTCAAGTTCCCAAATCACATCGCGGCCACTTCACTCCGCCCAGACGTGGTGATTACATCGGAGTCGACCAGGCAGGTGGTCATAGTGGAGCTTACTGTCCCCTGGGAAGACAGATTGGAGGAGGCAAATGTGCGCAAGAGAGCCAAGTACGCGGAGTTGGTGGAGGAGTGCAGAAGCAGCGGCTGGAAAGCACGCAGTGAGCCAGTCGAGGTCGGTTGCCGGGGCTTCGCAGGACAGTCGTTGCCCCGAACACTTAAAATCCTTGGAGTTAAAGGACAACTGTGCAGGCGAGCCATAAAGAACAACTCTGAGGCTGCCGAAAAAGCCTCACTATGGCTGTGGATACGGAGAGGGGTTGCGTGGAGTAGCACGCCACTTGGACACAGGCCGGGGACTGATCACCCCCGGTAGGGTCGCCCGGGCGATGGTGTCTGTCTATTAAAGACCCGAAACACCTTTTGACCCCGAATAGTTTAAGTCTTGTGAAGAGAAACAACCACTTTATATGATGAACAGATTTAATTTAGGCTTTTATTTACATGTAAACATAGCGTGCATATATGGCAAATATGTTAAATACTCGTGCGTGCTACAACAAACCTCTCTGGTTTGCATGTTTGAGCTTACGTGTTGTGCCCTATGTGTCAATCAAGGTTTGGTTACCTGGACTTTTAATGGAGGGACAGAAATATTTCAGGTTTCTTTAAAAAAAAATTAAATTAGTGTTTCAAAGATTAAGCAAAGACAGGTTTGGAACGACATGAGGGTGAGTAAATGATGACAGAATTTTCATTTTTGGGTGAAATATCCCTTTAAATGTTCCTCTTGTGATAGTGTAAAGTCAATACATAAACTTAAAATCAATGGTTAAAAATACATACTTATCAAAAACTGATGAACTTGCAACTTTTCTAGGTCTCTGCAAATTGGTTTCTCATTCCATCTGTTTTGGGACTTGGACCATTTTCTTTGGCTTGTCAGATTGTTCCACAGAGTGTTCAACTAGGGTATGTTGCTCATTTACAGATATAGCATAAATGAAAGTAAACAATTCCTAACAATTGCAAATATTTGATGAGGTGGTAATGAACTTCGTGCTTATCCATCAAGCACATCTGGACTTTGGAGGAGCTGTTGCTGCATTTAACTGTTATTCAGTTTACGCTCACCTAAAGATTTTCTGCATTAATTCTGAAACACTCTTTATATATGTTATTTTATCAATATTAGAAACCTGATCCAGTGAAAATAACTCTAAAGAAACCTTTGCATGGTGGAATGGGAGTGAGCATTGTAGCCGCCAAGGTAAGACTAAGTTCAATTATTTTGTTGCAATTTACTATACGGTTTCATTTGTTAACATTAGTTAACTACATTAGTTAACAGTTGTGTCTGTAAACATTGGTTAATGCACTGTCAACTAACAAAACAATAAACAGCTGTATTTTTTTTACATTAAAGGGTTAGTTCACCCAAAAATTTAAATTCTGTCTCTAATTTCTCACCCTTATGTCATTCCAAATATGTAAGACTTTCGTTTATCTTCAGAACACAAATTAATATCTTTTTGAGGATCTTTCCCTCCATTGACAGCTACACAACTATTACTTTGATGCTTTAGAACGTTCATAAAGAGATCGTAAAAATAATCCATATGAATTGAGCAGGTTAGTCCTAATTTTCTGAAGAAACTCGAGCGCTTTATATGATGAACAGATTTAATTTAGGCTTTTATTTCACATATTAACATTGATCAGCGAACATAAACAGAAGCTCAACCGAACCTGCTTGATGTGCCAGATCAAACCTCTCGCTGAAACTCAAACGTGCTGCGGAACAAGAATGAACGTCATTGGTTCTCGCACGTCAAGCGAACATGCTTGAGCTTCCATTTACAGTATCACAACTGATGTGTGAGTTGATGAATGTTATATGTGAATAAAAGCCTAAATTCAATCTGTTCATCATATAAAGCGATCGAGTCTCTTCAGAAAATTAGGTCTAACCTGCTCAATTAATTTGGATGCGTTTTACAATCTCTTTATGAACTTGTGGTAATTGCGTAGCTGTCTATAGTATGGAGGAACAGAAAGTTCTCAGATTTCATCAAAAATATCTTAATTTGTGTTCCGTATAACATATATATATATATATATATATATATATATATCCTACAGGGGGCTGGACAGGAGAAGCTTGGCATTTTTATCAAATCTGTCGTCCAGGGAGGAGCAGCAAATGTGGTCAGTATTGTTGTGCAAAAAAAAAAGCATGAGCCATAAATGTGCCTATTTGCATCATATTATTTACTATTGAGTTTTGATGAAGGATGGCAGACTGAACCCAGGAGATCAGTTACTGAGTGTGGATGGCAAAAGTCTCATGGGAGTGTCACAGGAAAGGTGAAATAATCAGAATATTACTTAATTATTCAGTGTTATTTAAGACTCTTATGCGTGTATGACAAGGCATGATAATACACATTTGGAAGTGAAAACTGATTTAATAATGATCCTTTTCAGGGCTGCAGAGATAATAATGCACACTGGATCAGTTGTAACACTGGAAACTCTCAAGTCAGCAGCTGTATACTACGGTTTTGAGGGAGTATTTACCCAGCCGCCACAAACAACATCTAAAGGTAGTAAAATATTATGCACATTTAATTACTATGATTATGCATGAACCATTTGAAACAATTAAATTAAAAATCAGTCATGTGAGAGCAATGTTTGTACAGCCAATATATAATCTATGGCTTTTGAATATATGCGTGCTTTTGTTTCATGTTTGTTAGATCATGATAATGGTGGACAGTCAAAGGAGAAGTCCAGTGTCTCTGATCTCTGTGACAGTGCCGAACCATCAGATTCTGGTCCATCAAGACCACCAGTAACCTTTAGAAACCAGCACTCAATCAGCAAAGCAAACACAAAACAAAACCAGAAATTGCTCAAGAAGAAATTGGAGTATCGTTCAAATCCCAACCTGACATGTGGGTGTTTATATTTGCACATCATTTTTTTTTTTTTTTTTAGTTGTTAAGCTCTATTTCTGTATCTGTCAGATATGCCTGTTGATCCAGTTCTCCATGAAAAGATAATGCTATCTTTATCCACTGACAATTTAATGGATTCTGTGAGTATCAATGATATACTATTTGATAGCCTATACTATTATAGTTTATTATTTTGAATGGGATTTGGGATATATATATATATATTCAGGTGGCGGCATCCTTATATATGTATGTATACATTTATTTTATTTCAAATAATATTTTCATAGTATTGGTGTGAGTTTTAGTTAATGATGATAACCCTGGTACAGATACATTTTTGCTCTTTTGACCTCACTATCTCATCTAATATATTTCTATATCTCACCCCAGGTGAAACCCAGAAACACTCTTTTAAACACAGAAACTTATCACAGAGAATATCTGACCCTGCCAGCATCCAAACTGCACCGCAATAAAGCACCCGGAACCACAGAAAAACCTCAGCATTTTTCTGCATTCTCCAGGGATCTGCAAAAGATCAACATTATGGTATTTGTGTGTTGCACTTTTATTGCCATGTTTGATATTTGTGCTTCCATAATCTTTTCATCAGAAGCAAAATAACTTTGCAGATAGAGGAGACCGGGGCTAGTTGTGTGACACACACACACACACACACACACACACACACACACACACACACACACACACACACACACACACACACACACACACGGGGACTTTCCATAGACAAAATGATTTTTTAATACTGTACAAACTGTATATTCTATCTTCTTACTCTGATCCTACCCCTAAACCAACCCATCACAGAAAACTTTCTGCATTTGTACATTTTCAAAAAATATTACTTAGTATGATTTATAAGCTGTTTTCCTCGTGGGGACCAAAACGCGTCTCCACAAGGACAAGGATTTTTTCAAATTGCAATTTTCTGGGGACACTTTGTCCCCATAAGGTAGGGAATACCTGAACCACACACACACACACACACACACACACACACACACACACACACACACACACACACACACACACACACACACACACACTCACACACACTCACACACACAGAGACACACACACACATTTGTTTCACTATATTGAGAACATGGCATAGACTTCCATTGATTTTTTTCCATTGACCCAAACCCCTGCCTCTAAACCGAAACCTACCCATCACAGAAACATGTGCAAAACGCTAGATTTAAATAAAAACATGTTTGGCCGATTTATAAGCGTAAAATGTGTTTACTAGTCAGTTGTCATAATATTTCACTACATAAGTGAGGACATTTGGCCCTTACACGTATAGTTATATAAGTAAGTAACTTTATATTATAAATGACTACAACTGAAAAAGTTTTACATTTTATTATTGTGTTTGTGTGTGTCTCTCTCTCTCTCTCTCTCTCTCTCTATCTATCTCTCTACACAAATTCAAATTCTATTGCACCCACATTCACAAATAATAACTGTTCAATCTCACAGAAACAGGCACATTCTCAAGACAATCTTTGGAGTGTAGAAAAAGGACGCACTCTTGTGGACAGATCAAGATACTTGAAGAAACAGCAAGAACTGAGCAAATGGAACAGCCTTACAACCATAAGCCCAATCGATTCCAGCTTGTCCAGCATGGGACACAAAAATGGACTCTGGAAGATCCCGACAACCACCCAGTCTGTCCCTCTATCGCAGCCGAAACGTATGGACGTCTCCTACTCGCCACAAGCCAACAGTCTTTCCTTTAGCACATTCCGTCAGCCTGCGGAAACCCCAAAAATGTCTCCAGCAAACCATCAGTATCAACATCAACATCAGAGCAATGCATCACTATCTCAAAGACCACAGCAGGTACTCAAGAAAAAAACTGTTGTCTTCCACTCATCTGTGAAGACATCCCAGAATAACACAGCCTCAGAACGTTTAAGTGCTAATCTTGAGCAGAAAGCGGTCGGGAAGACTAGTAAACTCGCTACTACAGACCTGCTGGGACAGGAAGTGCAGCAGCTGCAGGCCAAAGTGTGGCGCACCCTGGAGGAGAGTGAACGTCTGCGCAGACTCTCTCTAGAGCTGCAGTTCCAGAGGAGACTAGAGGAGTACCAGCACAACGGGGATGAAGATGAGGAAGAGGATGATGAGAGCCATTCCGGGGCAGAACGGAATAGGTTTCAGACAGGAAGTGATGTAGTGGTGAGTTTTACATGTGTACACTGAAACATCACAATAACAAAACAACTTAATTTACAACCAATTTTAAAATTTCTTGTTGACCACACTAGCAATATAAAACACATATCATGAAACAGAGGTATTAAAAATAACACACCACATACCAAGAGACACTTAATCACTAAAACACATTTTATTAATGTCATCCTAACTGTGAGAAGAATGAAACCGCGGCTGACCAGCAAAAGGAAGGCCATTTTTCTCAAGAGGACAGTTTGAAAGGTATTGGTCAGTATTTCAAAATCAATCACTGATTAATATTGTTTTAGACTTGATAAATTTGTCTGACATTGATTTCTGGAATTGCAGATGGAATCAAACATGAATCTATGGGATATGAAATGAAGTTTTCTTCTAGGTGAGTCTCAACTCTAAATTCATAATTCACAGCAATTCTGCTTTTTAACTCTCCAAAATAGGGGAGAGTGTCATTTTTGTTGTTTACTTTACTTTACTTACTTTATTTTATTTATAAAGCACTTTACAACTGCACCTGCAGACCAAAGTGCTGTACAATCAGCAACATAAAAACAGCAAATAACTTTAGTCACTATTTCTCAGACTGTTTATTTTAATGGTAATTTAATGACTGTTCAGTTCAATTTATCCCCGTAAAGCCTGAAATATTAAATAATAGTACAAAAAAATCGAATAGTTTGAAGTGGAACAGTTTGTTAAACCTTTTAGACAAAATATTTAACTCTTTTCCTGCCATTGACGGAATTTTCCGGTAATCTATGTTTTCAGTGCTATATACGGTAGGGGGCGCTGTTACACATCTTCTGAAAGAGTACAGAATATCCGGATCAAAACACAGGTGAAGAAGAAGCAGAATGTCTATGCTGCGTTCCAGTCCACTTTTAGACATGCACTTGCGAACTTCCCTAAGCACTTCCCCTCGGGGGAATCCCTGCCGCCATTTTGAAGTGCGTTCCACTTCGTGAAGTGGACGAGGGAAGTTTATATGGACAGACCCTCGTTCCCTCGATTTTGACCGAGGGAGCGAGTCTACTTCATATGTACACTTCAGGTAGCTCCATATACCACAATGCATCACGATTGTGACGTCACTGCAGATCTCGTCTTATCACCATTACCACAAACAACTCTATGATATATTAATTCGATTTTTTTAATATAAAACAACCCAAACACACCTATATATATTTGGATGCTGCATTAAACAAATTCTTAAATGGAAAAAAAATTGTAAATAATAAATCAACTCAATAGCTGATTCCAAGTGATCAAGGGCTTAGGACGTTCCAGTTCAGCCCATTGCAGGTTCCGCCTGAAGTGGGCACTCATGCAACGTAAGCAATGACGCACATCCGAGTGAACGAGACGGAGGGAAGTTAGCGAGTGAAGGGCATGTCAATTTTGGACTGGAACGCAGCCCTAATAGAAGAGAATTGGCACTGTCTGGTTACTTCCGGTTTCTGGACTGGCTGCAGTAACACATCACTGTCCATGCGGGGGCGCTCGCAGGCGAGTGCAGAATGAATGGGAGTCTATGGGGTTTCACCCCCAGAAATCCACTTTTCTCGGGATGTAATTTTTTGTCAAGTAATTTGAAAGTTGCATTCAAAAGGGGGGGGCTAAGATTATACACTCAGCTGAAAATTGCATTTTTAAGTTCACTTATCTGTTCTAAAAATCCGTTCAAAAATGTGATGACGTCACATAATAGCAGAATGCTAGCGTGTTTCGGCCAACAACGACCTAACCTGTAAGAAATCGAAACGACATAAGTACTCGTTCATTCGACTTTTGGACTATAATCTATATTGAACTTGCGGAATCAACAATAAAATCTACGTTAATTCAACGACAAGCAGGAGAAAGGGATACATTTAGCCGTCTAGCTCCATAGACTCCCATTCATTCTGCACTCGCCCGCGATCACCTCCAGTGGAATTCTAATGGAACTGCAACCAAGATGATACAATGGGGCTAATAGGAAGTGCAAAGGCACTCCGTAGACGGGCTCTGGCTGAATCCGAAATCGCCCCCTATACCCTCACATAGAGCACTATAGGCCTATATAGAGCACTATTTGAGGGGACAGCCATTTGTAGTGGTGTCTGAAACCATAGTGGACATTATTGAGTGCACTTATTAAATCCCACATTGCACTGCACTATCGAGTGTACAACCGATGTATGCTCAACAGCTGTCCGCAATTCGCTCACTCGTTTTTATTCACTCCTTCAAATTAACAGTATTAGTAGACTAAAGTAGGGAACAGTGAATGAGGGTTTAGGATGCCATTTGGTACAGGCCCATAGAAGCTTTGCATATGCACGTTGTAGTCTTTGGGGGGAAAAAACAACAACGTGATTTTCTCCGCTTTTTGTTCTAAATGTTGTTGTTTTTTAACCACATTCAATTGTTGATATATATATATAAAAAAAGAGGATGAATGAACAAAATGTTCTGGGGGCCATAAAAGTTTTGTGAAAATAATTTAAAAACTGGCGGTGTTTAGCAAAAATGCTGGCAGGAAATGAGTTTTAAAAAAAAGTTTGTATATCTTATATGTATCAGTATCATATGAGTATCATATTTGATACATCAGGCTTTTATGGCTTATATATTTGATAGTGAGAATATGAAACTCATACTTGAGGAAGAAAAAAAAACATTTTATTCAGAACAAAAATATGCAATCATAAATCAATGAGATCTTTATAATGGCATAATAGACTACTTGCATACAATGCATATAAATATCAGTTGTCACTTTATATCTGCCAATAATATGTCCTAGTAAAATTATATTTAAATGCTTAGTTTTATAATCAAAACTCTGTAGTTTTAAAACATATAATGCACTGCAATACAATGCTGATTGGGAGACGAACAAATACATTTTATTCAAAAGCCTGATGATGAATCATATTTGATTAATTTTAACATGATTTTTCTGAAAACTGATTTATGTGTAAACTATGTAAAATCAAGTAAACCTAAATTACTTCAGCCCAGTAATTTGTTTTGTCTTAATCTGACATGAACATTATTCTGAGATCTCAGTTCAGTTCTATCTTTATTATATCATTGACGGTTGTGTATGTCAATGTGTTTTATTGTGTTTACTTGTTCTCCAGAGGTTTTTTTTAATATGATGGACAGAACTCACAAAACAATCTGAATTTGGACATTTTAAAGTGATTATTATTCTAACATAGTCAAGTCAAGTCAAATATATTTATATAGCGCTTTTCACAATACAGATTGTATCAAAGCTGCTTCACAGTATCAATCAAAACAACTTAACAATGTTTGTTTATTACTGGAAAAAAGACATCCAAGTTTGGTAGAGCTGATCAATGGTATGATTGGTTAATTAATTTGAATATCCCCGACCCCAACTGAGCAAGCCAAAGGCAACATAGCCCATTCTAACCCTTTTTGTTTCACAAATTGTATATTTACAAGAACCTGTAATATTTCAATGCAATCAGGTGTTTTTTTATACTCTTACAGCGAAATGGATGACAAAAGCTTCAAAACACAGCGAGCCCCAGAGAATCTGACCTTTAAGGAGCGTCAGCAGCTGTTTTCTTTGGAAATCCTCACTTCAAGTAAAGTCAAAGTGTCCTGATAACAAAAGGCAAACCACTAAGATCATTATTTTTTTTCTGGAGGCTACTCGTCCATCATTCAGACAATCTGAATCTGAACAAGGCTGAATAGTTCATGATTTGTTTCCAGATCCTCCTGAACCGCATGCGAGTTTTAAAATTGTATACACATAAGGTAAACTCATATAAGATAGGTCACTTTTTCATTTCATTTACTAAAAAGGTGGCATAGTTTATCTAAATTCACCACTGCTTTTCACATAGTGGCACTATGTTATAGAAATATCCTGTAGGAATGTATTAATAGTGGAAATAGCAGGATGCCGTAGTGACTTTCATTATAGTTGGACTGCTTTATCATATTTTTCAGTGATAGCAACCTGTACAGCCTTGCCCATAAGATCAAGATCTTCAAAAATAAATACATACAATGAAAATAAATAATTCTTTATTGCTTTATATAACATTGTTCGTAAGCATCTGCATCAACATTTTCTTATTTTACACCTTATTTTGTTGATGAAACTGCACCACAATTTGTTCCTGCTCTCGGGTTTCAATAGACCCTCGGCGTATGCTTCTTATCTCATTAATGGCGTCGATTCCACTTATTTTCCTGCTCTTCACCAGGTAGCAGGCGAGCATCGTCCCCGTCCGGCCAAAACCATGCAAACAGTGCACCGCAACAGCCTGCCAAAGTCCAGTAGACAAACACAGAGGTGCTTAAAACATATTTGCAGAACACAGATGTGCATGAAGAATGTTTTACCTGTCCTCTTGCATTGGCCTCCTTCACTATGGACAAGAATGTCTTGATCTGATCAAATGTGGGGGCGCAGAAGTCGTGAATCCTGATATGATGAAGGATGAGGTCTGGACAGGTGTCGTGGTAAGGAGGTTTGCGCTCGCACAGGGTCACCAGGTGCTTGATGCCGTTGTCCAGCAGGTACTGATAGTGGGCCGTCATTCGTGGCATTGCCAGTCCTGCCACCTTACCAGGATCCACCCAGGAGAAGTTTGGAGGTTGTGCTGAAGCCATAGTTTTCTCTGTTGTGTGAGTTACATTAAAACATTGGTTAGCACTAAACAAGGCCCACTGTCGCATATATCTGCAAGATTGAGAAAAAACGTCTCATATTTACAAATCTTTCTGCTAAAGTGCTGTTTGGGCCAGTAATTATAATGAATGCAATTAATCAAACATTGCATTACCATTCTGATACATCGACTTGTATACAAGCCTGTATAATTCACTCTTTCACTACTTCTTCTGAATCAGATTCTGGTTCAAACATATATGGCTGAATTAAACAAGTATTTCCACTTGCCATTATGCCATGTTTACTACAGTAAGTTGACTGATTGGATCTCTGAGCTGGTGTGAGTGAGTGGTGGCGGGGTAATTAGCATATTCATGCGCAAGGTATATTAAATAAGGCACAGGTGTAGAGTTACATTCAAAGTATTACAAGGCATGGAGACTTTTTTTTTTTTCACAGGAAAAAAACATTTAAATGTCATTTTGGTGATCAAAGATGAGTTTTAAAGTCCCCCTGTGGTGAAAATCAAGTTTTTAATGTTGTTTATGTGTGGTGTTTTTAAGATTAGACTTTTGCTTGATGTGTTGCAAATGTTACACAAACCATGTTCCCGTTCACCATCTCAAAGTCGGCTGCCTTTTAATAATCAATATACTTACAAAGGCTTTGAACTACTTTGTAGAACATATAGTTCATCATAATATACATCACATACATAATTCACCCGCTTGCTAAATGTACCCGATTTTTCATATCAACAGAGAAATATACCGGGATAACCTGGCTTCTCTCGAGACTCCACTGCTTCAGAGCAGTTAATGATATGCTAAAGCCTGCCCACCCGCAAGGTAGTTTGTGACGTCAGAAACACCGGCGATTTCAAACTTAGTCTTTTTTTCACTGCAGTTTTAAGGAGAAAATACTCAGCAATGGTGTTGACTTATAAATTTGCACATGGTTTGACTTAAAGCAAAAACATATAGACAACAACATAAAATTCAAATGATTCCGTATCCTGTGGCTCCATCCAGTGGGCAACATCAATATCACAGCTTGGACCCCTAATTATAAGATAATCCTTAAACATTTGTTACAGCGGTAAAACATTTATAGTACAACTTGAGTGTTGAGTCCGGTTTAAATTTATGAAATATATTTGTAATATAAGGTCAGATGTAATAGTTCAATATACAATATGTGGCAGTTTTATTCTATAGCATATTACTACTATTATTATTATTATTATTATTACTACCCTATATTGTTATTACTTTTAGTAGCCTAAAATACAATTGAGTAAGAGTATATTATAGTAGCAATATAATAGCTATGAATAAAATCACAAATAGTATAGCATAAATTGTCAAATATTATTGTCAATAAAATAAAAATAGTTCCTGTAGCTCAAAAAGTAAAGGATGACACTAGCAAGTCAAAGGTCATGATTTGATGATGATTAGATGGATAAAATACATATCTTACATACAATGTGAATGACTTGCAGTTTTCTCCATTTGCTGCTGTGTAATGACCCCGCATTCAATATGAATGACGAAACCGGCTCTAGTATTGTTCCGAAAATACAGTATCCTATTTTTTTTTCTTTCAATTTTCATAAATGTTAAAGATAATTATAAAACAAATGTTTTATAAAAGTTTATAACCTCAAAACGTAAATTAACCATAAATATAGCTTTATATATTTAAATATAGCCATAAATACTACTATACACTAGCGTTATACACAAAGAAAAAAATATTTAATGCGCTAAAATTTATTTAAAGCATCATAATCAGTTTCCGTTAAAACAAACGTGTAAAACGTCTCAAATTAACGTGGCCGTGGCTTGCAAGGGACATGAAAACAGGCTAAAACTCTCCCTTAAAGGTACAATAATTATGTATCTTTTTTTGCCCACAAGAGGGCGCAGTTTCCAACAATAACAAATGCGTATGTTTATGACGCAGTGATGAGCTGAATGATGGGACTTGCTGTCAAGCTGATGGATCTAATAATGTTTATGGATGAGTAAAAAACACTCATGTTTTTTAACATTACAGTGGTATGAAGCAGGTCGCGATTGCTAAAGAGACAGATATCACACGCGAGTCCCGCAGATATAAAGGAATAAGGACATTTAATTCTACAGAACTACACGCAAGTGCTGGATTACTCACACAGGTCAGTTTATTAGACGAATTAAACTTGTGAGGGAACGCAGCGCTGCTTCACTTGGTCTAACATTCCACTATCGCACTAAACGGCATTTGAATGTGTGTTGAAAGTTATAATGTTATTCTACGTGTTAGTTCGTTTTCTATAAGAAACTAGCAGCTAGATCAAGATTAGAATAACATACTGACCATATTCTAACATGTCATCATGTTGAGCTAACGTTAACATTGATTTGTTTTATGTACATTTGCTCACCTGTCTAATAAAGCTGCCAAGTGGTGACATGTGAAGCTCTGTCAAGTCCAAATTAGTCACGGACGTGGAGCTCTCGGCATCTCAAAAACGCCACGCTGATATTGATCCTCATTTTAGTTCTACTTGTTTGTCCCAAAGTCTGCTTGCCATGGTCTATGTTTGAAAGAACTGTGTGCCGCTAAACGTTAGCTGCTACGCATTACGCAGTTGTCCATGTCTGTCGCCATGGTTACGTCATGGCTATGGCAGTTCGAGCGGAAACCAAGGATAGCACGGATATTGCGTCATTGACCGGCGACATTTTTTTCCGGGACGGCCACTTATTTAAAATTGGAATTTCTCTGAAATAAAAAAATCTTTGGAGACTTTTGGGATATTTTAAGTACACAACTGCAGGAAATATATCACACTGTGCAAGTGATTTTTTTATATTGTATTACAAAATTCGTACATATTGGACCTTTAAAGGTTGTGTAGGTAGGAAATTTATAAAAAAAAAAATTCCAAATTTGTTTAAACTTTCTATATATATCAATGCATAATTAAAATCTAAGTACTCTGAAAAAGAAAGTATAAAAATCGAGTGTCTGTAGACCTCTCACGACTGTTTTAAAGACAGCTCATTATTTCCATTCACTTCACCCCCTCCCTTCTGGTCTCCTTCCAAAGCCACACCCCCAAAACACATGAACGCGCAACTCTGACAGCTGAGCTGAAGACGCATTATTTACCTGAGACGAGCGAAGAGTAGAGGAACGAGTGCATGTAGTGACATCATGTCAGACACACATGTAAATAAAAAAATCTAACTTTATCATTATGAAGTTAAACAAATAAGTTGTATTTTATTACTCACTATCAAACTAGCATATTGATATTGGTAAACTTTACTATATATATTTATTGATTCGCTAACGAGCTAGTTATCTATAAGGCAAAGCTAAACACAGGTTGCGTGATACACGTTGTTCCATTGCCATCATTTACACTGTGATGTAGATGAATTTCGTGTAAGATTTCTAACATATATATGATGTTCTACATGTAAGAGTTTGCTTGATGAAAGCATAGTTGATTCTGATGAGGACTACACTCCCGAGACAAGTACCACATCGTCAGCTCGAGGACAGAACCATGGTCGAGGGCGAAGCAGAGGAGGTCGTGCAAGAGGTCGTGCTACTAGGGTCAGAGGAAGTAGAGGCCGAGGACGGGCCATATCAGGACACCAGGTGTCATCTTCCCAATCGATACTATGTAGTAAAAAAAGAAAAATATATCGAATCTAACAACATAATGTAAAAAATCTATTCAGTCAACACAACCACTTACGTTGAGTTTTTAATATTGTTAAATTCATCTTCACTGATGACATCCAGATCCAGTGATGACATACTAAAGAGAGATAACAAACAAGATTTTATGTCACCATCACTGGTTGAGGTAATGATGGAGACAACTATAAAGTGAAGTTTAATAAATAATGTAAATAAATGTCTAAAAAATCAATACCATGCATCTAATTCATGAATGTTTTTCTCCTGTATGGTGCTACTATCCAACTCTTCAACTCCATGTACTGAGAAGTCATCATCTCTAAGAAAATGACAATAAAAACAGTTAAAAATGTGGACTGTTATAAAAACTGTCACTCGTTCACTGAACGACACAACATACAAGTCTCACCGGTCAGAAAGCGACTCCGAGACAATAGTGGATACAGGTGGTGGTGGCCGTGTAAATCCACTTTTGGACGGAGTGGATGTTGATATGTCTTTCTCATAACTGTAGGAAAAAAAATACAAATCAACACAACCATCACATTTATAAAATGTCTTGATTATAGATAAACAGAGTAACATACACTCAAATAACTCACAAATGCATTGCAGACACAAAATATTAACACACACATACAACATAGTGTGTACGACAAACAAAGATACACGATAAAGACATCAGTAAACATCGGTCTAGAATATAAAAACAAAACAAAGATGAAAAAAATGATAAATCATGGTAAACATGTTAAAAGAGTTAGACAGAGGGTAAATATAATACTAAGAAAAATACCAGGATGCGGAGTAACGTTAGACCTACTACTATCTGTTAAACCTACATTTAGTTATCTAAACAAAATTATGCACAATTCAACACTACAGCTATCATCTTGAGCTAAGTCTATTATTTACCGTCTCTACTACGGCTCGCTGAGTAATGCTATGTTAGCTATATTAGGCAGCTACGTGTGCTAATGACGCATGCTTCTTGAAAAGATAAAAAAAAAATCTGTATGATCTAAATACAAAAAGAAAGATTTACCTGTCCAGCAGAAATGAAGCCATCAAGGCGTCACTTTTCAGCCCCTTGAGGTCCCTCAATTCTCGCCAACGCTGGAAAGCCACGCCGATATTCACCCGAGTTTTATTTCTTTGTTTATCCAACAACTTTTTGTTCATTACCTTTTCTTGTAATGTAAATGACTTCCTTTTTTGACTGGGTTGCCTTCGTGAACTGCAAATGTGGACTTAGATTGGTCTTTCTCTGCCATTGTTTTGGTAATCCTAGGTTCCGTGGCTCTTGAATTACATAAACCAAACGAGTGCGCGCAAAAGGGCAGGTCCTGTGTGGCGAAGGGGTGGTTGCCATGGTTGCGAGAGAGTGACAGTCGCCTAGGCCAATCCGTTGTTTCGTCCCGGTTCGAAATAATGAGCTGTGTTTAATGCAGATTAAACGGTCTAGAGTCAATCGATTTTTATACTCTTTTTTTCAGAGTACTTAGATTGTAATTATGCATTGATATATATAGAAAGTTTAAACAAATTTGGAAAAAAGTTTTTTATAAATTTCCTACCTACACAACCTTTAAACTGCGTGAAATAGGCCTAGGCATACATGAGAACAGAGAACAAGGAAACAACATAAATTGCCACATAGCTCTAAAATTCATTGTAAAACATTACATGTCAAATTTCACCATGGTTGTTGTAGCTGTGCTGGAATTTATTTTCAAGGAAGTAACTTAACTGTTACAGTGTCTATTAATGGTTAGCTAGTAAGTTAACGTCTTAAGCCAGTCCGCTTGTGATCCTCCATCTAACTAGCCTATAGCCTAATAGTGAATGTTTAGTGTTTGTTTTTATGATAAAGAACCATATTTATCTGCTGCAGAACTGAAACACAATCAAAACAATGTTCTTCTGCCAAATTAATGCAGTTTTTTTTAACCGCTAGATAGTGTAACGTTACCTTTAAATAGTATTGTATTATATAGTGCAATTTATAATGCAAACTTAAACTTATATAATATTATTGTATTTTTTAATGCAATTTTACAGTTCAAATAATATTATATAATGTAACAACAAAAATATTGCATTGTATATCATATATATTATTTCACGTTCTTGGTGTACAGGGTAAATGAATAAAGCATTTTGATTGCAAATAGAAATAGGCTAATTTTCTCTGTAACGTTACCTTGTTTAGTTCAGTGTTGACTCGACGTGGTCCATTATCAGTCCACTAAACGGTTCCCTTCTGGACACCCTGATAATCACACACTGCTTATCACACACTGCTTCTGTTTTCTAAATACCAATGCATTGATCCATATATTATTTAAGCAAATAAAATGTCGTATCTGAACTGAACCCTGCTCGACAGCTGTCGAGCTCGACCATTAGTGGCACACGTTACTATCTGTGCTTCATGCGGCTCTTCCTCCAGGGGGCGCTCAAAGGCCACAAAGCCGTATCCTCCATTGAACCATATTGAGTAAGTAAGTTTTTTGTAAGTGTTTTGTCTTACATTTATTTTTATGAAAAATTAAACGGTTTACCTATAATAACCGCAACTACATGTAGTTGATATCTTAGTAATCTCTTTAAAATTAATTAAATTACGTACATACATTTTACTATAATCATAAACGTCTGTGATTGGCCCAGTTCGACCAGCGCTGAGAGAAGTAACAGTTATCACGTAACAAAGACTTCCATGGCTACTACCTGCACTACTATTCGCATGCATGCATTGATTCACCTGCACAAAACATAGCGTTTGTCTGAAGTGGGATTCGAGCCCCCAGTTTCCCACCGTCATTTTTAAAGCGTAAATAATTTTCCAGACCACAGCACGTAACAAAGACATCTGTTGCTACTTTTATAAGGGGCCTGGGCAATTATTTACGACTCGTTACGTAATTGAATTAGAACAAAACTTGACTTGACCGTTAAAATGGCTAACTATTTATTCAGACCAAACATGCGAATGTTTGCGAAATACGTGTGAATGTCGCTTTTTTTGTTTGTTGACTACTACTTTTAGCATGTAGCATGTCAGGATGGCCGAGCGGTCTAAGGCGCTGCGTTCAGGTCGCAGTCTCCTCTGGAGGCGTGGGTTCGAATCCCACTTCTGACAACCAATGTTTTTGTGCGGGACAGGTTAATCAATGGTGAAAGAAAAACAATGTTTTTTAGGCAGGGGTTTTCAATTTTGCCACGGACCCACACAATATCATCCTTCTTTGATCAAGGGACACTCATCCTAAACTGCTCAAACTTTTAAATGCATCTGTTTAGTTTCTTGTGGAAAAGCCATGTTTAGTTTCTTGTGTAACAGGCCAATTTATTTTGTGAAAAAAATAATATTATAAATGTCTAAATATTAATTAGAACATATTTAGTTTCTATTAGATTTTTTCCAACTCATTGTAGCACTGTACTGTTAGAATAATTTTTTATTTGCTCATTTACTCATTTTAGTCTATCTTTTATTTATCTTTTCTATCATATTTTTATTTAAATAAAATATGTATATATACCGTAGTGAACATTTGAAGTGGATCAAACCGTTCATCAAAGTTATACATGAATTTTGAACAATACCCGTTCTTGTCTTAGGACCACTTTAACTTTTTTTGATCCACTTCAAATATTGACTACTATATACGTGTGTGTGTGTGTGTGTGTGTGAGAGTGTGTATGTATGTATGCATGTATGTATGTATATATCTATCTATCAGTGGCGGGCCGTGCATTTCACACCTAGGATACAGGTCACATAGGGGCAAAAAAATCGGAATTGGGTCGTTTCAGCCTGCAGTGTGAACGTAGCCTTAGTGTAGCCTACAATTGTTCTGATTATAAGTTCAGAAACGGAGACTCCCTTGTCTTCTCCTTCAAGGGTTACAATAGTCCCTTGCCAGACGTTACAATAGTATGAATGTTTGGGGGGAAAAAACAAAAAAAACAATGAAGTTTCGATTATACATTTCCAAGAAAAATTAAGAAGAAAATCATATTCACCACGGGAAAAGCGGGGGCAAAAAAGCATTATACTCAACAAAACGACTCGGTTACTAACGTAACCTCGGTTCCCTGAGAGGAGGGAACGAGTATTGCGTAAGTAGCTTACGCTATGGGAAAACTCCTTTTCTCGAGAATATTGAAGTCTTTATGTAAAACGCATTGCAGCTGCACAGCTGACAGCAATGAACGACGGAGCTCTGTCATTGGCTGTGCTGCGGCAACTTGCTCGAACCAATGACGGGGCGACTCTGAATGCGCGACCAATGCCCGCGCGCGTCAGAGCCCGCCAAGATGGGTGTGGCCAAGCTATATATTGGGCGCCCCGTCATGAGAGTTCTTTAGGTTAAAACGACTGAAGCGAACTAACCAAGCACAAGCACGGCAGCTTAGGCAATACTCGTTCCCTCCTCTCAGGGACCCGAGGTTACGTTAGTAACCGAGTCGTTCCCTTTCGAGAGGTCTCTCCTATTGCGTAAGTAGCTTACGCTATGGGAACACCATGCAAAACGCCGTGCGTGCTGAACTTCGCCTTATGATAGCCAGAGGCAGGTGCCTGAGCTGAAAAGCAAAGTTATCATCCAACTAGCCGGCAGAGGCGAGCTTTATATGTGGGAAAAAATACAGAGCGGCTAGAAGGCGCTCAGTGTGACACAAGCACATACATAATCTAGATGCGAACTCGCAGTTCAACTAGCATCATGCTGATAGCATATTGGAATGCAATGTCGGGACCTGTAGGTTGTAGAACCTGATAAATGTGGACGGTGAGGCCCAGCCTGCCGCCCGCACAAATATCCTCGATCGGTATCCCGCTCGACCATGCCCAGGAAGAAGCCACACTCCTGGTGGAGTGTGCTTTGACTCCCCAGGGGCATTGAAGTCCCTTAGCTTCGTAAACCAGCGCTATAGCTTCAACTATCCAGTGAGAGATTCTCTGCTTTGAAACGGCGGAACCTTTCGTACGGCCGCCAAAGCATACAAACAGTTGTTCTGTCTGTCTGAATAGGGCAGAACGCTCCAAATACACTCTGAGAGCCCTAAGGGGGCAGAGTAGATTAGCGTCGTGTTCGTCTGCTGGAGACGAAAGCGCAGTTAGGGCGATAACCTGTGCTCTGAAGGGAGTGGTGAGCACTTTAGGAATATACCCCTGTTTCGGCCTAAGGACGACCCTGCAGTCGTTAGGACCGAATTCTAGGCAGGCAGCGCTTGTCGAAAGCGCGGCAGGTCGCCCACTCTCTTGACCGAGGCGAGTGCCAGCAAGAGCGCAGTCTTGAGCGAGAGCTGTTTAAGGTGCACGGTTCGGAGTGGTTCGAACGGGGGCCCTTTAAGAGCGTCTAGGACAGTAGCTAGGTCCCAGATCGGCACTGAGGGGGGGCGTGAAGGGTTCATCCTCCTAGCGCCCTTTAGGAAACGAATAATTAGGTCGTTTCTTCCCAATGGACGTTCCATTACAGGGTCGTGTGACGCTGTGATGGCCGCCACATATACTTTGAGCGTGGAGGGGGTGCGGCCCACCTCCAGAAGCCCTTGTAGAAAAACGAGTACATTCGTAATCTCGCATGTCTCAGGGTTCAGGCCCTTGGCATTACACCAGTCACTGAACACTTTCCATTTCTGGGCATATAAGCGTCTCGTGGAGGGCGCCCGCGCCTCAGCGATGGTTTTTAGTGCTCCGCTCGCGAGGTTCCTGGGAACCCGTTGAGGGGCCATGCATGAAGGGCCCACAGATCGGGGCGGGGATGAAATATCATCCCGCTGGCCTGACTGAGGAGGTCTGGCCTCAGTGGAATCAGCCGTGGTGCAGATTGCATTTACATCAGATCTGGAAACCATGTTTGGTTCTTCCAGAGTGGGGCTATCAGCAGCACTGCGTTTTTCTCCTCTCTGACCCGACTGATGACCTGTGGCAGCATCGCGATCGGGGGAAAGGCATATAAGGGGCGGCTCGGCCAGCTCTGGGCGAGCGCGTCCGTGCTTTTCGTGAAGAAAAGAGAGCAGTGCGCGTTCTCCTTGGAGGCGAAGAGGTCGATCTCCGCTTTGCCAAAGGTTTTCCATAACCACTGAATCGTCAGCGGGTTGAGAGCCCATTCTCCTGGGAAAATCTTGTCTCTGGATAGCATGTCTGCCCCCTGGTTCAGAGCGCCTGGCACATGCGCTGCTCTCAGCGAGCGCAAGTTGTGCTGGGACCATACCATAAAATGAGTCTCCTGGCCATTGAATGCATGGAGCTCGACCTGAGTCCACCCTGGCGATTTATGTACGACACTACCGTCATGTTGTCCGTTCGGACCAGGACGTGTTCGTGTTTTAGATGTGGGAGCAGGGCTCTGAGAGCCAAAGCGACCGCTTTCATTTCCAGACAGTTTATGTGTAGGCGCTTCTCCGAGTTTGACCAAAAACCGGAGACAGTCCTGCCCTCGTAAAGGGCCCCCCAACCTATTTTGGAGGCATCTGTCGTTATCATCTTTCTCCTTGTGTGCACACCCAGACTCACACCTGACTGGTACCAGTCGGCGGCTTTCCAGTGCGTCAGGGCTTTTATACAGCCGTGGTTCGCTCTGAATAAAAAGTGGCCCGAACGCCACGCGTGAGTAGGGACGCGGCTCTTTGAGCCAGCGTTGGAGAGGGCGCATATGCAACAATCCTAGCTGGAGTACGGCCGATGCTGAGGCCATGAGACCGAGCATCCTCTGAAACCGTTTGACGGGGGCGCGCGCGCCCGCCCTGAATGATGTTGCACGGCGCCGGATGGTGAGCGCGCGCTCTGATGAGAGACGCACTGTCATTTGCATCGAGTCTAGAACTATTCCCAGGAAAGAAATCCTCTGGCTGGGAGATAGTATGCTTTTTGCAAAATTGATTCTTAGACCCAGGCATTCTAAATGGCTGATAATCCAAGATCTGTGTGTTATTAACTGACTCTCTGATTGTGCTAGAACCAGCCAATCGTCGAGATAATTCAGTATTCGCACTCCCCTTCGTCTTAGGGGGGAAAGTGCTGCATCCATACATTTCGTGAATGTACGGGGAGCCAGGGACAGGCCGAACGGAAGTACTGTGTACTGGTATGACTGTCCCTCGAAAGCGAATCTCAGAAACGGCCTGTGATGAGGCGCTATTGGAATGTGAAAGTAAGCATCTTTCAGATCCACTGAGAGAAACCAATCTCCTGGGCGTACTTGTGCGAGGATATGCTTGGTTGTTAACATTCTGAACGAGCGAATCATTAGTGCTTTGTTCAGGTGTCTGAGATCTAGGATGGGGCGGAGACCGCCATCCTTTTTCGGGACGAGAAAATAGCGGCTGTAAAAACCTGTCCCAAAAAACAGTTTCCACAGCGCCCTTTTCTATTAGTTTGCGCACCTCGGTGCGTAGAACATGTGAACACTCCTTTCTCACTTTCGTCTCGACCACAGTCGTAAAACGTGGTGGTCTGCGAGCGAACTGGAGCGAGTATCCGTGCTTTACTATATTCAATACCCATTTCGGCATATCTGGAATGTTTTCCCATGCCGCCGCGTGTACAGATATGGGCTGAATACAGGCTAGGGGCGGGCCGCTGTGAAGTAGGGACCTGGCCAGCGAATCGCCTGAGCTCGTAGCTCTCAGAGGCGCGGGCGGGCACTGAGCAGCTGAGTGAATGGGCGCGTGTGTGATTACAACAGCGCGCGCTGTGTTTGTAAAACTCGCAGCCTGAGCTGAGGTTGTGTTTGACACTGTAAGGACAGTGTTTATAAGTGGGGGTGCATAAACAGTGGTAGGCACACGCGTCACTTTTATAATGTTTCCCGCTTTTACTGGGGATGAATTTATAACTGTGTGAACAGTGCTTGTGTGTAGTGGTGCGTACATGACCGTAGGCACGTGATCTACATTCATGGGAAGCGCAGCCTGAGCTGGGAATGAATTTGGCAGTATCTGGGAATGCACACTTTGTGGACATGTGAACCCTTAGTGACGCAGGCAGAAAAAGACTATTTTTTGTGTTTTCTGTGCGTCGCCGTTGTTTGCAGGTGAGCGAGCTCTGTGACTGGCCCATTGACTGCTGTATGGACATATCCAGCCGCCTGTAAGGGGACTGGGTAATGTTTGAGCTTTTGCAGAGAGAGTGGTCCGGCTTTTGCGAGACACGCACTCTCTCTTCTCATTTCTGTGGCTAGGACGGCTTTCGAGGCTCAGGGTTCAGCACAATCTTGGGCCGAGGACCCCGTCGCTCAGAAGGCGGCTTGCGGTTGTGAGAGCGCGAGCGGCGTCGAGCGTCAGCCTGAGGCGCGGGCTGAGAGGCGGTGGGAGCTGTTCTAGCCCGCTGCGGCTGTGGCGGTCTCTGTCTGCTCTGCGATGAGCTGGAGCGCTTTGGCAGGAAAAGACGCATAGCTTGTGAAGCGTTCTGGGCCTCAGTGAAGCGTTCGGCGAAACCTTTAGCCGCCGGTCCAAACAGCCCGCTGGTGGAGATAGGCGCGTCGAGAAATGGCGCCTTATCCGCGTCCTTCATCTCAGTCAGAGTCAGCCACAGATGGCGCTCGAGAACAGTCAAATTAGCCATAGCACGGCCAATAGACTGGGCGGTGGCCTTCGTGGCTCGCAGAGCTATATCAGTTGCGCTGTGTAGGTCCCTGAAGGCTTCGGGTTCGGGGCCAGACTCGTCCATAGAGCGGAGAAGCTTGGCTTGGAACACTTGAAGTACCGCCATTGAGTGAAGCGCTGATGCAGCTTGGCCGGCGGCGGCGCAGGCGCGACCGGCGAGAGCAGAGGTAGTGCGGCAGGGCTTCGAGGGGTGGGAAGCTTTGGCTTTCCATCCGGTGGTGGAGGGCGGGCAGAGATGATTGGCCACGGCCTCCTCGAGGGGCGGCGTTCCCTCGTAGCCTCTTTCCTTCGCGCCGTCCACTGAGGAGAGCGAAGAAGAAAAAGAAGGCTTTAGGCGCGCAGAGTGGGGGGCTTTCCATGACTTGGCGGAGAACACCAATCGAGCCCAAGGTCCTCCACGGCTTTCGAGAGGATGCGGATAATCTCCTTATCCATGGTGGAGCCCGCACTCGTGCTAGCTAGTGTCGACGGGGCGGGGTCGAAAGTGGAGCCCGGCCAGTCGTCAGATGCAGCGTCGAAGGAAGCCTCTGTGAGCGGCGCTTTTTTTTTTTTTTAAAGCGCGGCTCAAACAGAGGGGTGGCTGCGATGGGCTCGCTCGCGGCGAAAGCGGCGAAGCGAGCCCGCAGTGTGGAGAGACCCAGGTCGTCACATTCCGGGCATCCGCCCTTGGTCAAAGCAGCTTCTGCGTGGTCCCGGCCCAGGCAGCGAGCGCAGATGATGTGACGATCCCCGTCCGGGAGAAGGTCTCTGCACGACGCGCAGGAAGGCATTTGAAACAACGCCTCAGAAAAATTGCTCTTTTACAAATGTCGCGGGGCGAACAGATGTAAAATACTTGCGTATGTGGCGCGCCGGATGGCTCAGTAGGATGGTGTTCGAAGGCGGCTGAAGGTGCCGACGTCCTCGTAGCAATCACGCTGGTATGCTTTTCCACGGCGGCGAAGGCTTTCAATAATCCGGAGGATCCAGCGAAGAAGGTGTTCGCTGAAGGAGATTAAATCTAAAGAACTCTCATGACGGGGCGCCCAATATATAGCTTGGCCACGCCCATCTTGGCGGGGTCTGACGCGAAGCGCGCTCATTGGTCGCGCATTCAGAGTCGCCCCGTCATTGGTTCGAGCAAGTTGCCGCAGCACAGCCAATGACCGAGCTCCTTCGTTTATTGCTGTCAGCTGTGCAGCTGCAATGCGTTTTACATAAAGACTTCAATATTCTCGAGAAAAGGAGTTTTACCATAGCGTAAGCTACTTGCGCAATAGGAGAGACCTCTCGAAAGGGAACTACTGATTATTTGTTTTACACAAAGTCCATCCTAATTTCTTTCCTCAAAGACTTAAATTACTCTGTTGTACAGGTTATCTGTGCGTTTCAGTCTTAACCTTTTCTATCCCATCGAGGCTAAAGGTCCTTTTAAGGCCCTTACACCGGACGCGATTTTGACGCACAAATAATTCGCGCGATGGTTTTATTTTTTGATCAGCTGTTTGTGTAATGAGTGATTCCTCATCGAACGCGAATGTGCTGCGGCGAAAAAACGACTTTTATTTTTTCTGCTTCGATGTCGATTTTTTTTTTTTTACTTTTGCGGCGACAGAAAAGGCTTTAGCCAATCACATACAAGGAAACAAAGGTGACGTCACAGCTGCTCCGGATCGATTAGTTCCCTGAAGTTTGTGGTTTGTCTCGTCAGATGCGGTGCCACTGTCTGAAGGAGCTCCTCAAATTGTCCCACAGACATCCGAAAGTAAGCGCGGAATCGGCCATGATAAAGTTTTAGCTCCTGTAGCCTACAAGATTAGCATACCCCCCTTCAGACTCTCTGTTCTTTAAGATTGGGTGCACCCAAAACCTTCTTTTCTGTCTTTTAAAGTAAATGAAAAGCTCATCTTCACTGGATGATGATGACCATGAAGTGTCCATGTTTTCTCAGCTGTCGGCGCGAAAGTTTTGGAATGTTGAAGCTCTGAATGTCACAGACGTTGCAAATTCGCGTCGCGGCTGATATGAATGGTTTTGACGCGAACTATTCGCACACAAACTATTTGCTTTTTCGTTTCGCTTTTCCGTTACGCGTCCGGTGTGAACGGGCCTTTATCCAGCTTAACGCAGAGTCACGGAACTCTATTCGATTCGTCCGGGTAATAACAGAACTGACTGACTGTGATGTATGCCATGACAAAAGTCCCGCTGATCTCATTGATTTCCTTCAAAAATCTGTGTGAGAGCATGGGGCAGCTGTAGCCTACACATCATCATGTTTTGCGGTGACTGTCCACTGCTTCTGTCGAGCGGACACTCTCAGCCCTAAAGCGAATTCAAACTTATGCCAGAAATACGACGGGACAGACTCGACTTGCAGCATTAAGGCCCTTTCACACCGGATGCGTAACGAAAAAGCAAATAGTTTGCGTGCGAATAGTTCACATCAAAACCATTCATATCAGCCGCGACGCAAATTTGCGACGTCTGTGACGTTCAGAGCTTCAACATGCCAAAACTTTCGTGCCGACAGCTGAGAAAACATGGACCCTTCATCATCATCATCATCCAGTGAAGAAGAGCTTTTCAATTTCTTTAAAAGACAGAAAAGGTTTTGAGTGCACCCAATCTTAAAGAACAGAGAGTCTGAAGGGGAGTATGCTAATCTTGTAGGCTACAGGAGCTAAAACTTTATTATGGGCGGTTCCGCACTTACTTTGGATGTCTGTGGGACAATTTGAGGAGCTCCTTTCAGACAGTGGCACCGCATCTGACGAGACAAACCACAAACTTCAGGGAATCAATCGATCCGGAGCAGCGTCTGGCAGAAGATCCGTCATTGTTGCTGTGACGTCACCTTTGTATCCTTGTATGTGATTGGCTGAAGCCTTTTCTGTCGCCGCAAAAGTAAAGAAATCGAAGTGGAAAAAATCAGCTGTTACAAAAATTACACAATCAGCTGATCAAAAAATAAAACCACCGGGCGAATTATTCGTGCATCAAAATCGCGTCCAGTGTGAAAGGGCCTTAAGGCTGAATAAGGGATTTTTTACGGTACGTTTGAACCTGCTGGGGGTCGAGGAGGGAAAGAAACATTAATTTGTGGGTTGAAAAACTATTAAAATCTACAGGAATGTATTTTAGATTATGCAGTTCGCTACAGATGCGGTTAGCTAGCTCTGACTACAAGTAATAGTACGCGCTCTGACCATCCAATCAAAGGACGTGAAAATCCTGATGTTATTGTACGCCCGCTAGATGCAATATAATCTGTCTGCAGCCTGCAATACTTCAAGTTACGCCCCTTCAATTTAGGCCCCACTTCAAGTTACGCCCCTTCAGATTACGCCAACTTCAAGTTACGCCCACTTCAAGTTGCTCACTGTTTTTTTTCCGACTTAAAGCAGCGTTGCACAGACCGGTCGGTGTATGATATCAAAGTACCGCGAGAGCGAATAGACAGTTCCGTATGCTTTTGAATCGCTCTTGCACAAGTTAAACAAATTGAACATGCTAGAGTTGATTGAACTGACTCTTAGCTGTTCAAGAACCAAAATGCTTGTTTTGGTATACAGTAAAGTAAGCTGCAGTCTGCATTAGTGCCAGGGTATCCTACTGATAATGTATTGCAAGAAATCATATTGCAATGTATTGTTTTATGAATTATTCGTCCCACCTCAACTAGAGTGTGGAGCAAGCACTAATATATTCTTTTGGAATTGGGCTTTATTTCTTTTTTTTTTCTTTTTCATAAATAATTTTAAACATCTTTTGATGTCTTATTATTGTATGCCTGATTTGCTGATGATTAAAATTTTTTACTGATATCAACAGCACTAATGAACAGTTAAATGCACCGCTGACAAACAAATTTCATTATACTTTTGAGAAAAATGAACAAGTGCACCCGTAAGAAAATCTTTTAATTAAAAGGCAACACAGTGAGGGTTAAAGGATAGATGAGGAATCGTCACTCAAAAGCACCACAGCTGCACAAAAAATAACGAGGAAACAGTCGTAAACTGATCAACAATAAATTAGGCGACATCTATGCATTTACTTCTATTCGGTGACATCTTACCCATGCATTTCGGGTCATTGACGGTTTTTAAAAGTGTAAAAAAATGTAATGGAGATATGATTAATTTTGAAACCCTTTTTAGTTTTACAAAGTGTTAACAATGAGATTATGTGGTTTGTACAATCAATTAACACTGCTTATGTCATTTTTTTTACAAGATGAACAAAATTTGTCACCAAAAAAGTCATTCGGTTTAACCATGAATATTTCTAAAATTAATTTGCAGATAATTATTCATGAAAAAACCTGATTTGTCATTGATGTTGAGATAGTATATAGTGTGTACCACAGAAGAAATATAAAATAACATTACCACAGATCTCATAAATGTAGTCATTTTATTGGACTACTCTAAAGCCTCCTACATATTCAAGTAAAACATTGCACAGGGAAATGAGAAAAGGGAAAATGTAGAAAAAAAGCCTAATCTGCTTTATATTTGTATTATTGTAGTTCCTTTAGTTTTTAAAAACAATATTATTCTATTTAAATATGTACTATGATATCGGTTTTACCGAATGACCAAGGCTGGTTATACCGAATTACTATGTCTGCTGCCCTTGACATTATGAATATTTAAGACAATACACAGACAAAAATAGGTACAAAAGCACATTTCATTTTTTATATAATATTAATGTAAAAAAGTACATCAAACATGAAAACATTTCTGTCAGGACCACTATCATCAAATACAATTGACAATTAGCATACAGTTTGGATTGGCGGTATGGTTCTGTTCTGGGCCAGTCTAGCATGGATAATAGCAGGGAGAGCAGCAATAACCCCCCTTAGGGTAAACACAACAGAACCAACATGAATGTATGCAGATATCATTAATTCAATATTTGAATGTACAACATAATTCGAGAATTTATTCTGATTCAAGGGGAATCAGACTGCCATCCTGACTGAAGAGAGGAGGAGCTGGGGATGGAGGAGGGTAATTAGCTCCTGAGAAACGTGATAGCTGCTGATAATACTGAAGGATCTTATATGTATACAGTGATAGGAGTCGTATTCATATAGGTAGAGGTGGATCAGCTAAGAGTCACCGAGGCGAGATTGACTAACGTGACCTGCCAGAACTGACGCTACGCTTGATTTCATTGTTATTGGAATCAACATATTTACATACAACTCATATTGTTAATGTGATAAAGTAATTAAAACATTGAAGCATTTAATTGTTATTGAAACAAATGTTTAAATTGTTAAACATTTAGATTAGATTAGATTGTTAGATGCTATATATTCATCATAGTCATCCAGAGCATAATCTTTAGGACCCTGAATTTAGAGGTTCTGGCTCACTAATGGTTGTATGCAAGTCTTCTTTAAAGTAGAAGATTTTGTCTAGCTCTGATGCCAAATGTGGTTCCTGTGGCACATCATCCACTGGGATGTCAGGTGTCACATTTAAAGACTCTGGGTTCAGGTTCAGTATATTGTTTATGGTCCTCAACTTCTCTCTCTGCCTCTGTTTTGCCCTCATCCATATAAGACTTCTTTTTTCTTGATCCTTTTGGCCAAGTTCATCAATTGACACTTGTTCTTTTTTGCCACTGAGTTTTCTTCTTTGGTAACTAAAAACAAAAAGATACCACTACTACTATTATTACTACTACTACTACTACTACTAACTACTACTACTACTACTACAAATAATAATAATAATAATAATAATAATAATCATATAATATTGGCAGGTGTTCCTGTTAATCACTCTGTTTTCTTTAGTTACTAAAATGCAAAATAGAGTCGATTGTATGCGTTGTAACAGTGTTATGATGCAATTACTTCTATATATAGTATTATAATATTAGTAATAATAATAATTAAATAATATAAATAATAAAAACAAATTATTATTTTCTCTTTTTTTGGCAAGTATCTCTTCTTTTTTAACAGGATCAGCTTTGATGCTTTCCCAGTAGCATGCTGCTTTTTCCTTATTTGATAAAGGCATCTGCAAAAGTAAAATTCAGTCAAAATTATGTAATAATATACTCTGCACATTTCCTATTAACATTTTTTTTTTGTATTTATTTATTCCAGATATGTACAAGTATGACCTACATACATTGCTATCATTCGGTACAACCAGTAGGTCATTCAGTATAACCAAATTTTCACTATTACCGAATTACATTTTTGGTAAAACCGTATGACAATATTTTCAAACAATGCTACAGGCTGATATCTAGCTAGCTAAATATCAGGTAATTCGGTACAACCACTATAAAACATGGAATTTTTTTTTTTATATTTTAAAAACTTGTACTAAATATAAAATGTTTGATTGTCTTTTTGCTAGCTAGCTAGTCAGCTAACTAGCTAGCTAGTAAAAAGACAATCAAACATTTTATATTTAGTACAAGTTTTTAAAATATAAAAAAAAAATTCCATGTTTTATAGCGGTTGTACCGAATTACCTGATATTTCGGGACATGCGTATAAGCAAGTGAAAACATGAATTTTTCTAATAGTTAAGAGTGAGTTACTTTGCTTCATGACCATGGGGTCCTTTGCAGGTGTCTGAATGATATCACATCCTGTCACATGATATTGACTGCATGACTTCATCCAAAATGGTGACTTTATATTGGTTACTCCGAATGACATCAATAAGATTAATTTTTCTGGACATTCTTTCTCATAGCAAAGCAATGACTTCTACACATAATTTTAATACCATTTTGCACTATGTTGATATATAATGTTATAAAATCATACCAGAATAAAAACTATATAAATTTATTACATTTTAAGATATTTTTTATCACAAATGAAATGGCTGTATTGGCCTTCTGACGGTTAAATCCAATGACCTTTTGACACTTTTGACACAAAATCTTTAAAATACCTTTATATGTAGTAAAATATAATTAAAACCTTTTTGATTCAATAAAAGAGATCAAGTTGTACTACCTTACATACTTTGGATGTCATATCTTTGTTTTTTATTATTATTAAGGCCTTTGGACAAAAAAATGACCCGTCACGTCATTGACCCATTTACATTTTAATAATGGAAAGTGATCACTCCAGGGCGATCTTTGTTGTGTTGCTGTTATCTGTGGGACACTCAGCGAGACAGATTGACAAGCTCAAAGTTCAAAACGCTTGCTCTGCCCTTGCTGCGATGTAAAAAGCGGCAATATGACTTATACACTTCGATTTACACGGTTATCTCAGGAAAATATTCTTACCGCTGTCTACGAGCTGGCATCTTGCCGACAACATAGTTTTGAGTTTGACATATCGTGTGGTTCTGTGTGATTTGGACTTCAAGTTACGCCCACTTCCTGTTATGCCCCTCTCTTGCAGTCCGCAGACAGATCCATCTCGCTAGATGGCCCCAATGCAGTCAAATCGAAATCTGATTGGCTGATTAAATTTGACTGATTATCTGATTGGTTAAAGCAACAGTTTCATTGCCATTCATTTAAGCTACAATCGCCCGCACTATTGATTCTGAAGGCCTCAAAGCAGATTTCTTTAGCCATGGCAACACATGGCTGAAATATAATTGGATAAAAGCTCTAACATAAACATACACTACTGGAAGCAGCGCAATCAAGAGAAAAGCTATGAAAGTAAGAGAATGGACTATTGGGAATAATTTAATACTCAGCAGAGAAGGCCTTGCTGGCCCTGACATCCCACCTCTGAGATGTGTGTGTTATATATGTATGTGTGTATATGTATATATATATATATATATATATATATATATATATATATATATATATATATATATATATATATATATATATATATATATATATATATATTAGGAGTGGCACGGTACATGAAAAAACATCCGAACCGTTCGGTTCGCTTGTCTCGGTTCGGTGCGTGTGTGCGTCGAACCGTGCGACGCACACGCGCACCGAACCGAGACAAGCGTATGGAGTGCCAAGTATGGAGTGCTGCAGTAGAGATGCGCGGATGGGCTATTATTTCATCCGCAACCGCATCATAAAACTCATCATCCATCCGCACCAAAATTTTTGACCAATTTTCAAAACCGCACCCGCCCGCCATCCGCTGATTGGGCGATACAAGGCGCTGCTGATAACAGCCGCGAGACTAGAAAGCTCTCAGAATATCAGCAGAGAACTCCGTCTCCGATCGGCGCGCAGGGACAAAAATACATAAAATAGCCTAAATTAAACGCACTTCGGCAAACCTGACCTTATCTGATCAATACTGTACAATGTACAATATTGTATAATGTAATATATCTGTACAATATTTTCATTGTAGCCTAATATAAAACGCATTTTGGCACACAATTTCAACATGCTGCTATTGTATGGGGCGCCGTTTGTAAAGCGGCTCACGCTGAAAATAACAGCAACATTTGGTCACATTCAGCTTCAAACAATGTTTAAAAAAACTGGTATGAATTTTTGACGGTCTCTTTTTAGCACATTTACAACAATATTTGTCAACTTAGAAATATTTTAAATAGTTAAATCTAAATATTAAATGCTACACGTAAATGTTAAATGTTAAATCTAAATCTAAATGTTAAATCTAAATCTAAATGTTAAATCTAAATGTTGAATCTAAATGTTAAATCTAAATGTAAAATCTAAATGTTGAATCTAAATGTTAAATCTAAATGTAAATCAGATAACTCAGATAGTCAGATAACAATATTTAACAATGTATACATATATTTTTCATTTGATTGGTTCAACCGCCCACCACCCGCCCGAATTTAATTAAAATATTTTTTTTCGTCACGTCATCCGCCCGACCCGCGGTTTATCCGCGGAGTCCGCAGCTGTAACCGCCAACCGCGCATCTCTATGCTGCAGGTCTCGTCACGTATAGAAATGGCAAGTGGGAGATATAAGGAAGGCTAACCGGAGTTGGAGGATGCGCCAGCGTCGTATAAGTCCGTGTGGGAACATATTGGATTTCATGTCACCTATGATATTTAAATGTATACAGTGACACCAAGTTTAGATAAGAACTCCAGTCATATGTTTCCAAATACTGCACTTTAATTTCAAGTGAAAAAAAATTATCCTCACTCTCAGGGAATAGAAGCATTGTTGATACTGTTTGTGTTGAGGTTGAACTTATGTTTCACTTTATGGTTATGCCTTTGCTATTGTTATAGCCTCATTATAGGCAATTATGTGTAACATATTTTGACTTATTTAAAAGATAGTGCTTTAAGAGTTCCTCTCTTTTTCTATTAAAAGATATGCATGTTTAGCACACAAAGATTAAAATTAACTTGCATTTATCAAACTGTCAACTTCAGTGTAGCTCTTACAAAATGTTTATAAGTCCCTGTAGAGACAGCAATACACATTCTCCTTTTTTGCCAAATAAACAAAAGCATTTCATCAATGTCTTTCTTGCTGTATATCAAAATGTCACCTAGCTTTCCTCAGAGATGGTCTCAATAATGTGCTTAAAGTCAAGTCAAATTCAGTTTGTGCATGATTACATGATATACATTTTTTTTTAATACTGTATCCTGAATTGTGGATAATTAAGCTATAGCCTATATCATATGCTGAAGTACATTTCTGGAGTGTTAAAGATTAAAAGAAAAAATAACAACAAGAACCGTACAGAACCGAAAACCGTGACCCTAAAACCGTGATACGAACCAAACCGTGGGTTTTGTGAACCGTGCCACCCCTAATATATATATATATATATATATATATATTTTTTTTTTTATAGTATATAAAAAATATACCATATAGTATCTTTAATATGCTACAAATTGTTTTTTTTTACAAAACAATTTGTGGTTTGTCATAGATTGCAAACTGACAAAGTCTGTGTTCAGAATAGCATAGGCCTAGTAATTCAACATGCAGCTCGTGTATTGTGCATATTAAAAAGGTGCCATGAGGTCTTATGACAACCATGTGTAATATGTTTTTGCTTGAAATATAGAAGAACTACAATTTTAAAAAAGTAGTGGTGAGAAGTTGGATAAAACTACCCATCGATCAACAAGCTAAACTTAAATAGTTTACACTGGAAAAATGTGCAATGCAAATATTGCACACACATCCATGTGTTGTGAATGTGAGTGTTTAATAATCAACTTGTGGTTAATTACAAATAAAAAAAGTTATACAAAATACAAGCAGATAAAAGTAACACATTTCATTAGTTTTTACACTAAAATAAAAGCAAAGATATGCCATAGCCTTATTAGTTTTAATATACATATTAAGTTTTACCATTTACATAAAGTAGTCTGTTTTATTGTCTAAAAAGAATGTCCTTATTCAGTTAGCTAAACTTAAGCTATTGGAATATAGTCTAGTGGACTGTGGACAGGAAGCGTCTTCAGAGGGTGATCTATTTCCTGCACTGACTCACTGCACATGTCATTTAAGGATGTTTTCACCTCTGTGCTTCTGTCATATGGTAAAGAATGAAGGCTTATGGCTTGTTTTAGTGGTGTAACGTGGCAACCACGGGTCACAATCACATGATCTGGCTCAGAAACCCTGGGAAACTGCCACAACTGTGTGTCCTCCTGCTGCCGGTGTGTCTTCATGTGGGCATTTCGACTTTTCACCTTCAAAAACACCCTATGAAAAGAGATATATCGTGAATCAGACTGCAACCACTGTGATTCATAACTGTATGAAGATGTTTCTGTTTTTGACTCAGGACGCAGCTTACTTTCCACACTCACTGCAGGGAAAGACTAGGGCTGAATCAGTATCTCCGCTGGTGGTGCTGTTGGAGGGAGAACTTCGCACAGAAGCCGAACCCAAAGACTGGGTCAACGTGGACGCTCTGTGTTCAGCTGGGGAGCTACAGAGCAGCCGGAGATTGTTCTGGTTCCACGTTTCTCCATTTGTCTGCTGGGAGAAAAATGGTAATAGTTTACCCAGAAACAAATGTTTACTTGTTCCAACCCCATGTTTCCTTAGAACAACATTATACGTTTTTTTTAAAACAACTGTAATAAGTTGCAAATGGACAACGCCATAAAAAAAATGCAACTCATGCACTATATACCAAATCATACAATAGCTTTGTCTGAGTAACTTAATTTTTATTCAGTTTTAACTGTCAGTAAACTATTCTGAAATAAGACTCTTCAGAGGGAAAGATTATATGTTGTATGGAGTACTTACAGATGGTGTTTTTATAGTGTTTTTGCAGCTTGACAGAAGTTGTATGGAAAAGACCCATTGTGAAAAAGTGCACTTCAGCATACTTTTAAAAAGTCTACTTGTTACAGACAATATACTTTAAAATAATATGCCTAAGTGTAAACTGTATGTGAAGTTTTCAGAAACGTAATTGCATATTCAGACACGTAATTGCGTAAAATTGTGGTTTGGAACTACATAAAGGTGAGTAAATAATGACAGCATGTAATTTTAGATTGAATAATTATCTAATCATCTTATGGGGATTTTTTTTTTTTTTAAGCAAATCCTAAAACTAAAATCAACTTGTATAGTTAGCAAAGAATTGTCTTAATTATTACCTTCAATACAGCAACATTTGTTATATTTGTTATTTGTTATGTTATACTACTGTATATATAACACAAAATTACATTTTATATAATGCAACAGACTGAACAACATTATCAACAAGGGAATTATATATCACTGAATAAGATGTAGGGGTGAATTCAGGTGATTGGGACACATTTTGCCATTGAGATGACTGGTAAAAAGTGTCCCAATCAACCTGAATTGTGTTTTCCAGGGTGTTGCTATGATGTTGCTAAACTGTCCTGGGTGTTTTGAACATATTTCTCTTTGGTTGCTAAGGTGTTCTGAGTGGTTGCTAGTAGGTATGCTAACGATTAAGTGACGATCAATTAATTTAATTGATAAAACTTATCGATGGATCGATTAAGCACGGTCCTCATTAGAGCGTGTAGTTCCCTTCCAAGTCGGTCTCTCAACATTGCATGCTAACGCTATGGGGTATCCCTCTCCTACCTTGAATACTGAAGCCTGATTGCATCACAACAGTAAAAAATTACTGGCCAGTGGTGACTGAGAGTGCAAGCTATAGATGGAGCCATTCACTATATAGCTCAGTGCCATTCCCTCAGAATCTTTCTCTATCTCTTTCACAAAGCAAGCATCGAATTCTTCTCGCCGTTGATGTGTTTTCTGTCAGGAAAGGAATCATGCGTGTGTGTGGTGGACCCATCAAGCTCCCCGACATGAATTTTGAGTTCGTAAGCTTTCGAATGATACCTAATCTATGATGACTACTAAAATATGTGATATGAAAAAAAGGCAACAAAAAAAGAGCGCCAATCGCCCCGCTAGCAGGACGTGACAGTTAATTAATCAGCCAACTTCAGATAACCATAACTTTTGTTACCGACAAATGATGAAAGAAATAAAAACAGATTTGGAAAGGGCTTGAAACCAGCTTTAATACGGTAATAGGTAAAATTTCACCATGTGATGGGTTTTCCCAGATCGCATCACATAATTCTTTTGAAGTGATGGTGCTTTCTGTAACGTTATCTAGCTTAAGTGATAAATCCCGTTTGACATTTGTGCTGGCTACTGTATACAGGCCACCAGGGCATCATACAGTTTTTATCAAAGAATTTGCTGATTTTCTATCAGAGTTAGAACTGGCTGCAGATAAAGTCCTAATTGTTGGTGATTTTAATATCCATGTAGATAATGAAAAAGATGCATTGGGATTGGCATTTAAAGACATTCTGAACTCTATTGAAGTTAGACAACCCGTGTCAGGACCTACTCATTGCCGTAATCATACTATAGATCTAATATTATCACATGGAATCAATGTTGATGCCATTGAAATTGTGCAGCAGAGTGATGACATCGCAGATCATTATTTAATCTCATGTATACTTAATTTAGCCAAGGTTGCAAAGCCGAATCTGTTATAAATATGGTAGAACTATCACTTCTGCCACTAAAGATTGCTTTATAAATAATCTTCCTGATCAGTTTCATTTCGTCAGCATTCTAGATAGCTTAGAATAACTGTTGCAACAGAAATTATTGACTCTCTTTTCCAGCACTTTAGACACAGTTGCTCCATTGCGCTTAAAGAAGATTAAAGGAAATACAACGAGCACACTCGGGCCCTAAAGAGAGCAGCCAGAAAAATGGAGCGTAGCTGGAAGAAAACAAAATTAGAAGTTTTTCGCATTTCGTGGAGAGAAAGAGCACAATACAGATACGTACAGAAAGCCCTTAAAAACTGCTAGATCAAGTTTTTCAACACTTTTAGAGGAAAACAAACACAACCCTAGGTATTTATTCGAAACGGTGGCTAAATTAACGAAAAATAAAGCTCTAACACCGGACGTTTACAAACAGCACAGCAGTAATGACTTTATGAACTTCTTTACTTACAAGATTGATAATATTAGAGAGAAAATTATAACTATGCAACCGTCTACTACAGTATCGCACCAGGCAGTGCATTGTAGTCTCCTTGAGGACAAATTTAATTCATTCATTGCTATAGGAGAGGAAGAATTGTCTAAACTCGTTATATCACCTAAAACGACAAAATGTATATTAGACCCTATACCGACTAAGCTATTGAAAGAGATTCTTCCAGAGGTCATAGATCCTCTTCTCAATATCATTAATTCATCTTTGTCACTAGGATATGTACCAAAAACTTTTAAGCTGGCTATTATTAGACCTCCTATTAAAAAAACACAACTTGATCCTAGAGAATTAGTCAATTACAGGCCGATCACAAATCTACCTTTTCTGTCAAAATTAATAGAAAAGGCAGTATCCTCAAAACTATTTTCCTTTTTTAGAAAGAAATGGTATCTGCGAGGTTTTCCAGTCAGGATTTAGAACTGATTTGCTCTTATCATCCGATCGTGATTGTATCTCTCTATTAGTGTTACTGGATCTTAGTGCTGCATTTGATACCATCGACCACAACATTCTTTAAAGACTCGAAAATTATGTTGGCATTAGTGGAATTGCATTAGCATGGTTTAAATAATACTTATCTGACCGTTATCAGTTTGTAGCAGTAAATGAAGAGATGTCATATCGATCAAAAGTTCAGTATGGAGTACCACAAGGCTCAGTACTAGGACCGTTGCTGTTCACCCTGTATATGCTACCCTTGGGAGATATCATTAGGAAGCATGGAATTAGTTTTCACTGTTATGCTGATGATAATCAGCCCCGACACCCCGACGAAACGCACCAATTCACAAAATTAACGGAATGCATAGCTGATATAAAAATTTGAATGACTAGTAAATTCCTACTACTTAATTCTGAAAAAACAGAGTTTCTAAGTATTGGGCAGAAAACTTCTGCACGTATTAACCCAGAATATGGCTGCTCACATGCAGTGCCCTCAAATGCGAATCTCAAAGTCCTCCCCTTCGGCCTGGCTTTGGTTTTGAGGGCATTTACAAAGTGTGTGAATGCTGCTCTTTCTCCTCTCAAGTTGAGTGGAAAGCTAATTTTAAACTATTTAAATGATTGTCTTATCATAGCCCAGTGTCAAGATGTGATGGAAAGCCACAAACATCAGCTTCTAGATCACTTGCAGTGCCTAGGGCTGTCTATCAATATGCAAAAGAGCATTCTCCATTCATCACAGGGCATCAAGTTCTTGGACATGAACCTAAATTCGAGTTTGATGCGAGCGCACCTGTCTTGAGTGTGTACGTTCTTTGCTCAAATCTCTCGCACCATTCAGACCAGAAAAAATTGGTTTCTCTGAAGTGCTTTCAGGGGTTGCTGGGACTGATGGAGTTGTGTGCTAGCTTGTACTCCTGCATATGAAACTACTTCAGCTCTGGTTGAAAGTTTGTGTGCTACGCACTGCCTGGCAAAGATGCCAGATACGCATCTTGGTGACTCGCGGCTGTATGAACACGCTAACCCCTTGTTGCAACAGGACCATGTACGAACAAAGGGTTTCAATGATCAGAGTGGCCAGGAGAGTAGTTCTGATAAAGGACAAAGCACTGATGGGCTGGGGAGCCCTCTGCGACGGCAGGCCAACTTACGGCAGTTGGACTAGTGTGCAGTCACAGTGGCATATAAACTGCTTAGAGCTGAAGGCAGTATCTTTAACTTTGCAGCACTTCCTCCAGTTCGTGAGGGTCTGTCATGTCCTTATTTGAATGGACAACACGACGGTGGTGTCTTACATCAATCACCAAGAGGGTGTTCACTGTCACCCACTACAAAGGCTGGCGGAGCGTCTCCTTTTGTGGGCTGACAGGAATTTCCAATCGATGCGAGCAGTTTATGTATCCAGCCATCTGAATTGTGGCGTGGACATGCTGTCCAAAGGTGGCATGGTCCACGGAGAACGGAGACAGCTCCCCCGTGGCCAATTCCATTTTGAAGGGACCTGTTATCTCAAGCGATTGCCACTATATGACATCCCAGACCAGAGTTGTGGAACTGGCAGGTCAGTGCAGGTCAGCGCGAGAGGCAGATGTTGAATGTGCTGCAACCCGTGCTGGATACTAACACGGAAGCGAGAGCCCCCTCGACCAGGCACCTTTATGCCCTGAAATGGAAGGTCTTAGCTTCATGGTGTAAATATAGAAATGAAGACTCAGGATTTCTACAGGACTTTTTGGATAGCGGGTGCACGCCATCCACTTTAACTGCTATTTCTGCTTTCATCTGCCCATTGATTGTCGTTCAGTGGGGAAGCACAATTTGGTAAAATTTTTACTCGCTCTAGCGTGTGGAAAGATAGTGGGTGACTTACATGCTTTACCTACAGCACAGCTTGTGTGGAATTTGAGAAGGATGCGTATATAGTCAGACTCACACCCAGACATGGCTATGTGCCCATGGTGCTTTCCATGTCATTTAGGGCACAAGTTATAATGCCTCAAGCATTTGCTCCTCGGGGGACTGTGCCTGCGCCATGCCCCTTATGCCCCTTTCACGCTTTGCGCACTTATGTGGACAGATCAGCAATTTAGGCTGTCAAAACAGCTGTTTGTCCGGTTTGGAGGGTGAAAGTTTCAATTGGATTGAATTGGATTGTGGAAACGATAGCATTGGCATATGCTTCTGAGAATGAGATCTTTCCTTTTGGAGTTTGCACTCATTCTACTAGGAGTGTGGCTTCTTCATGGGCTTTGGCTAAAATGATGTCAATTCCGGACATCCATCTAGAGGCAGGTTGGTCTTCTCACCAACACTTTTGCTAGATTTTGCAACCTCAAGATTCCATCTTTTGCACCGCATGTTTTGTCTGTGCAGTGAGGTGACAACTGATTTGCTATTGTTTGTCTTCGATGAACCTAGGCACACACCCCTTGAGAGTGAGGTGGTTTCGACTAGGTCCGATACTCAGCTATGTTCTGTATTTACTCTGTTAATAGTGGAAACGCTCAAGTTGCCTATATTTAAAATGACAGTTCCCTTCGCTTATCTTCTATTGAGTTAAATGCTTGTGTTAACACTTTGCATGTGTATCTCAATTTTATGAAGTACCAGCAATGTTGTTGCCCGATCTTAATGTGGGGTCTTGTTGTAAAATAACTCATGCCCTTGAATCCTCTCCATGCTCTGTTAACAGGCTGGTATTTATGAACAACAGCAGAACTGCTATCTTTCTGACATAATTTTTTAATGTTATTTAAAGTACATTATGATAAATACTTTGCTTGTTACATACATAAATAAATTAAAAATGTTAGCTACTATATTTAAAATATAATTAAATAATGGTTTGTATTTTTAAAAATGACCTCTATCTTATGTCATGTTTGAGTTGGCTCACTTGATTTGTTTTTTTGCTTTTTAAAACTTCCATTAAGGGAACATAGTGAGGATCGAAGTGCCCTGGTATTCGCAGTGCATTGTGGGACTTGTTAGGGAGCGTACATTTCCGTGCACTGGTAGGATTTTGCGATTGAGACAACTCCTAATATGGCAGACACCCTGATCAGTGCCCTGACTACTGAACTAGGGAGCTGATTAAAACACTCCCAAGTGTATTAACAACTTCAAGCCATGCAATGGATTAGGTAGGCTAGTCATTTATTTCAAAACAATTAACCAAGGGTCCAAAATACCATCCAAACAAGTGATTTTACTGAACGTAATAACTACTTGGTTTATGAGTGATTATCTTCCAGCGCTGTTTCAGCTGTGCACTCCTATTCATAGTAAATCAAGACCTGTCAATCTAAGCGATCAAACCAATCCAAGCAAGCTCCAGCTGTAAAACATTGTCCGATTGGTCTCTACACATCCTCCCTTGTTGGTTGAACTTTCAAATGATGTTGGAAAACACTGAGTCATGATCGCGATGTGATCGGATCCCGGAAGTCCTGTAGCTTTAGCCAAGCAGCATGTCATGTCACTCCCTGATCAACACATTGTCTTATGTTGTGTCTGGACTTGTTTGACACCACCTGCTCTAAATAAAGATATGCTATCTACTAAGGGTTACTAATGTTGCGCGAAGTTACAAACCAAAATGTGGTGCTCGTGTATTCTATTTGCACATGCGACGATGATGCTTTTTCATACAAATACTAAAGTTATAATAAAGTTTGGTCTCTTGTATTCTGCTAGTTGAGACCTTTTCAAAGACAAATGACAAGTCTGTTATGTAGGCTACTATGATTTTACATATCACATTTTCATGTAACTCATGTAACATTTTCGGGGTTTTTTTTTCATGCTATGAAAATAGAACACTTCTAATATGTCAGCAAATTAAAAGCACATATTCCCTATATTCACTGTAAAGCCAAGGTTCTAAGCTTTAAAACGACACCTGTTTGGTGCTAGATAAGCAAGTGGTTAAGTAACATGATAACTTAGTTGTGCCCCTGCTTCGTATTTAAGAGGTTAAAGGTACAATATGCAAAAATTTTCGCCACCAGGGGTCGCTAACCTCTTACAATAACAAAGGCGTATAATGATGACGTGTATTCTGCATTAAGCGTAAGTATGGATCTTGTCGTCAAGCTGATGGATCTTTTATGGATGAGTGAATACATTGATGTTTTTAACATGACTGTGGTGTGAAGCAGGGCGCGATTGCTAGACGTATACCAGCGCCACAGGCAACGCGAGTCCCGCGGATATAAAGGAATAAGGACATTTCATTCTACCGAACTACACGCAAGTGCTGAATTAATACTCCCACAGGTCAGTTTATTAGGCGAATTAAACTTGAGGTAACGCAGCTCTGTTTCACTTGCTCTAACAGTTACACTATCACACTAAACGGCATTTGAGTGTGTTGAATGTTGTTAGTTAGGTTGTGTGTTGGCTGTATGAGACGAAGTACGTTAAGCTAGATCAACATTAGAATAACATACAGATCATATTCTAACATTTCATCATGTTGAACTAAATAACATTGATTCGTTTTATGTACATTTGCTCACCTGTCTAATAAAGTACATGCAACACTCACGTCTCTGTCAAGTCGAAGTTAGTCGCGGACGTGGAGCTCTCGGCATCTCTAAAGATGTTGATCTTCGTTTTAGCCCTCTTTTTGTCTCAAAGTCTGCTTGCCATGGTCCATAATGTTTTAACAAAACAACAACAGCGTGAGCGTCTTGCTAGGCATAACGGCAATAACCCGGTTGTTCAAGTCTGTCGCCATGGTTACTATCACAGTGCGAGCGCAAACCTGGCCGAAACCGAGGCTAACACGGATATGACGCCATTGACTGGCGACTCCTCACCCCTGCTCACACGTCCCGTTTCCTTGGTTAAAATCGCAATTTTCTCACGATTTAGAAATAGTTGGAAACTTTTGGGATATTGTAAGTAATCAACAAAACAAAATATGTAACATTGGCTTAGTGATTTTTGGATATTTTACTGCATAAATCCTGCATATTGTACCTTTAAGGGTATTGAATAATTGATTACTTGATCGTTAATTTAAACAACAAATTTATGTAAATTGACATCCCTAGCTGCTTGGCGATTGCTACACAATAACACGACTTAGATTAATACACAGGAGATATAGATGAGTGAATGCATGAGATGTCACAGAATGCAGAGGCAGAATACAGCATGTTTTAGAGAAAGGTGTGAGGTAAATGACAGGAAGTGGAGAAAGCACCTAGAGGTTTCAGTATAAATACTCACAGAGTTTGAGACTTCACAAACAAACACAGCGCTGGAATTTTCTGATATTTTGCTGTTGGATTCTTTGTTCGGTTGTGCAGTGTTGTTTATCGCCCAGTCTCCCTAATGACATATATAGGCTATGCATTAAAAATATTTATTACTATAGATCAGGGGTGTCAAACTCAGTTCCTGGAGGGCCACAGCCCTGCAGAGTTTAGCTTCAACCCTAATTAAACACACCTGATCAGTTAATCAAGTCCTTCAGGCTTATTTGAAAACGGCAGGTTTGTGTGTGTTGAAGCAGGGTTGGAACAAAACTGTGTTGGGCTGTGGCCCTCCAGGAACTGAGTTTGACACCTGTGCTATAGATCATTCAGTTTCATATCAAATTAACAGTCAGTTTGATGTAAGCGAATGACTGTCGTAGCATTTCACATTTAAGTCTTTTAACACTCTGAATGTAATAATTTGACTACAGAAAGCATGTACACTTAAATCACACTTAAAAATGTCTTCATGTCTTTGAATAAGATAACATATCAAAGCGTCTGCACTTTTAGATTGTTTTCTATAAGGTCATCTTAAGTTTTTAAACACTGAATCTCAGTATTACTAGTAAACCGCGCTGTAACTCACCTGCTGGTATTGAACAGGAGTAGCCAGAGCTGTACTGATTCTCGTACCCAGACGCAAACGTTTTTTCCATGTGTAATAGTACTCGACACACTGAGACACTGACTTTGTCTTGACCTAAATAAATAAAAAACATTCCTACAGTCACCAAATCAAATTAATGCTAATGTATTTACAGAAAACACAAGTTTATTTATTGCATGACTGCAACTACCATTTTCTGGACGAGATAGAAGTCTTTGTGATGATTTAAAAGTGCTTTGTTTAGCTGCCGTTTCTCCTGAAGTGTCCACCTGTCTGATCCTAGTTCATGATAATAGAAGAATTACTGTAATGTGATGCATTTAGTATTTTAAGTCCCTTTACTTAATTAATAATGTTAATATACTTCCTGAGTCACGCACCTGCGTAATGATAGTCTGTTTTGAGGCTGGATGTGTTTAACGTTGACAAGAGAAGCTTTTCCAGGGTGTTCTGGAACATAATAGTTATTTTAAAGCTTTTTAGATCAGTTTTAATGTCAGGAAGCGATTATAAGAAATATAATTACCATAATATCTCCTCTGCACTCAAAAAGACAGTGAAGGACATATTCTGTGTTTGCTCCGCCACCAGGTAATACACTAGAGCAAGCCATTTTAAGAAGATTTTCCACTAAAAGGGGGGAATCAATGGTAGTCAGATTTTTGGACCGTTTTTTTTTCTAACCTTTTAAAATGGATAAAAATTACATGCACATCGTATTAATCTAGTTTCTATTTTGTGTAACATTGTTAGCCTAGTTAACTTTATTACTTTGTGAATTGTATGTTCTGCTTTGCATTGTTCATAAGAATGCCCGTTCTGTTTTGTAAAATCACTGTAGTTGCTGCATTTAAGCACAAAAGTGAATGTTTAGCACAAATGTGTGTTGTTAGTTACCTTTCTGCTGGTTATCAGGGGTATCCAGGTCTTTGGTGGGCAACCACAGAAGAACAGCATTATGGGTATCTTCCTCTGTGAGGGGTTTACTCTTAATGTTTGGGATCTTTGCTTGAAATTCTTTGCCAACATTAATGTGACTGTAGAGAACATGTAAGAACTGTTTATTTACTGGTTATTTTAATCTGACATTATTTAAATGTAATAAATAAAGCAAGCAGTTTACCGTAAAATAATTTGTAGTTACACATTGTTGAGCTTAAAGGTGAAGTGTCTAATGTTTTCAATCTTATTATGGTATACCTTAAATCATGCAACTTGAGGAGGTGGGATATTACTTTTCTAAGTGAATAAGCTTTTTTTTCCCATCTGGCAGACCTGATGGAATAAAATATGAAATGGGAGGGAAAAACTATTTCAGTGCTTATGCATTCGCCCTTTTGTTCCTGTTTTTTTCTCTTTTTTTTTTTCTTCTTTTTTTTTTTTTTTTTTTGCGAACATAAGCAAAGTTTTGGGAGTGAACACAAAAGCACTGACATATAATTTTTTCTTTCATTTCATACTTTTCCATCACCATGTGCCCATCATATCATAAAGAACAGAATACCACTGAGACTTGAATAAATGACTAGCCTACCTGAGGATGAACTATTCTATTTGTTGGGCCAGTAAAAAAAACTACCTACAGTAGCAACACCATAGCAATCATATAGCAACGCCCTGGCAACCACCCACAACACCAAGCATCATGGCAGCAGCTTTTCACAGGTAAAATATTTCATTTGTTGCCATTAGTGGCAATGAATTTACACCCATATTATCTTTACGTAAAAACAACTACTTACGGCGTTACATTAATTGCTTTTTCCCTTGAAGTCTCACCACAGTCATCCTTAACAACTGTTAGTTATAGATAAAGATGGATAATGCATATTATAATGATGAAAATACAGCGTACTGTAACAAGCATTCACCATGCATCTAAAATAAAGGCCTGTTCACACCAAGGATGATAACTAAAACGAAAGCAGGATAGATTCTGATTGGTTGTCAATGTTTTAATCGTTCATCAGCTGTAGTAGTAGCTGTAGTTCAACAAATAATAATTCTGAAAATTATTCCAAAGACATCGTGCCATTTTTGTTAGTTGAGGTGTGGACTCTGCTATAGTTTTACATTTTTAGGATGATTTTTAGGGCCCGAGCACCCTAAAGGACAATAACTATGACAATAAAGATATAATTCTAATAAACAGAGCAATTTTAATAGGGTCCTCCTTACACCATCGTAAGGAGGACCCTATTAAAATTGCTCTGTTTATTAGAATTATATCTTTATTGTCATAGTTATTGTCCTTGGTGTGAACAGGCCAGTAAAAATAACTCTTTAATCTTTTTTATTGTCATAAAATCTAGAGATATAATAATCTTCACTACCGTCTGCAGAAGACTCGACCCCACTGTTCTTTCCTCTTCCGCTGACAGCACTGTAGAGGCCCGAGCCCGGGCGTACAGGGCTAAGCATTGGTGGGGGAGTGTACGGCACATCGTCCCCCATGCTGCTTGCTGTCCTCAGCTGACTGCGGAAGAGCACAGCACCTCGGGACTCCTGACCGGCACTGGGCGGAGGAATCATCAATGGGACCAGACAGTGGCGGTATCTCTTTTTTACCTGCTTTGGTGCACATTCTTCATCCGAGACGACGGATCTTTTTTTCTAGAATGCGTAATGAGAAATCAGAGATTACATAACTTCATTTGATAATGTTGAAGCTATGAAAAACATTGTTTGAGTAGTTTTAAAGTAACCAAATGATGTAGTTTTAAAGTGATTTTACATGGTTTCATGACAGGATTGAATTTATTCAATTTATAGATATATTTTTTGTCATATCACTGAATTATACTATATAGCTAGTGAACTGTTAGCAAACAATAGAACATACATTATTAGCATGCTAAATGTTGAGTCTACTCTTTAAATAAAGCGGTAAAAACATTATGTATGTACCAGTCTTCAGCCTAAGCAAAAGCTCTACTCTTCCCCACAATGTAATGTGTAATTATTCTAATTGACAACATTGTTTCTTGGAAAGCATACTGGAACTACACTTTCAATTATTTAAAAAATCCTTTTCAAGTACTTTATTGGTTTACATTTGTCCCACATTATTTATTCTAGTGCATTGCACATTTTAGAGAATAGCATTAACTAAAAGCAAAAAAGTCAAGTTTAGAAGAGAAATTTGTGTAGATCACAAATAATATGATTGAAAAAATGGGGAAACACAGATTGTCCTTTTTACTCAGTTGAATTGGATTTAGGGGCAGTTAATTTTTTTTTTTGTATGCAGTATTGTAGTGTTTATTAATAAATGATTTATCATTATTATTTTAACATGTATGTGCCCTTGTAATCTTTAATCAAAACACAACCTGTCACATGAGATCACAGCAAACAATGATTCAACCATCCAATCATTTCCCAACAGATAAAATTAAGTCCCGCCCTTCTTTTTTTTTTTTTTGTCAGAGACTTTTCACCCGAATATACAGTATGTCACAATAGAGAAGAAGAGATAATAATTTCATAATGTCTGTTTCATGCCGACTTTAAATAGCCAACCCAATCTCACAAGAAAATGTAACTATTTTCCTGCTGGTGATTTCGTATAAATTTGTACGATCAAAAACATAAAGGTCCAACCCTAAACATAAGTCAGTGGGGTGTATGCAGATCCTTCAAAAAATAACAAATGAGATTGTACAAATTTATAAAGTTTAGCCTCCAATTTGCCAAAACATCAAATAGTCTTTATGCCATGAGATTGGGTGAAATGTTTCTTGAAATAGCCTTTAGTTTACATCACGGCCATAAATTTACCCCTTGCTAATGCAAATCTGGTGGCAGAAGGCTAAATATTTGAAGCATGTTTTTTCTATTTCTAATTTTGAGCATCGTCAGTCTTATTCTCAGAAAGCTGAAGTGATGTTCAAGATCTCAATGTTAAAGCTTTTAATTTTCTAAACAGCAGCTAAAAATAACTGTCTTAATGCCAGAAACTCACACAGGAAGGGTGGTTTTGTACAGACACGAGGGGTGACTGTTCACCACACTTAATTAAACCGCTTTGATCATCTTTCTGGTGACACAGAAGGTTGAGCATAAGTTTGGTAGGGGTCTGGTAATCCTTGACGGGGACTGACACCGGTAAGATGATGGGGTTGGTTTGAGCAACCTCAGTAGACAGATGAATGTGCCCGTCTCTCTGTTAAAAGAAAGAAACTTGAATCAATAGGGCAAATCAGCATGCTGTATTTCATGCAAAACTCTACATCTTTTACACAAACAACCCCATAGATGATCAAAGTGAGTGTGGTTCGTACCATTTTGAGGGATGTGGGGTGTGTTCGCAGTCCTCCATGTGAGCGCATGTGGCCATTCAGTGCCGGAAGACTTTTGAACTCCCTCTGACATACGGTGCATCTCATCTTTGTATGAGATCCCTCCTCTCTCGACAACCCAGGTTCTGCTCTACAGAAATCCAAATCCACATACTATATTATACAGTAATCAACATTTGAAGTGGATCAAAAAAGTTCATCAAAGTTTTCCTAAGACAAGAACGGGTATTGTTTAAAATTCATGTATAACTTTGAAAGGTTTTGATCCACTTCAAATGTTGACTACTGTATAATATATACATACATATATATATATATATATATATATATATATATATATATATATATATATATATATATATATACATAATATGAGTTTTGTTCCTTGCCACAGTTGCCTTTGGCTTGCACACTTAGGGGCTAAAGATATTATGTACAATGTATTGTGTAAGTATTATGCCATGACTGCTTTACTATGTTAAACTGCTTCGGGGTGGGCGATATTACCAGAATTTTTTTTTATATATATATATATGCATCACTTAACTGTGTCAATGATAAACATCAACAAATAATAATTAGGCTTGTCACTACACCAAATTGTTATAAATTATTTTACCCCAACCTTACCCGGACTCACGTTATGCGGTATATTCTATAGCAAATCTTCACTGCTTGATTGTTTATAATATTACAAAATGTAAACTATATTATCGTCTAGCTCTAATCTACTAAATGCAGTGGCGGATTTAGCAAATTGGGGACCCAAGGCGAAGGTAGTATGGGGCCCCCCATCAGATCTTTAAAAGAGAACGAAAAAAAAAAAAAACAGATTCTTTTTTTAAATAAACTATTACATGGCACTTTCTGGAGCGTTTTGTGCAAAGAAATATAGGGGAAAAAAAGTAGGTCTAGCAAGTCTTATATTTCTGTAATTCACAGAGATCAAACACAAATATGCTGACTTAATAGATTGCTAGTTGAGAAACACTGCTGTAATTAATGTTTTTATGATGACTTTGTGAAAGGTTAGCTAAACAGCATGAGCCGTCTTCCTGCTGGCCAGTAAGTTATTTGGCAAATTTCATTCATACAGATCTGTATTATGCTATAGTTTTTGATAGTGTTATACATTTCTTACAGATAATCACGATGATCATTGCGTTTGTCTTACCGAATGTGGTAGCTTTATGCAATTACAGTTTGTCTAAGCTTTTTATTAATGGGGGTTTACATGCGCTTCGTGAGGCACACGCACGCACGCAAGCTCTCGCGCTCTCTACCTCTCTACCGTGCGCGCTGTTTGAACATTCATTTTCCTCTTAGCCTTTCGAAAACCGGGAGAGTGTATAAATTTCCCGGGACAGGTTGTTAAAAAGAAGAACAATCCCGGGAAAAACGGGATGGGTGGTAACACTACCAGAAATACGGGACAAACCGCGTCCCGTATTGATTCAAAACGGGACGCGCTGTTTATTTCACAAATACGGGACGATTCCGTATTTTAAGGGACGGGTGGCAACCCTACGGGCATCACAAAAAAGTTTGTTACCTTCTGCAATTTTGCTAAAAACGTTTTGCTTTCCTCCCGCTTCCTGCTTTTTCAGCACCGCTTGGGTAGCTTCTCTGTCTGTCACTCTGTAGCCTACACTGTCTGTCAATAACTTATTTTTCTCCGTCAGTTTTTTGGCGCATTAAGGCCTCATTATGCTTCTGCGTCAACTCCACGGCGTAGCTACGCCGTCACTCCTACGGCGTCGTGGCCGTTTTATGGTTCTGCGTCAGGTTGCGTTGCATCGCGGTGCATCTGACCAATCACAGCCCTTGCGGTCTGCGTCGCCTCGACGTGTAGTTACAATTTTTTGGAGGTGCACGTCGAGCTACGGCGGAGGGGTAGGAGAGGGGTTCGCCTCGACGCAGAGGGGTCTGCGGGGGTACGCCGTCGATTTGACGCAGAAGCATAAAACAGGCTTTAGCCTTGTCACTTTCGCACGCAGAAAGTGAGATAATGGAATAGTCCAATGTAGTGAGGTGGGGGGCCCCCTCCTGTCTGCGACACTAGTGATTTGATGCCTTTTTTCGCAAATGTTTTTTAGAAATATATAATTTGCGAAAAGTAAAAAATAAATAAAAACTTAAGCATAATTTAATGGGGCATTTTGGGGGCCCCTAGGTAGCTCGGGGCCCAAGGCAATTGCCGACCTTTGCCTAATGGTTAAGTCCGCCCCTGACTAAATGCAAATATGCTGCATGAAGATATATTAAGATATGATAAACATAACAAAACATGATTTTCTGTAAAGCTGCTTAGAAATGATGGGTATTGTGAAAAGCACTATAAAAATCATTTTGACTTGACTAAATTGATAAGTAGGGTTAAGGTTAGAGTCAAACCTGAAATGAGGTGAAATAGCCTCATCTTGAATATCTGGTGAAGATGCCTGCAAGACATTTTTGAGAAACCTTTAATGTAAATAAAAATGAGTTGCTAATGAAGTATTAAAAAGAAAAAATACAGTACCTGTGACCACTGAGGCGCATGTGCAGTGAGATGATGAAAAATATCTCCTCTCATAGTCGCCTGTGGAAGAGCTTTACAGACCCCTGAACTCTTGCTCTGATAAAGAGGACTGCAAAGATCTTCACTTCTTTGAGGAAAGTTGAAACCAGATTGATCTTCTTTGGGACTTGAAAACACAGGTGTGCTGGGTGCGGAGTGATCACTAAACATGTTGTTTTGCTTTACAGGGATTGATTGATCTTGGGACTGAAGGGTGAGGTAAGGATTGCCAGGTTGGGAAAGTGAACGAAGATGCTGTTGGTCCTGGTAATGGAAGATCTGCTGCTCTGGGACTTTAAAGTCTTGACGGTGGCAGTAGGTTGGTGATTGAGCAGGTTCATGGCTCTCTAGAGAGTCATTGTGAGTTTTATGTGCAAATATCCCTCTTTGTTGTTGATTCAAGGCCATTGGATATGACATTGGGTGGTTTTGATAACCGTGCTGATGATGCCAAGGGCTTTGTGGCTTATGGAGACTCCTGTTTACCTGCTCCATGTTGTTCACTTTCTGTTTGTGTTGCTGGTATCCATAGTGAAACTGCTGGTGGTTTTGGTAAAGGCCATGCAGTGAATGTTGGCTCTCTGACAGATGGAAGCCGGACTGTTCACATATCATTTGCGTTTGGCCTTGAATGACCATCGTGTTAAAAATTGGAGACTCCAAGGATTGCCTGTCCGATCCTTCTGGAAGACTTTGAGGTAAGTGCAAACCCCCTGAAATTTGGTTTTCTGTGTGCTTATCATCTGTTCTGTTACTATCACCAAAGAGAGGGTGAATATTTTTTGTAGGGAAGGCCTGCGAGAATGAGTCCAACCTTTGAGGATGAGAAGCACTGCCGTTGTCTTTGCAAGTCAGTGGTGAGTTGTTCTGAGGTGTGATGTTAAACGGGTAGATTCGATTAGTCTCTGCTACTTCTTCATGAGAAGATCCCCATGATGATCTTCCAAATTGATTATATTCCCAGTTCCCGGCACTGTTTGGCATGTCAAGCATTGGAGAAAGTTCATGTGCTGGAGTGCCAGGAGATGTTAGTTGCTCGTGGTTGAGTAGCGGAGACATTGGAGATGATTGGATCAAGCTTACGTTAGGTACACCATAGTGAGTTACTCCCATTGCACTTGGGCTGTGCTGGAACAAATAGGTCCTGTTGGTGTGGTTGTTGAACTGATTCGTCTCGTACAGGTTTTCTGTCATCTTTAGAAAGATTAAAGTGCCACTTCTGTACTGTTAAACTAATGGTTTGAGGGGGATGTAATTACATGGAGGTTTGAATGTCACCATGAAACTTTTCCATCATTGGTTATTCCGTCAGCGGTTTTCAAAAATAGCGTTTTCCTGTAAAACAAGACAGAGCAAGATCTTATATTTTTCTGAAAGTTTACAAAGACAAAGATTTTTGTCTTGTAGGAAAGACCTGCACCAGTTAATTGTGCCCAATAAGATCAGAACCTGCTTTATACCCACTAGCATTCAAATGTTTTAGGTTTCGTAATATATTTTTTTATTTCTATTTTTATTCTGGAAGGATGCATTAAATTGATCAAAAGTGACACATACATTTATTATGTTTTTAGACTTCTATTTCAAATAAATCCTGTTCTTTTAAACTTTCTATTCATCAAAGAGGGGAAAAAGATTTCCACAAAAATATGAAGCAGCACAACTGTTTTCAGCATTGGTGATAATAAATGTTTCTTAAGCAGCAAATAGGCATATTAGAATGATTTCTGAAGGATCATGTGACACTGAAGACTGGAAATTATGCTTTGTCACAGGCGTAAATTACATTTTAAAACATATTCAAATTGAAAGGTTATTTTAAATTATAACATTGTTATACTATTATTATAATGTAATAATATTTAACAATATAAAAAAAAATTGTTTATATAAATGCAGTCTTGGTGAGCAGAGGAGACTTTACTGTAGTGCACATTTTAATTTCATGTCGACTTTGACAAGTGTTTGAAAAAATAAAATGGAAATAAACTGTGAACAACATATATTAAAGTCTAGATCGTGTCTGAGATTAATTTGTTCATTTTTCATACAGACAGGAATCTGTCTTAAGCAAACTAATAATATCTTGTTTTTCCACCCACAACAGATACAGTAAATTCACACCATGACTCAGTCTGAGGCTTCCTCTTACATCTAGAATATGAAGTATAGACACCATCTTATCACTTCCTGTCACATGGTCTTCTCAGAATATAGGACGACAGTTTGATCTGTATCTAAGAGCTCTTTGAAAGATGCTGCTGTCCTAAAAAAATATTATTTTTGGTGTACAAACATTTTTACATAAATTCAGTGAATTTAATCTCTCATGGCAAAACTAGCTTAAAAATTTACTTATTAAAAAAATATATATTTCTACCTCTAAAGTATTACCAATCTGAGGTTTGTCTTACAAAACAATGCCTGCAAATGTACAGAATAACAAAGGCATGTACTTTTACCCATGTGTGGTTTGAGAGAGGCCGAGTGTGTTTAAAGAAAGTGTGCTAACAGATCATTCGTTCAACTCTCTGAATCAGATTAACACATCATCTGAGTGTCAAAAGGCTCAAGTCTGCACTGTGGTTTTGAAAGTTTCCATCCTCACTTCACTCTGAGTGCGTGAAGCCGTCAGACTCTGACCAGTGAGTGGAACAAGGCGACTGTTAGACCTTTTGAAATAAACTTAAAAGTGACAATGTGTGTGTACAGACAAACAAAACTGAAAGATCTGTACTTTCTCGAAAAAAGACTGAGGCACAACATCATCTCAACCCTCGTCTATTAAAAAAAAATGAGAGACTTAAAAACTAAACAGTCTTTAAGTTAGCACCAATTGAAGGCTTTTTTTTCTTCTTTTTTTTGGTTTAACATGTTCAGCTTCATTGCATGACCCTGTACATTATTAATAGTTTTTGGAATTCAGTAGTTGTGCATTACACATTTACTGAGACATAGTTGTAGTTGCAACAATTGGTGTAATATGTGTAAAAAAAATTTCTTTACTTCATTTTTTTTTCTCCATCAGACTGTTCGGGTGGAATATTGGAATTCATGAAGATTATAAATTTTATATATATATATATATATATATATATATATATATATATATATATATTGAAATAAACTTAAAAGTGACAATATGTGTGTGTGTGTGTGTGTGTGTATATATATATATATATATATATATATATATATTTTTTTTTTTAAATCAAATTTTTTTTGAGAATTAAATTATTATTGTATTTCAAAGGTGATGATTGTTATAGGTTTTATCAGTTTATCAGTTTTATCCTCTGCATTATTATTTATTGAATTAAATACTTATGAATTTAACACCATCATATTATGTGTGTATTTGCATAAAATTAAAATCGCATCAACTCTTGTGCGCCTCAAGCAAATAAAAAAAAAAAGACAAAATAATATCTATTTTATGACTGTTAATCTCAACATTAGCTGAGTAACTTGAGTGGCGTCTCAACGGTCACATCTCAAGTTTAATTTGTATATAGCCTAGCTAAACTGTATCTATTCTTGAGGTAAAACCACCACACTTAGTGCTCACTACAGTACAGTCGACTATTAAAACCATTTCAATTACAACCATTTTTATAAACTTTAACTCAAATATTTGGATCAACATATGTTAGACTGAGTTGAGCTTTTTTAACCATATCAGAGCATGCAGTATAACGCAATCAAAGTTTGCAACACCGATCCGCAACCCCACTGAGGTCAATGCATGCAAGTATTACTAAGACATTATGCACTGACTGTATTACTGATCTGTTCATTGACTGTAAACAGAATGTCACAATTAAAATCAAACACTTTTTGCTTGCACTTTATTTTAAGGTGTCTTCGTTACACTATAATTATACGTTTAATTACTGAGTAATATTAAGTAACTAAATGTACTTACTGTAGGGTTTGTTTTGGGGTAAGTTGCATGTAATTATGCATAATTTATAGTTATTACTGTTACACTATTTCACAGTATGTGTACTGGTTATATAAGGTAACTACATGGGTTAAGTTTAGGGGTAGGTTCAGGGTTAGTACCTAATTATAACCCAGTTATTGTACGTACATGCGTAGTATGTACATGCGGTCGGAACAGGACTGTAAAATAAAGTGCTACCGTTATTACTATAACTGCTTGTAAAATATGTAACAATGACACTAAAATAGTGTTACCCACTTTTTTTTTTCTTTTTTTTCCCCCAGTTTGTTATTTGCATTTAAAATAGTCTTGAGCAGTTTGGGCATCTTTAGAAGATGTCCTTGCTGCATGTATTTGTGATTAAAAAGTGCTCATGCTTACCTCACTCGTTTCTTTATGTCCGTAATGCACTTTTTTAGTACATCAAAATGACCCATCAAGATGCACTGAATACCATAAGATACAAAACCATATCATAACAAACATAGACGAGGTCGGCACAACGCATAACAAAACCTGGGTAACTCAAAAGCTCAAAAGAAAATGGGAAGTAAGTTCACTTCATACTGCTGACTAAGGAATTGTGCTTGTGTCCTCTTATAGCTGCAGCAAATGTCTAAAGGCCTGAGAGGGTTCAAGGAAGTTCAGGAAATGTCATCTTTCTCTTTAAGCTCAGAGACTTCCGGGGTTATAACCACAAGCTATTTTCTCAACCTGCTATTATTTGTCTCATAGCTTCATCTGTAAAATGGAGGAGGATAAAAAAGTGGGCTTTCCGATGGCATGGTGCTTAGACAGCTCTATTAGAATCTGTACTGTCAGAATCAAAGTCTACAATGACAGTGTTGTTGTACATGGTATCCTACAATGTGCATCTTTCAATCCAATCAAATGTAAATGTTGCCAATGTAAATTATGGTTGCATTATTCTTGTATCAGCTTAGCCACAATTTTTCATTCACACATTGAGAAAGGTCAGCGTTTCTGTGAATGTGTCCTGTGGTGAACGTGTACTGGCAGAGATTTGCTGCCATCAGCAGTTTCATAGTGAATAATGGTTGGATATGAGTTGATGGTCTCCTTTAATTAAGAGTTATGTGTGCTTTTAAATTGAATAAATCATGCATGTATAACTGAATGAATTTTACATCTATTTCCACATGTTTATGCTTGCTTGTAGGCCTGTTGATGTCTAGTGAACAGAATACTTGTGGCACCGTCTTACTAATCTTCATCTCAAATCAGTAAGCTAACAATATACAATGCATATGATTATAAAATCTGTAGTTATACACCCACCACATCGCAAAAGTGAGTTTTAGTTGTATGTTATAGGAATCTCTTATTTATGTAAGGACGGGAGCCTTTTGTGTTATTAAAAAGGTTGCATTGATTTCACTGTTAATTAAACAGACACTGACTGCGTTTGCGTGCATGAGAATTTTCAGATATTAATCAGAATCGGGTCATATTATGCGTATGTAACCGTCATGTAAATGCATCAACCCAATTACTATGAGCAAATGATGTGCATGCAAACATGGTCACTGATCAGATCTACTATAAGTAATAGTACTATAGCTACTATAAGTGCATTTAGTTCTAGGGTGTTTTCTGTCTTGTTTTTCAATGTTTTTCATTATATTTTATTTTAAAAGGAATTTAAACATTTTTAAACATTTTCCACAAGATTTCACAAAATAGGCCCTATTTAATAACAAAAACTGACTTAAGCTGAAAATAATGACACATTTGTAATTGGTTCTGCAGTGGGTTTTCATCATCATCTTATCTGATCGTAAAGTTGCACCTGTTAACCGAAACCTATTTCCTTCTGCAGTTAAATAGTAGAGGCAGTTTAGTGCAAATTAAAAGTTTAAATGTAGGAAATAAAGTAATAGTAAACTAAAGGAAGCAATAGATTATTTGTAGTTTTATTTTAGACTGCTCTGATAAGAATGCTCTGTTGCATCAGAATGGGCTAAGGTTGTTAAATTATATTTTTATGAACTGAAAGGAAATTTATATCAATATATTTTCACTCAGTGTCATAATCTGCTACCATTTTGAGCATCATTAATTATAGTGTTTGAGTTTTAAAAAAACTCAAAAAGTACTTACCTTTTTAGAAAGTGAAAGGACACATGATGAAGCTCTGAATAGTGTTCATTTGTCATTTTTCAGCCGAAGGATCCAGGATCACATGACACACACACACACACACACGCACTGCCATCAGCTCCAAGAACTTTTTTTGTTTCCAAATAGCAGTTCAGTTTTCAAGATCGTACATCTACCATATGTAAAGCTGTAATTTGGTGGACAGACCTGCAGTGAACATCAGTAGTGCCCTCTGCTGTAAAACGCACTTCCGCTTCAACATCCTTTAAACACACTATGACACAATATGGCACACACACCAGACTTTAACATAAGAGTTTTTAAATGTATTTATTTAACTTTCTCTTTCTCAGCAAAAGCATAATAATAATAATAATAATAATAATAATAATAATAATAATAATAATAATAATTCTTCATCCCACTGTAACAGAGTCGGAACACACCTTCAGCACAAGATCTCTCCACTCCACCCAATCGTTCACAATCAGTCTAATCAGTCACACCTGGACCCACTCATCACAGCTCCCCTTTATAGGCAGTTACCTTCCAGTTCACCACTGTCTGGTCTTGTTTTTCCTACCGTGCACCTTATCTGGCTCCTTACCCGTGTATACTCTAGTGATGTAAAGTCTGATTCATTTCCATAAACTGGTTCTTTTGGACAGTTTGTTTCAATGAACCAGTTCAAAAAACGATTCATTGGTTCCTTATGTCACTAAGCAGTGATTGTATTACCGCAAGGCACGAAGCTTACACTGCTATTTTCAACCAATAATCGGAATAAAAGGCAGTTGAAGGATGACGTGTATAATTCAAATATTTATCTGACTCCAATATAATTAATCTGACTCCATTAAAGTTTTTGTTATTCTTTAACCTCTTATTTTTTAAAGGTAAATGTCATTCTTAGCTCTGACACGAAAACGGAGGATTTAACCTGAACATTTAGATAATGAAAGTTATAATCACTTTAGCTTTCAGTTTCAACATAATCAGTGATAAAAGGAAAGATTCTCAAAGCTTTTAAAGCAGGCAAAGTTATTTATTAAGCTACATGTTTAAATATACAGACAGTAGAATGGAACATCATACTGTATAGAAAACTTAGTTGTAACAAATAATGCACTGTTGTGCAGAAGAGGCCGTAAAAGCCTTTATTGTAGTATGAGGTTACGCACCGGTGTGCGGGAGTGACGGGGTTAAAGCCTTTCTCCTAGATCAACAGTTACCTTTCCTTCTTATACCCTGAACAAAGCATTGTTAAACATGAGTGGAATACCAACACCAAACCCAACCGACAGGAAACCAAAAGATGAGGCAAATGGGTAGTGATCACGAGGGGGAGAAGAACATTAACATTCTCCTCAATGCATGTTTAACCAATAGTACCTAGATTGAACATTAGGATACTTTAAGCCACAATGATGTCTGTATGTTTGTATGTTGTAAACATGTTTAATATCTCTTAAGTTCACCACAATTCATTTCAGTTTATAAGCTGTCAGATGAGACCAAACATGGCATAGTTACATATTAGAACACACAAGTAAATAAACAGTATGTAGTTGAAAACATATGTCCTGTAAAGCAAATGGTACAGACGTGTCATTGAGGTGCAAATGACTCTGTCTCTCCCGACAGAACCGTCCTGTGGCTGGAGTGTCCCAACAGTCCTCAATCTGCATATTGATGAAATCCCTTACACTAGATAGGCTTTAGCATACTGTGATGATGAAGGCCATTGTGCCACATTTAATTCACATGTATACCTTTTAAAAGGCTTTTTGAAGTGCTAGGGCAGTAAAGAGTTCTGCCCATATTTGCTCATCCCTACACTACGTATTTCTTTTCTAACAACTCAGTGCCATGTTATATCTGTAATGGTCATCAGCTGGAGTGCCCTTGAGAGCCACCAGAGGGCACTCCACTTCAGATTTTTGTTATTCCCTCTCAAACTACATTTCCCACAACTCACTGCCCAGACTCATCATCACTGATCACATTCACCTGTATGTCATTACCTTGTTTAGCTCACCCCTTATAAGCCTGGTTTTCACATTCACTCACTGTTGTTGCACTGAATTTCTGAGCATTTCTCTGGTTCCCTGTATTTCGGTTTTTGGACTCTCTGCCTGCCTCTGGATTACCCGTTTGCCTTGTTCCCTACCTTGTGTGTTTTTTTTGTTTGGACTGCCTTCCTGTGCTTGACCCTTTGCTTGTGTTTGACCACGATTCTGGATTACTCTATTAAAATGCATTTGGATCCTCAACCTTGTCTCGGAGCAGTTGGTGACAGAAAACTACGCCATACACCAATCCAGCAGCCGAGTAAGACCCAGAACCCGTCATAACATGGACCCAGCAATCCGTCTCTTTCACCTCAGCCAAGGTGACCGCCCAATTAAGAAGTATGTGGAAGAGTTTTGCGAGCTCTGCCATGGGGTGGATTTTAATGATAATGTCTTAAAGGACATGTTCCGTTATGGCCTTACGGACCTCCTGGAATACCTTATGCCTGACAACACCCCGCAATGGACGTTAAAACAATATATTGACATTGCCCTTCGGATAAGCGGCTTGCTGTTTACTGGGGGCTTTGTGGATGAGGGGTCCCACAAACTGACAAGATCCCCTCAGCCTGATATTCACGTCAGATCTGCCAAGCCTCTTCACGTCAGTTCTGCCGAGCCTGAGCTGCTTCACGTCAGTCCTGCCGAGCTTGCACTTCACGTCAATCCTGCCTAACTTCTTCACGTCATCCCTGCCGAGTCTGAGTTCATTCACGCCATGCATAATCCTCACGCCATCCCTGATCTTCACGTCACGCCTGGCCAGCTTGATCTTCACGTCATGCCTGATCTTCACGTCATGCCTGTTCAGCCTGATCTTCATGTCATGCCTGTTCAGCCTGATCTTCACGTCACGCCTGGCCAGCCTGATCTTCATGTCATGCCTGTTCAGCCTGATCTTCACGTCATGCCTGTTCAGCCTGATCTTCACGTCATACCTGATCTTCACGTCATGCCTGTTCAGCCTGATCTTCATGTCATGCCTGTTCAGCCTGATCTTCATGTCATGCCTGTTCAGCCTGATCTTCACATCATGCCTGTTCAGCCTGATCTTCACGTCATGCCTGTTCAGCCTGATCTTCACATCATGCCTGATCTTCACGTCATGCCTCATCAGCCTGATCTTCACGTCATGCCTGCACTTCACATCGGTCCTGCTGAGCCTGAGCTTCACGTCGGTCCTGCCAAGCCTGAGCTGCTTCACGTCAGTCCTGCCGAGCCTACACTTCACGTCGGTCCTGCCGAGCCTGCACTTCACGTCAGTCCTGCCGAGCCTGAGCTTCACGTCGGTCCTGCCGAGCTTGCACTTCACTTCAGTACTGCCGAGCTTGCACTTCACATCAGTCCTGCCAAGCCTGCACTTCACGTCAGTCCTGCCGAGCCTGCGCTTCACGTCAGTCCTGCCGAGCCTACGCATCACGTCATGGCCACCAAGCCAGAGACTGTTAATGTTATGCCCGCCGAGCCAGAGACTGTACACGTAATGCCCGCCGAGCCAGAGACTGTTCACGTCACGTCTGCCGAGCCAGAGACTGTTCACGTCACGTCTGTCGAGCCAGAGACTGTTCACGCCACGTCTTCCGAGCCAGAGACTGTTCACGTCACGTCTTCCGAGCCAGAGACTGTTCACGTCACGTCTTCCGAGCCAGAGACTGTTCACGTCCCGTCTTCCGAGCCAGAGACTGTTTACGTCACGTCTGCCGAGCCAGAGACTGTTCACGTCACGTCTGCCGAGCCAGAGACTGTTCACGTCACGTCTGCCGAGCCAGCGAGCCAGAGACTGTTCACGTCACGTCTGCCGAGCCAGAGACTGTTCACAACACATCTGCCGAGCCAGAGACTGTTCACGTCACGTCCGCCGAGCCAGAGACTGTTCACGCCACGTCCGCCGCGCCAGTGTCTCCGGACAAGATGGCCGCCGTGCCAGTGTCTCCGGACAAGATGGCCGCCGCGCCAGTGTCTCCGGACAAGATGGCCGCCGCGCCAGTGTTTCCGGACAAGATGGCCGCCGCCGCGCCAGTGTCTCCGGACAAGATGGCCGCTGCCGAGCCAGTGTCTCCAGACAACATGGTGGCCGCCGAGCCAGTGTCTCCGGACAAGATGGCCGCAGCCGAGCCTGTGTCCCCAAAGACCAGACCAATATGCAGCGTGGATGAGATTCATGCGATGTCAATCCCACAGCAGATCCATTTGCCGATCTGGTGCAAGCGCTACGTCTATCACTGCAACCACTCCTTCTACATCGCCTCTGCCAGTCTCGTGGCCCGACCAGCGACATTCACAGGCGAGGCGGAGGAGTGCAGTGGGTTTCTGTTACATTGTTTACTGTACTTTGAGATCCAATCTCAATGTTTCGCTACTAATCAAGCGAAAATCACACATATCTCCCTATTGTCTGGACAAGCGTTATAGTGGGCAAAATCCATTTGGGAATTGAATGGTCCTGTTACCATCAACTTTCATCAAACGTTTCAAGGAAGTGTTTGGCCAAACGTCCAGTTCACTCTCAGTACATGATCAGCTGTATCGATTACGTCAAGGGAGATACACCATGGCAGATTATACCCTTCAGTTTTCAAATTGCTAACAGACTCTGCCTGTACTGTGGGGCTGTAGGACACCTGGTACCATCCTGTCCACTTTGTCCACCACGCCCAGTGGTGAGTACTTTCCAGTTACCTCTATCAATCCCACCATTGACAAGAACTGATATCATATTAATTACTCGTCGCTGTTCTGTTCCATCGAAAGCCCTCATAGATTCTGGATCAGCAGGACATTTCATCTCTCTCGACCTTCTAGGCAAACTTAGTCTACCCAAGAAACCCTGTTTTCAAGTTCTCCACATGCACTCGATCCTAGGGCTGTGCAAAAATATCGATACAGCTAATTATCGCGATATTTTTTTTCACGATAGTGTATCGATATTTCAACCTCTAGTATCGATATTTTAAAAAAAATAAAATTGGATACTTAAAATGTAATAATTTCTGAGTTTATTTACATTTACTTAATGCACTTTTTTTTACAAGTTACAACATACTATTTCAGTTTTATAAATTTGTTTACTTGATGCACTTTATTTTTATATAATTTTTGTGGCATCTACATTTTTAGTTTTTAGTGATATGCACTTTATTTCACATTTCAGTGTGTTCACTGTTCAGTGACTGTACAATGCAAATACCTTTGTGAATAAATTGGAATATAAGTTTTTTGTCTGCTGAGTTATCAATATAATGTGATACACATACCTAAATACCCCAGGTGGTACATAGCAAGTTGTATATTCAGCTCTATTTTTTTTTTACATTTTGGATTTAAAAAAAAATGTATTGCAATATATCACAATATGTATCGTATTGTATCGTATTGTGATATATCGTATCGTGACCCATGTATCGTGATATGTATCGTATCGTGAGGCCCTTGCCAATACCCAGCCCTACTCGATCCTGGGAAAGCCGCTGGGCCGTGGTATTATCCGACACTGCACCCCCACCGTGACGCTCCGCATCGGTCATCTGCATCATAAAAAGACTTTGTTCATGGTGCTAGAGGGTTCCACATCTGAGGTCATCCTGGGATGACCGTGAATATTACAACACTCTCCATCGATCTGCTGGAATAGTAGTGAAATCCTGCAGTGGAGGGAACATTGCTTTATGAGCTGTCTGAAACCAGTCAAGAAAAGATCTTTGAAACAACCCTCCTTCAAGAACTCTTTCAAAGCAGCTTTACAGTGATAATAGGAAATTAAAGTAGCAGAGACTGTTTTGGCTTTACTGCAGCTCTAGAATAAAGTTATTTTCCAGCTAAAGTTAGTTTTGATTGATTCACTTCCGTTGGAAAGATCATTAGTTATTAACTTAGGGGCCGCTTACATGACAGCATTCTTACAGAAAACCCTTTACGCGCTCCAGCCGCTCATTCGCTCAACAACAGTGCCTGGTGGCTCGAGAACGCAAACCTTGAAATAGGTTCCAAGGTGCAAGCCTTGATTGGGAAAAAAAGACAATATATATATATATTACAATTATTATTTTTTTTTTTATCTCTGCGCAAGCTTTAAAAACGCAAACCTGTGAAATCGCTGACATTTACATTTACATTTAGTCATTTAGCAGACGCTTTTATCCAAAGCGACTTACATCTTAGGACTAAAGCAAGCGAGTCATCGTGAAGAGGGAAGAACGACGCAAGAAGTGCTCAAAATACAAAGTTCAGGCATTGCTCAGAGTAGCAAAAGCCAGACAAGGGAAGATTTAAAAGGTTTAAAGGAGATATTTTTTTTTATTTTATTTTTTATTTTTTATGTTAAGCACTCACGGAAGAGATGAGTTTTCAGTTGTCTTTTGAATGCTGTCAATGATTCTGCATTCCGGACGAGGGTGGGGAGATCATTCCACCAGCATGGAACCGTGAATGAGAATGTTCTGGAGAGAGATTTAGTGCCTTGCTGTGATGGCACCACGAGCCGTCGCTCCTTGGCCGATCGTAGGCTTCTGGTAGGGACATAGACTTGTAGTAGGGAGTGAAAGTAGGACGGAGCTGAGTCTGTGGTAGATCTGTAAGCAAGCGTCAAAGCTTTGAATTTGATGCGAGCAGCGAGTGGTAGCCAATGCAGGGAGGTGAACAGCGGAGTGACGTGGGCCCTTTTGGGCTCGTTGAAGACAAGGCGGGCTGCAGCATTCTGGATCATTTGTAGAGGTTTAGTAACACATGACGGAAGTCCAGCCAGAAGAGCATTGCAGTAGTCAAGCCTAGAGATAACCAGGGCCTGGACGAGAAGTTGTGTTGCATGCTCAGTTAGGAAAGGCCTGATCTTCCTGATGTTATACATTGCAAACCTGCATGATCGAGCTGTCTTTGTAATGTGGTCTGTGAAGGTCAGCTGGTCATCAAATATTACTCCAAGGTTTCTGACCGACCTTGATGGGGTGATTGAGGATGACTCTAGCTGGATAGTGAAGTCGTGCTGTAGAGACGGATTGGCAGGGAGAATGAGAAGTTCAGTCTTTGCCAGGTTGAGCTGCAGGTGATGTTCCTTCATCCAAGCCGAGATGTCAGCCAGACAGTTTGAGATTCGTGCAGCTATTGTGGGATCATCTGGTTGAAATGAGAGGTGGAGCTGTGTGTCGTCAGCATAGCAATGATAAGAGAAACCATGTGCCCGTGTGATGGGTCCCAATGATGTGGTGTAGATGGAGAAGAGGAGCGGTCCAAGCACTGAACCCTGGGGAACCCCTGTGTTCAGTTGATGTGCTTTGGATACCTCGCCTCTCCATGCAACCCTGAAGGACCTACCTGTGAGATAGGACTCAAACCAGTGGAGGGAAGTTCCTTTGATGCCCAGTGATGAGAGGGTGGACAGAAGGATCTGATGATTCACAGTGTCGAAGGCAGAAGAAAGATCCAGCAGAATGAGAACTGAAGATTTGGAAGCAGCTTTTGCGATCCGCAGGGCTTCTGTGACCGACAGTAGTGCAGTCTCAGTTGAATGGCCTCTCTTGAAGCCAGATTGATTGACATCTAGCTGGTTGGTCAGAGACAGGAAAGATGACACTTGGTTGAAAGCAACTCGTTCAAGTGATTTCGCAATGAATGGTAGGAGAGAGACAGGTCTGTAATTCTCTAATTGTGATGTGTCTAATGTTGTTTTTTTAAGCAGTGGAGTTACCCGAGCCTGCTTGAATGCTGAAGGGAAAATGCCAGTGTGGAGGGATGAGTTGATGATGTGTGTGAGTGCTGGTAGAAGTGTGGGAGAGATGGCTTGAAGAAGGTGTGAGGGGATGGGATCTAGAGGGCAGGTGGTAGGATGACTGGAGAGGAGAAGTTTAGATACTTCTTCCTCGGTTTGCGGAGAGAAGGTAAAGAGAAGGTTTCCGGTAGTGGGAGAGGATGGTTTGGGTTCCTGTGTGTGTGGAGTTGAGAACTGACTGCTGATAGTAGTTGTTTTGTTGGTGAAGAAGTTAGCAAAGTCATCAGCAGTTAAAGAGGAGGTGGGTGATGGTGGAGGTGGACAGAGGAGAGAGTTGAATGTCTTAAAGTGTTCGTGTGTTAGAGGCGCTGTTGATCTTGCTGTGGAAATATGAAGATTTTGCAGCATGAACATCAGCAGAAAAGGAAGAGAGCAGAGATTGATACATACTTAGGTCAGACGTGTCTTTTGATTTGCGCCATTTTCTCTCTATTGCCCTGAGTTTGGTCCGGTGTTCACGAAGAACCTCAGATAACCAGGGGTTAGAGGGAGTAGCGCGTGCTGGCCTGGAGGAGAGAGGGCAGATATTGTCTAAAGAAGAAGTTAAAGTGTAGCATAAAGTATCTGTTGCGGTATTCACATCTAGAGATGAGAATTGTGAGGGTGAAGGAAGAAAAGATGACACAGCAGAGGAAAGATGGGAAGGAGAAAGTGAGCGCAGGTTACGTCTGAAAGTAACTGGTAGGGGGGTTGGTGGAGCATGGGTAGTGAGCTGTAGATTGAAAGTTATGAGGAAATGATCTGAAACATGGAGAGCTTTCACCAAAATGTTGAAACTCATATGCACACTGACGGTGTGCATATGAGTATTACGTGTCTAGTCTATAGGTATGCACGTTTAAATATATATGTGCGCAGGCATGTAGTCTTTCTTTACAAATTGACCTAAACAAATTACTTGTCTGGCCTTAATTTATAATACAGAATTATTTATCGCCCACTAATAGAGAGACACAACCACGATCAGATGATATGAGCAAATCATTTGTGACTCTAATGAGAGCTGTCTCAGTACTATGGTACGGTCTAAATCCTGAATGGAAATCCCCGCAGATACCATTTCTTTCTAAAAAGGAACATAGTTGTGAGGATACTGCCTTTTCTAGTATCTTTGACAGAAAAGATAGATTCGAGATCGGCCTGTAATTGACTAATTCTGAAGGATCAAGTTGCAAGTTTTTAACAAGCGGTTTAATCATAGCCAGCTCAAAAGTTTTTGGTACGTATACTGTAAGGGCCACCCGTTGGCCCAACTACGGAATCCAACAGTGTGGGCGAAGGTATGATGCGTGTATGTCTTTTCAGTGCTTCGGTGAAGTTCACCTTATTTATTAGAATTTAGTTTCAATATTACTTTAGCTCTGTTAATCTGACTTCAATTTCAAATGATAATCAAATTTAGATTGTGTTTCTTATTAGAAAATAATCATAAATATTGTTTATGATTTAATTTAGATCTTTGATTATTCTGGGCATCCCATATTTTCAAGTCTTCGTTCATTAAGGACCCGGTATCGCTTTGAGACGTCACGTCGCGAATGTGCGCTCACGATCACAAACTAGCCAGTTCTGAAATAGTCAGAGGATGCAGTGCAAACTATTTTACCCTTAAGACGCCGCTCACTGCTGACTCATAACAAAAGGTGTAATTTTTTAGTAGTCGCAAGATGCAACGTGCTAAATCTGTGATAGTCAGAAATCGGAAGGTCTCCTTAATGATGTGCCCCATGCTACAGTCATGAGTGCCTTCGGTGTGATCTATCCTGGACAGAGATTTGCGGAAACACCAGACTACACATTAATCCATCCGAGAAAATGATTTTCGAATAAATCAAATATAACATTTAATTTGTCAGGTAAAAATGTATCATGCCAATTCCACAAGTAAATGATTAAAAGCCAATTCAGAAATAATAAATGCATAACATCAATTGCTCAAGGTGTGTGAGTGTATTCCGAGTGCAAGACTCGAGAAGCCACTGACATAGCACTGTATGGGGGTTTTTCCTGGTTACAGTTTCCCAAAGACTGCTCTGCCACTTACCCTTATATACCCAGACCAGAACAAAAGACTTGTACAAATATTTTTTAGAGTTGTTTTGGGTCTATTCATGTACACTAGATGGTAGCACCTGGTTTTGGAGGAGAGGGGAGGATTATCAGATATCTTGAAGAGACACCACCCAAAGAGGAGGACAGAATTATCCTAAGTGTTCAATCTTTCTCATAATACCAATGACTGCAATGCAATTAAGACCATTTTACCAACTGCACTGAGACCTTTAAAATGATACCAAACATGTAATGGAAAAACAACATATTCACAAGATACATCATATGTGTTATGAACATTCTCAGTGAACTTTTAGTGACTTGAATCAGGGGGAAAGGAAGGGAGGAGGGGATGCAGAGATAAGGGAGGAGAAACGTTTGGACAGGACAATGTCCTGTGCTCTTTCTTTGCAATCTTCTGTCCAGGGTGCATTTTATTGCTTTATTGCTGGATGAGTTTTATCTCAGTTTTTGTCTTTTAGCAGGAAAATCAATTCTTTACAATGCTAATGACAAAGATGAATTAATGATATTAAAAAGAGGATCTATGACCTGTGGAAGCATCTCTTTAAATAACTTAGTCGGTATAGGGTCTAACATACATGTTGTCGATTTAGATGATTTAACGAGTTTAGACAATTCTCCCTCTACTATAGAAATGAATGAATTTTTCCTCAGGGAGACTACAATCCACTGTCTGATGCGATACTGTAGTAGACGGTTACATAGTTATAATTTTATCCCTGATATTATCAATCTTGTAAGTAAAGAAGTTCATTAAGTCATTACTGCTGTGCTGCTTGGAAACGTCTAGGGTTGAAGCTTTATTTGTCGTTAATTTAGCCACTGTTTTATATAAATACCTAGGGTTTTGTTTTTTCTTCTAATAGGGTTGAAAAATAAGCAGATCTAGCAGTTTTTAACGCCTCTCTGTACGCAATCGTGCTCCCTTTCTATGAAATGCAAAAAAACTCTAGTTTTGTTTTCTTCCAGTTTTTCTGGTTGCTCTCTTAAGGTCCTGAGTGTGCTCGTTGTACCACGGCGTTGGACTATTTTCTTTAATCTTCAAGTGCAAAGGAGCAACTGTTTCTAAAGTGCTGGTAAAGAGAGAGTCAAAAGTTTCTGTCGCAATATCGAGTTCTTCTAAGCTATCTGGGATGCTGAGGAGATGAAACTTATCAGGAATGTTATTAATAAACCAATCTTTAGTGGCAGAAGTGATAGGTCTAACATATTTGTAACACAGAGTCAGCTTTGATGCCTTTTCTAAATTAAGTATACACGAGACTAGATAATGATCTGAGATGTCATCACTTTGTTGTGGAATTTCAACGACATCAACATTGATTCCATGTGATAATATTAGATCTAGAGTATGATTACGACAATGACTAGGTCCTGACACGTGTTGTCTAACTCCAATAGAGTTCAGAATGTCTTTAAATGCCAATCCCAATGCATCTTTTTCGTTATCTACATGTATATTAAAATCACCAACAATAAGGACTTAAGGACTGCAGCCAGTACGAACCCTGAAAAATTTGCAAATTCTTTGATTAAGTCTGTATGGTGCCCTGGTGGCCTGTATACAAATGCCAGCTCAAATCTCAAACGTGATTTATCATTTACATTAGATAGTGTTACATTAAGCACCAACATTTCAAAATAATTATATTTGAAACTAGTCTTCTCAGTAATTCTAAAGATATCTATCTATCTATAAATTACAGGAACGTCTGTCTGTCTGTGTGTCTGTCTGTCTGTCTGTCTGTGTGTCTGTTAATCGCATATCTCTCGAACCGTTAGTCCGATGGATCTCAAACTTGACAGGTGTCTTGCTACGGGCACGAGTCAGTGCAGTGCCGAGTTTGACGTTGTTTGGATTAGAAATGCAAAAGATATCATCAAATATATCTGTAAAAGAAGCACACATTGAAGTTGTGGTTTAAAAATAAACATTCTGACATTAGAGAGGGTTGTGGTTTAAAAATTGTGGTTTAAAAATAAACATTCTGTCAGCTGAACATACGCTTATTTCACGCAGCCGTTATTTTGAAATCGAAAGCGAGGCTAATGGAACGTCCATTGGGAAGAAACGACCTAATTATTCGTTTCCTAAGGGGCGCTAGGAGGATGAACCCTTCACGCCCCCCCTCAGTGCCGATCTGGGACCTAGCTACTGTCCTAGACGCTCTTAATGGGCCCCCGTTCGAACCACTCCGAACCGTGCACCTTAAACAGCTCTCACTCAAGACTGCGCTCTTGCTGGCACTCGCCTCGGTCAAGAGAGTGGGCGACCTGCACGCGCTTTCGACAAGCGCTGCCTGCCTAGAATTCGGACCTAACGACTGCAGGGTCGTCCTTAGGCCAAAACATAGGTATATTCCTAAAGTGCTCACCACTCCCTTCAGAGCACAGGTTATCTCCCTAACTGCGCTATCGTCTCCAACAGACGAACTCGACGCTAATCTACTCTGCCCCGTTAGGGCTCTCAGAGTGTATTTGGAGCGTTCTGCCCTATTCAGACAGACAGAACAACTGTTTGTATGCTTTGGCGGCCGTACGAAAGGTTCCGCCGTTTCAAAGCAGAGAATCTCTCACTGGATAGTTGAGGCTATAGCGCTGGCTTATGAAGCTAAGGGACTTCAATGCCCCTGGGGAGTCAAAGCACACTCCACCAGGAGTGTGGCTTCTTCCTGGGCATGGTCGAGCGGGATACCGATCGAGGATATTTGTGCGGCGGCAGGCTGGGCCTCACCGTCCACATTTATCAAGTTTTACAACCTACAGGTCCCAACATTGCATTCCAATGTACTATCAGCATGATGCTAGTTGAACTACGAGTTCGTATCTAGATTATGTATGTGCTTGTGTCACACTGAGCGCCTTCTAGCCGCTCTGTATTTTTCTCCCACATATAAAGCTCGCCTCTGCCGGCTAGTTGGATGATAACTTTGCTTTTCAGCTCAGGCACCTGCCTCTGGCTGTCATAAGGCGAAGTTCAGCACGCACGGCGTTTTGCATGGTGTTCCCATAGCGTAAGATACTTACGCAATAGGAGAGACCTCTCGAAAGGGAACAACTCGGTTACTAACGTAACCTCGGTTCCCTGAGAGGAGGGAACGAGTATTGCGTAAGCTGCCGTGCTTGTGCTTGGTTAGTTCGCTTCAGTCGTTTTAACCTAAAGAACTCTCATGACGGGGCGCCCAGTATATAGCTCTTGGCCACGCCCATCTTGGCGGGCCCTGAAGCGCGCAGGCGCGAAGCGCGCTCATTGGTCACGCATTCAGAGTCGCCCCGTCATTGGTTCGAGCAAGTTGCCGCAGCACAGCCAATGACCGAGCTGCCTTCGCTCATTACTGTCAGCTGTGCAGCTGCAATGCGTTTTACATAAAGACTTCAATATTCTCGAGAAAAGGAGTTTTCCCATAGCGTAAGCTACTTACGCAATACTCGTTCCCTCCTCTCAGGGAATCGAGGTTACGTCAGTAACCGAGTCGATTTATCATTTGTTTTTTGTTTTCGTTTTTTATATGTTGAACATCAATTAAATTTTTACCCTTATATAGGTTTGGGATTTTTTTGTATTTCCTAATTCGGGGAACAGACACAGTCTCTATATGATGATATCTAGGTGAAAGAGTCTCTATGTGATGGGATTTATCTGACCTCAGTGACGTGAGACAGCTAGCAAACGGTTGGTTTAGCCAATCTGTCTGCTTCCTGACCTGAGCCCCAATTCATGTTTGAGCTCTAAGACTATGTGCCATATTACTAGAGAGCTTTGAAACATTCTGCATTGTAAAAAGCACTATATAAATAAAGGTGACTTGACTAGAGAGAAGAGCAGCACCATCTAAGGAGGGATGATTACCATCTCTTTTCAACAGGTCAGGTCTGCCCCAAAAAACTTTTCCGATTGTTAATGAATTCTATATTATTTTGTGGACACCACTTAGCCAGCCAGCCATTGAGTGACGACAGTCTACTAAGTATCTCATCACTCCTTTGAACAAGAAGGGAGCCAGAGCAAATGACAGTGTCTGACATCGTACTTGCGAGTTCTCACACCTCTTTAACGTTAATTGTAGTGATCTCCGACTGGCGAAGTTGAACATCATTAGTGCTGACATGAATAATAATCTTAGAGAATTTACCATTAGCATTAGCCAGCACTTTTAAATTTGCTTTGATGTCAGGCACTCTGGCTCCCGGCAAATGTGACTATGGTGGCTGGTGTCTCTATTTTAACGTTCCATGTAATAGAATCACCAATAACTAGGGCACTTTCAACACGATTCTCAGTGGGTGTTTTACTGAGTAGGGAGAATCTATTTGTAATGGTAATCTGAACGGAAGAGCGGTGTTATGTCCCGCGACTACAGCGTCTCACGGTCACCCAGTTTAAAAAAAAAAGATGGCAGGTTAACAGGCTAGCGAGATAATTGCGTGTTGTGCTAGCGATAACGATTAGATAAAAGCTAGCGATGTCAGATTAATGTGATAAGGCAATATTAGACTATATATAATATATGTTGATGAGTAAGTTATATTTAGCAATTACCAAAAAGGAATATAGTATATAGATATTCAAAACAGAAAGCTATACGGAGCTTGCAGAACCAAACCAGCAGCAAGGCAGACAGGAGCAATCGATCCAATTACCTTGGTAAAATCGATGCATCTATCGTTGTACTCTAGGACCTATCGCAGTTTATTCCACTACCATTGAGAGTCCTGAAACCTCCAATCCACAGGAGGTCTCCCTCGAGTACCTAGTGTTCCAGGCAGTGGCGATTTCTTTAAGACTGCAAGGGAAGCTCAGCTTCCCCTATAATGTCAAAAAATTAATGATCAAATGTGTACTATTGTGTTAACATTTTATTGACTAAAATTGCATTAGAACACGGTCATCTCGAAGACGAGTTCGTTCAGAATCAGCTATCAGGTCGGCTGACTCGATCTCCTTCTCATACATTCCCGTAGCGCGTCACAGTGCATTTCCCCGTTGAAGCTCAGCGTCCATTGACTTCAATGGGGCTGCTTTGAACAGTTTTTTTCAGTGTTTCGAAACTAGACAGTCATTGGATAAATGCTGCGATTATGTCCCCCCCACGGACGCTCGGCGTCTCTGGGGAGAATAGGGAAGTGGGCGGGCCTGGAGTCCGGGCGTCTGCGTGATGATTGGAGGACTGCATCTCCTTTTGATTGACAGCGATTTCGCACAATAAAAAGTCGCTGATGCGGAAGCTATTCGAGATTTCGAGCTCAGTCTCATCGCGGATTTTGCAAGTGTACTCGAAAGACGAACTGCTGTAACATATTTCTTGGTATTTGCAATTTTCCTCATACATTTCACAGTTTAACCTAAGTCCCACATTTCCTCCGTCGATGTCCGGTGCCTTGTTACATGTGCGGGCGTGGTGTTTGAATCACGGCACATCTGTCTAGTTTGGTTTCGGTTTTGTGTCGGGATTCGGACATGCATGCTCTGCATGTTTGTTTTCTGTTGTGAGTGCACAGGATGAGCTTATAGTCGTTCTCGTGCATAACGTTCGTGTTCGCTCTGTTCAGTGTGTTGTTTTTTGTGTAGCACGCGGTTCGTGTTTACATCGGCCGCGTGCTTTTATGTCATGTTTTGTCTTGTGCTGTGTAGCACACAGCTTTTGTTTTACACTAGCTGTGTGCTTTCATGTTGTCAAGTTCTGTGGGAACACGTGGCTTATGAGTGTTCTCATTGTTCTTCATGTCTCATTTTGAGTGAGCACAATTGCTTGTAACTTGTTGTACTGGCCATGTTTTTGTGTTTTTGTCATGTTTGGTGTGAGCACATGGCTTGTCATATTAAAAAAACCATGGCTTGTCATGTGTTTTCCTTATGCCATATGCTCTCCTGTCGATTGTGTCGACTCTCATCTTGTTTCCTGATTATTAGTTATTTTGCCCTCCTGTCCTCCCTCATTACCTGCCTTTTTTGCTCCCTATTTATTCTCCTTGTCCTGTGCTGGTTCGTAGTTTTTGTTTGTATTTTTTATTTTATTATTAAAATAAAGCCCATCAACTCTGCACCTGAGTCCTCTCTCTTTTCACCATCTGACCACTGACAGTCGAGTTTTAAAAAAAAATGAGCTTCCCCTCTTTGAAAGACCAGCAACCGCCACTGGTTCCAGGATGTCTTCAGCAAACAGCTGGCAACCAAGCTTTCACCTCATCGGCTATGAGACTGTGGCATCGATTTGCTGCCTGTGGCTACCTTACCCAAATGTAAAGTCTACCCATTGTCTGTCCCAGAACAGGCTCTGAAGCAGGAGTTCATCAATCCATCCATCAACTTCCCCTGCCACTTCAAGTTTCTTCTTTGTGGAGAAAAAGGACGGAGGCGACTATCATACTCTCAACTCACACGCCATCAAATGCCGATACCCTCTCCCTCTGGTCCAAGCAGCCCTGGAGCATCTAGGCGGAGCTCGCATCTTCACTAAATTGGACCTGCGGAGCGCCTACAACCTTGTTTGAATATGTGAGGGTAACAAGTGGAAGAATGATTTTGTCACACCATTAGGTCACTACGAGTACCTCGTCATGCAACATGGGCTGTCCAACTCACCCTCCGTATTTCAAGGGTTTATGAACTAGGTGTTCTTCCGGGAGTTCCTCCACCATTTCGGTATCGTCTTCATCGAAAATCTGACCTTCTACCGTAACCTGGCCGAACATCGTCACCACGTGATGCAGGTCCTCCGGAAGCTCCTTGACTACCACTTATACCTGAAGATTGAAAAATGTGAGTTCCACTGAGACACCATTCACTTAATCAGATATGTCATCACTGCCCTGCCGCAAGCTGAGCACCTGCTACATCGTTCCATTCACTGTCCAGAAGCAGATCAACAAAGTACCATTTGAACCTTCCACCTCATTACCGCATCTCAGCATCATTCCATGTTTCCATCCTCAAGCCCTTCACTAATCCTCTTGTCCCTTCTTCCCCAGGGTCTGGTGCTTACTATGTTCCTCCTCCTCCTCCTCCTCCTCCTCCTCCTCCAGTGGAAGCTGTGGTCAACACCATCCTGGACTCCCAACGACGGGGTGGCCACCTAAAATACCTCCTTGATTGGGAAAGTTATGGCCCAGAAGGACAATCATGGGTGCCTGCAACAAACAAAACTGTTTATCATTCAGCCAAGTTCTGAGATCGTATTATTCTTCAAGACTTACCTGCTTACTTTGCTTGATTCCTGAATGTTTGTTAATAAACATCCTGTTGTTGAAGTTTCCTGCCTTGTCATTTTCTGTTGCTGACACCCGCATTATTTTTTATTGTTCTTCATTTAATTTCCCTTTCTCAACAAAAGCATAATAATAATAATTTATCCCACATTATTATGATTATTGTTCATTTTATGTCCCTTTTTCAGCAAAAGCATAATAATAATAATAATTATTATTATTATAAATGGCAAAATTTAAAGCAATGTATTTTTTTGTGAGAACTGCATGAACTATGTAAATTGAAGAAATTAAAATAATATTTATTATATTGTTTTCCTCGCATATTACTCAATTAAATTCATGCCAAAAAAAACTACTTTTTTCTGAAGAGAAGATGTTTACCAGGGTAAAGTGTTTTGTGTTCATACCTAATAATATCAGCATGTTTCTGTCGATGTTACAGTAAATATCATTATCTATGAATGAAAACCTACAGTATGTCTGAGATGTCCTCACAAATGGAGCTTTTAATGCAGTTCTATTTCTCTCTCTCTCTCTCTCTCTCTCTCTCTCTGTGTGTGTGTGTCTGTGTGTGTGAGAAATGAACTGGTGTGTAGTTTGAGGAAGTCAGTGGCACGCGTGGGGTGTGTCTAAAACACTCAAGTCAGGAGTTCAGCTCACTCTCTCTTAGTTTGGATTCATATGAATTAAACAAACACCGGACGAGAGATAGAGAGTGAGAGAAAGTTGGACTGAACATCAGCTCATTCTCAGGTCTGATACGCATTTTCATTTTGATATTTGAATTAGAGATTATGACAGTTTCAAACCTTGAAGTCACAGTGTAACATTTAAGAAGGAAGTTCAATAGGTGCTGATGTGTTAGATAAACTTCATTAGATGTTTCCATGTTCAGAATGAGATTCTATTTTAATATTGGTGTTTAGCACCGAGTCAGAAATATGACACTATCTGAGCAGGTGAAGTGCGTGTATATGGATGTTGTGGAATGTTTGTTATTATGATTCACAAATATTCAGCTGATGTCTTAAACAATGGTCAAAATATTTTGCCATTTGATTCAAACTAAATGTTATAGTAGTTTGACAGTTAATTAAAACTAAACTTCCTACATCTCTCTGTGCCTCTTATTCATGTAAAGCACTTGTTTCCTTTACAAAGGCAAATGTGTGAATGTTTAACACCTTCGCAATTTCCAAACACATATTGTAACTTCTCTCAATACCACATGACAGGAAACCAGAGTTGTGGTAGATGATTTTGATGAGTTTAAGAGAATTACAATAGAGGTAGTGTTTTTCAGGATTGACAGTCATCTTCTAGTAGAAGACTCTTAGCAAAGCTTAACCATGCTACATTTCACTTCCTATTTTCTTTCTATGATATTCTGAAAGTGGCCGTTGCTTCTGCTTGACATCTTGTCATTATTTTAACTTGTCATGTTGTCTGTCCTGTGACTCAGACATCATATGGTAACACAGGAGTAAACTCGTTCACACATCAAAGACATGGAGCACGTCCAGGTAGGAAATGTTGCATTAGTCTCAACATGTTGAAATATAATGTGTTTAGTCAAGAACGTCACATCCTTTTACTACCCTTGTCTGTAATAAGAGATTTATTTATGAAATGTGACAGAATATTGTTTAGAATAGATTAAATATATCACTAAACGTTTAATGTTTCAAATAAAACTAATAAGCTGTTTTTTAAGACGGTAAAGCTTATGGTCAGATAGTTCTAAGATTTAAATCATTATTATAATTATATATATATATTTATATATATATATATTATTATTTTATTTTTTTTCATTATAATTTCAATGCTCAGCAGACTCTAATAATAATGATGGTAATAATAATAATTCATCCCACATTATTATTATTTATATAATTACTATTATTATTATCATCCATTTTACAAACACCTTGTCCTATGGTTTGGGTTGAAGTATTTTTATAATCAATATTATTATTGTTGTAGTTTTTATTAATTTTACTTCATATATTTTATTTGTTAATGTACCAAGTAAAATATATTTTAAGATGGTTGAACTTACTGTCATATACTTCTAGGATTTATATAATTCTAAAAACTATAATTCTTTAATTCTCATTTTTAATTGTCAGCTGACTCAATATTAACAATAATAATAATTAATCCTATATTATAATTATTAATCATCGATTTTCCAAATTGCCTTTTCTATGTAGGATTGAAGGATTGATTTAATAACTTTTCTTTGTTTTCAGATTCCAATTTTTTTATATTTCGTGGTGTAAATGTAAATAAAATAAAAAAACGAAACAACTAAACCTCAATTAACTGGCAAATATATGGACATGAAGCTAAGAATACAAGAATTCATCTCTAGAATAAAAATGTTTCATGTTCTCATATTTTGTCACTCATTGATTTCCTCCGTTGCATCATAGGTGTGCCTGAGCTTCAATGTAGTATTTCTCTCCACAGAGCTGATAGTCAGTTGAGCTGATATTCCTGTGTAGAGATGTCGGGTGACACCAGTACATTGTCATGGAAACCGCCTCCTCCCGGTCACCCGCAGGTGTCCGCCGAGACAAGGAATAAATGCAGGGGGGCGGTGAAAATCCTCAAAGTGTGCTTCATTAGCAACAGCGCCAACCTGGGCAAGAACTTCAAACTGGTCAAATGTGAAAGTTCCTGGAATATCAGGGTGAGGAGATGAACGTGCAATATGAAGCGCATCTTTCTGTTGTAATAATGAGTGATCTGATGTATGATTTAATTCTGCAGAGAATTATTAAGTCCATCCTGGACAGCGGACGACTTGGTCCCAACATCATGTTCTTAGAATGCTACGGTCTGTTGCTCAAACACCTCAAATCAGACGAGGTTCACTGGCTGCACCCGAGCCTCACCGTAGCAGAAGTGGAGCTGAAATATGAACAGCAGCACGTCGAGGCGGAGTGGAGGTTTGTGTGTGTGTGTGTGTGTGGGGGGGGGGGGGGGGGGGTGTAAGGGTAATTAAAAGGGTAATTACATTGTACTTACTCAAATAAGTACTGAGTAATATTAATTAACTAAATTTACTTACTATACAGTTTAGGTTAGGGTTTGGTTTATGGTTAGTGACTAGTGACTGGCTAGTTACTATTTTTACTATTGTAAGTACATGTAGTAACGTGTAACTATGTCACCCTAAAATAAAGTGTTAGTGTTTTTCTATTTTTCAATTTTAAAGTAAATATCAATAGATATATTTTCATTAACTTTTAGTTAGATGTTTTGCCCATTTTAATATTTTCGATCTAAACATAATATACACTACCATTCAAAAGCTCCATTTATTTGATCAAAAATACAGTAGAAAGAGTATTACATAACTTGCTTTTCAATGGTAATTCATATATTTGAGCTAAACTCTCAGTATAGTCTCACAGAACCATATATTCTTTATATATATGTTACTAACTCTGTTACTAACTCTTGTTTCTGTTCTTCTATCATGATCAGATATGATTTGAGGATCCGTTACATTCCTCCTGATTTCCTGGAGAAGTTAAAAGAAGACAAAACCACAATGCTCTACTTCTACCAGCAGGTCAGTACCTGTCACTTGGGGAGTGTTTCTTAAAATTACCACCCCATATGCTAAAAGAACACACTGAATAGTAAAGGAAACACCATTTGCACTGAAGCATCATGGATGTCTGATGTAGCACTGAAGTGCTTTCCAGATTGCGTGATGGTGGTTTGCACATCTATAAAGGTGAATAAAGGTGTTTGCTTGATGTTGTTCTGCAGGTTCGCAATGACTACATGCAGCACAGTGCTAGTAGAGTTAGTGATGGGATGGCACTGCAGTTGGGCTGTCTGGAGATCAGGTAAGTTGAACATTATTTCAAGTTGCTTTTTTATATTTTCAACTTTAGTGTGTAATGCTCTGTAAAGTTCCAAAGCACAAAGTCACTACAAAGGGAGTTATTCTCTATATCAGTGCACACTGTTTCTGAACTCCCTGAAACGCCTCCATTGTAGTCTTGAGTTTGAACTATAAAAGGTGGCTGTTGTTTCGGTTGCGTGTTCGGTGACTGACATGTGTCTGTCTAACTCTGAATAGCATGAAACGCGCTGATGACATGTGATGTCTGTGCGAGCAGATGCGCGGAGGTATGAAAATACCTACAGGAAGGACATCGAATTGGGCAACCATTTTATGGTCTTACACATTCCACAGACGATATATATATACATTTAGACCACTTAATTTAGTGATTGCTATCAGTATCATGATGTGAAGAGACTTTCAACCAGTAACAAAAAAGATTTCTGGAACAAATCACCTACCCTGCCTTTAATTTAATCTCAAACGGATTCATTAAAAGAAGTTATCACTCCACCATCTGCGTGACATCATTAACCAACGTGGCTGAACGACAAATTTGTGACAGTACGGTTTCGGGATACAGTCGTGACTAGCTAGTTGATTTCTTCATCGATGAATCGCACTATGGTAGTTAAGCAGCGAGTTACGTCGTTGTATGGGAAACGCATGCTTAAGCGTTTCTGACAAACTGAAAACTGCAACTATGTGAAATGTGAAAAATAATGTTTTTTTTTAACATTCAAGCATGACAACCTATTCTCGATGACCCCAAAAACAAAATCAAAACTTGTAAAAGGGTATGATATGACCCTTTAAACAATCTTGCTAGGAATCAACTGAAAAAATGAATAATAATCAGAAATAATTCTAAGCTTTATTTGTATACAGCTTAAAGTGCTTTACACTATTTGTATACAGCTTAAAGTGCTTTAAGCATCTTTAGAATAAAGATAAACATCTTTAGAATAAGTACCAAGCACTTCACATGAAAACAAGTAAAGAAAATACCATAATTAATATAACTTCAGAATTAACTTAACCCACTTTATAATGATGGTAATTAAAACCAATTAATAAGGCATTCCTGTAGCTGAAGCAGTTAGCAACGGCAATGGGTTCGAATCCCAGGGAATGCAAGAACTGATAGAAATGTATATACCTTCGGATAAAAGCGTCTGCAAAATGCATGAATGCAAAAAATAAAAGACAACATATTACATAGAATGCTGCAGAAAAGTCATTTTCAAATGACATCCCTTCAATTTTTCTTCAATTCTAACAGGAGGTTTTATAAAGACATGAATGCCAGCGGCCTGGAGAAAAAATCTAACTTTGAACTGCTGGAGTAAGTAGTTTGTCTTGTGCTGTAAGATAGTTTTACACTAGGATATGCACAGTGCATTGATGACATTTCTGCTCCTGTCAGGAAAGATGTCGGCCTGCAGTTGTTCTTCCCTCAAGAATTAATCAGCAATATGAAGGTAAAAACATTTTCTTAAACTCTTTGAGAATAAGGCAGCAAAGAGATCCAAAACACACTAACAGCGTTTATGATTTTTGATTAATAATGATAAAATGTTGTTCATATATGTCTGGTGGGAAACAGCCGAAGCACCTGAGAAAACTGATCCAGCAAACGTTTCAGCAGTTTGCGTTGCTGAAGGAGGAGCAGTGCATCATGAAGTTCTTTGAGACATTATCTGTCTTTTCCAGTTTTGACGAAGAGGTTTTTCCTTGTGAGCTGGTGGTAAGTTTTTATTTTTTATTTTTTTTAAGTACAGCCATGTTAATAATGGTTGATGTGTGAGATTTACTCTGAAATAACATGAGAACTAGTTTTGGGTGGATGGATAAATTCAGTCCGAAATGTGTGAAGGTCATTGCATTAGATAACAATCTCGAAGCAAATGTTATTTGCATTGCATTAGATAACAATCTCGAAGCAAATGTTATTTGCAATTACATGCTGCAAAAATGTCACTTTTGCAATGGCTATGAAATCAGATTAATGCTTTTAACTTTATTTTTCGCAACATTTTTTTTATCGTTTTAAACATAAAAATCGTCTTTTGCTAAATGTTTTACTTGATTCTGTTATCTTTCTGTAGCATAGATAACATGTCGCTTTGACATTTTGTTATCTTTTGAATCCATGACATTGATTCAAGCATGGTTTAAGTGACCAATGTAGATCAAGCAGTAATTGTGATGCTGTAAATGCTGCAAATGTCTGATTGTTCTGTAGCAAGGATGGAGCGTCTCTGTGGATCTGGTCATCGGCCCCAAAGGTATTCGGCAACGCACAGACAAAAGCTCTGTGGTAAGAAGAACATCCTCTAACATGTTAATCCCACCTCTCAGCCTTTACTCTGACAAGAAGCACTCACACATCAAAGCGATAATACCACTTCTATTTGTCAATTGACTACAATGGAAAATATGTAGCCTTATAATCATTGGCGTTAAATATAGTACCCCAAATACACTCCTGATGTCTGTTTTTGTTATCTGTTATCTGTTTTTGATCATGTGTTAGTTTTAGTATCATTGAGATACTATTATAGTAATATTAATATTTTTAATTATTTTGAATTTTATTGTAATTTTAGTTGAAGTTTCAGAAACTTTGTTGTGTTTTTTATTAGTGTTTGTTTCAGTTTAAGTGTGTTATTTTAGTAACACACTTAAACTTTAGCTTTAGCTTGAATGAAATAAAAAAAACTTTTGTAACAAATTAGCTCAAAGAGGAAATGTTAATTTTATTAATAATTAATCATAACTTGTTAGCTACATCAAGATTAACTTGATGTGGCTAAATTAACATTAAAATCAATTAATCAGTTCGTCCAACTAACACTTTTTACTATTCATTAATTCTAAGAAAAGGGTATTTTTCATGGCCACAGAAAAATCACTCTTTCTTAGGCTGTATAGCACTTAGAGCGTGTAACAAGGCTATAAATCGTTAAATTGACTTGCTGCAAGCAGAGAATCGGAACCAAATATGTATTGTGCACAAGTTTTATTAACTAAATCACAAACACAACTAATCTAAACAAACACATACACACAATCACACATACAGGGGGAAAATGGTAAGTGACAGAATGAAACCGGAAACGGAAACAGAGAATGAAGCTATGGAAAAGATTAATTGAACTATTAAAAGAACCATCAGCTTATTATTTTCCAAGCCTCGTAGAAGGCTTTTACTAAACCTCTGTTTAGTCAGTTAATTGTACGATACTTTGCATTGCAGTTGAAGCAGTTTCGTAAAGTTCCTGATTTGATGGTTCTGTGAGTCAATGACGTTGAAGTTGCAATCAATTTATTCTGCATTGAATGAAGAAGATATGATGAACTTGCATGGTTAGTTCTACTCTGTCATGGTCGAGGAAGTTGTACATGGTTTGATGTGTTGGGCCTGACGGCCCACAACCTCGTGGTCGAACCGGGTTTCCTGTCCCACACACATAGCAACCAGCAGAAACAGGAAGAGAGAGGAGGAATTTGACTGGAGGCTTTTAACCTCTGAGGATGGCCTGTCCTCCTAGGGGTCAGTAAGCCAATCGTACTTAAGCTTTCAGAGGGAAAGTGTTACGGCTCTTTGTGTTCTAACAGGGCATTTGCATATGTAACTGGATTCGGTGCTGGTAAAGAAACTATTAAAGATTCTTGTAATACTAATATGTTGCAAAGGTATCAACTTATGATATACACGATCACGCAGGTCATCAAAATACAAATAGTAGATATCTAGAATTATATACAGTATATGCAATCTTAATTATTTTAATAATAATAACACATTCATTACAGGATTGATACATAGGCAAAAGCACTATAAAAGAACGTGTGACCACATAGGGAAATGGGATGCATGGTTTTACATGTCTCGAGTGATGATTCGACTTAGTAGGAATACGGTACATTATCTAATAATTCTATCATGAGGCATGCATAGGGAGATCTGCTTTCTTTTAAGTCATAAAACCATGGCAACCAAAATCCTGGTTCTATTATTCTGGCCGTTGTCACAGGCACCTTGTTTTGTGGTTGGTGAGGGGTTTTAAAGATTATTTGTTAAATATAACAAATAATTGTGTCTGATTAGTCTCAGTCGTTACGTAATCCCCCCTTTCGTTCGCTGTTGTCCCTACTATGGACAACAGCGAGCGACGTCAAACACACCTCTGGCATATAAAGCTGGAAGGTCGTGGTGGACTCTGGTTGTTTGTGTCTCCTGGACCAGAGGTCGTTCCACGGCGGGTGATGTAGACTGTAGCTAAGTTCAGGTCTCTGGGCTTGTGCAGCAGGTGTCTTGACAGTGCGTCACCTGTCATCCTGAAGTCAGTTCTTGTGGGAGAGGTGGAGGTTAGAGAGGAGTGGTTAGGGGTCTGTGTAACATGAAGAGGGTCTTAGACTGACCTAAGCTAGCAGGGACACACCAAACACCTCAAGGTCAAAAAGAAAGCAAACAATGGGAAGTGTTTCTAGTTCTATATGGGACCTACAGTGTGTTTATCGGTAGCCATTCTTCTTGCACTAGGCTGGGCACTAAGGAGTGAGGAGGGGTAGAGAAGAAACAGGAATAAGGGTTACTAATAACCGGTATAACTAATTTAGGAAACAACAGTTGCTAGAACTACTGTAATCCTATACAGAGAGGGAAGATGGTGATGGTAAAATAACTAAAATAAGGTCAAAGTAAAAAGTAGAAGGTCCTAAAAGGAAGGGTAAATAGACAAATTGATTTAATTAAATTCCAAATTTAATTAATAATTAATAATTTTGTTAAGAAGACATGAAAGAGAACTTGATTCAATAGGTTATTCACGCGCTGTCTGAGGGGCAGCTTTCTGTGCGCAAACATCCGAAGCGCGCACAGAAAGCTGCCCCTCAGACAGCGCGTGAATAACTTATTGAATCAAGTTCTCTTTCATGTCTTCTTGAGCTTGAAGGGACAAATTTAAACAAAATTGTCAAAATGCCGTATAGTCGGTTATTTCTTAAGTGAACGTAAACCGTTGAAAAGAAAATGTGTTGGATACATGCTCTTAAAGTGACAGCAGCCTAATAAACCTACTGCTGTCTTTGTCCTCAATGTTAATATAATAACAAAAGACAAAGAGCACATCACTCAATGCTCTTGACTGGTTGAGCCCTGTTGGAGCTGATATAAATATTCACAGTGCTATCAAATAAAGATCAAATATGACAGAGCAACAATATGAACAGTGAAAGTAACAGTAGC